>CM057351.1:6193321-8593321 GCA_030015575.1 Agapanthus africanus
GGGACAGGGTAGTCGATAAGTACATTTTGTGGGAGTATCGAGACAGGGTATCGATACTCCAGAGTAGACTAGCGTATGCGCTTCTTGACCCATATGATGGGCGATGGATGATCTCATATCCATTGGTGTTTGACATCAAAGAAGGTATACGGATGCTCAGTGGAGACTGGGTACACTAGACGGACTCGCCGAGAACTCTTAGATGGTATTATACCTATCGTCGGATAGCAGTTCTCTGGTGACACTGGTACAGGTTGGTCTATAGACCCGAGATCGTCATAGAGTCTTGTGTGATTCCCACTGTGCTTTGATTTCCACCTTACCACGGTCAAGAGATCATGCAAAACGGTGGCTTTTGGGTACAGTCCCGAGTCACATGGAGGCAATGAGCGATAAGAGGGGTTTAGTCTCTCCCGGTATTGGGAGTTGATGTTGCGCTATGCTCGATTGTCCATAACAGGAAATCCCTGGCCAGGGCTGCTGAGATTTACTGGTAAGTGTTATCAGTAGTTTCTCTAACCGTTATGGACCTTGCATCCGCATGACTTACCAGGCCATTAGGGTCTGACATTATACCACCCCCAGGCTGTTGATATGCGACATATCAGACGAAGAGACCGGACTGTACAGTAGTGTTACTGATTGGATTCACAGGAGTATGAGTAGGCTTGCTTATTGATCTTCTGATCGCTCAATACCCGGGTGGCCGTTACGTTTAGCAGACCGCTTATGGCTTGTGGATGTTTGATATGATCATCGCCTACTGTCGGCGTATTGACGAGTCTTTAGAGTCCTACATAGAGGTTTCCTGATTCATACGAAACGGAGTAGGAGCACATATGTGATATGTGCGGGACCGAGATTAATACGAGTATGTGATACCTTATTCTATTCTCGCGATATGTGATATCGTTCGGGTATATGTGATATAGCCGGGTTATCGGATCAAGTGTTGATTCGATAAGTTGTTGCATTTGATATTAGTCGGTTATATGTAATATAGCTGGATTATTAAATCAAGAGTTGATTTAATAATTTAATGATTAATTATATATTTGATATATTAAATTACATTAACTAATATTAGCTCACTTAAGATTTCTTTTCTCACTTTATGATACATTGATATATATATATATATATATATGTTAAATGTATTGTTTTCTTTTTGCACAAAATATATATGTGATATATATTGTTGTGTCATGCCAGGTTACACATGCAACATGTATGTATGAGACTTACACCATGCTAGGTTAAAGTTAGGGTTTTATTTGTTTTAAGTAATTCAAACATTTGGATAATGAGTAATGGTTGAAGCTTGGAGAAGCTTGTGGAAAATATTGACTTAGTCCACTTGTTTGTCTAGCTTAAGATATTTTTTGACTCAACCCTTAACTCATAGCTATGATTAAGTCTCTACAATGGTTAGTGCATGACATACACTAACTATGGTTGCATTTCTAACCTCAAGAATTCATTCATCACTTGAGCTTCATCTTCTTCTTCCTCATTCAAGCTTTCTAGCTTTTGTGAAAGTGATGATAACTTGTGAGAAAAATATATCTAAAGTGAGCCCACTTCCTATTTCATCATCCTCTACTATTAGCCATTTAGTTTAGGGTATTTGCTTCACTAATCTACACAATTAGTGAAGAGATAGCATGAGCTAGTGTCTCCTCGACATAGATCATCTTCGGCCTCGAAGACTTTGAAGCAAACTTGTTCGTTTCTTCATGGGAGCCTCTCTGGAGTCCGGAAGTTAGTGATCGCAGCGAAGGGACTACGGCACGGAGCTATTGAAGTGAAGGACCGGTCTACAAAGGTTGTATTCTTTATTCACTTAGATGTAAAGTGTTTACATTCAATGTTTAACCCTAATTCTCTAGTTCTATTACTTGGTTGGTTTGTTTAGCACTCCAAAAATTTTAAAGTAGCATGATTGATGCTTGACAAAACCTTACTAAGGTGCTAAGCTAACCCTACATGGGACCAGCCGATTCAAGCCTAAGAATCAGTCGAGTGATGTGCCCATGAAGATTCTTCATCGTTTTCCATTAATACCGAGGAGGAGACGAGGGAGTGGTCATTGAGGCGGGCGAGATTGATGACCCTGGTGAGGTACATGATGGGGATTCAAGTGGACATAGATCGAAGCGTGCCGCGGAGCCGATGGGATAATGCGATGATGACGATGGGGCAAGTGAGTTCTCATTTTCTTTTTCAGAATTTTTAGTTTTCTTGATTCATTAAAACTTATTTAACGAGCTAGGGTTTGATGGAGCAGGTGACTTATGCGACGGTCAATGCTTTCCTTTTGTTCGAGATCGGGAGAAGGCTCTTGTTTGGGGACTGGGAATCCTGAAGCTTTCATCAATGTTTAGTTCCTTTCGATTTCTTGTTGTCTTTTGGTGAGTCTTGGAGGGTTTGGAAATGCTAGTTGCAGAATCCAATGGTTTAGCAGTCATCGATAAGCCATTAAAATTTAGTGTTTCAATTTGTTACAAATTGATGACGGATAAAATGGACATCGTTGGTTAATTTGGGCACATGAAATGCCCTCAAGGGTTGATGTTTCTTTTCTTTGCAGTTTACCGGTTTGGATTGGGAAAAGGCTTTTGATGATAATGATGATGATGATGTTGGGTTAGTTTGGAAACATAGTTTGTTCCGCTAATTCTATTTTCAGAAATGTGAATGGATTTTGGTTTTTTTTCTTCTGTTCTTGAAGTCCAAAAACACATATTGAAATTTTCGATTTCTACGACGTAAATTCAATTCACTGTTAGATCTAAATTATGTCTAATAGTCGAAAACAGGATTTTGGGTGGTTGTTTGACGTGAAAAACTCCACTAACTGAATATGTAACCCCTGAATCCTGATATATATGTATTGGTATTCTTTAGAAGTTTTTAGTACTCGTATTCATATTCACTACTACAAACGTGCTCAGTAGTAATGGTCATTTTGTCACGGTTATAACCGTGACCAAATTATGGTCACGGTTATAAAAGATTTGGTCATGATTCTAACCGCTATTAATAAAAAAAAATGGTGAGTCCTACAATGCACTGAAGATAAAATCCCAAATCCCATCCCATTTTCCCCCTGATCATTTTTCACCAAGCGCCAAAAATCGTCATTGCTGCCTCTTCCGTCGCCGGAGCTACCTGCCGCCGCCGCCATGGCCGTCTCCTTCGAAGCCCTCGCCTACCTAGTCGAGCTCATTGTCGAAGGCCTAGACCCGATCGAGCTCATCGTCGTCGTTTAGAGGTAAGTAAAATTGATTAGGATTAGGTTAATTTTAATTTTTTGGTTTAATTTTAATTGTAATTCTGACCTAGGCCGTCGTCGAATCTAATCGAAGCCCTAGGTCATCGCCATCGTCGTCGAAGATCGTCGTAGTCATCAAGAGGTAAATTTTAATTTTTTTGGTTTAATTTTTTATTTTTGTAGAATACCCAGATTTTTTTGTTGTTATTTTGTTGTTGGTGCTGCTGATGATGCTGTTATTGTTGATGATGTTATTGTTGGTGTTGTTGTAGTTGTTGATGTTGGTGGTGGTGTTGTTGGTGTTCGGGTCGAGTTAGGTTTGGGTTGGGTTAGGGATTAGAGATAGGGATAAGGTTAGGGTTAGGGTTGGGGATTGAATTGGGGTTGGGGTTAGGGTCATGGTTAATTAGGGTTAGGGGATAGGGTTAAGAATAGTTTAGGGTTTATGGTTAGGATTTGTGTTGGGGTAATTTAGTGAATTTTTGTAGGTAATTTAGTGAAAAGCAACAATAGTTAAGGGTATTTCTGTTGAAAAACAACAATAGTTAATGGTATTTTAGTGTAACATTGAGTAGATGAGGGTTTTTTATTAAAAAATTTAATGATGGTTCAGTAAAAACAACAAACGTTAAGGGTATTTTAGTGAAATTTATAGTAATTTAGTTAATTTACCAAGATGAATCGTTCGGTCAAATTTTTAAGGTATTTTAGTGAAAAACTAAAATAGTTAATGGTATTTTTGTGAAATTCATAGTAATTTAGTTAATTTAAGGCAGTTTAGTGAAAAACCAAAAATAGTTAAGGGTATTTTAGTGCAATTTAGTAAAATGGAAGAAATATGTTGCTTAGGGGTGTGTGCGTGCGTATGTGCATACACACACACAAGCATGCGTGCACTGTTAGTGTTTATGCCCTAGAGGCCATTACTGTATCATACTAGCTTGTATATTACTTAATGGAAGCTTGGGATATTCACAGTTGTATTGACAGTCTTGCTAAAAATGGTAGTATGCTACTTGGTTTGTGTCTACTTTAATATGTGCATATGTTTCTTGTAACGTATCGCTTATACATATTAGTAGAGCCCTTAGGATCTTTGCTTGATTACCAGCGTTGTGATGGCAGTCACACTAGTGGGGGCTGGGTAGTCTATAAGTAACATCCTATACAGGTCCCTAGTCGTAGGATTATCGAGACAGGGCATCGATACTCCGGAGTAGACTAGTGTGTACGCTTCTCATCCCAGTTGGGGAGATGGTCTGTCCCACAGCCATTAGTACGTCGTACTGAAGATATTATACAGGTGCTCATTAGGTTACGGGTACACCGGACAGGACTCGCCGGGAATTGTTGGTTGGTATTATACCCGTCGTCAGTTAACAGTTCCCAGGTGACATGAGTACAGCATAGTCCGCAGACTTGACACTGCTGCTTCGCCTCGAGTGTGTTCCCACTGTTCTTAGATTGCTACCCTACCACGGCTCAAAGGAGTCGTGCAAACAGGTAGCAGTTGGGTGCAGTCCCGAAGCACTTGGAGGCAGTGGCGGTTAAACAGGATTCGTCTCTCCCAGTATTGGGGGTTGATATCGCGCTGTGTATGGAGAGCCATTACGCAAAGTCCCTGGCCAGGGCAAGCGAGATTTACTGGTAGGTTCCAGTAGTTTCTCAAGGTGCAATGGGCTTCACTCTGACACGACTTATACCGCTATTAGGGGTCTGACGTTTACCGCCCCCTAGGCCCGATATGCGATAGTCCTAGACGAACGGACCGGACTGTAAGGAGATTGTCACATCAGGCTCAGTAGGAGTTCGGATGGGTTTCCTCATTGGCCTTCTTATCGACATTTACCTGGGGACCGTTACGTACAGCTAGTGCCGCTTGCGGTCTGTGGTTAAACCCACTACCAGCGTAGTGTCGAGTCTTTAGAGTCCCACACAGAGAGTTTCCTTGCTTCGGGCGAAACGATATAGAGGTCGTATGGTTTTACGACAAGGGTTCGGACGCATACGCGTTTTTACGCACGTACGATGTTCGGACAGTTTTTACTAGTCGGCTTTGGTTTAAACCAGATTCTAGTATCGGATTATTGGATTTATACAGTCTAAAGTTTTTCCGTGTTTTCACGGATAGGAGAGGCGTTCTCGTAATTTGTCGGGAAACTTCTAGAAGGATGATGACTTGGAGGGTAAGGTGGCATTTGCACTTATTGGATTAATGAGTCATGAGAGTGAATCATCCATGGAGTTAATGATTCATTTATGATTCATATGACTCATGTGATGAATCGCTTAGTGTATTAATGAAACATGATGATATATCATTATTTGTTATTCATTTAATAATATGATATGTTTCATATATACACAAATGATATCATTCATCCAAAAGGATTCTCATTCTCACCTTCTCTCTCCTCAAGCTCTCTCTCTTCAAACCCTAACCCTAACCTCTCATGTGTTGAGATCAAGGGTTAGCAAGACTAATACATCCCTAATCCAACTCTATATCCCCTAGGTTGCTTAGATTAGCACTTTGAGTAACCTTGTTATCTCAAGTTAGAGGTTAAGCTTGGAGTAGAAGCTCTCGGGAGGATCGTCTTTGACTCGAGGAGGCCGTTGAGGTGCCGACGTTCCAAAGATCCTACGAGGAGTGGAGGACAGCGATGAAGACCCGAAGGACAAGTAACGTGAGGTATAACTTCGAATCCGAATAGTTAAACCTTTCGTAGTTTGCTAGTAATGGTTTAGACACGATCCGTGTGCTCAAGTCCGTGTTATGAAGCTTTGATAACTGTTTTTCATATATTCCGCCTCCCCGCAAGCTCGTGGGGTGCGTGACATGGACTTACAGTGGTATCAGAGCCAACTAAACCTTTACTAGCTTGTTAGCAACTAATTAGAACTTCGATCGTCGGAAAAACGTGAAAACAGCACCCCGAACCCCTATCAGTTTCTGTTAATTTTAAACGTGTCTAAAAAAATATTTGATATGCCTTAAAATTCACAACATGGGAAAATAAGAATTCTGGGAAAATACGAGTTCCTAACTGGGTAAGACGGCCGCGGATCCGCGGCCGAATGGTGCTTTTGGCCGCGGATTCACCTCCGAGTCAACCCCGAGTTGACTCGGATTTGCTCTGTAATTCATTTTTTTGGTGTTTTGTTTTCCAGTATATTCTATTTCTGCCCAGGTTACTTCTGTGCTGGCTTGCATTTAGGGTAGATACGAAAAAAGGTTGTCGATCGATATTCTAAGTTATTTGCTAATCGGGTTTTTATCTGTAATGTTTAATGTGTTCGTAAACCTCCCCTAACTGCTAGTATGTCGGTTGGCAGAGGGTTGCACATTTCTGTAATGTTTACTGTTTGTGTATATGAACTTGATTGGATCGTTGTGATGATTAGCCGGGGTTTGAGATGGGTTTTATATTCATTCATTCGATGTAAATTGTAATATGATGTAATATTATTTTGCGGGGCACATCCAGGTTGCGGTTGTAGCCACCGTTGTATTATTTCATTTACTGTTTTTTGCTCCTAGGATAGACCCAAGGTGGGGTACACAAACTACTGGGTACGTTGAAGTGTTTAGTGGCCTATTCACGTTGTTGAGGGAGACCGCTTCACTTCGGGTACTTGGCGGGTAGTTTGCCGTACCCGTAGGGGTCTAGGGTGGGGTAATGGCTATTCATCACAACTGTGTAATCCGTCTTTTGTTGCAGGCTCAAAGCAAACGCGGATTGCTTGTATATCCAATAAAGTTCATCAGTGATCTGGAATGCTTATTATTGCGTCTGACGAATGTACAATATCTATATATGATAGCTATTAGACGTCAATTATGTTTTACACCCGCGCTAGCCCAGCCCCCGCTCTGTCGTTAGTTAAGTAACCTAACGGGTGATGACGGGATCCCGTGGCGAATGCGAATGGCATAAGAGGACGTGGTATTTTCGTTGTTTTCTGCAATGATAGGATAAATGATAGGACGCATTATTAGAATGCAAAGAAAATAAACCAAAGTTGAGTCGTTGGAACAAATTTAAAAGAAACCACTCGGTTATTTTAAAAGAGCAGAATTTTTAATTGCGGAGCTTTAACCACTCCTTTTAAAAAGCTATCAGGTTTCTTCGATTATATCAAGTTCACTACGTTCACAGTTTCGCCAAAACCAGTCGTAGCCCTCCATCATTTCTTATGGATGGTCAGTAGTATTCAAGCTATGTTTGTTAGCCTTCGTCAAGGCATAGTGTTTGGTAGCTACTGGGGTATTCATTTGTTGCATAGATAGATGAGTTGGTTTGGGACAGTCGTATTACCTTGTTGGCCTTCGTCAAGGGTATGTATGGGTGGGTTCAAATTAACAAGATAATGATGGGCAGAACTTGACATGTGACTTATGATTTGTTGGCCTTCGTCAAGGTCATAAGAACATGGGGCAAAAATCCACATCGGGAGTTTCTAAAGAAACTGAAACTTGCTAGTGTTGCATACCATTTGGAGTTTGATGAATGTTGGTAGGATTCTTTCAACATTATCATATGATGATATTTGGATCCCGGTCCTACTGTGAGTATATGCTACTTATCAGGAGATTCGTCACTTAACGATCAATGCTATAAACTAAGTAAGTGCCTAGAAAGGTGTCAGCGGGGCTACGCCCCCAGAGAAAAGAGATTCTTTAATTAAGGAACTTCGCGAAAGCGTTGGAAAACCTCCCTCGAAGTATCGACACTAGCCCGGCTGAACGGTTAAGCAAGTATTGTACGGTGAGAATAGTCCTGGCTAATTCTTCTTTTATGGTTTGAGAAAGGATTCGAGAAACAGTGGGAGCCATCCAGTTTAGATAAATTAAAAACCAATCTAAACTTGCAAGAGCATCATGCTAAAGTGTTTTCTTCTCTCTCTCTAATTGCAGCAACCTTATGACCATGACTAGGTTATATCTAGATAACAATTTGACTGAATCTGACTTATATGACTGGCAAAGGTCTATCCAGATGTCCATTGCCTATGACAAGATGGACCACCCTATTACTACTTAAGATCCCGTCGTCCCAGGTCCAGTTTCCACCGTCGCGGATATGGATATCCGTCAGACAAGGGAAAAGGATAAAGCGAAAGCCAAGTGCCTCGTGTTGGCTTCAGTTGATGGTGTATACCAGAAGCAGCACGAGAAGATGGACTCAGTTTCCATCTTTCTCCATAACAAAGATTTATATGGAGAGCAATCTCGTATCGTAGGATATGAGACCTCGAACGAATTATTTCAAGCGAGGTTGGCTGTCGGGTCATCTGTAGGGGACGACGTCCTTACGGTGACTAGCTATATTAATGAGCTCAAGGACCTGGAGACCACGTTGGGAAACAGGTCATATGCTGACTTATTTCCACAGTCCCTACCCTCTACTTACACCGTGAAAGAAACCAGGGAGACACAAGCTCTGCTTAATGGGGGACCTTCTTCTTCTACATCCAGGGTGAAAGCAAAGGGTGAAAAGAAGAAGACCTCTATAAAGCCGATATACGGTGTCAGTAAAGTAGGAGGAAAGGGAAGAGCAAAAGTTTCGGGACTTGGTGTAGGTAAGGAGGGATGTTCCTATTGTTATAAGATTGGGCATTGGCAGAAGGATTTCAGGGCTTTGGAAGCCAGTAGCCAGGATACGAAACATGTTGTGGTTTCGGCCTCAAGTGTGTTTGTAATTGAGAACTGTTTGTCAATTAACTCTACTTCCTTGGTACTAGATACCGGAGTAGGATCTCATATCTGTAATTTATTACATGCTTTGAGAAACCGTAAAGTTATAAGGGTAAGTGATTTGTCTCTCAGAGTTGCAAACGGAATGAGCGTGGACGCTGAATCCGTGGGAGAATATCGCCTAGGTTTGACAAGTGGGCAGATATTGATTCTACTTAATTATTTGTATGTACCTAGTTTGACTTGTAATATCATATCAGTGTCCTCACTTCCGAGAGAGGGATATGATTTTACATTCGTAAGCGATGTAGTTCACATCCACCTAAATCAAGTTCTGATTGGGTACGGTACATTGATAACGGTATATACGTATTGAGTCAAGCTCAGGTTTTCAATGTCCAGAACACACTTAAAAGAAAGTCTCCAGAAATAAATCAGGCTTTCTTATGGCATTGTAGACTAGGTCACATCAATGAAACACGATTAACTAAGTTACATAGAGAAGGATATTTGAATCCGTTCGAATATCAATCTTATGCTACTTGTGAATCTTGTCTCATGGGAAAGATGACAAAGACTCCGTTTACTGGACACGGAGTAAGAGCGAGTGAGCTCTTGGGACTCGTACACAGTGACGTGTGCGGTCCAATGTCTACACATGCGCGAGGTGGTTATTCCTACTTCATTACTTTTACGGATGATTTCTCTAGGTATGGACATGTCTTCTTGATGAAGCATAAATCCGAGGCCTTTGAGAAATTCCAGGAATACAAGAATGAAATGGAAAACCAAACAGGCAAAAGTATCAAGACAGTGAGATCTGATCGAGGTGGCGAATACTTAAATGCCGAGTTTCTGGGTTACTTAAAAGAGAATGGAATTCTCTCTCAGCTTAGTCCTCCATACACACCACAACACAACGGTGTATCGGAAAGGAGGAATCGAACCCTATTGGATATGGTTCGTTCCATGATGAGTAAGGCTGAGTTACCGCGATCTTTCTGGGGTTATGCGCTAGAATCGGCTGCATATCTTTTGAACAAGGTTCCAACCAAGACTGTGCCTACCACACCATATCAGATATGGAGTGGGAAGAAACCCTATCTTCAGTACCTGAAGACATGGGGGTGTCCAGCTTTTGTAAAAAAGCAGCATCCGGGCAAGCTCGAGGCACGCTCAGTACAGTGAAAGTTTGTGGGATATCCAAAGAACTCCAAGGGATATTGTTTCTATTACGCAGAGGAACAAAAGGTTTTTGTTTCTCGTCATGCCCACTTCTTAGAAGCTGAATTTTTAGAAAATCAGAAGAGTGGGAGCGCAGTAGAACTGGAAGAAATTCCAGAACCACAAGCTGTTATTGAAAGTATGGTAGAACCAGAGGTTTCAGAAGAAAGGGACATACCAGCGCCTATCCGCAGAAGTAGTAGGCAGTCTCATCCGCCCGAGAGATACTACGGTTTTCTCATAGACGGGGATCGAGAATATTGCATCATTGATGATGATGACCCTAGTAGCTTCCAGCAAGCCATTCAGAGCGGCGACTCGGTAAAATGGCTGGATGCAATGCGGACCGAAATGGAGTCCATGTACACTAACAAAGAATGGACTTTGGACATTGCTCCAGATGGGGTAAAACCCGTAGGATGCAAATGGATCTTCAGAAAGAAGATTGGTGTAGATGGACAGGTTGAAACCTATAAGGCTAGACTTGTTGCAAAGGGTTTCCGTCAAAGACCTGGTTTGGATTATGACGAAACCTTTTCTCTAGTAGCTATGCTCAAATCCATTCGGGTCCTTCTTGCTATTGTTGCCTTCCACGATTATGAGATCTGGCAGATGGACGTAAAGACGGCCTTTCTAAATGGTAATTTGGAAGAGTGCGTCTATATGGATCAGCCAGAGGGATTCATTCAGAGTGGGAGCAGCGGTAAAGTGTGCAAGTTGCTTAAGTCCATTTATGGACTAAAGTAGGCATAGCGGAGTTGGAACATCTGTTTTGATGATACTGTCAAAGAATTCGACTTTATCAAAAATCCAGATGAACCATGCATATACAGTAAGATTGTAGGGAGAGTTGTTGTATTCCTCATCTTGTACGTGGATGACATTCTCCTAATAGGAAATGATATTCCTATGCTACAGTCAGTCAAAAGATTCTTGTCACAGAAGTTCTCCATGAAGGACCTTGGTGATGCCACATACATTCTGGGGATCCAGATCTATCGTGATAGATCTAAGAGGATATCGGGACTTTCTCAGTCCAGGTATATAGACACCATATTGACAAGATTCAGTATGGAAGATTCTAAGCGCGGTAACCTACCGGCTTGTCACGGAATCACCCTCTCCAAAGAGATGTCTCCCAAGACTGATTTGGAAAGGGATCGCATGTCGATTATACCCTACGCTTCTGCGATAGGCTCTATAATGTATGCGATGTTATGTACCAGAGCAGATGTAGCATACGCATTAAGCGTTGTAAGCCGGTATCAGGCAAACCCAGGGGAGAAGCATTGGATAGCAGTAAAGAACATTCTCAAGTACCTGAGGAGGACTAAGGAGATGTTCTTGGTGTATGGCGGAAAAGACCTCCATATCGAGGTCTTTGCTGACTCCAGCTTCCAGAGTGACAAGGATGACTCTAAGTCCATGTCGAGTTATGTCTTTACCCTCAATGGAGGGGCGGTTTGTTGGAAGAGTTCTAAGCAGGAGACCGTTGCTGACTCAACGATGGAAGCAGAGTACATAGCTGCTTGCGATGCCGCAAAAGAAGCTGTCTGGATGAAGAAGTTCCTCACAGAACTTCAGGTGGTTCCTACCAGTGTTGGTCCAATACCTCTGTATTGCGACAACAACGGTGCTATAGTTTTAGCGAAGGAACCCAGGTCCCATCAGAAGTCCAGACACATCTTAAGGCGGTATCACCTGATCAGGAAGATCGTAGATCGCCGGGAGATCGAGATGAAGAGAGTAGAGACAGAGAATAACATTGCCGATCCATTCACAAAGGCCATTCCTCAGACGCAGTTCGAGAGGCTATTCGAGATGATAGGTCTGCGATATGCCAGTATATGGCCCTAGTGCAAGTGGGAGATTGTTAGTGTTTATGCCCTAGAGTCCATTACTGTATCATACTAGCTTGTATATTACTTAATGGAAGCTTGGGATATTCACAGTTGTATTGACAGTCTTGCTAAAAATGGTAGTATGCTACTTGGTTTGTGTCTACTTTAATATGTGCATATGTTTCTTGTAACGTATCGCTTATACGTATTAGTAGAGCCCTTAGGATCTTTGCTTGATTACCAGCGTTGTGATGTCAGTCACACTAGTGGGGGCTGGGTAGTCTATAAGCAACATCCTATACAGGTCCCTAGTCGTAGGATTATCGAGACAGGGCATCGATACTCCGGAGTAGACTAGTGTGTACGCTTCTCATCCCAGTTGGGGAGATGGTCTGTCCCACAGCCATCAGTACGTCGTACTGGAGATAGTATACAGGTGCTCGTTAGGTTACGGGTACACCAAACAGGACTCGCCAGGAACTGTTGGTCGGTATCATACCCGTCGTCAGTTAACAGTTCCCAGGTGACATGAGTACAGCATAGTCCGCAGACTTGACACTGCTACTCCGCCTCGAGTGTGTTCCCACTTTTCTTAGATTGCTACCCTACCACGGCTCAAAGGAGTCGTGCAAATAGGTAGAATTTGGGTGCAGTCCCGAATCACTTGGAGGCAGTGGCGGTTAGACATGATTCATCTCTTCCGGTATTGGGGGTTGATATCGCGCTGTGTATGGAGAGCCATTACGCAAAGTCCCTGGCCAGGGCAAGCGAGATTTACTGGTAGGTTCCAATAGTTTCTCAATGTGTAATGGGCTTCACTCCGACACGACTTATACCGCTATTAGGGGTCTGACGTTTACCGCCCCCTAGGCCCGATATGCGATAGTCCTAGATGAACGGACCGGACTGTACGGAGATTGTCACATCAGGCTCAGTAAAAGTTCGGATGGGTTTCCTCATCGGCCTTCTTATCGACATCTACCTGGGGACCGTTACGTACAGCTAGTACCGCTTGCGGTCTGTGGTTAAACCCACTGCCAGCGTAGTGTCAAGTCTTTAGAGTCCTACACAGAGAGTTTTCCTGCTTCGGGCGAAATAATATAGAGGTCGTATGGTTTTACGACAAGGGTTCGGACGCATACGTGTTTTTACGCACGTACGATGTTCGGATAGTTTTTACTAGTCGGCTTTGGTTTAAACCAGATTCTAGTATCGGATTATTGGATTTATACAGTCTAAAGTTTTTCCGTGTTTTCACGGATAGGAGAGGCGTTTTCGTAATTTATCGGGAAGCTTCTAGAAGGATGATGACTTGGAGGGTAAGGTGGCATTTGCACTTATTGGATTAATGAGTCATGAGAGTGAATCATCCATGGAGTTAATGATTCATTTATGATTCATATGACTCATGTGATGAATCGCTTAGTGTATTAATGAAACATGATGATATATCATTATTTGTTATTCATTTAATAATATGATATGTTTTATATATACACAAATGATATCATTCATCCAAAAGGATTCTCATTCTCACCTTGTCTCTCCTCAAACTCTCTCTCTTCAAACCCTAACCCTAACCTCTCATGTGTTGAGATCAAGGGTTAGCAAGACTAATACATCCCTAATCCAACTCTATATCCCCTAGGTTGCTTAGATTAGCACTTTGAGTAACCTTGTTACCTCAAGTTAGAGGTTAAGCTTGGAGTAGAAGCTCTCGGGTGGATCGTCTTTGACTCGAGGAGGTCGTTGAGGTGCCGACGTTCCAAAGATCCTACGAGGAGTGGAGGACAGCGATGAAGACCCGAAGGACAAGTAACGTGAGGTATAACTTCGAATCCGAGTAGTTAAACCTTTCGTAGTTTGCTAGTAATGGTTTAGACACGATCCGTGTGCTCAAGTCCGTGTTGCGAAGCTTTGATAATTGTTTTTCATATATTCCGCCTCCCCGCAAGCTCGTGGGGTGCGTGACATGGACTTACATGCACACACTCACAGACACACAAACCCTAACCCCAAACCTAAATCCAAAATCTTAAACTCGATTAAGAAAACCCTTAATTAAAAAAACTATATCCTAAACCAAAAACTTCGAAATCTTGAAATTGATGCGTAAACGTAAAACCAATCCAAATTAAATCTTAAACTAAGTGTATGAAACTCGATGATAATATGAAATTTTCATATTCTTATCGAGTTTCATATGCGAAAATCAAAACGCGACTTAGTCCCCGTCTATCGATTAACATGCGTGCGATGTTCGTCGTGATATAAAACTACACAAAGGTTATTAAATATCGGACGGTATCGTTTGGTTTCTAACAACCGTCGCGTAGTCTATATGACGAGAATTAATATTCAATCGTATAATAACCAATAGATTTGTCATGTGTGGACAACTTAGGAATGTATAAAGCAGACACCTGCATTCACTTGTGTTTTTCATTCGTTTCGAGATATTTCGTCGGTACCTTTCTACCGGTTCTTCATGTACAACGATAGATTAGATGCTCGTTTCAATATTGTTTGACAGCATTAAAACAATCATCTTTTCTATTACAGTGTTCTCGGAGAACAACAAAGAGGTGCTGCCGAAATTTTCTCGAAACGGATGAAAATACAAGTGAATGGGTGTATGTTTTATACATTCTTAATGGGATAGGTGACTAACCCCCGACAGCCGCTACCCTCGATATCCAATATAGAACATTTAATATCATTATCATCTTTCTTGGAAGAAGAATCCAACTCCCTACCTATGAGCATTTGCTCTCGGTCCTTGATAATCTTTATAGCTAAATCGTCAATTGAAACTTAAATTAATTAATTCGTCAATTAAATCTAATACTAACGCTTCTTAGTATCCCGTCTATTGCGTATTTGTCAAGAAATCTTAATCTGATGCGTCTTGTCTATAGGAACCTTGCTTCGTCCGAGCTGTTCCAATATGACATTCTCGTACCTTCATGACAAGAGTTGGATGTGCATCGATACTCCCTTGAGAGTCAACCGCTTTTCGTTGACGGTATTAGCTTTTTCACCGATTTTGCCTATACACACCTTGTGTTTCCAAAAGAGCACGAAATCTATTGTCCTTGCTATAAGTGTATGAATAAGCAGTTGCTCAAGAAGTCCGAAGTTGAGTTACACATCGTGAAATACGGTTTCGTTAGAGATTACACTACGTGGGAACTTTATGGAGAAAAAGTCATTATAACAGGAGATGAGGTATGGATGTAAGAGACGTAAAACGAATTCATCGAAACGGAAACCCCCATCTGCTCAATGTTATGAGCCATTCTCCACACTAGTCATTATAACATGGGAACTTCATGGCTCATTGATTTATTTATTGGTTTGTGTTTACTATTGAAGCATGGTTGTTAGTTTCTATTGGAAAATAATACATGCTTCATGTGAGATGAGTATGAGTCATTCTCCACACTAGCTAACCTTAGTTCATTTATAGTTTCACTTTCTTTCACCATTTTTCTTTCCTTCTTTCTCAAGACCTAAAATCTTCACATGTGTTGTGAATCATTAGGTCTATTGAGATTAAATACTCCATTATACACTCTACATCTTCTAAGTTACCTAGATTAGCGAAATAGGTACCTTAGTTAATTCGGTTTAGAGCTTGGAGCTTGAAGTATAGACTCTCGGGTGGATCATCTTCGACACGAGGAGACAGACGATCAAGCACGATCCGGATCTTCGAGGAGCTCAAGCTAAGGAGGAGGAGAAGACCCGAAGGACAAGAATCAAGGAGTTATAAAACTCTTACCGAGTAGTTAAACCTCCAAGTAGTATAGCTAGTTAAGGTTTCTGTTAATATCCTGGAGTTTAGATCAATGTTGCAAAGTATGAAAAATCGTTCTTTTGTAAATTCCTCCTCTCCACAGGTGCATGGGGTGTGCAACATCTACTTACAGGATAGCCCGCTGTATGTAGCATTAGATAGCTCTGTGATGTGTATATTCATATTGCCTGACGAGCGTCCAACATATGGAATGCCATCATAGCGGCTTGTATTATTTTTTGGGACGCGTTCTGCTTGCGAACGTGGTCACCATTGCATATTTAGGTTTTCATTACATGCGCTAGGAATACCCCGCGACGGAATGCTCGAGTAGCCGGGTTCTAAAAGGCTATGATGGGGTGCCTTAGTCTAGAATTGGCGGACGTGGTCACCATTGCATATTTAGGTTTTCGTTTCTTTCCGGCATGATATGTTTAATTGATAGGTCTTCATCTCATGGCGTTGAGGGGTGCCTTAGTCTAGAATTGACGGGCTATCGCCGCACTCGTAGAGGATTAGAATTGACCCGTGGAGAGATGCCCAAGTCACCGGATTTTGGAAGTGCTGGATGGCCCATTCACTTCGTTGATTAGGGTTGCCCCACTTCTGAGATTGGTGGATGGCTTACCGCACTCGTAAGGGTCTAGGATCCGATACTACATGCTATCCACATGACCGGAAAATTACATTTCATATTTGGCTCCATTGAAATGTATTTTTCCTAGTTTATCCGCATTTCCATATTGTGTTTGCTTCCGCTGTGATTCTGTGTTTGCTATATTATCATGCGCGAGACGAATATTGATATATATATATATATATATATATATATATATATATATATATATATATATATTAGACACTATATATGTTTTGCATCTGCGCTAGTCACTGTCCCTGCCATGCCGTAAGTTAAGTAACCTTACGGTGAAGACCCGGGACCCTGTGGCGAATGCGGATGGCATATATGTGCGTGCCTATTTTCGTTTCTTTCCGGCATGATATGTTTAATTGATAGGGCTGCATTAATTCTGATTAATGTAAGAAAAATAAATCTAAATGATGTTGTTGGAACCAATTTTTGAAAGCTATAGGTAATTCCTTTTTGCTTTGCGTCGAGGTATTCAGTTAGGAATATCTTGCACCTCATTCAATGAGGAAAGAGCCTAGATCCTTTCATAGAGAGTGATCTTTTTGGCAAAAGTTTACGTGACTATAAACTACTCGGTTTTCTTCAAAATCATCGGTTTTATATAAAACCACTCGTTTTAAAATTGCGGAGCCTAAACCACTCATTTTCAAAACTGCTTGAGTTCCTTCAACGATATCAAGTTATTACGTTAAAGATTTTTCGTCAAAAACCAGCCGTAGCCCTCCGTCATTTCCTACGAGTAGTACTTAGTATTCATGCTACGTATGTTGATTGTGTCAAGGCACGGTGTTCCATAGCTAAGTGGTGCTTATTTGTAGCATTAGATGCGATTGGTTAGGACGGTCGTATAACCATTTTGACTGTGTCAAGGGTTTATGCGGGTGGGTCTAATGCAATCAAGATAATGATGGGTTGAACTTGACTTGGACCCTTTGATATGTTGACTGTGTCAAGGTCATTAGGGTCGTAGGGGCACATACCATATCGAGAGTTTCAAATGTAAAGAAAACTTGCCAGGCATGCACGTACCTTCTGGAGTGTGGTGACTTGAGTGGTTTCCATCAAGTTATCACACGATGATAGTTTGGTTTCAATTCCCACTAATGAGTAAGTATTACTCCTCGGGTGATTCTCAGATGATCCTGACTAGTTCTCCTTTTAGGGTTTGAAGGGGAATTCAAAAAAACAGTAGGAGCCATCCTGATTAGATAAAATGATTAACCAATCTAATCTTGATAGAGTGCACGCTGAGTGTTTCTTTTCTCTCTCTGGTTTCCGACCATGACTTACCTTAAACTAAAACTCATGAACCAAGTTAAACCGAACATTCTTACACACTTTAGCTTTTAGATTGCCATGATTCATAACAAAGTCGCATATATCCCTTCCACTCCTACTTCCCGTTTGCATTTCTTCATAACACTCTGTATCATTATGAAAATCCATATTGCTTGGGTATGCCATCGTATAGTTACATACGAACTCGAAGAAACTTGTTTCAGTTCGAGATTGGATTTCGGTTCTGGAAAAATTGAATAAGATTATTTGATTGTCTTTTCTCTTTACCCTCTGTCTGGTTTCTAGGACTCCTAGTATTAGGAGAGTACACCTATTACGCTTATTGGATAGAGTTCTTCCAAATCTTAGGCAGGTGTCAAAAGGTAGGAAAGAAGAAAACCAATTAGCCTAAATATGGTGTACATAAGCTAAGAAATAAAGACATATAAAGGGATTGAAGTGAGAGATTGGAAAATTGCGACTACTGTCATGAATCTGGATAATGGAAATGGCATTACTAGGAATACCCGGCCACCCCCTCAAAACATTTTCATGTTTCAGTTTTACTGTGCAGTGTTAATTGAAAACTGTTTTCCCAATTAGATTCTGACTTCAGGATATGTATTTATCAGACTTGATTCTCACATCTGTATAGCATTACAGATACTGAGTGGGGGTAGAATATTAGGAATTAGGTGATTAAATCCTCGATATCAGAATTCTTTGTAATTTATGATATTTGAGGAAATCACATGGGTTTTGCTTAACGACAAATATTTGTTTTTGAATATCCGTTATTATGCACTAATTTTAAACTGATATATCTGTATATTTATTTTATAAAGTGAGATATAACTTTGTGAAATTATTTTTATGATATTTACCTTTATCAGTTGATTATTAGGTAAGATGCAGTCGATAACAGTGTAGTTCTTCTTAACCATAACACAGTTTTCAAGCTACGACGCACAGGATTTGAGTTAGTAAAACCCTTGAGACTTATACTTTATAATGTATGTTGTCCATTGTTCATTAGGACAATGGGTTGGTACTCATACTATATTTCATTTACTTATGACTTCTCTGATTTTAGACACGCATTTTATTGAAATACAAGATCCAAATTTTGAGAAGTTATAGGTATAAGAATAAACTAGAGAACCATGCGTTGAAAGTATCAGGATTCTTCGAGATGATCGAAGATGTAAATACTTATACTAAGTATTTCGTTGTAAGTAATATTTTTTTTGAGAATTTGCTTCTTTCTTAAGTTACTCATCCGTGGTGCACTCCTTGATAAGTAATGTTGTATGGTCTTCTTCCATTCAGGTGATATGCACTGAAAACAGTTGCATGTCAATTGAATTCAGTTCTAATTAAATTAGTGCATTTGTTTCTATATTGGATATAAAATGGATTCATATCTTAACGATGTTAAGGTATATGAAGTTATCCGTCTTATGCTTAAAACCAGAATCCGGATAAACTCAAGACACGTTTCGGTAATGGCAGTTTGTGGGTTATCCCGGGCTTTGAGGAGCGTTAGCTATATTGTTCTTGACTCGCTACCCGTTTTAGTAAAATGAATTCTTTTCATAAAACATTAGTGGGAATATGGTAGAACTGGAAGGGATTCCAAAACCACAAACGGCTACTGAAAATTTAGTACAACCTAAGGATTCAAATTAGATTCGACAATCTATTAGCCACTCCGCGGATTTGGTGGGTAATCTCAGCCACCCGAGAGGTACTTCGGTCTCCTCAAAGACAGTGATAGGAAGGTTTTGATGACCCAAGCTTGTCACTAATACTGTCCTAGACTATGAGATCTGGTAGGTGGATGACTATAACGTCATTCTAAATTAGTTTTAGAAACGCCCGTGTATATGACTCTGCCAGAGGATTGTTGTAGTCAATGGGAGAAACGGTAGCGTGGTGGGCCAGTAGCTTATGTTTATTTATAGACTAACGCAAATATAGCGGAGATAGATCATTTATTCTTAATGTGACAGTCATAGAATTTGACTTCATCAGAACAACAGATGAACTTGGTAAGAATGTAGTAGGGAGTGATGTCCTGGTACTTGGATGACGTGCACCTGATAGGAAGTGATGTTCCTATACTACGATCGGTTATACCGTGGTTGTCACATGTGTTTCTCCACATAGGATCTGGACAAAATATCAGGGATTCTGGTGACTAAATCTATGGTTTTAGATTTAGATTTGGGAAGTGTCCCAATTCGAGCACTTTGATACTATTATAAAGTATTTAAAAATGGACGACTCCTGGCGTGAATGTACCCGCAGGTGAGAGTTACCCTCTCTAAAGAGATGTCTTCTAGATTGACGAGGAGAGAGATTTGCATGAATGACTATCACTTGTTTAGGAAATTGAGTCAATCATGCTATGTCAAGTGCCACACCAAATATTGCTTTTGCACTAAGTGCAATAAGTATACATTAATCCAATTCTGAAGAAACATTGGAAAGCAGTTATGAACATAAGAGGATGTTCTTGGTATATGGTAACGGCAGCCTTCTTAAGGAGGCAGTTATGATTTCAGGCTTTCAAAGTGACATAGACGACAGAGTGGTTGTCAGAGGTAATAGTTTTTCCTCTTTTGAGGCGCAATATGTTGGATAGGTTTCCAAGCAGGATGGTGAGGTGGTCATGGCACTGGTTGCTGATTACATCAGCAAATAGATATAGCCTAAGTAGTTTGTTAGAGTTGGAAGTTCATCTATGAACATAATCCCATCAGCTATCCAGACAAATTCTAAAGCAAGTATCGCACATTTCAGAAGATAGTCGTTCTCCGCGAAGTTGAGATATAGAGAGATAAACATAGAAATATTGGAGCAGATCCACTCACTGAGGCTATTTCTCAAACGCGAATGTTTCGTAAGCATGCTTTGCGAAACTGATTAGTAGAGAAGTTGAGTGATCGGTAGCATACGGGTTATGAGTAAGCGACACCGCAATAATTAATTTTAAGTGCAAGTGGGAGATTGTTGGTTATAGTGCCCTCAAGGAAATTATTGTAATCACAGGTAAGCGAATATGATGATTGAGGTAGACCCTATATGGGTAGAACAGTCTTACTCAAGATGATAGTATGCTATCTGGCTCATCTCTATAATCGTGTGCATGTATTATGTGGTATTACGGATCACTATTACATGTTGATAGAGCCCTTAGGATTCTTGCTTTACTACCAGGGTTATTGTGACGATCATACTTGTGAGAACTGAGTAGTCTATAAGCAAATCCTTAAATGTCCATAGTCGTGAGAATATCGAGACCGTGCATCAATATTTCAGAGTAGACTGATGTATATATTTCTTGAGCCTGATGAGAGGCAATGGCTGGTCTCACAGCCATTGGTGTCAGTTAGGCACCAAAGATAGTATACATGTGTTCATTGGGTTATGAGTTACACTGGACGGACTCACCGGGAATATGCTAGATGGTATTATACATATTGTCAGATAGCAGTTTTGAGGTGACATAAGTATATATTAGTCTGTCGGCCTAAGATCGTCATTTGTCTTATGTGAGTTCCCACTGTACTTAGATTACTACCCTACCATGGCTTAAAAGAGTCGTGCAAACAGGTTTTAGTTGGGTGCAGTCCCGAGCCATATGAAGACAATGAGCAGATCGTCAGGGATTCGTCTTTTCCGCTATTGGGGGTAGATGTCGCGCTGTGCACGGATGACCATCACCAAAAATCCTTGACCAAGGTGGACAAGATTTACTGATTTGGATCAGTAGTTTTTTATTGAGTGATGGGCTTCACACCGACACGACTTATTGCGTTATTAGGAGTCTGACTTTATCCACCCCTCTAAACCCGGTATGCGATACTTTTAGACGAACAGACCGGACTGTACGGAAATTGTCACAGACAAGCTCAGTAGGAGTACGGATGAGTTTGCTCATCAGCCTTCCTTTTTCAATACCTGAGTAGCTGTTACGTACAGATAGTGTCGCTGACGTGTTTGTAGTTAAACCCATTGCCAGCGTATTGACGAGTTTTTAGAGTCCCACATAGATGGTTTTCCCGGTTCAGGCGATATGATATAAATGACGTATGTTGGTATATACAGGTGTCCGATTAAATATGTGTACAGGCTACATGGACTTTAATTTGACGGTTGATAACACTAGCGGCTTAGAATTAAACTGGATTATTAAATTAAGTTTTGATTTAATAATTTATATATATATATATATATATATATATATATATATATATATATATATATATATATATATATATATATATGTAATCTAGTATTATTGTTCATTATTCATTTTCTCTCTTGGCTATTCGTATTTTTATACGGATACGCGTATATGTATTTCGATACGTATATCTGGTTGTATTCCGTATTCATACGGAATTTGTTCTAGAATGTGGACACCTCATTTGTGAATATTCATAAAATGAGGTGGAGTGTGAGGTGGTATTAAGCATGGTTGAAAACATATAGAGAGGAATGCACTTCATTAGTTTATTATAAAATGTTGTGAGATTTTTATTTGCATGGTTGTGAAAAATATGAAGTCATTCTATTATTGTTCATTTTTACTCTCTCATGCTTTTCGAGACTTCTCATGGATAAATTTCCTCACCCTCTCTTCCTTCTTTACTTGCTCTTTTGAGCTTTAGATTTGAGAGAAAATGATAGTGGAAAATTCATATATCCCCACTCTCCATTTCTAGCGAGTTTGGAGTGTCGGTTGCTTCAGTAAATGAACCTGGAGCTTAGATCGATTATCTCGGATGGATCATCTTCGGCGAAGGAAGTTCGGCTTGCAAGCGCGACCTGAAGCTCTCAAGGGCTTGTCAGAATCCAGAACAGTGGAATTTTTGAAGAAAGCTTGAAAATGTGAGTATTCTACTCATAGTAGATTAGTTTAGTTCACTAGTTTTTTTTACGGGTTCTAGCTCTTAAGTTTGATTCATGGTTTTGGAACTTTAGTAAACTAGAAAATTTTAAAAATTTATGTTGCTGTCTTCTGAAATTAGCTTGCTAGTGTGCTTCAGTTCCCAACGGTTCATTTTTGTTTGATTGGTCCTAACAAACTCACAGTTTGCAACTTGTAAGGAACTCTGGTCGATTCATTACCGTGCTTTACTTGAGGATTCCTGCACGGTGGAGGCATGTTCTCTTCCTCCCCAGTTTCATCTTCTTGGAGATTTACAGATAAATCCGCTGCACAAGTCATCCTGTTATATCCCATGAACACACAATTGGGCCATGCATGTAGAATGGATGATGTAATTTCAGCCTAAGATTATGATTGGTGTTCAAGTTCAAGCTGGAAAGATGACAAGTGGGACCACGATATCCTCAGATGAGAACCTGGTTTTGCCACATAGGATGATCGCCATGGAATAATGAAAGAAGGCAAAAATCCTCACCAAATGAGGGCTCACTGTTTGATTTGGGTTGAGGTGTAAAAGATCAGGCTGCTAGAAGAGGAAAAAAGAAAGAAAAAGAAAGAAAGAGAGAAGACAAGGAAGCAGCTATGGAGCTATTGTCGTTGAACTCTTCCCCTGCAGTTTCCTGCTTGCCGTCTTCTTCATGGAGAAGAGCTGCAATGGAGAAACCCACCTCTTTCTTTGGCCAATCCCTTTGCCTCTCAAGCATCTGGAGGAAGCGGCAACCCGGTGCTAAAAATGCCGGTTCCCTCGATCACCGTTCCCGACTTTCTAGTACGCCGCTCTTCTCTATGCATACTTGCATTGTCCTCTTATCTTTCTTGTGCTGGGTGCCTCTCTGATTGAATGTATTTCATGTTCTGTACATCAACTATTGAAGTGGCTGTGTGCAAACTAATGGGTTAGTCGAATTGGATTGACACTTAAGTGGGGAATTCTCAATGTGAATATGTTAATAAGTCTCAACACGTATGCAATCTTCATGTTTATAGCGAAAGGGTAATGGAATCACTTGAAATTTGGTGTATCCATATCTTAAATGATAAAGATGATGATGATGGGTTCCGATCGGCGAAAAAAATCATCGAGGGTGTATTTTTTTAACGCCATAGGAGGAAATTCTCTCATATGGCACATTTCCTCCATTATTCTCAAAAAGCACACTAACCGAAGTTGTCGAATGTTGAATAATAAGGTGTAAGATGAAACTATAAGCAGGTGAGAAGAGTTCTATTCTGCCTAACTTGGTTTTTGACTTTCTTTCCCTTTTGTAAAGAGTATAGTATGTCCTTTTTACCATCTTAGATTTTAACTTGTGTTTATTCAAGTACATTAATGGGGTTCTCATTGAAAAAAGAGAACTAGGGTTAATTATAAGTATTCTATTGAAATTAGAATTTTAGAGAAATGTGGGAAGTGCAAACAGTGCAAAGAAGAATTACAATTAAATGAATTTTATTCACTTAAAATTGTGAAATAATATAGTCATGGAAAATGCGATCACAGGAAATCAGGTTGAATCTTTATGTTTATAGCGGTAATTTCCCCCATTTTAATTGTCTGGTTTGCATTGTTTCCTCATCACCATGCTATCCTCAATGTGCTATGTTCATAGGCACATAAATTAGGGCACAATATAATCAATTGCAGTTGCTTAATTGAAGTGCTAAATGGGCTAGGCAGGGGCAACTCACAATAATCCTATTATGAGTTTATATTCAGCACAGCAGCAGGACTCTTAGAATGTACTGTCCCTGCTAAGTGTCCAACAATATTCACCATTATAGACTTTGGATTTTCAATTATGTTACAACAAGCACGTTACTTGAAGTGAGTGTGTGCGCGTGCCCGCGCTCTTGTGCATGCACTAGCTGGAAAAAAAAAGGATATTCATTCCCTTGTCGTCTATTTCTGTGTCACAGTGACAGCTCAAGTGACAACTAGATCCAGTTCAAAGACAGGAGTTAAACAGGAAATGATCTTAAAAGAAAAGGATCTAGTTTATGTTGCAGGTGCAACCGGTAAAGTAGGTTCGCGCACAGTAAGGTCTTGTCTGACGATCATACTGCTTTTCCTGTCAGGTCAATAATACCTAATTTTAGCATCCTAATTTGCATAAAAACTTAAATCGTCAGGGAGCTTTTGAAGCTTGGATTTAGAGTACGGGCAGGTGTGCGAAGCGCACAGAGAGCAGAAGAGCTGGTGCAGGTTTGAAATTCTATAGTCTGAAAGCCTGTACGTTATTTATGTCCAGTATGATGCATGTTAGTTTACACAGTCATGGCTCTGATGCTGATAAATCTTCATTTGGCAGAGTGTTCGACAAATGAAGCTTGATGGTGAGACTGGAAGCTCGGAGACTCAACGTAGGAAATGTTACTAATCAAAGAGCCTCACATTATCAGTAGTTATTCATTTTAAGTTTTTATGAAGTCCCAATTACTTCCTAATACCAATAAAAGATGCCTTTTGGCTTTTAGACCAGCTGTAGAGAAGCTTGAAATTGTAGAATGTGACTTGGAGAGGGAAAGCGGCATTGGTTCGGCAATTGGTAATGCCTCCGTAGTTATCTGCTGTATAGGAGCCGGTGAGAAGGAGGTTTTTGATGTTACAGGACCATACCGCATTGACTTCAAAGCTACTAAAAACCTTATTGAAGCAGGTAAAATGGCAACAATTCAATCTTTTCTAACTGGAATTTTGATGCAACTATTGCACTTAACATCCTTTTTCAATTGTGCAGCCACTGTTGCAGAAGTTGACCATTTCATATTGCTTACCTCTTTGGGTACTAATAAGATTGGTTTTCCTGCTGCTATTCTGAAGTAAGCAAATAGCCTCATCTATGAAACATTTAAATTTTTTCATGCAAATTCTAGATTCTTTGCCAGATGCATTCTTAGGTAATCCTGGTTGAAAAAAGGAAAAATGCTTTGCAATTTAATGATAATTACATTAATATTAACTCATTGGAAGCTAATTATTATTTATGCCAAGTGCCAACACTGATTCCTCTACTTATGTGGTGAAGCTTGTTTTGGGGCGTTCTGATTTGGAAAAGGAAGGCGGAAGAAGCACTAATTTCCAGTGGCCTCCCATACACAGTAAGTGAAACTATATAGTTATCGATGTTTTTGGCAAATATATATATATATATTTATCCTTTACCTTCTTTGTTTCTGCAAGTTGTCTATTGCCGTGCAGCTATGGTGTATGCTGATCTTCCTATTGTTTACTTCCAGATAGTGAGACCGGGAGGAATGGAGCGGCCTACTGATTCTTACAAGGAAACTCATAATACTGTTCTTGCAAATGAAGATACCTTTTTCGGCGGCCAAGTCTCCAATCTTCAAGTATTTACATTTTCCTGTTCCATTTAGCTTTAGAATCTTTGTGAAGCTTCCATTAAACCTCATTTAAAATATACTGTTGATTTTATATTGATGTTATTTCGGGTGGCAGCAATTTAACCTAAAGTATTGGCCACTTATGATACACAAACTGAGAAGAGTTCATTTGATGGAGGGAAGGAGGTAGGAGGTTAGGGGTTCAAAGCTTGGAAGGGTACCCAAGCGGTACAATTCTTTCTTAAAATAAATAAACAATACAAGGAATAGAAAAGAAATAGCTTTATTACTGGGTACATGAACTTCACATTTATGTGCAATCATATAATTCTACATGAACTTCGCATTTACATGCATTCATGTGATTCGTATCTGCGACTGGTATTTCTTAAGACATGCAGCCTCAGGTATAACCTAATTTAAGGCCATTTCCTTCCCTAATAATGTTTATTCAAAATTTCAGGTTGCGGAGCTAATGGCATTCATGGCTGAACATAGGAGACTTTCATTCTGTAAGATTGTGGAGGTCATTGCAGAAACAACTGCACCATTGACTCCCATGGAAGAGCTTCTCGCAAAAATCCCTCCACAACGGGTTTGTAGATGATAAAAAGTGTTTGATTAAATAAAAAGGGCAAAAAATTAACATGATCTTCATAATAATGTTTCATATCAGCCCACTTCTAAGACATGGTCATATTTACGGTAGACAAATTAATATTTATCTCAGGAACTTCCCGCAGAACCTAAGCCAGATCCTAGTCCTCCAAGTATAGACTCAGAACCCACCGCTACTTCGACGCTTGGCAAGGAACTTAGTGATGTACAAGTGCCAAAGGTCAATCCACAGTCTCCCTTCACCGCGTAAGTTCTATGTTGTTCATGATTAATGAGCAGTTCATTTCAGAAATGAGATTAACAATGTCACTATCATGACAGGTACGCTGATCTAAAGCCACCAGTGTCTCCAACTCCTACTCCAAGTAAGGGACTAGTCAGCTCTAAACAAGAAACTGAAGATCCATTAAAACCCAAATCGGAGTCTACAACTTCTCATACCAAAAAGGAACCAGCCGAAGCCTCTACTCAGAAGGCAGAGCATCTGTCTCCTTACGTTGCGTAAGAATTTTCTTTTGCTTTGAGCGATCATGAATCGAGATCGAGCCATTAATTTAATTAACAGCATCACTGAATCAACAGGTATGCTGATCTGAAGCCACCAACCTCTCCAACTCCTACTCCAAGTAGGGGACAAAGCAGCTCTAAACAAAAAGTTGAAGAGCCTGTACAAACCAAGTTAGAGCCTACTGCTTCTTATGCTGAAACTGAATCAGTTAAAGACTCCACACAGAAGTCAGAGAATCTCTCTCCTTACGCCGCGTAAGAAAGATTTCCTTGTTTTTTCTAATACTATAATATCAACATTATTATTGAGAAATATGGAATCATATTACAGGAAAAAACGGAAAAGGTTACCTGCCAAGGGTCAGAAACAAAACAAACGAATCTAACACAGCAGTTAATCCGTTTATCCAATGAAACTATATTTTCCCTGTAATGTCACAAAACCTAATTAATTGCCATCATGGGCACTAGCCCAAGCAATTCTATCGTGAATATGACTCTTCTTTATGCAAGTTGACCTGAGGAAGGAAATCAAGCAAAATAAGAAAATGATAATAAATATTAAAAACTTGTAACGCCCTCCCGACGGAGTAATCAATTGTTGAAATTGATTGCAAAATTAGTCGGCCCAAGATGAAATCCATGACCCGGCCCAAGTTGAGCAAGCATGCGGTGCATTAGGCGCGTGGGCATACACGTGCATGGCGCGTGAGCGCATGTTGGATGCGGGCAGCAAGGGCTCAGGCGCATGATTAAACCAAAGATCAAATGGTATCTTCTTTTGGATTTATCTCAAGGATTTTGGAGTTATGTCTAAGGGAAATTTGGCTCTAATCTTTAAAGCCAGCCCATAATCTCTATATAGATTAATTAATGCCAAGGTGTCAAATTAATTAAAAACAGAGCCTCTGTTTTGAAGTCTGCGGCAATTTGGAGAGAGAGAGAGAGAGAGAGAGGTGTTTATTTTGTATTCGGGCGGTGATCGGTAAGGGCGTTCTCGTGTAATCCTTTCTTAATAGTGGAAGCTTTCGTCGTCGGATTGCAGGATTAGGTGCAAGTTGCGCCGAACAATTTTGTGTTTGTGTTATTTGGTATGTGCTTATGATAATTTGCATTGTTTTGGTAGTTTGTTTGATTAGTCTTTTTAGATAGTTTGTTTACCCGCAATCCTGATATATTTTCCTCTGCAACTTTTGGTATGGTTTGTGATTCTTTTGAGGATCACGGATATAGAAATTACAAGTGGTATCTCATATTATTTAGGGAGATGGCATCTACGCATTACAAGATGGATAAGTTTGATGGGTGGAACAACTTCGGCCTTTAGAAGTCGAAGATGATGGCTATTTACAAGTAGTAAGGGGTTCATAAGATTGTCTTTGCAAAAGATAGTATTCCGAAGCCGACCAAGGAGGATAAGAAAGAAGAGATGGAGGATATGATCTTCAGTTCGCTACAGCTTCACTTGGCTGAAGAAGTTCTTTGTGATGTCAAGCAAAAGACTACGACAGCAGTCTTATACATGAAGAAATCTCTCACAAATCGTCTTTACCTCAAACAACGATTGTACACGTTAAAGATGAAGGAGGGGACTTCTTCATAGACCATCTGGACGAACTTAACCAGATCGTGATGGACTTGCAGAACGTGGAGGTGAAGATAGAGGATGAGGATCAGACGATAATTCTACTTTATTCGTTGACCTCAGAATACGAACAGTTTGTCAAGTCAATAGTGTATGGCAGGGATAAGCGTTCCTTGGAGGATGTCTAAGCAAATTTGCACAGTGAGGTGTTGAGGAAGAAGATGGTAGGTGACTAGAATAGTCAGGATGACATGCTATCAGTTAGATACAGTTCAGATGGATGCTCAAACGGAAAATCGAGAAATCATGAGAATGACAAGTGCTTTATTTGCAAGGAGAGCGAGCATTGGAAAATGGATTGTTCGAAGCTCAAGGAGAAAGGCAAGCAGATGTCTTTCGGTGCTGCAGTTGCAGTGGAGGATTCGGCTGAGGGCAGTGATGGTTCGATTAGTATGTGTGACTTCAGACGCACATGGATCGTGGATGCTAGATTCGGGGTGTTCGTTCCATGTGACTCTGAATCGGAGTTGGTTTTGCGACGTACCGTTCAGTTGATAAAGACTCGGTCTTTATGGAGAACGGTATGCTGCACAGAGTTATTGGAATTGGTTCAATTCGGATCCGCATGCATGATGGGAGAGTTCAAATATACACATGTCAGGCACGTGCCAGATCTGAGGAAGAGCTTGATTTCATTAGGTGCTTTAGGCAGGGTTGGTTGCAAGTGCGTGATCGATAGAGATTCTATGATGATTTCCAGGGGTGCTCGTATTGTCATGAAGGCGCAGAGGGTGAGAAATCTATATTTTCTTCGGGGACAGACGGTCTTAGGAGAATTGCTAGACCTTTTACTAGTTCAGGTAGTTCAAACTCCGTCAGAGTGTGGTGTCATTGATTGAGCCATATTGGCAAGGCAAGTTTGGAAGGGCCTCGAAAGAGGCAGTCACTTAGAGGTGTTGAGATCGGCAAGGGAGATCTTCAGGAGGACTATATTCAAGAGAAGAAGACAGATGGCTCTAGTATCGGTTTGTTCTAGAGGTGGAGTTATACATCAGGATTCCTTCGTTGACGACTTCTCAAGGAAGTTGTGGGTGTATGTTCTTAAGCCAAAAATAAAGAATTTTGAGACTTTTAGGAAGGATGTTGTGGAGAAGTTTGGAAAGCGCGTGAAGCTTCTTCGTTTCGATCATGGTGGAAGGTTTTGCAAGTCAGGGAGAATCATGCATCACACAACTTTTGATCCTAGGTCTATTGGCAGAGCAGATGGTTTGGACGGTGCTTGTGAAAAACATGTATTCACGGTTTATGACTGGAGTTCCGAGAGAGTTTCGGACGGAGGCCCTATCTATTGTCAAGTACCTCATCGATCAATCATCATCGACGGCGGTAGACAGGAAAAAATTCCAAGGAGGGATGGACTGGAGGGGCTGGGAATTACTCAAGACTTTGTGATTCTAGATACGGAGCAAAAAGGTACAGGACGTGGTGTCCTGGTATTAAGGGTGGAGTAATTAGCCGACTTTGATAGTCATTGACTCTGCGATGTCTCAGAGAAAACATACCCATTCAGATGGTGAGCAAAGAATAGGACCACCGAGCCAGGTGGTGTTCGATGCTTCATTCTATGTTATAGGTACATATGAGGTGGTCGGTACTTTGATTCAGACGGAAAGTCTGGTACAACCAGTTCGGATGCCTATGGGATTTAGGCGCACGGGAAAGGTTTGGGACGAGTCTCCGAAGATATGGGATCGAAAGTTCGACAGAATGTTTGCATAGGATATTCATGGCATGGATATCGTCATGGATGGGAAGTTGTATCTTTTGCAGCAGTATATCGAGCAGGTTCTCACTCAGTATGAGAGAGACGACTCAACTCGTGTTTTCTCAGTAATGTCGCACTCCAGATTGGTGTCATCATCAGGGATAGTCGGTGATGAGGACATATAAAGGTCGAAGACGGGTTGTAAGGACACGAATGCAGTGTCAGGTAGATCGATACTTCAGATTGTTATCACGGCATCAACAGAAGAGGCATGATTGTTGACCGTCTTGAAGGCAGTTAGAGAGACCAAGTATTTGCAGAGAATGTTGTTTTTGGGTGTTCCACAGGAGATGAGTGTTCTTAGAGGACGGGAAGACGGATGTGGCTTTTACGAAGGTAAGCACTCATGGGAATCCGACAGTTGCATTTACGGAGATGGTTCCAGATATCAAGTTCAAGCAGTGCTTGGACTTGATCTATCTAGTTGATTGATAAAGGCACAACAATGACGAGAGCAGGAGTTCTAAGGTTTTCAAGAAAGTGATAAGATTGTGGCGAATTTTGAATCAAGATGTAGATTGTTGAAATTGATTGCAAAATTAGTCGGCCCAAGATGAAATCCAAGACCCGGCCCAAGTTGAGCAAGCATACAGTGCATTAAGCGCATGGGCATAGACGTGCATGGTGCGTGAGCGCGTGTTGTAGGCGGGCAGCAAAGGCTCAGACACATGATTAAACCAAGATCAAAGAGTGTCATGCCCCGCTTCCCAAAAGACGGAGAGCGAGGGTGGACGAGACCCGCAATGTATTTATACCGAGAAGCACTCCTTTTCGATACGAATACGCTAAGCGTTTGTATAAGCAGTTACATGAAAATATAGTACAAGAATTTAAAGCATATAAAATATCCAATAATACTTATTATACATTTCAAGTCCAAATGGACACATGTTCCATAAAAAAAAGAAATAAGAGGCCGTAAAGGAAGCCTCGAACAAGAGCATTTTGAAAGACCAGTGATCGGCTTGTGAAGATGGATGGTTGAAGTCTTCCTCTGTCGGTTGTGTCTTATATCTAGCCTCTTCTCCTGCCTCAATGTCGTCTGACGACATTCCCCAGAGAAGAAATCAGAAAATAGGAATGCCGTCAGTGAACTAAAGTTCGGTAAATCCCCATTTTATAAAAAAAATATTTGAAATGAAACTTTGTGTATAGTGTTAAAGTGTTATATAGGTTTTTTTGTTAGAGTACAGTTTGATGTATGTGCACAGCAGATATTATTTAAATACATTTCAGCAATAAATAGATGTGAGTTAACTATGCAAGTTAGTTATAGTTAAAGATATTTGATTTAGCTGTTATAGCCATGTAGATTAATATATATGTAGCGAGCTAAATTACCGATCACTCGAGCAATTGCATAATTAATATTGAAAGTATGGTATATGAAGTTATGTCATGATGTATATAGTAGATAAAGATTAAGACAGTATAGAATTCATGAAATATGTATGGTTAAATACATGCATAGAAAGTTAGAATATTCATGACATTCTATGAACAGTAAACAAGAATAACTGTGAACAGTAAACGGTAGTGTGCATATTAAATAAGTAAAATGTGTTAATCAGTGCAAGGTAACTAGAGTATCACAATATTCAAGATTTCAGTGTTATTAATTATAAATATAAGTTCGGTTTGTGGGAGTTTTATTATGTACCTAGGATGTTCCGTAATTTCAACGGAACAACAGCAACATAAGATTCACGAGATTCGAGATTTATACATAATACAATATACCGTATTCTCCGTTATCACGAGGAACGAGATATGATCCCATGTTACACATGAATACCCCATTCTTCGAGCTACCACATCCTCATGATATATATATATATATCCAATAATACTAGCGTCTATTATACATATCATATTCATGAGATTCAAGATATTCATTAGATTCACGATATTCACGAGATTCAAGATTCAAGTGGTTCATGTCAGGTTTATGTCAGGTTCATGTCAAGATAATATATTCTAACGCCAGTTCGGGTGTGAGCGTCCACCACCGCAGGAGTATTCTCAGACCCAAGGTTATGATCCGGTAGAAAGGAAACACGGGCCTATTCATGAGTTACTAATGAGACTCGTGAGATTCCGTTGATCGAACTCACAACTCAAATTACCCCAATGTCCCTAACCACCGCATGAGTATTCTCAGACCCAAGGCTATCATCTAGTGGTAAGAAAACACAGTCCCATTCATGAGTTAGTAATGGGACTCCTGAAATTCCGTTGATCGAACTCACAACTTAAATTATCCCAATACCCCTAACCACCGCAGGAGTATTCTCAACCTAATATATAATACCTATATGTACAATTACTTACTATTAAATTCTTAGTTTTGTAGTATTATAGTGTGTTAAGTCATTGCAGTATTTAGTGATTAACAAGTGAAGATTTTAAAATAAAAAAATGAGTCAGTAAACTGGGCATGTTTATAGTGTCATCACAACATTTACATATTTGAAAGCATTCATGGATGATAATGATTATTGTAGATACACGAATATAATTTCATATAATGATTAAATTGTTGTGTAGTTTAATATCTGTAGATACATCTAGTAGCATGATAGTAGGCATTAATTGGTCCAGTGAGAGAATTAGGTTAGAAGCTGTTAATATGTCGTTTTTTTTAAATACAATTTTTTTTTGATGAGTACAGATATGTTTAAGTTTGTAGCAAATGTTAGTTCATAAAATATATGTTTTAGTCAAATTAAAACTTTTTCAGTAATATTACATCGAAGTCTTTATGACAACTGTGCTTGAGTTTTATTATATTAGTAGACTTAATGTATAATAAGCAGAATTACATAACATATGAATTTTAATAGTTCACTAAAATACTATGATTCAGAAACTTGTTTTACAAAGTATATCTAATTAAAAAATTAGGGTTTTCAAAATCTGTAATAAATCTGGGATTTTTAATTAAGGTTATTATTCTAGGGAGAGTAGGGAAGAGAAGAGGAGGGAACTTATAAAGAGACAACTTGATCTTTGTATCAAGTTGTCGATTCCTATGTAGAGAGTCTCGATTTGATTTTTGAGGCTCTAATGGTGGATCGGTGACTGCTGCTCCTTCGATAATAGGTTCCTCATCCAAAGAGTCCTTTTTCGTCTCCAAAATCCAATAAACCCCAAAATTGAATAGTATCACCGTCGCCTAGAACCTCCCACATTGAACCACGGCGTCTCGTCTCCACCCAATCATAGGCGCATAATCCTCCTGCTCTTCTCGATTCGGATCCTACTCCGAGTGATGTCATAGATCTTGTCATTGATAGCCATAAAAAGGGGCTTCTTAGGATCGGCGCCATCGTAGGCACTGAGCGCCTCCTCGGTGATCTCGAGAAGCTGCACCGGCGGCGGGAAATGCATTGGCGTCGCTGGCCCCATGTAGAGAAGGTGGAGGTGATCGGCTTAGGAGGAGCTCGAGGCGATCGACGGTGCAGAACTCGAGGGGATCGTGTGTGTGGAAGAGGTCGAGGGTAGGAAGCTCGAGGGAATCAGAGCGGCGGTGGAGCTCAATAACTCCGACGGTGGAGATCCACCACTCCGGCTGTGGATCAAGAGGCGATCAGCGGTGGCGGTAGAGCTGGAAGCGATTTTTGAGAGAGAGTATAAGGTCCTGTTTGGTTGTAGGATTTAGAAATTTGGATTCCAAAATAGTACCTATGCAAATTTCTGGATTTGGTAATTTGCTGTTTGGTTAGTTTTGGATTCCTAGTATTGGATTTGTAGATCCTTGTAATCTTTGTTTGGTTGGTGAAAAGAAAGTGAAATTTGGATTTGAGGATTTTAGAGAGAGAGAAAGAAAGAGGATTATTAAATAAATAAAGTACCACGGCTTCTATCTAAACATACAATGAATAGTGCATAATCCTTACAAATCCTTAAATTTTTTTAGGATTCAAGAATACATATTTTGTGGTAGGCCCCCATAAAAACAAAGGAATCCAAATCCACCAACCAAACACAAAATTATGGAATTCTAGGATTCCACAATTCAAATCCCAAATAATCCTGAAACCAAACAGGCCCTAAAAAGAACGGTTTTCTTTTTGCTTTTTTTGGTTGAGAGGAGGTTGAGATCTTAATATTTATTCACTTTGGAAAAAACCTAATAAAATAAAAATGCAAAATTCTTTCTCCTTCCTTTTAGAAACAAGGTTTTATAATAGAGAGTAATAAAGAAATAAATAATTTAGGGAAGCTGGGCTTGGAACTTGAAATATGTGGATTAGTAGTGCAGTGTCTCAACCAAAAGAATACAAGTGATGACCATGCATATATTCAAATAGAAATGAATATACGCCGAGTTTCAAAAGAAAGTATTTTATTGTAAAGAAAGAGTACATGGATTTTGCGGTCATCACATTTTACCCTCCTTAAAATAAATTCCGTTCTCGAAATTCATAAGGATTGTGTCGCTACTGGAAAAAGGTAGAGATAACATGGTCGCTTGTTGTCTTCACGCTCCATCGGTCGAGTAAGAAGAAATACGATGATATAGAAGGACATGAGATACTTTCGAACCAGAAGTCCAAAGCCGAGACAATGACTACTTGGATAGATCAGGAATTACTCAAGAACGTATGCAAGGGATATATTAATAGGTGTAAGCAAGAAAGACCAGTAGGGATTCAAGAAATCCAACTGGAATCAAGGAGGTTATAAGAAAGATCACGACAGAGATTAAGGGTTCGAACTTCCGTTTCTTCTGCATCGAGAGTTGATCGTCATGGAAGATAAAAAATGACTCAAGAAGGATTCAAGGGAAGAAATTTAAAAGAACACAATAAATGATAGGGTCCATTGTTGAGTCATGATCGTCAGGAGAGTAAGAAAGGATTCAAGGGACTATGATTCAAGAGTGATATCATGGTGCAGTCGTTATCGTCTATCCTCTTTAAAAGAATTTTGTCCCCGAAATTTTTTCAAGGAGTATCTTGCAACAGAGTATGGAAAAGAAATCGACGAAAAAATTCCTAGCCAGTTCGTACCTAGCACGACATCGAAAGTCAGCATGTCGATCACTAAGAAGTTGACGAAAATTTTTCGGTTACTCTTAGCATTTGAGCTAATAGAACACGATCATAGATGTTTATCCTTGCTGCATGATAGCAGTCTATAGTCGTTAGTTCTTCTATATATCTCACATAAGCTCCAACAAAGTCATCCGATCGGACGAAGAAAGATTCGCTTCGAAACAAGACATTCGTGGAAGACGAGCAAGGATCAAAATTGATTCAAAGGACATGAATTAAAAATAGAAGTGAAATATTGCTGGATTGGAATGATTTGAAGAAGAATTAGAATGGATCAAAGTGATATGTTCAAAAAAGGAAATAAATGTTGGATTTTAAATTCTTGTATTATCTGATTTCAACGGTCATGCTGAACGGGTTTGTATGAGCCATCAATAAAACCTGTCATGCCTTACTTTCCAAAAGACGGAGAGCGAGAATGAACGAGACCCGCAACATATTCACACCGAGAAGCACTCCTTCTCGATATGATTACGTTAAGCGTCTATATAAGCAATAACATGAAAATATAGTACAAGAATTTAAAGCATATAAAATATCCAACAATACTTATTATACATTTCAAGTCCAAATGGACACCGATGTTCCATAAAAAAAAGACATAAGAGGACGTAAACGAAGCCTTGAACAAGAGCATTCAGAAAGACCAGCGATCGACTTGTGAAGATGGATGGTTGAAATCCTCCTCTGTCGGTTCTGTCTTGTACCTAACCACTTCTCCTGTCTCAATGTCGTCTGACGACATTCCCTAGAGAAGAAAACAAAAAACAGGAATGTCGTCAGCAAACTAAAATTCGGTAAGGCCCAATTTTATAAAAAAAAACTATTTGAAACGAAACTTTGTGTATAGTGTTAAAAGTGTTACAATTTGATGTGTGTGCACAGTAGATATTATTTAAATACATTTCAGCAATAAATAGATGTGAGTTAAGTCTGCAGGTTAGTTGTAGTTAAAGATAGTTGATTTAGTTGTTATAACCATGTAGATTAATATGTGTAGTGAGCTAAATTTACCGATCACTCGAGCAATTGCATAATTAATACTGTGCGTATGGTATATGGAGTTATTTCATGATGTTGTATGCAGTATAGAATGATTAAGACGGTATGGAATTCATGAAATATGTATGGATAAATACATGTATAGAAAGTTAGAATATTCATGACATTCTATGAATAGTAAACGAGAATAACTGTGAATAGTAAACGGTAGTGTGCATATCAAATAAGTAGTATGTGTTAATCAATGCAAGGTGTTGAAAGTAAAAAACCAAATGATGGCACTTTAAAAATAGTCCCACATTGGAAACATCAAAAGAAATACATATGTATAAGATATAAGATGAGTCAAATCTCAACACTGCCTAAGTTTTATTGTTGGAACCCACTTATATCAAAGGCTCATGTGCACCTATAAAAGTCCATCACTCCCTCAACTTTAAATAAACTTTAAATTTTAATATGGTATCAGAGCGAATAGCTCGACCCTCCACATGACAACCACACCAAGAAAAAGTGATGGGTGCATGTAACTCTTCTCGTACTTTGCATATGATAACCACACCAAGAAAAGGTGATGGTTGCACGTAACTCTACTCGTACTTTCCACGTGATAACTACACCAAGAAGAAATGATGGTTGCACATTATGGGAAGCGTTGAAAGTAAAAAACCAAATGACGGGACTTTAAAGATAGTCTCAAATTAGAAACAAAAGAAACACATGGGTATAAGATATAAGATGAGTCAAATCTCAACAAAGCTTGAGTCTTATTATTGGAACCCACTTATATTAAAAGTCTATATGTACCTATAAAAAACTCATCTTTCCCTCAACTTTAAACTTTAACACAAGGTAATCAGAGTATCACAAGATTCAAGATTTCGGTGTTGTTAATTATAAGTATAAACTCGATTGTGGGAGTTTTATTATATAACTAGGATATTCCATAATTCCCACGGAACAACAGCAACACGAGATTCACTAGATTTATATATAATGCAATGTACCTTATTCTCCGGTACCACGAGAAACAAGATATGATCCCTCGTAACACATAAATACCCCCACTCTTCGATCTACCCTATCCCCATGATATATATATATATATATATATATATATATATATATATATATATATATAGAGAGAGAGAGAGAGAGAGAGAGAGAGAGATTAATGGAGGAAAGAGGCCATAGAAGGGAATTTCCTTCTATGGTGTCGAAAAAATACACCTTCCCTCATTTTTTCCGACGATCGGCACCCACCATCTTCATCGTTATCATCTAAGATGTGGGTACACCAAATTTCATGTGATTCTATAACCATTTCACCGTTGATTTAGTGGGTTCAAAATTAACGGTTTACCGATAATAGAACTTTTTACATTGCTAAATCAACGGTGAAATGGTTGTAGAATCACATGAAATTTGGTGTACCCACATCTTAGATGATAACGATGAAGATAGTGGGTGCCGATCGGCGGAAAAAATAAGGGAGGATATATTTTTTTGACGCCATAGGAGGAAATTCCCTCCTATGGCATCTTTCCTCCATTATTCTAATATATATATATATATATATATATATTCAATAATACTAGTGTCTACTATACATGTTATGTTCACAAGATTCAAGATATTCAATAGATTCACGATATTTACGGGATTCAAAATTCAAGTAGTTCATGTCAGGTTCATGTCGAGTTTTGACCAAGATAGTATAATCTAACGCCAGTTTGAATGTGAGCGTTAACCACCGCAAAAGTATTCTCAGACCCAAGGCTATCTTACAGGCGCAAAGAAATACGCGCTCATTCATGAGTTGGTGATGTGACTCCTGAGATTTCGTTGATCAAACTCACAACTCAAATTACCCCAATGTTCCTAACCACCGCAGGAGTATTCTCAGATCCAAGGCTATCATTCAGAGGAAAGGAAAAACGGGCTCATTCATGAGTTAGTGATGAGACTCCTGAGATTCTGTTGATCAAACTCACAACTCAAATTACCCCAATGTCCCTAACCACCGTTGGAGTATTCTCAACCTAATATGTAAGACCTATATGTACAATTACTTACTATTAAATTCTTAGTTTTGTAGTATTATAGTGTGTGAAGTCATTGCAGTATTTAGTGATTAACAAGTAAAGATTTAAAATTAAAAACAATGAGTCGGTAAACTGGGCATGTTTTTAGTGTTATTACAGCATTTACAGATTTGAAAGCATTCATGGATGCTAATGAGTATTGTAGATATACGAATATAATTTCATGTAATGATTAATTAAATTGTTGTGTAGTTTAATATCTGCAGATACATCTAGTAGCATGATAGTAGGCATTAATTGTTACAGTGAGGGAATTAGGTTAGAAGCTGTTAATATGTATTTTTTTTAAATACAAATTTTGTTTGATGAGAACAAATATGTTTAAGTTTGTAGCAAATGTTAGTTCATAAAATATATGTTCTAGTCAAATTAAAACTTTTTAAGTAATACTACATTAAAGTCTTTATGACAATTGTACTTGAGTTTTATTATATTTGTAGACTTAATGTATATAATACGCAGAGTTACTTAACATATGAATTTTGATAGTTCACTAAAATAATATTATACAACAACTTGTTTTACAAAGTATATCTAATTAAAAAATTAGGGTTTTCAAAATCCGTAAGGAATTTTAATTAAGGTTATTATTCTAAGGAAAGTAAGGAGTAGAGAAGAGGGAACTTACAAAGAGACAACTTGATCTTTGTATCAAGTTATCGATTCCCATGTAGAGTTAACATCGATTAGATTTTCGAGGCTCTAATGATGGACCGGGGACTCCTGCTCCTTCGATAATAAGTTCCTCATCCAAAGAGTCCTTTTTCGTCTCCTTGATCCAATAAACCCCAAAATTGAACAGTATCACCCTCGCCCAGAACCTCCCACATTGAACCACGACGTCTCGTCTCCACTCAATCATAGGCGCATAATCCTCTTGCTCCTTTAGATTTGAGTCCTGCTCCGAGTGATGTCATAGATCTGGTCATTGATGGCCATAAGAAGGGTTTACTTAGGATTGGCGCCATCGTAGGCGCTGGGCTCCTCCTCGGTGATCTCGAGGAGCTGCACCGGCGGCAGTAACTACATCGGCGTCACTGGCCCCATGCAGAGAAAGGGGAAGAAGGGGCGTGGAGGTGGAGGCGATAGGAGAGCTCGAGGCAATCGACGGTGTAGAACTCGAGGGGATCGCATGTGCGGAAGAGGTTGAGGGTAGTAAGCTCGAAGGAATCGGAGCGGCGGCGGAGCCCGATAACTTTGACGGTGGATCCACCACTCCGGCTGTGGATCAAGAGGCGATCGGCGGCGGGGGCAGAGCTCGAAGGGATTTTTGAAAGAGAAAGAGAAAGGAGTTTGAGATCTCAATATTTATTCTCTTGAAAAAAATCTAAAACAAAATTCTATGTAGAAACAAGATTTTATAATGCAGAATAATAAAGAAATAAATAACATGTGGATTAGTACTGCAGTGTCTCAATCAAAAGAATATAAGTAATGACTATCCATATATTCAAATAGAAATAAATATACACCGATTTTCAAAAGAAAGGATTTTATTATAAAGAAAGAGTACATGTATTTTTCGGTCGTTACAAAGAGTATCTTTTTTGGTTGGATTTACCTAAAGGATTTTGGAGTCATCACTAAGGGAAAATCGGCTCTTATCTTTAAAGCCAGCCCATGATCTCTATATAGATTAACAAATGTCAAGGTGCTGAAATAATTCAAAACAAAGCCATTGTTTTGAAGTATGTGGCAATTTAGAGAGAGGGGGAGGTGGTGGTGGTGGTTAAGAGAGAGGATTATTTTGTATTCGGGCGGTGATCGATGAGGGTGTTCTCATGTAATCCTTTCTTAATAGTGGAAGTCCTCGTCGTGGGATTGCAGGATTAGGTGCAAATTACGCCGAACTTGGGTAAAATCATATGTTTATGTTGTTTGGTGTGTGCTTCTGATAATTTGCATTGTTTTGGTAGATTGTTCGATTAGTCTTTTTCAGATAGTTTGTTTACACACAATCCTGATATATTTTCCGCTGCAACTTTTGGTGTGGTTTGTGATTGTTTCGAGGATCATGGATACAGAAATTACAATAGTAATCACATTTGCATGGCAATCAAACATTTTGTACATAAATGGTAACCGATCACTTTTTCACCCATTGCACATTTTTTCCCAAAAGCCAGTCTTTTTTTTGGTTGCAAAATTCAAATGCAAAATTGGGTGATAAACCAGTTAAACCAAAAATCTGACTTTCAGACTGCAACAATTTTTCCAAATAAATATGTATAATGGAAAATATTGCCATCATTGGTTAGAAGTTGTAAAATATTTTACATTGTATACTAACCTGTAGCAGATCACTTCAACCTAGCTAAGTGTCAGTGTCAACCCAACAGATCCGTTATATGGCTTACTTCGCTAGAAATTTAAATTTCCTTAATTATTAGATAAATATTCTTCGGCAGTTAGGAAGATCTGAAACCGCCTACCTCTCCGTCCCCAACTCCTAGCTCATCTCTTACTAGTGCTTCATCATTGTCGGAAAATGCAACCGGAGATAATGTAGGCGGACCTAATGTAAATGAGAAAGAGGTTCTTCAGAAGTTGAGTCATCAACCACCTTTTAACGTCTAAGTATGTTATTTAGTTTAACTGCTTGCTTATGTTTCGTGACCACTTTCCCTTTTAGTTCATCTGCTAGCTTATGCTGTCGTGACTATTTGCGCATTCTATGGTTAAGCATCAGAAGTACATGATTCGTTCTCCTATATGGACTTACGTTAGAAAGTTACGAAAATGCTTTGAAATCTCCAGGTACGAAGACTTGAAGCCTCCATCATCTCCATTGCCATCCACTCCCAAATACTAGTCAAATTGCTCAAGGAGATGCCGTTGGATCAGTATTTCTCTGCATCGAGTACTTCACTGCCGATTCAGGATGAAGAAGAAGGAGGGATAAATCACAGCCATGGAGTTCGTCATCCTTCAGGCTAAATTCAGACCTGTATTATTATTATTATTATTATTATTATTATACATCATTTTTCCTTTTTGTTTCGACATGTGTTTAGAAGACTTATAATAAGTTCCTGTTGGGAATGCGATAGTTTTCTACCATTAATTCAGTTTCCTTCCTCTCTCTTTGGTCTATTCCATTCTCTCCTAATTCTCTTAATTAATGAAATAGAGGAAAGCAATGCCATCATGGATATGCGTTTTTGCTATTTATTTAATGCAGATCATTAATTATTGGAAGAATTGTAGCTTTCCTCCGAGGTTGAAATGGTTGCTCGCTTTTTACAATGATGGGTCGATGTATTTGTGGCAGGGCTGCTGAGGCCCTGATTGGAAATGTAGTTGAAGTTTCATAAAGTTAGCAAAACTCAACTCTGAAACGCTAATTTTACCATGTTTGGCGTTCATTTTGGAGTTGAGATGACAACTTCAATATGATATAAGATTTCTAAACTCCATTTTCCCAAAACCCCGTCACTTGTATCATAACCAGAGTTTATCTCTAAGGTGGAGTCTCGGGCTTGCAAACAAGAGTTTTGATCACCTCTACCTCCATTTAAAAGTACACTCCGGTTACCTCAACTCCATACCCAAAGAGGGCATGATTTCTTTAGTTTGGTTGAGAGCCGGGGTATCCCATTAGGCTTTTCTATGCCAAATGGCTTCTACTTCTCCTCATTTGTTATTAGGTTTGCACTCTTTGGCTATGAAAATTGTGAAACTTTGTGTAATTAGTTTGTTAAAATTATCTCATGGGCATCAAACTATCACAAAAAAGAGTGATGATAAAACAAGCGACGACCAGGATTAATACTGGATTCACATGATCAGCATGGATAACAACTTTGTTTTTTGTATCTGCCTACTCAAATTCAATTCATGAAACCATATTCGTAGTTGTGGTAGGTGACCAATAAATGGAATGCATGATGCTTTGATATTTATCTATTGTCTCCGGGAAAAATTGATACCTGGTCTTTGAGGTGACTGGAACAAAATTTCAGACCATTGAACAAGGTTGTGCCTTCAGAAGCTTCTGGTCCTTGCTAGCTGTACAATCTGCTTTCAGGGATACCATGAAATCAAATCTTCTGCATACTCCTGCGAAACCCATTTATTAGAATAACAAAAAATGTTAATTTTGCCAAACATGCAGTTATTCAATACATGCTTAGTTTTGCGAAACAAGCAGTTATTCAATACATGTCTGAGGCAAATTGATTTAAAAGAGGAAGTGATGATGCTCGATATCGGTGATCTCCCAGATCAGGGCACGTGGCAGATGACGTGTCCCAGAGCATACAAAAAAGGACTTACAGTGGCCGACCAGACCACGCCTACGCTCGTCCTACCGAGCAGAACGCTGGCTCGCCTCCGAGCCCCCTGCACAACTGGCCTCCTTGGCCTCACAACTCGTCTCCGAGCTACCGCAGAACCAAGATGCCTCGGCTCTCCCGCTCGTCCGCGAGCTCTCCCGCCGAGATCATCTTTCTCGGTCTCGTCGACTGACCAACAACACCGCTTACAGGCGTAACCGCGATCCCGCGAATTTCGCCATACGCGAGATCTCCGCTGGCCACTTCCCACGTTCCACGCCACCACGATCCCTCATTAATGAGCCTGTCTCGCCATTAATGGGAGGTCCCGCTCATCACGCGGGCGTGACGTGGAGCGTAACGGCCGGCGTGATTCTCGCGCCTTCCCTGCCTGCTGCCACCGCTATGTAAACCCCTCCTTCAGACGATTGAGGTAAGCCATTTTAACTCCACTAAGCCGTTACTGTGCTCGGATTTCCTCTCTAACTTGATCGTCGGAGGGTCTTCGGTGGTACAACCATTCCGGGACTTCCTTGCAGGTAGCTCGGCAACCACCACCTCAAACCCATTGAGATCCACAAGCTTCAGGAGCGACAGTCTCCAGATCCAATTTCAGCCACCCATCGCCGCCATCAGCAGATCAACGGAAGGCAACATCTGAAGGAGGTTTCAACCCCTATCGGCTAGCGCCGTTTGTGGGAACATCTTGATTCCATAAAAACCAAAGTCCGCCTTCCCATTCCAACCAAATGGCATGCGATCATCACGATGATCCAAGCACCAGTCGCCGCTTCCCCCTCAACGGAGGCGCGGACGAACCTCCTCCGCCGAATGCCATCAATGCCCTCGCTGGCCGGATAGACCGACTCGCGTCCATCGTGGAGGCGCTCGTCCACGTCCAAACGGCAGGGCAAGATCAACAAGTCGCCGCTCCCGCGCCTCGGGTTCAGGACCCCCACAAGGAGAGAGAAGACTCCGTCCGCGTCGGCACTGCCGACCACCGAGTCGCTACCTCTCACGGCCGCAGATCTCCCGGGCCAATACGTTCTGAGGCCCGCTGGGCGCTTCACAGTTCAACACCGAGGTCCGTCGCCAGAGCGCCTCGTCCCGAGATTCTCCGCGCACCTGTCCCTCCCGAGGAGATGTCTGTCAGCTCACCTGTTACCAGGCCTGACCGACACCCCCTCCCTCGACGGGGTCGCACGGGCGAGACTCACCACGGCGGCTCGAAGACTATCTCGCCGGGGGATCTAAGGAACCTCATTGAAAGGAACCGGAACCAAAGCCAGATGCAGGCCTCCAACAGCAGAGGCCTGGGATCAGTCGGGTTACCATGGCCGACTCGACGCCCTCGAGAAGAAGATCGAGAGTCTGCATCAGGAATGTCATGCCCCGCTTCCCAAAAGAAGGTGAAGGATGACGTGATAAAGTCCGCAACCTAACTGTATTGAAGGTGGTCTATTCAATATAGTTACGTTAAGCGTATGAATATATAACATGCAGGATGTATACCAAAACAAAAATAATAAAAGCGAAAGGCATTTATTTCCATTAACCAAACTTTATTACATCCCAAAAGAAAGAGTAAAATAAACTGAGTAGTTTAATTATATCAAAGGAGAAACAAAAACCCTAAACATGTGGGCAACAACAAAAATTAAATCTAGCTAATCTTCCATCGTCCAATCCGCATAATCTTCATAAGCTGGCTTCATACCTTGATCCTTGCTATAATACTCATTCTTATCTGACGGACATTCCAAAGATTGAGGAAGAGAAGGAAGGTCCGTCAGCGAGTTATACTCGGGTAGGATTGCCACATAAGAAAATAAAGGTATAGAAACGAACAAGTGTATATAATGAATATGATGTACATGTGTATAAAGGTATGGGGTTATATACAAATTAGATATGTGAATATGAGTAGGTTGTATATGTTTGGTAAAGGTTTAAGTCAAGTCAAACGGATATTCAGTCTAAGAGTTAGATCAGGTTAAACAAGGTGTGTATGGATGGAATTGACGGGTGAACATACTCGTATCCTTGAGTATCCCATGACTAGCTGAAAGCAGTATGAGCTGGTGCTCGTTCCTGGGATGGCAATCAATGTGGTAGCGTGAACATCCCCGAAAGGTGTCCCATAACTACGATGGAGCTTTGTCTAGCGTGAACATCACTCAAGTGCACAGGTATTACCACCTTTCAGTTCCATAATAAACAACAAGTCTAAACTGGTAAAATATCCACATCCAAGATACTGAATAACTCGTGTCTCAGAAAGAAAGTAGATGAGATAACAGGTAGGTATAGCATATGATGTGAGTTTAGTGTTGAGTATCAATAGGTATTGTAAACGTTTTAGTTTGTTAAATAAGGGTCCGGATACTCGCGATTATTCCGTTGTGGCCACGGAACAACAACTGGGAAAGTGAAATATACCTTTTCACTTCCCGGGATCATGATCGAGTAGTAGGGGAATCCGAGTTCCGAATTATCCTTGCCTAATCAAACTACCCATCCCCGTGGTTCAGTAAAAAGGTTCGGACGAATTAGAGTTAGTGCGTATACCTCTAAGCATGGAATTTCCACATTGTATAGTCGTCCACACTTTGGACTGTTCACCTGGAATATCGGGATCTTCATATTTATATAGTCGTCCACACTTTGGACAGTTCACCCGGAATATCGGGATCTTCATATTTGTATAGTCGTCCACACTTTGGACTATTCATCCGGAATATCGGGATCTTCATAAGTAGTCCATACCTAGGTCCGCGCATTCTAACCCTAACCGTACCATGTTTTGTATATGCCATGTTGTCATAAACTGGAAATTTAAAAAGTATTGATCTCGTTTAAAATGGCCTTCCACAACCACTCGTTTTATTTTCTAAACTTCGTAAAGTACTTCGTGTCATCTTAGGGAATGCTTAGTAAAAAGAATAATAGTGTTTAATTATCTTTTATCACTTCTAAGAAAAACCATGAGATTTGGGATATTTATCATTTTGGAAAAAAACATAATGTTTTACGGAAAAATATCCTTTCGATAAAAGGTTGTGGTGTTTATTTGAAAATCTTTTACAAAAGATTTTTATAAGGACAAGTTGTAAGAGGTTTTTATTCGAAAAACTAGACTGCTCCTAACTGTTCCCAAAGGCAAGTTGTGAGATCCTCAAATCGCCTCTTCACCGCCAATTGTGGCCAGGTAAGCACAAGTAAGGAAAGGAGGGATCCGCTCACGAATCACCATGAGACGGGCGTTTTAAAATTATCTTTCCCACTTGTCTAGCCTAGGCACCACAAAGTCTGGTTTAGATAAATGACCGATGCCTACAACCTTTCCTTTGTCCTAGATTGGTGTTTATTTTAAAATTTCCTTTTAATAAGGTACTAAATATTCCTTTTGAAAAGATATCGTTATACGGATTATGGTCCTTGTTGAAAATGGCCCTTCAATAAAGGTCGAGATATTTAAATGAAATTAATAATTTGATTAAATTATAGTGTTTTAGATTCGAGATAACGTTTCAGAAAATACGTTTGTTTTGGAAAAACCATAAGCCGTAATTTAAATTTAGTATTTTCCTCTTTTAAAAAGTTGAAGGGGGTTTAACAACATTATAGTAGTTGATGAAAAAGTGTAAGTAAAATATATGTATGTCGTATCTAAAATATTTATTTCACATATCTTATCTCTTATGGGTGTTTTAAACAAATATAACATTTTAATTAAACGAGGGTATTTTGTAGAAGTAACCTATTTCGAGATCATTTTGATAGTATGGGTAAGTATGGGTATATCAGAGGTGAATTGACAATTCATGGGTTATGACATTAAACATATCAGATTCTAGGTAGTATGGGAGTGCAATATATTTTTGTGTACAAAGAAAATTAAACACCGTTTTAAAACATGGGTTAACATTATCATTATTGAGAGTACAAGGAATAGGCATGTACGAATATTATAACAACATTTTAAATAGGGAGTTGATGATTAGAAGTTGGAACTAGGTTATTGAGAAAAGAAGAAGGCGACAGAAAAAGAGGAGAGAGGCGGATCCTACCTTTTGTTTGAGTCGGATGCCGAAGGGTTGAAAACGTAGGCGTGTACAAAATCCTCAATATCTCCGCGCTCAGATTTTTCCTCAGCGATTGGGTGGAGCCGTAGTGTCGGTGTCGTCGATACGAAGGCATTAGTATTTTTTTCAGAATTTTTGGAGTTCTGAGGTGTGAGAAATCAATGTTTGAAGTGCCTATTTATAGCGTTTTTCACCAACCATAAAATCCAAGAATTCAGTTAAAACCCCATCAAAATCCGCGCTGCCAATGATTGCAGAATCATCAGCTCGTGATTGCGCCCGCCGCCTCTCATCTCAGCCGTTGGATTGAGATCCAACGGGCTGGATCGCGCCGTCGCCGCCAGGCTCACGCGCCACGCGTCACGCATGGAGGGGATCACGCGGTTTCGCGTGGTCCCCACCACGTGGGCGCCGGCAGTGGGTTCTGGGCCGTTGGATCTTGTATCCAACGGTCCAGATAAAAAGGGGTTTAAATAAATAAATAAATAAATATATATATATATATTTATATAAATAATAATCTGTTTATTATTTTAAAATTTGAATTTGGTTTTAAAAAAAATGTTAAAAATAGTTAAAAGTCCAGGAAAATTATGGAAAAAAATTCAGAAAATATATTTCGTTGTTATCTTTAGTATAAAAATAATTTTGGGCTAAAAATAAATAATATATTCATTTCTATGTTATTAGCTAGTTATTATAATTATTTAAAATCTAGTTTATCCTTTAAAATATTTTTAATTACGAATTAATTATTTTAATTGATAATAAAAATGTGTAGGTTATTTTAAGGCATTATAAAATTTTATTAAAACATTTTAAGCCTATAAAAATAATAAATAGATTTTAGAAAATTCCTTTAACCATATTTCGATGCTTTGAAAATTATTAAGATTACTTTAAAAATTAGTCTTCTATTAACGAAACGCATAAATAATTATTTGATAGTAGAAATTTAAATAAAATATATTTTATTAGGTATTAGAAAACACGGTCGTTACAGGGAAGGTCACTATTCGAGCGACGGAGCTAAGTACGCCGCCGATTCACTCACAAAACCGTTCACCGATGAGTTGTTCGCTGTCCGCGTTTCCTCCTGCAACAAGCCCCCAAAGGTCTCCTTTTTCGACGGCAAATCTGACCCGAAGGACCACTTGGATGCGTTCACCGCGGGAATGAGCTTCCAAGACCACTCCGATGCCGCCCAATGCCTAGCTTTCCCGGCCACTATCATCCGCTCCGGGCGAGACTGGTTTCGAGGACTCGAGCCGCGCTCGATCTCAACCTTCGACGAGCTAGCCACACAATTCCTCGGCCACTTCGTCGGGAACAGGCGGCAGAAGCGCACAGTCGACCATCTCTTCACGATCAAGAGCGGGGACAAGGAGACGTTCAAAGCATACGTCACCCGCTTCTACAATGCCCTTCTCGAGGTCCCAGTGCACCGGGACGAGACGGTCATCACGGCTCAGAGGTCTGGTCTTAGGCATAAGGAGTGGTTACGCTTCTTTGCATTAGCGCAACCTGAGACCATGGACGAGGTGAAGGCCTGGACCGAGCGCGAGGTCCAGATCGAATCCGAGGTGAATTCAAATCTTCCCCGGGCAGAGCAAACCGACCAAAAGAAGAGGGCAAGAGAAGAGAGAAGGGGACCTGAGCGGCAAAAACCCTATCTCCCAAAGTTCCAGGAGTACACCCCGCTCAACGTCTCCCAGGCGGTACTGCTAGAGGAGGCCAAGGGCGATGGGTTCTTCAAGCTTCCCCCGGTCCCGCGAATGGCCTCAAAGCGAACCCGGGGCCCCTACTGCGTCTTTCATAGGTCGATGGGCCACTCCACGAAGAGCTGAAAACAACTCCGGGACTATATTGAGGAGCTCATCCGTTCGGGGCACCTCGCAGCGTACCTAAGGGACAAGTGGCAAGCCGACCGCGAGCAGGAGTAGCGTCCCCTTCCCGCCGAGCTGACCATCGGCCAGATCATGGTAGTGTCAGCGGAAGATACGCCTGGTACCGACGAGGCTCGGTACCCTGTGCCGGGCATAGATACCAACAGACATCAGGGGGCTCAAGCTGCACGAACAAGAACATCTACTAGCATGTGTTTCTTTTTTTAAGCAATGTACACATTTCTTGAGATCTTTTATTCATATAATAAAGGGATCAATAAAGTATTGCAGAAAAGACAAAGAATCTTATTCCTTCGAGAGGTACTGTAGGCTCCTCAGCCGTACATAAAATATATGCATTACAAAAGAAGGGGAATGGGGTACAGAGAGCACTGCTCGTAGTACTATGATGATATTTCCGCCAGCCGAGCCCTCGCAGCGTCCAGCCTCTGCCTTCGATCCCCCCCCGCCCGCGAGCATCGGCATCACGCCTCAATTGGTAGCACTCACGGACGAGCGCTTCCGAGCACTCTAGTCGACTCGCAGAGATCAGGCCGAAGCACCTCAGAGACCTTAGCTTGCCTATGGTCTCGTCGAACAGCATTTCAGATAAGAGGTTGTAAAGCTCCGGCGACGCCCTCCAGATGGAGTACATTGGCAGCTGAAGGAGGGAGGACCGCCGGGGGAGCAATCGGCCGAAGTAGTCATCGATCCTGCCTATAACCAACTGCACCCTGTCCTCGGTGCAGTACGGGTCATAGAGGTAGACATCCTCGAATTTTACGATTTCTTCGATGGTGAAGGAGAAGTCCTGCATGTTTGCGTTTTGGGTGTGAGGAGGGAGTAAACAAACACCCTGTCAGTTTTATAGCCCCTGAATGCCCCCCGGAGTTCAACAACTGCCCGTTTCACCCACGACAGTGTCGCCACGTAGCAGAAGTCGCGCCACTCGATGCAAAACCGAAATGACACTCTGTCGTTTCGTGTTCCCCACACAATCACGAAGAGGCGGCCGGGCAGCTACCCTGCTCGGCTATCCCTGGCCGGTAGCTTCCCTACCTCACAACGCCAGGGATCTAAGCCCTCACGAAGAGGCAGCCGAGCAGCTTCACTGCTTGGTTCATCCTTGGCAGGCCTCCCACGGCCCCTCCAGTGCCAAGGACCTAAGCCCTCGCGAAGAGGCAGCCCTGCAGCTACCCTGCTCGGCTATCCCTGGCTGGTAGCTTCCCTACCCTACAACGCCAGGGATCGAAGCCCTCATGAAGAGGCAGCCAAGAAGCAATCCTGCTTGGTTCATCCTTGGCAAGCCTCCTACGGCCCCTTCCCGGGGCTCCCCAGCCTTACAAAAATGCCCGAAGGCCTACAAAATACCCGACGCAACAAAAGAAAAGACAAAGAGAAGACGAGGGGCTTCAGGCCCCAGGGCCGGGCGCGATACCGATGAGCTCGACGTCCACCACGACTAGGGATGCGTCCGTCGCAGGAGCCTCAGCGTCGCCCTCGCCGAGAGTCCCTTCCCCGGTAGGGCTCCCAGGGGCATCCCCCTGCTCGTCATCTCCGCGGGGATATTCTGCTAGGAGCTCTCCATCAGCATACTCTGGCACCCGGGCCTTGATGGCGTCGAGAGCCTCATGCCAGATGAGGGTGGTGGCCGAGGCTAGGACGGTGAAGAACTGCTCCGACTTCTGAAATTTCTCCACCGCCCTGAGGTCGGATCTCTTCGCCGCCTCTACTGCAGCCCCCGGCTCCTTTCGGAGGGTGCTCACTGACTTCTTCATGGTGCCGACGAGCAGCTCGGAGCCCTGAAGCTTGGCCTCGACGTCCTGGGCGGCCTCGCGGAACCTGGCCGCCTCTCGCTTCAAGGCCACCACCTCCTGCTTCGCTGCCGCCGCTTCCTGCTTCGCGGCGGCCGCCGCCTCCTGGTTTCCGGCAGCCACCTCGCCCTCAAGGGCAGCAACCCTCGCCATTGCCGCTTCCAGCTCCCGCTTCGAGCTCTCTCCCAGGGAGGAGAGCTCGCCCGCGGCTCGCATCGCCGGGGCTATATCCTCCACTTCCATCCGGGCGACGATGGCGACGAGCTGGAGGACCTGAAGAAATCGAAGGGGGTTCAGAAAGAAAAAGGGGCACCAAATCTCGCAAACAATGAGACGATGTACGAGCGCTAACCTGCAGGGCCTCTTGGGCGATAGACGACAGTTGAGCCTTCAGCGTCCCCCCAGCGACCCGGCCCCCGGCCGACCACTCCATGTCGTGCAGCAAGCTGTCAGAGACGGAAAGCCCCGAGGGCACCTCAAAGCGGAGCTCCCCCTCGTCCACCAGGATCGGAAAGGCCGGGTTCCGCAGAACTGTTTGGGGGAACCTCTTTAAGGACGACGTCGGAGAGTTCGTCTCCACCTCCGAGGCTCGGGCGTCCTCTCCCCAAGCCATTTTTCTACTCGGCACCTGGCTGGGCCCCATGGCACAATCCGCAGTCAAGCACGGGGACGGGACGGCAGCTGGGGAAGCTGGGATTGGCGTCTGGCGGGAAGAGCTAGCCCCTCCAGCCTTCGACCCCTTCATCGGTTTGCGCATAGCTGCTCGGAGGAGGACCGCATCCATGGTTTCTGCACAAGACAAGATATAATGGAATCAGCAACACAAACAAAGTAAAAACAAATACGAGCACCTAACTTACCGACGAACTGGGTGGGGATGAGCCCGGCCTAACCGAGGGCCCGCTCAGAAAGCAGCACATTAGCCCGAGGAATAAGCTCCCACGCCGCCACTCTCGCCGTGTCGGGGTCATTGGACGGATTTCCCTGCCAGCACTTATCCCCAGACCACTAGACGGGTATGGGCCAGTCCTCACCCTCTGACGGCCCGACGAAGAAAAACTTCTTCTTCCAATCATGGATAGAAGAAGACAGGACGACAACTCCTGACCCGGTTACACTCCCCCGCTGCTTCCTAAAGGAGAGGTAAACCCACCTCGAGTCACCCGCGCGAGTTCCAGGGTGACTTTTGTAAATAAGAGAGGAAGCAAGGATACACAGACTGAAGGGGATCGTCTGCAACTTCAGCCGGATCAGGAACCCAAGGAAAATCCTCCAGGAGTTCGGCACTAGCTGGCCCGGGGCCAACCCAAAGTAATTTAACGCAGCTACAACCTCAGGAGAGAAAGAAAGCGCATTCCAGCCCAAAGGGCTTCCAGGTACAAGGCGATCTCTCTACCCCTCACCTGGTCTGCCCTCTCTCCTTCCTCGGCCAATCGTAGCGTGTAGCCGGAGGGAATATGGAAATGAGCCCGAGCGGTGATAAGCTCGTCCTCATATCTTACTGAGGATGATGTACCAGGAGCGTCCGCCGCCGCCGCTCTAGGGATCGCCCCAGACGTGCAACCCCGGGAAGAGGATCTGACCCCAACTTCCCGATGGGGCTCCAACCCGGGGGAAGAATCCCTAGTATTTACCCCTACGACATCTACAAACTCCTCAAAACAAGACATCTAATCTGATGGGAAGAAATCCTCAAGAAGAGAAAACGCCAGATCCGACCTAAAAGGGAGAACGCCGAGCAAATAAAACTCAGAATGGGAAATATGTGAAGAGAGAGCGATCCTGAATCAGGCCTCCTCCCCATTTATACAGCCGCTGTCCTCATCCAACGGCGACGGTCGACTCCTACCAAAACAGTTCGCTGCACTTGACAGCCACAATCGCTCCACCTGTAGCAGGCATATTGGCAGCATCCCATCGGATGCCAGAAGCCTGCGGCACATCACATCAGTCAACCGGCACCCGACACGTGGCCCGTCGCTTCGCCAAAGAGCACACGATCCGGCGCACCCTCTTTAATGCAGAAGATCCCACCCTGATTCGCTGGCGTCATCCAGAGAAGACAACTGATTACTCGGGGACACGCCCGACGATATCTTCGGAAAGGAGCTCACTTCGGATGATCCGGAAAACCACTCTCGATCCGACCCGTCAGCTGGTCGGGACGAGAGTGGGGGGCTAATGATGATGCTCGATATCGGTGGTCTCCCAGATCAGGGCGCGTGGCAGAGCATGCAAGAAAGGACATACAGTGGCCGACCAGACCACATTTACGCTCGTCCTACCGAGCAGAACGTTGGCTCTCCTCCGAGCCCCCTGCACAACTGGCCTCCTCGGCCTCACAACTCGTCTCCGAGCTACCACAGAACTAAGATGCCTCGGCTCTCCTGCTCGTCCGCGAGCTCTCCCGCCGAGGTCATCTTCCTCGGTCTCGTTGACCGACCAACAACACCGCTTGCAGGCGTAACCGCCATCCCACGAATCTCGCCATGCGCGATATCTCCACCGGCCACATCCCACGTTCCACGCCACCACGATCCACCATTAACGAGCCTGTCTCACCATTAATGAAAAATCCTTAAATTTATCCACCCAAGCCCAGCAGCTCACTAATAATTATTTCATTTTATCCTAAGCCCGGCCCCATCCTTTTCCTCATTTATTTCCTGATTTTTCGAGCCCACACTCTTTCCCCAAGAATTTCATTTCTATTTAACCCAAGCCCAACTCCGGCCCACTCTTTTCTTTTCCCTTATTAATCTCTTTTCCTTTTTATATTTTTCCTTCTCCTTAGCCCAACCCCCGAGCTCAGCCCACTTAGCTTTATTAAAACCCTTTTAAATAATTTGCAACGGCCCATCTCCTTTTTCTCCAATTTCTTTCTTTAGTTCTCTGAGTCCGGCCCGTGTCTCCTTTTCCTTTTAAATTCATTTTCCTTGTAGGCCCAGCCCACTCTCCCTCACCCGCTTCGCCTTCAACCCGACCCGACCCCCATTACTATTCCTCTTCTTCAAATCTCCAACAGCTCCTTTCCTTCTCTCCCGCTCGCGACCGCGTCTCTCGCCTCCGCCGTCGCCCTCGCTCGTCCTACCGTTACTCCCCATGACGCGCGACCACGTCTCCATATCCCTCACTCTCCCGTCTCCCTCTCTTCCCTTTCCCCTCTTTCGACGACTCTCTTCTCTTTATACCTCCTGCACACCCTCGCTCGAGCTCCGACTCTCTCGGTTACCCCACTTCACCACCATCACCTCCACCGCGATCACCATAGCTACACTCTCGTCGTCAGCAGCATCACCCCGGTCAACTCCTCTCTCCCTCTCCGATCAAACCCACTGCAGCTCCCCCACGCACCAACCTCCTCTGTCATAGCCACGCCCTCGCCTGCTCTAGCCACCGACGTTCATCCCCTGCGTCGTCGACCAGCGCCTCCTTCTCACTCCCTCACCCTCTCGGATCTCATATCCTTCTCTCTGCCTCTCTCTCTCTAAATTTCCCCTCACTCCCTCTCTGTGTTTCTCTCTCTCTGTATCTCTCTCTCCATCTCCCTCTCTCTCTCACTCTGTCTCTCTCTCTCACCCTCAGTTCTTTCTCCCTCTAACTCTCTCTCCCGATTCCTCTCTCAATCTCACTGGTCTCTCTCCCCCTGTCTACACTCCCTCCCTCTCTCTCCCTCACTCTCTGCCGACTCTCTCTCTCTCATTCTCTCTCTCTCAGTTTTCTCACTCTCTCTCTCTCTAACACATTCTCTCTCTGTCTACCTTTCTCTCTCTCTCTCTAACACATTCTCTCTCTGTCTACCTTTCTCTCTCTCTCTCTCTCATTTCTCTCTCTCTCTCTAGCACTCTCTCTCTCTCTCCAAATCTGAAACCGTCCTTCCATCCTCTATCAACCTACACCACCGCACGACATTGCCCGAGGCCGCAACAACCAACTCCGACAAGCTCGAGCCAGGATCAAGACTTTTGTCACTGTGGTGCCGTGCCGGAATCGGCGTTGCCGCGCTACGCGTGTGTCGCGTGCGTGCCATTACCACTGCCGTGCATCGCTTAGACGCCTCCAGGCAAGTTCATTACTTGCTTACATGCTATTTTACCTGTGATACAATCGTTAAGTATATAGATTATAAGTTACGGTTTAAACTGATTATGTGCCATAACCTGCTCGACGTGTGTTCCCAATGGGAAACCTTTCCCAATTTGGCGGAACTAATTAGTTTTGATTGGCCCGTATGGCTTTGAACTTAGTGTATGAATTTCGTTGGATAATTTGATCGTTAACGACTAAAACAACCGCCCCCAAGTTTAATCGTAAAACTGTAATTTTATTGCACCTGAAAATCGTTAAATTCGCCATAAATCATATACATGCTAGAATGGTGCGTTCGAGGGCTCAAATCGAAGCCAACTCGACGAACTATAACCCTATTCTAGTTTCCAGACATTTATGTATTTAAATTATGATGATAAATTGTATCGGGGTGCGACTCTAGACTGCAGTCCAGAGCGACTCCAGTCGTGCTTGCTGTTCCGTATTGGATACCATAGGATTTCCTTAACTCGTAGGTTGCGGAACTCCACTGCTTATTATAGGTAACTCGGTTAGCTAGACAACACAATTGGTTTCATTCAGTTTCGTTACCGTTTGATATTTAATCTGTAATTTAGTAAATCGGGACACATAACAGTCCCAGCAGAATCAGAATTGGCATGTTAATATTAAACAGATTATAACTCCTAACGTACAGATGCGGTTGATGATCCGTCTATTGCGTTGAAAACCTTACTGAAAACCCTAGAATTTATCCAACAGTGGCGTCGCTAAAATCTGATCCCAACTGGGGTCAAAATGCGTTGCGAAACGGACTTCTGGTTCTGAAATTGGATTTCCAGCCGCGAGCGCTTAAAATGAAATGGTCATAATTAATGATCCTGGAACCCGATTGGCTTGAAACAAATTCTATGGATGGATAACTGAACATACTAATTATTACCTGTTTATCGTTTCACTAAATTATATACGTACGTCTCATGATAAATTGTGCAAGTGATAGAATACTGTTTTATGACACATTAACCATGCTTCATATACTGTCCATGCATCATATTATACCCATATCATCGCAGTGTTTACCTAGTGATATCGTGCATTTACCCAGTGTTAGATTTTAGTGATGATTGTGGCAAGTACGTCAGTGTTCTTGTATTCGTGATTAAGTGAAAGTGATGCGTACTTGTACACAATCAGTGGCCCTATTATTTTATTGCATTGTCGACGTCTGTGGGATGCGTGCACGTGTGACTAATAAGTGGAATGGGACATTTATGGAAGCGTTTGCACGGGTGTCACAGATAAGACACCAGACACTGCCATTTATCTTAGGTATTAGTCGGGACGTGCTTGATGGAGGTCCTGCCTCCAGTTCTCGCGCAGACTTGTCACGGATCGATTAGTATTTAGGGTTGTGGTTAGCGTTTGATGTAGACCACGGGGTGTGGGGTAGTTTAAGTGTGAGTCCAACAGAATCTCGGGAGTCCCATGCCGGCTTATATATTTAGGGAGTTATATGGAGTTTTACAGGGTATGTGATATATACACCGTGATATTCTCGTTACATGTTGGGCCCGTGGTCCCTTGCCCTTGGGTTCTACCCTTAGGTGGAGGACACTCACGAGTGGTTGACTCTCACACTTGGACTGACGATAGGCTTAGTGACCTGTACAGTGAGACTTAGAGACTGATAGGGATACTGGCATTTTTATTCCTTATATACCGTGTGGCATACGTGGCATATCGTTATACTGATTTACGGTTCCGCTGCATTGATTACTGCACATTCATATTCATACTGTCATTAATTGATTGTTATTCATATCCATTACCACTGTTAGAACTGTCACTTGATTATGTATATATTATATTGCTATTGTGTCGCTCTGACGACCTGAGTATGCATGCTCAGTGTGAGGAGAAGATTTAGCCTGGATCAGAACTAGACGTGCAACACAGACTTCTTGACTTGCCTTTCCGAGTTACATTCGTTTGTTCCACTTCAGGTCAGTTTATATTATTGTTTCTTTCAGTTACTGCATTTCTCATTACCTGCGTATCATTTACTGTTTACCATGAAAAACTAGAAGCCGAAGTGTGACTACGGCAGGACATTTCCTTGACCGTAGGAGCATGGCTGGCCTTGTCTACCCTCGTATTCCGTATTTTGGGAAGCGGGGCGTGACATGGTTTAGTTGGTATCAGAGCCCGGTTTTGCATCGATTGGGATTGCAGTTTTCCGTGTATAGTTTGGTAATCTAAGATATCCTTCAGTCTAGATTGTAAACTTGATATTCTTGATCCATATTCACATCGTGTGTTCAGCTATCCATTCGCTATGGTTTCGGGTGACCTGACAAGATTACGTGGTTGCAAATTGCACTACCGTATTCGGTTTAGGCGACTTAAAGTCATACGGTTGATTCTCCACTTGTAATAAAATTCATCATCTCTGATATTCTTGAATCCGTGTCCTATCCATATCATATTTTGATTCATTTAGCGTGTGACTCATATCATTCTCGAAATTGTTGTTTCAGGATCATGTCTTCCAACGACTCTTCATCTTTATCCGCTCCCCAGAATCAGACTGTTGAGATCCTTAGTATACTACAAGGTTTAAAGGAAGCTCAGGAGCGAACAAACGACTTATTAGCTGAAGGGCTGAGAAGACAGATGAGTCAGACCCCAGCGGGAGCCTCCTATCATAAAGGGATCCCTATTAGACGAGGAAAAGAGAAGAAGATGAAGCGTCAACAGAAGCATCAGAAGAACCCTTGCTGTGGATATTGTAAGAGGCCAGGACACCTTCAGAGGGATTGTCACCGTGCCCAAGGGAAATGTTTGATATGCGGTTCCAACAAACACCTCATCAACGGCTGCCCAGAAAGGAAAGAACTGCAAGGAAGAAACTCGTCCACACTCCCCACTTCTGCCAAGTGAGGATTACCGCGTAGTTCGGACTTCGACGATAAGGCGGATCTAACGCAGGATTCAACTCGCGTAACGATGATGCAGCGTTCTGACAATCGAAGAAGAATTCTATGATTTCCAATTTCAGTAATAATGTTGTCATCTTTTATGAATATCTCTTTCCGTTTGAAACCTTGTATCCGTTGAACTTTTAGTTGAATGCAATAAAATTTGAATCGTAATATATGTATCATTCTCTTGCCATTTCCCTTGTTCATACTATTCAGTAGCATAACATTTTAATCTTGATTTTTCAATTCCTGCCACCGCATGTCTTTCCATACTTTGCACACTTAGTCATTTTTCCTTATTCATTCCATTGTCTAATCATGACTCTTTTCTTTCAGACCATGGCCCACCCTGGAGCAGCGCCGTATCTAGACGAGAATGCACAGTCATGCGTTTTCTTAGATCACACACTGACGAGTTCCGATGATGAGGTCAATGGTCCCCAGGTCAACTTCGGAAACAACGATTCAGAGGACGAAGAAGTAGCCGCCCCAGGGTTTAACGTGTTAGCTGATTCCGACGAAGAAGAAGGAGATCCTGAAGAGAACCCTATAGAAGAAAACCCGATAGAGGAAGATCCCGAGGAAGGTCCGATAGAAGAAAACCCAGTGGAGGAAGACCCCATGGAAGAGAACCCAGAAGGAGAGGATCATATGGAATCAGATCTCGATGAAGAAGCTCTATCCGAGGAAGAAGGACCAGAAATTCAAGATCCTGTGGTGGAAGGACTTCCAATAGTGATACCGGCGAGACGATATGGAAATGGACGCCCCTACCTGAGTGCGCGAGCCTACCGCAACCTACTGAATCTCCACAACCGCGACTGACGGAATTTCTTTTGATGTTGTCTTCTGGCCAAATGAAATGTGTATAGTTAGGGCCACTTTTCGCCTTTGGGAATGTCTTGTTTCAAATTTTCTTGAATGAAACAAATCTTCTGAATTCGTAAACCTTTTGATTATTGGTTCGCTTGATACTTGCTTATTACCCATGATCATTTATTTTCTGCTGAGATTCCTGACTGTCCACCCCTACCCATTGTATAGTTTTCACTCTCGTCTCGACTAGAAAGTACCGCACCCTGATCCTTGGAATGAGCCACCATTCATTCTTCGTCTGTACACTGTTTGAAATCCCTCTGGGAGGAGGACCTTTCTTATGAAATACCGAGTTCATTAACTCTTCAAATTCTGATTCGCGTGTTGTACCAACTGTTGTTTCCCCCACACTTTTCCTTTTGTATTCTTTTGTTGTTCATCCTTACTTCCTGTGCTGACCCAATCCCAATCTCCTTGATCTTCAGCCTAAAGCCGACACACTTCAACCTTCTGATTGAGCCACACTTCCTTATAATCATTACCCTATCTAGCCTTATACCTATTGGTGTTTTTCCTATTACCCTAATCATATTCAGGGACACTGTTATTCAAAAATTTAGTTTTCAGTACTTTAAATTTATCAAAGAGTACGTGTTATTGACTACTCCGTTTTATGTATTTTAAGTACGATATTATTAATCTCGTTTTCAGTAGCGCAAACTTACAATGCGCATATATTGTTCCATGTTTCTTTTTCCGTTATGTGAATTTTCTGAGTTGATTTAAAACTATTCGATCCATAAATTACCTTATATGTTTTAACCTATCGACTAAGCTTTCACTACCTCATTGTCAATACTATATTTCTGGTATTGTGCCTATGTTTAATATTATGAATGATTGTGTCTTATATCTATTATTTCCACCTTACTATTTTTGATATGCTTATATGTATACATATTTGGGTTCGAATCTATCGAATAAGCCTCAAGTATTATTATTTGCTATTGTTACCTAAATTCTCATATACATGTATTTACCCTTATAGTTGTGCCTGCCTTAAATTTATTAGACCTACCCTTCAGTATGTTGTTCTTATTTACATATATATATGTTTTCACGTTTCTTCATCCGCGGATTTTTAGTAAATCCTTATATATTAGTTTGCAACTATGATGGCTTTCGCTTATGCTCTATAACTTATTACTTCTTTTAATTTCGAGGACGAAATTTTTGTAAGGGTGGTATGATGTAATACCCAGTTTTCTTATACGCCTAAATCCGTATTTCTTCTTATCTATAAAATTTATTTATAATTATCTATTTAATTTCAAAATCCTACTAAACCCAGATCCTATCCTCTGGTTCAGCCGTTCTCCTTTTATTGAATCTAAACCCAAAACAAATGTTATGTGTATTTCTCCGTCTAACCAAAATCCATGATTTAAGTACATTTTCTTTAATCCAAAATTCCCCACCCTTTTTCATTGTAAATTAATTAAAACCTTTAGTCATGCCTCACTCTCTTATCCTCACAATTCTGTTAATTTCCAAAATCAAATCCTAAAACCTATCCAATTTCCCTCAGCCAATTGTTTTTTTCACTCACCCCATTGGTTTTAAATAAAAATCCTTAAATTTATCCACCCAAGCCCAGCAGCTCACTAATAATTATTTCATTTTATCCTAAGCCCGGCCCCATCCTTTTCCTCATTTATTTCCTGATTTTTCGAGCCCACACTCTTTCCCCAAGAATTTCATTTCTATTTAACCTAAGCCCAACTCTGGCCCACTCTTTTCTTTTCCCTTATTAATCTCTTTTCCTTTTTATATTTTTCCTTCTCCTTAGCCCAACCACCGAGCTCAGCCCACTTAGCTTTATTAAAACCCTTTTAAATAATTTGCTGCGGCCCATCTCCTTTTTCTCCAATTTCTTTCTTTAGTTCTCTGAGCCCGGCCCGTGTCTCCTTTTCCTTTTAAATTCATTTTCCTTGTAGGCCCAGCCCACTCTCCCTCACCCGCTTCGCCTTCAACCCGACCCGACCCCCATTACTATTCCTCTTCTTCAAATCTCCAACGGCTCCTTTCCTTCTCTCCCGCTCGCGACCGCGTCTCTCGCCTCCGCCGTCGCCCTCGCTCGTGCTACCGTTACTCCCCATGAAGCGCGACCACGTCTCCATATCCCTCACTCTCCCGTCTCCCTTTCTTCCCTTTCCCCTCTCTCGACGACTCTCTTCTCTCTATACCCCCTGCACACCCTCGCTCGAGCTCCGACTCTCTCGGTTACCCAACTTCACCACCATCACCTCCACCGCGATCACCATAGCTACACTCTCGTCGTCAGCAGCATCACCCCGGTCAACTCCCCTCTCCCTCTCCGATCAAACCCACTGTAGCTCCCCCACGCACCCACCTCCTCTGTTATAGCTACGCCCTCGCCTGCTCTAGCCACCGACGTTCATCCCCTGCGTCGTCGACCAGCGCCTCCTTCTCACTCCCTCACCCTCTCGGATCTCATATCCTTCTCTCTGCCTCTCTCTCTAAATTTCCCCTCACTCCCTCTCTGTGTTTCTTTCTCTCTGTATCTCTCTCTCCATCTCCCTCTCTCTCTCACTCTGTCTCTCTCTCTCACCCTCAGTTCTTTCTCCCTCTAACTCTCTCTCCCGATTCCTCTCTCAATCTCACTGGTCTCTCTCCCCCTGTCTACACTCCCTCCCTCTCTCTCCCTCACTCTCTGCCGACTCTCTCTCTCATTCTCTCTCTCTCAGTTTTCTCACTCTCTCTCTCTCTAACACATTCTCTCTCTGTCTACCTTTCTCTCTCTCTGTCTACCACATTCTCTCTCTGTCTACCTTTCTCTCTCTCTCTCATTTCTCTCTCTCTCTCTAGCACTCTCTCTCTCTCTCCAAATCTGAAACCGTCCTTCCATCCTCTATCAACCTACACCACCGCACGACATGCTATTTTACCTGTGATACAATCGTTAAGTATATAGATTATAAGTTACGGTTTAAACTGATTATGTGCCATAACCTGCTCGACGTGTGTTCCCAATGGGAAACCTTTCCCAATTTGGCGGAACTAATTAGTTTTGATTGGCCCGTATGGCTTTGAACTTAATGTATGAATTTCGTTGGATAATTTGATCGTTAACGACTAAAACAACCGCCCCCAAGTTTAATCGTAAAACTGTAATTTTATTGCACCTGAAAATCGTTAAATTCTCCATAAATCATATACATGCTAGAATGGTGCGTTCGAGGGCTCAAATTGAAGCCAACTCGATGAACTATAACCCTATACTAGTTTCCAGACATTTCTATATTTAAATTGTGATGATAAATTGTATCGGGGTGCGACTCTAGACTGCAGTCCAGAGCGACTCCAGTCGTGCTTGCTGTTTCGTATTGGATACCATAGGATTTCCTTAACTCGTAGGTTGCGGAACTCCACTTCTTATTATAGGTAACTCGGTTAGCTAGACAACACAATTGGTTTCATTCAGTTTCGTTACCGTTTGATATTTAATCTGTAATTTAGTAAATCGGGACACATAACAGTCCCAGCAGAATTAGAATTGGCATGTTAATATTAAACAGATTATAACTCCTAACGTACAGATGCGGTTGACGATCTGTCTGTTGCGTTGAAAACCTTACTGAAAACCCTAGAATTCATCCAACAGTAGTGTCGCTAAAATATGATCCCAACTGGGGTCAAAATGCGTTGCGAAACGGACTTCTGGTTCTGAAATTGGATTTCCAGCCGCGAGCGCTTAAAATGAAATGGTCATAATTAATGATCCTGGAACCCGATTGGCTTGAAACAAATTCTATGGATGGATAACTGAACATACTAATTATTACCTGTTTATCGTTTCACTAAATTATATACGTACGTCTCATGATAAATTGTGCAAGTGATAGAATACTGTTTTATGACACATTAACCATGCTTCATATACTGTCCATGCATCATATTATACCCATATCATCGCAGTGTTTACCTAGTGATATCGTGCATTTACCCAGTGTTAGATTTTAGTGATGATTGTGGCAAGTACGTCAGTGTTCTTGTATTCGTGATTAAGTGAAAGTGATGCGTACTTGTACACAATCAGTGGCCCTATTATTTTATTGCATTGTCGACGTCTGTGGGATGCGTGCACGTGTGACTAATAAGTGGAATGGGACATTTATGGAAGCGTTTGCACGGGTGTCACAGATAAGACACCAGACACTGCCATTTATCTTAGGTATTAGTCGGGACGTGCTTGATGGAGGTCCTGCCTCCAGTTCTCGCGCAGACTTGTCATGGATCGATTAGTATTTAGGGTTGTGGTTAGCGTTTGATGTAGACCATGGGGTGTGGGGTAGTTTAAGTGTGAGTCCAACAGAATCTCGGGAGTCCCATGCCGGCTTATATATTTAGGGAGTTATATGGAGTTTTACAGGGTATGTGATATATACACCATGATATTCTCGTTACATGTTGGGCCCGTGGTCCCTTGCCCTTGGGTTCTACCCTTGGGTGGAGGACACTCACGAGTGGTTGACTCTCATACTTGGACTGACGATAGGCTTAGTGACCTATACAGTGAGACTTAGAGGCTGATAGGGATACTGGCATTTTTATTCCTTATATACCGTGTGGCATACGTGGCATATCGTTATACTGATTTACGGTTCCGCTGCATTGATTACTGCACATTCATATTCATACTGTCATTGATTGATTGTTATTCATATCCATTACCACTGTTAGAACTGTCACTTGATTATGTATATATTATATTGCTATTGTGTCGCTCTGACGACCTGAGTATGCATGCTCAGTGTGAGGAGAAGATTTAGCCTGGATCAGAACTAGACGTGCAACACAGACTTCTTGACTTGCCTTTCCGAGTTACATTCGTTTGTTCCACTTCAGGTCAGTTTATATTATTGTTTCTTTCAATTACTGCATTTCTCATTACCTGCGCATCATTTACTGTTTACCATGAAAAACTAGAAGCCGAAGTGTGACTACGGCAGGACATTTCCTTGACCGTAGGAGCATGGCTGGCCTTGTCTACCCTCGTATTCCGTATTTTGGGAAGCGGGACGTGACAGTTACGCCTTTGGAGCTACGCCTGCGCGAATGGCGGGGTCCTCCATTAATGACGAGATACGCCCGTTAAAGGGGGAACGCGATGGCGTGGAACACGGGATCGTGGGGCGGCGGATATCTCGCGTATGGCGAGATTCGCGGAGCCATGGTTGGGACGTCTGTGATCTGTGCTCTGGGTCGATCGGTGAGACTGAGGAGGACTAGCTCAGCGAGAGGCCTAAAAAGGACGGGAGGTCAAGCTGGTTCGGCTCTGCGATAGCTCGGGGACGAGCAGGGAGGGCTGAGGAAGCCCATTGCGCAAGAGGGCTCATAGGTGAGCCAACGGTTATTTGTAATATGAGCATATGAGTGTTCTGGGAGATCATCGAAGGTTGAGAACACCCTCGAGTTGAAGGCCCGGGGTACGTCTTCAATGTACCGTTCTTGCTTCTTTCCCGTAAGCCTCGGGACACGTCATCTGCCACGTATCGTGATCTGGAGAGTTCTCAGTACTGAACATCATCATTAGCCCCCCACTCTCATCTCGATCTATTTATAGGTCGAGTCAAGAGTGGTCTGATCGGTCACCCGGGCTAAGTTCTTAGTTAAAGACATCATCAGCACGGGTTCCCGAACAGTTAGACGTGTTTTTTAATGACTTCAGCGGATCAGAGAGGAGATCGTGCATTAAAGGGGAAGCGCTGATTCGATCGTACGTTCATTGAGGCGCCAGGCCACGTGCTCGACGCTGGTTGGCTGACGTGACGGGCCGCCGGTGTCCTTTGCGCTTGAGGGGACGTGTCCAATGCTTGTGAGACACATGGAACGTCGATGGCCGTCGAACGCGAAGTGTTGTTTTGGCGGGAAACGATCGGCGCCGTTGGACGCGCTTGCCAAATGCTATAAATAGATGTGGGATCCCCCTAGGATCCACACTTCGCTATAATTTCCTCATCGTTGCGTGTGTTAACTCGGCGCTCTTCCCTTTAAGTCGGATTTTTTGCATTCTCCTCAGGGGTCTCCTTCCTTTGCTCAGGTTAGATATCTTCTTCTGGGGAGTTTGTTGAGATAGTTCGGGTAGAGTTTAGGGAGTCTTCTGCTGCTTCTTCCTCTGCCTCATCCGAGTCGAATTCCCCCCGGAGAGTTAGGGTTAGACATGCTTTCCGGGGCAGCGCGATGGGAACGGTCCCCAAAGCACGTATCAAGAGTGCTCATGACGCACCTTCTCTCCTGAGGAATGTGGACGAACTCACCATAATCCGGGCTCGTTTCCACATTCCCCCTGGCTACTCGCTTCGCTTGGCTGGGGAGGGAGCGAGGGCAGACCAAGTATGGGGCAAGGAGATTGCCTTGTACCTGGATGCTTTTTGGGCTGGAATGCGTATGCCCTTCTCCCCCGAGGTGAGCGCGGCGCTGCGTTGTTTCCAACTAGCTCTGAGCCAGCTAGTGTCGAACTCGTGGAGGATTCTCTTCGGATTCCTGGTTTGGTTGAGGTTACAAGAAATCCCTTTCAGCCTGACCCTTCTCCTTTCCTCCTTCTGTTACAAAAATCATCCCTGTAGGGTGTTTTTCGTCCCCCCAGTGAGATGGGAATACGCGCGCGCTTGTCAGGCGTACTACAGATTCCCCCGGCCTAGGGTAGGCCGGGGTTTAATGATTGTGGGGATCCGAATCTCCGGCAGCCGCGGACTAAGCTGCCGTTAATTACCCATCGCCTTTGGGGCGAGGGAACCTCCGATTAACGGGTTAAACTGGTCATGCGAACTCAACATGCAGTATACGTGTGTTTTGAAAGGGGGTTTTGGATATATCGGGAGCCACGCATAGTTTTTACGGGGGTCCCGCTACCCGGATAGCGGGCTGGGGGTCAAGGGGGCTAGCAGCCCCCTTGCGGGGTGCGGGGCAGCGCCCCGTTAAAAATTTTTTTTCTAACAGGGACAGTGTCGTGGAGTACGTGTATGTATAAATTTGTATACATATGTATATATGTATATATGTACACAAAAAGAGGGGGAAAAGACATCCAAGGGATGCGCAGGTGCGCAAGCGCGCGCGCCACGTGTCGGCACGCGGGCGACTTGCGCACTTGCGCAGGTGCGCAAGCGCGCGCCCCACGTGTCGGCACGCGGGCGACTTGCGCACTTGCGCAGTTGCGCAAGCGCGCGCGCCACGTGTCGGCACGCGGGCGCCTTGCGCACTTGCGCGAGCGCGCAGGTGAGGCACAACAGGCTTTTAGCCTAAAAAAAATTTCTCAGAAGAGAAATCAGAGAGGAGTTGGACTCCTGAATGTGTTTTTCTTCTTTTTTTTGGGGGTTTAGTGAAAGATGTTCTTCTTCTTCCTCCTGTTGCTTGCTGGATCCTGAAGATCAAGAGATGTGAAATCTCAAAATCTCTCCTTTTTAAGATCTGATGACAGATCCAAGTTCCCCTATGTGGGTTTTGTGGTGGAAAACTATTTAGTTTTGAAAAAGGAAGAGTAAAACTCTTGATTTAATTCAAAAGAAAGAAGAAGCTTTTGGAACCTTGAAGAAGAAAGAAAGAGCTCAGCTCTGAAACCCTTTTTTTTTTTGGAGAGAGAAAAAAAAGTTGTTGAGATATTTCACTATCTTTGCCTTTATAGGCTATACACTTTACACATAGCCCCTTGGGCTTCACAAAATGGCATTTTGCCTATTTCATGGCTCATGTGCCATTTCTTTTTGCACATAAGCCATGGGCTTTACAAAAATTTGGCTTTTATGCCCATTTTCTTACATTTATCCATAAAATAAAATAAAAGAAAATGCAACAAAATTATTTATTACAAAATTTTTATCTTGGCATGGGGGGAGGCCGGCCGCTTCATGTTCGGGCTCGACCCGGGCATGGGCCCACTGGGTCTGGGCTTGGGCCCACTTGGCTTGGGGTTGACTTGGATTTTGACTTGGTCAACCGGGGTGTAAATTTTTACCCCAACAAATTGCCCCCCATCAATAAATGCACACCACATATGTGGGTCGTGTGCATGAAATTGATGGATCTTCTTTCACGTGGAGGCGACTTGATTTGGTTCCCGCTTTTTGGGAAGCTGGCACTGCCCTTTTTACGACATGGACGGTCGTTGCTTGACATGTCTCCGGGACGGAGTGTCCGTGATAGACGTTTTCCCTGGCCCGGAGTTATCTGGTTCCCGCTTTGTAGGAATCCTGCGCTGCCCTTTTTGCGACTTGGACGGTCGGTGCTGCCCTTTTAGCGACTTGGACGGTCGTTGCTGCCCTTTTAGCGACTTGGACGGTCGGTACTGCCCTTTTAGCGACGTGGGCGGTCGATGCTGCCCTTTTAGCGACGTGGACGGTCGGTGCTGCCCTTTTTGCGATTTGGACGGTCGATGCTGCCCTTTTAGCGACTTGGACGGTCGGTGCTGCCATTTTAGCGACTTGGACGGTCGATGCTGCCCTTTTAGCGACTTGGACGGTCGATGCTGCCCTTTTTGCGACTTGGACGGTCGGTGCTGCCCTTTTAGCGACGTGGACGGTCGGTGCTGCCCTTTTAGCGACGTGGACGGTCGGTTCTGCCCTTTTTGCGACATGGACGGTCGGTGCTGCCCTTTTAGCGACGTGGACGGTCGGAGTGGAAGTTGACTTGTTGATTTTGATTTGGGTTGACATCAGCATCGCTATACTGGAATATGGTACCAGGAGCGAATCATCATCTGTCATGGAAAGGATTTTGGGATTTTGGTTTTTTGTTTGGCATCTGCATTGCTGCACTGGAATAATGCCAGGAGCAACTTATCATTTGCCCCGAGAGGATTTGGGAGAAATTGGGATTGTTTTACGCCCGTGGATTGTATACGGTTTTGCAGGATGTATGATCCAGACCGTAGGGCCGGAAAAATTTCGGGACTCTGTCGGCGTCTGCATCGCTGCACTGGAATATGGTACCAGGAGCGAATCATCATTCGCCGTTGGGGTATGGGATTTGGAATTTGGTTGGCGTCTGTATCGCTGCACTGGAATATGGTACCAGGAGCGACTCATCATTCGCCATTTGGGGATTGGGGAGCGATGGCTTAGGAGACAGGTTTAGATCCCTATCGCCTAAGACTTTTCAATTTTATGGGCCGTGAGGGTCCCATAAAAGCATTTTCTCCCTACGGGTCGTAAGGATCCCGCAAGTGTATTTTCTCCTTAGGAGTCGTGAGGACTCCTAAGTGTGTTTTTCCTTTATGAGTCGTAAGGATCCCACAAAGGTTTGTTCTCCTCATATATCGTGAGGACACATGAGTGGGTCTTATCAATGGAGCATCATTCCCAAAGCGGAGACCGGCCGCGTAACTGGTGATTACGGTGGGGCATGGGTATGATGAGAATTATTTGAGCCCGTGGATTGTATACGATGGTCAATTTGGGGACCCACCGCAGGGCCGGGAGAATTTTGAGAAATTGGATTTTGGTTGGCGTCTGCATCGCTGCACTGGAATATGGTACCAGGAGCGACTCATCATTCGCCGTTTGGGGACTTGGAATTTGGATCTTGTTTGGCATCAGCATTGCTGCACTGGAATAATGCCAGGAGCAACTCATCATTTGCCTTGGGAGGACTTGGGATTTGGGTTTTTGGTCGGCATCAGCACCGCTAACACTGAAGCGAGATGCCAGGAGCGACTCATCATTTGCCGTTGCCCGTTGGGGAACGATGGCTTAGGAGTTAGGTTTGGGTCCCTACCACCTAAGGCTTTTCAATTTTATGGGCCGTGAGGGTCCCATATAAGCATTTTCTCCCTACGAGTCGAAAGGATCTCGTAGGTGTATTTTCTCCTTAGGAATCGTGAGGATTCCTAAGTGTGTTGCTCCTTTGTGAGTCGTAAGGATCTCACGCAGGGGTTTTCTCCTCACAAGGTCGAGAGGACTTTGTGAGTGTATTTCATCTCTTTTCACGAGTTTGCACCCTTTCGGGTTTTCACAGACTCGCCGGTAGTCCTGCTGTTTTTACTCACGGAGCCCTTTCGGGTTTTCATCCGTGCCCATTTTGCTTGTGGACATACCGTTTTTTTTTTTTTTTTTTTTGGGACTTTAAAAGTAGTCTCACCGGCAGGATTTGGGAGAAATAGGGGTCATTTACGCCCGTGGATTGTATACGGTTTTGCAGGATGTCTGATCCAGACCGTAGGGCTGATGTGCTCAATTCGCCTGCGACTTGGAGCATTCACGTGTAGTATTTCTTGAGATATCGGCCATTGATGGGTGGCATGGGCCTTTCTCCCTCGGCACTTATTAGTTGGTAGGATCCTCCGTCAAACACTTTCTCGATGACGTATGGTCCTTCCCAGTTTGGCTCGAATTTTCCCTTGGCATGTCGATTGGGGATAATCGGTCTTTTGAGGACCAACACCAATTCACCTTTCTTGAAGGCGCGGAGACGGGTTATCTTGTCATAAGCCCGTGACATTTGGGCTCGGTATAGCTCCAGATTTTGTTGCACCGCGAGCCTCTTTTCTTCGAGGGCATCGAGTTCTTCAAGTCGAAGGAGCACGTTTTCTTCCTCCGTCAACTCATGTTGGACGGCCATTCTTAAGCTCGGAACTTCAATTTCGAGGGGGAGGACCGCCTCCACTCCGAAGAGCAACGAGTATGGAGTGGACTGAGTTGGAGTACGGTGCGTGGTACGATACGCCCACAATGCCTCGTGAAGCTTGAGATTCCAGTCTCTCTTATTGGCTGAAGCATTTTTCCTCAGGAGCTTGCATAGAGTCTTATTGAAGGCTTCGGCTAGCCCATTGGCTCTTGGATTATAGATGGAGGAATACCTCCAGTCTATCTTGTGCTGAGTAGCGAATCTTGATACATTGAAGCTCTTGAAAGAAGGCCCGTTGTCAGAAATGATTCTTCTTGGTGTACCGAAGCGGTATAGAATATTATGGTGGAAGAATGTCAGAATATCCTTTGTCTTGACTTCTTTTAGCGGGACAGCTTCAGCCCACCTGGAGAAGTAGTCTGTCGCGGCCAGTATAAACCGGTGACCTTTAGATGACGGAGGATCAATTGGGCCAACAATGTCGGTGCCCCAAACTTCGAATGGCCACGACGCCACTGTAGGATGCAATGGGTTGGGATGCTTGTGAATAAAATCACCGTGAATTTGGCAGATATAACATTTCTTTGCATGTTCTCCGCAATCCCGTATCATGGTGGGCCAGTAATACCCAAGCCGTTTGATTTGAATTCGCATCTTGGGGCCAGATTGGTGAGCACCGCAAACGCCCGAGTGGACATCTTTCATGACCTTTTGGGCTTCGGCCAATGACAGACACCTGAGCCAGAGTTGGTCATATGACCTGCGGTATAACGTGTCATTTACAAACACGTATCGGAGAGCTCTTTTCTTCAGCTGAATCCTCGCAGATTTTTCTTCGGGCAGCTTGTCATATCGGAGGTACTCTATGAAGGGTTCTCTCCAATCGAGCTCGTCTTGGACGATCGAAGCTTCTTCGGCGGGATCGCTCTTCTGTTCCGCGCTTTCCTCTTCTCGTAGAGAGACTGGGGGTAGAATTTGCCGGCTCCTGACTGTGATCAGAATTTCGTCCATTTCAGGATCAGCCAGTTCCTTGGCCAAGCGAGCGAGTACATCAGCCTTTCCGTTCAACGCTCTAGGGACTCTCGTTAGTTCAATATGAGTGAACCGTTTCATGAGTTCCACCACTCGACCTCTGTACCGAGCTAACTCGGGTTTGTATATCTTATAGTCGCCGCTTACTTGGTTGACGACGAGCTGGGAGTCACCGTAAACTCGTAGCCGACGGATTTCCATTTCTATGGCGAGCTCCAAACCAGCTATCAGAGCTTCATACTCAGCTTCATTGTTTGTCCGAGGCTCGGTGAGAGCAAAAGAACGCCGTAGGGTTCCCATTGATGGTGTGATGAACACCAATCCTATCCCTGCTTTTATCTCCGGGACGCTTGATTTACTGGAGGTTCTTAACGATGAGGCCCCATCGAAGTAGAGCTCCCAACATGGCTCGTCATTCTCGAGATGCAGCACTTGTTCGTCGGGTAACTCACAATTTAGCGGCGACCCTTCTGGTATGGGATGAGCGGCGAGAAAGTCTGCAAGAGCTTGCCCTTTTACTGCTTTCTGAGGAGTGTAAACTATGTCAAACTCAAGTAGCATGACAGCCCATCTTGCCATTCTGCCGGCTAGGCTTGCTTTGGTCATCAAGTGTTTGAGCGGGTCGACCTTGGAGATCAGCATAACCCGATGAGCGAGCAGATAGTGCCTCAGCTTCTTCACAGCAAATATCAGAGCCAGGCATTGCTTTTCGATTGGGGAGTAGTTGTGTTCCGCCCCGACTAGAGTTCGACTGAGGTAGTAGAGGGCATTTTCTTTTCCTTCCTCATTATTCTGGGCAAGGAGCGCACCGAGTGACTCGTCCAGCGCGGCAGTGTAGAGAATCAGCGGTTTATTCGGAATGGGAGCGGCCAGCACTGGAGGGTGCAACAAGTATTGTTTAATGCTTTCGAACGCTGCTCGACATTCGGCATCCCAGATAAAAGGAGCTCCTTTCTTCATGAGCTTTGAGAAGGGCCTACATCTCCCCGATAAATTTGAGATAAACCTCCGTATATAAGCAAGCTTGCCTTGAAAAGATCTTAGCTGTGTCAGACTCTTCGGAGGGGGCATCTCCATGATGGCCTTTATCTTTGATGGGTCAACTTCGATCCCTCGATGTCGTACTATGAAGCCCAGGAATTTTCCCGATGACACGCCAAAAGCGCACTTCAGAGGATTCATCTTCAGATCGTATTCCCTCAGTCTGGTGAGAACGGTCCTGAGATCTTGGATATGATCGGCCTTGGATTTAGTCTTGATGACCAGATCATCAACATAGCATTCAACGACTTTATGGATTAGGTCATCAAAGATATTAGTCATCGCCCTTTGATATGTAGCACCTGCGTTCTTCAGTCCGAATGGCATTACCTTGTAGCAATATATTCCGATCGGGGTTCGAAATGCTGTGTGCTTCTCATCCTCAGGCGACATCTTGATCTGATTGTATCCAGACGAGCCGTCCATAAAGGTGAACAGTTCGTAATTTGAGGTGTCATCGACCATCATTTCCATGACCGGTAGCGGGAAGTCGTCTTTAGGACATGCCTTATTGAGGTCCCTGAAATCGACATAAACTCGGATCTGCCCATTTTTCTTCTTCACTGGGACTATGCATGCGATCCAGTCTGCATATTTCTCTTCCCTGATGAAGCCGGCATCGATGAGCTTCTTGGTTTCCTCGATGACCTTTTCTTCCAACTCCCTTCTCATTCTTCGAGGAGCTTGTTTGACTGGCTTAGCATCAGGAGATATAGCCAGCTTATGCACGGCTACCTCAGGGGAAAGGCCAGGCATTTCTTTGTACGTCCACGCGAAGCAGTCAACGAACTCACGCAACAGGGCAATTATCTGCTCTTTCATTTCCTCCGACAAGAGTGAGCTGATGTAGGTCGGCCTTGGATTATCGGGCGTTCCTAAGTCAATCTCGGTTAGCTCATCAAAGGTTGCTTGTCCGCCATCTTCGAGCTCTTGAGGAGCTTCTTCTGGCTCGGCTATCTCGTCATCATCATTTGATCTTTCGCTGGCCTCACCAACATGGATCATGTAGCACGCTTTGGAATCAGTTTGAATGTAGCCTATGCCCCGTCTATCTGGAATCCGTCCATCGATGAGTGCTCGGACCTGGGGCGGATACCATAGCCCTTCGTAAAACTTTGCTTCGGACTCCGTTTGATATAACCGGCATCCGCACTTCTTAAAGTATTCCCGCATCTCGGGCGCATAGTATCTGGGATTGAGGACGTCTCTTATGCCTCTCTCATAGGGAAGGCACGTGACAGAAAGGTCGTCCGGGTGCACAACGGGGTTTGACCCATAAAACAAGATGCCTTTCTGTCCACTTTTCCTCCCGGGAACGTAGAAAGTTTTCAGCTGGTCCACGGTGGAGATTGATAATGCATCGAGCTCTTTGCACATTTGCTCTGGTACCCTTGTAACGGCTAGGGACCCTTCTGCAACTTCGAAGGTCTCTCGTAGTTTCGCTTGTTGCGTGGGGGTCCAATCTGCACCGCTGTTGCACGACAGGTCCTCCTCCTCTGACTCTTCAGTGTCACTGCCAAGATGAGGGCGGACTTTGCTGCTAGATGGGCCTTCAGCATCAGATTCGTCCGTATCGCTACCGAAGCGAGGGCGAGTTTTACGGAAAGACGGACTTCCAGCGTCGGACTCATCAGAGTCGCTGCCGAAATGCGGGCGCACTTGGGTATTTTTGCTTTTGAAAGTGATAGCCGGCGCAGATTTGCTTTTGAGGCTTGGGGCCGTTCTATCCTCAGTCAGTTGTGGCTTAGCATTTTGGTGGTTCGTAAAGTACCGAGAATCTTCATATCGGACTTCATGCACACCGAACGGCTGGATGTCTCCGTCAATGCGTCTTTCTTCGCCATTTTTAGTATACTTCATGCATTGATGGAGAGTTGACGGAATGATGCCGTAATCGTGGAGCCACGGCCGTCCCAAGAGAATCTTATAAGATGTGTCGGCGTCGATCACGTATATCTTAGCTTCAGTTTGCAGATCCCCAAATTTGATTGGCAAAGCTATAGACCCCAGAACTTGCTGGCAATTTTGGTTGAAGCCTTGAATGACAATCCTTTCCCTTGACAGGTGTCGGACGTCCATTGACAAACTCTTTAGAGTTCGCAAGTTCATGATGTTTACTGAGGACCCCGGATCAATCAATATACGATTAATTCGATCTCCGTCGCTGTATCCGGTCACGTAAAGCGGCCGATTATGCTCAGCCGTTCCCAGTAGCAAGTCTTCATCCTTAAATGTGACTGCGGCGGCATGCAAAGCGTGCTGGGCTTCTTTCATATTAATTTCCGCAAAGTGAGCCTGATACCGCTCGGGGTTTTGTAGAGCGTGAATGAGAACATCTCTAAGCTCCTTAGATAGGACCAAGGCGTCGTAGATGCTCAGGAGAGATGGAAGCTTCCGGAGATGTGCCAAGACATTATAGTCTACCGAGGAAGGACTTATGCTTTCATCAGCCGGTTCTCTGCCATCTTCTTCATTAGCGACTTGTTTTTCCTTCCCTTTTGGGGCGTTGCCCTGATTTTGCGGTAGAGCCCTGCCGCTTCTGAGCTGGATTTGATTGGCCTTTGTGGTGAGCTCCTCGTCCTCTTCCGGAAAACAGAGATCATCCTCAGAGTCGCTGCCAAGATGGATGGCGTAGCAGGTCACTACTGGAATTTCTTCATTGGAGTCTTCTTCTAACTCCTCCAGAATTTCAGCCTCTTGTACAGGGAAGAACTCCTTCAATTGAATCAATGTTCTTTCCTTTTGCTCATATTCTTCGAGGGAATCGATATACTTTTGAATGGTCGATCTCCCTGCAGACTCTTTTTCGCGCCGAGCTGCACTTTTCTTCTTCTTGAGCTTCTTGGATTTTGAGCCTGATGGAGCCGCATTGGCAGCTGGACTGGTAGGCTTCTTCTGTCCTTCCCATTCCATCCTGGGTTCTTTCCGAAGTAGCTTTATCATCTTCTTCGTCTTAATAGATATGTGCGTACTCCATGGAGGCCGCGATGAGTCAGTTTCGTTTGTTAGGGCAGTGGGTTCGGCTGTCTGCTCCCAGAAGGCTTCAGCTTCCGTCTGTATAAAGTTGGCGGTTGCAACTTGATTGTTCACCAACACGCTTTTGGACAGCTCGATCTCTCCAGCCTTGTACTGCTTCTCGACCCAATCCTTGAAGATATAGCAATCCTCGATCGCATGGCTCACTACTCGGTGGTACGGGCAATACAGGGGATTGTCGGTCATTTTTGCTTCTTGGGGTCTTTTCGACTCCGGCAGTTGTAGGCCATTGTTCAAGGCATCTTTAAATATCTTGCGGACCTTGTCCCTTCTGAAAGAGTAAACCTTGTTCTTTTTCTCCTCTAGGGAAGGCCCATCTCCTCCCAGCAATGGCTTTCGAGATCGGTTGGTTTTGGATTCGCCCGCCCTTCGCTTTTCTTCATTGTCGGAGGCATTGAAGACATTGGTACTGCTGGAACTCCCGCTTCTACGGTTGTCGTCCCGCTTGCTTTTCCAGGTTTTGTCTCTCTGAGAGTCTGGCGGGGACTCTTGCTTCGAGCGTTCCAGCATTTGGACTTTCTTGGTTAGCTCCTGAAACGTCTTGAGGCCCGCTGTACACAAGAAGGGGACCATCCAATTGCTGAGGTTCCCAATGAGAAGGCTGACGGACTGGTCCTGCTCCAGCGGCGGTTCGCACTTAACTGTGAGATTACGCCACCGGGAGATAAAGTCGGTGTTGTTTTCATTCTTCCCCGGCTTGGTCCTCACAAGATCGGCTATGGAGATTTTATCACTGACGCTCATGAACCTTTGCCGGAACAAAGACTCCATTTGGGCAAAGGTAATGACGGACCCGTCCGGTATACTCGCATACCAGTCGAAGGCGACGCCGGTCAGGCTGTTGACAAACTGACGAAGAAGGAGCGCATCGTTGCCCCCTGTATTTCCGCATGATGCTTTGAAGTGGGCGACGTGCTGGTTTGCATTCCCCGTTCCATCAAATCTCCCGAACTTAGGAATGACGTAGCCGCTTGGGAACTCAATCAGATCGTACTGCGCGGGATATGGCCGCCCATTACTGCCGATTTCTTTCTGAGCTTCAGCTTCGGCCACCAATGTTTTAACCTTGCTGGTGACCAAATCCATTATCCGATCCTGTGTTAGCGGGATAGTGTTATCCGGGGCCAAGGCGTCCCCAGAAGCGGAATGCGGCCGACTTTCATGCGGCTCGACCAGTCTTGGTCCTAAAGGAACAGGCATTGGATGCCTCGGATTGTCATCACCCGGCTGATTAGTAGCGGTTTGTGTCTGATTGGGAGGCGCTCGAGCAATTTGAGCCGTAAGCTGCATCACCACGTTCGTTAAGTTGTCAATCTTTGAATAGAGCTTGGCCATCTCTTTATCTTTGCTCCTGAGCTGTTTTCGAAGCTCTTGAAGCAGCTCCTGCTCCGCAGTCCTAGGGCGGAAAGTCGGCTCTTCCTCGCTGTCCGAGCTTGACTCTACATGGACCGAGGGGTCTATCTGCCTATCATCTTCATCGAGAGGGTTTTCTTCATCCAGCAGGGGCGGCTGTTCTTGGGCGGTGGCAACCACATTCAGGCTAGATTGGGCTTGGGATGTGGTGGCTCCGTCCTTGCTTTTGCTGCGAAGGTTGTCGCTGGGGCGCCCGCCCGCCATATAGACCGTATGGATGATATATCCGTCCGTCTTTCTATCATTGGCAGTTGATTTCGTGGATCGCTGTCTTGACCCCCTTGCTTCGGTAGCTGGTAGTCGATTGAAGGCGGCTGGCCTAACCAGGTTCTTGAATGGTGTTGGCGCTTCTTTCCTGGGTTTGCCCCGCTGCTTTCGTGCGGCACAGAGCGCCTGATAGACTCTTGAAGAGATAGTGTCATACTTTTTCTGTTGGGGCCGGGACACGTCTCTTTGTGGCACTGTTCGGACCGCTGTCTTCTTGATTCTGGCGGTCATGGCGTTTTTCTGAACCCACTTCAGAGGCTCGAAGGAATTGCTGATTCTTACGTCCGACTCGGCCGTCGTCGCCGGGCAACCCTGCACTTGGAACTTCACACGATTCCATTTGGCCGAAGCCTTGGCCCTCTTGTTGGCTCGATACCTGAGCCGCTTCTGCCTTAACTTTTCTGCTCTAAGCGCCTGGCAGACTTCGGCTTTTTGGGAAGATGCCGCAGACCGGTTGATGGAGGGCCTTGGAGATACGCCCGATTGTGCATTTGTTAGAGTCATCGCCTGAGCTCGTCCGCGACATTTGATGTTGCCCTTCGTACCGAAGTTCTTGCCCCCCGCTGGAGCACTAGAGAATCGTTCAGATAGCGTCTTGAGTTTCGGTTGTGGTGCCTTGGCGATCACGACATTCGGCCTCTTTCCCCTTGAGACCGGCTTGGCCACCTGTTCCGCCGGGATCTCCGCCAGATGAGCGATTCCGGCAGGGTAGATGATGACGGAGCCGAACTGGCGGGGCAGTTCCTCCCACTGTCGACTGAGGCTTGCGGGGAGAACCACACGAGCGTTGATCTTGACCACGTACAGAATCGGGGTCGCATTGGAAGTTGAATTCGTCTGGGGAGACATTGTCGTCGAAAGTTGATTGCTGCACGGAAAAAAGAACATCATTTCAGTATAGGCAATCGATATGTATATTGATTGAGTTCGCATGAACGTTTAACCCGAAATATGGGAGGAGAGATTGGTCCCACCGGGCGTGCCAGAATCTGTAGGGTGTTTTTCGTCCCCCCAGTGAGATGGGAATACGCGCGCGCTTGTCAGGCGTACTACAGATTCCCCCGGCCTAGGGTAGGCCGGGGTTTAATGATTGTGGGGATCCGAATCTCCGGCAGCCGCGGACTAAGCTGCCGTTAATTACCCATCGCCTTTGGGGCGAGGGAACCTCCGATTAACGGGTTAAACTGGTCATGCGAACTCAACGTGCAGTATACGTGTGTTTTGAAAGGGGGTTTTGGATATATCGGGAGCCACGCAGAGTTTTTACGGGGGTCCCGCTACCCGGATAGCGGGCTGGGGGTCAAGGGGGCTAGCAGCCCCCTTGCGGGGTGCGGGGCAGCGCCCCGTTAAAATTTTTTTTTCTAACAGGGACAGTGTCGTGGAGTACGTGTATGTATAAATTTGTATACATATGTATATATGTATATATGTACACAAAAAGAGGGGGAAAAGACATCCAAGGGATGCGCAGGTGCGCAAGCGCGCGCCACGTGTCGGTACGCGGACGCCTTGCGCACTTGCGCAGGTGCGCAAGCGCGCGCGCCACGTGTCGGCACGCGGGCGACTTGCGCACTTGCGCAGGTGCGCAAGCGCGCGCGCCACGTGTCGGCACGCGGGCGACTTGCGCACTTGCGCAGTTGCGCAAGCGCGCGCCACGTGTCGGCACGCGGGCGACTTGCGCACTTGCGCAGTTGCGCAAGCGCGCGCGCCACGTGTCGGTACGCGGGCGCCTTGCGCACTTGCGCGAGCGCGCAGGTGAGGCACAACAGGCTTTTAGCCTAAAAAAAATTTCTCAGAAGAGAAATCAGAGAGGAGTTGGACTCCTGAATGTGTTTTTCTTCTTTTTTTTGGGGGTTTAGTGAAAGATGTTCTTCTTCTTCCTCCTGTTGCTTGCTGGATCCTGAAGATCAAGAGATGTGAAATCTCAAAATCTCTCCTTTTTAAGATCTGATGACAGATCCAAGTTCCCCTATGTGGGTTTTGTGGTGGAAAACTATTTAGTTTTGAAAAAGGAAGAGTAAAACTCTTGATTTAATTCAAAAGAAAGAAGAAGCTTTTGGAACCTTGAAGAAGAAAGAAAGAGCTCAGCTCTGAAACCCTTTTTTTTTTGGAGAGAGAAAAAAAAGTTGTTGAGATATTTCACTATCTTTGCCTTTATAGGCTATACACTTTACACATAGCCCCTTGGGCTTCACAAAATGGCATTTTGCCTATTTCATGGCTCATGTGCCATTTCTTTTTGCACATAAGCCATGGGCTTTACAAAAATTTGGCTTTTATGCCCATTTTCTTACATTTATCCATAAAATAAAATAAAAGAAAATGCAACAAAATTATTTATTACAAAATTTTTATCTTGGCATGGGAGGAGGCCGGCCGCTTCATGTTCGGGCTCGACCCGGGCATGGGCCCACTGGGTCTGGGCTTGGGCCCACTTGGCTTGGGGTTGACTTGGATTTTGACTTGGTCAACCGGGGTGTAAATTTTTACCCCAACAATCCCGACACCCGTAAGGACGAGCCGAGATGGGTATACGTTTCCTTTAGAAAACACAGGGGAGGGACAGCCGGGTCGGGGATTGTAGCAGTTCCTTCTTCCATCCGTGAATAGAAGGAGAAATTATTATTTGTCGGGCCACCCGAGGGTAAGGATTAGCATGTGTTTGTTCAGTAGCACATGGCCGATTACCCCCGGGTGAGGCGGTCGTCCAATCCCGAAACGAGGGCAGTGTCGGCATGGGAGCCCGTCCAACGGGCCGATGTATTGCTTTCCGAACAGGCCCTCAGTTGGGCCGGGCTCAGCCCCGCTCAGTTCGTGGGTAAGTTAGGAGCCTAGGAGACCTGTTTATACTTGTATATCTTTCTTCTATTCTTTCTGGCATCGCTAACTCCCTTTTTGTATTTTCTTCCTTTGCAGAACCGATGGACCGCTCCAAATTTCTGGCTGCGATGGCTGAGAAGAAGGGGAGGAAGGCCGGAGGCGCCGGCTCATCACGCCCCGCTTCGAGCCCGGCCCCGTCGGCGGCCGCTTCGGCTAGGCGTTCCACCACATCCCGGGCTCCGGAGACCAGCCATAGGGAGAGTCGCAAACACGCTCGGGAGCAGGAACCCCGGGTTGTGGAGGTGGCAGATGAGGCCGACCCTTCCATGGCCCCCCTCAAGCGTCACAAAAGGATGGTGTCCCGAGCCCCGTCTTCCCCGATATTCGTGCAGGAGGAGGATCTTTGCTTCGAGGTGCCCTCGGGGATTTCTATCGCCGACAGCTTGCTCTCAGAGATGGAATGGTCTGCTGGGGGCAGAATCCTCTGGGGGACCCTCAAGGCCTAAATCGCGCCCATAGCTTAGGAGACCATGCAGGTTAGTGTCCGCCTCCCATCCGGGTGTTCCTTAAGCCTTTTTGTTTGCAGGATCGGATACCTTTTTAACCCCTCCTTTCATTTTCCTCAGGTCCTCTAGCACTGCGCCCTCGTAGCCAATATGGAGCGTGAGGAAATCGCCCCGGCGCTGCAAATAGCGGGCGAGTCTTCCTCGCGGGAGGAGAGCCTGAGCCGGGAGCTTCGTTAGGCGAGGGAAAGGATCGCCGCCATCGAAGACCGGGTCATTTCCGAGGAGGGGGTGAACGCCAACTGCCGGGAGTCCATCCGAGCTTTGAGGGAGTCCAACAAGGTCGCTGAGGCCAAGTTGGAGGATGCCATGGTGCTCGCCGCCACTCTGAAGAAGACACAGGACACCATAAAAAGGGAAAACGAGGTGGTGAAGGAAGGGATGAAGCGTGCCGACCTCCGGGCTGCGAAAGCGGTGGAGAGCTACAAGACGTCGGATCAATTCTACGCCGACCTTGCTGACGCCTCAGCCCTCGTCTGGCATCAGGCCCTCGACGCCGTTAAGGTGTTGATGCCGGAGTTCCCCGACGGTGAGCTCTGGCTCGAGTACCCCCTCGAGGATGAGACGCAGGGGAATGCCTCCGGAAGTGCCGCCGGGGGGAAGGCCCCAAGTAGGGGCATTTGGGTTAAGGCAGTCACCCCGGCTCCGAGTGCCGAAGCTCCTACTGTGGGCGTCGATCCTCAAGCCGCCACCCCGGCTCCCAACGCTGGCGCGGAGCACGTTGAAGTCCTCCCCAGCCCGGAGGCCTGAACCTCTCTGCCTTCTCTTCCTTTTTTGTTTTGGAATTTTGTAAGTCCTCGGGCAATTTTGTGAGGCTGGGGAGACGATAATATCCTTGTAAAGACTCCCGAGTTGTGAATAAAGACCTTTTGCAGAAATTTGTGTGGTAATGTTTTCATTTCGTGGTAATGTTTTCATTTTCCTTGCCTGACGAGCCATGCGCTAGGTCTGACGAGCCCATTTACTGAGGTTGAGGGCTTCTGATCCTTAGTTGGCGATCGCGCGCCGAGTTAAATCCAATTATTTGTCAAGTGTTCAAAATCCGGTGTAAGGTTGGCATCCTTATGGCCCCGAAGTCGAGGTGGCGATCGGTAGAAAGGTGTAGACTTTCCCATTTTGTTAGTTATATGTATGCCCTAGAGGCCATTACTGTACATACGATGTATATTGTAGTGGATGCTTAGACATATATATGGAGGACTTTCTTGCTCGACATGATAGTATGCTATCTGGTTGCTCTTTTTCTTAACATGTACACTGATTATCTCTATGTTACATGTTGATAAAGCCCTTAGGATGAGTACTTGACTACCAGGATTGTGATGCAGATCATACTAGTGGGGACAGTGTAGTCGCTAAGTACATCAGTGTAGTCGCTAAGTACATCCTTCATATGTTCTTAGTCGTGGGTGTATCGAGACAGGGCATCGATATATCAGAGTAGACTAGTGTATAACTTCTCGACCCATGTAGATGGACGATGGATGATCTCATATCCATTGGTGTTTGACATCAAAGATAGTATACGGGTGCTTATTGGAGACTGGGTACACTGGACGGACTCGCCGAGAACTCCCAGATGGTATTATACCTCACGTCAGATGGCAGTTCTCTGGTGACACTGGTACATGTTAGTCTGTAGACCCGAGATCGTCATAGAGTCTTGTGTGATTCATACTATGCTTTAATTTCCACCTTACCACGTTCAAGAGAATGTGCAAAACGTTGGCTTTTGGGTACAGTCCCGAATCACATGAAGGCAATGAGCGATAGGAGGGGTTTCGTCTCTCCCGGTATTGGGAGTTGATGTTGCGCTGTGCTCGATTGGCTATAACAGGAAGTCCTTGGCCAAGGCTGCTTCAGAGATATACTGGTAAGTGTTATCAGTAGTTTCTCGATCCGTTATGAGCCTCATATCGACACGACTTATCGAGTTACTAGGGTCTGACGTTTACCACCCCTAGACGAGATATGCGACATATCAGACGAAGAGACTAGACTGTACGGTAGTGTTACTGATTGGATTCGCAGGAGTGTGAGCAGGCTTGCTTGTTGATCTTCTGATCGCTCAATACCCGGATGGCCGTTACTGTTACTGATATGTGTGCCCTAGAGGCCATTACTGTACATACGATATATATTGTAGTGGATGCTTGGACATATATAGGAAGGACTTTCTTACTCGACATGATAGTATGCTATCTGGTTGCTCTTTATCTTAACATGTACTCTGATTGTCTCTATGTTACATGTTGATAAAGCCCTTAGGATGAGTACTTGACTACCAGGACTATGATGTAGATCATACTAGTGGGGACAGTGTAGTCGCTAAGTACATCTTTCAAATGTTCCTAGTCGTGGGTGTATCGAGACAGGGTATCGATATACCAGAGTAGACTAGCGTATAGCTTCTCGACCCATATAGATGGGCGATGGATCATCCCATATCCATTGGTGTTTGACATCAGAGACAGTATACGGGTGCTCAGTGGAGACTGGGTACACTGGACGGACTCGCCGAGAACTCCCAGATGGTATTATACCTATCGTCAGATGGCAGTTCTCTGGTGACACTGGTACATGTTAGTCTGTAGACCCGAGATCGTCATAGAGTCTTGTATGATTCCCACTATGCTTTGATTTCCACCTTACCACGTTCAAGAGAACGTGCAAAACGTTGGCTTTTGGGTACAGTCCCGAATCACATGAAGGCAATGAGCGATATGAGGGGTTTCATCTCTCCCGGTATTGGGAGTTGATGTTGTGCTGTGCTCGATTGGCTATAACAGGAAGTCCTTGACCAAGGCTGCTTCAGAGATATACTGGTAAGTGTTATCAGTAGTTTCTCGATCCGTTATGAGCCTCATATCGACATGACTTATCGAGTTACTGGGGTCTGACGTTTACCACCCCTAGACGAGATATGCGACATATCAGACGAAGAGACCGGACTGTACGGTAGTGTTACTGATTGGATTCACAGGAGTGTGAGCAGGCTTGCTTGTTGGTCTTATGATCGCTCAATACTCGGGTGGCTATTACGTTTGGCAGACCACTTGCGGCTTGTGGGTGTTTGATATGATCATCACCTACTGCCGGCGTATTGACGAGTCTTTAGAGTCCCACACAGGGGTTTCCTGGCTCAAGCAAAATGGAGTAGGAGCACATATGTGATATGTGCGGGACCGAGATTAATACGATATGAGATACCATATTCTATTCTCGCGATTCGTGACATTGATCGGTTGTATACGACATAGCCGGGTTATCGGATCAAGTGTTGATTCGATAAGTTGTTACACATGATATTAGTCGGTTATAGCCGGATTATTAAATCAAGAGTTGATTTAATAATTTAATTTATAATTATATATTTGATATATTATATTACATTAACTAGTATTTGCTCACTTAAGATTTATTTTCTCACTAGATTGTGCACATTGTTTATATGTGATATATGCAAGTGTACATGTTTGTATCATGCTTGATGATACATACAAGATGGGTGTATGAGACTTATACCATGATTAGGATTAAGTTAGGGTTTTGTTTATTATCATAAGAATTAACAAAAGAGTTAAACTTAGTCAAAGTTATCAAGCTTGAAGAAGCTTGTAGAAATTTTGACAAAGTCCACTATTTTGTCATTTCTCTTGATATTTTTTAACCCAACCCTTAACCTCATACCTTGGTCAATTCTCTACATGAGTTAAGCATGATAGCTTAACTCACCCATGGTTACTTTATTGATGGAATTAATTCATGTGATGAATTATTCTTTCTTCTTCTTTTTTCATCAAACTCCATGAAAAAGCTTTCTAGCTCTAATGGTGCTATGAGAAAAAGTGTGAGAAAATCAATTCTAAAGTGAGCTCACTTCCTACTTCATCATCCTCTACTACTTGCCATGTAGTATAGGGTGTTCTCTTCACAAAGTTCATGACCTAGTGAAGGAATAGCTTGAGTTAGTGTCCCCCCGACGTAGATCATCTTCAGCCTCGAAGTCATCGAAGTAAGCACGTTCGTTCTTCTTGTGGAGCTTTTCTAGAGTCCGGAGCTTGAGATCGCAGCGGAGGGGACTACTACACGGAGCTATTTGAAGTGAAGGATCGGTCTACAAAGGTTGTATTCCTTGCTCTCTTTACATATTGCAAAGTGTTTGCATATAGTTATCCGTATATTTCTAGTTTACGATCTAGTTTAGGGTTAGCTAAAACGGCAAAATTTAAATTTGGCATGCTCGATGCCTCCCGAAACCTTGCTGCCATTATAGGTAACCCTTCAGTTACTTTTAGCAGACCACTTGCGACTTGTGGGTGTTTGATGTGATCATCACCTACTGTCGGCGTATTGACGAGTCTTTAGAGTCCTACACAGGAGTTTCCTGGCTCAAGCGAAACAGAGTAGGAGCACATATGTGATATGTGCGGGACCAAGATTAATACGATATGTGATACCGTATTCTATTCTCGCGATTTGTGACATCGGTCGGTTATATGCGATATAGCCGAGTTATCGGATCAAGTGTTGATTTGATAAGTTGTTACACATGATATTAGTCGGTTATATGTGATATAGCCGGATTATTAAATCAAGAGTTGATTTAATAATTTAATGTATAATTATATATTTGATATATTACATTGCATTAACTAATATTAGCTCACTTAAGTATTCATTTTTCTCACTTGATGATACTTTGCATATATGTGATATATGTATTGTTTTCTTTGTACACAAAAAATATATGTGATATATATTGTTGTGTCATGTTAGGTTACACTTGCAACAAGGGTGTATGAGACTTATACCATGCTTGGGTTTTATTTATTGCTTAAGTTATCACAAAAGAATAAAGACTTAGTCAATGTTTTCAAGCTTGGATGAAGCTTGTAGAAATATTGACAAAATCCACTCTTTTGTCATTCCTTAAGATATTTGTTAACCCAACCTTAACCCTTGACCTTAGTTTATTCTCTATATGAGTTAGCCATGACACTAACTCACCCATGGTTGCAATTTTAACCTCACTCTCATTCTCTCTTGATTATTCTTCATCTTCTTCATGAGCTCAAAATGAAAAGAGTTTTCTAGGGTTTGAGTTTATGATGAAAACTTGTGAGAAAATTAAAACTAAAGTGAGCCCGCTTCCTACTTCATCATCCTTTACTACTTGCCATTTAGTATAGGGTGTCTGCTTCACTAATTCCGTAATTAGTGAAGAGATAGCTTGGGTTAGTGTCTCCTCGACGTAGATCATCTTCGGCCTCGAAGACTTCGAAGCAATCATGTTCATTTCTTCATGGGAGCCTCTCTAGAGTCCGGAGTTCACGATCGCAGCGAAGGGACTACTACACGGAGCTATTGAAATGAATGATCGATATACAAAGGTTGTATTCCTTGCTCTCTTTCACTTGCAAAGTGTTTGCATTTACATTTCCGTAAATTTCTAGTTAACGATTCATAGTTAGGGTTAGCTAGAACAACAAATTTTTGAATTTGGCATGGACGATGCCTCCCGAAACCTTGCTGCCGTGCTAGATAACCCTGCAGTGGTATCAGAGCCATGCTAGAAATTTATACGGATTTTGTTAGGATTACGAAACCAAAATACTCTGAAACTTGAAATGCGAAAATCTTGTTTCTGTCGATTTTAAATAATTGTCAAAAAAATTTTTAAACAAGTACAGAGTGATGTATGAGATATATCATGAACACAGTCAAAATTTCAGATGATTCTGCTCGGTTTTGGCCGAGATCATTCATGTAGGGGCTGGCCACTTTGTGGTGAAATTGCATGAAATTTTCTCTGTGTTCCAGTGACTTGGTTTTGATGTTTCAGGTGTTGTTTGATTTTGCTAATTTTGCATGTGATGTAATCTTACACTATAAGCAATTCAGAGTGTTTCGTATTCGTAGTTTTAACAATATTTCGGGTTATTCGCATGTTGTCTAGACGAAGTTAAAAAGTTCGATCGAATGTTAAAAACCCATTTTTCCAAGTTTAACGTATTCGGAAAAATATGCAAGTGATTCTGTGGACGCTCTAGACGAACGAAACCTTAACTCGATTATGTGGCCATCAGAACTGCCACTAAACCCTAGGGTTTGTGGTAGTTCAGCGTTGTCACATGTGAGGCGTTGGTTTGACCCTTCTACGGCCGGTTCATAGGTACTGTGGCTTCTTCTGGGTATTATTAAAACCGTGCTCAAGTGTTGAGCTGTCAGGAAATTGTGGAACTTTGATGAATCGATCGAAAAGTTTAACGTCGTCCGGGTATCATGTGATGGGATACAATATTTGGAATTCACAAATGTAGTTATGAGATAACTAATTTGAATGTTATAAATCTAGTAATTTAGTCTCATTTGATCGGTTTCCACGAGATTTTGATGTGATCAAAAGTCCGTCGCAATCACGTAGTGTACGCGGATACTCGCCAGGTAACATTATTAGATAGCCACGCCCCATAGCCCCGACCAAGTGACTGTAGGAGAACCCCGTCACCAAAAGTATCCGTTCGGGTGCTCGCGGCAGCGGTGTTCCGCCTTAGTGCACTTCGTCGACAGTATCGGTGGGTGCAGCTGTCTACTAAAGTTTCCGACGAGCATTCGATCAGGATGTCGGGAATCTTGTTGAATTGCCCGACTTGATATTGAAAAGTGTTTTTGAGATCGAGACTAAAATGCGGGGTTTATAATTGTTAGGCATGCGATATCTAAGGAATTCATTTGGTTAGGCATGTGATGTCTAAGGTGGTTGCGGATTCCAACTGTTGTAGCTTTTCACTTTCTTTTCTGCGACCGTAAGTGAAATATATGGTGTATCGCCTGTTTCGTTGCTATACGTCAATGACAATTGGGATACACATATTTACTTACGTTAATGACATGTGATGTTATGTGTTGCTGGGATATGTTATATTGGATCGTCGTGTTTGAATAGCCGGGGGTTTTATGTGAGATGAGAGTTTTTATTTTCATTCATGTAAAATTCATTGTATGTAATATTCTTTTATTGGGGCACTTCTGGGTTGAGGATGTTGTTACCATTGTATATTATTTACTTTTCCGCATTAGGATAGACCCAAGGTGGGGAGCACAAGTAACCGAGTTGTAGAGTCCAGTAGGAGACCATCTCGAGGAGTCGAGACCGGGTCTCCTAACTCTAGAATTGGTAGGGTTGCTTGCCACTCTCATAGGGGTCTAGGGGTATGGGATTGGCTATTCATCACGACCGTGGAATCCGTGTTTTATACAGGCTTAAAATAAAACCCGGAAATCCTAGTATATCCAATATTTCATATGTTGTTTTCTGCTGCGATATCTGTGATGTGATCATTTGATATATGTTGAGATAGATACTGGATATAGTATATATGATATATTATATAGACGTTGCTTATGTTTTACACCCGTGCTAGCATTGCCCCGCTTTACCGTTAGTTACCTAACCTAACGGTGCACGAGGGGGTATCGAGGCGAATGCGGATAGCATAAGCGTACGTTGTATTTATCTGTGATGTTTAGGTAACTCAAAATGATGGGACTTCATTAATGAGATTAATAAAATAAAAGAAACCTAAAGATGTTGTAGAAACTTGTCTCGAAAACTGGTAGCTCTAGTTCTTGCTTTGCATAGCGGTATTCCTTATAGAATATCCAGCACCTTATTCGATAAGGAAAGAGCCGAGATCCCTTCACCGGGAGTGACCTCTTTAGCGAAACTAGCAGATGCTATAAATTCGGTTTGTCTTTTGATTGCTTCTATAGTTTTTGCTTTGCATAGTGGTATTTGTGAAATATCCTGCACCTTATTCGATAAGGAAAGAGCCGAGATCCCTTCACCGGGAGTGACCTCTTTAGCAAAACTAGTAAAAGCCTAAAAAAACTCCTTTTAAAATTCACTCGATTCTACAACGATATCAAGTTCATTACGCAAAGGGTTTTTTTAAAAACCTGTCGTAGCCCTCCATCATTTCAGATAAGTATTTCATAGTATTCGTGCTACGTTTGTTGGCTTTCGTCAAGGCGTAGTGTGCGGTAGCTATTTATGCTTATCTGCATAAGCATATGATGCGATTGAGTTAGGGTAGTCGTGCGACTTTGTTGGCTTTCATCAAGGGTCGTGCGGGTGGATTTAATTCAATCAGGAAATGTACGGGTTGAACTTGACTAGCAGCCTATGGTTTGTTGGCTTTCGTCATGGTCATAGGATGCTAGGGATAAAATATTATCGGGAATTTCCAAGTGTTGAAATTTGCAATGAGATTGCATAGCTCCTATGAGATAGTTGGATCTCGATACCCACTGCGAGTTGAAAGGTTCCTAGGCACCCTATAGTGGTCTCACAAGGCATCGAACATGCCAATTTAAAATTTTTGGTGCCGAGAAACCCTAGACTACGGATCTTAAACTAGATGTTTAGGCGAAACGGAAAACTAGTTAACTATTTAACTAAAGTTGAGATGCTACAACCTTTGTAGATCCGGATTTCCGCCTCCTTAGCTCCACGTGGTCATGTCCTCGCTGTCCATCATGAATCATCGACTCGATCATCGGCTTCATCGGGAAAACAAGCGGAATAGGTCGTCGGCTTTGTGTCAAAGACGATCTACGTCGAGGTTGCACAAACTCAAGCTCCGACTTCACAAACTTGTGAAACTTGTGAAGTAAACACCCAAAACAACTTGGCAAGAGGTAGAGGGTGAAGAAATAGGAGGTGGGTTCACTTTAGAATTGGATTTATCTCACTAGATCTCAAGTTGCCATTGTTGTAGCAAGCTTGAAGAAGAAGAAGAAAATGAGCTAGTTATGATAAGTTATGATGAAAAGAAAATAGAAAATCAAATACTTATCATAACTAAACTAGGGTTAAGTGTAAAGAATAAACCATGGTCACTTCAGAGGGTTAGGGTTAAGCATGAAGATAAGGATGGTTACAAAAGTCAAAGCTTCATGAAGCTTCAACTTAAAACAAAAAGAGCCACCATTCTCATCATAATCCATTTCAAATGAATAAATAAACAAATAAACAAATAAATGAATATGCAAAACCCTAATTATCAAATTAACCATGGATTAATTCTATACACTTAACTTAATGATCAAGTATCATCAAAACTGATACAAAAAGGTGCACGAAAGCATATCACATATGCAATGTGCATCAAGTGAGAAAAATCCGTTTAAAGTGAACCAATACTAGTTAATGCAAAGTAATATATCAAATATATAATTATACATTAAATCATTAAATCAACACTTGATTCAATGATCCGGTCATGTCGCACATAACCGACTAGTATTCAATGCATCGATTTATCGAATCAATGATTCGATAACTAGGTCATATCGAATATAACCATTCGAAACATATATCGCGAGAATGAAATGCGGTATCACATACACGCATTATTCTCGGTCCTGCACATATCTCATATGCGCTCCTATTTCGTTTCGCTTGAGCCAGGAAACCTCTGTGTAGGACTCTAAAGACTCGTCAATACGCCGGTAGCAGATGATGATCATATCAAGCACCCACAAGCCGCAAGCGGTCTGCTAAACGTAACGGCCACCCGGGTATTGAGCGATCAGAAGATCGACGAGCTAGCCCGCTGACACTCCTGCGAATCCGACCAGTAACACTTACCGTACAGTCCGGTCTCTTCGTCTGATACGTCGCATATCAAGTCTAGGGGTGGTAAACGTCAGACCCCAATAACCCGATAAGTTGTGCTGATGTGAGGCTCGTAACGGGTCGAGAAACTACTGGTAACACTTACCAGCAAATCTCTGATCAGCCCTGGCCAGGGACTTCCCTGTTACGGCCAATCGAGCACTGCGCAACATCAACCCCCAATACCGGGAGAGACGAAACCCCTCCTATCGCTCATTGCCTCCATGTGACTCGGGACTGTGCCCAAAGACCACCGTTTTGCACGCCCTCATGGACGTGGTAAGGTGGAGATCAAAGCACAGTGGGAATCACACAAGACTCTATGACGATCTCGGGTCTACAGACTAACCTGTACAAGTGTCACCTGAGAACTGCCATCTGACGTGAGGTATAATACCATCTGGGAGTTCTCGGCGAGTCCGTCCAGTGTACCCAGTCTCCACTGAGCACCCGTATACCATCTCTGATGTCAAACACCAATGGATATGGGATCATCCATCGCCCATCACATGGGTCGAGAAGCGTATACGCTAGTCTACTCTGGTATATCGATGCCCCGTCTCGATACACCCACGACTAGGGACCTTGAAGGATGTACTTATGGACTACCATGTCCCCACTAGTATGATCTGCATCACAGTCCAGGTAGTCAAGTACAAATCCTAAGGGCTTTACCAACATGTAACTATAAGACAGTATAAAGAGACTAGTGTACATGTTAAGATAAAGAGCAACCAGATAGCATACTATCATGTCGAGCAAGAAAGTCATCTCTATATATGTCCAAGCATCCAATATAATATACATAATCTGTACAATACTGGCCTCTAGGGCATACATACAACTAACACGAGTAAGAGTTACTCCTGGGAGAGTTATACACATCATAATTAGCCGATCAAGTAGGTGTCTAGAAAGGTGTTAATGGGGTTATGCCTCTGGGAAAACGAGGTTTATTTTAATTAGGTCCGTGCGAAAGCACGGGGAACCTCCCTCAAAGTACCGACACTAGCATGGCTAAATGATTGGCAAACTTGTAAGGTGCAATTAATCCCGGCTAATCTTTCCTTTTAGGGTTTGAAGGAAGATTTGACTAAAACAGTGGGAGCCATCCTGATTAGATAAATTAATAACCAATCTAATCTTGCAACAGCATACGCTGAGTGTTTTCTTCTCTCTCTCTCCAGGCAGCGACCATGTCACGCCTTAATCAAGATAATAATACGGATGTATTGACCGAACCCGCTTGTTATACCGAGCTAAGGAACGTTGGTCCCGCTCCAACTTATAATTGTTATAAGACCGAGCAGGATATAGGGGATTACCAGAATTCCCGTACCGCCCAAACAAAGAAAGTGCATGCTGATGTATCATCTTCGGGTGTGTTCATTACCGAGAACTGTTTCTCAGTATCCTTTACGTCCTGGGTATGAGATACCGGATCAGGATCCCACAAATGTAATTTGTTACATGAGCTACAGAAAGGTAGAGAACTGAGAATGGGTGATAAGTTTTAAGAGTTAGAAACGGTGCAATTGTTGCAGCCAAGTTCTTGGCAGTTATCACCCTGTATTACCAAATACATTGATTCTGAACGAATGTTATTAGATACCGAACCTGATATACAACATCATATCGGTCTCTTTATTTAGTAAAGAAGGATATAATTTTGTATTGATGGATAATGTTTTGAATATTTCCTATATCAAGAGTTGATCGGTTCAGGCACGTTATCTAAAAGCATATACATTCTAAATCAAACTACAGTTCTTAACGTACAGAACACACACAAGAGGAAGAGTTCAGAAATGAACAAATCCTTCTTGAGGCATTGTAGATTAGGTCATATCAATACGACCCGACTAACTAAGTTACATTTAGATGCATATTTAAATCTGTTTGAATTTACATCTTGTGAAACTTGCCAGTCATGTCACAAAGATAAGATAACCATAGCTCCGTTTATTGGAAACAGAGAAAGAGTTAGTGAACTCTTGGGATTGATACATACTGATATATGAAAGTCCCATGTCTACACATGTCAGGACCGGTTTTTTGTACTTCATTACTGTTCCCTGCCGAAACACGGAGACGCGACCGCATGGGTCCGTCTTGCCTGAATTTCGGGGAAGATGCTAATTGGTGCTATCCGTCCACCTCTCCGAAGATGCCAAGTTGATTTATGACACCATGTATCGAAGGTTTAAACAGATGCGGCCGATGTAGCAAACTTCGTCAGATTCCCCCTCATTTGAGGGCTTTTTGATTGTGGGGATGCTCTTCCCTGCAGGCGCAAGCCCCTGCAGTTAATTACGCTATCGCATCGCGGTAACAAATTTCTCCTTCTCCAGATGATCACTTCATGTCGGGGGTGTTTTTTTTTTTGGTTTCCCGTGGATTGTATACGGAGACTAATTTATGTTGTCGCCCGTAGGGCATGGATTAGTCCAAATCCGTATCTTCTTAGATTTGGGTTTGGAGGTTGGGTTTAAGGATACGTTAGCCTCATTTGAGACTAAGATCAACTTAAATGTATGTTAAGGATACGTCAGTCTCATTTTTAGACTAAGATCAACTTAACGGGATCATTTAGATCCAACAAAAGAGCATTTAGACTCTATTGTTTAGTTTAGGGACATTGCGGTCGATTAGTTTAAGGACATTACGGTCCAATGTTAGTTTAAGGACATCTCGGTCCACGGTTAAGGACATCATAGTCCGTGAGTTTAAAGACCTCACAGTCAAGGTTAAGGACATCATAGTCCGTGAGTTTAAAGACCTCACAGTCAAGGTTAAGGACATCATAGTCCATGAGTTTAAGGACCTCACAGTCCATGAAATGTATGGTTGTCGGGACCCGTCACCTCTCTGAAGACGTTGAAGGATTACAACAGCAAATATCAGAGGAGTTCAGAGACGTACCCTTAAACCGATGTGGGTTGAGAGACCTGTAGTCCAATTGGGACTAAGATCTATGATTTATGAGCATATAAACTCAATTAATCTAAATTGAGGACTTATGGCCAATTTGGGCTAAGTCCATTCAATTACAATGTTCAACATTTGTTTTTTGAGTCGTGAGATGTTTATTTGAGCCCAATCCCTTTAAAAATGCTAAGTATTGGTTTGGTCTCTGACAATGTTTTGTCTTTAGTTGAATGCTGTGCATTTATCATAGCTCCAGACTTATTCAAAGAACAATTTATGTTCTGTCCAAGCACACATAAAAGTATGTGGCGCACTTGGCACTAGCGCCAGTCGATGAGCGCAGTGCGCTATGGTTAAAGCGCTAATGAAGAGCGCTGATGCGCTTAGCGCTTTGCGCTAGATGTAGAGCGCTAATGCGCTATAGTTGAAGCATTGAGGTGTTTGGCGCTGGTGCCATGTAATGAGCGCAGAGCGCTTTTAGTAATGCAGCACACACGTGAGGAGCACGTGGTGACTTAGCGCTGAGCGCTAGCCAATGAGCGCAGTGCGCTGTGTTTGAAGCGCTATGGCACTGCAGCGCTTTGCGCTAGACGAAGAGCACTAAGGCACTTTTTTAACTAAGAGCCCTAAGGGTTTTCTTAGGTTAACTTTGTGCTTTACAGATTATTTGTTTTTAATAAGAGACCTTGTCTCAAGATTCTAAGAACAAAGTTCTTAGTTCATAGGTGATATTTCAATTTCTTTTTGATGAAAGGCTTTGCCTTTATGGATCTGTGATCCTAAGAGAACTGAATAATTCTCCCCCCTTTATAATGAGATATTCATAATCTCTTTTGTAAAAGACAACTTTGTCTTATAGATCTATGATATGTGAAAGAAGTAAGTACTTCTGTTTATATTGAGACGATTTTGTCTGTATATTCTTTTTACCTTGAAAAAGAATTGTCTTCTTTTACCGAGAGCTTCTTCTTCTTCTTGAGATTTTCGCAAAGTTTATGGGGGGGGGTTCCTCTTTATTTCTGTCTATCTTTTTGTTTCTTTTCCTTTTTTTTGAAAAGAACGATCATTGGTCGTTGGGACCCACCACCTCTCCGACGACACTAAGAGATTACAACGCCATATATCGAAGGTGTGGAGGGATGTACCCTTTGAACCATGTCCCACTCATTAGGGGGAAAGAACAGGCTGGAGCTTAAGCTTCTTACTGCTGAAAAAGAATTCTTTGCGTTCGCGCACGTGGGTGGCACGCATTGGGCGCACGTGCGTCGCACGTGTTGGGCCCACATATTTGCACGTAGCGCACGTGGAGCTTGCGCATATGCACATTATGGGGGGAGCAAGCTCCTATGGAGAACGAGTCTCCTTTTAATATTATTGAATATTCTCATGTGGTGCGCATGTGCGTTGCACGTGGTGCGCGCATGGCGGGCACACGTGCGTTGCACGTAGCACACATGGCGCTTGCGCATATGCGCATTATGGGGGAGAGCAAGCTCCTATGGAGAATGTATCTCCTTTTAATATTATTAAATGTTCTCATGTGGTGCGCACGTGCGTTACACGTGGTGCGCGCATGGCGGGCACACGTGCGTTGCACGTAGCACACATGGCGCTTGCGCATATGCGCATTATGGGGGGAGCAAGCTCCTATGGAGACGTATCTCCTTTTAATATTATTAAATGTTCTCATGTGGCGTGCATTTGCGTTGCATGTGGTGTGCGCATGATGGGCACACGTGCGTTGCACGTAGTGCACATGGCGCTTGCGCATATGCGCATTATGGGGGAAGCAAGCTCCTATGGGAAACGTATCTCCTTTGAGAATTGAATCCTTTGAGGATTGAACTCCACCTTTTTTAAGAGGTGTCCCCTTTTATTTATATGGGAGTGGTAGAGAAGGGATCTCTTTTTTTCCCGATCTGGGACTAAAAATGCATTCCCCATATAGTAGAGCATTACTTTAGATTACACGTGCATAACACATTTGCTCATAACTTTTGATCCTGGATGAATTATGAGGCCCATAATATATCAAATCGAAGGATTTTTTGAGACACTTTCGATACCATCAGAATTTAGCTGTTTCTGATAGGGAGTTTGTCAAAATACAGCCCGGAAAATACTGGTTCGCATTTTCTTCCTTAGATCACATGTGCATAGCATATTTGCTCATAACTTTTTATCCCGGATGAATTATAGGGCCCATAATATATCAAATCGAAGGTTTTTTCGAGATACTTTCAATACCATCAAAATTTAGCTATTTCTCGTTCTGGAGTTTGTCAAAAGACAGCCCGGAAAATACTGGTTCATATTTTCTTAAGCGTATCGCTGCCATTTGATACCTTGGGCTTTTTTGCGCAGAAATTTTTGGCGAGAACAAATGCCCCCCATTACTTTTCTCACATAAGTATGTACGTGGGTGAAATAGTGTAGAGTTATGCATGGTCATAGAATTGAAGGCTTAGGAGACAAGTTTAGGGTCCTTGTAGCCTAAGACTTTTTTATCTTCATGAGCCGTAAGGGTCTCAGGAAGGTTTTTTTAACCTACAAGTCGAGAGGATCTCATAAGTGCATATTCTTCCTAGAAATCGTAAGGATTCCTAAGTGTCCATCGCCTCCGTGAGTCGTAAGTATCTTACTCGGGTATTTTTCCTTACGAATCGTGAGGACCCATAAGTAGCTCCTTTATTTCAGTGGCCTGTAATTTTGGCAAATGTGGCACGTAGATAGTAGGTAGCTGTCCATCTTGGATTCTTTGCAGGATAGCGATGGCTTAGGAAACAGGTTCAGGTCTGCTGCCTAAGACTTTTCAATTTTACGAGCCATGAGGGTCTCATAAAAAAATTTCTCCCTTCAGGTCGAGAGGACCCCGTAAGTGTAATTTCTCCTTAAGAATCATGAGTATTCCTAAGTGTGTTTTCTCTTGAGAGTCGTAAGGATCTCACAAGAGAGTTTGCACCCTTAAGAGTCATGAGGACCCATAAGTGATGGGTGAGGTTACCATTATCCGCATTTCACGGAGTCGGGAGTTGCTCTGGATGCTTCCCACGGGGTCGGTTTGACATAGCCGTGTTCTGCGAGGATCAGGCTCCGCTCTGGACGTTTTCCACGGGGTCAGGATTGACATAGGACGTGTTCTATATGACCCAGAATTTGCTCTGGATGCTTCCCACGGGGTCAGGATTGACATAGCCGTATTCTGCGAGGACCAGGATCCGCTGTGAACGTTTCCCACGGGGTCAGGATTGACATAGGCCGTGTTCCACGTGACCAGGAATTTGCTCTGGATGCTTCCCACGGGGTCGGTTTGACATAGTCGTGTTCTGTGAGGACCAGGCTCCGCTCTGGACGTTTCCCACGGGGTCAGGATTGACATAGGCCGTGTTCCACAAAACCAGGATTTGCTCTGGATGCTTCCCACGGGGTTTGATTGACATAGCCGTGTTCTGGGAGGACCAGGCTCCGCTCTGGACGTTTCCCACGGGGTCAGGATTGACATAAGCCGCATTCTACGTGACCAGGATTTGCTCTGGATGCTTCCCACGGGGTCTAATTGACATAGTCATGTTCTGCGAGGACCAGGCTCCGCTCTGGACGTTTCCCACGGGGTCAGGATTGACATAAGCCGCGTTCCACGTGACCAGGATTTTGCTCTGGATGCTTCCCACGAGGTCGGATTGACATAGGCTGTGTTCTGCGAGGACCAGGCTCCGCTCTGGAGTTTCCCACGCGGTCAGGATTGACATAGGCCGTATTCTACGTAACCAGGAATTTGCTCTGGGTGCTTCCCATGGGCTCAGGATTGACATAGGCAGTGTTCTGCGAAGACCAGGCTCCGCTCTGGACGTTTCCCACGGGGTCAGGATTGACATAGGCCGTGTTCCAGGAAACCAGGATTTGCTCTGGATACTTCCCACGGGGTCTGATTGACGTAGCCGTGTTCTGCGAGGACCAGGCTCCGCTCTGGACGTTTCCCACGGGGTCAGGATTGACATAAGCCGCGTTCCACATGACCAAGAATTTGCTCTGGGTGCTTACCACGGGGTCATGATTGACATAGGCCGTGTTCTGCGAGGACCAGGATTTGCTCTGGACGTTTCCCACGGGGTCAGGATTGACATAGGCCGTGTTCTACGTGACCAGGAATTCGCTCTGGATGCTTCCCACGGGGTCGATTTGACATAGCCGTGTTCTGCGAGGACCAGGTTCCGCTCTGGACGTTTCCCACGGGGTTAGGATTGACATAGGCCGTGTTCTACGTGACCAGGAATTTGCTCTGGATGCTTCCCATGGGGTCAAGATTGACATAGGCCGTGTTCTGCGAGGACCAGGCTCCGCTCTGGACGTTTCCCACGGGGTCAGGATTGACATAGGCCATGTTCCACGAAACCAGGATTTGCTCTGGATGCTTCCCACGGGGTCTGATTGACATAGACGTGTTCTGCGAGGACCAGGATCCGCTCTGAACGTTTCCCACGGGGTCAGGATTGACATATGCCATATTCCACATGACCAGGAATTTGCTCTGGATGCTTCCCACGGGTCAGGATTGATATAGGCCGTGTTCTGCGAGGACCAGGCTCTGCTCTGGACGTTTCCCACGGGGTCAGGATTGACATAGGCCGTGTTCCACGTGACCAAGAATTTTGCTCTGGGTGCTTCCCACGGGGTCTGATTGACATAACCGTGTTCTGCGAGGACCAGGCTCCGCTCTGGACGTTTCCCACGGGGTCAAGATTGACATAGTCCGTATTCTACGTGACCAGAAATTTTGCTCTGGATGCTTCCCATGGGGTCTGATTGACATAGGCCGTGTTCTGCGAGGACCGGCTCCGCTCTGGACGTTTCTCACAGGGTCAGGATTGACATAGGCCTTATTCCATATGACCAGGAATTTGCTCTGGATGCTTTCCATGGGGTCGGTTTGACATAGCCGTGTTCTGTGAGGACTAGGATCCGCTCTGGACGTTTCCCACGGGGTCAGGATTGACATAGGCCGTGTTCCACGTGACCAGGAATTTGCTCTGTATGCTTCCCACGGGGTCAGGATTGACATAGGCCGTGTTTTGCGAGGACCAGGCTCCGCTCTGGACGTTTCCCACGGGGTCAGGATTGACATAGGCCGTGTTCCACGTGACCAGGAATTTGCTCTAGATGCTTCCCACGGGGTCGGTTTGACATAGCCGTGTTCTGCGAGGACCAGGATCCGCTCTGGACGTTTCCCACGGGGCCTGGATTGACATAGGCCGTGTTCCACATGACCAGGAATTTGCTCTGGATGCTTCCCACGGGGTCAGGATTGACATAGGCCGTGTTCTGCGAGGACCAGACTCCGCTCTGGAACGTTTCCCACGGGGTCAGGATTGACATAGGCCGTGTTCCACGTGACCAGGAAGGGTTGACTTTATCCTCATTTCACGGAGTCGGGGTTTGACTCTCGGTTATCTGTGCACCGCCGAGTCATGGAACTGGGAGTTGCCACGGTTCCCCTTTACTTGATGTTACGTCTGTTGTAATGAGACGAATGTTGGGATGATCTCCAGGCTGTCTGTGAACCGTCGAGATTTGTCTTCTTTTTCTGATGGAACTTGGGAGGGAAGGTGTGATTCCTTCTTTGTTTGTGCCCCTGAATTGTATACAGAGATCGATGTGATATTACTTGTAGGGCAAAAGTTTCATTTTATATATTTTTCTTTCCGCGATGCTCTATCATTTCAGCTTTTATATCGCGAAGGTCGCGATTGCCCGATCATTTCGGCTATTTTTCGCGGTGCCCAATCATTTCAGCTATTTGTTTTATTTTTACTCGCTGCTTTTTATTGCGAGTTGCCCAATCATTTCGGCTATTTTCATGCATACACTTTTACTTGCTGATTTTGTTTGCAAGTTGCCCCATCATTTCGGCTATTTCATATGCATGCGTGGCTCGCTGGCTTTTCGCCATGAGTTTTGGGATTTGACACCGATTTCGGCATCAGCATTGCTGCAACTGGGATATTTTCAGGAGCGAATCTTCATTTACCTTCGTCGATGCCGAACAAAGGTGGCTTAGTAGACAGGGTTAGGATCCTGTCGACTAAGGCTTTTGACTTCATGAGCCATAAGGGTCTCATAAAGGTATTTCTCCCTACGATTCGTGAGGATCTCGTAGGTGCGTTTTCTCCTTAGGGATCGTGAGGATTCCCAAGTGTGTGGTCTCTTATAAGTCGTAAGGATCTTACAAGAGTGCTTTATCCTTATAAGTCGAGAGGACTTACAAGGGTTGTTCACTGTGTAGACATATCCCTAGTCACGGATGGGACTTTGTTAGGAAAATGTTTATTCACGCCCGTGGATTGTATATAAGGGTCAGCATTGAACCGCTTGTAGGACAGAATTGGAGGTTGTGATGGCTTAAGAACAGGTTCAGATCCCTGCAGCTTAAGACTTTTGAATCTTATGAGCCGTGAGGGTCTCATAGGAGGGTTCTCCTTACGAGCATTGAGGATCTCGCAAGTGAAATTTCTCCTTAGGAATCGTGGGGATCCCTAAGTGTGTTGCTCCCTTGTGAGTCGTAAGGATCTCACGCAGATGGTTTCTCCTCACAAGGTCGAGAGGACCTTGCAGGTGTCTTTTAACGAGGTTGCGCCCTTTCGGGTTTTCACAAAAACTCGCCGGTAGCCCTGCTGTTTTTACTTACGGAGCCCTTTCGGGTTTTCATCCGTGCCCATTTTTCTTATGGACATACCGTTTTCTTTCTTTTTCTTTTTTTTATTTTATTATTTTTTGTGTCAGCCTTGGGACGCTGCAGTCCACAGTAGTTTATCGACGTCTCGGTCAACAGCCAGTTTTAGGACATAGTGGTCCATTGTTAGTTTAAGGACGTTTCGGTCCGACGCTAGTTTTAGGACATAGTGGTCCATTGTTAGTTTAAAAACGTTTCGGTCTGAGAAAAGGAAGCCGGCTACTACTTACAGAGTTTAGGCTTAGAAAGATAGAGAGCAGACATAGACGTCGTCATCTATCATTGACCTAGGCCGTGACTCGTCAGGCGTAGTATTTTTTCAGGAAGCGACCATTTATTGGCCTGAAAGGTCTTTCACCATGCATGTCTATGAGTAGGTAGGCACCACCCTGGTAAACTTTATCTATGATATACGGGGCTTCATAGTTTGGCTCGAATTTCCCCCGCTTGGAACGATTGGGGATCATAGCTCTTTTGACCACTAGCACGAGTTCTCTTTGGCGGAATGTTCTCGGCCTAGTCAGTCTCTCATATGAGCGCGTCATCTTTGCTTTATAAGCCTTCAGATTTTGTTGCGCCATGAGACGGATTTCATGAAGGGCGTCGAGCTCCTCAAGCCGAAGGTGAGCATTTTCTTCGTCTGTTAGCTCGTAGTGAACGGCCATTCGCAGAGAGGGTAACTTTATCTCGAGGGGGAGTACCGCTTCTGTGATGAATACCAACGCATAGTGCGTTGTGTTTGTGGCAGTTTTGAACGTAGTTCGATATGCCCAGAGAGTTTCATGCAGTCTCTCGTGCCAGTTCCTCTTATTTCGAGACACCGACTTTTTCACGATCTTCATCAAGGTTTTGTTAAAAGCCCTAGCCAGACCGTTAGCTTGGGGATTATAGACCGAAGAGTATCTCTAGTCTATGTTATGCTGTTGTGCGAAGCGGCTGATCTTGTGGCTTCTGTAGGCCGGCTCGTTATCGGAGATAATCCGTCGCGGAGTGCCGAACCGATAAATGACGTGTATCTTGAAGAAATGGAGGATATTATCCATCTTCACTTCTCTTAGTGGTATTGCTTCTGCCCACTTGGAGAAGTAATCGGTGGTTGCCAATATGAACCGATGTCCTCTGGACGACGCTGGTTCGATGGGGCCGATTATGTCAGTTCCCCACATTTCGAACGGCTAGCCAGCCACCGTTGGGTGTAGCGGATTTGGATGTTGGTGGATAAAGTCCTCATGAATCTGGCACGAGTGGCACTACTTCGCGTATTCGAGGCAGTCTTTGTAAGACTACGGTAGCGCCCCGGCCGTCTATCCGAGGCCAAAATGCGGAAACAAAATTTTTTCTTAACTTGAAAACCGGCGCTATCGTATGCTTGAAACCCGGATCGAACCATTAAACTACTACTAGCAAACTAGAGAAGGGATAGAAAGCTATACCGATCGATCCGTGTCCTTCGGTCTTTGGCCACCATCCCAAGCTCCTCGCGGCAACTCCGGTCTTGATCTCCTCATCGGAAAGGGCACCATATCTACGAGTCTTTTTACGGGCTCCCGCTTCATCCGAAACAACTCGGGCACGAAGTATGCTAGCCGACGTGTCCAAGGTGATATAGAGAATGTTTGTGATCACTTTGTCTCTTGCATCCATGAGATGGATGGAGGTTAGAGATGAAGCCATTGATGGAGATTAGGAGCTAGAGGAAGAAGAAGGAGTTTCCTCTCTTTTTCTTTTTATGTTGTGTTATGATAAAATGAGAGCAAGAGAGAAATAATACAAGAGCCAACCACACCCTTGGCTTCCCCCCTCTCTCCTCTCATCAAATCAAGACACAAATCAATCCACTAATGTGACATTTTTCACAAAAAAGAGACCATGAGTCACTATATATGTCTATGTCACATTTAATGCATCTCATGATGAATTCTAGCTCATTATTTCCACCATCCAAACATTAATCCAAATGTTTGGTCCAACAAAAGGATCCGACAACATCCAAAGTAAACTCGTGATGGATCACAAGAATACCCCTCACCTGTATATACATACCTGCATCCACATTTCGACTGAATGCGAATGCGATGAGACTAAAGTAATCCAACAAATTTAATACTAGGATCCGGCTTAAACTAAAGCCCACTAGTATGATAAGTCCGATCATGATCCGTGCAATACCGCACGTATAAGATCGAACCCAGCCATATATCATACGGCCTCTACAACGTTTCGCCCGAAACTTGAGAAACTGTTTGTGGGGGATTCTAAAGACTCGTCAATACTTTGGCTGTGGATTTAACCACTAGCACGTCAGAGGTATTAGCCGTACGAAATGGGCTACCAGGTATTGACCAAAAGGGAGGTTGATGAGTGAACTCATCCTGACACCCTACTGAGCCTGTCAGTGACAATATCCGTACAGTCCGGTCCGTTCGTCTATGAGCATCGCATGGCGGGCCTAGGGGGTTGGTAAAAGTCAGACCCCCAAAAGCGGTACAAGTCATGTCGGAGTGTAGCCCAGAACACCCTGAGATACTACTGGAATACCTACCAGTAAATCTCCTGCCTCGGCCGAGGGCTTTGTGTAATGGCTCTCCTAGACACATCGCGATCTCACCCCCAATACCGGGAGAGACGAATCCCTTGCCGATCCGCTCACTTGCCTCCATGTTGCTCAGGACTGTACCCAACTAAAACCTGTTTGCACGACTCCTTTGAGCCGTAGTAGGGTAGTATTCAAAGCACAGTGGGAACTCACACGAGACAAATGACGATCTCAGGTCGATGAACTAACATGTACACATGTCACCAGGGAACTGCTATCTGACGTCAGGTATAATATCAACTAGCATGTTCCCGGCGAGTCCTGTCCGGTGTACTCATAACCTAATGAGCACATGTATACATCTTAGGTGAATCAACTGACACCAATGGCTTGTGAGACCAGCCACCGCCCCTCGTCGGGGTCTCGACTGTATACACTAGTCTACTAATGGAGTATCGATGCCCAGTCTCGAAACTCCCACGACTAAGGAACACTTTAAGGATGTGCTTATAGACCCCAGCTCCCACGTATATGATCGCCATCATACTGCTGGCCGTCAAGCAAGAATCCTAAGGGCTCTATCAACGTGCAATAGTAACCTGTAAGGTCATCTAAAGCTATACACGATGATAAAGATAAACCATGGTAGCATACTATTCTCCATCAACGTGTAATAGTGAACTACAATGTCACCTAAAGCATGTACATGATGATAAAGACAAACTAGATAGTATACAAATCTCTCGAGTAAGACTGTCCTACCGGTATAGGTCCTCCCTCAATCATTGCAATCACGTGCCTGCGATCCAATAATTGACTCTGAGGGCAATATATCCAACAATCTCCTACTTGCACTCAAGGCTAATTATTGCGATGTCGCATACTCACAGCCCGTGTGATACCGAGCACCCAACTCCTATAGTAATCAGTCTCACAAAGCCCCTTTGCGAAACTATTGCATTCGAGAAATAGCCTCAGCTAGTGGATCCGCCATGATGTTTCTTTTTATGTCTCTCTTTATCTCAAGTTCGAGGAGAAAGCCATCTTCCGAAATGAGCAATACCTGTCGTAGAATATGTCTGGATATCTGATGGGACCCAGTTCATAAATGAACTCCAAATCCAAACTTCTTAGACTGTATCACCAACCGAAATTAATCAGTATCCTGCGCCACACCTCCCTCAGTATCCTCTTGGACCACCTGTCCAAAATACCGCCCCTCGTCATCGAGAAAACTATAACTCTGACAACCACTCTGTCATCCAGGTCACCTTGGAAGCCTGGAATGATAACTGTCTCCTAAAAGAGGCTGTTGTTATCATATCCCTAAAGCATCCACTTATGTTCTAAAACTGCTTCCGATCATTTCTCCAGGATTGGATTAATATCAACTTATTGCATCTAGTGCAAAAACAACATCTGGTGTGGTACTTGACATCTCATGATTGACTCAATTGCCTAAGCAAGTGATCTGCTAATCATGCACATCCCTCTCCCCTTTAGTCTGTAAGACACCTTTAGAGAGGGTGACTCCATCACCTGCAGGTATACTACCGTGCCAGGAGTCGTCCATTCTAAAACACCTTTAGAATGCTGTCTAAGTACCCAGATTGGGATACTACCCAAATCTAGATCTAAAACCATAGATCCAGTAACCAGAATGTCTGATATTATATCTATATCCTATATGGAGAAACCACTGTGTGACAACCAAAGTATAACCGATCGTAGTGCAGGAATATCACTTCCTACTATGTGCATGTCATCCAAATACCAGGACATGACATCCTACTATCTTCTTAACAGATCCATCTCCTGTTCTGATGAAGTCAAACCTATGACTTTCACATCAGAAATAGATGATCTATTTTCGCTATATCTGCTTTAGTCCATAAATAGACATAAGCTACTTGTCCACCAATGCTTCCGCTGCTCCCACTGACTACGACAACCCTCTGGCAGAGTCATATACACGTGCACTTCCAAAGCTAGTTTAGAATGACGCTATACTCATCCTCCTGCCGGGTCTCATAGTCTGGAACAATAGCATCGGCAAGTCTGGGTAAATAAGAACCTCACTGTCACCGTCCTTGAGGCTACCACAACACCTCTCGGGTGCCTGAGGTTACCCACCATATCTGCGGAGTGGCCAATGGAATGTCAAACCAGATTGAATCTTTAGGTTCTTATCAAATTTTTGGTAATCGTTTGCGGTTCTGGAATCACTTCCAGTTTTACCATACTCCTACTGCTGTTTTCTGGAAAAAAATCCATTTTTATCAAAACCGTGGCGAGTCAAGAACAATATCACTATTGATCTTCCAGATGGTAGAAAGTCAACCCACGTCATAGCCCGAGTCAACCTACAAACAGCCATTACAGAAACGTGGCTTGAGTTATTCAGAGTCTGGTTTTAAGCATAAGTCGGACAACTCCCCATACCTTAACAATGTTAAGATATGAACTATTCTATATCCAATATAGAAACAGAGGCACTGATTTAATTGGAACCAGATTCAAATCATGCAGCTGTCTCCAGTGCATGTCAACTAAATGGAGAGAGGCCGATCAGCATTACTCAACTTAGGAGGCTTCCAATTATGAGTAACCTGAAAGAGAAACTAGTTCTCTTAATCATTACTATCAACTGAATACCATATACAAGTATCTACATCTTCGATCACCTTGAAGAATCCTGATACTTGCAATACCCGGTTCTCTACTTTATTCATATACCTATAACTTCTCAAAATTTAGACCCTGCATTTCTACGAAACACATGTCTAAGAACCAGAGAAGTCACAAGTAAACAGAATATAGTACGAGTATCAACCCCTCTAACCTCATGGACACTGGACAACATACAATACTCTGTATAAGTCTCCTGAGTCTAATAACTCATTCCCTGTGTGCCGTAGGTTGAAAACTGTACTTATGGTTAAGAAGAATTACACCGCTGTTTAATACTCCTTACCTAAACATCCACTGATATAGGTAAATGTCATCGACATAATTTCAAAAAGTTATATCTCACTTTATTAAAATAAACGTACAGATATATCAATTTGAAATTGGTGCATAACAACGGATATTCAAAACCAAATATTTGCCGTCCGGCAAACAACCCAGGTGATTTTTACAAATATCACCAATTACAACGAATCCCGATATAATGAGGATGATCACCCAATTCCCAATAACTTGCTCTCATTCATCATCTGTAAAACCATACAGATGTGAGAATCAAACCTGGTAAATACATACCCTGGAGCAAGGACTAATTAGGAAATCAGTTTTTCTTTTAACAATACACAGTGAAACTGAAACATATAAATGTTTCGAAGGGGTATCCGGGTATTTCTAGTAATGTCTCTTCCATTATCAGATTCACAACTGTAACCGTATATTTCTTTGCCATCTCTCCAAATCCCTTTATATGTCTTTAGTCGTTACCTTCTGTACACCCCTTTAGGCCAAATGGTTTTCTTCCTTCCCTACCGTTCGGCACCAGCCTATGGTTTGGAAGCAGACTATCCAATAAGCATAATGGGTGTACTCTCCTAATCCTAGGAGTACTCGTAACTTGAGAGAATGTGAAGATAAAAGACAACTGAATAAAACCTTATTCCTATTTCTCCTGAACCAGAATCCATCCCCGAACTGGAACAAGTTCCTTCGAGTTCGTATATAACCATACGATGGAGTATCCAGTAAACTGTGGATATTCGTAGTGATACGGAGTGTTCTGGAGAAATACAAAGGTAAAGTAGGATTGGCGATGAAATACTTGGTTTGGTCGTGAATAGCAGTCGCAATTTACTTTGCCCTCTTACTAATCCCTTTATTTGTCTTAACTTATTACCTTCTGTACACCATCGTTAGGCTAATTGGTTTTCTTCATTCCCCACCGTTCGGCACGTGCCTATGGTTTTGGAAGAAGACTATCCAATAAGCGTAATAGGTGTACTGTCCTAATCCAAGGAACACTTGCAACCTGAAAGAAGGTAAAAAGGAAAAGACAACCGGATAGTCCTATTCGTTTTCTCCAGAACCGGAAACCATCCTCGAATAAATTCCTTCGAGTTTGTATATAACTATACGATGGTTTTATCCAATGGAAGTGGACGTTCGTAGTAATACGGGGTGTTCTGGAGAAAAGGGTAAAAGTAGGAGTGGCAATGAGGTATGAAACTCTGACAATCCAAAAGCCAGTGTTTAAGAAGGTTCGGTCAACTTGGTCACTGAGTCATAGTCAAGGGTCGGGCCATGGTCGCTGCCAAAGAGAGAGAGAAAAGAAACACTCAGCGTGCACTCTAACCTAGATCAGAATGGTTATCACTTTATCTAATCAGGAAACCTCCCACTGTAACCTTAAATTCTCCTCCAAACCTGAAAGAAGAATTAGTCGGGATCACCCGAGGAGTAAACCAACTCATCAGTGGGAATCGGGATCCAACTATCATCGCATGATAACGTGATAGAATCCACTCACGTTATCACACTCCAGAAGGTAAGTGCATATCCGGCAAGTTTCAGTTTCTTTAGAAACTCCCGATGTGATTTTTACCCCATGCTCTTATGACCTTAACGAAGGTCAACAAATCATAAGTCACATGTCAAGTTCTACCTGTCATTGTCCAGGTTAATTTGAACCCACCCGTATAAGCCCTTGACGAAGGCCAACAAGGCTATATGACTGTCCCAAACCAACGCATCTATCTATGCAGCAGAAAGGTAACAAGCAGCTACCATTCACTATGCCTTGATGAAGGTCAACAAACATAGCATGAATACTAAGTGCTACCCGTCTGAAATGACGGAGGGCTACGAATGGTTTTTGGCGAACGTAATGAACTTGATATCGTTGAAGGAACCGGATAGCTTTTTATAAAAATATAGTGGCGAAAACCTTTGCTAAAGAGGTCACTCCCGGTGAAGGGATCTCGGCTCTTTCCCCGTAGAATGAGGTCCAGGATATTCCAACTGAATACCACGATGCAAAGCAAAAAGTAATTGACTATAGTGAAGTTATTACCCTGACGCAAACTTCTGTCCAAGGGGTCACTCCCGGTGAAGGGATCTCGGCCCTTGCCTCGTCGACTGAGGTGCTGGATATTCATAACCGAATACCACTGTGCAAAACAAAAGAGAAAGTCCTTGCAATAACAGCCTTTTTTTTGAAAAATGTTCCAACAACATCAAACAGGTTTGTTTAGCTTGCATTGATCTGAATCAATGCAGTCCCATCATTTAATCACACCACAAAAGAACGAAAATACGATGTACGTATATGGCATCCGCATTCGCCACTGGGTCCCGTCATCACCCGTTAGGTTACTTAACTAACGACAGAGCGGGGACTGGACTAGCGCGGGTGTAAAACATATACAACATCTACTAGTATATATATCAATATATAATATTCGCTCATGGCGTGATAAAATGCAACATCACAGAAATGTAATAAGCATCACAGAACAATACAGATAATCTGGGATCCCCGGGTTTCATAGAGCCGCTACTGAAAACCCAACGTTCCCCTGGTCGTGTGGATAGTCTGTGCAATGAAATCCTAGACCCCTACGGGCGCGGCAAGTTACCCGCCAAAACCTGAAGCGAGGCAGCCCCCTTCAACAACGTGAATGGACCACCCAGCACTTCACGGAATCTGGTAACTTGAGCACCCCTCCTTGGGTTAACCTGTACCCCCTACGAGTGCGGCGAATAGCCCGCCAATTCTAGAGTAAAGCCCCCTCTGTCTCAAAGCCATGAGATGCGGGCCCGTTGCCCTCTAGAACCCTGGCTATCTGTGCACCCCACCGCGGGGTAATCCTAGTACAGAAAGTAAAATATACAACGGGTACATCGACCTCAGCCCAGTCGTGCCCCAAAAGAATAATATACAAACAGGCAGTGACGGCAGTCCACATGTCGGAGCTCGCCCCGCAATATCAAATGTACAAATACAACCAAACTGTACTACCATTGCATCCAGGCTATCCACCACGACAAATCCGCAACATCACAGCACAACACAGAACATCAAAGTGAATGTCACGTTCGCAAATCCGTCTAAAAGAGCTATAGCAATTAGACAGGATTTACCGATCAAATGACATTCACGGTCGCAGATATAATGTAAATACTATGAACTAACATGTTTTAAAATTTTCGATCGACAAAATTCCCTGAAGTGGGCCCCAAGCACAATACCCAGTACTCAAAAAAATCTGGGCCCAAAATAAAATTACCAGAAACCCCATTTTCAAGTCAGAGACCTACTGAAGAAATTTGGTGCAGTGAAGCCTCAGAATGGCGGCAGAACCGCGGCCAAAAGGGGGGCAGGGCCGCGGTTCCGCGGCGTTACTGTTGAATCATATTACCAAATTTCTACAGTGCTCCTAAAAAACCCTGCCTGATTTTCTGCAGCACACAAAATAATTTTTTGACCACAGGAAAAATTCGACAGAAACTGATGACTTGGAAATGCGATTTTTGAAAATTTCGTTCGATCGAATTTCTAAACACGTTAGAGCAAGCTTGTAAAGGTTAATGGCGTGGCTCTGATACCATGTAAGACTACGGTAGCGCCCCGGCCGTCTATCCGAGGCCAAAATGTGGAAACGAAAATTTTTCTTAACCTGAAAACCGGCGCTATCGTATTCTTGAAACCCGGATCGAACTATTAACCTACTACTAGCAAACTAGAGAAGGGATAGAAAGCTATACCGATCGATCCGTGTCCTTCGGTCTTTGGCCACCATCCCAAGCTCCTCGCGGCAACTCCGGCCTTGATCTCCTCGTCGGAAAGGGCACCACATCTACGAGTCTTTTTACGGGCTCCCGCTTCATCCGAAGCAACTCGGGCACGAAGTGTGCTAGCCGACGTGTCCAAGGTGATGTAGAGAATGTTTGTGATCACTTTGTCTCTTGCATCCATGAGATGGATAAAGGTTAGAGATGAAGCCATTGATGGAGATTAGGAGCTAGAGGAAGAGGAGGAAGAAGAAGGAGTTTCCTCTTTTTTTTCTTTTTATGTTGTGTTATGATAAAATGAGAGCAAGAGAGAAATAATACAAGAGCCAACCACACCCTTGGCTGCCCCTCTCTCTCTCCTCTCATCAAATCAAGGCACAAATCAATCCACTAATGTGACATTTTTCACAAAAAAGAGACCATGAGTCACTATGTATGTCTATGTCATATTTAATGCATCTTATGATGAATTCTAGCTCATTATTTCCACCATCTTAACATTAATCCAAATGGTTGGTCCAACAAAAAGATCCGGCAACATCCAAACTAAACTCGTGACGGATCACATGGATACCCCTCACCTGTATATACATACCTGTATTCGCATTCCGACTGAATGCGAATGCGATGAGACTAAAGTAATCCAACAAATCTAATACTAGGATCCATCTTAAACTAAAGCCTACTAGTATGATCCGTCCGATCATGATCCGTGCAATACCGCACGTATAAGATCGAACCCTGCCATATATCATACGGCCTCTACAACGTTTCATCCGAAACTTGAGAAACTGTCTGTGGGGGACTCTAATGACTCGTCGATACTTTGGCTGTGGATTTAACCACTAGCACGTCAGAGGTATTAGCCGTACGTAACGGGCTACCAGGTATTGACCAAAAGGGAGGTCGATGAGCGAACTCATCCTGACACCCTACTGAGCCTGTCAGTAACAATATCCGTACAGTCCGGTCCGTTCGTCTATGAGCATCGCATGGCGGGCCTAGGGGGTTGGTAAAAGTCAGACCCCCAAAAGCGGTACAAGTCGTGTCGGAGTGTAGCCCAGAACACCCTGAGATACTACTGGAATACCTGCCAGTAAATCTCCTACCTCGGCCGAGGGCTTTGTGTAATGGCTCTCCTAGACACAGCGTGATCTCACCCCTAATACCGGGATAGACGAATCCCCTGCTGATCCGCTCACTTGCCTCTATGTTGCCCGGGACTGTACCCAACTAAAACCTGTTTACATGAATCCTTTGAGCCATGGTAGGGTAGTAATCAAAGCACAGTGGGAACTCACACAAGACAAATGACGATCTCAGGTCGATGAACTAACCTGTACACATATCACCAGGGAACTGCTATCTGACGTCAGGTATAATACCAACTAGCATGTTCCCGGCGAGTCCTGTCCGGTGTACTCATAACCCAATGAGCACCTGTATACATCTTAGGTGAATCAACTGACACCAATGGCTTGTGAGACCGGCCACCTCCCCTCGTCGGGGTCTCGACTGTATACACTAGTCTACTAATGGAGTATCGATGCCCAATCTCGAAACTCCCACGACTAGGGACCACTTTAAGGATGTGCTTATAGACCCCAGCTCCCATGTATATTGTCACGCCCCGCTTCCCAGAGTACGCTAAATTGGGCACGTGATATAGCCAACCATGCTACCTGTGGGTAGGAAGTATCCATCCACAGTTACATTACGGCTGTAGAGATATCAAGAACAAAATAAAACTATCTAAACATGTCCATAAGCCAAGATAACATGAGTCAAGAATAATAAAAGTGCGGAAGCAAAAGATCCAATACCAAAATAACTGGAATGTATGTCCCATAATGCGGGATCACATCAGGAAATAAATGCGGGAAATAAAGAAACTAACTACTAGCAACACCTCACAGTTCAGCCTGCTGGCTGAAGTACTCCTGCTCGGACTGCAGCAAAGGTACGGAATCTGGACCATGCAAAACCCAGACGTCAGCGCGTAGTGTCATCAAGTAATAAATTTTAAACAGGGTAACAGGCAATGCAAATATAAACATGAATGAAAAGCAGGTGTAACAGTAATGTAAATCAGGGCAGTGCAGGGTAGTGTGCAGTGAGTAAACTAAACTATTCTATCAGGTTTTCTTTTCTAAAGTCTTTGAAATAAATTTGATGAATTATCGATGTAACTCAATAGTATCCCGTGCATGCCCGAGACCACGGTCTACAGACTGTCGGGCTGAAACCGAGACGTGCCGCTAGGCAGTAAAAGGTAGCTGGTACAGACGAGTGATGTCAGTATCATCACTCCGGGGCTGGCCTAGCCCGTAAGACTGATCAGAACAGGTATCGAACTGTTGAATTACAAGTCAGGTTTCATCATTGATTTCCCGATACCCCCCAAGTTATGTATGTCAAGTCAGGTATTCAGTAATCAAGAACTAATGCCAACACAAGATCAGGTAAGAGCAGGTTTGTCTGGATAGACAACAGGAATGGTCCGTGAGGACTACATGTCAGGTTTGTTGGCATTAGACACAAGAATCAGGTAACGGGTAAAGCCATGGTACATCAGGTCAAGTCAAGTAATGTATATAGGTGTCATGTCATGTCAAGAGTGTACGGTACCATGTCAGGTCAAGTAATAAGTGTAACAAGTCACGTCAGGGTGTACAAGATGTCATGTGGGTGCTCATAATCAAACTAACATAAACAAGATTATAAATGAACAAGCATGAGTACTATCAGAGCAATAAACTAGATCAGGTAAGTTGATAAGCAAATAAGTACATATTACATGATATCGATGCACGGTTATCGTTTTGAGTTAAGGGATAGTTGCACATTACTTACTACAGTATAACAATATGGATATTAAAATCAGGTTAAAGCGTTTTAATAATCTAAAGATGCAATGGGCTTTAAATCAGGTTATAAATACGCGAACAGCCGTCCGACAGGTATAATGTATAAAGGGGTACTATGGGCTATGCACATAACTGTTAAAAGATTTAAATATGAACATGAGTACTATGTATAATAGAATCTAGATGCAACCTGATATGATCGAGTTATGAATCTAAAATGATATAACGGGACTTTAAATGGAACTCATGGTATTAAATGTAAACTAAAGGTTACCGTGTACCCCAAATGGGGATATAATAATTCAAATAGCATATATATCAATTTTAATAGCATGTAGCAAGTTTCACTTGCTTCGACGGGTCGCGAAACGGAAAACGGAACGTTACGCGTCGGCGGGGAAATATCACGACGCGCGCACGGTTCACGGAATGAATCCAAACGACGAACAGTGGAGCCACACGGGTCAGGGTTCCTTGCTGGATCGTCGGGAATCGTCGCCGGCACGGCCGGATTCCGGCGAGCCCAAAAACAGTAAACATCAAAGGTGCAAGAATGCATGAAAAGAGAAAAGAAGAATTAAGAAGAAAGAAGAGAAGGAGGGTGGAAAAGAGGGTGCTCACGATGATCTGTAGAGGGGTTGAGATCGTCGACTGCGTTGACGGAGCTCCGGCGAAGTGGTTTGCTGTTCAGGGTTTCAGTTAGGGTTTGCAGGGTTCTCTGGTTGCTGGGTTCTTTGGTGGGTTTGAGGGTTCTGTGAGTGGAGAAGACAGAGGAGAGAGGAGAGAAGAAGAAGAAGATGGTGATGGGGTGAGGTGGTCGGCGGCGAAGTAACGGTGGCGGTGATGGGTTCTGGGGTGCAGTGGGTGTGCAGGGTCTCGGGAGAGGGAGAAGGAGAAGAAAGAAGGAAGGAGGAGCAGAGGGAATGGTGACGAGGAGGGGAGGTTGAGGAGGCAATGGAAAAAATAGGGTTAGGGTTTAAGGTTTAGAGCTCGGTGATGGGTTTACGCGATGAGGGCTTGGGTTTTTTTAAAACGAGGAAGATACGAGCTGTGAAGGGAGGTGATGGGATTCGAGGGCAGTGACGAGATTCGCCACAGTGTCCCGAGATGAGAGAGAAAGGGATGCGAGATGAGAGAGATAGGGAGAGAGCGGGAGGAGAGAGAAAGAAGAGGAGAAAGAAAGTTGTTAGTTAGCGGGGGAGAGAGAAAGAGATAGAGAGAGAAAGAGAAAAAGGAAAGAGAGAGAGGGAGAGAGTGGATTTGGTGGGCCCCGGTAAAAGAATGGGGTGCTTTGATTGGCTGGGGGAGTTATGGTTTGTTTAGGTATAAAAATTTTAAAAAGATTTATTCTGGTGAAGATTTCCAACCAACAAGAAATATCAGCAGAAAATATTTAATAAAATATTAGAATAACCAAATTTGGCGGGCTACAAAATATTTCAGAATTGTGCCCGGGTCGAGTCCAAAAATTTGAATTTGAAATATAGAAATTATTAGCAAGTTCCAAAAATTTAAATGAAGGATTATTTAACAGAAATGCATACCCCCAAGAACGGACGCACGCACGTGCGCGTATCCATCCAACCACGTCCGTTTCACCGAACGAGACGAGAATACAATGCAGGGATGCTACCACAGGGTTAGAGGTGTCAAGCAGGCCATGTCGAATATTTTTAATTTATTTTAAATGACTTAAATTGTTATGTGCAGAAATGATATGTCGGTGTAAACTGTAACTAGCAACAGTCAAGCAAGATAAATGAAATAAATACCACACACTACACATACGGTAACTGCAATTTTTAGAACTGGACTCGGTTGTTACATATATGATCGCCATCATACTGCTGGCCGTTAAGCAAGAATCCTAAGGGCTCTATCAACGTGCAATAGTGACCTGTAAGGTCACCTAAACCTATACACGATGATAAAGATAAACCATGGTAGCATACTATTCTCCATCAACGTGTAATAGTGAACTACAATGTCACCTAAAGCATGTACACGATGATAAAGACAAACCAGATAGTATACAAATCTCTCGAGTAAGACTGTCCTACAGGTATAGGTCCTCCCTCAATCATTGCAATCACGTTCCCGCGATCCAATAATTGACTCTGAGGGCACTATATCCAGTAGTCTTGGATCATCGTGGGCCAATAATAACCCATCCGTTTGATATTCAGCTTTATCTTCAGCCCGGCTTGGTGAGAACCGCAGAGTCCGTCATAAGTTTCTTGGACGAATCTCTTTGCCTCTTCAGGTCCCAGGCATCTTATCCATAAAGAGTCAAATGATCTCTTATACAGGGTATCATTGACGAAGGCAAAAGACAGAGCTCGTTTCATGAGCTGATGTCTTGAGGACGCATCTTCAGGTGTTCGACGGGATTTGAAGTAGTCTATAAAGACTTCTCTCCAATCCTCAGCCTTTTCCTGGTCTTTTATTTGTAGGGCCGTTTACTCGGTCGCTCCTTTTTCTTCTAATGACTCTGAAGATATTTCTGCCGGTGCAAGAACCCGACGGGTTTGCATAATGATCCTCACGTTATCGAGGTTCTCGTCGGCCAGTTCTTTAGCGAGCTTGGCTAATGCATCCGCTTTACTATTTTCCGTACGTGGTATTCTTTCCAAGGTGTAGGAAGGAATTTGAGTTAGCAGTTGCTGCACTTTCTCGTCGTACTTCACCAGCTCTGGCTTGCACGTTTGATAGTCGCCGTTTATTTGACTAACGATCAGCTGGGAGTCTTCGTATATGAGGAGGTTCTCAATTCCTATGTCGATGGCGATCTCAAGACCTGCTATCAAAACTTCATATTCGGCTTCATTATTTGTCCTCGGTTCGCTTAGGGAGAAAGCAAAGCGCATTATCCCTCCTTGTGGAGTCATGAAGATGAGGCCCACCCCGGATTTGATTATGGGGGTGCTTTGTTTGCGCTTCTTCATGGAAGATGCTCCATCGAAGTAGAGTTCCCACTGGGTATCATTCTCTCTTCTCTCCCCGTCAATCGTGTCAAACGCGTGCTTGTCGGGCAGTTCGCAGTTCAAAGGAGAATCGGCGGGTATCGGATGCTCAGCGAGGAAGTCGGTGATGGCCTGGCCTTTCACTGCCTTGAAGGGTCGATAAGTTATCGAGAATTCCATCAAGAGCAGGGACCATTTGGAGAGCCGTCCCATTAATATAGCCTTTGACATCAAATATTTGAGAGGATCCACTTTTGATATGAGATGGACCTCATGTGCTAACGCATAGTGTCTGAGCTTCGTTATCGCGAAGATCAACGCCATGCAGTGTTTTTCGATGGGAGAATAATTGTTTTCTGCCCCCAGGAAAACTCGACTTAAGTAGTAGAGGGCTCTCTCCTTTCCTTGATCATTCTCTTATGCCCATAGCGCGCCTAAGGAACCTTCAAGGGCAATTGTATACAGAATGAGGGGCTTTCCCTTGACTGGAGCGGTCAGCACCGGAGGATTCTGTAAGTATTTCTTGATTTCGTCCAGTGCGCTTTGGCATTTGCGATCCCAGACGAACGGAGTTCCTTTCTTCATTAGGTGATTGTAAGAACGACACTTGCCTGAGAGATTGGATATAAATCGCTGGATATACGCGAGCTTTCCTTGGAGAGACCGCAGTTGCTTGAGAGTCCTTGGTGGAGGCATTTCCATGATCACCTTGATCTTCAACGGGTCTATCTCGATGCCTCGGTGTCGGATGACTAAACCTAGGAATTTGCTTGAGGAAACTCCGAACGCGCACTTGAGAGGGTTCATCTTCAAGTTATATTTCCGAAGGCGCTGAAACACAGTCTTCAGGTGCTATAAATATTCCTCGTATGATTTGCTTTTAACTACGAGGTCGTCGATATAGCATTCGACGATTTCATGTATGAGGTCATCGAAAATCTTCGTCATGGCCTTCTGATAGGTGGCACCGGCGTTCTTTAGACCGAAAGGCATCACCTTGTAGCAGAATTTGCCTAAAGGGGTCCGGAAAGCGGTATGCTTCTGGTCCTCGGGATGCATCTTTATCTGATTGTATCCTGACGAGCCATCCATGAAGGAGAAGACTTCGTGAGTGGATGTGTTATCTATCATCAGCTCGGTGACCGGTACTGGAAAGTCGTCCTTCGGGCAAGCTTTGTTAAGATCCCGAAAGTCCACGCATATGCACACTGTCCCATTTTTCTTTATCACCGGGATGATGTTGGTGATCCAGTCAGGATACTGAACCTCTTGGATGAAACCGGAGTCGATTAGCTTCTTGACCTCAGCATTGATGCTCATCTCAAGCTTGAGGCGCATTCTTCTTGGTGCTTGTTTGATCGGCTTAATGTCCGGAAATATCGCCAATTTGTGCACAGCAATCTCTGGATCTAATCCCGGCATTTCGGAATAGTTCTATGCGAAGCAATATTTATACTGCATGAGCACGTCTTTAAGCGTAGCCACCTTTTCTTCAGACAATAGTTCACTGACGAACGTCGGCCGTGGGTCGTTTTCCATTCCCAAGTCGATTTTTCTGAGGTCATCTGCGGTAGTATGTATTCCATCTTCCAGCTCTTTTGGCGCTGGTGGAAATTCTGAGATTAACTTGCCATCATCGTTTTCGAAGCACCAGGGGAGGTCATCCATATTCTCGGGCTCTTCTTCTGACGGCGTTATCACGTGGCAGGTACGAGATCGCTTCCGAGACCAACATTGATCCGGTTCCATTCTCGCTGCATACGTAGCTTTCGGTTCATGCTTCTGCGGCGGGATTACCTTCCAACTGATGGATAGAGCGAACCTGCCGAGTTGATATTGGTCTTCAACCCAGTTCTTGAAGATGAAGCAGTCTTCGAGAGGATGCCCTATTGCTTGGTGATAAGAGCAATAGTCTGGGTGAGAGACATCGTCCGCTTGCTCGGTATGCTTAGACTCCGGGAGTGTCATCATCTGGTGTTTCATGACAAGATCAAATATCTTCTTTGTCTTGTCTTGAGGAAAAGAATATTCTCGACCCATCTTCTTTATAAGAGACGAATCTTGGTTGCTCGATTCTCGATCGCGTGGCTTCTTTGTCCTGCTTTGTCGCTGTCGAACGCTTTTCCCGTTCTTTGGTTTATTTTTGCCTCTGCGTCGGGTATTTTGTATGACGGGCTGGCGACGAAGGGCATCGTCACTTTCTGCAGCCTGTTGAAGAAGGCGCTGCATCCTGGCTTTCTCGTAGATGGCCATTTCGCGATTATGATCATCTCGAAACTTTTGACCTGCTTCCCTTATAAGCTTGTCCATCTATTCTTTGAACGACGGACTTGGAATTTTCACGGTGGGAGCTCGTTCTGGTTCAGGGTTACATCTTCCCACAGAGCATCTCCTTCTTCATCAAAGTCATGTATGACGTAGCAGCCGCGGAATCGCTCTCGTTCCTTGGATTGAACATACCCAAGCCCTCTCGTTTCCATCCTCCCGTTGGGAAACTTCCATTGAGTTACGGGGACGTTCCAGATTCTATTATAGAAATGGGCTTGTCGAGCAGTCTGTTTGAAAGGTATGCCCTGGTACCTCAACAGTCTTTTTAATCCGTCTGTGTAGTATCTGGGCAAACGGATGGGCTGGAGCTTGTCAAGTGTAGAATCCGCACCATGCCAAATTTCTTTCTCCACTTTGGTTTCCCCGGATCGGTAGAATAGGATCACCTTTTCACCTTTTCGCATGGGAGGGACGTAGAATGTCTGCAGTTCTTCCACACTGTAGGTATCAAGCGCGTCTAGATCTTTATGATGCTTTTGCGGAACCATGGCAACTTGCAAACTTTGATCTTCATCAGCGAAGGCTTGTATTGATGGCCGAGCAGAGAATACAGCATTGAACTCATCTTCCGAGTCGCTGCCGAAGATCAACATAAGAGTGGACGGTCCCGGCTTGTTGCAATGGGGCGGACCTGAATAAACTATTTCTTCTTCCTCCTCGGTATCACTCCCGAAGACTGGATTAGTGGTGATAGCTTTGTTCTTGTCCTCCGGTTTGCGACATCTTTCTGTGTCTTCGAAATCAGGCAGGAAGTACTTGGCATCTTCGTACTTTCGGACTTCATTCACGGAGAATGGGTTCAACTCCCCCGTCACAGTGTACTCGAGACCATCTTTGAAGTACTTCATACACTGATATTGTGTAGAAGGGATAATGTTGTACTCGTGTAACCAAGGCCTGCCGAGCAAAGCGTTGTAGCAAGTCTTAGCGTCAATGACGTGAAACTTGATGTCAGTGAGTAGCAGCCCAAAGCGCAGCGTCAGTATCACAGACCCGAGCGTCCGTGATGACTGGGAGTCGAACCCGGAGATAGTGATCTTATCCCGAGCGAGGTGTTGAATGCTCATGCAGATTTCCTTCAACACTCTTACATTGAGGAGATTAACGGAGGACCCATTGTCGACCAGGATTTTACCTATCTTGATATCATGACAGTATCCGGAGACATAAAGAGGACGGTTATGCTCACACGTCCCGAGGAGGAGATCTTCATTGTCGAAGGTGATGTCGGCTATGTGTACTTCTTCCAGTTCGTCCTTCATCTTTTCTTCGGCGAGGAAAGCTTGGAACTGTTCAGGCTCTTGTAACGCCATGATCAAAGCCTCTCTTGCTTCTTTTGATAGCAGAAGGGTGTCGAGAATGCTGAGTTGTGAGGGTATCTTCCTCAGGTGTTCCAGAACGTTGTAATCCACCATACTTTTCTTGGGCGGGTCCTTGGCTGCCAGCTCTTCGACGACTCGATCATCGAGGGCGATATCTTCAGGGATCTTTTCTTTCCCCTTATCCTTTTTGTTTGAACCTTTGTTTGCAGGTCCGAGATTCTTTTCCGGTATCGTGCGGTTGCGCAGCTGAATGTTCTCGCAGCTCTTCGGTTCTTCCTCTTTTCCTAGGGTGGATTCTTTGAAGAGAGGGCCGATAGTCATTTCTTCCTCAGAATCACTCCCGAAGGTAAGAACTTGCGATCCCCTGTTATCAACCATGTGACAGTTGCCGGTAGCTCTTTTATGCTCATTAGTCGTATTTCTTTGCTCCCGACGAGTTTTGCGTTTCATTCGCTTGAAATGTTGCCGGTGAGCAACATATCACTGCCACTAATTTTTAAAAGCGTTGTACTCTTCGGTGGGGTGCGCAATCTTCCGATGATATAAGCAGCAGCTAGGATGTATGTCCGCTTCACCAGGAGTGCTTCCTTCGGAGGGTGGTAGCTTCATTCCCATCGATATGGCTTTGGCGAACCTTTTCCTTGTCTTGAAACTGCTTTTATTTGCGGCGGATGTACTTTGATTTGGCGGGAGTGTTTCGACCCTTTCTTCCAGTCGCCGGCATTTGGCTTTTTCAAATATGGCCATCTCACGCTCTCGAGCAGCTTTGCTTTTAAGAAGAGCTTCGTCCAGGAATGCATCAATCATTTCGTCTGATGGCCTTAGAAGTTCCAGCTCAGGATCTGCCCCCAGTTTCTCTGTGTAAGGAGCTCCTTCATCGTCTATCGACGAGTGAGAGATCACATGGCAGCTTGCTACATAATCTTCAGATTCATCCGACGAGTCTTCTCTATTGTCATCATCTCCGTCCTAAAGGACGTGGCTGAGAAATTCTTGGAGTGTGATCAGGATCCGCACCTTCTGGTTATATTCTTCCAGCACGTCGATATATTTTTGCAGGTCCGTGCGCTTGTCACCAGGCTTCACGGGCTTCTTGGCTTTCTTCTTTTTCTTCAAAGACTTTGACGGCTGGGTGTGGGCACTTTGAATATCACCACCAATTTTTGGAGTTGGGCGCGGCTTCAGCATTCCCTCGATGATCTCGGGTTCCAGTGGATTCTTCCACCTGATTGCTGGGCATGTGTGGAGATCTTTCAGCATTCTTTTTGTTTTGGCTGAAAGTGCGACCACCCACGGAGCTTCTTCTACGAAAGAACACAATGCCCCTGGTGTGTCTATCTTCTTGGGAGCGTGTGGCTGCGGCGGGTTCACCTTCCAATTCTCGGACAGCGCAAACTTGCCCTGTTGGTATTGTTCTTCGATCCAGCCTTTAAAGACGAAGCAATCTTCAATTGGATGGCTTACCGTTTGATGGTAGGGGAAATAATTGGGACTATTAGCCTCGCCGGGTTGCAATGGGCGTTTCGGATTCGGCAGATTGATGAGCATGTTGCGCACAGCTAGCTCAAACAACCTCCTCGTTTTGTCCCGGGGGAATGAATAAGGGCACTTCATTTTCTCATTATGGTATCGCCGTCTCTCGTGTAGTCGATCCATTAATTTTGGACCACTAGGCTGCTGTTGAGCATTGGCGACGAAGGTCGCTTTCCCTTTACCCTTTTCGTTGTGCGACTCCGGCTTTGAAGGAGACGGTCTATGACCCATCTGGTCCATTTGGGCCAGTTTGTCGATGAAGGACTGGAACGTGGTCGGCTTGAAGAACATCATGAATTGGGAAATAGTTGCTTGAGGGTCAAGAGTGCCCACGAACATACCTACTGCCGGCGCTTCCTCGATGCGCTGCTCACATTTTGACCATAAATTTCTCCATCGTATTGCGTATTGCACCCACGTTTCACCTGGCTTCACCCTGGCATTGATCAATGCCGTTATTGGGGTGCGTTCACTAGCACTCACGAAACGCTGGGTGAATAATATCTCCATCTCTGCAAAAGTCTTGACGGAGTCGTTTGGAAGTTCAGAATACTACTCGAATGCCGTCTCCGACAAGCTACCAACAAACTGGCGGAGCAGAAGTTTATCATCACCCCCGGTGTTGCTGCACAAGGCTCTGAATTGAGCAACATGCTGATGTGGATTCCCCGTCCCTTTATATACAGGAAATTTAGGGATCGTATATCCCGACGGGTACCTTATTTGGTCATACTAGCCTGGATAAGGTTGTCCAGTCTTAACGATCTGTCCAGCCGCTTCGTTTGCCTGGTGAGCTCGTATTTGCTGAGCAATGTAATCATCCAGAGCAGCCTTGGAGATGGTCTCCTCTTTGGCTGCTGAAAGAGCCTGAGGAGGGTTCGATGTCTCCCCTCTGTCGTTTTCAACGATGATCGGGGGGTCTTCAGCTGGAGGTTCCGGCTGTAACATCATCCCAGCCATGTCTTGGAACAAAAGAGCCATTCGTTTTATATTGGCTGCCTGCTCCGCAGCCTCTTTTTCTTTCCTCTCGAGCATCCTTCGGAGGAACTTGGTATCAGTTTCTTGTTCCCGATGCTGCTCCGAGGTCTCTGGATTTTCTTTTAGCCCAGTGAGCGCGACCATTGCAGTCAGCATCTCCTGAAGTTTTTGCTGCTGTTGTTCCTGAGCCTTCGTTATCGATTGGGTAAGCGGTCGATGACCCATAGAAGCATGGCTTTCTTCTTTTCCGGAAGCCATATAAACGGTATGTATTACCATGCCCCCGGACTTAGGGTGTTTAGATTCAACGTCCTTGCGGTTTGCCGCATTCACAGGGGCTTTTTCTGGCCTCCTTCTCTTGTGAACAGTTGAAGTCAAGGGGGCCGTTGCAGCGGGCACCCAAACGGCTGTCGCCTTTTCTGGCTTGACAGGATGGTTTTCTCCTTGTTGAGATTTAAGCTTCTTTGATCGGTGAGAGTAGTCCTGGTCGATCACCGATTCCTGGACCTGTCGCCAGACTTTATAAATTTTGGAGGACAGCCGCTGAGGGGCTGCTCCAGCTTCTTTTCTGTAGTAATCTCCATAGGTGGAGGAGGTCTCTTCAGCACGGTAGTTGGAGAGTTCTTGCAAACCCTCCTAAGCGGTTCAAAGCTGTTCCCAGTTGGAACACCAGTATTGATTTCCACCATAGGAACTGGCGGAGTTAGTCCAGAAGGGGAGCTGCCCCCAGCCTTCCTTACTCGACGCCAATGACGACGGCGAGCTTGTCGTGCGGATGGAGTTGGTTCATTTATGGAGATGGCTTCGTCATTCCCCCTGTTTCTTGACGGAGGGTTGTCGCCGGTGTCAGCCTTTTGAAGACTGACGTTCGCCGAGAAGTAATGTCCAACCTATCGAAGGCAGACTTCCGAGTAGGGGAAGCAACCTTGACGATTTTGCCTGGAACAGGAGCTGAAATAGTCAGTCTTGTGAAGACCGACCCTTTGGCAGGAGAAGACGCCTTGACGACTTCGGGAGCAGGGATGGCTATCCTATTTGGGATAACCCTTTTTAGTATTGCGGGCTTCTTCATGGGCCTAACTGAGCTTTGGCCCAGTCTGTCAAAGACTGAGGCGTTGGAGCTGGAAGACTCGTTGAGAGGGGTTGCAGTAGTTGTAAGCCGATCAAAAACTGACTTCTTCTGAGCTTCTTGTGATGGTACAGGAGCGCTGAAGCTCGTTGGCGGGAGCATGGTCCCGAAGAACAATCCAGTGGTGGCCTGAGTGACCTGTTCCACCGGTATAGCGAAGATGGAGGCTGCTTGGGGCCCGTAAGTCACTCCTCCGGACGGGACGGATTGAGAGTTGCAGTTGCAGTTAGTGCAGGTTGAAGCCATTGATCTTTTGTTTTCTGCACGGAGCAAGACACCAAATCTTAGTAACTCGAACCCAAAGGCAACCATATTAAACCGCGATTCGTTCGCGAACACGACACATGAAGTGTGGAGTGGAAATAGGAAAAGGTCCCACCGGGCGTACCAGAATCTGTTCCCCGTCGAAACACGGAGACGCGACCGCGCGGGTCCGTCTTGCCTGAATTTCGGGACAGATGCTAATTGGTGCTATCCATCCACCTCTCCGAAGATGCCAAGTTGATTTATGACACCATGTATCGAAGATTTAAATGGATGCGGCCGATGTAGCAGTCTTCGTCAGATTCCCCCTCATTTGAGGGGTTTTTGATTGTGGGGACGCTCTTCCCTGTAGGCGCAAGCCCTTGCTGTTAATTATTCTACCGTATCGCGGTAACAACTTTCTCCTTCTCCAGATGATCACTTCATGTTGGGGGTGTTTGTTTTTTTTATTTTTTGGTTGCTTGTGGATTGTATACGGAGACTAATTTATGTTGTTGCTCGTAAAGCGTGGATTAGTCCAAATCCGTATCTTCTTAGATTTGGGTTTGGGGGTTGGGTTTAAGGATACGTTAGCCTCATTTGAGACTAAGATCAACTTAAACGTATGTTAAGGATACGTTAGTCTCATTTTTAGACTAAGATCAACTTAACAGGATCGTTTAGATCCAACAAAAGAGCATTTAGACTCTATTGTTTAGTTTAGGGACATTGCGGTCGATTAGTTTAAGGACATTACGGTCCAATGTTAGTTTAAGGACATCTCAGTCCACGGTTAAGGACATCATAGTCCATGAGTTTAAAGACCTCACAGTCAAGGTTACGGACATCATAGTCCGTGAGTTTAAAGACCCCACAGTCAAGGTTAAGGACATCATAGTCCGTGAGTTTAAAGACCTCACAGTCAAGATTAAGGACATCATAGTCCATAAGTTTAAGGACCTCACAGTCCATGAAATGTATGGTTGTCGGGACCCATCACCTCTCTGAAGATGTTGAAAGATTACAACGGCAAATATCAAAGGAGTTCAGAGATGTACCCTTAAACCGATGTGGGTTGAGAGACCTATAGTCTAATTGGGACTAAGATCTGTGATTTATGAGCATATGAACTCAATTAATCTGAATTGAGGACTTATGGCCAATTTGGGTTAAGTCCATTCAATTACAATGTTCAACATTTGTTTTTTGAGTCGTGAGATGTTTGTTTGAGCCCAATCCCTTTAAAAATGCTAAGTATTGGTTTGGTCTCTGACAATATTTTGTCTTTAGTTGAATGCTGTGCATTTATCATAGCTCCAGGCTTATTCAAAGAACAGTTTATGTTCTATCCAAGCACACATAAAAGCATGTGGCGCACTTGGCATTAGCGCCAGTTGATGAGCGCAGTGCGCTATGGTTAAAGCGCTAATGAAGAGCGCTGATATGCTTAGCGCTAGATGTAGAGCGCTAATGCGCTATAGTTGAAGCATTGAGGCGTTTGGCACCGGTGCCATGTAATGAGCGCAGAGCGCTTTTAGTAATACAGTGCACACGTGAGGAGCATATGGTGCGCTTAGCGCTAGCCAATCAGCGTAGTGCGCTGTGTTTGAAGCCCTATGGCACTGCAGCGCTTTGCGCTAGACGAAAAGCACTAAGGCACTTTTTTAATTAAGAGTGCTAGGGCTTTTCTTATGTTAACTTTGCGCTCTGCAGATTATCTGTTCTTTGATAAGAGACCTTGTCTCAAGATTCTAAGAACAAAGTTCTTAGTTCATAGGAGATATTTCAATCTCTTTTTGATGAAATACTTTGCCTTTATGGATCGTGATCCTAAGAGAATTGAATAATTCTCTCCCCCTTTATAATGAGATATTCATAATCTCTTATTTGAAAGACAACTTTGTCTTATAGATCTATGATCTGTGAAAGAAGTAAATACTTCTGTTTATATTGAGACGATTTCGTCTGTATATTCTTTTTACCTTGAAAAAGAATTGTCTTCTTTTGCCGAGAGTTTCTTCTTCTTATTGAGATTTTCGCAAAGTTTATGGGGGGTTCCTCTTTTATGTCTGTCTATCTTTTTGTTTCTTTTCCTTTTTTTTGAAAAGAAGGATCATTGGTCGTTGGGACCCACCACCTCTCCGACGACACCAAGAGATTACAGCGCCATATATCGAAGATGTGGAGGGATGTACCCTTTGAACCATATCCCACTCATTAGAGGGAATGAACAGGCTGGAGCTTAAGCTTCTTGCTGCTGAAAAATTCTTCTTTGCGTTCGCGCAAGTGTCGCACGTGTTGGGCGCACGTGCGTCGCACGTGTTGGGCGCACATATTTGCACGTAGCGCACGTGGAGCTTGCGCATATGCGCATTATGGGGGGAGCAAGCTCCTATGGAGAACGAGTCTCCTTTTAATATTATTGAATATTCTCATGTGGTGTGCACGTGCGTTGCACGTGGTGCGCGCATGGCGGGCACACGTGCGTTGCACGTAGCGCACATGGCGCTTGCGCACATGCGCATTATGGAGGAGAGCAAGCTCCTATGGAGAAAATATCTCCTTCTAATATTATTAAATGTTCTCATGTGGTGCGCGCGTGCGTTGCACGTAATGCGCGCATGGCAAGCACACGTGCGTTGCACGTAGCGCACATGGCGCTTGCGCATATGCGCATTATGGGTGGAGCAAGCTCCTATGGAGAACGTATCTCCTTTTAATATTATTAAATGTTCTCATGTGGTGCGCACGTGCGTTGCACGTGGTGTGCGCATGGTGGGCATATGTGCGTTGCACGTAGCGCACATGGCGCTTGCGCATATGCGCATTATGGGGGGGAGCAAGCTCCTATGGAGAACGTATCTCCTTTGAGAATTGAATCCTTTGAGGATTGAACTCCACCTTTTCTAAGAGGTGTTCCCTCTTATTTATATGGTTGTGGTAAAGAAGGGATCTCTTTTTTTCCCAATGTGGGACTAAAAATGCATTTCCCATGTAGTAGAGCGTTACTTTAGATTACAAGTGCATAGCATATTTGCTCATAACTTTTGATCCCAGATGAATTATGAGGCCCATAATATATCAAATCGAAGGATTTTTCGAGATACTTTACCATCAGAATTTAGCCGTTTCTCATTTGGGAGTTTGTCAAAATACAGCCCGGAAAATACTGGTTCGCATTTTCTTGCTTAGATCACATGTGCATAGCACATTTGCTCATAACTTTTGATCCTGAATGAATTATAGAGCCCATAATATATCAAATCGAAGGTTTTTTCGAGATACTTTCAATACCATCAGAATTTAGCTATTTCTAGTTCGGGAGTTTGTCAAAATACAGTCCGGAAAATACTGGTTCATATTTTCTTAAGCGTATCGCTGCCATTTGATACCTTGGGCTCTTTTGCGCAGAAATTTTTGGCGGGAACAATTACATTCACTGATGATCTCTCAAGATTCGGACATATGTTTTTGTTGAAACACAAGTCTGAAGTTTTTGAGAAATTCAAAGAATATAAGTCAGAAGTAGAGAACCACAATGGGTATAAGTATTATGTCCTATGATGAGATCATGGAGGAGAATACTTGAGCACGGAATTCCTGGCTTTTGGGTACAGTCTCGAATCACATGGAGGAAAGAGCGATAGGAGGGGTTTCGTCTCTCCTGGTATTGGGAGTTGATGTTGCGCTGTGTTCAATTGGCTATAACTGGAAATCCCTGGCCATGGTTGATGAGATTTACTGGTAAGTGTTATCAGTAGTTTCTCAAACCGTTATGGTCCTCATATCGACACGATTTATCGGTTACTGGGGTCTGACGTTTACTATCCCTAGACTAGATATGCGACATATCAGACGAAGAGACCGGACTGTACGGGAGTGTTACTGATTGGATTCACAGGAGAATGTACAGGCTTGCTTATTAATCTTCTGATCGCTCAATACCTGGGTGGCTGTTACGTTTAGCTCACCGCTTGCAGCTTGTGGGTGTTTGATATGATCATCACCTACTGCCGACGTATTAACGATTCTCTAGAGTCCTACACAGAGATTTCCTGGCTCAGGCAAAACGGAGTAGGAGCACATATATGATATGTGCGGGACCGAGAATAATACGTGTATATGATACCGTATTCAATTCTCGCGATGTGTGATATTGGCCGGGTATATGTGATATAGCCGGATCATCGGATCAAGTGTTGATTCGATGAACTGATACATTTTATATTAGTCGGTTATTTATGAAATAGCCGGATTATCGGATCAAGTGTTGATTCGATAATTTAATGTATAATTATATATATGATATATTACATCACATTAACTAATATAAGCCCACTTAAAGATTCTATTTCTCACATGATGATACATTGATATATATATGATATATGTTAATTGAATTGTTTTCTTTTGTTATAAAATATTGTATATGTGATATATAATATTGTAACATGTTAGGGTTACACATGCAACTAAGGTTAAGAGTGTTTCCCCCAATCAGATCAAATCTCTGTTTGAAATTTGAATTTCAAAAATTGAAGCAACGCTTCAGATCCAGCACCAGGTGCGCTGCGCCCTAGGCAGCGCACCATGTGTGCGCTAGCGCTAGACGCGCTGCGTGCCACGTGTCAAACATGAGTGCGCTAGCGCATGCTGCGCTGCGCCCTACGCAGTGCACCATGTGTGCGCTAGCGCTAGGCGCGCTGCGCGCCACGTATCAAACACGGGTGCGCTAGCACAGGTTGCGCTGCGCTCTGAGCAGCGCACCACGTGTCGAACACAGGTGCGCTAGCGCAAGGTGCGCTAGCGCAAAGTGCACTGCGCTCTGAGCAGCGCACCACGTGCAAAGCACGGGTGCGCCAGCGCTGGAATTAAAAAATTCCCCACGCTTAGATCAAAAGATCTAATAATGATAAATCATTAATTAATCAGAATTAAAATTCTGTTATGGAAAGATTTTCCAATCTTGTTAAAAACAAGAAGATTGCCTTCTATAAAACAGAAGCTCTAGGATCAAAGATCCAACGGTGGGAAGCATCCCCAAATCAACCAGAGAAAGATTTCTTCAACTGATTTAACAAATCAACTTGCCCTATATAAAGGCCCCAAGACTTCAAGTATGAGATAGAGAACCCCCCCTAAACTTTGAGAAAACTCAAAAGAAAGAGAGCAAGCTCTTGCAAGAAGATATTTCTTCAAGGTAAAGATGATGAATGATTCCCACGGAGATGAAATCATCTCATAAAAAGAAGAATTATCTTCTTAAAAGATTATAAATCTACAAAGACCAAGGTCTTTTATAAAAAGATCAAAAGATCTCATCATAAAAACAAAGAAGTACTTATTTCGTTCACAGATCATAAATCTATAAGACAAATTGTCTTTCTGAGATCATGAACATCTCATCATAAAAGGGGAGAAAATTATTAAATTTTCTTAAAGATCATGGATCTATAAAGGCAAAGCCTTTCAAAGATAAGAATTGTTGTTCTTAAATCTTGAGACAAAGTCTCTTTTAAAAGTACATAAATTTGTTCCCAGATCATAAAATTGATCAAATGCGCTTTGCGCTCATGAAATGCGCCTTGCGCTCTTGAACAGCGCTTCTGCGCTCTCTGGACCGGCGCTCAGTGCCGAAATGCGCCACGTGTCAACCACGTATGCGCCAATTAAATAACGTGCGCCTTACGCTCTTGAACAGCGCTTCTGTGCTCTCTGAACCGACGCTCGGCGCCAAAATGCGCCACGTGTCAACCACGTATGCGCTAATTAAACAATATGCGCCTTGCGCTCTTGAACAGCGCTTCTGCGCTCTCTGAACCAGCACTCAGCGCCAAATGCGCCACGTGTCAACCACGTGTGTGCCAATTAAACAGCTTACGCTTTGCGCTTCTGAAATAGCGCACTGCGCTCATCATCTGGCGCAAACCGCCAAGCGCGCCACGTGTCAACCATGTGTGCGCTACTTGGTAGAAGTGCATTGCACTCTTTAACTGGCGCAAAGCGCCTGGCGCGCCACGTGTCGCACTTTCAGAACATAAATTGTTTATTTAATAAATCCCGGAGCTCTGATGAATGCTCAACATTCAATAAAAGACAAAAAATTGTTAGAAAGGCCAAGCCTAAATAAAGGCTAAATAGCCAGAATAAAAATGTTAAACATTTATTGGACTTAGCCCAATATTGGTCATAAGTTCTCAACTTATATTTAATTGAGCCTATCTGCTCATGAATATTTAACAGATCTTAGTCCCAAATTGGACTACAGATCTTTCAACCAACTCACACCGGTTCGAGGGTACACCTCTTTACTCTGATATCTGTCGTTGTAATCCTTCAACGTCTTCAGAGAGGTGATGTGTCCTGACAACCACACATTTCACGGACTGTGCGGTCCTTAAACTCATGGACTATGATTTCCTTAAACTTTATAGACTATGACGTTTTTAAACTACGGACTGTGGGGTCCTTAAACTCATGAACTACGATGTCCTTAACCTGGACTGTGAGGTCCTTAAACTCATGGACTATAATGTCCTTAACCTGGACTGAGATGTCCTTAAACTAACATTGGAACGAGATGTCCTTAAACTAACATCGGACCGAGATGTCCTTAAACTAACAATGGACCGTAATGTCCTTAAACTAACTGACCGTAATGTCCCTAAACTAAACAGTAGAGTCCAATTGCTCTCTTGTTGGATCTAAACGATCCTGTTAAGTTGATCTTAGTCTAAAAATTAGACTAACGTATCCTTAACATACGTTTAAGTTGATCTTAGTCCCAAAAGAGACTAACGTATCCTTAAACCCAACCCCCAAACCCAAATCTAAGAAGATACGGATTTGGACTAATCCACGCCCTACGGGCGACAACATAAATTAGTCTCCGTATACAATCCACGGGCGACCAAAAACAAAACAAACACCCATGACACGAAGTGACCATCTGGAGAAGGAGAAAGTGGTTACCGCGATGCGGTAGCATAATTAACTGCAGGGGCTTGCGCCTGCATGGAAGAGCGTCCCCAAAATCAAAAACCCCTCAAACGAGGGGAATCTGATGAAGTCTGCTACATCGGCCGCATCCGTTTAAACCTTCGATACATGGTACCATAAATCAACTTGGCATTTTCGGAAAGGTGGACGGATAGCACCAATTAGCATCTGCCCCGAAATTCAGGCAAGACGTTCACCGCGTCTTCGTCCGTGTCTTTCGGCGGGGAACAGATTCTGGCACGCCCGGTAAGACCTTTTCCCTTTTCCATTCCACACTTCGTGTGTCGTGTTCGCGAGCGAATCGCGGTTTGATATGGTTGCCCTTGGGTTTGAGGTACTAAGATTTGGTGTCTTGCTCCGTGCAGAAAACGAAAGATCAATGGCGTCTACTTGCACGAAATGTTCCAGCTGCAACTGCAACTTCCGTTCCACCTCATCTGGAGGTGTAACTTACAGGCCCCAGACGGCCTCCCTGTTCACAATGCCGGTAGAACAGGTGACGCAGGCTACCACCGGGTTGTTATTCGGGACCATGCTCCCAACAGTGAGCGTTAACATCCCGCTGCCGCAAGAAGCGCAAAAGAAGTCGGTCTTTGATCGGCTCACTACCACCACGGCCCCTCTCAACGGGTCATCCAATGTCAAGCCAACAGCATCAGTCTTCGATAGGCTGAGCCTGAACTCTAATAGGCCCGTCAAGAAGCCCACGATACCTAAAGCGGCTATCCCAAAACGGATAGCCATTCCTGCTCTCGAGGTCACTAAAGAAGCTTCTCCCTTCAAAGGATCAGTCTTTACGAGGCTGGCCACACTGGCTCCCGTTCCTGCTCAAAGGTCTGTCTTTGACAAATTGGATACTGCTACTCAACGGACGTCGGTCTTCAAGAGGCTGGTACTAGAAGCGCCTCACCAGAATAGGGGGCATGACAAAGCCATCCCCATAGCCGAACCAAGACCATTTGCGCGACATGCTCGCCGTCGTCACTGGCGCCGAGTACGGAAGGCTGGGGGTAGCTCTCCGTCTGGATTTACATCACCAGCTCCAACGGTAGAGATCGATGCTGCTGTTCCAATCGGAAACAGCTTTGAATTGCTTAATAAGGTGCGCAGGAACTCTCCTACTGCAGTGCTGAAGAGATCTCCTCCACCCTTGGAGAATGCACCGAAGGCGAAGCCAGAATAACCCCCTCAACGGCTTTCTTCCAAAATTTACAAAGTCTGGCGACAGGTTCAGGACTCAGTAATTGATCAAGTTTACTCTCGCTAACCAAAAAAGCTCAAAGCTCAGCAAGAAAAGAGCCATCTTGAGGTACCACAAAAAATATCATCCGTCTGGATGCCCACTGCAATGGCTCCCTCAACGTCAACCGCTCAATAGAGAAGGAGGCCAGAGAAAGACCCTGTGAATGCAAAAAACCGCAAAGACGCTGAGCCCAAACGTCCCAAGTCTGGGGGCATGATGGTGCATACCGTTTATATGGCTTCCGGAAAAGAGGAAAGCCGTGCTTCTACGGGCCATCGACCGCTTACCCGATCAATAACGAGGGCTCAGGAACAATAACATCAGAAGCTTCGGGAGATGCTGACTGCAATATCCGCACTCACTGGGCCAAAAGAAAATCCAGAGACCTCGGAGCAGCGTCGGGAACAAGAAACTGACACCGAGTTCCTCCGAAGAATGCTCGAAAGGAAAGAAAAAGAGGCTGCGGACAGGCAGCCAATATAAACGAATGGCTCTCTTGTTCCAAGACATGGCTGGGATGATGTTATAGCCGGAACCTCCAGCTGAAGACCCCCCTATCATCATTGAAGACGACATAGGGAAGACATCGAACCCTCCTCCGGCTCTTTCAGCAGCCAAAGAGGAAACCATTTCCAAGACCGCTCTGGATGACTACATTGCTTAGCAAATACGAGCTCACCAGGCGAATGAAGAGGCCGACCAAGTTGTTAAAACTAGGCGACCATATCCAGGCTGGTATGACCAAATAAAGTACCCGCCGAGATATACGATCCCTAAATTTCATGTATACAAAAGGATGGGCAATCCCCACCAGCATGTTGCCCAGTTCAAGGCTCTATGTGGCAACACCGGAGGTGATGATAAATTACTACTTCGCCAATTCGTCGGCAGCTTATCGAAGACGGCATTCGAGTGGTATTCTGAACTTCCAAATGTAGGGTGTTTTTCGTCACCCCATTGAGATGGAAATACGTGCGCGCTTGTCAGGCGTACTATATATTCCCCCTGCCTAGGGTAGGTCGGGGTTTATTGATTGTGGGGATCCGAATCTCCGGCAGCCGCGGACTAAGCTGCCGTTAATTACCCCTCGCCTTTGGAGCGAGAGAACCTCCGATTGATGGGTTAAACTGGTCATGCTAACTCAATGTGCAGTGTACGTGTGTTTTGTTTTAGAGGGGGGCTTGGATATATCGGAAGCCACGCAGAGTTTTTACGGAGGTCCCGCTACCTGGATAGCGGGCTGGGGTCAACGGGGCTAGCAGCCCCCTTGCGGGGTGTAGGGCAGTGCCCCGGCCCAAAAAAAATTTTGGCAGGGAGAGTGTTGTAGAGTATGTGTGTGTGTGTATTTATATATACATATATATAAAAAAAAGAAAGGGAAAGGGCATCCAAAGGATGCGTGGGGTCAGCGCCTTGAGCGCTGTGCGCTTAGGTGCTGTGCGCTCAGGCGCTAGCGCGCCACGTGTCGGCATGTGGGCGCTTTGCGCTTGAGCACAAGCGCGCCATGTGTCGGAACATGGGCGCTTTGCGCTTGAGCGTAGAGCGCTGGAGCGTAAGGGCGCCACGTGTCGGCACGTGGGCGCTTTGCGCTCGAGCACAAGTGGGCCACATGTCGGCACGTGGGCGTTTTGCGCTTGAGCGCAAGCGCGCCACGTGTCCGCACGTGGGCGCTTTGCGCTTGCGCTGGGCGCTTGAGCGCAAGAGCGCCACGTGTCGGCACGTGGGCATTTTGCACTTAAGCGCAAGCGTGCCACGTGTCTGCACGTGGGCGCTTTGCGCTTTAGAACTGGGCGCTGGAGCGCAAGCGCGCCACGTGTCGGCACATGGGCGCTTTACGCTTGAGCGCAGGGCGCTTGAGCGCCAGCACGCCACATGTCGGCAAGTCGGCGCTCTGCGCTCGAGCGCTAGCGTGCCACGAGTCGGCACGTGGGCGCTCAGCGCTTGAGCGCTTGGGCGCCGGCGAGAAAAAGGGGCTTTTAGTCCCAGAACCAGAAGCTATGCTTCAGAAAGGAAATATTATATATATATATATATATATATATATATATATATATATATATATATATATGGAGTTAGACTCCTAGGATGTTTTGGGGTTGATGAAAAGGGTTCTTCTTCTTCTCTAGTTGCTGGATCTTGAAGATCAAGAGATGTGGGATTTTAAAAATCTCTTCTTTTTGAGATCTGATGGTAGATCCAACTTCCCCTTTGTGGGTTTTTGTAGGGTTCCTAGGCACTCTCAAGAGGTCTCACAAGGCATCAACCATGCCAATTTCAAATTTTAACGGTGCCGAGAAACCCTAGAACGGATCGTCGGCTAGATGTTTAGGCGAAAATGAAACTAGTTAACAACTTAACTAAAGTTTGAACGGAAATACAACCTTTGTAGATCCGGTGCTCCACCTCCATAGCTCCGCAATGAAGTCCCCTCGCTGTCCAAATGAATTCCCGGGCTCTAGCGTCGGCTTCGTCGGAGAAATGGCGAGCTAGGTCGTCGATGTCCATGCCGAAGATGATCTACGTCGAGGCATCGCTAGATCAAGCTCCACCTTCACCAAGCCATGAAAACTTGTGAAGGAAAACACACTCTACTACTTGGCAAGAGGTAGAGGATGAAGAAATAGGAGGCGGGTTCACTTTAGAATTGGATTTCTCACTCATTTGCTCAAGTTGCCATTGATGTAGCAAGGTTTCTTCATGAAGAAGAAGAAGAGGAAGAAGATGATAGAATATCATAAGTATTTTCCAAAAAGGAAAATAAATCAATCCTTATCATTTAGAAACCATAGTTTGGTGTAGAGAATAAACCATGGTTAGAATGAAGGGTTAAGGTTAAGCATCAAGACAAAATGGTCACAAGGTCAAAGCTTCATGAAGCTTCAATGTACAAACAAAGAAAGCCACCATTTCCTCTTTATGCATAATATTTTCCAATAAGAATAAATAAATAAATAAATAAGAAAACCATAACCCTAACTAATATACAACCATGGTTTAATCTTCACACAAACCCTAGTGAGCATGTATCATCAAACATGATACAATCAAGTGCACAAAAAGTATATCACATATACAATGTGCACATCCGAGCGAGAAAATCCATTAAAAGTGAACCGATATTAGTTAATGCAAAGCAATATATCAAATATATAATTATGCATTAAATCATTAAATCAACACTTGATTTAACGATCCGGTCATATCGCATATAACCGACTAATATCCAATGTATCGATCTATCGAATCAATCCTCGATTCGATAACTAGGTTATATCGCATACAACCATTCGATACATTCATCGCGAGAATAGAATACGGTATCACATCCACGCATTATTCTCGGTCCCGCACATATCTCATATGCGCTCCTATTTCGTTTCGCTTGAGCCAGGAAACCTCTGTGTAGGACTCTAAAGACTCGTCAATACGCCGGCAGCAGGCGATGATCATATCAAACACCCACAAGCCGCAAGCGGTCTGCTAAACGTAACGGCCACCCGGGTATTGAGCGATCTGAAGATCGACGAGCAAGCCCGCTCACACTCCAGTGAATCCAACCAGTAACACTACCGTACAGTCCGGTCTGATCGTCTGATATGTCGCATATCTCGCCTAGGGGTGGTAAACGTCAGACCCCAATAGCTCGATAAGTCATGTCGATATGAGGTCTATAACAATTTGAGAAACTACTGGTAACACTTACCAGTAAATTTCAGCAACCCTGGCCAGGGATTTCCTGTTATAGCCAATCGAACACAGCGCAACATCAACCCCCTATACCGGGAGAGACGAATCCCCTCCTATCGCTCATTTCCTCCATGTGACTCGGGACTGTACCCAAAAACCACCGTTTTGCACGCCCTCTTGGATGTGGTAAGATGGAAATCAAAGCACAGTGGGAACCACACAAGACTCTATGACGATCTCGGGTCAACAGACTACTCTGTACCAGTGTCACCAGAGAACTGCCATCTGACGTAAGGTATAATACCATCTGGGAGTTCTCGGCGAGTCCGTCCAGTGTACCCAGTCTCTACTGAGCACCCGTATATCATCTCCGATGTCAAACACCAATGGATATGGGATCATCCATCGCCCATCTGAATGGGTCGAGAAGGTATACGCTAGTCTACTCTGGTATATCGATGCCCCGTCTCGATACACCCACGACTAGGGACTTTGAAGGATGTACTTATGGACTACCATGTCCCCACTAGTATGATCCGCATCATAGTCCAGGTAGTCAAGTACACATCCTAAGGGCTTTACCAACATGTAACAGAGAGACAATCAGTGTACACGTTAAGGTAAAGAGTAACCAGATAGCATACTATCATGTCGAGCAAGAAAGTCCTCCCTATATATGTCCCAGCATCCACTACAATATACATCCAATGTACAGTAATGGCCTCTAGGGCATACATATAACTAACAATCTCCCACTTGCACTAGGGCCATCTGTAGCAATGGTTGTAGTATCTCATACTCAACCATCCCATAAAAGTCTCTCTCTGGGAATAGGCTTTCGTGAGTGGATCCGCCGTGTTATCCTCTGAGTCTACTCTCCTTACCTCGATCACCCTGGAGATCAACCATCTCCATGATCAGGTGATACTGCCTTAGAATATGTCTGGATCACTGATGGGACCTGCGTTCTTTGGCATAAGCCACAATTCCATTGTCACACAATGGGAGGAACATAGTTCATCTCATGAACCAATATGCACCCAAACAGCCTCTAGGGTAGCATCTTAAGTAGCGATGAATCCAGCCTTTATCGTCTAGTATGCCACGATATCTAGCTTGGAACCCTTCCAACATACCGTCCCTTTACCGAGGGTAAAGACAATGCCTGCGACTGACATTCAGTCGTCTTTATCACCCTGGAACCCTTCCAGTGATTCTCCCCAGAATCAATTGATACCATCTCACTACAACTAGTGAGTATCCTAACATCCAATTAGATCTATCTCATAGATCCAAAATCCAGGATTTAGTAGGTATCATTATGATCCTTAATGGAGAATCATTGTGATAAGTGGAGATTGACTGAGCGTAACATAGGAAACTCCTTCCCTATCAAGAGTATGTCATCCACGTACTCTACGAGGATCGCCACCATACTCCCTACTACCTTTTTGTTTATACAAGGTTCATCTACCATTTTGATGATGTCAAACTCTTTGACTAATCCATCAAAACAGATGTTCCAACTCCGCGATGCCTGCTTTATCTTATAAAGCATCTTGCACACGTTTCCGCTGCTCCCACTGTCTACGAAGCCCTCTGGCTGTGTACTTATAGACGCTCTCTTCCAAAACATTATTTAGAAAAGCCAGTCATGACACCCAACCACCAGATATCGTAGTCATGGTATGTAGCCGTGGTAAGTAGGATCTGGATGGACTTAAGCATAGTTCTCTAGAAAAAGTTTCATCATGATCCACACCTGGTCAATGATGCAAACCTTTAACAAGTCTAGCTTTGAAAGTCTCAACTTTTCCATCTACACCAAGTAATCTTCTCAAGATATACTTGCTCCCGATGGGGATTTAACCCTTCAGATATAGCTACCAAAGTCCATACTTTGTTGGTGCATAAGGATTCCATCTCAGATCGCTAAGCATCCAGCCATTCTTACAGAGTCTTACTCTTGATGGCCAGCTCGAAACTAGTTGGGTCATCATCTCATGATGCAATCCTCGCTCCCACTGTCATAGAGAAACCGAAGTATCTCTCAGATGGGTGAGGAACTCTACTACATCGGCGGAGAGGCTGAGGTTCGTTGGTAACTATTGAATCCTTTGGTTCTATCAAATCATCAGCTGTATTTTGTATAGCGGGAACCTTTCCAGTTCTACATAACAGATCTTGCCTCGAGTTTGTCCGGATTTTGCTTTTAGACATAGGCCGGACAACCCCAAATCTTAACTAACTTAAGATATGGGCTCTTCCCTTTCCATATCATATATGAAGTGGTAGGCATTGATTTGATTCGAACCTAATTCAATAGGTATGCATCTTCTCAAGTGCATAACTCCCAAAAGGAAAATAGGAAACTCAGTAGTACTCATCATAGAGCACACCTTATCATATAGGGTGTGATTGCTCCACCACGATATACCATCGTGCTATGGTGTATACGGAGCAGTAATGCTGAGAGAGAATCTCATTCTCGTTTAGAATAATCCAGGATTTCCGTGCTCAAGTATTCTCCTCCTTGATCTCATCAAAGGACATAATACTTATACCCGTATCAGTTCTCTACTTCTAACTTATATTCTGTGAATATCTCAAAAGGTTCAGACTTGTGTTTCAACAGGAACATAGGTCTGAATCTCGAAAGATCATCAGAGAATGTAACGAAGTACAAAGAACCGGTCTTGGCATGTGTAGACAGGGGACCTACATACATCAACATGTATCATCCCAAGAGTTTACATAACTCTTTCTCTGTTTCCAATAAACGGAGCTATGGTCATTTTATCTTTATGACATGACTGGCGAGTTTCACAAGATGTAAATTCAAACTAATTTAAATATGCATCTTTATGTAACTCTAGCTAGTCGGGTCACATTGATCTGACCTAGTCTACAATACCTTAAGAAGGAATCGTTCAATTCTGAACTCTTCCTTTTGTGTGTGTTCCATATACTAAGAACTGCAGTTTGATTTAGAACATTAATACTTTTAGATAACGTGCCTGAACCGATCAACTTTTGATATAGGAAATGTTCAAAACATTATCCAACAATACAAAATTTTATCATTTCTTTACTAATAAAGAGATAGATACGATTTTGTATATCAGGTTCGGTATCTAATAACATTCGTTCAGAATCAATGTATTCGTAATACAGGGTGACAGTGACCGACAGACTTGGCTGCAACTCTTGCCCCGTTTTCTGCCTCATGAAACTTATCACCCATTCTCAGTTCTCTACCTATCTGTAGCCCTATGTAACAGATTACATATCTGGGATCCTGATCTGGTATCACATACCCAGGACGTAGAGGATACAGAGAAACAGTTCTTTGTAATGAACACACCCGAAGATGATGCATCAGCATGCACTCTCTTCGTTTGGGCTGCACGGGAATTCTGGTAATCCCCAATTTCCTGCTCTGTCTTATAACAATTATAAGTTAAAGCGGGACCAACGTTTCCCAGCTCAGTATAACAAGCGGGTTCGGTCAATATTCCGTATTATTATCTTGATTAAGGCGTGATATGGTCGCTACCTGGAGAGAGAGAGAAGAAAACACTCAGCGTGCGCTCTTTCAAGAATAGATTGGTTATTATTTTATCTAATCAGGATGCCTCCCACTGCTTTTTATCAAATCTTCCTTCAAACCCTAAAAGGAAAGACTAGCCGGGATTAATTACACACTACAAGTTCGCCAATCTTTCAGCCAGGCCAGTGTCGGTACTTTGAGGGAAGTCCCCCGTGCTTTCGCACGAACCTAATTAATGTAAACCTCGTTTTCCCAGAGGCGTAACCCCGTTGACACCTTTCTAGACACCTACTTGATCGGCTAATTGTAATGTATAAAACTCTCCCAGGAGTAACACTTACTCGCAGCGGGTATCGGGATCCAACTATCTCATAGAAGGTATGCAATCTCATTGCAAATTTCAACACTTGAAATTCCCGATAATATTTTGCCCCTAACGTGCTATGACCTTGACGAAAGCCAACAAACCATAGCCCGTTAGTCAAGTTCAACCCGTACATTTCTTGATTGAATTAAACCCACCCGCACGACCCTTGACGAAAGCCAACAAAGCCGCACGACTACCCTAATCCAATCGCATCGTATGCTAGCAGATAAGCAGCATATAGCTACCGCACACTGCACCTTGACGAAAGCCAACAAATGCAGCACGAATACTATATACAACTTATCTGAAATGACGGAGGGCTACGACAGGTTTTTCTGAAAACCTATTGCGTAATGAACTTGATATCGTTGTAGGATCGAATGAATTTTGAAATGGAGTGTTTTTGAGGCTTTTCTAGTTTTGCCAAAGGAGTCACTCCCGGTGAAGGGATCGTCGGTCTTTTCCTCGTCGAATGAGGTGCGGGATATATCATATATATCACTGTGCAAAGCAAAAACACTTAAAAGCAATCAAAAGACAAACCGAGTGTGTAGCATCGGCCAGTTATTGCTAAAGGAGTCACTCCCGGTGAAGGGATCTCGGTCCTTTCCTTATCGAATAAGGTGCTGGATATATCGCATATACCGCTGTGCAAAGCAAGAACTGACCTGTTTTATTTTGAAATTCGATTCTACAACATCTTAGGTTTCTTTTATTTCATTAATCTCATTAATGAAGTCCCATCATTTAAGTACATAAACATCACAGATAAATACGACGTATACTTATGCCATCCGCATTCGCCTCGATGTCCCCTCGTGCACCGTTAGGTTAGGTAACTAACGGCAGAGCGGGGCAGGGCTAGCGCGGGTGTAAAACATAAGTAACGCCTATATAATATATCATATATACTATATACTGTATCTATCACAGAACATCACATGATCACATCACAGATATCGCAGCAGAAGAAATATATGAAATATTGGATATACTAGGACGTCCGTGTTTTCAATACGAGCCAGTATAAAACACGGATTCCACGGTCGTGATGAATAGCCAAACCCACACCCCTAGACCCCTACGAGAGCGGCAAGCAACCCTACCAATTCTAGAGTTAGGACACCCGGACTCGACTCCTCGAGTTGGTCTCCCACTGGACTCCAGAACTCGGTTACTTGTGCCCTCCTCCTTGGGTCTATCCTAGTGCGGAAAAGTAAATAATATACAAACGGTGACAACTTCCGCAACCTGGAAGTGCCCCCAATAAAAGAATATTACATACAAGCTTTTACATGAATGAAAATGAAAAACACTCATCTCACATAAAAAACCCCGGGCTATTCAAACACGACGATCCAATATAACATATCCAGCAACACATAACATCACATGTCATCAACGTAAGTAAATATATCCATCCCAATTGTCGTTGACATATAGCAACGAAACCGGCGATATCACATATTACACTTACGGTCACAGAAAAGAAAGTGTAAAACTACAACAGTTGGAATCCGCAACCTGCATAGACATCTCATGCCTAATCAAATGAATTCCTTAGACATCGCATGCCTAACAATTATAAACACCGCATTTTAGTCTCATTATCGAAAACACTTTTCAATATCAAGTCGGGCAATTCAACAAGATTCCCGAAAAACTGATCGAATGCTCGTCGCAAACTTTAGTAGGCGGCCGCACCCCTGACGCCGTCGACGAAGTGCACCAAGGCGGAACACCGCTGCCCCGAGCACCCGAACGGATGCTTTCGGCGACGGGGTTCTCCTACAGTCACTTGGTCGGGGCAATGAAGTGAGGCTGTCTATTAAGTTTACCCGGCGAGTATCCGCGTACACTACGTGATTGCGACGGACTTTTGATCACATCAAAATTCCGTGGCAACCGATCAAGTGAGACTAAACTGCTATGTTTATAACATTCATTCAGTTATCTCATAACTCTTTGTGAATTCCAATTATTGTATCCCATTCCGGATAATTAGAAAATGTTAAACTTTTCGATCGAACAGTCAAACACCCAAGTTTTCCCGATACAGCTCAACACATGAAATAAGTCTAACAACATTCAGTTCGTGCCTCAGTACGAACGGTCCAGCCATAGAAGGGTCAAGCCAACGCCTCACATGTGGCACGCCGTACTGCCCCAAACCCTAAGGTTCAAAGGGCAGTTCAAGATGATCACATAATCGAGTTAAGGTTTGTTGTCTTCTAGAGGGTCCATCGCGTTACTTGCACTACTTAGAACGTCGTTAAACTACGGAAAAATCCAACACTTGGAAATTTCCCGACAGGGGAAAAATTGGGTATTTATATCCGGTCGAACTTTTTAACATATTCAAAAAATTATCCGGAAAGCCACTTAGACAAAATCTGATACTCCGATCAAAACACCGAATCCCCAAAACAACTCCAGAAAATTCAACTCTTGAATAAATTTTAAAAATACCCAGAGAACTCAGCACCCGAAACAATGAATTACTGTGCAAACAGTTAGGGCTGACGTCACAATTCTGCCGCGGAACCGCCGCATAAGCTAGGCTTATGCCGCGGTTCCGCCGCCGATAAGCGGTTCCGCCGCCGATTACACTGTTCATGCAATAAATTTTGCACCGTAATTCTTAGAATTCCTTGCTGAGTTTTCTACATATTTTTAATTTGGAAAAATCCACGATTTTAGAAAAAGTACAGAGAGCAATTTTTGGGGTTGGGTTTCGGTTCGATCGGACTTCAAACTCCATCTAGACTTCGCCTAAGGCTCTAGCTAGGCTCTGATACCACTGTAGGGTTCCTAGGCAATCTCAAGAGGTCTCACAAGGCATCAACCATGCCAATTTTAAATTTTAACGGTGCCGAGAAACCCTAGAACGGATCGTCGGCTAGATGTTTAGGCGAAAATGAAACTAGTTAACAACTTAACTAAAGTTTGAACGGAAATACAACCTTTGTAGATCCGGTGCTCCACCTCCATAGCTCCGCAACGAAGCCCCCTCGCTGTCCAAATGAATTCCCGGGCTCTAGCGTCGGCTTCGTCGGAGAAATGGCGAGCTAGGTCGTCGATGTCCATGCCGAAGATGATCTACGTCGAGGCATCGCTAGATCAAGCTCCACCTTCACCAAGCCATGAAAACTTGTGAAGGAAAACACACTCTACTACTTGGCAAGAGGTAGAGGATGAAGAAATAGGAGGTGGGTTCACTTTAGAATTGGATTTCTCACTCATTTGCTCAAGTTGCCATTGATGTAGCAAGGTTTCTTCATGAAGAAGAAGAAGAGGAAGAAGATGATAGAATATCATAAGTATTTTCCAAAAAGGAAAATAAATCAATCCTTATCATTTAGCAACCATAGTTTGGTGTAGAGAATAAACCATGGTTAGAATGAAGGGTTAGGGTTAAGCATCAAGACAAAATGGTCACAAGGTCAAAGCTTCATGAAGCTTCAATGTACAAACAAAAAAAGCCACCATTTCCTCTTTATGCATAATATTTTCCAATAAGAATAAATAAATAAATAAATAAGAAAACCATAACCCTAACTAATATACAACCATGGTTTAATCTTCACACAAACCCTAGTGAGCATGTATCATCAAACATGATACAATCAAGTGCACAAAAAGTATATCACATATACAATGTGCACATCCGAGCGAGAAAATCCATTAAAAGTGAACCGATACTAGTTAATGCAAAGCAATATATCAAATATATAATTATGCATTAAATCATTAAATCAACACTTGATTTAACGATCCGGTCATATCGCATATAACCGACTAATATCCAATGTATCGATCTATCGAATCAATCCTCGATTCGATAACTAGGTTATATCGCATACAACCATTCGATATATTCATCGCGAGAATAGAATACGGTATCACATACACGCATTATTCTCGGTCCCGCACATATCTCATATGCGCTCCTATTTCGTTTCGCTTGAGCCAGGAAACCTCTGTGTAGGACTCTAAAGACTCATCAATACGCCGGCAGCAGGCGATGATCATATCAAACACCCACAAGCCGCAAGCGGTCTGCTAAACGTAACGGCCACCCGGGTATTGAACGATCTGAAGATCGACGAGCAAGCCCGCTCACACTCCAGTGAATCCAACCAGTAACACTACCGTACAGTCCGGTCTGATCGTCTGATATGTCGCATATCTCGCCTAGGGGTGGTAAACGTCAGACCCCAATAGCTCGATAAGTCGTGTCGATATGAGGTCTATAACAATTCGAGAAACTACTGGTAACACTTACCAGTAAATCTCAGCAACCCTGGCCAGGGATTTCCTGTTATAGCCAATCGAACACAGCGCAACATCAACCCCCTATACCGGGAGAGACGAATCCACTCCTATCGCTCATTGCCTCCATGTGACTCGGGACTGTACCCAAAAACTACCGTTTTGCACGCCCTCTTGGACGTGGTAAGATGGAAATCAAAGCACAGTGGGAACCACACAAGACTCTATGACGATCTCGGGTCAACAGACTACTCTGTACCAGTGTCACCAGAGAACTGCCATCTGACGTAAGGTATAATACCATCTGGGAGTTCTCGGCGAGTCCGTCCAGTGTACCCAGTCTCTACTGAGCACCCGTATATCATCTCTGATGTCAAACACCAATGGATATGGGATCATCCATCGCCCATCTGAATGGGTCGAGAAGGTATACGCTAGTCTACTCTGATATATCGATGCCCCGTCTCGATACACCCACGACTAGGGACTTTGAAGGATGTACTTATGGACTACCATGTCCCCACTAGTATGATCCGCATCATAGTCCAGGTAGTCAAGTACACATCCTAAGGGCTTTACCAACATGTAACAGAGAGACAATCAGTGTACACGTTAAGATAAAGAGTAACCAGATAGCATACTATCATGTCGAGCAAGAAAGTCCTCCCTATATATGTCCCAGCATCCACTACAATATACATCCAATGTACAGTAATGGCCTCTAGGGCATACATATAACTAACAGTTTTATGGTGAAAAACTATTTGGTTTTGAAAAAATAAGAGTAAAACTCTTGATTTAATTCAAAAGAAAGAAGAAGGTTTGGAACCTTCAGGGAAGGGATAGAGGCACAAACCCTAGGTTTTTTTTGAGAGAATGAAAAGTGTTTTTTTATTCATCATCATGTTGCCTTATATAGGCTTACATATTTACATATAGCTCCTTGGGCTTTGCAAAAATGGCATTTAGCCCATCCCATGGCTCATGTGCCACTTCATTTTTGCACATAAGCCACGGGCTTACAAAAAATTGGCTTTGTGCCCATTTTGCATACATTCATGTATAAAAAATTACATAAAAATTATTTATTACATGATTTTGTTGTTGGCATGGGGAGGCAGGCCGCGAGCTTGACTTGGGCATGGGCCCGCTTGACCTGGGCTTGGGCCCACTTAGCTTGGGGTTGACCTTGACTTTGACTTGGTCAACCGGGGTGCAAATTTTGACTTGAACAAATTGCCCCCCATCAATAAATGCACACAGCATATGTGGGTCATGTCTATGAAATTGATGGATCTTCTTTCACGTAGAGGCGACTTGCTTTGGTCCCCACTTTTTGGGATGCTCTGCCCTTTTTACGACATGGACGGTCGACGCTTGACGCGTCTCCGAGATAGAGTGTCCGTGGTAGAAGTTTCCCTGGCCCGGAGCGATATGGTTTTTGCTTTGTAGGAAGCCCGCACTGCCCTTTTTACGACATGGACGGTCGACGCTTGACGCGTCTCCGAGACGGAGTGTCCGTGGTAGACGTTTCCCTGGCCCGGAGTGATCTGGTTCCTGCTTTGTAGGAAGCCTGCACTGCCCGTTTTGCGACATGGACGGTCGACGCTCTGATCCAGAGCGATTTGGGCTCCCGATTTGTAGGGAGCCTGCCCTGCCCTTTTTACGACCTGGACGGTCGACGCTCTGATCCGGAGCGATTTGGGTTCCCGATATGTGGGAAGCCTGCACTGCCGTTTTTGCGACATGGACGGTCGACGCTCTGATCCAGAGCTATTTGGGTTCCCGATTTGTGGGGAGCCTGCACTGCCCTTTCTACGACCTGGACGGTCGACGCTCTGATCCGGAGCGATTTGGGTTCCCGATTTGTGGGGAGCCTGCACTGCCCTTTTTACAACCTGGACGGTCGACACTCTATTACGAGCGATTTGGGTTCCCAATTTGTAGGAGCCTGCACTGCCCTTTTTGTGACATAGACGGTCGACACTTTGATCCGGAGCAATTTGGGTTCCCGATTTTTGGGGAGCCTGCACAGCCCTTTTTGCGACGTAGACGGTCAACGCTCTGTTATGAAGCAATTTGGGTTCCCAATTTGTGGGAGCCTGCACTGCCCTTTTTGCGACATAGACGATCGACGCTCTGTTACGAAGCGATTTGGGTTCCCAATTTGTGGGAGCCTGCACTGCCCTTTTTGCGACATAGACGGTCGACGCTCTGATCCGGAGCAATTTGGGTTCCCGATTTTTGGGGTGCCTGCACTGCCCTTTTTGCGACGTAGACGGTCGACGCTCTGTTAAGAAGCGATTTGGGTTCCTAATTTGTAGGAGCCTGCACTGCCCTTTTTGCGACATAGACGGTCGACGCTCTGACCCGGAGCGATTTGGTTCCCGATTTGTGGGAAGCCTGCACTGCCCTTTTTGCGACATGGACGGTCGACGCTCTAATCCGGAGCGATTTGGGTTCCCGATTTTTGGGGAGCCTGCATTGCCCTTTTTGCGACCTGGACGGTCGACGCTCTGATCCGGAGCGATTTGGGTTCCCGATTTTTGGGGAGCCTGCACTGCCCTTTTTGCGACATAGATGGTCGACGCTCTGATCTGGAGCGATTTGGGTTCCCGATTTGTGGGGAGCCTGCACTGCCCTTTTTATAGACGGTCGACGCTCTGATCCGAAGCGATTTGGGTTCCCGATTTGTGGGGAGCCTGCACTGCCCTTTTTGCGACATAGACGGTTGACGCTCTGATCTGGAGCGATTTGGGTTCCCGATTTGTAGGAACCCTGCACTGCCCTTTTTGCGACATAGACGGTCGACGCTCTGATCCGGAGCAATTTGGGTTCCCGATTTGTGGGGAGCATGCACTGCCCTTTTTGCGACGTAGACGGTCGATGCTTGATTTGACTTGCTCTGCTTGCAGTGTCAGGGGTGGACTTGACTTGCTCCGCTTCTTGCGGTGTCGAGATTGGATTATGACTTGCTCTGCTTTCTGCGGTGTCGGAGTTGAAGTTGACTTGTTGACTATGATTTGGATTGACGTCCGCATCGCTATACTGGAATATGGTACCAGGAGCGAATCATCATCTGTCTTTGAGAGGATTTGGGAATTGGTTTTCTGTCGGCATCTGCATTGCTGCACTGGAATAATGCCAGGAGCAACTCATCATTTGCCCCGGAAGGATTTAGGAATTGATGGCTTAGGAGACAGGTTTAGACCCCTATCACCTAAGGCTTTTCAATTTTATGGGCCGTAAGGGTCCCAAAAAAGCATTTTCTCCCTATGAGTCGAAAGGATCTCGTAAGTGTATTTTCCCCTTAGGAGTCGTGGGGACTCCTAAGTGTGTTGTTCCTTTGTGAGTCGTAAGGATCTCACGCGGGAATTTTCTCCTCATAAAATCGAGAGGACTTTGCGAGTGCATTTCATTTCTTTTTTACGAGTTCGCGCCCTTTCGGGTTTTCACAAACTCGCCGGCAGTCCTGCTGTTTTTACTCATGGAGCCCTTTCGGGTTTTCATCCGTGCCCATTTTGCTTGTGGACATACCATTTTTTATTTATTTATATATATATTTTTTGATTTTATTTTTGGTGGGACTTTGAATGTGGTCCCACCGGTAAGACTTGGGAGAGATTGGGATCGTTTTACGCCTGTGGATTGTGTACGGTTTTGCAGGATGTATGATCCAGACCGTAGGGCCATAGTATTTTGGTTCTTTGATGGCGTCTGCATCGTTGCACTGGAATATGGTACCAGGAGCGACTCATCATTCGCCATTGGGGTATGGGATTTGGAATTTAGTTGGCATCTGCATCGCTGCACTGGAATATGGTACCAGGAGCGACTCATCATTCGCCATTGGGATTTGAATTTGGAATTTGGTTGGCGTCTACATCGCTCCACTGGAATATGGTACCAGAAGCGACTCATCATTCGCCACTTGGGGGTTGGGAAGCAATGCCTTAGGAGACAGGTTTAGATCCCTACCACCTAAGACTTTTCAATTTTATGGGCCGTGAGGGTCCCATAAAAGCATTTTCTCCCTGCGAGTCGTAAGGATCTCGCAGGTGTATTTTCTCCTTAGGGATCGTGGGGACTCCTAAGTGTGTTTTTCCTTCGTGAGTCGTAAGGATCCCACAAAGGTTTGTTCTCCTCATGTATTGTGAGGACACATGAATGGGTCTTCTCAATGGAACATAATTCCCAAGGCGAAGACCAGCCGCGTAACTGGTGATTACGGTGGGCATGAGTATGATGAGAATTATTTGAGCCCATGGATTGTATACGATGGTCAACTTGGGGACCAACCGTAGGGCTGGAAGAATTTTGGGAAACTGGATTTTGGTTGGCGTCTGCATCGCTGCACTGGAATATGGTGCCAGGAGCGACTCATCATTCACCGTTTTTTTTGTTTGTTTTTTTTTTTGCATTTTTTTTACCGTGATTGCTCTATCATTTCATCTTTTCTTATCGTGAAGGTCGCGATTGCCCTATCATTTCGGCTTTATTTTTCATCTTTATTTTACTCACTGATTTTTATTGCGAGTTGCCCCATCATTTCGGCTTTTTTTTTTATTTACACATTTTTTATTTACACACTTTTTTTTTACATTCCTAGTTTAACGACTTAGAGGTCGATGGTTCCGAGTTTAACGACGTGGTGGTCCTTTTTGCTTATCCCAGCTCTTTGAACTTTGATCTTGGTGGAGCTGTGTTGATGACCTAGCTCTGTGGCTTGCCGATACATCCGAGGATTGTGAGGTTCTTCCAAGTTTATATTGGTCCTCTGCCCAATCTTTGAAAACACAGCAGTCTTCAATGGTATGACTCAGCACTCTATGGTATGGGCAGTATGCGGGATTGCCGGTCATATTCATTTCATATGGCCTCTTCGGAATAGGCAATTGCAGGCCGTTGTTCAAGGCTTTCTCGAATATATTGCGGACCTCATCCCTCCTGAAGGAGTACACCTTCTTCTTTCTCTCCATTAGAGTAGGTGCCCTTACTGATGCTGGTTCTTGAGGCTGATCAGTCTTTGGTTCGCCCTTTTCAGATAGTGGCACATGTCTGGGAGGATTAGGTTCCCGAAAGGCTTCGGTCTCCATTCGTATGGAATCGGCGGTCGTAGCTTGACTGTTCGCCAACACGCCTTTAGACAGTTCTATCTCTCCCGTCTTGTATTGCCTTTCGACCCAATCTTTGAAGATGAAGCAGTCCTCAATGGCATGACCTATCACCCTGTGATAGGGGCAATATTCTGGGTTGTCGGTCATATTCGCTTCTTGCGGTCTCTTTGATTCTGGCAGCTGTAGACCGTTTCTTAGGGCGTCCCTGAATATCTTGTGGACTTTTTCCCTTTTGAAGGAATAGACTTTTTCCAGTTTTTCTTTCAGAGGCGATTCTCCTCCAGTGTATGTATCGGAGGGACTGGAGGCTGATCACGGCCGTTTTTCGTGAAGGCGCTCCGCTCTTAGGTTGAAGGGGGTGTTAATTGGCTGCCTCCGGGTATCAATCCCTGGTTCATGAACCAAAACTTGATTCTGCTGTAATTGCAATCGGGCGACTTGGGTCGCAAGATCTGCCACGACGTTTGCCAAATCGTCGACCTTGGATTGTACCCTGGCTAACTTCTCATCCCTGTCCTGAAGCTGCCCCTGAAGCCATCGGAATAATGCTTGTTCTGTAGTTCCGGCTATAACAACCGGGTCATCTTTATTGCCTGAGCTCAATTCCGCAGGAACCACGGGCTCCTCTGGCTTATCGGCCTGAGCGGGCTCTTCATCCCTTAGATCGAGCCGATGCTGGGTAGCATCAATCATATCATCACCATGGCTGTGAAGAAGAGGAGGATTTGTTTCTTCATGTACACATTGCGAACAACATACCCAGCCATCTCTTTATCATTGGCGACTGATTTCGCAGAGCGGTCCGGTCTTTGGAAATTCATAAATTTTAACATGGCCAGAGCCCTAGCCCTTTTATTGGCTCTGTATCTGAGCCGCTTCTGCCTCAGCTTCTTTGCCTTGGGCGCTTGGCAGGCTTCTGCTCTTCGGGAAGCCGCCATAGGCTGAGTGATGGGGAGGCTTGAGAAGACACCTAATCGAGCAGTTGTCGGAGGGGCCGCTGGAGCTTGCCCAAGATGCCTTGTTGCTTTGTTGGTGTTGATGTCCTTGCCTCCAGCTTGGGCCAAGGAGAGTCGTTCAAACACCGACTTGCGTTTGAGTTTGGGCGCCTTCGAGACCATGACATTCGACATTTTCCCCTTTGAGACCGGTTTGTCTGTTACCGGGGCTTGAGGAGCTGGGACGGCGTTAGCTGACACGAACATAATAGAGCCAAATGGTAGCGGCTCCTCCTCCCATTGTCGCCCGAGACTGGTCGGAAGGACCGTCCTGGAGTCCATCTTCATCGTGTAGGAGATGGGAGCCGTGCTGAGAGCTGAGTTCATCATTGGAGACATTGTTGAAAAGTGATTGCTTGAAAACCTGCATGAAAGAGCAATATTTTAGTATAAATACAGATATGTACATTGATTGAGTTCGCATGAACGTTTAACCCAAAATATGGGAGGAGAGATTGGTCCCACCGGGCGTGCCAGAATCTGTAGGGTGTTTTTCGTCACCCCATTGAGATGGGAATACGCGTGCGCTTGTCAGGCGTACTACAGATTCCCCTGCCTAGGGTAGGCCGGGGTTTATTGATTATGGGGATCCAAATCTCCGGCAGCCGCGGACTAAGTTGCCGTTAATTACCCCTCGCCTTTGGAGCGTGAGAACCTCCGATTGACGGGTTAAACTGGTCATGCGAACTCAATGTGCAGTGTATGTGTGTTTTGTTTTGGAGGGGGGGCTTGGATATATCGGGAACCACGCAGAGTTTTTACGGGGGTCCCGCTACCCGGATAGCGGGCTGGGGGTCAAGGGGGCTAGCAGCCCCCTTGCGGGGTGCAGGACAGCGCCCCGGCCCAAAAAAAATTTTGGGGGGGAGAGTGTTGTAGAGTATGTGTGTGTGTGTATTTATATATACATATATATAAAAAAAAAAAAGGGAAAGGGCATCCAAAGGATGCGTAGGGTCAGCGCCTTGAGCGATGTGCGCTTAGGTGCTGTGCGCTCAGGCGCTAGCGCGCCACGTGTCGGCATGTGGGCGCTTTGCGCTTGAGCGCTGGGCGCTTGAGGTCAAGCGCTCCACGTGTCGGCACGTGGGTGCTTTGCGCTCGAGCGTAGGGTGCTGGAGCGCAAGCGCGCCACGTGTCGGCACGTAGGCGCTTTGCGCTCGAGCGCTGGACGGTGGAGCTCAAGTGGGCCACGTGTCGGCACGTGGGCGTTTTGCGCTCGAGCGCAGGGCGCTGGAGCGCAAGCACGCCACGTGTCGGCACGTAGGCACTTTGCTCTTGCGCTGGGCGCTGGAGCGCAAGCACGCCACGTGTCGGCACGTGGGCGCGCTGCGCTTGAGCGCAGGGCGCTCGAGCGCTAGCGCGCCACGTGTCGGCATGTGGACGCTCTGCGCTCGAGCGCTAGCGTGCCACGTGTCGGCACGTAGGCGCTCAGCGCTGAGCGCTTAGGCTCCGGCGAGAAAAAAAGGGCTTTTAGTCCCAGAACCAGAAGCTATGCTTCAGAAAGGAAATATTTATTATATATATATATATATGGAGTTAGACTCCTAGGATGTTTTGGGGTTGATGAAAAGGGTTCTTCTTCTCCTCTAGTTGCTGGATCTTGAAGATCAAGAGATGTGGGATTTTAAAAATCTCTTCTTTTTGAGATCTGATGGTAGATCTAAGTTTCCCTTTGTGGGTTTTATGGTGAAAAACTATTTGGTTTTGAAAAAAGAAGAGTAAAACTCTTGATTTAATTCAAAAGAAAGAAGAAGGCTTGGAATCTTCAGAGAAGGGATAGAGGCACAAACCCTAGGTTTTTTTTTTAGAGAATGAAAATTGTTTTTTTATTCATCATCATGTTGCCTTATATAGGCTTACATATTTACATATAGCCCCTTGGGCTTTGCAAAAATGGTATTTTGCCCATCCCATGACTCATGTGCCATTTCATTTTTGCACATAAGCCATGGGCTTACAAAAAATTGGCATTGTGCCCATTTTGCATACATTCATGTATAAAAAATTACATAAAAATTATTTATTACATGATTTTGTTGTTGGCATGGGGAGGCTGGCCGCGGGCTCGACTTGGGCATGGGCCCGCTTGACCTGGGCTTGGGCCCACCTAGCTTGGGGTTGACCTTGACCTTGACTTTGACTTGGTCAACCGGGAACGAATATCTATTTTTCTTGCCCGAGGGGTGCAAATTTTGACTTCAACACCAAACGACTCCGTCAAGACATTTGCGGAGATGGAGCTGTTATTTACGCAAAGATTCGCAAGCGCTAGCGAGCGTACCCCGATTACTGCATTAATTAACGCCAGGGTGAAGCTAGGCGAAACTTGGGTTCAATACGCAATACGATGGCGAAATCTGTGGTCGAAATGCGAACATCGCATCGAAGAAGCGCTGATGGTGGGCATGTTCGTGAGCAGTCTTGATCCGCAGGCGGCCATCTCCCAGTTCATGATGTTTTTCAAGCCGACTACTTTCCAGGCCTTGATTGACAAGCTGGCCCAAATGGACCAGATGGGTCATAGACCGTCTCCTCCAAAGCTGGAGCCGCGGAACGAGAAGGGAAAGGGGAAAGCGACCGTCATCGCCAATGCTCAACAGCAGCCCAGTGGTCTAAGACCAGTTGATCACCAAAATGATAGAACCCGATCTCTTGGAGACAAAATAAGACGCCCTTACCCGTTCCCTCGTGACAAGACGAAGAGATTATTCGAGCTTGCACTGCGCTACAGGCTCATCACTCTGCCGGAGCCACAACGCCCAGCGCAACCAGGCGACATTAGCAATCCTAACTATTGCCCTTATCACCGAATGTTGGGCCATCCGATCCAAGATTGTTACATCTTCAAAAGCTGGATAGAAGATCAGTACCAACAGGGCAAATTCGTATTATCCGAGAGTTGGAAGGTGAACCCTCCTCAGCTGCATGCTCTCAAGAAGACGGATACACCGGGGGCATCGTGTTCTTTCGTAGAAGAAGCTCCATTGGAGGTCTCTCTTTCAGCCAAAACTAAAAGAGGTCGCTCTTTCATCCAAAACTAAAAGAATGCTGAAAGATCTCCACACATGTCCGACAATTAGGTGGAAGAATCCACTGGAACCTGAGATCATTGAGGGGATGCTGAAGCCGCGACCAACTCCAAAAATTGGTGGTGATAGCCAAAGCATTCGCGCCCAACCGTCAAAGTCTTCAAAGAAGAAGAAGAAGACCAAAAAGCCCATGAAGCCTGGTGACAAGCGCACGGACCTGCAAAAACAGATTGACGTGTTGGAAGAATATAATCAAAAAGCGCGGACTCCAGTCACACTCTAAGAATTTCTCAGCCACGTACTTGAGAACGGAGATGATGACGATGGAGAAAACTCATCGGATGAATCTGAAGATTATGTAGCAAGCTGCCATGTGATCTTCCACTCGTTGATTGACAATGAAGAAGCTCCTTACACAGAGAAACTGGGGGAAGATCCTGAACCGGAACTTCTAGGGCCATCAGACGAAATGATTGATGAATTCCTGAACGAAGCTCTTTCGAAAAGCAAAGCTGATCGGGAGCATGAGATGGCCATATTTGAAAAGGCCACATCGATTCATCTTGGCGACAACTGATTACTTCTCTAAATTGGCAGAAGCAGTACCGCTGAGGGAAGTGAAGACGGAGAATATCCTCCATTTCTTCAAGACGCATGTCATTTATCAGTTTGGAACTCCACGACGAATTATCTCCGATAACGGGCCAGCCTATAGAAGCCACAAGATCAGCCACTTCGCACAACAGCATAACATAGACTGGAGATACTCTTCAGTCTATAATCCCCGAGCTAATGGTCTAGCCGAGGCTTTTAACAAGACCTTGACGAAGATCGTGAAAAAGACGGTGTCCCGAAATAAGAAGGACTGGCACGAACGACTGCATGAAGCTCTCTGGGCGTATCGAACTACGTTCAAAACGGCCACGAACACAACGCCGTACGCATTGGTATTCGGTACAGAAGCGGTACCCCCCTCGAAATAGAGTTACCCTCTCTACGAGTGGCAGTTCATTACGAGCTAACGGACGAAGAGAATGCTCACCTTCGGCTTGAGGAGCTCGATGCCCTTGATGAAACCCGGCTCATAGCACAACAAAATCTGGAGGCTTATAAAGCAAAGATGACACGCTCATATGAAATATTGACTGGGCCGAGAACATTCCGCCAAGGCGAACTCGTGCTAGTGGTCAAAAGACCTATGATCCCCAATCATGCCAAATGGGGGAAATTCGAGCCGAACTATGAAGGCCCGTATATCATAGACAAGGTCTACCACGGTGGGGCCTACCTACTCAAGGACATGCATAGCGAAAGGCCCTTCAGGCCAATAAATGGTCGCTTCCTGAAAAAGTATTACGCTTGACGAGTCACGGCCTAGGTCAATGATAGATGACGACGACTATGTCCGCTCGCTATCTTCCTAAACCCAAACTCTATAAGTAGTAGCCGGCTAACGGACCGAAACGTCCTTAAACTAACAACGAACCGAAACGTCCTTAAACTAACAACGGACCGAAACGTACTTAAACTAACAATGGACCACTATGTCCTAAAACTAGCTGTTGACCAAGACGTCGATAAACTACTGTGGGTTGCAACATCCCAAGGCTGATATAAAAAAAAGAGAAGAATAAAAGAATAAAAAAAAGAAGAAAGAAAAAAATGGTATGTCAGAAAAAAGGGCACGGATGAAAACCCGAGAGGGCTACGTGAGTAAAAACAGCAGGGCTACCGGCGAGTTTTGTGAAAACCCGAAAGGGCGCAATCTCGTTAAAAGACACTTGCAAGGTCCTCTCGACCTTGTGAGGAGAAACCACCTGCGTGAGATCCTTACAACTCACAAGGGAGCAACACACTTAGGGATCCCCACAATTCCTAAGGAGAAATTACACTTACGAGATCCTCACGACTAGTAAGGAGAACCCTCTTATGAGACCCTCACGGCTCATAAGATTCAAAAGTCTTAAGCTACAGGGATCTAAACCTGTTCTTAAGTGGCCACCATAACCTCCAACACTGCCCTACAAGCGGTTCAGTATTGACCCTTGTATACGATCCACGGGCGCAAAAAAACATTTCCCTAACAAAGTCCTACCCGCGACTAAGGATATGTCTATATGGTGAACAACCCTTGTAAGTCCTCTCGACTTATAAGGAGAAAACACTCTTGTAAGATCCTTACGACTTATAAGAGAACACACACTTAGGAATTCTCACGATTCCTAAGGTGAAAAAGCACCTATATGATCCTCACGACTCGCAGAGAGAAATACCTTCATAAGACCCTTACGGCTCATGAAGTCAAAAGCCTTAGTCGACAGGATCCTAACCCTGTTCGCTAAGCCACCTTTGTTCGACATCGACAGAGGCAGATGATGATTCGCTTCTAGCAATATCCCAGTTGTAGCGGTGCTGATGCCGAAATCGGTGTCTAACTACAAGCTTGCAGCAAAGAAGCTAGAGAGCCACGCATGCATACGAAATAGCCGAAATGATGGGGCAACTTGCAACAAAATCAGCAAGTAAAAATGTATGCATGCAAAATAACCGAAATGATTGGGCAACTCGCAATAAAAAGCAGCGAGTAAAAATAAAATAAATAGCCGAAATGATTGGGCACCGCAAAAAATAGCCGAAATGATTGGGCAATCGTGACCTTCACGATATAAAAGCTGAAATGATAGAGCATAGCGGAAAGAAATAAAGAAAAATGAAATTTATGCCCTACAGGTGATATCACATCAATCTCTGTATACAATTCAAGGGCACAAAAAAAAAAGGAATCACACCTTCCCTCCCCAAGCTCCATCAGAAAACGAAGCCAAATCTCGACGGTTCAGGGATAGCCTAGAGATCATCAACAGCGTTCCTCCCCATTCCAGCAGGATTCGAACGCTGCAATCAACCCTGGAGCTACGGCAAAGCCTCTACTCTAGATCTCGATGGTTCCCAGACAACCTGGAGGCCACTTCGATATTCGTCTCTATACAACAGATAATACGTCATCCAAATGACCCCGCCTCGGAAACACATCATCTACATGACCCCGTCTCGAAAATACGTCATCCAAATTGTTGGAGATAGTGCCCTCAGAGTCAATTATTGGATCACAGGCACGTGATTGCAATGATTGAGGGAGGACCTATACCGGTAGGACAATCTTACTCAAGATGATAGTATGCTATCTGGTTTATCTTTATCATCGTGTACTGCTTTAGGTGACCTTACAGGTCACTATTGCACGTTGATAGAGCCCCTAGGATTCTTGCTTGACTGCCAGCAGTATGAGGGCGATCATATATGTGAGAGCTGGGGTCTATAAGCACATCCTTAAAAGGTCCCTAGTCGTAGGAGTTTCGAGACAGGGCATCGATACTCCAGAGTAGACTAATGTATACAGTCGAGACCCCGACGAGGGGCGGTGGCCGGTCTTACAAGCCACTGGTGTCAGTTGGTTCACCTAAGATGTATACAGGTGCTCATTGGGTTATAAGTACACTGGACAGGACTCGCCGGGAACATGCTGGTTGGTCTTATACCTGACGTCCGATAGCAGTTCCCTGGTGACATGTGTACAGGTTAGTTCATCGACTTGAGATCGTCATTTGTCTCGTGTGAGTTCCCACTGTACTTTGATTACTAACCTACCACGCTCAAAGGAGTTGTGTAAACAGGTTTTAGTTGGGTACAGTCCCGAGCCACATGGAGGCAGTGAGCGGATCTGCAGGGGTTCGTCTCTCCTGGTATTGGGGGTAAGGTCGCGCTGTGTCTAGGAGAGCCATTACACGAAGTCCTTGGTCAAGGCAGGAGATTTACTGATAGGTATTCCAGTAGTATCTCAAGGTGTTCTGGGCTACACTCTGACACGACTTGTACCGCTTTTGGGGGTCTGACTTTTACCAACCCCCTAGGCCCGCCATGCGATGCTCATAGACGAACGGACCGGACTGTACGGATATTGTCACTGACAGGCTCAGTAGGGTGTCAGGATGAGTTCGCTCATCGACATCCCTTTTGGTCAATACCTGGTAGCCCGTTACGTATCGGCTAATACCTCTGATGTGCTAGTGGTTAAATCCACAACCATGGTGTTGACGAGTCTTTAGAGTCCCCTACAGACCGTCTATTCAAGTTTCGGGCAAAACGCTGTAGAGGCCGTATGGAGATATGGCAGGGTTCGACCAGATACGTGTGGTATTGCACGGATCGTGATCGGACGGATTTTACTAGTGGGCTTTGGTTTAAGCCGGATCCTAGTATTGTACAGTGTAGATTTTGTCTTTTTGACCGAATACAAATGCGGGCATGTATATGCAGTCGCGGGGTTTTCCTGTAATTTATTACGGGATCAGTTTTCTGAAGTTGCCAGTTTGCATTCCGTTCCGGCCAGTTTTCCTTTGTTCCTTCACGGCCGGATTTTTCCGATGGAGGGGGTTATTTGCAAGTGTGCAAATTATCTTTTGTAGAGGTGTTATTTGTGATTTGTGGCTTTATGATAGATATAGCATCATGAGATTCTTTTTGTATCACTTGTTTTGCATTAATGAGATTGGATTTGCATTTGAAATTGATGTGAGGCTTGATTTGGCTTTTGCTCACCCATTCCACCATCTTATGCTCACCTCCCTTTGATAATTTCTTCCTCCTCAATCATGATAGAGGGCCAGCCACTTTTGTGTGAGGATGAGGGTTCATTTTGGTTGTGGTTGGCAAAATTTTGATCTCATATCATTTTAGCTTACACCAAAAATCATAAGCTCATTTCATTCTTCATTCCTCCATCACCATGGCAACTTCACAACCCCATGAGAAAAAACTCTCTACACTAGCCTACAGAATTTCTTGGACGCGTCGACTCGCCAACTTCGTGCCCGAGTTGCCTCGGTCCAGAGGTGGGAGCCCGTAAAAGAACCCGGCGATGTGGTGCCCGTTTCGACGAGGAGCTGAAGACCGGAGATTCCGCGAGGAAATCGGAGTGGAGGCCGAAGACCGAAGGACACGGATCGCTCGGTATAGCTTTCTATCCTTTCTCGTATTTGCTAGGAGTAGGTTAATGGTCCGATCCGGGATTTTAGTGCGCGGTGGTGCCGGTTTCTAGTTTTTAGAAAAAGTTTCGTTTCCGCATTTCGGCGTCGGATTGACGGCCGGGGCGCCGCCGTGCACTTACACTGGTATCAGAGCCAGGCTATTAACCTAGTCTAGCTTGCTCTAACGTGTTTACAAGTTCGATCGAACGGATTTTCAAAAAACCGCGTTTCCATGTCAAGTTTCTGTCGAATTTTTACAGTGCTTTAAAAATTATTTGGTATATTGTAAAAATACGTGCAGAGTTTTTTATGCATTCTGTGATAATTTGGTAGGCTGAAGTTACTGAATCGCGGCGGAACAGCGGCCAAAACCATGTTTTGGCCGCGGTTCCGCCGCCGAATTTTGGCTTCACTGCATCAAATTTTTACAGTGGCTCTCTGACATGGAAATAGGGTTTCTGGTATATTCGTTTTGGGCCCAGATGTTTTTGAGTGCTACAGTTGTGCTTGGGGCCCGCTTCGGGAAAATTTAATCGATCGAAAATTTTAAACATGTTAGCTCACAGTATTTACATTATATCTGCGACCGTGAATGTCACTTGATCGGTAAATCCTGTCTATCTGCTATAGCCCTTTTAGACGGATTTGCGAACGTGACATTCACGTTGATGTTCTGTGTTGTGCTGTGATGTTGCGGATTGGTCGTGGGGGATAGCCTGGATGCAATGGTAGTACAGTTTGGTTATTTATGTACATTTGATATTGCGGGGCGAGCGTCCGACATGTGGCCTTCCGTTACTGCCTGTTTGTATATTATTCTTTTGGGGCACGACTGGGCTGAGGTCGATGTACCCGTTGTATATATTTTACTTTCTATACTAGGATTACCCCGCGGTGGGGTGTACGGATAGCCGGGTTCTAGAGGGCAATGAGCCCGCATCTCATGGCTTTAAGACGGAGGGGGCTATACTCTAGAATTGGCGGGCTATTCACCGCACTCGTAGGGGGTATAGGTTGACTCAAGGAGGGGTGCCCAAGTTACCGGATTCCGTGAAGTGCTGGGTGGTCCATTCACGTTGCTGAAGGGGGCTGCCTCGCTTAAGGTTTTGGCGGGTAACTTGCCGCGCCCGTATGGGTCTAGGATTTCATTGCACATGCTATCCACATGACCAGGAGAACGTCGGGTTTCAGTAGCGGCTCTATGAAACCCGGGGATCCCAGATATCTGTATTGTTCTGTGATGCTGGTTACATTTCTGTGATGTTGCATTTTATCACGCCTTGATCGATATTATATATTGATATATATACTAGTAGATGTTGTATATGTTTTGCATCCGCGCTAGTCCAGTCCCCGCTCTGTCGTTAGTTAAGTAACCCAACGGGTAATGATGGGACCCAGTGGCGAATGCGGATGTCATATACGTACATCATTATTTTCGTTCTTTATTGGTGTGATCAATTGATGGGACTGCGTTGATTCGGATCAATGCAAGCTAAACAAACCTACTCTGATGTTGTTGGAACAATTTTTCAAAAAAGTGTTACTGCAAGGACGTTCTCTTTTGTTTTGCACAGTGGTATTCGGTTATGAATATCCAGCTCCTCAGTCGACGAGGCAAGGGTCGAGATCCCTTAACCGGGAGTGACCCCTTGGACAGAAGTTTGCGTCAGGGAAATAACTTCACTATAGCCGATTGCCTTTTGCTTTGCATCGTGGTATTCAGTTGGAATATCCTGCACCTCATTCTACGGGGAAAGAGCCGAGATCCCTTCACTGGGAGTGACCTCTTTAGCAAAGGTTTTCATCACTATATTTTTAAAAAGCTATCCGGTTCCTTCAACGATATAAAGTTCATTACGTTAAAGGTTTTCGCCAGAAACCATTCGTAGCCCTCCGTAGTTTCATATGGATAGTCAATAAGTATTCAAACTGTGTTTGTTGGCCAAAGTCAAGGCACAGTGATTGGTAGCTATTGGGTATTCATATGCAGCATAGATAGATGCGTTGGTTTGGGACAGTCGTACTGTCTTGTTGGCCAAAGTCAAGGGTAGGTACAGGTGGGTTCAAATTAACCTGGAGAATGACGGGTAGAACTTGACATATGACTTATGATTTGTTGGCCAAAGTCAAGGTCATAAGAGCATGGAGCAAAAATCACATAGGGAGTTTCTAAAGAAACTGAAACTTGCCAGATATGCGCATACCTTCTGGAGTGTGATAACTTGAGCGGATTCCGTCACGTTATCATGCGATGATAGTTGGATCCCGATTCCCACTGATGAGTTGGTTTACTCCTCGGGTGATCCCGACTAATTCTTCTTTCAAGTTTGGAGGAGAATTTGACGGTACAGTGGGAGGTTTCCTGATTAGATAAATTGGTAACCATTCTGATCTAGGTTAGAGTGCACGCTGAGTGTTTCTTTTCTCTCTTTCTTTGGCAGCGACTATGACCCGACCCTAGACTATGACTCAGTGACCAAAATTAACCGAACCTTCTTAAAACACTGGCTTTTGGATTGTCAGAGTTGCAAACCCCTTTGCCACTCCTACTTTTACCCTTTTTTCCAAAACACCCCGTATTACTACGAACGTCCACTTCCATTGGATAAAACCATCGTATGGTTATATACGAACTCGAAGGAATTTATTCGAGGATAGTTTCTGATTCTGGAGAAAACGAATAGGACTATTCAGTTGTCTTTTCCTTTTACCTTCTCTCAGGTTGCGAGTACTCCTTGGTTTAGGAGATAGTACACCTATTACGCAAATTGGATAGTCTTCTTCCAAACCTTAGGCTGGTGCCGAACGGTAGGGAATGAAGAAAACCAATTAGCATAACTATGGTGTACAGAAGGTATTAAGTAAAGACATATCAAGGGATTAGTAAGAGGGCAAAGTAAATTGCGACTGCTATTCACGACCAAACCAAGTATTTCTTCACCAATTCTAAATCACCTTTGCATTTCTCCAGGACACTCCGTATCACTACGAAGATTAACAGTTTATTGGATACTCCATCGTATGGTTATATACGAACTCGAAAGGAACTTGTTCCAGTTCGGGGATGGATTCTGGTTCAGGAGAAATAGGAATAAGGTTTATTCGGTTGTCTTTTATCTTCACCTTCTCTCGCATTGCGAGTGCTCCTAGGATTAGGAAAGTACACCCATTATACTTATTGGATAGTCTTCTTCCAAACCAAAGGCTGGTGCCGAACGGTAGGGAAGGAAGAAAACCATTTGGCCTAAAGGGGTGTGCAGAAGGTAACGACTAAAGACATATAAAGGGATTTGGAGAGGTGGTAAGGAATTATACGGTTACAGTTGTGAATTTGATAATGGAAGAGGCATTACTAGGAATACCCGGATACCCCTACGAAACATTTCAATGTGGACTGTTAAAAGAAAACTGATTTCCCAATTAGCTCTTGCTCCAGGGTATGTATTTACCAGGTATGATTCTCACATCTGTATGGTTTTACAGATGATGAGTGGGAGTAAGTTATTGGGAATTAGGTGATCATCCTCACTATATCGGAATTCGTTGTAATTGGTGATATTTCAGGAAGTCACCTGGGTTGTTTGCCAGACGGCAAATATTTGGTTTTGAATATCCGTTGTTATGCACCAATTTCAAATTGATATATCTGTGCGCCTATTTTCATAGAGTGAGATATACCTTTTGAAATTATGTCTATGACATTTACCTGTATCAGTGGATGGTTAGGTAAGGAGTATTAAACAGCGGTGTAATTCTTCATAACCATAGTACAGTTTTCAACCTACGACACACAGGGTTTGAGTTATTAGACTCAGGAGACTTATACAAAGTATTGTATGTTGTCCGGTGTCCATGAGGACAGAGGGGTTGGTACTCGTACTATATTCTGTTTACTTGTGACTTCTCTAGTTCTTAGACATGTGTTTCATAGAAATGTAAAGACTAAGTTTTAAGAAGTTATAGGTATAAGAGTAAAGTAGAGAATCAGGTGTTGCAAGTATCGGGATTCTTCAAGGTGATCGAAGATGTAGATACTTGTGTATGGTATTCAGTTGGTAGTAATAATTAAGAGAACTTGCTTCTCTTTCAGGTTACTCATAATTGGAAGTACTCCTAAGTTGAGTAATGTTGATCGGCCTCTTTCCATTTAGTTGACATGCACTGGAGACAGCTGCATGATTTGAATCTGGTTCAATTAAATTAGTGCCTCTGTTTCTGTATTGGATATATAACAGTTCATATCTTAACATTGTTAAGGTACGGGGAGTAGTCCGGCTTATGCTTAAAACCAGACTTTGGATAACTCAAGGCACGTTTCTGTAATGGCTGTTTGTGGGTTGACCCAGGCTATGGCGAGGGTTGACTTTCTACCATCTGGAAGATCAATAGTGATATTGTTCTAGACTCGCCACAGTTTTAATAAAAATGGATTTTTTCATAAAACAGTAGTGGGAGTATGGTAGAACTGGAAGTGATTCCAGAACCGCAAACGATTACTGAAAATTTGATAAGAACCTCAAGATTCAATCTGTTTTGACATTCCATTAGCCACTCTGCAGATATGGTGGGTAACCTCAGGCGCTCGAGAGGTACTTCGGTATGCTCAAGGTCGGTGGCAGGGAGGTTCTTGTTTACCCAGACTTGCCATTGCTGTTGTTCCAGACTATGAGACCCGGCAGGAGGATGAGTATAGCGTCGTTCTGAATTGGCTTCAGAAGTGTACGTGTATATGACTCTGCCAGAGGGTTGTCGTAGTCAGTGGGAGCAGCGGAAGCATGGTGGACAAGTGGCTTATGTCTATTTATAGACTAAAGCTGATATAGCGGAGATAGATCATCTATTTCTGATGTGACAGTCATAGGTTTGACTTCATCAGAATAGGGGATGGATCTGTTAAGAAGGTAGTAAGGTGTGATGTCCTGGTATTTGGATGACATACACAGAGTAGGAAGTGAAATTCCTATACTACAATCGGTTATATTTTGGTTGTCACACAGTGGTTTCTCCACATGGGACTTGGATATAATATCAAGACATTCTGGTTACTAGATCTATAGATCTAGATTTGGGTGGTTTCCTAATCAGGGTACTTAGACATCATTCTAAGAGTTTTTTAGAATGGACGACTCCTGACACGGTAGTATACCTGCAGGTGATGGAGTCACCCTCTCTAAAGGAGTCTTACAGACTAAAGGGGAGAGGGATGTGCATGATTGGCAGATCACTTGCTTAGGCAATTGAGTCAATCATGAGATGTCAAGTACCACACCAGATATTGTTTTTGCAGTAGGTGCAATAAGTTGATATTGATCCAATCCTGGAGAAACATTCGGAAGCAGTTTTAGAACATAAGTGGATGTTCTAGGGATTTGATAACGGCAGCCTCCTTTAGGAGACGGTTATCATTCCAGGCTTCCAAGGTGACCTGGATAATAGAGTGGTTGTTAGAGTTATAGTTTTCCCTATGACGAGGGGCAGTATTTTGGACAGGCGGTCCAGGCGGATACTGAGGGAGGCATGGCGCAGGATACTGTTTAAGTTCAGTTGACGATACAGTCTAAGAAGTTTGGATTTGGAGTTCACTTATGAACTAGGTCCCATCAGACATCCAAACATATTCTAAGACAGGTATTGCTCATTTTGGGAGATGGGTTTCTCCGCGAACTTGAGATAAAGAGAGACATAGAAAGAAATATCACAGCGGATCCACTCACTGAGGCTATTCCTCGAACGCAATAGTTTCGCAAACGAGCTTTGTGAGACTGACTAGTAGAGGAGTTGGGTGTTCGGTATCACACGGGCTGTGAGTATGCGACATCGCAATAATTAGACTTGAGTGCAAGTGGGAGATTGTTGGAGATAGTGCCCTCAAAGTCAATTATTGGATCACAGGTACGTGATTGCAATGATTGAGGGAGGACCTATACCAGTAGGACAGTCTTATTCAAGATGATAGTATGCTATCTGGTTTATCTTTATCATCGTGTACTTCTTTAGGTAACCTTACAGGTCACTATTGCACGTTGATAGAGCCCCTAGGATTCTTGCTTGACTGCCAGCAGTATGAGGGCGATCATATACGTGGGAGCTGGGGTCTATAAGCACAACCTTAAAAGGTCCCTAGTCGTGGGAGTTTCGAGACAGGGCATCGATACTCAAGAGTAGACTAGTGTATACATTCGAGACCCCGACGAGGGGCGGTGGCCGGTCTCACAAGCCACTGGTGTCAGTTGGTTCACCTAAGATGTATACAGGTGCTCATTGGGTTATGAGTACACCGGACAGGACTCTCCGGGAACATGCTGGTTGGTCTTATACCTGACGTCAGATAGCAGTTCCCTGGTGACATGTGTATAGGTTAGTTCATCGACCCGAGATCGTCATTTATCTCGTGTGAGTTCCCACTGTACTTTGATTACTACCCTACCACGCTCAAAGGAGTTGCGCAAACAGGTTTTAGTTAGGTACAGTCCCGAGCCACATGGAGGCAGTGAGCGGATCTGCAGGGGTTCGTCTCTCCCGGTATTGGGGGTGAGGTCGCGCTGTGTCTAGGAGAGCCATTATACAAAGTCCTTGGCCAAGGCAGGAGATTTACTGGTAGGTATTCCAGTAGTATCTTAGGGTGTTCTGGGCTACACTCTGACACGACTTGTACCGCTTTTGGGGGTGTGATTTTTACCAACCCCCTAGGCCCGCCATGCGATGCTCATAGACGAATGGACCGGACTGTACGGATATTGTCACTGACAGGCTCAGTAGGGTGTCAGGATGAGTTCGCTCATCGATGTCCCTTTTGGTCAATACCTGATAGCCCGTTACGTTTGGCTAATACCTCTGACGTGCTAGTGGTTAAATCCACAACCAAGGTATTGACGAGTCTTTAGAGTCCCCCACAGACCATCTTCTCAAGTTTCGGGCAAAACGCTGTAGAGGCCGTATGGAGATATGGCAGGATTCGATCAGATACGTGCGGTATTGCACGGATCGTGATCGGACGGATTTTACTAGTGGGTTTTGGTTTAAGCTGGATCCTTGTATTGTACAGTGTAGATTTTGTCTCTTTGCATGTATTCGGTCGGAATACAAATGCGGGTATGTATATGCAGTCGTGGGGTTTTCCTGTAATTTATTACGGGATCAATTTTCTGAAGTTGCCAGTTTGCATTCCGTTCCGGCCAGTTTTCCTTTGTTCCTTCACGGCCGGATTTTTCCGATGGAGGGGGTTATTTGCAAGTGTGCAAATTATCTTTTGTGGAGGTATTATTTGTGATTTGTGGCTTTATGATAGATATAGCATCATGAGATTCTTTTTGCATCACTTGTTTTGCATTAATGAGATTGGATTTGTATTTGAAATTGATGTGAGGCTTGATTTGGCTTTTGCTCACCCATTCCACCATCTTATGCTCACCTCCCTTTGATACTTTTTTCCTCCTCATTCATGATAGAGGGCCGGCCACTTTTGTGTGAGGATGAGGGTTCATTTTGGTTGTGGTTGGCAAAATGTTGATCTCATATCATTTTAGCTTACACCAAAAATCATAAGCTCATTTCCATTCTTCATTCCTCCATCACCATAGCAACTTCACAACCCCATGAGACAAACTTCTCTACACTAGACTACAGAATTTCTTGGACACGTCGACTCGCCAACTTCGTACCCGAGTTGCCTCGGTCCAGAGGTGGGAGCCCGTAAAAGAACCCGGCGATGTGGTACCCGTTCCGACGAGGAGCTGAAGACCGGAGATTCCGTGAGGAGATCGGAGAGGAGGCCGAAGACCGAAGGACACGGATCGCTCGGTATAGCTTTCTACCCTTTCTCGTATTTGCTAGGAGTGGGTTAATGGCCCGATCCGGGATTTTAGTGCGCGGTGGTGCCGGTTTCTAGTTTTTAGAAAAAGTTTTGTTTCCGCATTCCGGCGTCGGATTGACGGCCGGGGCGCCGCCGTGCACTTACACTGGTATCAGAGCCAGGCCATTAAGCTAGTCTAGCTTGCTCTAACGTGTTTACAAGTTCGATCGAACGGATTTTCAAAAAACCGCGTTTCCATGTCAAGTTTCTGTCGAATTTTTACAGTGCTTTAAAAATTATTTGGTATATTGTAAAAATACGTGCAGAGTTTTTTATGCATTCTATGAAAATTTGGTAGGCTGAAGTTACTGTATCGCGGCGGAACAGCGGCCAAAACCACGTTTTGGCCGCGATTCCGCCGCCGAATTTTGGCTTCACTGCATCAAATTTTTACAATGGCTCTCTGACATGGAAATAGGGTTTCTGGTATATTCTTTTTGGACCCACATGTTTTTGAGTGCTACAGTTGTGCTTGGGGCCCGCTTCGGGAAAATTTAATCGATCGAAAATTTTAAACATGTTAGTTCACAGTATTTACATTATATCTGCGACCGTGAATGTCACTTGATCGGTAAATCCTGTCTATCTGCTATAGCCCTTTTAGACGGATTTATGAACGTGACATTCACGTTGATGTTCTGTGTTGTGCTGTGATGTTGCGGATTGGTCGTGGGGGATAGCCTGGATGCAATGGTAGTACAGTTTGGTTATTTATGTACATTTGATATTGCGGGGCGAGCGTCCGACATGTGGACTGCCGTTACTGCCTGTTTGTATATTATTCTTTTGGGGCACGACCGGGCTGAGGTCGATGTACCCGTTGTATATATTTTACTTTTTGTACTAGGATTACCCAGCGGTGGGGTGCACGGATAGCCGGGTTCTAGAGGGCAATGAGCCCGCATCTCATGGCTTTGAGACGGAGGGGCTTTACTCTAGAATTGGCGGGCTATTCGCCGCACTCATAGGGGGTACTGGTTGACCCAAGGAGGGGTGCCCAAGTTACCGGATTCCGTGAAGTGCTGGGTGCCCAAGTTACCCCGTCGCGGAAACACGTCATCTATATGACCCCGTCTCGGAAACAAGTCATCTACATGACCTCGTCTCGGAAATACGTCATCCAAATGACCCCGTCTCGGAAATACGTCATCCACATGACCCCGTCGCGGAAACATGTCATCTACACGACCCCGTCTCGGAAATACATCATCCACATGACCCCGTTGTTAGTTGTATGTATGCCCTAGAGGCCAGTATTGTACAGATGATGTATATTATATTGGATGCTTGGACATATATAGAGATGACTTTCTTGCTCGATATGATAGTATGCTATCTGGTTACTCTTTATCTTAACATGTATACTAGTCTCTTTAAACTGTCTTATAGTTACATGTTGGTAAAGCCCTTAGGATGAGTACTTGACTACCTGGACTATGATGCGGATCATACTAGTGGGGACATGGTAGTCTATAGGTACATCCTTTAAGGTCCCTAGTCGTGGGTGTATCAAGACGGGGCATCGATATACCAGTGTAGACTAGCGTATACGCCTCTCGACCCATGAGATGGGCGATGGATGATCCCATATCCATTGGTGTTTGACATCAGAGATGGTATACGGGTGCTCAGTGCAGATTGGGTACACTGGACGGACTCGCCGAGAACTCCCAGATGGTATTATACCTCACGTCAGATGGCACTTCTCAGGTGACACTTGTGCAGGTTAGTCTGTAGACCCGAGATCGTCATAGAGTCTTGTGTGATTCCCACTGTGCTTTGATCTCCACCTTACCATGTCCATGAGGGCATGCAAAACGGTGGTCTTTGGGTACAGTCCCGAGTCACATGGAGGCAATGAGCGATAGGAGGGGTTTCGTCTCTCCTGGTATTGGGGGTTGATGTTGCGCTGTGCTCGATTGGCCGTAACAGGGAAGTCCCTGGCCAGGGCTGATCAGAGATTTACTGGTAAGTGTTACCAGTAGTTTCTCGACCCGTTATGAGCCTCACATCGGCACGACTTATCGGTTATTGGGGTCTGACGTTTACCACCCCTAGACTTGATATGCGACATATCAGACGATCAGACCGGACTGTACGGTAAGTGTTACTGGTTGGATTCACAGGAGTGTGAGCGGGCTGGCTCGTCGATCTTCTGATCGCTCAATACCCGGATGGCCGTTACGTTTAGCAGACCGCTTGCGGCTTGTGGGTGCTTGATATGATCATCATCTGCTACCGGCGTATTGACGAGTCTTTAGAGTCCTACACAGAGGTTTCCTGGCTCAAGCGAAACGAAATAGGAGCGCATATGAGATATGTGCAGGACCGAGAATAATGCGTGTATGTGATACCGTATTCCATTCTCGCAATGAATGTATCGATTGGTTATATTCGATATAACCTAGATATCGAATCAAGGATTGATTCGATAAGCCGATACATAGGATACTAGTCGGTTATATGCGATATGACCGGATCGTTAAATCATGTGTTGATTTAATGATTTAATGTATAATTATATATTTGATATATTACTTTGCATTAACTATTATTGGTTCACTTTAAATGGATTTTCTCACTTGATGTGCAAGTTGTATATGTGATATACTTTTGTGCACATGTTTGTATCATGTTTGATGATGCATATTTGATTGGTTAAGTGTAAAGAATCAAACCATGGTTAAAAAGATGATTAGGGTTTTGCTTATTCATTTATTTATTTGTTTGTTTATTTATTTATTTGGAAAAGATTATGATAAGAATGGTGGGTTTCTTTGTTTCTAGTTGAAGCTTCATGAAGCTATGACTTTGTAACCATTCTTGTCTTCATGCTTAACCCTAACCCTTCCAAGTAACCATGGTCTATTCTCTACACTCTACCTTAGTTAGTATATGATAAGTATTCATTATCTTTTCTTTTTTCAATTAACACTTATCATATTCTTTCTTCTTCTTCATCATCTTCTTCTTCAAGAAAAGCTTAAGTCTATCAATGGCAACTTGAGCAAAAGTGAGAGAAATCCAATTCTAAAGTGAACCCACCTCCTATTTCTTCACCCTTTACCTCTTGCCAAGTAGTATAGGGTGTTTTCTTCACAAGTTTCACAACTTGGTGAAGTTGGAGCTTGAACTTGTGATGCCTCGACGTAGATCATCTTCGGCACGAAGCCGACGACCTAGTCCGCCCACTTTCCCGATGAAGCCGACGATTGAGTTCGGGATTCAAGATGGACAGCGAGAGGACGCCTACGTGGAGCTAAGGAAGTGGAGAAACGGATCTACAAAGGTTGTAGCCTCTCTCCTTTAGTTAAGATGTTAACTAGTTTCGTTTTTCGCCTAAATTTCTAGTTAACGATCCGTAGTCTAGGGTTTCTCGGCACCATAAATTTTGAAATTGGCATGGTTGATGCCTTGTGAGACCTCTTGAGAGTGCCTAGGAACCCTACAGTGGTATCAGAGCCTAACTAGAGCCTTAGGCGATGCGTAGACGCAGTTTGAAGTCCGATCGAACCAAAATCCGAACCCAAAACATGCTCTCTGGACTTTTTTCAAAAACAGGGATTTTTGTGAATTAAAAATTCTTTAAAAATTCAGCAGGGAATTCTAAGAATTACGGTGCAAAAATTACCCAAAGATGCCTCTAAAGTGCGGCGGTTCCGCGGCCGTATTGTCACATTGCCCCATAATTTTTGCACAGTAATTCCTCATTTCTGGTGTTGGATTTTCTGGGATTTTTTAATATTTATTCAAGAGTTGAATAATCTGGGATGTTTTGGAGCTTCGATGATTCGATCAGATTATCAGACTTTGTCTATGTGGCTTTTCCGGATAATTTTTGAATATGTTAAAAAGTTCGACCGGATATAAATACCCAACTTTTCCCCTGCCGGGAAATTTCCAAGTGTTGGATTTTTCCGTGGTTTAAAGACGTTCTAAGTAGTGCAAGTAACACGATGGACCCTCTAGAAGACAACAAACCTTAACTCGATTATGTGACCGTCTTGAACTGCCCTTTGAACCTTCGGGTTTGGGGCAGTACGGCGTGCCACATGTGAGGCGTTGGCTTGACCCTTCTACGGCTGGACCGTTGGTACTGAGGCATGAACTGAATGTTTTTAGACTTATTTCATGTGTTGAGCTGTATTGGGAAAGCTTGGGTGTTCGACTGTTCGATCGGAAAGTTTAACATTTTCTGTTTATCTGGAATGTGATACAACAATTGGAATTCACAAGCAGTTATGAGATAACTGAATGAATGTTATAAACATAGCAGTTTAGTCTCACTTGATCGGTTGCCATGGAATTTTGATGTGATCAAAAGTCCATCGCAATCACGTAGCGTACGCGGATACTCGCCGGGTAAACTTAATAGACAGCCTCACTCCATATCCCCGACCAAGTGACTGTAGGAGAACCCTGTCGCCGAAAGCATCCGTTCGGGTGCTTGCAGCAGCGGTGTTCTACCTTGGTGCACTTTGTCGATGGCATCAGGGGTGCGGCCTCCTATTGAAGTTTGCGACGAGCATTCGATCAGGATATCGGGAATCTTGTTGAATTGCCCGACTTGATGTTGAAAAGAGTTTTCGATAATGAGACTAAAATGCGGGGTTTATAATTGTTAGGCATGTGATGTCTAAGTAATTCATTTGATTAGGCACGCGATGTCTATGCAGGTTGCGGATTCCAACTGTTGTAGTTTTACACTTTCTTTTCTGTGACCGTAAGTGTAATATGTGATATCGCCGGTTTCGTTGCTATATGTCAACGACAATTGGGATGCGCATATTTACTTACGTTTATAACATGTGATGTTATGTGTTGCTGGATATGTTATATTGGATCGTCGTGTTTGAATAGCCGGGGTTTTTTTTATGTGAGATGAGTGTTTTTCATTTTCATTCATGTAAAAACTTGTATGTAATATTCTTTTATTGGGGCACTTCCAGGTTGCGGAAGATGTCACCCTTTGTATATTATTTACTTTTCCGCACTAGGATAGACCCAAGGAGGAGAGCACAAGTAACCGGGTTCTGGAGTCCAGTGGGAGACCAACTCGAGGAGTCGAGTCCGGGTCTCCTAACTCTAGAATTGGTAGGGTTGCTTGCCGCTCTCGTAGGAGTCTAGGGGTGTGGGATTGGCTATTCATCACGACCGTGGAATCCGTGTTTTATACTGGCTCGTATTGAAAACACGGAAGTCCTAGTATATCCAATATTTCATATGTTTCTTCTGCTGCGATATCTGTGATGTGATCATGTTATGTTCTGTGATAGATACAGTATATAGTATATATGATATATTATATAGGCGTTACTTATGTTTTACACCCGCGCTAGCTCTGCCCCGCTCTGCCGTTAGTTACCTAACCTAACGGTGCACGAGGAGACATCGAGGCGAATGCGGATGGCATAAGTGTACTTTGTATTTATCTGTGATGTTTAGGTGACTTAAATGATGGGACTTCATTAATGTGATTAATGAAAGAAAAGAAACCTAAGATGTTGTAGAATCAAATTTTAAACAAAACAGGTAGCTACAGTTCTTGCTTTGCATAGCGGTATATATGATATACCCCGCACCTTATTCGATGAGGAAAGGACCGAGGTCCCTTCACCGGGAGTGACTCCTTTAGCAATATCTGGCAGATGCTACAAACTCGGTCTGTTTTTTATTGCTTCTATAGTTTCTGCTTTGCATAGCGATATATATGATATATCCCGCACCTCATTCGACGAGGAAAGGACCGACGATCCCTTCACCGGGAGTGACTCCTTTAGCAAAACTAGAAAAGCCTCAAAATCACTCCATTTCAAAACTTCATTTGATTCTACAACGATATCAAGTTCATTACGCAATAGGGTTTCAGAAAAACCTGTCGTAGCACTCCGTCATTTCAGATGAGTAGTAGTTAGTATTCGTGCTACGTTTGTTGGCCTGCGTCAAGGCGTAGTGTGCGGTAGCTAACTAGTATTTATCTGCTTATGCATATGATGCAGATTGGATTAGGATAGTCGTGCGACTTTGTTGGCCTGCGTTAAGGGTCGTACGGGTGGGTTTAATTCAATCAGGAAATGACGGGTTGAACTTGACTAGCGCACTATGGTTTGTTGGCCTGCGTCAAGGTCATAGGACGCTAGGGGCAAAATATTATCGGGAATTTTAAGTGTTGAAATTTGCAATGAGATTGCATACCTTCTATGAGATAGTTGGATCCCGATACCCACTGCGAGTAAGAGTTACTCCTGGGAGAGTTTTGCACATTGCAATTAGCCGATCAAGTAGGTGTCTAGAAAGGTGTCAACGAGGTTACGCCTCTGGGAAAACGAGGTTTACATTAATTAGGTTCGTGCGAAAGCACGGGGGACCTCCCTCAAAGTACCGACACTGGCCTGGCTGAAAGATTGGCGAACTTGTAGTGTGTAATTAATCCCGGCTAGTCTTTCCTTTTAGGGTTTGAAGGAAGATTTGATAAAAACCAGTGGGAGCCATCCTGATTAGATAAGATAATAACCAATCTGATCTTGCACGAGCATACGCTAAAGTGTTTTCTTCTCTCTCTCTCCAGGTAGCGACCATTTCATGCCCTAATGAAGATAATAATATGGATGTATTGACTGAACCCGCATGTTATACTGTGCTGGGGAACGTTGGTTCCGTTCTTTCTTATAAGAGTTATAGGAATGAACAAGATATAGGGGAATACCAGGATTCCCATGCCACCCGAATGAACAAAGTACATGTTGATGCATTTTCTTCGGGTGTGTTCGTTACAGAGAACTGTTCCTCCATTTGCTCTACATCCTGGGTATTAGATACCGGGTCAGGATCCCATATATGTAATCAGTTACATGGGCTCAGGAAAGGTAGAGAACTTGGAGAAGGTGATAAAGACATTAGAGTTGGAAATGGTGCAATTGTTGCAGCTAAGACTGTCGGGGAATATCACCTTGTATTACCAACTGGTAATACATTGGTTCTGAACGAATGCTATTACATACCGAACCTGATATGCAACATTATATCGGTTTCTTTGTTGAGTAAAGAGGGATATAATTTTGTATTACAAGATAATGTTATGAACATTTTCCGTAACCAAAAGTTGGTTGGATCAGGCACGTTGTGCAATGGCATTTATGTTCTGAATCAATCAACAGTTCTGAGCATAACAAACACACACAAGAGGAAGAGTTCAGAACTGAACGAATCCTTCTTGTGGCATTGTAGACTGGGTCACATAAATGCGACACGACTGGCTAAGTTGCATAAGGATGGATATTTAAATCCGTTCGAATTTTCATCTTATGACACTTGCCAGTCATGTCTCAAAGGCAAGATGACCAAAACTCCGTTTACGGGACACGGAGAAAGAGTTACCGAACTCTTGGGACTAATACATAGTGATGTATGTGGTCCCATGTCTACACATGCCAGGGATGGTTCTTCGTACTTCATTACATTCACTGACGATCTCTCAAGATACGGACATGTGTACTTGATAAGACACAAGTCTGAAGCTTTTGAGAAATTTAGAGAATATAAACAAGAAGTCAAAAACCAAACCGGAAAAAGTATTAAAATCATTCGATCTGATCGAGGAGGTGAATACTTGAGCAATGAATTCCTGGACTTCCTAAAAGAGAATGGGATTCTCTCTCAGCTGACTCCTCCATATACACCACAGCACAACGGTGTATCAGAACGGAGGAACCGCACCCTATTGGATATGGTGCGCTCTATGATGAGAACAGCTGAGTTACCTATTTCCTTCTGGAGATATGCATTGGAAACAGCTGCATACCTATTGAATATGGTTCCCACCAAAACCGTGACGACCACTCCATATGAGATATGGAAAGGAAAGAGACCGTGTCTTAATTATGTTAAGATATGGGGTTGTCCGGCATATGTAAAAACGCAAAATCCGGACAAACTCACGGCAAGGTCTATTCTGTGTAAGTTTATTGGATATCCCAAACATTCGCGAGGGTATATCTTTTAACACACCGAGGAACAAAAGGTGTTTGTTTCTCGACATGCCACCTTTTTAGAAAAGGAATTTCTTGAAAAAGAGATTAGTGGCAAGGAGGTAGAACTGGAAGAGGTTCCAGCAATAAAGAGTACAACAGAAGATTTGGTTGAACCAGAGGATTCAGTAGCTCCCGATGAACTTCAGCCTCTCCGCCGATCTAGTAGGGTTCCTCGCCTACCTGAGAGATACTACGGTTTTCTCATGGATGGTGGGAGCGAGAATTGCATCATGGAGGATGATGACCCAACTAGCTTCGAGCAGGTTATCACGAGTAGGGACTCAGTGAAATGGCTGGATGCTATGCGGTCCGAGATGGAATCCATGTACACCAACAAAGTATGGACTTTGGACGTTGCTCCTGAAGGGGTAAAACCCATTGGGAGCAAGTGGATCTTCAAGAAGAAACTTGGTGTAGATGGGAAAGTGGAGACTTTCAAAGCTAGACTTGTAGCAAAAGGTTTTCGTCAAAGACCAGGTGTGGACTATGACGAAACCTTTTCTCCAGTGGCTATGCTTAAATCCATCCGGATCATGCTTGCCATCGCTGCATATCATGATTACGAAATCTGGCAAATGGATGTTAAGACCGCCTTTCTAAATGGTGATTTGGAAGAGTGCGTATACATGACTCAGCCAGAGGGCTTCGTAGACAGTGGGAGCAGCGGGAAGGTGTGCAAGCTGCTTAAATCCATTTATGGATTAAAGCAAGCATCGCGGAGTTGGAACATCTGCTTTGACGTCATTATCAAAGAGTTTGATTTCGTCAAAAACCCAGATGAACCTTGTATCTACAAGAAGGTGGCAGAGAGTAAGGTTGTCTTCCTCGTACTGTACGTGGACGACATACTCTTGATAGGAAATGATATTCCTATGCTGCAGTCGGTCAAGCTCTTCTTATCACAAAGATTCTCAATGAAAGATCTTGGTGATGCCTCCTGCATATTGGGAATTAGGATCTATAGAGATAGATCCAAACGGATATTGGGATTGTCCCAATCTAGGTACATTGACACCATACTAAAGAGGTTTAGTATGGAAGAATCCAAGCGTGGGAACTTGCCCACGATCTCTGGAGTCACTCTCTCCAAAGAGATGTCTCCAAAGACTGATTTGGAGAGAGCTCGCATGCAAGGGATACCCTATGCTTCGGCTGTAGGCTCTATCATGTACGCGATGCTATGTACCAGACCCGATGTAGCATACTCACTAAGTGTAATGAGCAGGTATCAAGCTGATCCTGGAGAGAGTCACTGGACAGCTGTGAAGAGCATTCTCAAGTACTTACGAAGGACTAAAGAGATGCTCTTGGTGTATGGTAACGGAGAACTCCAAGTGGAGTCCTTTACCGATTCGAGCTTCCAAAGTGATAAGGACGACTCTAAGTCGCAGTCGGGATTTGTCTTTACCCTTTACGGAGGGGCGGTTAGCTGGAAGAGTTCTAAGCAGGAAACCATGGCAGACTCGACGATGGAGGCTGAATAAATCGCTGTCAACGATGCTGCTAAAGAGGCTGTCTGGATCAAAAAGTTCATTACTGAACTTGGAGTGGTTCCATCCATTGGGCATCCAATACCTTTGTATTGTGATAACAATGGAGCGGTGGCTTTGGCCAAGGAACCCAGGTCCCATCAGCGATCCAGGCATATTCTGAGGCGGTATCACCTGATCCGGGAGATAGTTGATCGCCGGGAGATCGAGGTCAGGAGGGTTGATACGAAGAACAACACGGCGGATCCACTCACGAAGGCCATTCCCCAGATACAGTTTGAGAGACTCTTCGGGATGCTCGGTATGCGATACTATAGCAGCTGGCCCTAGTGCAAGTGGGAGATTGTTAGTTGTATGTATGCCCTAGAGGCCAGTATTGTACAAATGATGTATATTATATTAGATGCTTGGACATATATAGAGATGACTTTCTTGCTCGATATGATAGTATGCTATCTGGTTACTCTTTATCTTAACATGTATACTAGTCTCTTTAAACTGTCTTATAGTTACATGTTGGTAAAGCCCTTAGGATGAGTACTTGACTACCTGGACTATGATGCGGATCATACTAGTGGGGACATGGTAGTCTATAGGTACATCCTTTAAGGTCCCTAGTCGTGGGTGTATCGAGACGGGGCATCGATATACCAGTGTAGACTAGCGTATACGCCTCTCGACCCATGAGATGGGCGATGGATGATCCCATATCCATTGGTGTTTGACATCAGAGATGGTATGCGGGTGCTCAGTGCAGACTGGGTACACTGGACGGACTCGCCGACAACTCCCAGATGGTATTATACCTCACGTCAGATGGCAGTTCTCAGGTGACACTTATGCAGGTTAGTCTGTAAACCCGAGATCGTCATAGAGTCTTGTGTGATTCCCACTGTGCTTTGATCTCCACCTTACCACGTCCATGAGGGCGTGCAAAACGGTGGTCTTTGGGTACAGTCCCGAGTCACATGGAGGCAATGAGCGATAGGAGGGGTTTCGTCTCTCCCGGTATTGGGGGTTGATGTTGCGCTGTGCTCGATTGGCCGTAACAGGGAAGTCCCTGGCCAGGGCTGATCAGAGATTTACTGGTAAGTGTTACCAGTAGTTTCTCGACCCGTTATGAGCCTCACATCGGCACGACTTATCGGTTATTGGGGTCTGACGTTTACCACCCCTAGACTTGATATACGACATATCAGACGAACAGACCGGACTGTACGGTAAGTGTTACTGGTTGGATTCACAGGAGTGTGAGCGGGCTGGCTCGTCGATCTTCTGATCGCTCAATACCCGGATGGCCGTTACGTTTAGCAGACCGCTTGCGGCTTGTGGGTGCTTGATATGATCATCATCTGCTACCGGCGTATTGACGAGTCTTTAGAGTCCTACACAGAGGTTTCCTGGCTCAAGCGAAACGAAATAGGAGCGCATATGAGATATGTGCAGGACCGAGAATAATGCGTGTATGTGATACCGTATTCCATTCTCGCGATAAATGTATCGATTGGTTATATTCGATATAACCTAGATATCGAATCAAGGATTGATTCGATAAGCTGATACATAGGATACTAGTCGGTTATATGCGATATGACCGGATCGTTAAATCAAGTGTTGATTTAATGATTTAATGTATAATTATATATTTGATATATTACTTTGCATTAACTAGTATTGGTTCACTTTAAATGGATTTTCTCACTTGATGTGCAAGTTGTATATGTGATATACTTTTGTGCACATGTTTGTATCATGTTTGATGATGCATGTTTGATTGGTTAAGTGTAAAGAATCAAACCATGGTTAAAAAGATGATTAGGGTTTTGCTTATTCATTTATTTATTTATTTGTTTATTTATTTATTTGGAAAAGATTATGATAAGAATGGTGGCTTTCTTTGTTTCTAGTTGAAGCTTCATGAAGCTTTAACTTTGTAACCATTCTTGTCTTCATGCTTAACCCTAACCCTTCCAAGTAACCATGGTCTATTCTCTACCCTCTACCTTAGTTAGTATATGATAAGTATTCATTATCTTTTCTTTTTTCAATTAACACTTATCATATTCTTTCTTCTTCTTCATCATCTTCTTCTTCAAGAAAAGCTTAAGTCCATCAATGGCAACTTGAGCAAAAGTGAGAGAAATCCAATTCTAAAGTGAACCCACCTCCTATTTCTTCACCCTCTACCTCTTGCCAAGTAGTATAGGGTGTTTTCTTCATAAGTTTCACAACTTGGTGAAGTTGGAGCTTGAACTTGTGATGCCTCGACGTAGATCATCTTCGGCACGAAGCCGACGACCTAGTCCGCCCACTTTCCCGATGAAGCCGACGATTGAGTTCGGGATTCAAGATGGACAGCGAGAGGACGCCTATGTGGAGCTAAGGAAGTGGAGAAACGGATCTACAAAGGTTGTAGCCTCTCTCCTTTAGTTAAGATGTTAACTAGTTTCGTTTTTCGCATAAATTTCTAGTTAACGATCCGTAGTCTAGGGTTTCTCGGCACCATAAATTTTGAAATTGGCATGGTTGATGCCTTGTGAGACCTCTTGAGAGTGCCTAGGAACCCTACACCCGTCACGGAAACACGTCATCAACATGACCCCGTCTCGGAAATACGTCATCCACATGACCCCGTCTCGGAAATACGTCATCCACATGACCCTGTCGCGGAAATACGTCATCCACAGGACCCCGTCTCGAAAATACGTCGTCCACATGACCCGTCGAGGAAACACGTCATCTACATGACCCCGTCTCGGAAATATGTCATCCACATGACCCCGTCGCGGAAATACGTCATCTACATGACCCCGCCTCGGAAATACGTCATCCAACGACTCCGTGGAACACGGCCAAAGTTAACCTTGACCCCGTGGAAAATGCCCGGAGCAACTTCTGACGCCGTGCAATGCGGATAACGTCAATCTCATTAGACACTTACGGGTCCTCTCGACTCATAAGGAAGAAAACTCTTTTATAAGATCCTTACGACTTATAAGGGAAAACGTACTTAGGAATCCTCACAATTCCTAAGGAGAAAATACACCTACGAGATCCTTTCGACTCGTAGGGAGAAAGTATTTATGAGACCCTCACGGCTCATGAAGTTGAAAAGTCTTAGGTGGCAGATCTGAACCTGCTTCCTAAGCCATCACTACCTCTCGGAGAGTTCAAGATGAAATGTTCTTTATTATCTACAGGCCACACTTGCCAGAGTAACATACTAACAACACAGCAAAAAGAAGAAAACGATAGTGGGAGATAAGAAAAGTGTGTCTTTATTCATGAACTCGATTGAATACAAGATACATCATATAAAAGAATAAAATATGGATACATATTATTCAAAGATTACAAGTGTGTAATTGATACAAAGGCAGCTACTGAGAAGAAGGCGTTTTCAATAAGTCAGCCAGTTGCTCGCGCACTCCTCTCAACTCCTTTTCAAGGTCAGCCGCCGCAGCCAGCTCCGCTTCGATTCGAGCCCATTGCTGCAAGCATGATGAAACCTTCTCATCGATTTCCCGTTGGGAAGCTTCGCGACTCTGCGTAACTCGCTCAATGAAGTCGAGTTTCCGCCTCAATGCCACCCCGTCCGAAATATATCGCTGCAAATTGTCAAAGACGGCTCTCAGTTGTGCGGCGTTCGCTTCGACCTGGGCACGCAATTAGAAAGACTCAGCGGAAGTCGCCTCATGTTCCTTTCTCTTGAGGATCGCCTCTTGTTCGAAATGGCGAAGGAAAAGGGCACTTTGCTCAACCCATGCAGCCCACTGGGAGTTCACGGCCAGAAACTCAGGAGCAGGATGCCTAAGCTCAAGCTCATGCAGACATGCCTCAATCTTCCTGCAGTGATTAACCGAAGACTCGACGATGCCTTTATTATGGAAGTTCACAAACGTCGCCAGCATTGGATTAACCTCGGCAGCAAAATCTGCAGCGGATATAGGGGCCTCCGCGTTAAGCTCCTCGACGTATTCGCTTAACATACGCAGGATGGTCACAGCGCCTTTGGAAGATGGACGTCTAGAAAAGGGCCCTGCTGGCATTACGATGCGAGACTCGAACGGAGCTAGAGTCGACGTGATTCCTGCAAAATAAATCATAATCAGATGTCGGCTCAAGAAATAAAGAAAATACACGAACAATAGAGTCTACTATACCGGCTGCAACAGGGAGCAGAGCTAGGAGTACTGGTGGCACAACGGTACCCTCGTCCCCTCCTTCAATTTGTAAGGCTACAATGTAACATTTCAGAAAATATAAAATATTATTTTTAGGATTTAATATTAAAATAATATTTTTCCCGAAAACTGCCCGATTTGCGAAATTGGGGTTTTCGAAAAAGGGTATAAATATATACCAATAATTGTTAAATAAATGGAAATAAAAATGATTTATTCATTTAATAATATAATTAACGGATTTGGCAATTTTAAAATTTATTATATGCAGTTTCGATAAAAACCCGATTAGTGCACTGCTAATCGCGATTAAGCCAAATCCGCATTTCTACAGTTTTTCATGGCCAGTGCACCATGACATGTTTCATTTCATTTGGGTTATGGTTTATTAGTGGAGAGAAAATAAAAAGAAAAAGAAAAGTCAAAAAGGGGACATAATGATTAGGGTAGGTTTACTTTTGGAGAGAGAGAGAGAGTGAGAAAAATAGTGAGAGAAGGGGGGGCTGCTGCCATCTCCATTTCCCCCATCTTTTTTTCCCCTCTTCATCTTTCTCAAGCCATTTCCCTCCACTTAGAATCTCTAGATCCATCTCCAATTAATCCCCAAAACCCTAAACCCCTTTCACAAAAGTTAATTCCCTCTTCACCCTCTACGCATTGGACTAAGAAAATTTCGATTTTGGTGACTTTGGTCGAGCTAGGGTTTTCTTGGGTTGCCATGGGAGGTATATCTATTTCTATGTTATTTTGGTTAGAATTCATAGGATTTCGGTTTAAATTAGAACTCGTTTAGCGATGTATGAAATTACTAGTGAAGGGTTGAGTGTTGTGTGGATTGGGTGATGCCTAGTGGCTGTTAACTAGACTTGGGTGCTGTTTTAGTGACCTGGACCAGAGCTTAGAAAACCCAAACCATGGATTTAGAAACCCCGATATCGGATAAATGTGTGAATTGTGAGGGTATTTTGGAATCTGGAGCAACCCGGGGAAATTAGAAATGATTTTGCAATCACTGAGAGTCGTGCAGGCACCTAGGAAGCTACCACCAAGACCTGAGCCCCACCCCCTGCACCTGGGCCGCAGATTTATTCAATCTGGCCGCAATTTGCGGACAGGGTAGGTTAGAATTGATCCGTATTTGTTCTGGGGTCCTTTTAGATCTAAATTAGGCCCTCCATATATGCAGAATTGACCAATTTGGCTTAGGGTAAAATCTGGGACCATTTCCTTGAGTTGATGCATTGTTTTACGACTTCGTTTTGACTTGATTTTGGTATTTGGTATTGTGTTTCCGTCGTGTGGCGTTTGGACGTCCACGACTAGGGTTTTTGGTCGTGTTTTGCATGCAAAGCTATAGGTTTTGACCTATGAGCGAAACGTGTACCGTTTTGGTTTTCCGCCTTGATTTTAATACGTATTGCGATGGTTTATTATTGAAAGGTTCTTAGGCACCCTATAGAGGTCTCATAAGGCATCGAACATGCCAATATAAAAATTTATGGGTGCCGAGAGACCCGACTACGGATCGTCGGCTAGAAGTTTAGGCGAAAAAGAAAACTAGTTAACACTTAACTAAGGGAATACGGAAATACAACCTTTGTAGATCCGGTCCACCACCTCCACGGCTCCGCAATGAAGTCCTCTCCGCTGTCCAAATCAAAATCCGGGCTCTAGCGTCGGCTTCGTCGGAGAATGGACGGGCTAGGTCGTCGACGACGTGCCGAAGATGATCTACGTCGAAGCATCACTAGATCGAGCTTCACCTTCACCAAGCCATGAATACTTGTGAAGGAAACACACTCTACTACTTGGCAAGAGGTAGAGGATGAAGAAATAGGAAGTGGGTAGACTTTAGAATTGGATTTCTCACTCATTTCATCAATCCACCATTGATGAAGTCAAGGTTTTCTTCTTGAGTTCAAGGAAGAAGAAGAAAAAATGATATGATAAGTTAATTAAAAAAGAAAAGAATATCAATTCTTATCATAACTTTAACCATGGTAAAGTGTAGAGAATTAACTTGAGTTGGGTTGAATGGTTAGGGTTAGAGAAGAAGACAAAAATGGTTGCTTTGGTCAAAGTTACATGAAGCTTGAAGAAGCTTCCAAGAAAGCAACCATTTGTTTTCTTTTCTCATTCTTTTCATCCAAAAAGAAATAGATAAAAGAATGAATAAATAAATAAAACCCTAACCATTTACTTAACCAAGGATTAATTCTTTACACTTAACCAAACTAGCATGTATCATCAAACATGATACAAACAAGTGCGCAAAAGTATATCGCATATACAATGCGCACATCCGAGTGAGAAAATCCATCTTAAGTGAACCGATACTAGTTAATGCAAACTAATATATCAAATATATAATTACGCAATAAATCATTAAATCAACACTTGATTTAACGATCCGGTCATATCGCATATAACCGACTAGTATCCAATGTATCGGCTTATCGAATCAACCCTTGATTCGATAACTAGGTCATATCGCATACAACCAATCGATACATTCATCGCGAGAATAGAATACGGTATCACATACACGCATTATTCTCGGTCCCGCACATATCTCATATGCGCTCCTATTTCGTTTCGCTTGAGCCAGGAAACCTCTGTGTAGGACTCTAAAGACTCGTCAATACGCCGGCAGCAGATGATGATCATATCAAACACCCACAAGCCGCAAGCGGTCTGCTAAACGTAACGGCCACCCGGGTATTGAGCGATCAGAAGATCGACGAGCAAGCCCGCTCACACTCCTGTGAATCCAACCAGTAACACTACCGTACAGTCCGGTCTGATCGTCTGATATGTCGCATATCTCACCTAGGGGTGGTAAACGTCAAACCCCAATAGCTCGATAAGTCGTGTCGATATGAGGTCTATAACACTACGAGAAACTACTGGTAACACTTACCAGTAAATCTCAGCAACCCTGGCCAGGGATTTCCTGTTATAGCCAATCGAACACAGCGCAACATCAACCCCCTATACCGGGAGAGACGAATCTCCTCCTATCGCTCATTGCCTCCATATGATTCGGGACTGTACCCAAAAACCACCGTTTTGCACGCCTTCTTGGACGTGGTAAGATGGAAATCAAAGCACAGTGGGAACCACACAAGACTCTATGACGATCTCGGGTCAACAGACTACTCTGTACCAGTGTCACCAGAGAACTGCCATCTGACGTCAGGTATAATACCATCTGGGAGTTCTCGGCGAGTCCGTCTAGTGTACCCAGTCTCTACTGAGCACCCGTATATCATCTCCGATGTCAAACACCAATGGATATGGGATCATCCATCGCCCATCTGTATGGGTCGAGATGGTACACGCTAGTCTACTCTGGTATATCGATGCCCCATCTCGATACACCCATGACTAGGGACTTTGAAGGATGTACTTATGGACTACCATGTCCCCACTAGTATGATCCGCATCACAGTCCAGGTAGTCAAGTACACATCCTAAGGGCTTTACCAACATGTAACAGAGAGACAATCAGTGTACACGTTAAGGTAAAGGTCAACCAGATAGTATACTATCATGTCGAGCAAGAAAGTCCTCCCTATATATGTCCCAGCATCCACTACAATATACATCCAATGTCCAGTAATGGCCTCTAGGGCATACATATAACTAACAATCTTCCACTTGCACTAGGGCCATCTGTAGCAGTGGTTGTAGTATCTCATATTCAGCCATCCCATAAAAGTCTCTCTCTGGGAATAGGCCTTCGTGAGTGGATCCACCGTGCTGTCCTCTGAGTCTACTCTCCAAACCTCGATCACCCTGGAGATCAACCATCTCCATGATCAGGTGATACTGCCTTAGAATATGTCTGGATCACTGATGGGACCTGCGTTCCTTGGCATAAGCCACAACTCTATTGTCACACAATGGGAGGAACATAGTTCATCTCATGAATCAATATACACCCAAACAGCCTCTTTGGTAGCATCTTTAGTAGCGATGTATCCTGCCTTTATCGTATACTATGCCACGGTATCTAGCTTGGAACTCTTCCAACATACCGTCCCTTTACTGAGGGTAAAGACAATGCCTGCGACTGACATTCAGTCGTTTTTATCACCCTGGAACCCTTCCAGTGATTCTCCCCAGGATCGATTGATATCATCTCACTACAACCAGTGAGAATCCTAACATCATTGTGATCCTAAAACTCAGGATTTAGGAGGTATCATTGTGATCCTACACGGAAAATCTTTGTGATAAACGGAGATTGATCGAGCGTAGCATAAGAAACTCCTTTCTTATCAAGAGTATGTCATCCACGTACTCTACGAGGATCACCACCATACTCCCTACTACCCTTTTGTTTATACAAGGTTCATCTACCATTTTGATGATGTCAAACTCTTTGACTAATCCATCAAAATAGATGTTCCAACTCCGTGATGCCTGCTTTATTCTATAAAACATCTTGCACACGTTTCCGCTGCTCCCACTGTCTACGAAGCCCTCTGGCTGTGTTCTTATAGACGCTCTCTTCTAAAACATCATTTAGAAAAGCTGTCATGACACCCAACCACCAGATATCATAGTCATGGTATGTAGCCGTGGCAAGTAGGATCTGGATGGACTTAAGCATAGTCACTGGAAAAAGGTTTCATCATTATCCACGCCTGGTCAATGACGAAAACCTTTAACAAGTCTAGCTTTGAAAGTCTCAACTTTTCCATCTACACCAAGTAATCTTCTCAAGATATACTTGCTCCTGATGGGGATTTAACCCTTCAGATATAGCAACCAAAGTCCATACTTTGTTGGTGCATAAGGATTCCATCTCAGATTACTTAGCATCCAGCCATTCTTATAGAGTCTCACTCCTGATGGCCAGCTCGAAACTAGTTGGGTCATCATCTCATGATGCAATCCTCGCTCCCACTGTCATAGAGAAACCGAAGTATCTCTCAGGTGGGTGAGGAACCCTACTAGATCGGTGGAGAGGCTGAGGTTCGTTGGAATCTACTGAATCCTCTGGTTGTACCAAATCATCTGCTGTGGTTTGTATAGCTGGAATATTTCTAGTTCTACATAACAGACCTTGCCTCGAGCTTGTACGGATTTTGCTTTTAGACATAGGCCGGACAACCCCAAATCTTAACTAGCTTAAGACATGGGCTCTTCCCTTTCCATATCACATATGAAGTGGTAGGCAACTGATTTGATTTGAACCCTATTCAATAGGTATGCAACTTTTCAAGTGCATGACACCCAATAGGAAAAAGGTAACTCAGTAGTACTCATCATGAAGCACATCATATCCAATAGGGTGTATCTGCTCCGCCCCGATATACCATCGTGCTATGGTGTATACGGAGGAGTAATTCTGAGAGAGAATCTCATTCTCCTTTAGAATAGTCCAGGAATTTCCGTGCTTAAGTATTCTCCTCCTTGATCTCATCATAGGACATAATACTTATACCCGTATTTTGGTTTTCTACTTCTAACTTATATTCTGTGAATATCTCAAAAGGTTCGTACTTGTGTTTCAACAAGAACATATGTCTGAATCTAAAGAGATTATCAGAGAATGTAATGAAGTACAAAGAACCATTCTTGGCATGTGCAGACAGGGGACCTTACATACATCATCATGTATCAGTCCTAAGAGTTCATTAACTCTTTCTCTGTTTTCTATAAACGGAGCTATGGTCATCTTATCTTTGTGACATGACTGGCAAGTTTCACAAGATGTAAATTCAAACTGATTTAAATATACATCTAAATGTAACTTCAGCCAGTCGGGTCGCATTGATCTGACCTAGTCTACAATACCTCAAGAAGAATTCGTTCATTTCTGAACTCTTCCTCTTGTGTGTGTTCCATATACTAAGAACTGTAGTTTGATTTAGAACATCAATGCTTTTAGATAACGTGCCTGAACCGATCAACTTTTGATATAGGAAATGTTCAAAACATTATCCAACAACACAAAATTATATCCTTTCTTTTCTAACAAAGAGAGTGATATGATTTGGTATATCAGGTTCGGTATCTAATAACATTCGTTCAGAATCAATGTATTGGTAATACAGGGTGACAGTGACCAACAGACTTGGCTGCAACTCTTGCCCCGTTTTCTGCCTCTTGAAACTTATCACCCGTTCTCAGTTTTTCTACCCTTTTGTAGCCCTATGTAACAGATTACATATCTGGGATCCTGATCCGGTATCACATACCAGGATTGCGGAGGATACTGAGAAACAGTTCTGTATAATGAACACACCCGAAGATGATGCATCAGCATGCACTCTCTTCGTTTGGGCGGCACGGGAAATCTGGTATTCCCCAATTTCCTGCTCTGTCTTATAACAATTATAAGTTGAAGCGGGACCAACGTTCCCCAGCTCAGTATAACAAGAGGGTTCGGTCAATAATCCGTATTATTATCTTGATTAAGGCGTGACATGGTCGCTACCTGGAGAGAGAGAGAAGAAAACACTCAGCGTGCGCTCTTGCAAGATAGATTGGTCATTATTTTATCTAATCAGGATGGCTCCCACTGCTTTTTATCAAATCTTCCTTCAAACCCTAAAAGGAAAGACTAGACGGGATTAATTACACACTACAAGTTCGCCAATCTTTCAACCAGGCCAGTGTCGGTACTTTGAGGGAGGTCCCCCGTGCTTTCGCACGAACCTAATTAATGTAAACCTCGTTTTCCCATAGGCGTAACCTCGTTAACACCTTTCTAGACACCTACTTGATCGGCTAATTGTAATGTATAAAACTCTCCCAGGAGTAACTCTTACTCGCAGCGGGTATCGGGATCCAACTATCTCATAGAAGGTATGCAATCTCATTGCAAATTTCAACACTTGAAATTCCCGATAATATTTTGCCCCTAGCTCGCTATGACCTTGACGCATGCCAAACAACCCATAGTCTGCTAGTCAAGTTCAACCCGTACATTTCTTGATTGAATTAAACCCACCCGCACGACACTTGACGCATGCCAAACAACGCCGTACGAATACCCTAATCCAATCGCATCATATGCTGGCAGATAAGCACTAGTTAGCTACCGTACACTACGCCTTGACGCATGCCAAACAACCGCAGCACGAATACTAACTAATACTTATCTGAAATGACGGAGGGCTACGACAGGTTTTTCTGAAAACCTATTGCGTAATGAACTTGATATCGTTGTAGAATCAAATGATTTTGAAATGGAGTGTCTTTGAGGCTTTTCTAGTTTTGCTAAAGGAGTCACTCCCGGTGAAGGGATCGTCGATCCTTTCCTAGTCGAATGAGGTGCAGGATATATCATATATATCACTGTGCAAAACAAAAACTCTTAAAAGCAATCAAAAGACAAACCGAGGGTGTAGCATCTGCCAGTTATTGCTGAAGGAGTCACTCCCGGTGAAGGGATCTCGGTCCTTTCCTTATTGAATAAGGTGCTGGATATATCGCATATACCGCTGTGCAAAGCAAGAACTGTAGCTACTGTTAGTTATATGTATGCCCTAGAGGCCATTACTGTACATTGGATGTATATTGTAGTGGATGCTGGGACATATATAGGGAGGACTTTCTTGCTCGACATGATAGTATGCTATCTGGTTGCTCTTTACCTTAACGTGTATGATGGGTGTCTCTCTGTTACATTTTGGTAAAGCCCTTAGGATCTGTACTTGACTACCTGGACTGTGATGCGGATCATACTAGTGGGGACATGGTAGTTCATAAGTACATCCTTCAAAGTCCCTAGTCGTGGGTGTATCGAGACGGGGCATCGATATACCAGAGTAGACTAGCGTATACCTTCTCAACCCATATAGATGGGCGATGGATGATCCCATATCCATTGGTGTTTGACATCAGAGATGATATACGGGTGCTCAGTAGAGACTGGGTACACTGGACGGACTCGCCGAGAACTCCCAGATGGTATTATACCTCACGTCAGATGGCAGTTCTCTGGTGACACTGGTACAGAGTAGTCTGTTGACCCGAGATCGTCATAGAGTCTTGTGTGGTTCCCACTGTGCTTTGATTTCCATCTTACCACGTCCAAGAGGGCGTGCAAAACGGTGGTTTTTGGGTACAGTCCCGAGTCACATGGAGGCAATGAGCGATAGGAGGGGATTCGTCTCTCCCGGTATAGGGAGTTGATCTGTGTTCGATTGGCTATAACAGGAAATCCCTGGCCAGGGTTGCTGAGATTTACTGGTAAGTGTTACCAGTAGTTTCTCGAATTGTTATAGACCTCATATCGACACGACCTATCGAGCTATTGGGGTCTGACGTTTACCACCCCTAGGCGAGATATGCGACATATCAGACGATCAGACCGGACTGTACGGTAGTGTTACTGGTCGGATTCACTGGAGTGTGAGCGGGCTTGCTCGTCGATCTTCAGATCGCTCAATACCCGGGTGGCCGTTACGTTTAGCAGACCGCTTGCGGCTTGTGGGTGTTTGATATGATCATCACCTGCTGCCGGCGTATTGACGAGTCTTTAGAGTCCTACACAGAGGTTTCCTGGCTCAAGCGAAACGAAATAGGAGCGCATATGAGATATGTGCGGGACCGAGAATAATACGAGTATGTGATACTGTATTCGATTCTCGCGATGTGACATTGATCGGTTATATGTGATATAGCCGGGTTATCGGATCAAGTGTTGATTCGATAAGTTGTTACTAATGATACTAGTCGGTTGTGTGCGACATGACCGGATCATTGAATCAAGTGTTGATTTAATGATTTAATGCATAATTATATATTTGATATATTACTTTGCATTAACTAGTATCGGTTCACTTTAAATGGATATTCTCACTCGGGTGTGCGCATTGCATATGCGATATGATTTTGTGCACATGTTTGTATCATGTTTGATGATGCATGCTTTTTGGTTAAGTATAAAGAATTAAACCAAGGTTAAGTTTTTGATTAGGGTTTTACTTATTCATTTATCTTATTTATTTATTCATTTTGAATAAATTGGAAGATAAATGAATGGTGGCTACTTTTGTTTTTAGTTGAAGTTTCATGAAGCTTTGACTTGTTGACCTTTTGTTCTCATCCTTAACCCTAACCATTCAACCCAACCTTAGTCAATTCTCTACACTTAACTAAGGTTAAGATTATGATAAGTATTCTTTTATTTTTCTATTTTTAAAATAACTTATCATATTCTTCATTTTCTTCTTCTTCTTCACTTCAAGAAAAAGCTTCACAAGCTTCAATGGCAAAGTGAAAATTAGAGTGAGAAATCCAATTCTAAGGTCTACCCACTTCCTATTTCTTCATCCTCTACCTCTTGTCAAGTAGTAGAGTGTGTTTCCTTCACAAGTTTTCATGACTTGGTAAAGGTGGAGCTTGATCTTTCGATGCCTCGACGTAGATTATCTTCGGCATGGACATCGACGACCTAGCTTGCCCATTCTCCGACGAAGCCGACGCTTGAGCCCGGATTTGATTTAGACAGCGGAGAGGACCTCGTTGCGGAGCTATGGAGGTGGAGCACCGGATCTACAAAGGTTGTATTTCCGTATCTTGTAGTTAAGTGTTAACTAGTTAGCTTTTTCGCCTAGTTTTCTAGCAAACGATCCGTACACTAGGGTTTCTCGGCACCATAATTTTTGAAATTGGCATGTTCGATGCCTTGTGAGACCTCTTGAGAGTGCCTAGGAACCCTACAGTGGTATCAGAGCCTAGCTAGAGCCTTAGGCGATGTCTAGACGGAGTTTGAAACCCGGACGAACCGAAAACACGAACCCAAAATAGCTCTCTGTCCTTTTTTCAAAAACTGGGATTTTTCCAAATTAAAAATATCCAGAAAACCCAGCAGAAAATTGTAAGAATTACTGTGCAAATACGAGATTATTTGGACTTTAAACAGACGCGGAACCGCGGCACGAGCATGCCTCGTGCGGCGGTTCCGCCGCCACTTGGTGACGTCATAGTTCCAGTTTTGCACAGTAATTCAATATTTCCAGTGTTAAGTTCTCTGGGTACCTTTTAAATTTATTCAAGAGTTGAATAATCTGGAGTTGTTTTGGGAAATCGGTATTTCGATCGGGGTATCAAATTTTGTCTATTTGGCTTTCCGGATAAATTTTTAGAATATGTTAAAAGATTCGACCGGATATAAATACCAAATTTTTCCCCTGTCGGGAAATTTCCAAGTGTTGGATTTTTCCGTAGTTTAACGACGTTCTAAGTAGTGCAAGTAACGCGATGGACCCTCTAGAAGACAACAAACCTTAACTCGATTATGTGACCGTCTTGAACTGCCCTTTGAACCTTCGGGTTTGGGGCAGTACGGCGTGCCACATGTGAGGCGTTGGCTTGACCCTTCTATGGCTGGACCGTTGGTACTGAGGCACGAACTGAATGTTGTTAGACTTATTTCATGTGTTGAGCTGTATCGGGAAAACTTGGATGTTCGATTGTTCGATCGGAAAGTTTGACATTTTCTATTTTATTCGGAATGTGATACAATAATTGGAATTCACAAGTAGTTATGTGATAACTGAATGAATGTTATAAACATAGCAGTATAGTCTCACTTGATCGGTTGCCACGGAATTTTGATGTGATCAAAAGTCCGTCGCAATCACGTAGCGTACGCGGATACTCGCCGGGTAAACTTAATAGACAGCCTCACCCCATAGTCCCGACCAAGTGACTGTAGGAGAACCCCGTCGCCAAAAGCATCCGTTAGGGTGCTCCCGGCAGCGGTGTTCCGCCTTGGTGCACTTCGTTGACGGTATCGGGGTGCGGCCGTCTACTGAAGTTTGCGACGAGCATTCGATCAGGATGTCGGGAATCTTGTTGAATTACCCGACTTGATATTGAAAAGTGTTTTCGATTTTGAGACTAAAATGCGGGGTTTATAATTGTTAGGCATGCGATGTCTAAGTAATTCATTTGGTCAGGCATGCGATGTCTGAGGAGGTTGCGGATTCCAACTGTTGTAGTTTTACACTTTCTTTTCTGTGACCGTAAGTGTAATATGTGATATCGCCGGTTTCGTTGCCATATGTCAACGACAATTGGGATACGCATGTTTGCTTACGTTGATGACATGTGATGTTATGTGTTGCTGGATATGTTATATTGGATCGTCGTGTTTGAATAGCCGGGGTTTTTTATGTCAGATGAGTGTTTTTTCATTTTCATTCATGAAAAAACTTGTATGTAATATTCTTTTATTGGGGCGCTTCCAGGTTGCGGAAGTTGTCACCTCTTGTATATTATTTACTTTTCCGCACTAGGATATACCCAAGGAGGAGGGCACAAGTAACCGGGTTCTGGAGTCCAGTGGGAGACCAACTCGAGGAGTCGAGTCCGGGTCTCCTAACTCTAGAATTGGTAGGGTTGCTTTCCGCTCTCGTAGGGGTCTAGGGGTGTGGGTTTGGCTATTCATCGCGACCGTGGAATCCGTGTTTTATACTGGCTCGTATTGAAAACACGGACGTCCTAGTATATCCAATATTTCATATGTTTCTTCTGCTGCGATATCTGTGATGATCATATGATGTTCTGTGATAGATACAGTATACAGTATATATGATATATTATATAGACGTTACTTATGTTTTACACCCGCGCTAGCCCTGCCCCGCTCTGCCGTTAGTTACCTAACCTAACGGTGCACGAGGGGACATCGAGGCGAATGCGGATGGCATAAGTGTACGTTATATCTATCTGTGATGTTTAGGTACTTTAAATGATGGGACTTCATTAATGTGATTAATGAAATAAAAGAAACCTAAGATGTTGTAGAATCGAATTTCAAAATAAAACAGGTAGCTACAGTTCTTGCTTTGCACAGCGGTATATATGATATATCCTGCACCTTATTCGATGAGGAAAGGACCGAGATCCCTTCACCGGGAGTGACTCCTTTAGCAATAACTGGCAGATGCTACACACTCGGTTTGTATTTTGATTGCTTTTAAGTGTTTTTGCTTTGCACAGTGATATATGTGATATATCCCGCACCTCATTCGATGAGGAAAGGACCGACGATCCCTTCACCGGGGGTGACTCCTTTAGCAAAACTAGAAAAGCCTCAAAAGCACTCCATTTCAAAATCATTTGATTCTACAACGATATCAAGTTCATTACGCAATAGGTTTTCAGAAAAACCTGTCGTAGCCCTCCGTCATTTCAGATAAGTTGTATATAGTATTCGTGCTGCATTTGTTGGCTTTCGTCAAGGTGCAGTGTGCGGTAGCTATATGCTGCTTATCTGCTAGCATACGATGCGATTGGATTAGGGTAGTCGTGCGGCTTTGTTGGCTTTCGTCAAGGGTCGTGCGGGTGGGTTTAATTCGATCAAGAAATGTACGGGTTGAACTTGACTAGCGGGCTATGATTTGTTGGCTTTCGTCAAGGTCATAGCACGTTAGGGGCAAAATATTATCGGGAATTTCAAGTGTTGAGATTTGCAATGAGATTGCATACCTTCTATGAGATAGTTGGATCCCGATACCCGCTGCGAGTAAGTGTTACTCCTGGGAGAGTTTTATACATTACAATTAGCCGATCAAGTAGGTGTCTAGAAAGGTGTCAACGGGGTTACGCCTCTGGGAAAACGAGGTTTACATTAATTAGGTTCGTGCGAAAGCACGGGGGACCTCCCTCAAAGTACCGACACTAGCCTGGCTGAAAGATTGGCGAACTTGTAGTGTGTAATTAATCGCGGCTAGTCTTTCCTTTTAGGGTTTGAAGGAAGATCTGATAAAAAGCAGTGGGAGCCATCCTGATTAGATAAAATAATAACCAATCTATTCTTGCAAGAGCGCACGCTGAGTGTTTTCTTCTCTCTCTCTCCTGGTAGCGACCATATCACGCCTTAATCAAGATAATAATACGGATTATTGACCGAACCCGCTTGTTATACTGAGCTGGGGAACGTTGGTCCTGCTCCAACTTATAATTGTTATAAGACAGAGCAGGAAATTGGGGAATACCAGATTTCCCGTGCCGCCCAAACGAAGAGAGTGCATGCTGATGCATCATCTTCGGGTGTGTTCGTTACAAAGAACTGTTTCTCAGTATCCTTTACGTCCTGGGTATGTGATACCAGATCAGGATCCCAGATATGTAATCTGTTACATAGGGCTACAGATAGGTAGAGAACTGAGAACGGGTGATAAGTTTCATGAGGCAGAAAACGGGGCAAGAGTTGCAACCAAGTCTGTTGGTCACTGTCACCCTGTATTACAATACATTGATTCTGAACGAATGTTATTAGATACCGAACCTGATATACAAAATCATATCTGTCTCTTTATTAGTAAAGAAACGGTAAAATTTTGTATTGTTGGATAATGTTTTGAACATTTCCTATATCAAAAGTTGATCGGTTCAGGCACGTTATCTAAAAGCGTTGATGTTCTAAATCAAACTACAGTTCTTAGTATACGGAACACACACAAGAGGAAGAGTTCAAAAATGAACGAATCCTTCTTGAGGCATTGTAGACTAGGTCATATCTATGCGACCCGACTGGCTGTAGTTACATAAAGATGCATATTTAAATCTGTTTGAATTTACATCTTATGAAACTCGCTAGTCATGTCACAAAGATAAGATGACCATAGCTCCGTTTACTGGAAACAGAGAAAGAGTTAATGAACTCTTGGGATGATACATGTTGATGTATGTAGGTCCCCTGTCTACACATGTCAAGACCGGTTCTTTATACTTCATTATATTCTCTGATAATCTCTCAAGATTCAGACATATGTTCCTGTTGAAACACAAGTCCGAACCTTTTGAGATATTCACAGAATATAAGTTAGAAGTAGAGAACCGATATGGGTATAAGTATTATGTCCTATGATGAGATCAGGGAGGAGAATACTTGTGCATGGAATTCCTGGAACATTCTAAAGGAGAATGAGATTCTTTCTCAGAATTACTCCTCCGTATACACCATAGCAAAATGGTATATCGGCGCGGAGCAATTACACCCTATTTGATATGGTGTGCTCTATGATGAGTACTACTGAGTTACCTATTTCCTTTTGGGAGTTGTGCACTTAAGAAGCTGCATACCTTTTGAATAGGGTTCCAATCAAATCAATTGCCTACCACTTCATATGTGATAGGGAAGGGGAAGAGCCCATATCTTAAGTTAGTTAAAATTTGGGGTTGTCCGGTCTATGTCTAAAAGCAAAATCCGGACAAGCTCGAGGCAACGTCTGTTATGTAGAACTGGAAAAGTTCCAGCAATACAAACTACAGTAGACGATTTGATAAAACCAAAGGATTCAATAGTTACCAACGAACCTCGGCCTCTCCACCGATCTAGTAGGGTTCCTCACCCACCTGAGAGATACTTCGGTTTCTCTATGACAGTGGGAGCGAGGATTGCATCATGAGATGATGACCCAACTAGTTTCGAGCTGGCCATCAGGAGTAAGACTCTGTAAGAATGGCTGGATGCTTAGCGATCTGAGATGGAATCCTTATACACCAACAAAGTATGGACTTTGGTTGCTATATCTGAAGGGTTAAATCCCCATCAGGAGCAAGTATATCTTGAGAAGATTACTTGGTGTACATGGAAAAGTTAAGACTTTCAAAGCTAGTCTTGTTAAAGGTTTTCGTCATTGACCAGGCGTGGATCATGATGAAACCTTTTCTGAGGAGCTATGCTTAAGTCCATTCAGATCCTACTTGCCACGGCTACATACCATGACTACGATATCTGGCGGTTGGGTGCCATGACTGCTTTTCTAAATGATGTTTTAGAAGAGAAAGTCTATAAGTACACAGCCAGAGGGCTTCGTAGACAGTGGGAGCAGCGGAAACTTGTACAAGATGCTTTATAGGATAAAGCAGGCATCGCGGAGTTGGAACATCTGTTTTGATGTGATTAGTCAAAGAGTTTGATATCATCAAAATGGTAGATGAACCTTGTATAAACAAAAAGGTAGTAGGGAGTATGGTGACGATCCTCGTAGAGTACGTGGATGACATACTCTTGATAGGGAAGGAGTTTCCTATGCTACGCTCGATCAATCTCCGCTTATCACAATGATTCTCCACAAAGGATCAAAGTGATACCTCCTAAATCCTGGGTTTGGATCTATGAGATAGATCTAAATGGATGTTAGGATTCTCACTAGTTGTAGTGAGATTGTATCAATCGATCCTGGGGAGAATCACTGGAAGGGTTCCAGGGTGATAAAGACGACTGAAAGTCAGTCGCAGGCATTGTCTTAACCCTCAGTAAAGGGACGGTATATTGGAAGAGTTCCAAGCTAGATACTGTGACATACTAGACGATAAAGGCAGGATACATCGCTACTAAAGATGCTACCAAAGAGGCTGTTTGGATGTATAATGGTTCATGAGATGAACTATGTTCCTACCATTGTGAGACAATGGAGTTGTGGCTTATGCCAAGGAACGCCGGTCCCATCAGTGATCCAGATGTAAGTCCACGTTGCGACCCCCGGTTCTTACGGGGAGGCGGAAACGGTATAAAAATCAAATTTTTAGCGCAAGGGGCAACATGGACTAAGCAAAGTCGGGATCTTTAACTAAACTAAAACTAGCAAACTTTGCTAAAGAGAGTTAGCTACTCGGATGGAGATGGTTATACCTTGCTTGTCTTGAACTCCTTCGTCTTCAAAGCTCCGATGGTGGTCCAATGGCTTCTTCTCGTCGTCTCCGTACGCCGAAGATAGATCCACCTGAAAGCTCCAACCTTTAGCTCCTTCTTCGTTCTTTGAAGAAACTAGTTCACTTGGTTTGCTAAACCTAGTGAACTAGAATGAGTAGAGAGGAAATAGAATGGGATTTTATCTATGGTTCTTGATTCTCAACTCATGAGACAAGAGAACCATAGATCAAGAGAGGGAGCAAGAGGTTGAGGGTGAGAGCAAGAGGAGAGCTCAAGAACAAGAGAGAGAATGAGCAAGAAAGAATGAGCAAGTATTTTGTCTCTCACCCTCTCATAATCCAAAGCAATGATAACTCATCATATTAACAAAAGTCTTATGTGATGGTTAGAAGCAACCACAACCATATCATTTCATGCACTCATTTTACACAAATGAGCAAGTAAACAAAAGTCTTTGCCATGAAATGATGGCTATGGTTATCATGATGGTCAACTAGTCAAGCATAGTCAACAAGTCAACAAAAATCAACAAGTCAACAAAGTCAACAAGTCAACAAAAGTCAACAAGTCAACAACCATATCACCATAATACTTAATTAATATAATAGTTAATCACATATCATATTCTCATTAGGGTTGAGCATAAAGTCAAATAGTCAACGGTCAACTGTCAACAACCCTAATGAGAATCCGCTGCCTCTGCCTCCCTGTCAACTGTGCATACACACCCGCATCCGCGTTCCGAGGAACACGAATGCAAACTGGATAAATCCAATCCCATAAGGTACACTAGGATCTGGCTTAAACCAAAGCTCGCTAGTGTAAACTGTCCGGACACTGTACGTGCACAAGTGCACGGATGTGACCGAACCCTATCGCAAAACCATGCGACCTGTCGCAATACCATGCGACCTCTACTCTTTTGCCTAAAGGCAAAAAGCTTTCTGTGTGGGACTCTAAAGACTCGACACTACGCTGGCAGTGGGTTTAACCACAGACCGCAAGCGGCACTAGCTGTGCGTAACGGTCCCCAGGTAATGCCGACAAGAAGACCGACGAGGCGAAACCCATCTGAACTCCTACTGAGCCTGAGTGTGACATTCTCCGTACAGTCCGGTCTGTTCGTCTGATATATCGCATGGCGGGCCTAGGGGGCGGTAAACGTCAGTCCCCCAATAGCGGTACAAGTCGTGCCGGAGCGAAGCCCAAAACACCCTGAGATAACACTGGAAACCTACCAGTATATCTCGTTTGCCCTGGCCAGGGACTACTCGTGTAATGGCTCTCCTAGACACAGCGCGATGTCAACCCCCAATACCGGGAGAGACGAATCCTGTCTAACCATCACTGCCTCCAAGTGCTTCGGGACTGCACCCAACCACTACCTGTTTGCACGACTCCTTTGAGCCGTGGTAGGGTAGTGATCAAAGTACAGTGGGAACACACTCGAGGCGGAGTGACAGTGTCAAGTCAGCGGACTAAGCTGTACTCATGTCACCTGGGAACTGATAACTGACGATAGGTATAATACCAACTAGTCAGTTCCCGACGAGTCCTGTCCAGTGTACCCGTAACCTAACGAGCACCCGCATACTATCTCAAGTACGACGTACTGACGGCTGTGGGACAGACCGTCTCCCACACTGGGATGAGAAGCGCATGCGCTGGTCTACTCCGGAGTATCGATGCCCTGTCTCGATAGTCCTGCGACCAGGGACCTGCATAAGGATGTGCTTATAGATTACCCAGCCCCACTAGTGTGACGGCCATCACATCGCTGGTAATCAAGCAAAGATCCTAAGGGCTCTACTAATGTGTATAGGCGATATAAAAAAATAAACACATGTACACATTGAAGTAGAAACAAACCAAGTAGCATACTACTATTTTGAGCAAGATTGTATATACAAGGTGAATATCCCAAGCATCCATTAAGTAATATACAAACTAGTATGATACAGTAATGGCCTCTAGGGCATATACACTAACACCAGACATATTCTAAGGCAGTGTCACCTGATCATGGAGATGGTTGATCTCCAGGGAGATCGAGGTTAGGAGAGTAGACTCAGAGGACAACACAGCGGATCCACTCACAAAGGCCTGTTCCCAGAGAGAGACTTTTATGGGATGGTTGAGTATGAGATACTACAACCACTGCTACAGATGGCCCTAGTGCAAGTGGGAGATTGTTAGTTATATGTATGCCCTAGAGGCCATTACTGTACATTGGATGTATATTGTAGTGGATGCTGGGACATATATAGGGAGGACTTTCTTGCTCGACATGATAGTATGCTATCTGGTTGCTCTTTACCTTAACGTGTATGATGGGTGTCTCTCTGTTACATGTTGGTAAAGCCCTTAGGATCTGTACTTGACTACCTGGACTGTGATGCGGATCATACTAGTGGGGACATGGTAGTCCATAAGTACATCCTTCAAAGTCCCTAGTCGTGGGTGTATCGAGACGGGGCATCGATATACCAGAGTAGACTAGCGTATACCTTCTCGACCCATATAGATGGGCGATGGATGATCCCATATCCATTGGTGTTTGACATCAAAGATGATATACGGGTGCTCAGTAGAGACTGGGTACACTGGACGGACTCGCCGAGAACTCCCAGATGGTATTATACCTCACGTCAGATGGCAGTTCTCTGGTGACACTGGTACAGAGTAGTCTGTTGACCCGAGATCGTCATAGAGTCTTGTGTGGTTCCCACTGTGCTTTGATTTCCATCTTACCACGTCCAAGAGGGCGTGCAAAACGGTGGTTTTTGGGTACAGTCCCGAATCACATGGAGGCAATGAGCGATAGGAGGGGATTCGTCTCTCCCGGTATAGGGAGTTGATGTTGCGCTGTGTTCGATTGGCTATAACAGGAAATCCCTGGCCAGGGTTGCTGAGATTTACTGGTAAGTGTTACCAGTAGTTTCTCGAATTGTTATAGACCTCATATCGACACGACCTATCGAGCTATTGGGGTCTGACGTTTACCACCCCTGGGCGAGATATGCGACATATCAGACGATCTGACCGGACTGTACGGTAGTGTTAGTGGTCGGATTCACTGGAGTGTGAGCGGGCTTGCTCGTCGATCTTCAGATCGCTCAATACCCGGGTGGCCGTTACGTTTAGCAGACCGCTTGCGGCTTGTGGGTGTTTGATATGATCATCACCTGCTGCCGGCGTATTGACGAGTCTTTAGAGTCCTACACAGAGGTTTCCTGGCTCAAGCGAAACGAAATAGGAGCGCATATGAGATATGTGCGGGACCGAGAATAATACGAGTATGTGATACTGTATTCGATTCTCACGATGTGACATTGATCGGTTATATGTGATATAGCCGGGTTATCGGATCAAGTGTTGATTCGATAAGTTGTTACTAATGATACTAGTCGGTTGTGTGCGACATGACCGGATCATTGAATCAAGTGTTGATTTAATGATTTAATACATAATTATATATTTGATATATTACTTTGCATTAACTAGTATCGGTTCACTTTAAATGGATATTCTCACTCGGGTGTGCGCATTGCATATGCGATATGATTTTGTGCACATGTTTGTATAATGTTTGATGATGCATGCTTTTTGGTTAAGTATAAAGAATTAAACCAAGGTTAAGTTGTTGATTAGGGTTTTACTTATTCATTTATCTTATTTATTTATTCATTTTGAATAAATTGGAAGATAAATGAATGGTGGCTACTTTTGTTTTTAGTTGAAGTTTCATGAAGCTTTGACTTGTTGACCTTTTGTTCTCATCCTTAACCCTAACCATTCAACCCAACCTTAGTCAATTCTCTACACTTAACTAAGGTTAAGATTATGATAAGTATTCTTTTATTTTTCTATTTTTAAAATAACTTATCATATTCTTCATTTTCTTCTTCTTCTTCACTTCAAGAAAAAGCTTCACAAGCTTCAATGGCAAAGTGAAAATTAGAGTGAGAAATCCAATTCTAAGGTCTACCCACTTCCTATTTCTTCATCCTCTACCTCTTGCCAAGTAGTAGAGTGTGTTTCCTTCACAAGTTTTCATGACTTGGTAAAGGTGGAGCTTGATCTTTCGATGCCTCGACGTAGATCATCTTCGGCATGGACATCGACGACCTAGCTTGCCCATTCTCCGACGAAGCCGACGCTTGAGCCCGGATTTGATTTGGACAACGGAGAGGACCTCGTTGCAGAGTTATGGAGGTGGAGCACCGGATCTACAAAGGTTGTATTTCCGTATCTTGTAGTTAAGTGTTAACTAGTTAGCTTTTTCGCCTAGTTTTCTAGCAAACGATCCGTAGTCGGGTCTCTCGGCACCGTTAAAATTTGAAAATGGCATGTTTGATGCCTTGTGAGACCTCTACTGTATGCCTAGGAACCCTACAGCTACCTGTTTTATTTTGAAATTCGATTCTACAACATCTTAGGTTTCTTTTATTTCATTAATCACATTAATGAAGTCCCATCATTTAAGTACCTAAACATCACAGATAAATACGACGTACACTTATGCCATCCGCATTCGCCGCGATGTCCCCTCGTGCACCGTTAGGTTAGGTAACTAACGACAGAGCGGGGCAGGGCTAGCACGGGTGTAAAACATAAGTAACGTCTATATAATATATCATATATACTATATACTGTATCTATCACAGAACATCACATGATCACATCACAGATATCGCAGCAGAAGAATCATATGAAATATTGGATATACTAGGACGTCCGTGTTTTCAATACGAGCCAGTATAAAACACGGATTCCACGGTCGCGATGAATAGCCAAACCCACACCCCTAGACCCCTACGAGAGCGGCAAGCAACCCTACCAATTCTGGAGTTAGGAGACCCGGACCCGACTCCTCGAGTTGGTCTCCCACTGGACTCCAGAACCCGGTTACTTGTGCCCTCCTCCTTGGGTCTATCCTAGTGCAGAAAAGTAAATAATATACAAACGGTGACAACTTCCGCAACCTGGAAGCGCCCCAATAAAAGAATATTACATACAAGTTTTTACATGAATAAAAATGAAAAACACTCATCTCACATAAAAAAACCCCGGCTAATCAATCACGATGATCCAATATAACATATCCAGCAACACATAACATCACATGTCATCAACGTAAGTAAATATGCGCATCCCAATTGTCGTTAACATATAGCAACGAAACCGGCGATATCACATATTACACTTACGATCACAGAAAAGAAAGTGTAAAACTACAACAGTTGGAATCCGCAACCACCTCAGACATCGCATGCCTGACCAAATGAATTATTTAGACATCGCATGCCTAACAATTATAAACCCCGCATTTTAGTCTCATTATCGAAAACACTTTTCAATACCAAGTCGGGCAATTCAACAAGATTCCCGACATCCTGATCGAATACTCGTCGCAAACTTCAGTAGACGGCCGCACCCCCGATACCGTCGACGAAGTGCACCAAGGCGGAACACCGCCACCGCGAGCACTCGAACGGATGCTTTCGGCGACGGGGTTCTCCTACAGTCACTTGGTCAGGGCTATGGGGTGTAGCTGTCTATTAAGTTTACCCGGCGAGTATCCGCGTACGCTACGTGATTGCAACGGACTTTTGATCGCATCAAAATTCTGTGGCAACCGATCAAGTGAGACTAAACTGCTATATTTATAACATTCATTCAGTTATCACATAACCATTTGTGAATTCCAATTGTTGTATCCCATTCCGGATAAATAGAAAATGTCAAACTTTCCGATCGAACAATCGAACACCCAAGTTTTCCCGAAACAGATCAACACATGAAATAAGTCTAAAAACATTCAGTTCGTGCCTCAGTACCAACGGTCCAGCCGTAGAAGGGTCAAGCCAACGCCTCACATGTGGCACGCCGTACTGCCCCAAACCCGAAGGTTCAAAGGGCAGTTCAAGATGGTCACATAATCGAGTTAAGGTTTGTTGTCTTCTAGAGGGTCCATCGCGTTACTTGCACTACTTAGAACGTCGTTAAACTACGGAAAAATCCAACACTTAGAAATTTCCCGACAGGGGAAAAAGTGTTATTTATATCCGGTCGAACTTTTTAACATATTCTAAAATTTATCCGGAAAGCCAAAAAGACGAAATTTGATAATCCGATCGAATCTTTGATTCCCAATACAACCCCAGAATACTCTACTGTAGAGTCACAATAAAAATGTCCCAGAAAATATAGCATTATATTGTATGAGTTACTGTGCAGAAATCGTCAGCCAAGGGAATAGTACGGCCGTGGAACCGCCGCATCATGCATAGCACGTGCCGCGGTTCCACGGTGGAAAAGTTGACTTAGGCCCTCGTATTTCACAGTAATTCAAATAACATCCTGCTTGATTTTCTGCATATTTTTAATTGACAAAAATCCCAATTTTTAGAAAAAGTCCAGAGAGCATTTTAGGGTTTTGGGTTTCGGTTCGATCGGGTTTCAAACGTCGTCTAGACTTCGCCTAAGGCTCTAGCTAGGCTCTGATACCAGTGAAAGGTTCCTAGGCACCCTATAGAGGTCTCACAAGGCATCGAACATGCCAATATAAAAATTTATGGGTGCCGAGAGACCCGACTACGGATCGTCGGCTAGAAGTTTAGGCGAAAAAGAAAACTAGTTAACACTTAACTAAGGGAATACGGAAATACAACCTTTGTAGATCCAGTCCACCACCTCCACGGCTCCACAATGAAGTCCTCTCCGCTGTCCAAATCAAAATCCGGGCTCTAGCGTCGGCTTCGTCGGAGAATGGACGGGCTAGGTCGTCGACGACGTGCCGAAGATGATCTACGTCGAAGCATCACTAGATCGAGCTTCACCTTCACCAAGCCATGAATACTTGTGAAGGAAACACACTCTACTACTTGGCAAGAGGTAGAGGATGAAGAAATAGGAAGTGGGTAGACTTTAGAATTGGATTTCTCACTCATTTCATCCATCCACCATTGATGAAGTCAAGGTTTTCTTCTTGAGTTCAAGGAAGAAGAAGAAGAAATGATATGATAAGTTAATTAAAAAATAAAAGAATATCAATTCTTATCATAACTTTAACCATGGTAAAGTGTAGAGAATTAACTTGAGTTGGGTTGAATGGTTAGGGTTAGAGAAGAAGACAAAAATGGTTGCTTTGGTCAAAGTTACATGAAGCTTGAAGAAGCTTCCAAGAAAGCAACCATTTGTTTTCTTTTCTCATTCTTTTCATCCAAAAAGAAATAGATAAAAGAATGAATAAATAAATAAAACCCTAACCATTTACTTAACCAAGGATTAATTCTTTACACTTAACCAAACTAGCATGTATCATCAAACATGATACAAACAAGTGCACAAAAGTATATCGCATATACAATGCGCACATCCGAGTGAGAAAATCCATCTTAAGTGAACCGATACTAGTTAATGCAAACTAATATATCAAATATATAATTACGCAATAAATCATTAAATCAACACTTGATTTAACGATCCGGTCATATCGCATATAACCGACTAGTATCCAATGTATCGGCTTATCGAATCAACCCTTGATTCGATAACTAGGTCATATCGCATACAACCAATCGATACATTCATCGCGAGAATAGAATACGGTATCACATACACGCATTATTCTCGGTCCTGCACATATCTCATATGCGCTCCTATTTCGTTTCGCTTGAGCCAGGAAACCTCTGTGTAGGACTCTAAAGACTCGTCAATACGCCGGCAGCAGATGATGATCATATCAAACAGCCACAAGCCGCAAGCGGTCTGCTAAACGTAACGGCCACCCGGGTATTGAGCGATCAGAAGATCGACGAGCAAGCCCGCTCACACTCCTGTGAATCCAACCAGTAACACTACCGTACAGTCCGGTCTGATCGTCTGATATGTCGCATATCTCACCTAGGGGTGGTAAACGTCAGACCCCAATAGCTCGATAAGTCGTGTCGATATGAGGTCTATAACACTACGAGAAACTACTGGTAACACTTACCAGTAAATCTCAGCAACCCTGGCCAGGGATTTCCTGTTATAGCCAATCGAACACAGCGCAACATCAACCCCCTATACCGGGAGAGACGAATCCCCTCCTATCGCTCATTGCCTCCATGTGATTCGGGACTGTACCCAAAAACCACCGTTTTACACGCCCTCTTGGACGTGGTAAGATGGAAATCAAAGCACAGTGGGAATTACACAAGACTCTATGACGATCTCGGGTCAACAGACTACTCTGTACCAGTGTCACCAGAGAACTGCCATCTGACGTCAGGTATAATACCATCTGGGAGTTCTCGGCGAGTCCGTCCAGTGTACCCAGTCTCTACTGAGCACCCATATATCATCTCCGATGTCAAACACCAATGGATATGGGATCATCCATCGCCCATCTGTATGGGTCGAGATGGTACACGCTAGTCTACTCTGGTATATCGATGCCCCATCTCGATACACCCACGACTAGGGACTTTGAAGGATGTACTTATGGACTACCATGTCCCCACTAGTATGATCCGCATCACAGTCCAGGTAGTCAAGTACACATCCTAAGGGCTTTACCAACATGTAACAGAGAGACAATCAGTGTACACGTTAAGGTAAAGGTCAACCAGATAGTATACTATCATGTCGAGCAAGAAAGTCCTCCCTATATATGTCCCAGCATCCACTACAATATACATCCAATGTCCAGTAATGGCCTCTAGGGCATACATATAACTAACAATTATTGTAGGTACCTTCGTGTGGATCCCGAGGCGACGGAGCATGGCGTCATCGACTTAGGCAAGCAAGAAGCAAGGTGAGTGGATCTATATCTACGGGGGAAGTCGGGTGGATGGCGTACAACACCCCCGCAAAGTTTTGGTGGAAACCGATTATAGAATATGGTTAAGGAAACCTAGATTAGGAAACTAGGGTTAGAATGAGATAGCTATGAAAACATATTAGAAACTAGAGGATAGTTAGAAGTGATATGTTACTACTATCATAGGATGCCGTTTAGCGATATTGCCGTTTAGGGTACCGTAGGACTAGATAGTCGATGTAGATGTGTCATCCGAACCATACCTTTCTCTAAACCGAAGAATCGTATGTATCTTTTAAATATGTACTTTGAGGGATGTTATGGATTTTCAAATGATATCTTTTCTTTATAACACCGTAACCCCTATTTTCAAAACTACGATTAGCTTCTTTTAAAATCTGCTTGTATGGTTCGGGTGTGTGTGTTAGATTAGATACATATACTTATAGTAGAGATAGAATGTTTAGGTAAACTCGACTTGATGTGAGATATCAATGCGATGAAAGAATATAAGACGGATATGATGATATGATGATTGATGGTATGATGGTATACGTATGCGAGTCGATCGAGATGATTTATACCCTGCCGGTCCCCTGTGTGAGATTATTGCGGATGTGAACCGGGACATTGGTACATAGATATATATACATATATAGAATGTTGTGAATCATGGATGATAGGCCGTACGTGATATTAGGCCGTACACTCATTTGTCGTATAGGATGATAGGATCCCTATTGGTTTAATGCTGCCGCACGATGATTTTCCGTGCGTGATGAGTTTGACTTGATGTTGATCCATACCCTTGACTAGAGGTTGCCGTACGATGGATTATACCGTACGTGATGCTGTGAAGCTAGATGCCGATTGATAGATTCCCCGACTCGGTCATATTAGATACGTATACCCGTCAGCATTTGCATATGATTTACCTTATGCTGCATTCATATTATTTCCATTGCATTGCTTATACCTGTGCTAGTACACTTGCACCATTATCGATGATGCGTATGTTACACGTACACAGATTTGCCGGCTCACACACTTCATCATCGATAATTGCCATGTCACTACACAGTAGGATTGCTGCATCATGATATGACTCTTCGCATAACATGCTTACATATACATTGATACATCTATACTTACGGATATACCGATTTGTATATCCATATTGGTGCACATATACATTGATATATCCATATTTGCGCAGATACACATTGTACATCCATATTGATGCACACATACATTGGTACATCTATACTTGTGCATATACATATTGCACCTACATAGATAACTGGTTTTATTGGGAGATTGGGAATCGCAAGATATATTTTAAAAACTGGAATCATTTAAAAGAGCGGTTTTCCCTTAATATGTCATATCACTGTTCCATGTTACATGATATATTGATATGCTTACATTTCTATTATATGTCGCATACATCATGCTCTATGATTTTCACACATTGAGATATGCTGTTTTCATGAGATTTCTGGATTTGAGAACCGTGGCTATTTCAAAGAAAGCATATATTGTTTTAAAATAAAACCCGGTTTCTCTTGATATGATATTTCAGTGCGTCCACCATATGTTTTCTCGGTTCTGAGAGCGACATATGAAACCCGATTCGAGGAGGCGGATGAGGCCGATTGCGGGTACATTGTGGACCCGGTATGGTACCCCGGGACAAGAAAGGGATGCTGTGTATACAGACGGTGAGCCTGGCAGAGGGACTACTACCTACCGGTGATAGTATTTGGGCTCGGCGGATATCCGGAGGATACCGACCGAAGTCGAGAGATGATATCGGCCGAGCCGGACTGACGGAGCCCGTGGGCCGATCCGGACTGACGGAGCCCAATATATGAGGATTTACGTGCCGATGCTGGGCACGGTTTTCATGATGTTTTCGTGTGTCGATGCTAGGCACTCAGGTTCCATGATTTTGATGTGTTATGAGGGACACCGTTGATATATATATATCCTCATACTTTCATGCACACTCCTTTATGATATTTACGTGCATACAGACATTGATTATATGGGTGGACGAGATCCACATGCATACATACCTTGATTTTAGGTGGACGAGATCCACATGCATACATACCTTGATTATGGTTGGACAAGATCCATATACATGCATTGATTATTACTGTTGGATGTTATCCATATGCATATAGGTATTGACCACCTTGTTGGCACATATACAGACCCGGTCACCCTAGATATCATAGTATTACCTTTATGATATAGTTGACCTAGGAGTCGTTGTTTATTCGATTTCTATCTATTGATATTTTTCTACTCACGAGTTGGCAACTCATTCCCGTTGTGCCACAGTTCTTGCAGGTTGACTGCTTGGATCAGTAGCGGCTTCGCTAGCACACAGTTGCATTCGAGTGTTTTGCATTGGTAGGTGGGACATTTGTATCGTACCCACTCTTGTATCTGTATTTCATTATTGTATCTAGTTAACTCCATCAATCAAAATTAGTAAATTGTATAAGTAATGAGACTTATTAAGATTGTGGTTGCGAGACTTAGAGCGAGGGGTTTTTCGCTACTTGTGGTTTGATGTCTTGCTCATTTATTTAGCTTTTTGTGGTGAACTTCGCCGTTGGGCGTCGTATACTTATCTTTTACTGTATTGCGTGGTTGTGATCCGTCGTTTGGCGACGAGCTAGCTCCCGCTTGGGGATGCCATTATCATTATTATGTATTGTGGTTTTGGATCAAAAAATACAAAAGAGGTGCTGCCAAAATTTTTAAAAGAGGAAACATGTTTTCAAACTAGTAAATTTCACTTGCATCATTCATGTTCATTTTCTATGCATTAAGAAAACTTGATTTCATATACCTTTATTTCAAAAACCTCACCTCCTTTATTTTTCCAAAAGGTTTAGATTTCTGGGTTTCAGCTTACTTGAATTCCGTTACGCCTTTAGACATTGCGTGATTCAAGTGTTGGTCATGAGCTAATATTTTGGGTCGTGAAAAAGTTGGTATCAGAGCGCTAGGTTTAACCTTGTTCGAGTCTATGTTTGACTATGCGGAGTCTAGGGCGGGTGTGTATTTCGGAACCTAGGCTTGACCTTACGGAACTTAGACTTGGACGGGGGGTATTAGACCCGAACTTTCGTTTCATAGGCTGACCCTGATTGATGGAGTGGGTAGCTTGAGTAGAGTGACGTACCATACGTATGTTTCGCGGCATATTTACGATACGATACTCCACTTAAGAAACCTTAGGACGTACATATTTTTGAGATCAGTGATTCTCTTCGTATCCATGATTATACATCCATTTGAGATCCTCGATTCTATTAGTTTTGTGATCATACTTTCATTGATGTTGTTCCTTCTTATGATCATGTATCTATTCTGGATCTGTCGTTTCCTCTCATGCCGTTGATCTGCTTTCTTCGATACTCGATTGAGGTTCCTGTCACCATAGTTTGAGCGCAGTTTGAGCTGCTGCTAGTGTTGCGGTCAGGGCGAGCTCATCCGGTACGAGGGCCGACCATTGTGTTTTCTGGTGACATGGGAACGTCTCGATGTAGTGATTGGGTTGTGACCTCTTGCAGAGGCGAGTGCTTGGTTTTACGCCAGATGATCGGGCCATTGTTAGAGCTGCAAGTTGCGAGAGGACTGTTGATGTACAGCATACCTCAGAGATTTTGATGTCGCCTACCATGCAGACAGGTGACCTAGCTGTTGCTGAGATGATAGGATGTCGCTTCCAGAGCTTACGAGCTAAGATCACCGGAGCTTCCAGGCAGAAATGCGACAGATGATAGCTAGTCTACCCCAATTTGAGAGACGAAGGCGACTCGTCAGATTGATGCGCCGACGCAGGCCCAGTTGAGTTGAAGATTTCCAGTGTGGAAAGAATCTTACTCAGACCTAGAGCAGACCGATCCATAGATGATCGTCGATGTATCGTCTTTCCTGGAGGATTGAGGCATTGTTTAGCATGCAGGCGAAGAATATTCACATGTTGTATAGGCGAAGCTAAAAAGTTCGAACGAGTATCAGAAACCCATTTTTCCCAAGTTTAAAGTGTTCGGAGGAACATGCAGGTAATTCTGTGGACCTTCTAGAAGAATGAAACCCTAACTCGACATGATGACCATGGAACCGCTTTGAACCTTAGGGTTTATGGCAGTTTAGCGGTGCAATCAGTGAGGCTTGGGTTTTCCCTTCTATGGTTATTCCAGAGGTACTGTGGTATGTACCAGATATTTTTAGACTGTGCTTAGGTGCTGAGCCTTCGGGAAATTTTGGGACCTTGATGACTCGGTCGAGAGGTTTGACGTCGTCTAGATATCATGTGATAAGAGATCAGCAAGCTGACCAGCTTTGGATAGAGGACCTCACCCAGATGCGTTGTGAGTGATCGAGAACGGACGAGTATTAAGTATTCCTCTGATGGTTAGGGCGAGTTCCCGACGACGTGTTTGGCCAGATATCTTCTACCGAGTGATGAAGATACCGAGTTCGTGACTACGAGTCCGTGTGAGAGACTTCGGATTGACCGTGGCCGAGAACAGTTGCAGTGCGCAGATAGCATGGCGTGACGTCATAGTGGACGACGATAAAGACAAGTGGAACCAGTGGTTCGTGCGAGACGCTAACAAGCTTTCATTACTCCCCATCGAGACTAAAGACCTGATATGCTTACAGAGGCGTTGGGATACGGCCAGTTTCTGAGGCAATGTGTGCTGAGAACGCAGATGTCCAGAAAACGGGGAAAGATTATATATGAGTACCAGCCTCCGTACAGTTCGGAATAGGCGAGATCGGAATAGACCTTGAGCAGGATTCCTTCCTGGACACTGCTGCAATGAGAATTGCACCCAGGATCATATGTGTCATGTGTATACAGAGGACCAGAGGTCGACGCCAGCAACGTGCTGCCTAACGAGTGGTCGTGATGATTGACCGAGAGATGACCAGAGAAGTGCCAGAACGGAATCGTCCCCGTTAGCACACTTGATTGAGCCGATGGATTGCGAGATGGGTAAATCCACAGAGAAGATAAGGACCCAGAGGCCGAGGATGCCAGACCATGAGCAGGAAGCAAGCGGATGTTCTTGTTCTGTCGGTTATTAGGCACACCGATTTATTTTTCGACATTGTAGGAGGTGTACCTCGATGTCCTTTGTTGCGATTTGCATTTGTGATCCGAGTATAACGCTTATATTGCTTGGATTTGAGTTTTGATGACGAGTTTCCTGATATTGATTTCGTGCACCATGGCTGCACCTACTGAGTATTTACATTTTGCGCATAGTTATCGCACCTGATATATATTTTATACACCGTTGTGTTGATTTGCGATTTGCGCATGCCTATTGCGTTTGATGTCGATTTTATACCTGCGTAGCATGTGTTTATGATTTCATGGATTTCATACCGATGATGTGATTTTTGCACTCGGATAACTTATATGTGCTTGCAGTGCATTGATATATATTTTGTGCACGCAGTTGCACACGATTTTTGATTTATACACCTTAGTGTACTCGGTGTTGCTTTTTATGCGCTTGAGTTATTGATTGTATTTCGTGCATTTGATGCACCAGATGTTGTTTTCGTGCACAATAGGTGCACCAGATATTGTTGTCATGCACACTGTTGCAGTGGACAGATGCTTTCGTGAACACCCGTTGCACGTAGTTTTGGGTTTTTGTGTATTGTGGCACCTGTATTTGGATTTGATTTCCATGCGCACCAGACGCATGTGATTATTGGATACGCCTTTTTAGGCTGATTTTGCTTTTGAGCACTTTGTTTTCATATTGGGCACTATATTGTGTAGTAGCCAAACAGGACTGATCTAAAGACAGTACCTGAGTACTTTGCATGCATTAAAAGATTACCAAAAAGGGTTTTCAAAAGGAACTATAGTCTCGCTATTTCCTACGTGACCGTGAGCGACACGAACATTTATAAAGGAAAACCTTTTGGGATATTTTGAAAAACGACGGAACGTGTATTTAAGGAAACATATATGGACATATATTATTATGTTAAAATGAGCGTCCGTCAGTTGTGCCGTGAGTTACGCATTCCCACGGCGATTTAGAAAAGATTTTGCATGTATTTTATTCAGATTTTGGAGTTTTCAAAGATGCGTACTATATACGTATTATAGTATTTGACTAGTGTATATTAGATTCAGTAGTGAATTTCGAGATCTGCATCTCTATTGTAACTCCGAGGATATGCATGCGAATCCGATGATTTGCGTTACGCTTTAAGGAGTTAGGTTTTGAGCTTTGTACTTGTTTTCATGTGCACTTGACGCGTTGTATTATTTCTGCGTTTTCCATGACTTCGGAGCCCCGTTGATTTTAGCTGATTATTGAAATATTTTAGATTTTGGGGGTTTAAATTTAAATTCGGGGACCGAATTTATTTAAGGGGGTAAGATTGTAACATTTCAGAAAATATGAAATATTATTTTTAGGATTTAATATTAAAATAATATTTTTCCCGAAAACTACCCGATTTGCGAAATTGGGGTTTTCGAAAAAGGGTATAAATATATACCAATAATTGTTAAATATATGGAAATTAAAATGATTTATTCATTTTATAATATAATTAAAGGATTTGGCAATTTTAAAATTTATTATATGCAGTTTCGATAAAAACCCGATTAGTGCACTGCTAATCGCGATTAAGCCAAATCCGCATTTCTACAGTTTTTCGTGTCCAGTGCACCATGACATGTTTCATTTTGTTACATGCTTCATTTCATTTGGGTTATGGTTTATTGGTGGAGAGAAAAGAAAAAGAAAAAGAAAAGTCAAAAAGGGGACATAATGATTAAGATAGGTTTACTTTTGGAAAGAGAGAGAGTGAGAAAAATAGTGAGAGAGAAAAAGGGGGGCTGCTGCCATCTCCATTTCCCCCATCTTTTTTCCCCTCTTCATCTTTCTCAAGCCATTTCCCTCCACTTAGAATCCCTAGATCCATCTCCAATTAATCCCCAAAACCCTAAACCCCTTTCACAAAAGTTAATCCCCTCTTCACCCTCTACGCATTGGACCAAGCAAATTTCGATTTTGATGATTTTGGTCGAGCTAGGGTTTTCTTGGGTTGCCATGCGAGGTATATCTATTTCTATGTTATTTTGGTTAGAATTCATAGGATTTCGGTTTAAATTAGAACTCGTTTAGCAATGTATGAAATTACTAGTGAAGGGTTGAGTGTTGTGTGGATTGGGTGATGCCTGGTGGCTGTTAACTAGACTTGGGTGCTGTTTCAGTGACCTGGACCAGAGCTTAGAAAACCCAAAACACGGATTTAGAAACCCCAACATCGGATAAATGTGTGAATTGTGAGGGTATTTTGGAATCTGGAGCAACCCGGGGACACTAGAAATGATTTTGCAATTACTGGGAGTCGTGCAGGCACCTACGAAGCTACCACCAAGATCTGAGCCCCAACCCCTGCACCTGGGCCGCAGATTTATTCAATTTGGCCGCAATTTGTGGCTAGGGTAGGTTAGAATTGATCCGTATTTGTTCTGGGGTCCCTTTAGATATAAATTAGGCCCTCCATATATACAGAATTGACCAATTTGGCTTAGGGTAAAATCTGGGACCATTTCCATGAATTGATGCATTGTTTTACGACTTTGTTTTGACTTGATTTTGGTATTTGGTATTTTGTTTCCGTCGTGTGGCGTTTGGATGTCCACGACTAGGGTTTTTGGTCGTGTTTTGCACGCAAAGCTATAGGTTTTGACCAATGAGCGAAACGTGTACCGTTTTGGTTTTCCGCCTTGATTTTAATACGCATTGCGATGGTTTATTATTGTAGGTACCTTCGCGTGGATCCCAAGGCAATGGAGCGTGGCGTCATCGACTTCGGCAAGCAAGAAGCAAGGTGAGTGGATCTATATCCACGGGGGAAGTCGGGTGGATGGCGTACAGCACCCCCGCAAAGTTTTGGTAGAAACCGATTATAGAATATGGTTAAGGAAACCTAGATTAGGAAACTAGGGTTAGAATGAGATAGCTATGAAACCATATTAGAAACTAGAGGATAGTTAGAAGTGATATGTTACTACTATCATAGGATGACGTTTAGCGATATTGCCGTTTAGGATACCGTAGGACTAGATAGTCGATGTAGATGTGTCATCCGAACCATACCTTTTTCTAAACCGAAGAATCGTATGTATCTTTTAAATATGTACTTTGAGGGATGTTACAGATTTTCAAATGGTATCTTTTCCTTATAACACCGTAACCCCTATTTTCAAAACTACGATTCGCTTCTTTTAAAATCTGCTTGTATGGTTCGGGTGTGTATGTTAGATTAGATACCTATACTTATAGTAGAGATAGAATGTTTAGGTAAACTCGACTTGATGTGAGATATCAATGCGATGAAAGAATATAAGACGGATATGATGATATGATGATATGATAATTGATGGTATGATGGTATACGGATGCGAGTCGATCAAGATGATTTATACCCTGCCGGTCCTCTGATATGAGATTATTGCGGATGTGAACCGGGACATAGGTACATAGATATATATACATATATAGAATGTTGTGAATCATGGATGATAGGCCGTACGTGATATTAGGCTGTACCCTCATTTTTCGTATAGGATGATAGGATCCCTATTGGTTTAATACCGCCGCACGATGATTTTCCGTACGTGATGAGTTTGAATTGATATTGATCCATACCCTGACTAGAGGTTGACGTACGATGGATTATACCGTACATGATGCTGTGAGGCTAGATGCCGATTGATAGATTCCCCGACTCGGTCATATTAGATACGTATACCCGTCAGCATTTGCATATGATTTACCTTATGCTGCATTCATATTATTTCCATTGCATTGCTTATACCTGTGCTAGTACACTTACACCATTATCGATGATACATATGTTACACGTACACAGATTTGCCGGCTCATATACTTCATCATCGATAATTGCCATCTCTCTACACAGTAGGATTGCCGTATCATGATATGACTCTTCGCATAACATGCTTACATATACATTCATACATCTATACTTGGAGATATACCCATTTGTATATCCATATTGGTGCACATATACATTGATATATCCATATTTGTGCACATACACATTGTACATCCATATTGGTGCACACATACATTGGTACATCTATACCTGCGCATATACATATTGCACCTACATAGATAACTGGTTTTATTAGGAGATTGGGAACCGCAAAATATATTTTAAAAACTGGAATCATTTAAAAGAGCGGTTTTCCATTAATATGTCATATCACTGTTCCATGTTGCATGATATATTGATATGCTTACATTATTGTTATATGTCGCATACATCATGCTCTATGATTTTCATGCATTGAGATATGCTGTTTTCATGAGATTTCTGAATTTGAGAACTGTGGCTATTTCAAAAAAAGCATATACTGTTTTAAAATAAAACCTGGTTTCTCTTGATATGATATTTCAGTGCGTCCACCATGTGTTTTCTCGGTTCTGAGAGCGATATGTGAAACCCGATTCTAGGAGGGGGATGGGGCCGATTGCGGGTACATGGTGCACCCGGTATGATACCCCAGGGCAAGAAAAGGATGCTGTGTATACAGACGGTGAGCCTGGCAGAGGGACTACTACCTACCGGTGATAGTATTTGGGCTCGGCAGATATCCAGAGGATACCGACCGGAGTCGAGAGATGATATGGGCCGATCCGGACTGACGGAGCCCGATATATGAGGATTTACGTGCCGATGCTGGGCACGGTTTTCATGATGTTTTCGAGTGTCGATGCTAGGCACTCAGGTTCCATGATTTTGATGTGTCACGAGGGACACCGTTGATATATATATATATATATATATATATATCCTCATACTTTCATGCACACTCCTTTATGATATTTACGTGCATACAGACATTGACTATATGGGTGGACGAGATCCACATGCATACATACCTTGATTTTGGATGGACAAGATCCACATGTATACATACCTTGATTATGGTTGGACGAGATCCATATACATGCATTGATTATTACTGTTGGATGTTATCCACATGCATATAGGTATTGACCACCTTGTTGGCACATATACAGACCCGGTCACCCTAGATATCATAGTATTACCTTTATGATATAGTTGACCTAGAAGTCGTTGTTTATTCGATTTCTATATGTTGATATTTTTCTACTCACGAGTTGGCAACTCACCCCCGTTGTGCCACAGTTCTTGCAGGTTGACTGCTTGGATTAGTAGCGGCTTCGCTGGCACACAGTTGCATTCGGGTATTTTGAATTGGTAGGTGGGACATTTGTATCGTACCCACTCTTGTATCTGTATTTCATTATTGTATCTAGTTAACTCCATCAATCAAAATTAGTAAATTGTATAAGTAATGAGACTTAGTGAGATTATGGTTGCGAGACTTAGAGCGAGGGGTTTTTCTCTACTTGTGGTTTGATGTCTTGCTCGTTTATTTAGCTTTTTGTGGTGAACTTCGTCGTTGGGCGTCGTATACTTATCTTTTACTGTATTGCGTGGTTGTGATCAGCCGTTTGGCGACGAGCTAGCTCCCGCTTGGGGATGCCATTATCATTATTATGTATTGTGGTTTTGGATCAAAAAATACAAAGGAGGTGCTGCCAAAATTTTTAAAGAAGGAAACATGTTTTCAAACTAGTAAATTTCACTTGCATCATTCATGTTCATTTTCTATGCATTAAGAAAACTTGATTTCATATACCTTTATTTCAAAAACCTCACCTCCTTTATTTTTCCAAAAGGTTTAGATTTCTGGGTTTCATCTTACTCGAATTCCGTTACTCCTTTAGACGTTGCGTGATTCAAGTGCTGGTCACGAGCTAATATTTCGGGTCGTGACATACAAGCAATGCAAAGAAGAATTAGCAATAACGTGACTGGCCGTTATAGAAAGGACGTCGGTTAGAAAAGATACTCACCGACACCAGCGGGCAGACTAATCTCTGACTGGAAAGAGAAGTGTGGGTGTATCACCTGATACAGGTGATCAAAAAAGACTCCTGCAAAGACGCAGTAATGCAATGTCAGTACATAAATTATACAGCCTATAGATAAAAATGCTGGGTCACAAATCCGCACCTTCCAACATCTAAGATGGTACGGGAGAAGGTAGAGGAGTGGTCACCGTCAAAGTGGTAACTGATGGTGCTTCCTCGGGGAGCGCAACCTCAATGCTCGCCACGCCTGCATTAGAAATGAGATAAATACCGTCAGGAAGGATTGAATGGGATTTCAGAATAAAAAGAAAAGCAATGACCCAAAGTCTACTTGGTGAGTCGCCGGTCGGAACCGCGACAAGGGCATCACTTGATGCAGTGACTGCTTCACCCTCCTCCATCGGAGTGGTTTCGCCGCCCGTGGCTTCATCCCCTAACTCCATAAGAATCATCGTGATACTTGCAGCGCCCGGCAACGGCAAGGAGCTGCAAGGGGAAAGAGCGACGATTGGGGCGGTGCCCGACTCTTGAGAAAGAGTAGATACTTTGGGCTCGGCGGCTATAGCCATCTTACCCACCGTTGCCTCAAGCTCGGCAATGGTAGCCATCTCACCACCCACTACCTAGAGCTTGGCGATTGTAGCCATCTCGCCTACCGCTGCCTCGGGTTCGGCGATCGTGGCTATCTCCTCTACCACTACCCTAAGCTCAGTGGTTGCCGCCACTTCTTCGGCAAGACTCGGCCCTGCAAGATAGGATATATGAGAACCTGAAAGTTAAAACTTTGACAAAAGAACCCAATGTCACGTTACCTTGAGTTGGTCTTCCGATTGCTTCCCGAGCTGCACGTGCTGTCTGTCTGTTGGCGGTGGACAAGGCAGCCAGAGATTCCTTTGAAGGAGTGGGGGCAGGGGTAGCGGTGCTCGAACCTGCACCTGTGGCCAAGGCAGCACTACGCTCCCTTGCCGCGCGCATTCTGCACTTCCTTTCCGCTCGGGCCGCCAGAGCGGATCTTCTAGACGCCTCCATCAATAGGACGTTATCGTCCATGCCAAGGGTTACCTCTGGAGCCATCAAGACATCCGTCATCGGTCGTTTGAGTAAGGCCTCTTTCGGCAGTGCCGAGAAGGCCGGGACTTCGATGGCTGGCCCGAGAAGCATCTCCGCATCACCTTACGGGATTGGCATTGTAGTCCCTGCGATAAGATAAATAAGGGGTCAGATTTTCCATAAGGAAAGAGAATGAAGATTCAATGAGTCGAGAAATACCAATGCCCAACAAAGCGAGAGTCCTCTCCTCCTCCTCAAAGGTCCTAAGGGAAGCCGCTAGAGCCTCTTCAGTGGAAAAGCCTATTACAGAAAGAAAAATGTCAGTCAAAACATGATAATAAAAATATAATGCAATAACAGAAGTTACGGCTTATACTCACTTGATTGCGCAAGGATGGCCATTTCCGCTTTGTGGCTTGCTGATCGCACAGAAGATGCAATGGCGGCCTCGAGATCAGTATCTTTCGGCGCTATGAATAGACCCTCATTGGTCCCATATTCGCCCAAGCCCTCGCTATAATGAGCATGAGGCTCCTGGCCAAGTATAGCGTCCACAGAAAGGATCGACCTCTTCTTCCTCTTCTGCGAGCAAGCTCCAGTCGCAGCCAGCACAAGCTTATGCTTGGTGGGAACTTTGGGGCGACGAGTCCCGATATCTGAACCCACACCAGACTCGGGGGAAGCTACGTTTACCGTCTCCACGGGAGCACGGGGCATCGGTAGTACATCCACCATCTCCACGGGAGCACGGGGAACCGGTAGCTCAGGTCTGTCGTGGGGGACTTCAATCACGGCAGCTTCTCTTAGCGGAGGGAGGATAATGGTCCGTCGCTTCAAGGGGACGTTTCGATCACCACCAGGGGGTGCACCCTTGCGGTCGAGCAGCAGTCACTTCTCCTCCCTGATAACAGCACCCATTGCATGTTGGTACCAGGCCACGTGTACATTAAGGGCCTTCGGGACACAACTCAGTTCGCTGATAAAGAAGTGAGACCCCGTGTTCAAGCGCATGAAATGATGCAGCGCGCTCCGCATTCCCTCTTCGGTGGCAGCAGGTTCTACCAGGAAAGCCTCCAACAGGACTCCCTGATTGTAACTCAGCTGCTGGGCAAAATGATATGGGTTGTATCTCATGAATAGCGCCGCATCATTTTGCCTGAATACAAGAAAGCCCGGCCTGATGGAGTACAAATGAAGAATCTCCCAGGCTTTCAACACGGAAGCCCCGTCTTTAAAAGTGTCTCGCAATGGCAGCACCGCCTTTGAAGTTTCCTGGCCGATGGTCAAGACCTTGTCTATGAAAGACATACCATCTCCAACCGTGTACGGACGGAAGAGCAAGCCCCTAGCTTCCCGTGGTGACGGACTCACGATAGAAGCGTCAACCAGCTGCATTATCCGTGGGAACTTGCATCTGTCGTAAAAAAAAGATCTTTTGTGGATACCAAAGACCCCAAGCACGTCCAGCTCCATCCATGAATTGAAGTAATGCATCGAGAAGCTGGCAGGATGCACCTCGGGTTCAGTGGTATCCGCCGCAAAGCTAAGACCGTGATATAGGTGGGCTAACCCGGCGATCCCGATGGCCACTTATATTCCGGCAACCATGCGATGCGCGGGGTAGAAAACGGAAGGCCTCATGTAGCGAGGATGCATAGGAAGCGCAAACCAGCTCAACCATAGCCCAAGAAACCCAAGAAAAAAGCTTCCTCATCAATGCCCGGAGCAGCTATTTCTGACAGAGGAACGATCGCGGCGTCAGGAAGGAAGAAACCCTTCTGATCAGCTTCCAGTATCGGCCGACGGTCCAAGCCAAAACCGAAGGGATCATCAAGTTTAGCAAACTTTTCGCCTTGTCGCGACAAAATTTCCGGGCGAAGAAAACAGGCAATGAAGTCCGCAAAGCTAACCCCTCGGCCTCCGGATTCAAGGAAGAGGCTCTCATACATGTTCAACACCTTTATCAGACTTGGGAACTGGTCCTGAATGGCGTTCTCTGGCGTGAGGCCCATCACCACTGGCTTAGTGGCAAAAACATATTTATCTGGAGGAAGCAGCTCCTCGTAGTGCTCCCCCTAACCGGTAAACCAGAAGCCTCGGCGAATTCTTCTAAGGAAATGGATACCTTTCTTGTAAGTGCACGGCGGCGCCCCGGCCGTCAATCCGACGGCCAAATGCGGAAGCGGTGATAAACTTTAATTTTGCGAACTTAGCAAACCGGCACCACCGCGCACTAAACACCCGGATCGGACCATTAAACTAGTTCTAGCTAACTACAAGACGGGTTAGAGATATACCGAGTGATCCGAGTCCTCCGGTCTTCTCGTCATCGTCCCGATCTCCTGCGGAAACTCCGGTCGTCGCCACCTTGCCGAAAGGGCACCACATCGCCTGCGTCTTTTACGGGCTCCCACCTCAATACCGAGGCAACTCGGGCACGAAGCTGGCAAGTCGACGTGCCCAAGATGTGCTGTAGAATGTGTAGTGTAGAGTCTATGTCTCATTTGGAGTTTGTTGCCATTTGAAGATGATGGAGGAAACAAGATAAGGAAAAATGGTGCTTGCATTTTTCCTAGCATGAAATGAGATCAAGAAAAATCCCACAAGCTCAAAATGAAACTCTCTTCTTCTTCTTCTCTCAAGTGTGGCCAAACTTATCATGTGAGAATGGTGGAGGAAAGAATATGAATCCATAATAAGAAGGGAGGTGAGTGTAGGAAAAAGGAAAGGGTGACCATATCCAAAACATCATGATAACCATCTCACAACAAACTCTAATCACCTTTTAGTGATGTAAAGAGAATCAAATGATGGTTGAAAAGAAAAGATGCCATCATAATCAATACATTTGCAAGAAACCCCTCCACAATGTGTTATTTGCAAACTTGCAAATAACACCCTTCAGCAGAAAAGTCCGGCCGGGAAAGAACAAAGGAAAACCGGCCGGAACGGAATGCAAACTGGCAACTCCAGAAATCTGGTCCCGTAATAAATTACAGGAAAACCCCGATACTGTGCATACACACCCGCATCTGTATTCCGACCGGATACAAATGCAATGAGACAAAATCTACACTGTACTATACTAGGATCCGGCTTAAACCAAAGCCGGCTAGTAATATCCGTTCGATCCTGATCCGTGCAATACCGCACGTATCCGATCGAACCTTGCCATATAACCATACGGCCTCTAGTACTAACCGTCCGATCCTGATCCGTGCAATACCGCACGTATCTGATCGGACCCTGCCATATCTCCATACGGTCTCTACAGCGTTTCGCCCGAAAGCTTGAGTAACTGTAAGTGTGGTGGACTCTAAAGACTCGTCAATACTATGGCTGTGGATTTAACCACTAGCACGTCAGAGGTATAAGCCAATACGTGACGGGCCACCAGCTATTGACCAAAAGGGACGTCGATGAGCGAACTCATCCTGACACCCTACTGAGCCTGTCAGTGACAATATCCGTACAGTCCGGTCCGTTCGTCTATGAGCATCGCATGTCGGGCCTAGGGGATTGGTAAAAGTCAGACTCCCAAAAGCGGTACAAGTCATATCGGAGTGTAGCCCAGAACACCCTGAGATACTACTGGAATACCTACCAGTAAATCTCCTGCCTTGGCCAAGGACTTCGTGTAATGGCTCTCCTAGACACAGCGCGATCTCACCCCCAATACCGGGAGAGACGAACCCCTGAAGATCCGCTCACTGCCTCCATGTGGCTCGGAACTGTACCCAACTAAAACCTGTTTGTACGACTCCTTTGAGCCGTGGTAGGGTAGTAATCAAAGCACAGTGGGAACTCACACGAGACAAATGACGATCCCCAGGTCGATGAACTAACCTGTACACATGTCACCTGGGAACTGCTATCTGACATCAGGTATAAGACCAACTAGCATGTTCCCGGCGAGTCCTGTCCGATGTACTCATAACCCAATGAGCACCTGTATACATCTTAGGTGAACCAACTGACACCAGTGACTTGTGAGACCGGCCACCGCCCCTCGTCGGGGTCTCGACTGTATACACTAATCTACTCTGGAGAATCGATGCCCTGTCTCGAAACTCCCACGACTAGGGACCTTTTAAGGATGTGCTTATAGACTATCAGCTCCCACGTATATGATCGCCCTCATACTGCCGGCAGTCAAGCAAGAATCCTAGGGGCTCTATCAACGTGCAATAGCGACCTGTCAGGTCACCTGAAGCAGTACACGATGATAAAGGTAAACCAGATAGCATACTATCATCTCGAGTAAGACTGTCCTACCGGGATAGGTCCTCCCTCAATCATTGCAATCACGTGCCTGTGATCCAATAATTGACTCTGAGGGCACTATCTCCAACAATCTCCCACTTGCACTCAAGGCTAATTATTGCGATGTCGCATACTCACAGCCCGTGTGATACCGAACATCCAACTCCCCTACTAGTCAGTCTCACAAAACTCGTTTGCGAAACTATTGCGTTCGAGGAATAGCCTCAGTGAGTGGATCCGCTTGGATGTTTCTTTCTATGTCTCTCTCAATCTCAAGTTCGCGGAGAAAGCCATCTCCCGAAATGAGCAATACCTGTCTTAGAATGTCTGGATGTCTGATGGGACCTAGCTCATAAATGAACTCCAAATCCAAACTTCTTAGACTGTATCGTCAACTGAACTTAATCAGTATCCTGCGCCATGCCTCCCTCAGTATCTGCCTGGATCACCTGTCCAGAATACTGCCCCCCCCCCGTCAGAAGGAAAACTATAACTCTGACAACCTCCTTGTCGTCCATGTCACCTTGGAAGCCTGGAATGATAATTGTCTCCTTAATGAGTCTGTCGTTATCATTTCCCTAGAACATCTACTTATGTTCTAAAGTTGCTTCCGACTGTTTCTCCAGGATTGGATCAATATCAAGTTATTGCATCTAGTGCAAGAACAACATCTGGTGTGGTACTTGACATCTCATGATTGACTCAATTGCCTGAGCAAGTGATCTGCCAATCATGCGCATCCCTCTCCCCTTTAGTCTATAAGACACCTTTAGAGAGGGTGACTCCATCACCTGCAGGTACACTACCGTGCCAGGAGTCGTCCATTCTAAATACTCTTAGAATGCTGTCAAAGTACCCTGATTGGGAAACCACCCAAATCTAGATCTAAAACCATAGATCTAGTAACCAGTATGTTTGATATAATGTCCAAGTCCCATATGGAAAAACCACTGTGTGACGACCAAAGTATAACCGATCGTAGTATAGGAATATCACTTCCTACTTTGTGTATGTCGTCCAAAACCCGGATATCACACCCTACTACCTTCTCAACAGATCCATCCCCTATTCTGATGACGTCAAACCTATGACTGTCACATCAGAAATAGATGATCTATCTCCGCTATATCTGCTTTAGTCTAAAAATAGACATAAGCCTGATGTCCACCAATGCTTCCGCTGCTCCCACTGGCTACGACAACCGTCTGGCATAGTCATATAGACGTGCACTTCTAAAACTAGTTTAGAACGACGCTATACTCATCCTCCCACCGGGCCTCGCAGCCTGGAACAACAGCAATGGCAAGTGTGGGTAAACAAGAACTTCCCTGTCACCGTCCTTGAGGCTACCGGAGTACCTCTCGGGTGCCTGAAGTTACCCACCGTATCTGCGGAGTGGCCAATGGAATGTCAAAACAGATTGAATCTTTAGGTTCCTTATCAAATCTTCAGTAATCGTTTGCGGTTCTGGAATCACTTCCAGTTCTACCATACTCCCACTACTGTTTTCTGAAAAATCCATTTTTATTAAAACTGTGGCGAGTCTAGAACAATATTACTATTGATCTCACAGATGGTAGAAAATCAACCCTCGTCATAGCCTAGGTCAACCCACAAACAGCCATTACAGAAACGTGCCTTGAGTTGTCCAGTGTCTGGTTTTAATCATAAGCCGGACAACTCCCCGTACCTTAACAACGTTAAGATATGAACTGTACTATATCCAATATAGAACCAGAGGCACTGATTTAATTAAACCAGATTCAAATCATGCAGCTATCTTCAGTGCATGTCAACTAAATGGAAGGAGGCCGATCAGCGTTACTCAACTTAGGAATGCTTCCAATTATGAGTAACCTGAAAGAGAAGCAATTTCTCTTTATCATTACTATACACAAGTATCTATATCTTCGATCACTTTGAAGAATCCCGATACTTGCTACACCTGGTTCTCTACTCTATTCAAATACCTATAACTCCTCAAAACTTAGACCCTGTGTTTCTACGAAACACATGTCTAAGAACTAGAGAAGTTAAAAGTAAACAGAATATAGTATGAGGACCGACCCCTCTGTCCTAATGGACACTGGACAACATACAATACTCTGTATAAGTCCGCTGAGTCTAACAACTCTTTCACTGTGTGTCGTAGGTTGAAAACTGTACTTATGGTTAAGAAGAATTACACCGCTGTTTAATACCCCTTACCTAACCATCCACTGATATAGGTAAATGTCATCGACATAATATCAAAAGGTATATCTCACTCTATGAAAATAGACGTACAGATATATCAATTTGAAATTGGTGCACAACAGCGGATATTCAAAACCAAATATTTGCCGACTGGCAAACAGCCCAGATGATCTCCTCAAATATCACCGATTACAACGAATCCCGATATAATGAGGATGATCACCCTATTCCCAATAACTTACTCCCACTCATCATCTGTAAAACCATACAGATGTGAGAGTCAAACCTGGTAAATACATACCCTGGAGCAAGTGTATAATCGGGAAATCAGTTTTCTTTTAACAGTATACAGTTGAACTGAAACATTGAAATGTTTCGATAGGGTATCCTGGTATTCCTAGTAATGCCTCTACCATTATCCAGATTCACAACTATAACCGTATAATTCTTTGCCACCTCTCCAAATCCCTTTATATGTCTTTAGTCATTACCTTATGCACACCCCTTAGGCCAAATGGTTTTCTTCCTTCCGTACCGTTCGGCACCAGCCTATGGTTTGGAAGAAGACAATCCAATAAGCATAATGGGTGTACTGTCCTAGTCCTAGGAGCACTCGCAATGCGAGAGAAGGTGAGGATAAAAGACAACCGAATAAACCTTATTCCTATTTCTCCTGGACCAGAATCCATCCCCGAACTGGAACAAGTTCCTTTCGAGTTCGTATATAACCATACGATGGAGTATCCAATAAACTGTGGATCTTCGTAGTGATACGGAGTGTCCTGGAGAAATACAAAGGTGATTTTAGGATTGGCGAAGAAATACTTGGTTTGGTCGTGAATATCAGTCGCAATTTACTTTGCCCTCTTACTAATCCCTTGCTTTGTCTTAATCTTAATACCTTCTGCACACCATCGTTATGCTAATTGGTTTTCTTCATTCCCCACTGTTTGGCACCAGCCTAAGGTTTGGAAGAAGACTATCCAATTTGCGTAATAGGTGTACTATCTCCTAAACTAAGGAGTACTCGTAACTTGAGAGAAGGCAAAAAGGAAAAGACAACTGGATAAACCTTATCCGTTTTCTCCAGAACCGGAAACCATTCTCGAATTCCTTCGAGTTCGTATCTAACCATACGATGGTTTTGTCCAATGGAAGTGGACGTTCGCAGTAATACGGGGTGTCCTGGAGAAAAGGGTAAAAGTAGGAGTGGCAATGAGGTCTGCAACTCTGACAATCCAAAAGCCAGTGTTAAGAAGGTTCGGTCAACTTGGTCACTGAGTCATAGTCTTAGGGTCGGGTCAATGGTCGCTGCCAGAGAGAGAGAAAAGAAACACTCAGCGTGCACTCTAACCTAGATCAGAATGGTTATCACTTTATCTAATCTGGAAACCTCCCACTGTACCTCAAATTCTCCTCCAAACCTGAAAGAAGAATTAGTCGGGGTCACCCGAGGAGTAAACCAACTCATCAGTGGGAATCGGGATCCAACTCTCATCGCATGATAACGTGACGGAATCTGCTCACGTCATCACACTCCAGAAGGTATGCGCATATCTGGCAAGTTTCAGTTCTTTTGAAACTCCCGATGTGGATTTTTACCCCATGCTCTTATGACCTTGACTTTGGCCAACAAATCATAAGTCACATGTCAAGTTCTGCCCGTCATTCTCCAGGTTAATTTGAGCCCACCCGTACAAGCCCTTGACTTTGGCCAACAAGGCTATACGACTGCCCCAAACCAACACATCTATCTATACTGCATATGAATAACCAACAGCTACCAAACACTGTGCCTTGACTTTGGCCAACAAATACAGCTTGAATACTATTGACCACCCATATGAAACGACGGAGGGCTACGAATGGTTTCTGGCGAAAACCTTTAACGTAATGAACTTGATATCGTTGAAGGAACGGATAGCTTTTTAGAAAATATAGTGACGAAAACCTTTACTAAAGAGATCACTCCCGGTGAAGGGATCTCGGCTCTTTCCCCGTAGAATGGGGTGCAGGATATTCCAAATGAATACCACGATGCAAAGCAAAAGTAATCGGCTATAGTGAAGTTAATGCCCTAACGCAAACTTCTGTCCAAGGGGTCACTCCCGGTGAAGGGATCTCGGCCCTTGCCTCGTCGACTGAGGAGCAGGATATTCCAAATGAATACCACGATGCAAAACAAAAGTGAACATCCTTGCAAAAACAGCCGTTTGAAAAGTGTTCCAACAACATCATATTAGGTTTGTTTATCTTGCATTGATCCGAATCAACGCAGTCCCATCAATTGATCACACCACAAAGAACGAAAATATACTGATGTACGTATATGCCATTCGCATTCGCCACTGGGTCCCGTCATTACCCGTTAGGTTAGCTAACTAACGACAGAGCGGGGACTGGACTAGCGCGGATGTAAAACATCTACTAATATATATACCAATATATTATATTCGCTCAAGGCGTGATAAAATGCAACATCACAGAAATGTACAGCATCACAGAACAATACAGATATCTGGGATCCCCGGGTTTCACAGAGCCACTACTGAAACCCGACGTTCCCTTGGTCGTGTGGATAGCCTGTGCAATGAAATCCTAGACCCCTACGGGCGCGGCAAGTTACCTGCCAAAACCTGAAGCGAGGCAGCCCCCTTCAGCACCGTGAATGGACCACCCAGCACTTCACGGAATCCGGTAACTTGGGCACCCCTCTTGGGTCAACCTGTACCCCCTACGAGTGCGGCGAGTAGCCCGCCAATCCTAGAGTAAAGCCCCTTCCGTCTCAATGCCATGAGATGCGGGCTTGTTGCCCTCCAGAACCCGGCTATCCGTGCACCCCTCCGCGGGGTAATCCTAGTACAGAAAGTAAAATATAAATACAACGGGTACATCGACCGCAACCAGGTCGTGCCCCAAAAGAATAATACAAACAGGCAGTGACGGCAGTCCACATGTCGGACGCTCGTCCCGCAATATCAAATGTACATAATACAACCACAACTGTACTAGCATTGCATCCAGGCTATCCCCCACGACCGATCCGCAACATCATAGCAAAACACAAAACATCAACGTGAAAGCCACGTTCGCAAATCCTTCTAACCGGGCTATAGCAGTTAGACCGGATTTACCGATCGAGTGACATTCACGGTCGCAGATATAATGTAAATACTGTGAAATAATGTGTTTAAAATATCCGATCGATCAAAAATTAAGTGGGCCCCCAAGCAATACTGTAGCACTCACAGAAATTCTGGGCCCAATTTTAATATTCCAAAACCCCTAAAATCAGCCCAGAAGCCCACTGGAAAATTTCGACGCATTGATCCCTCAAATCTGCGGCGGAACCGCGGCGCCAAGTGGGGTTTGGCCGCGGTTCCGCGCTCTAACTGAGCAATCAATGTGTCGAATTTTCCCAGAATTCTTAGAACTTCTAGTACATTTGTTTTTTACAACCTGAAAAATTTTTGGGCTTCAAAAAATTTCAACAGAAAACTGATATGGAGAAAATACGGTTTTTGGAATTTTGGTCGATCGGAAATGCAAACACATTAAACCAAGCTAGACTATGTTAATGGCGAGTCTCTGATACCACTGTAAGTGCACGGCGGTGCCCCGGCCGTCAATCTGACGGCCAAATGCGGAAGCGGTGATAAACTTTAATTTTGTGAACTTAGCAAACCGGCACCACCGCGCACTAAACACCCGGATCGGACCATTAAACTAGTTCTAGCTAACTACAAGACGGGTTAGAGATATACCGAGTGATCCGAGTCCTCCGGTCTTCTCGTCATCGTCCCGATCTCCTGCGGAAACTCCGGTCGTCGCCACCTTGCCGGAAGGGCACCACATCGCCTGCGTCTTTTACGGGCTCCCACCTCAATACCGAGGCAACTCGGGCACGAAGCTGGCAAGTCGACGTGCCCAAGATGTGCTGTAGAATGTGTAGTGTAGAGTCTATGTCTCATTTGGGGTTTGTTGCCATTTGAAGATGATGGAGGAAACAAGATAAGGAAAAATGGTGCTTGCATTTTTCCTAGCATGAAATGAGATCAAGAAAAATCCCACAAGCTCAAAATGAAACTCTCTTCTTCTTCTTCTCTCAAGTGTGGCCAAACTTATCATGTGAGAATGGTGGAGGAAAGAATATGAATCCATAATAAGAAGGGAGGTGAGTGTAGGAAAAAGGAAAGGGTGACCATATCCAAAACATCATGATAACCATCTCACATCAAACTCTAATCACCTTTTAGTGATGTAAAGAGAATCAAATGATGGTTGAAAAGAAAAGATGCCATCATAATCAATACATTTGCAAGAAACCCCTCCACAATGTGTTATTTGCAAACTTGCAAATAACACCCTTCAGCAGAAAAGTCCGGCCGGGAAAGAACAAAGGAAAACCGGCCGGAACGGAATGCAAACTGGCAACTCCAGAAATCTGGTCCCGTAATAAATTACAGGAAAACCCCGATACTGTGCATACACACCCGCATCTGTATTCCGACCGGATACAAATGCAATGAAACAAAATCTACACTGTACTATACTAGGATCCGGCTTAAACCAAAGCCGGCTAGTAATATCCGTTCGATCCTGATCCGTGCAATACCGCACGTATCCGATCGAACCTTGCCATATAACCATACGGCCTCTAGTACTAACCGTCTGATCCTGATCCGTGCAATACCGCACGTATCTGATCGGACCCTGCCATATCTCCATACGGTCTCTACAGCGTTTCGCCCGAAAGCTTGAGTAACTGTAAGTGTGGTGGACTCTAAAGACTCGTCAATACTATGGCTGTGGATTTAACCACTAGCACGTCAGAGGTATAAGCCAATACGTGACGGGCCACCAGCTATTGACCAAAAGGGACGTCGATGAGCAAACTCATCCTGACACCCTACTAAGCCTGTCAGTGACAATATCCGTACAGTCCGGTCCGTTCGTCTATGAGCATCGCATGTCGGGCCTAGGGGGTTGGTAAAAGTCAGACCCCCAAAAGCAGTACAAGTCATGTCGGAGTGTAGCCCAGAACACCCTGAGATACTACTGGAATACCTACCAGTAAATCTCCTGCCTTGGCCAAGGACTTCGTGTAATGGCTCTCCTAGACACAGCGCGATCTCACCCCCAATACCGGGAGAGACGAACCCCTGAAGATCCGCTCACTGCCTCCATGTGGCTCGGGACTGTACCCAACTAAAACCTGTTTGCACGACTCCTTTGAGCCGTGGTAGGGTAGTAATCAAAGCACAGTGGGAACTCACACGAGACAAATGACGATCCCCAGGTCGATGAACTAACCTGTACACATGTCACCTGGGAACTGCTATCTGACGTCAGGTATAAGACCAACTAGCATGTTCCCGGCGAGTCCTGTCCGATGTACTCATAACCCAATGAGCACCTGTATACATCTTAGGTGAACCAACTGACACCAGTGACTTGTGAGACCGGCCACCGCCCCTCGTCGGGGTCTCGACTGTATACACTAATCTACTCTGGAGAATCGATGCCCTGTCTCGAAACTCCCACGACTAGGGACCTTTTAAGGATGTGCTTATAGACTACCAGCTCCCACGTATATGATCGCTCTCATACTGCCGGCAGTCAAGCAAGAATCCTAGGGGCTCTATCAACGTGCAATAGCGACCTGTCAGGTCACCTGAAGCAGTACACGATGATAAAGGTAAACCAGATAGCATACTATCATCTCGAGTAAGACTGTCCTACCGGGATAGGTCCTCCCTCAATCATTGCAATCACGTGCCTGTGATCCAATAATTGACTCTGAGGGCACTATCTCCAACATCTCTATCCAATAGGAGGAAGGTATGGGTCGGGATATTCCACTGCTCTAAAAACGCCTTGATCTACCATGTGGGAGGTGCAGAATACTGGAACAAGGAAGCGTAGACCGCAGGTTATAATCCGAGCTTTAGCAGCTGTGATTTCTTTGCCGACAAGATATACCGGGCCCGCTGCTAGTACCCGACCGGATGATGGGGAGTTAGCCCGATGTTGTAGGGCTGTCCCTAAGGGCGCAACTCGCCCTGACATATGCGTCGCCCTAGGGTATCCAAAGCCATCGCCGGCTGCACGGGTACTGCGGCGATCGAAGGCTGAAGGAGACCCTCCGAAGTCCAATTAACTACCTCCACGGCATAGTTCACCGGGGGTGCATCTGCATACGGGATCACCGAGATAGGCTCCAAAGGCGTCGCATAAGAAAAACTCCGGCGGCCTCTGATGATCTGATCATACCATCTACTCAATAAGTGAAGATTCTTGTATTTTGGGTCGTGGTCTTTGATCAGCGTGAGAACCTCTCGGTCTACAGGCGCCTCAGGGAATCCTCCCTCTGAGCGGACAAACGGAAAGGAAGCGTCAAAAGACATGTCGCCTGCGCAAAAAAGAACAGAAGTCAACTGTCAGTGCTATAATTTAATTTTAAATTCTGACACATGGTACTTTAAAATTTGTACCACACTGCAATGCAGTGGAGAGGGACCAAAGGGGGCCCACAAAATCTAGATGACAATTCATCAATTAATAATTGATAAAACAGCCTCATCATTTGATGAGACTGTTAATTAGATGAGGAGATCCTCAAGAAAATTCTCATTAAATGAGAGATCCCTCGGGAAAAGGAGAAAATGTTCCTTTGAGAGCAATGCTCTATGACAGAGTGACACTTGTCAAACACTAATCATGAAAGAATAAAAATTACTCAAGAGCCTGGCTCTGTAAAGATGATGGGAAAAATCCATCAGAAAAGAATTAATTAAAATCAATTTTTTTGAATTAAAAAAAAATTCTGGGATCTTCAAGATCCATGAACAAACTTTTAAAAGTTCTTCACAAGAGATTAAAAAATCTACATGTTATCAAAGAGCAGAGCTCTGTTCATAGGCTAAGAAACCCCAAAAAAAGATCTCTTTAGATCTATGGGTTCAGAAAAGCAAAGCTCTTTTAATGAAACCCTAAAAGGGTTTTCTTTAAATCTAAGATCTATGAAGAGAAAGGCTCTGTTAATGGGTAAAACCCTAATTTATTAAAAGTTTTAAATTTTACCTAAAATTTTAACAGAGTTTTTACTCTTGAAAAGTTCTTAAACTGAAGAGCAATGCTCTGAATGAAAATTCTCAAAGAAGAAGATGAACATCATCTAAGAGACCAAAAGTCTTATTTATAGGTATTGAAACGCCTCTTCAATTTCTGAGTTGATCCAAGGGCGCAGATGCTGCCACCGCTGCACTCACGTGTGGGCCACGTGAGCGCAACGGTGGGGGGCATTTGTTTCCCCCAATCAGAGCAAAGCTCTGTTTGAAATTTGAATTTCAAAAATTGAAGCAACGCTTCAGATCCAGCGCTAGGTGCGTTACGCCCTAAGCAGCGCACCATGTGTGCGCTAGCGCTAGGCGCGCCACGTGTCAAACACGGGTGCGCTAGCGCATGCTGCGCTGCGCTCTAAGCAGTGCACCATGTGTGCGCTAGAGCTAGGCACGCTACGCGCCACGTGTCAAACACGGTTGCGCTAGCACATGTTGTGCTGCGCTCTGAGCAGCGCACCACGTGTCAAACACAGGTGCGCTAGCGCAAAGTGCGCTGCGCTCTGAGCAGCGCACCACGTGCAAAGCACGGGTGCGCCAGCGCTGAAATTAAAAAATTCCCCACCCTTAGATCAAAAGATCTAATAATGATAAATCATTAATTAATCAGAATTAAAATTCTGTTATGGAAAGATTTTTCAATTTTGTTAAAAACAAGAAGATTGCCTTCTGTAAAACAGAAGCCCTAAGATCAAAGATCCAACGGTGGGAAGCATCCCCAAATCAATCAGAGAAAGATCTCTTTAACTGATTTAACGAATCAACTTGCCCTATATAAAGGCCCCAAGACTTCAAGTCTGAGATAGAGAAACCCCCCATAAATTTTGAGAAAACTCAAAAGAAAGTGAGCAAGCTCTTGCAAGAAGATATTTCTTTAAGGTAAAGATGATGAATGATGAACATGGAGATGAAATCATCTCATAAAAAGAAGAATTGTCTTCCTAAAAGATCATAGATCTACAAAGATCAAGGTCTTTTATAAAAAGATCAAAAGATCTCATCATAAAAACAAAGAAGTACTTACTTCGTTCACAGATCATAGATCTATAAGACAAATTGTCTTTCTGAGATCATGAACATCTCATCATAAAGGGGGAGAAAATTATTAAATTTTCTTAAAGATCATGGATCTATAAAGGCAAAGCCTTTCAAAGATAAGAACTGTTATTCTTAAATCTTGAGACAAAGTCTCTTTTAAAAGAACATAAATTTGTTCCCAGATCATAAAATTGATCAAATGCGCTTTGCGCTCATGAAATGCACCTTGCGCTCTTGAACAGCGCTTCTGCGCTCTCTGGACCGATGCTCAGCGCCAAAATGCGCCACGTGTCAACCACGTATGCGCTAATTAAACAACATGCACCTTGCGCTCTTGAACAGCGCTTCTGCTCTCTCTGAACCGGCGCTCAGCGCCAAAATGCGCCACGTATCAACCACGTATGCGCCAATTAAACAACATGCGCCTTGCACTCTTGAACAGTGCTTCTACGCTCTCTGAACCGGCGCTCAGCGCCAAATGCACCACGTGTCAACCACATGTGCACCAATTAAACAGCTTGCGCTTTGCGCTTCTGAAATAGCGCACTGCGCCCATCATCTGGCGCAAAGCGTCAAGCGCGACACGTGTCAACCATATGTGCATTACTTGGAAGAAGTACATTGCGCTCTTTAACTGGCGCAAAACGCCTGGCGCGCCACGTGTCGCGCTGTCAGAATATAAATTGTTTCTTTAATAAAGCCTAGAGCTCTGATGAATGCTCAACATTCAATAAAAGACAAAAAATTGTCAGAAGGGCCAAGCCCAAATAAAGGTTCAATAGCCAGAATAAAAATGTTAAACATTTATTAGACTTAGCCCAATATTGGCTATAAGTCCTCAACTTATATTTAATTGAGCCTATCTGCTTATGAATATTTAACATATCTTAGTCCCAAATTGGACTACAGATCTTTCAACCAACTCACACCGGTTCGAGGGTACATCTCTTTACTCCTCTGATATCTGTCGTTGTAATCCTTCAACGTCTTCAGAGAGGTGACGGGTCCTGACAACCACACATTTCACGGACTATGGGGTCCTTAAACTCATGAACTATGATGTCATTAAACTTTATAGACTATGACGTCTTTAAACGACGGACTGTGGGGTCCTTAAACTCATGGACTACGATGTCCTTAACTTGGACTGTGAGGTTCTTAAACTCATGGACTATGATGTCCTTAACCTGGACCGAGATGTCCTTAAACTAACATTGGACCGAGATGTCCTTAAACTAACATCGGACCGAGATGTCCTTAAACTAACAATGGACCGTAATGTCCTTAAACTAACTGACCGCAATGTCCCTAAACTAAATAATAGAGCCTAATTGCTCTCTTATTGGATCTAAATGATCCTGTTAAGTTGATCTTAGTCTAAAAATTAGACCAACGTATCTTTAACATACGTTTAAGTTGATCTTAGTCCCAAAAGAGACTAACATATTCTTAAACCCAACCCCCAAACCCAAATCTAAGAAGATACGGATTTGGACTAATCCACGCCCTACGGACGACAACATAAATTAGTTTCCGTATACAATTCACGGGCGGCCAAAAACAAAACAAACACCCACGACACGAAGTGACCATCTAGAGAAGGAGAAAGTGGTTACCGCGATGCGGTAGCATAATTAACTGTAGAGGCTTGCGTCTGCAGGGAAGAGCGTCCCCACAATCAAAAACCCCTCAAACGAGGGGGAATCTGACGAAGTCTACGACATCGGCCGCATCCGTTTAAACCTTCGATACATGGTGCCATAAATCAACTTGGCATCTTCGGAGAAGTGGACGGATAGCACCAATTAGCATCTGCCCCGAAATTCAGGCAAGACGTTCACCGCGTCTTCATCCGTGTCTTTCGGCGGGGAACAAAGAGTTTAAACCATGCTAGGTTTTTAAATTAGGGTTAACATTTTATTATGGATAATTCATTTTCTTTTAGATGAGCTTTGAGGAAGCTTCATGATCCTTTGACTTTGTCCACCCTCTTTGTTTTATTCTTGATATTTGTTAACCTAAGTTTAACCCTAGCTTATGGTTTATTCTCTATATGAGTTAGACATGACACATATTAAACCATGGTTGCATTTCTAACCTCAACAATAATTCATTCATCACAACTTCATCTTCTTCTTGCTCACTCCAAAAGCTTTCTAGCTTTTCTTTTATGATGGATGTTTTGTGAGAAATTGAAAACAAAAGAGAGCAAAATTCCTACTTCATCATCCTCATCTATTCTAGCCATTTAGATTAGGGTGTTTGCTTCACTAATACTTGATTAGTGAAGTGAGAGCTTGGGTTAGTGTTTCTTCAAGGTAGATCATCATAGTTTTTGAATATTAGAAGCAAGGTTGCATCATTCTCTTCATAGAGCCTCTCTAGAGTCCGGGTACTTGATGATCACAACGAAGGGACCTCAACTCGGAGCTTATGAAGCGAAGGAACGGACTACAAAGGTTGCAATCCCTAACTCTTAGATGTTAAAGTGTTAACATGCTAGTTTTGTTTGATTCTCTAGTTAATGATCTAGGTTTAGGGTTATTTATAATGGCAAATTTTGAAATTGGCATGTGAGATGCCACCCGAAACCTTGCTGCCGTTGTAGGTATCCCAACACTTTGAGCCGTGGTAGCGTAGTAATCAAAGCACAATGAGAAATCACACGAGACAAATGACGATCTCAGGTCGATAAACTAACATGTACACATGTCACTAGAGAACTGCTATCTGACAATAGGTATAATACCAACTAGCATGTTCCCGGCGAGTCCATCCGGTGTACTCATATCCTAATGAGCACATGTATACATCTTAAGTGAACCAACTGATATCAATAGCTTGTGAGACCGGCCGCCGCCCCTTGTCGGGGTCTCGATCAGTATACACCAGTCTACTCTTGGAGTATCGATGCCCAGTCTCGAAACTCCCACGACTAGGGACATTTTAAGGATGTGCTTATAGACCACCCAACTCCCACGTATATGATCGCCATCATACTGTTGGTAGTCAAGCAAGAATCATATGGGCTCTATCAACATGTAATAGTGATCTGTAATATCACCTAAAGCATGTACATGATGGTAAAGACAAACCAGATAACATACTATCATCTCGAGTAAAATTGTTCTACCGGTATAGGTCTTCCCTCAATCATTGCAATCACGAGCCTGCAATCCAATAATTGACTTGAGGGCACTATAGCCAACACTTTCTCGTGGTGGAGCTAGGTATCATACATCCTTCATGGCTTCTCAGAGAAGTCGTGGATGCATGTTGTGGTAGGTCAGGTGGAGAAGTGGGTTAATGGGCGTGTAAAGGTTATTCAGTTCGATGTTGGCAGAAGGTTCACTTCGCAAGAGTCTGCAGGATTTTGTAAGCCTGAGAGGATCATTGCATCAATACACCATTTTGAATCCTCCGTCGACTTACGTTGCAGAGCGGTGTTCACACCATAATGTTGTATTATTATATTCCCCATTCTTATTCGTTTTATAAATAAACAGGTGCTTTTGACGCATGTCTGCTACATATTACAGGTTACATGTTCTTGGACAGAAAACAGTGAAAACGATGAAAAGACGATGCAAAAGTGGACTTTGACCAACAAACAGAAGGCTCTTGATCAAGCCTACATCAAAGATAAAATTTACAAAGTACAAGGCAATGCAAGGTCCAAGATTACAAAGAGAACGGTTAAAAGTCCACCGCAATTATTCACTGGAGATCTGGAAGAAACATAGAAGCTTTTTTAATAAAAGAACCAAATAATAAGGAAGCCCAAAGACAGAAGAGCCCACAAAGGAAATTGTAAGGCCCAATACTTCCTTTTAAAGAGACAGAGACATAAAATTTTACCAAAACTTGAAGTCTACTTTGACTAGGTCTTCCTAAGGATATTTTGGTAAATGTAGACGTGCGAATCAATTGTAACCTAGGGCTTCCTATCCTCTATAAATAGGAACTCTAAATCATTGTAAAGGCTATGCCTCCCTTCATTAATAAAATTCAGATTTCTTTTGGAGAGCATCAATTTGTAAGTTCTTTATTTTCTGCCCTAGGTTAAATTTTCTATTCTTGCCCTAAATAAATTTAATTCCTTGCCCTAGTTAATCTTTTATTCTCTGCCCTAGATAAATGTATTTTAATTCCCTAATGAGTGAGTAGTCTCCTCGCTTGTTAGGGTTAGATCTGGGGAAGATTTGAGAGACGAAGATCTCTCATCCGCTTTCTTGCCCGTCATATATTTTCATAGGACTCTATGCATACATGCACATACCGCTCCCTATGGCACCCTATCCATCGAGGTAGCGGTGATACCATAGTATAAAGACCCGGTTGTGATGGTTTTCCATGAAGGTTAGGGTAAGGATTTCTAAAGGAAGGACAAGAACCTAGAGGAAGAAACATCTTTCCAAATGGTTCTAATCCCTTTTATTAATAATTACCATAACACCTAATTAGATCTTCATATGGGTATAGAAATCGGTGAGATTTATAGACTTTCCAAACTTAACCTAGACCTAACCCTAGCAAGATTTAGATATAGATTAATTTAGTTTTTAGATTTAATAAATCAATCCGAACACCCATCGGAATTAACTCGTTAGCGTGATTAGGAGATTCACAACATCCCTGTGGACCGACCCGTACTCACCGGCTAGCTACCAAGCGACGCCGTTCTTGATTGCGGTAATAGATAGTTTTTGAGATCAATCAAATGGCGCCGTTGCCGGGGATGGCGTAGTAATTTCCTTTTTGCAATTTCGGGTTAATCAAAATTCAAAAAATCATAAAAATCTGAAATATCACAAAAAATATAAAAATTTATCATTTTGTTATTTTGTGAAGGGTATCTTTATTTGAATTTTGCAGGATCTACAATCAAGTTCGGATCTGGAAATCTCCAGAGATCAAAATAGAAAATATCAAATCTGAACAAACAGAAGATCATAACAACTGAGGAACAGAAGAAATTTAGAGGACCGAGTCTACAAGTCAACCGCGGCGATCTGGTGCAAAATAAGGAAAAAAAACGCCGCCGAACCCATTCCGGCCGCGGAACCGCCGCGCGACATACCTGCGACCGTGGAACCGCCGCGCGACCTGCCTGCGACCGCGGAACCGCCGCGTTTTGGTCGGGAAAAAAAAAGGCAGAAGCGCGGTAAAAAAAAATGTAAGTTTTCTGATCTTCTCCTCTGCAAATCTCTGATATCTCTTCTGAAAAATCTCCTGCAGGATTTCTTTGCGCTTAAAAATCTTCCCCTTTCCAAATAACAAATCTTATGCAGGATTCGTTGCGTTATGCTTAAAATAATAATTGATTGCAAGTGATTTACTGTTTTGCATATCTTGAAATTACGAGGAAGCAGAAAAAGGAAAATTTTAATTAGAAAACTTGCAAACCTTGAAATTCACAAAAAAGATTTGATTGCAAGTGATTTACTGTTTTGCATATCTTTAATCGGATTTTAAGGAGCTTTTGACTAATTCAGATTGGGTGGGGATTTCATCACCCTTCCCAGGACCCCAGAAATCACATAAAGCATTTGCATTGACCAATCTTTAATTAAAAAATACTAGACTCAGCCCTAAGAACTTCGAGCTCAATAGGACAGAGGACTAGTTATAGGCATCGACCGTTTATCCTAACCTGACTTTGCGGTGTCTAGGCAAGTGTGTCTAAGGCAAGTGGTTACTTAATTAGGACCGCTACTTGTAGCGGGGAGCCTCCCACTTACCTGGCACTTACCTGGCCGCAATTGACGGTGAAGAGGCGGTTTGAAGTCCTATTTCTAGCCCTTTGAAACAGTTAGGAGCTGTCTAGCTGACCTAGGTGACCCTAGATCTAGGCCTGATTGTGCATTTTTGGTTGATCGAAAGTGTTTCTTAGCTCTTTTCTCGAAAATCTTTTTGCAAACAGTTCTAAATAAAGAGAAAAAGGAATTTTTTTTATAAAAACTTGCAAAATTTTGTCGCTAAGAAATCCTTGCACCCCACTTACACCCACCTTCTTTCTCTTCTCCTTCTGACATCATGGGTACCCCACATCATAAATCTCTTGCCGAACTTTGGTATCCCGAACCTAACTTTGCGTCGTACGTCAATTGTTTCAGTCGATTTAAGGAAGATCCCTCCATGCCAAAAATATCTTTGAAAGATCAAATAGAAGCATCTAGGAGAAACAGTTTGACTTTGCAACCCACTTTGTGTCAACTTTTACCACCTTCATATGTTGATACCACTTTTTCAAGTCCTGTTGTAACTCCTAAACCGATGTCCATTGCTGAGTATATTGCTCAATCTCGTAGCCGATCTTTCACCCCTCTCCCCTCATCTAGTTCTAGGAATCAACAAGTCCATCCACCTTTTTATCCACATGTTGATCCTAATCCTGTCCAACCACCCACTTCCTGCCAGTCCTGCCCGACTTTCCCACCGTCACTAGACACTGTTTCTACACAGCATTTTGGGAGTTTCACATATCCACACAATTTCGAATCTTTTACCGAAACCCCCTTACCACCCAAGTCTAGTTTGGAACAGTCGTTGGAAGCTTATATTGCAGCAACAAACAAAATGACTGGGAATGTGGAAGCGTCCATAGCCGCCCTTATGCAACCTGCTGAACCGGTAGCTAGTTTCCAACTAGCTTTAAATTTTTCAATATATGAGGAGGCGGTTGGACAGAGTGAGAATGTGAGAGGATTTCCAAATCAAACCTACTCATACCCAATTGAATCCAACAACTCCAATTTTCAAACATGTGTCCAAAATGATGAGTTGTGCGACTTTGTAGTGCTTGATTTGCCAAATTGTGAGGAACCCCTTTCGAGTGAAACCGCACCTAATCAGTTTGATCTTTACACCTCCACTCTAGAACCTAAATCGATAAATATCCATGCTTTCGATGAGGTGTCAGAAAATATTGATTTTCACTTGATTGAGGATATAGACGCCGGGAATATTTCGGATGATGAACCTGTCGATTTGATTGAAATTTTATGTCCAATTCATCATCCTGAATCATTAATTGTTTCTCCCGAACTTCATATGCGTCTTGATTTTGATGATAATGGCATGGATGAGATAAATATTAAGGAGAATTATGAGGATAGTATTGAGGAAAGTAGTGAGGATAATATTGAGGTTGAACCATTTTTGTTTGATGTGTCGGATTTTCCAATTCATCCTTTTGAACCTTTACCTAAATCACACTCCCTCCTTTCCATCGTTTCGACCACGCCTAATATCATGCTTGAAGACCGTGAGTTTGAAAAATTTTCTCTTTGAATCTAACACAGTTCTCACAGACGATAACACGTACGAGTGTTTCACTTTTTCGGACGATGTTGATGACCCACCGCTCGAGTTTGAGTCCTTTACATTTTCAGATGAGTTAGTCGAACCATCAGACTCGGTTGCTTACAGTTGTTTCGAACCATTGATGGAATCCTTCAATTTCGCGACAGATTACTTAGGTGAGAATAACACTATCCCTAATTCACTCCCTTTCGTCCTTCCTATCGTTCCGACCGTACAAGAGACCGTTACGCTTTCAGCTCCTATACCATGTTCGACGTACCCATGTTTTCTTGCTAATCTTGAGGGATTAGACCCCATTGCTCGACGGGTTGATAGATTAGCGCAATCGCTTTTAACAAATCAGTCATCACAAATTACGCTAATTTATTCACTCGATTTACACCATCAAGATCGTACTCTACTTCTTTCTCTTTTCAGCCATTCTTCTCCCCCACCGAGACCGTATTCCGTTTCTACCTCCACACGGTCTCGTGTGCTTCTCATCTCTTTTCTTTCCACTCCATTCTTTCACCAACTCGACCATTACCATGATAAGATTTTTGAATGGTTGGTGCTAACCTTTGGCTTGTGTAAGGCCAAGCTTAAGTTTGGGGGGAAACTTGTTGTATATATGTACATATATTTTTTGTTTTCTTTCTATAAAAAAATAACAAAAAAAATTTCAAAACAATAAAAATTCAAATTTTTTTTATAAATAAATAAACAGGGGAGTACCGACATTTTGACCCTCTTGGTGTAGCATGACAGTGAGGACACTGTCAAGTTTAAGTTTGGGGGTATGCTCGGTACGTCTTCTTCCTTCGCATTCATTTGTACATATTTTTGCATTTGCATACTTATTTTAAAACCCATAAAAATTGAAAAATTTCAAAAATTATAAAAATTATTGTATTCAATTTTGGCTAATTGACTTGAGTTTGACAGATAAGTTAACTGGCTATGAACAACTAGATCTTAGACTTAGTAAATTAAAAACCCTAAAAATAACATTCCTTAAAGTTTAGCGGTAGAAAGTACATGTCTTTGTAGTTTATTTAGAAATAAGCAAATTTTGAGTTCACTTCTTGGACTAAGTCGAAACAAAGGAAAAGTATTGATGTTCTTATTAGAGTATAAGTTTGAAAAATAGTTCCTAGCTTAAGTCTAGATTCTGAAAATGTATACCCTACAATTTGCACAATCACGCACCTTGAAAATTGGAATAGTAGAGGAGACCTTGAAATGCTCTTGTCCGAAATCCTTAATACGAAGAAAATGAAAAAAAAATACAAGTGTGAATAAAGAATAAAAAAATTGAACACTGGTTTTTGTGATTACTTGAGGCTGCAAAAATAGAAAAATATTTAGCGAGGGTGCTTCATCACCTAGTGCCGTAGACCAACTGGTTTGGGAGTCACTGCTAAATAGCCTTGGGTGTTGCAAGACTAGGAATTACGCTTTAATGTGCAAACACATCTTGTAATCGGTTGTTGGTACCTCAAGAAGTATTAACGGTTGCATGAAGGATGTGTAAGCAAAATTCATTTAAATTCACCAATTAAGAAGTACTTTGGGCAACGGACAAGAGTATGATTGCTTGATTTGAATTTCCAAGTGTAGGGGTGATTTATACACACACGTGGCGATATGTGATTAGAGTTTAGATAAGAGAAAGGAATGAAGAATAGAACTTGTATCTTTAGTAGAATTGATAAAAATTCCTAAGTAGAGATGGAACCCTAGAAGGAAAATGTAAGAAATGCCGAAAGCTAAGTAAATCTACAGGATATATATAATCTTAAGTTAAATGATAAGGAAGTGTGAAGAATATGGGTGGATAATTTACAAGTAGAAGATAATAGAATTCCTTGTTAGAAAACCTAATTGGAAAACAAAAGTCGAAAACGCCAAATTGATAGGATTTTGTGGGTAGTATCCGCTGAAAACCCTCAGGAGACAACATTCCTCCTACTAGGGACACCTAGAGGTTTAACGGCTTGTTACACGAGCTCAGTGCATTCGCGTTTCCCTGCGAAAGTGCGGTTAGGTTTTTGTCAAGAATAAAAAATCAGTTTGCTCGAGGACAAGCAAAAGATAAGTTTGGGGGTATTTGTTCACACCATAATATTGTATTATTATATTCCCCATTCTTATTCGTTTTATAAATAAACAGATACTTTTGACGCATGTCTGCTACATATTACAGGTTACAGGTTCTTGGACAGAAAACAGTGAAAACGATGAAAAGATGATGCAAAAGTGGATTTTGACCAACAAACAGAAGGCTCTTGATCAAGCCTACATCAAAGATAAAATTTACAAAGTACAAGGCAATGTAAGGTCCAAGATTACAAAGCGAACGGTTAAAAGTCCACCGCAATTATTCACTGGAGATCTGGAAGAAACATAGAAACTTTTTTAATAAAAGAACCAAATAATAAGGAAGCCCAAAGACAGAAGAGCCCACAAAGGAAATTGCAAGGCCCAATACTTCCTTTTAAAGAGACAGAGACATAAAATTTTACCAAAGCTTGAAGTCTACTTTGACTAGGTCTTCCTAAGGATATTTTGGTAAATGTAGACGTGCGAATCAATTGTAACCTAGGGTTTCCTATCCTCTGTAAATAGAAACTCTAAATCATTGTAAAGGCTATGCCTCCCTTCATTAATAAAATTCAGATTTCTTTTGGAGAGCATCAATTTGTAAGTTCTTTATTTTCTGCCCTAGGTTAAATTTTCTATTCTTGCCCTAGATAAATTTAATTTCTTGCCCTAGTTAATCTTTTATTCTCTGCCCTAGATAAATGTATTTTAATTCCCTAATGAGTGAGTAGTCTCCTCGCTTGTTAGGGTTAGATCTGGGAAAGGTTTGAGAGACGAAGATCTCTCATCCCATTTCTTGCCCGTCATATATTTTCATAGGACTCTATGCATACATGCACATACAGCTCCCTACGGCACCCTATCCATCGAGATAGCGGTGATACCATAGTATAAAGGCCCGGTTGTGATGGTTTTCCATGGAGGTTAGGGTAAGGATTTCTAAAGGAAGGACAAGAACCTAGAGGAAGAAACATCTTTCCAAATGGTTCTAATCCCTTTTATTAATAATTACCATAACACCTAATTAGATCTTCATATGGGTACAGAAAGCGGTGAGATTTATAGACTTTCCAAACTTAACCTAGACCTAACCCTAGCAAGATTTAGATATAGATTAATTTAGTTTTTAGATTTAATAAATCAATCCGAACACCCATCGGAATTAACTCGTTAGAGTGATCAGGAGATTCACAACATCCCTGTGGACCGACCCGTACTCACCGGCTAGCTACCAAGCGACGTCGTTCTTAATTGCGGTAATAGATAGTTTTTGAGATCAATCAAGCGGATGTTTCGGACAGTTGGAGAGAAAAGATCATTACGTCTTACGGTCAAATCTCCGAAGGGAGTTTCGGGCTGGAGCCCTATCTACCGCCGATTATCTCATCGATCGGTCACTATCGACGGTGGTAGATAAGAAAATTCTAGAAGTATTGACTGGAGAGGCTAGAGATTACTTGGGGTTTCGTGTTCAAAGATGTATCGAGGGACTGAGGGAGTCGGCTATATGTGTGAATCCAAAAGGGTACAGGTCGTGGTGTCCTGGTATCCAATGTGGAGTAATTAGCCAATATGAATGCGTCGAGTCTACGATGCGTCGAAGAAAACAGATTCAAGCAGATGGTGAAAAGAGAACAGTTGTGCCACCAAGCGCAGTGGAGTTCGATAGTTTCAGATCCATATTTTTGAAGGTGTTGTGGTGAGTACTCTGATTCATGTAGAGAATCTAGTGCAGCCTGTGGTGTAAAAGTCTACCGAAGCTAGACGCAAAAGACCGGCTAGGGATGAGTCTCCAAGGAAAGAGATCGAGAGTTCTATAAAAAGTCTACAAGTTTGATTCTTGGCATACCCAGTGTCAGGAATAAGAAGTCGCGTCAGTTGCAGCAGTATATCGAGTTGGTCCTGGCTCGATAGGAAGGGAGAAGACTAAGCCTGTGTCTACACCTCTAAAGATGCACTTCATTCGGAGATGTTATCATCATTGACCACTGGTGATAGGAATATGTGGAGGTCGAGGACGGGTACATTAAGCATGGATGCAGTGCAAAAAAATCAACGCTTCGGTGTGTCATCGCATAATCAATGATGGAGTCAATTTTGACAACCGTCTTTGAGGCGGTTGGGTAGGCTATTTATTTGCAAAGATTGTTAAATATTTTGGGTGTTCCACATAAGGTGATAGTGATCTTCTTTAAAGACGAAAAGAAGGTTCATGCTAATACATAGGTGGGTACTCATGAAGAGTCCGACTGATGCGGAGGTGAATACGAATATCAGTTCAAACAGTGCTTGGATTTGATTTGCCTAGTAGATTGTTGAAGGTCGGGACGACAAGAACAGAGTTCCAAGGTTTGAGAAAGTGACGAGATTTTATGATGGATTTTATATCATGATGGAAATTGTTGATTTTTGGTTTAAAATCAAAGCCCAAAGCCCAACCCAGCTACTATAGTAAGCGGGCCCAACCCACAAATGGGTGACGCATTCGTTGACGCACACGTCAGCCCACATGGTCAACACCACAAGGCGGCGTTGTATGCAGGGAGCATAGGAGCCTATGCATGAGGGAATGCACCGCTATGGTTTTAACCATGTGGGGAGAGGCCCAATGCATGAGGAACAAATGAACATGGGTGTACATGCATGGGGGCCCACTCAATTACATAAATCACATATCACATGGGAAAGAATAAGATGGTGCTTCTTTTGAGAAGTAGGGAGAAGTCTGGGGCAAATAAGAAAGTGATTGGGGTTATTTGGAAAATTATCCTCTCTCTTTATATATTCTCGTTTTCTTTGATTTGAAAGAAGCCAACGACAAAATCCGAAAAATCCTAGAAAAATACTAGACAATCATATAAAGGACAAGTGCAATAATTTTGGTAGTGAGGAAAAACCATATATTGTGAGAGATTTGTATTGAAAGTTTAAAGACTATCGAAGGAGTCGATGTAAATCTTGTATTGATGGATGTCCCTTTTCGGATCTCCTTCGGATGTTGTCTTCCGTCGATCTCCCGGTAGATTCTGGAGGGGATCCCCTGTTGTGTGTGGGTCTCAATGGGTTTTGAGTGGATTTGGTGATTAAAGGAATTGGACGCCAAGTACCTGCAAAGAAGTCCCGGGGTGGTTTGACGCCACTGAGGACCCTCCGACGATCGAGTTAGTACCAGATCCGAGCAGCGTAATGGCTAAGTAAGTAAAAAATGGCTTACTTGACCCCTCTGTGATGGGGGTTTATATAGCGATGATGGCACGCGGCAGGAGGCGCGAGAATCTCGCCGGCAGTTACGCTCTCGACGTCACCCCCGTGTAGAGAGCGGATCGCCCATTAATGGGGATTGCGGAGGCGTGGAACGTGGGATGCTGCTGGCGGAGAATCCGCACATGGCGAGATCGCGGAGCGGCGGTTACGCCTGTGAGCGGTGGAGCTGGTCGGAGGACCGAAGAAGACGGCCTCGGCCGGAGGGTCGGGGACGAGCGAGAGGGCCGTGGAGTCTTGGTCTTATGGCAGCTCAGGGCAAGCTGAAGGGCCGAGGAGGCCAATCTGCAGGGAGCCTCGAGGGGGGCTAGCTTTTGATTGTAGGTCAGTTACAGGGGAGGCCTGGTCGAACTCGATGGGCCCTTTCTTCCAAGTTATGGGACATGCCATCCGCCACTTGTCCTGATCCCAGGTGTCGCCAATATTGAGCATCATCATCAGCCCCCCACTCTTATCCCGACCATCCTGTGGGTCGGGTCAGGAGTGGACCGCCGGGCCGCCCGGGGTGAGCTCCCTCCTAATGGTTTCCCCGGGCCGCGAGCTATCTTTTCTGCCAGTGAATCAGGGCGAGATCTCTGCATTTAAGGAGGGTGAGCCGGTTTGTGTCTCTTTGAAGTGATGGCCCACGTGTCAAGCGTCGGTTGGCTGACGTGACATGTGCAGACCTATGACGTCTGAAAGGACGCGGTCCAGGGTAGGGACGACAAGTGGAGCAATCGGAGCCGTTGGACGCGAGGAGGCGTCTTGGCGGGAGATGGAGGGCACCGTTAGATGAGGTCGCTTGTGACGGTAAATAGGGGTGGGGCCCATTCCGGGGACCTTATTTCTTCATATTTCTCGTTCCAAGTCTCGGTTGCTCGGCGCTCGTCTTCTTCCTTCCACTTTTCGTTCCCCGAGGATCATTCTTCCTAAGGTTAGATGTCTTCTCTTGTCGAGTCGGTAGATGTCGTTGGGGTAGGTTCTAGGAACCCCTTAGGTGAGCCTGAGTCCTACCGGGGGCAGGGGTTGGCCCCTTTTTCCGGAATCATGTGGCGGAGGCAGCCCCCAGGGAGGAGGCGGTAGATGCAGCCCCCAGCGCCTCGTGTTGGATAAGGCACGGGGACGAGCTTGCCAACGCGCGGGCTTGCTTCCACATCCCCTCGCACTATACGCTCCGCCTGGCCAAGGAGGGAGAGAGGGCAGACCGAGTACGGGGCAGGGAGATCGCCCTGTATTTGGAAGCATTTTGGGGTGGAATGCATCTGCCCTTCTCTCCTGAGGTAGTTGAGGCTTGAACTTCTTCGGGTTAGCCTCCGGTCAGTTGGTGCCAAACTCGTGGAGGATTCTCCTCGGGTTCCTGGTCCGCCTGAAGTTACAGGCGATCCCCTTCAGTCTTTCCCTCCTTGATTCTTCCCTCATCTTCAAAAATCACCCCGGTGGTTGAGCGGACGACCCGAGGTGGGTTTATCTCTCTTTCAGAAAGCGACCAGGAGGCCCCGCCGGGACGGGAGTTGTGGTCCTACCTTCTTCCATCCATGACTGGAAGAAGAAATTCTTCTTCGTTTCCCCTCCCGAGGGCGAGGACTGGCCCGTGCCTACAGAGTGGTCAAGGGAGAAGCACTTGCCGGGGAACCAGTCCAGTGACCCCGCTGCGGTGAGAGTGGCATCATGGGAGCCCATCCCCCGTTTCGGCATGCTGTTGTCTGAAAGGGTTCTAAGTTGGGCCGGGCTCAGCCCTGTTGAGTTCGTTGGTAAGTTTAGTTTTTCCTTTTTGGTTCATATGTTGCCCGTATCGCTGACTCCCTCTACATTTGGTTTTGTGCAGGATCCATGGACATAGACTCGCTCCGGGCTTCAATGCGCCAGCTGAGGCCGGCTGCAAAGGTTAGGGGCGCTGGCTCTCCTCGCTCACAGCCTGCCCCGGCTCCCTCTCCCCCGGCGGTAGTGCCCTGCGAGCGCTCGGAAGCGAGTCTTGCCCCGGGGCCCAGCAGAATGTCGGGCCGAAGGCGAGCTCGGATTTTGGAGGACCCGACCGAGGAGGAGGAGACCGGCTCTCCCTCGGGGCCGCTCAAGAGGAGATCTGGCCGGGGGCCGCCTTCGCTAATCACGGTGGAGGAGGGCGGTCTCCAGTTTGTCGTGCCTTCGGGGCTATCCGTCACGGATATCCTGCTGCATGAGATAGAGGCATCGGCCGGGGGTAGAGTCCCCAGGGGGACCTTCATGGCTCAGCTGGCGTCTATCGTCCAGGAGTCCGTGCAGGTAAGCGCCTGTCTTTCACTACTATTTGAGGTTCGGTGCCTTTCCCATTTTCCTGATCTCTCTTCTGCCTTTCAGGTCCTCCAGCACGTCGCCCTCGCCCTGCGTATGGAGGCCGAGGTGGTTGCCCCGGCGATGAAAGCTGCGGGCCAGCTCGCCTCGCTGGAAGAGATCTCCAAGCGGGAGCTGGAGGCGATGAAGGCGAGGGTCATCGTCCAGGAAGGCGAGGTGGAGGCCGAGAAGCGGGAGGTTGCCCGGCACCGCAAGGCCGCCGCGGCCGCTGAGGCCAAGCGTAAGGACGCCCAGGTGCTGGCCGGCAACCTGAAGAAGACAGAAAAATCTCTCCGGAAGGAGCTGGGGGCGACGGCTGAGTGGGCTAAGTTGGCCGACCTGAGGGCTGCCAAGTTGGTCGACCTCTCGGCGGCGAAGGCGGTAGAGGGCTACAAGAAGTCGAAAGACTTCTATGATGACTTGGCCGTCGCCACGACCCTCATCTGGCATGAGGCCCTCGACGCTGTTAAGGCCTGAGTGCCGGGGTTCGCCGATGAAGAGCTCCGGGCCTTGTACCCCCTCACAGACACCAGTGGGCAGGGGTAGGAGATTAATAACGAGGAAGTCGTCGAGGACCCAGCTCGCCTCGTGGTGAATGTCGAGGGCCCTGAGGTCGCTCCTGGCCCTGAGGCCTAAAGCCTCGTCTTCCTTCTCTCTTTTATTTTGCTGCGTCTAGATCTTTGTAAGCCTCCGGGCATTTTGTTAGGCTGAGGAGCCAAGAATACCCTCTGTAAAGACCGCCTTTTAGTAATGAAACTTTTTCTTTCTTTGGTTTCCTTGATTCGCGCTTTTGTCTTTTGTTCATGAAGAACGCTTGTAAATTTTTCTTCTTGCTTTGTTGGGCCTCCGTGTCGGGTCGGCTATCTGCCTAGCGATCGTCTGTCGAGTTGATTCATGCGCCGCTGAGAAGAAGGCGTCTCCATGCGTCTCTATGGCCCCGAACTCGATGGGAGATCGCTCGAGACTTGGATAGGCCTGATGCCCTTAGTTGGCAACTCGGTCCGTCCGTGCATGGTGGGCGGCGGGTTGCCCGCCTTATTTGGACCGAGCAGGGTAGCTGCCCGGTTGCCTCTTGCGAGGGCTTTTGATCCTTCAGGACGGGGACCGAGCAGGGTTACTGCCCAGTGCCTCTTGGCGAGGACTTTGATCCCTGTCGGTTGTGGTAGGAAGCTACCAGCCGGGGATAGCCGAGCATGGACTCGACTGCCTCTGGGAGGACTTTGGTCCTTGGCGCTGGAGGGGCTGTAGAAGCCTACCAAGGACCCTTGGCCGGGCAGGGTTACTGCCCGGTGCCTCTTGGCGAGGGCTTTTGTCCTGAAGGATAGCCGAGCGAGGGATCCTCGGGCTCGACCGCCTTTGGGAGGGCTTTCTGATCCTTAGCGTTGAGGTAGGGGGTACCCGCCAGGGATAGCCGAGCGATGTGCTCGACTGCCTCTGAGAGGAATTTCTGATCCCTGGTGTTGCGGTAGGGAAGCTACCCGCCAGGGATAGCCGAGCGATGGTTGTGCTCGACTTCCTCTGAGAGAACTTTCTGATCCCTGGCGTTGCGGTAGGGAAGCTACCCTCCAGGGATAGCCGAGCAATGGTTAGGCCCGACTGCCTATGGGAGGACTTTCTGATCCTCGGCGTTGCGGTAGGGTAGCTACCCGCCAGGGGTGGCTGAGCAGGGCAGCTGCTAGGTTGCCTCTTGGTGAGGGTTTTGGTCCCTGGCGTTGCGGCAGGGAAGCTACCCGCCAGGGGTGAACGAGCAGGGCAGCTGCTGGCTTGCCTCTTGGCGAGGGTTCTGATCCCCGGCGTTGTGGTAGGGGAGCTACCCGCTGGGGATGACCGACTAGGGGAGCTGCTAGGTTTCCTATGAGAGGACTTTCCAATCCCTGGCGTTGCGGCAGGGAAGCTACCTGCCAGGGATAACCAAGCAGGGCAGCTGCTCGGTCGGATCTTCAAGAGGTTTCGCCCGACCATACACCTGGGGAACGGGAACGGTTAGCATGCGTGTTGAATGCGGGGGAGGTGAAGCACTAGGGCTGCATCGCTTTGGTTCCGTCGAAGGAGGCTCAGCGATCGCCGCGTGGCAGCAACCCCTTGGACGAAAGTGGGTGACCATTGAGTTCCCCTGAGGCGCGGCGGGCTACATAAGGTTAAAGGAGCATTAGATCTTCCTTCCCTTGCAAATAGAGCATTGAGGATGCAGGACTTCCCATTTAACATCCCGGATATCATCAACTTCGAAGATATATACCTGTATGACCAGAACTGTACCGAGGACACGGTGCAGTTGGTGTACAGGAGCATCGAGGACCACTTCGGCTGGTTGCTCCCCCGACGTTCTTCCCTGCTGCAGCTGCTGATGTACTCCATCTAGAGGGCATCACCGGGGATCTACAACCCCCTATCCGGGCAGCTCTATGACGAGGTCGTGGGCAAGCTGCGGTCTCTGAGGCGCTTCGGCCTCATCTCTGCGATCCGGCTGGCTCGCTAGGAGGCGCTCGTACGCGAGTGCTATGAGCTGAGGCTCGGGATCAACGCACGTGGAGCGAACCAAGGGGAGAGGTTGGACCTTGCGAGGCCTCGGCTGGCGGAGATCTTTACCGAGTATCATGGGTAGTGCTCTCTACACCCCCTTCCCCCGCTGTTGTAATATATTTTTTTCTTTTTGCATGTACGGCTGAGGAGCCCATAATACCCTCCTTTTTTTGATTAAATAAGATCTTTTCAACTTTCTTCGCAATGTTCTGCTGATCTTTATTAACTTGACAATATGCCCTAGGGAGAGTTTACATTGCCTCAAAAGAAAAGTACATTCTAATAGATGACCCCATCAGCGTGGCCCGGGCTTCCTGGCAGCTTGCCGGTCTCCGTGCTTGGCACCGGGTACGGGGCTACTCGGGCGCCGAACTGGTCGTCTGAGGAGACCAGCATGATCCGGCCGATGGTCAACTCGGCAGGAGAAGGACGCTGCTCCTGTTCGCTGTCGGCCTGTCGTTTATCTCTTAAGTAAGCGGCGAGGTTCCCCGATCGGATGAGCTCCTCGATGTAGTCTCGGAGTTGCTTGCAATCCTCGGTGGCATGGCCCAACGTCCGATGAAAGGCGCAGTAAGGGCCCCGGGTCCACTATGAGGCCTGACGCGGGATTGGAGGGAACTTGAAGAACCCTTCGCCTTGGACCTCCTCTAGTAACACCGCGAGGGAGACGTTGAGCGGTGTATACTCCTGGAATTTCGGGTGATAGGGCTGCTGACGCTCCGGCCTTTCCTCCCGAGCCCTTTTCTTCTGGTCGGGTCGATGTGCCCGTAGGAGGTTCGCGTTCACCTTGGACTCTAGTTGAACCTCGCGCTCGGTCCACGCCTTGACCTCGGCCATGGTCTTAGGCTGTGCCAACGCAAAGGAGCGCAGCCACTCCTTGTGCCTCAGACCAGACCTGAGCGCCGTGATGACGGTCTCATCCGGTGTTCGGGAACCTCGAGGAGGGCGTTGTAAAAGCGGGTGATGTAAGCTTTGAACGTCTCCTTGTCTCCACTCTTAATTGTGAAGAGGTAGTCGACCGTGCGCTTCAGCCGGTGGTTCCCAATGAAGTGGCCGAGAAACTGAGTAGCTAGCTCATCGAAGGTCGAGATCGAGCGAGGCTCGAGTCCTCGGAACCAATCCCGACCTGAACGGATGAGGGTGGCTGGGAAGGCCCGGCATTGGGCGGCATCGGAATGGTCCTGGAAGCTCATTCCCGCGGTGAAAGCATCCAAATGGTCTTTGGGGTCGGTTTTCCTATCGAACAGAGAGACCTTCGGGGGTTTGTTGCGCGAGGAGACGTGGACAGCGAGTAGTTCCTCGGTGAACGGTTTGGTGAGCCAGTCGGTGGCGTACTCGGCCCTGCCGACTGAGAGGTGACCTTCCCGGCGCATGCCCTCGATCTTCTTCTCGAGGGCGTCGAGTCGGCCGTGGTACCCCGAGGACTCAGCGCCTCGTGATCCCTAGCCTCCACTGTGGGAGACCTGCATCTGGGCACGGCTTCGGTTCCTCTCGATGAGGTTCCTCAGATCCCCGAGCCCGGTGGCTCTCGAGCCGTCGTGGCGAGCCCCTTCTGTGTGTCCCCGTCGGGGGAGAGGGTGCCGGTCATGCCTGTAGGCAGGCGAGGTGACTGACATCTCCTCAGGGGGGCAAGGGTCGTGAGGAGGTTCGAGGCGTGGTGCTCCGGCGGCAGACCTCGGGGTGGAGCCGCGAGGCGCCCAACGGGCCTCAGGGAGTATCGGCCCGTGAGATCCGTGGTCAGGAGTTGCAGCCTGCCGGTGGTCGGCCGTGCCGACGGGGGTAGAGCTTTCCGGAAGCGGAGGGGCGGCGATCAGGAGCCCAGGCCCCACCGTTTGGGCGCAGACGAGCGCCTCCATAAAGGACTGTAGCCGATCTATTCGGTTGGCGAGGGCGTGGATTACGGTCGCCGGAGGGGGTTCATCCACGCCTCCGGTGAGGGGGAGGCGGCGGTTGGTATCCGAATCTTCTGGATGGTCGCTTTCCATGTTGACAGAGATCGGAAGGCCAACTTTGTGTTTTGTGGAGTTTGGATTCCCACAGACGGCGCTAACAGATGGATGTACCTTTTCGGATCTCCTTTAGATGTTGTCTTCCATCGATCTCCCAGTAGATTCTGGAGGGGATCCCCTGTTGTGTGTGGGTCTCAATGGGTTTTGAAAGGATTTGGTGATTAAAGGAATTGGACGCCAAGTACTTGCAAAGAAGTCCCAGGGTGGTTTGACGCCACAGAGGACCCTCCGACAATCGAGTTAGTACTAGATCCGAGCAGCGTAATGGCTAAGTGAGTAAAAAATTGCTTACTTGACCCCTCTGTGATGGGGGTTTATATAGCGGTGATGGCACGCAGCAGCAGGCGCGAGAATCTCGCCAGCAGTTATGCTCCCGACGTCACGCCCGCATAGAGAGCGGATCGCCCATTAATGGAGATTGCGGAGGCGTGGAACGTGGGATGCTGCTGGCGGAGAACCCGCGCATGGCGAGATTCGCGGAGCGGCGGTTACGCCTGTGAGCGGTGAAGCTGGTCGGAGGACCGAGGAAGACGGCCTCGGCCGGGGGGTCGGGGACGAGCGAGAGGGCCGAGGAATCTTGGTTTTGTGGCGGCTCAGGGCGAGCTGAGGGGCCGAGGAGGCCAATCTGCATGGAGCCCCGAGGGGGGCTAGCTTGTGATTGCAGGTCAGGTACAGGGGAGGCCTGGTCGGCCTCGATAGGCCCTTTCTTCCGAGTTATGGGACATACCATCCGCCACGTGTCCTTATCCCAGGCGTCGCCAATATTGAGCATCATCATGTATCGTCCTTTCGATAGTGGAAGTTCTCGTCACGGTTGCAGGATTAAATACAGTTGGGGGTCGAACCTGGGTAAATTCTTGTGTGCTTGGTGCTTAGTGTGTGTTCTTTTCGTATTAGTATTGTTTGTTCATCGTCGATAATCTTTTCCGCTCGATCGCAAAACACACGATTCACTTTTCCGCTGCGATATTATTGTGGTGACTGATTCCTTATGAATCATATCCGCCGATAAGTTTACAACACATGGCCCTTACAAGAAAGTGAGGCCAGAGTTGTTATTGACTGTTTTTCCTATTGTCCGAAAGCATGGACCACCGTTTATGGTCTGGAATAGTCACATGACGCATGCAAGCTTGCCTCATCAAGACCTATGCACTTGTTTGAATAATGGAATTTTGAAATTGATTTCTAAACCAGGCTTACTCAAAGAAAACGATATGCCATTAGTCCAAGAAAACGTGCAGACAACTATAATTGAAAAAACCATCAATGAAATTGATAAAAGCCATCAGGTTCAGTTGATCCTGACTCCTCAGGAAACTGAAGGTCATAAATGGACAGGCGTACAAGCAATAGTCCATGGGGAAAATATGGTCCAGTAAAGCTGGATAATTGAAACTGAAGACCCATTCTTAACTTGGGAGTCAGGTTCTCACAAATTCACAATCCAGCTTGATTCCTTGATCTGTCTAGTATCTATATTTTGCAAGAGATCGTGTTCTGAAACCCAAGGTCTACACACGACATGCAGAATCACTCAAGCATTCAGCGTAAAAACTGTATTAAAAGTGAAACTTTACGATTCGACGATAAAAAGTTAATGCAAGTAATAAAGAAAAGAAAAGAAAAGAAAAAAGAAAGGCTTTGATTTGATGGAAAAAGAGGTTATTTTGCTCAAGGAGACGACCATCCCTCTCCGAAGTATTGTTGGAAAACCAAGACGGTTGAGGAGGATCTTTGGCAGGAGATGCACCACAAATATATCCATCAGAGATAATCACGCGAAGAATATAGCAATTATAATGATCCCACTGATTAAGCTTTAATTGTTTCAAAATTAATGTCTTGACATCTTGTGCTCGTCTAGGGGTCGGGTCTGCACGTATTTCCTTTTCCCGTGTATTTATCTTTCATTTTCTTCTCTTAAGGAAGCAGGTGTACCAAAAGGATAACCATAAGCTAGTGTGTCATGCATTCATAACCAAAACATATGTCCTCTTTTCAGCTTAAATTTCACCTGCAATAAGAAGTTCTTAGTTGATCAAATAAATGGATGACTAGTCTAGCCTGCTAAATTTTCGAGGACACGTATGAACACATATGGCCCTTGCAAGAAAGTGAGGGTTTGGTATCTACATTTCAAAATTTGATATAACCTCTTTGGAGGTCAACACCTTAATACCTAACATGTGATCAAGAGGAGAACCTCCGTTTGAAGAAACCACCAAAATCCAAAATTTGTCTACCTAGAAATATTGAAAAGGTCATATAGTCAAGGACAATGCAGCTGCCTTCCATTGCAATTTGCTTCATTTTGCCTTCTCTGGACATAAATAGCCTTGTCGAGGATTTGTTCCCTTGGTTTTCCAAATTTAAAATAAGACAAGACCAAGCAAGCAAACAAAAAGAAAATAAAATAAAATGGGTAATTGCATCATTCTTCATGGTAGAAGGTATATATTTCTCCTCCTCCTCATTCATTCCTTCTCTTCTTTTTTTTATCTTTTCCTTCCTTTTTTTCGCTTTCTTCTGGTCTACAAGACACTTGGGGTAAATTCCTGAGGGTAGGAGGAAAAGAGGATGAGATCTCCCTGCATGTACGATTCATTTATTTTACTATACACCAACCTGAATGATTATCAGGCTGGCATTTTATCAAAAGTTGTTGATTGTTGTATCACGATCCAAGAAATTGTGGCAATAGCGGTAATATCGATTGCTAATTGTCATTTACAGGAAAAGGTGCGTTGGGTATAAAGAGCAGAGGCTAGATTTGATTGGCACCGACTGCCACCCAGCACACGAGGGGATAAAGACAGTCAGGGTGGAGAATGCCTGCAAGTTCGCAACCGATTCTGTCATATGCGTGTGCATAGTGACATGGAACATGAATGGAAAAGTGAGGCTAAATTATTATGATTATTTTCCGAGAAAGGATATAACTGCTTCTTTTATTTAAGTAGAAATATCAATGTGTGGTGTGGGATGAAGGTCTCGCCAGGGGACTTAGCAGAGCTGGTAGGGAGAGACCGAAGGTTCCATGTATTGGCAGTGGGATTGCAGGAAGTCCCAGACTCTAATGTTTTGAGGCTGCTGCAGACTGCTTTGAATGAAACTCACAGGTACACAAATGAAATCATATAAGTTCACACTAAAGAACCCTGTAAGCAATCCAGTATCTCTACGAAAAGTACGAATGCATACAAAAGTATCTAGAGGTTCATGAAGTTAATGTACGACATGGTCCGACAGCAACAATAAATTAAATCATTCCAAAAATTACTTCAAATTTTAGCAGGGTTTATAAAAATCATCATTTACTGCATATATTGCCATGAACTTCACACACACACACGTGTGCGTCAATCAATTGCATACAAACCTGAATAGTTGGCTTTCACAAGTTACTAATATATGTACGTGTCAATCACTTACTCATATATGTACATGCCAATCATTTTTTTAATTCAGTTTTATAACAACATTATCGGAGAAACAGGTATAGTCCAAACTCCCAACTTCGACATTTACGCATAGATAAATGTGTGTACTATAAATATTTGTTTTTTAAGAACACAACATACACAGCATATTTACAACATAATTGCACAATAAACTTATAAAGATTTGGATATCAATCATGAGCATATTTTTTGGGGGAAAAAAAACAAAACATTACAGGCTTTGCACTTTGTTTTGATGTGTGCCGCATAGTGTCAAACATCTTGAAGGGCAATTCATCAACATTTAAAAATTATCTGTTCTCATTAATAAAATTCTCTTACTGGTAAAAGTTTTAGAACATAACTCAATAAAGCATATTCTAATGATGCTATTATTGCAACTCTATCAGCCTCTTAGGTAAAGCCACTATGGAATCTCTTCAGCTATTTGTCTTTGGACGCAAGCAATCTGAACTCTACACAAAAGGTGTGAGGCTGAACCTCTGCAAATGTCTTGCATAGTTAATGGAGATACTAACAGTATGTCAAGCGTTAACTCTGTTCAATTAAAAATGTCCTTTCTCAAACATTTATAGTAGTAAGGACAGACACGCATGGAGTAGGAGGATGCGGGGGATTGGTAGGGCGAAAGAAGGGAGCCGTGGCCATATATATCAACTTCCATGGGATTCGCTTGGTCTTTATAGCTTGCCATCTTTCAGGTTAGTAACCATGAGAGGTTCTTTCTCTTTGTTATCTCAAGTAGATGTTATTTTCGATCGATGTACATATGTTGATAAAAAAGAAAAGAAAAGACAGAACTAAAGATTCCTGTATCAGCCGACACCTTGATGTATCAGTCAATAAGCATAATTAAATTTGAGGGTACAAAGCTATAACATCACCTAATCGGTTCTCGCAAGCACTCATGATGTTTCTGTTAGATATAGGTGCCCCGAATGCAATTATTATAATTGTATATGGACCTATATGTATATGACTTTCTTAGTCGAGATGATAGTATGTTATGTGGTTTGCTTTCTCATTATAGTGTATATGTTTTAATTGTTATTACGTATCACAAATATATAATGATAAAGTCCTTAAAATATTGTGGGACTACCAGGATTATGATGAGATTATAATAGTGGGGCTTAGTTAATTGCTAAGCACATTCATAAATTGTTCCTAGTCATAGGAGTGTCGAGGCAGGACATCGGCACTCCAGAGTATACTGGTGCATGCATTTCTTAACCCTGAGAAAGGCAATGGTTGGTCCCATAGCCATGATGTTTGACACCGTGGATTGTATACAGGTGCTCATTAAGAATGAGTACACTGAACGGGCTAGCCGGGTACTCCTAGATGATATTGTATCTATATGTGAGATAGCAGTTCTCTTGTGACAATGATACATGGTAGTCTTCTGATATGAGATCGTCATAGTACCTTGTGTGTGGACCAACTATATTTTGACTTCTACTCAACCACGGCTTTAAAGAGCCATGCATATAGGTTTTTCTTGGGTATAGTCCTGAAGCACATGGAGGTAGTGAGCAATCAAGATAGGATTCGTCTTTCCTGATATAGGGAGTTGATGTCGTGTTGTGCATGATATAATTATGACATGAAGTCCCTAGCCAGAATTGTTGAAATAAACTGATAAGTGTTATCAGTTGTATTTCGGATGGTTATGAGTTTAATATCGGCATGACTTATTGGGTTATTGAGGGTCTGGCAGTTTTCCACCCCAGACCCGATATGCTATACTCTTTGACGAAGAGATCGGACTGTACGGTAATTGTCGCTGATAGGTTTTGTTCGATGCGGATGAGTTTGTGTATCGACCTTTTTTTTGATAAATATCTGGATAGCCGTTACATACAGCTAGCGTCACTAACATGCTTGTGGTTTGACCCATTCATATGATTGATATGAAATTGTTTCAGATTCAATTAGATATGATCCTATTAATTCACTGCCAGCGTATTGTCAGGTCATTAGAGTCCCACGCCAAAAATGCCTGCTCAAGTGAAACGATGATGTGGATTTATAGTGTGCGTATAGTTGATACGTGCGGAAGTTCGATTAAACATGTGTATATGATATGCATATATTATTCAGACGTTTGAATTACTAGCCGGTTTAATTATGAACCAGATTATTAAGTCAAGAGTTGACTTAATATTCATATATGATATGGTTGCTAGTATTGTGTATATGATACATGCTCTCTCTAGCATATGTATTTGATACATGTAAAATTATATGTATATGATACATATAGTTGTCTGTCGTTTAGTGGCAAGCATGCATGTGGGCAAGTGGGGACCACTTGAGCCCTTTCTCTAATATATGATAGAAGATAGAAAATCCTCTCATATTCATGAGTTGAGATTCAAAGAGAAAACTTGAGAGAAAAAGTGAGAGCCTCTTTACATCATCTTCTTCCTCTTTGCCATTTAGCAATTTGTGAGAGCAAGTTGTTTCACAAAGAAGTGTTTTTTGTTGGAGTTGAAACTTGGAGTGTGTTGCATTCAAGATGGATCATTTTTCGGCAGAGGAGGTCGCCAATCAAGCTTGATTCTTCACCCAGAAGCCAAGCTTGGGTTTTCTACTAGTGGATGAACACGCTATAAAGATTGTAGCACCCTCTAAACTCTTAGTTAGTTTTGTTAGATGTTTCTTTACAATTACTAGTTTATAGATAATTTTGGTTTTAGTTTGTGGTGCTTGCGTGAAATTTTTGTTCTATATTCCGCCGCGGTTAGCAAGTGTTGCAACCATAGCACCATCAACTTACAGTTTCTGCTAACATATTGTTCGGAGTGGCATATATTGGATCATGTCGGAGTGATATGATACAACCAAATAAAGACCAACACAAACTAACTTTTTTCGTTTTTTGTTGTTTCTTTTGTTGTTCTTTTATTGTTTAGCTGTTTCTACAACCCAATCCGTCTTCATACTTAAAAACAATAAACCTTTTCTTAAAAGCATTTTAACTTCAAATAACATATTAATTGTTAATTGTTTATTGCATATTAATACAAATATCCATTAACCCATTTTCATGTATTTTAAAACAGTACATCTCTTGTTAATGTGCCCGACTACTTATTACATTAGTACTTCTACAGTGTTCTAATAACCTAACAAGCTAGTAGCTGTTAAATAATATTCCTAATTATCTATTAACCCCACATCATATCAGTTGTTAATTGATTAATGCTTGTTACTGGAACTACTATTAATCCGTTTTCATGAACATCCACTACTACAGGGTAGGGCTTTGTTCACGGTTTTTACCGTGAACAAAAGGACTTTAGTTCACGGTTTTAAACATGAGTGAATCGTGACCCAAACCTGCATAAGCAAAGGTTGGGTCATGGTTCTGACCGTGAACAAAATGAGAAATGTTCACGGTTAGAACCATGAATGTTTCTTAGCGTGAAATTAAAAAGTCAGTTGGTGGGCCCCAGGTTTTTATTTATGGTGCTAACCGTGAACAAAACCGGTTTTGGGTCACGATTACAACCGTGAACAAAACTTGTAACCGTGACTCAAGATACTGACCTGATCCAGATATCAGTATCTGGAGCAGCCTTTTGTTCACGGTTGTAACCGTGAACAAATGCCTTTAGTCACGGTTACAATCATGAACAATGTTTTTTTCAAAATAATTAAATTTTTCGCGCCCCACATGCGTTAATTTCAATCACAATTAGCAATATATAATTTCCATTCACAAGCAGCAATATATAATTTTCATTCCCACAATATATTCAAATCTCACGCAATATATGATAATCAAAGTAATAAGCTCCGAATAGCATGCAAACATAAACAAAATATATACATACATTCAATATGATCAATACTCCATTAATCAAAAAATGTATGTGTCAACAAATCAAAAAATGTATGTGTCAACAAACCGTACAGTATGATCAATACTCCACTAATGATCAAATGTATATGTCAACAAATAAAAAATAGAACTAATACCGTTGGGATGACGATACACCTCCATCGTCCCGTGGCTTAAAGAATGTGTTCAACTCATTCCGTATGGCATGCTGGACGGAATCGGCGTGCGACTGCCTCATGTCTCGGATCTCAGCCCTAAGCTCTTGCAGCTCCTACCGCGTCTCCTACTGTGTCTGATGCTGCTGCTCCACCTGCTCGCGGAGCCGACGGATCTCTTCCTGCGACGCAGCTGCCGCATCTGCCTGCATCTGGGTCACGGCGTACTCATGCATGGTCGAATGCCTATCAAAAAATCGATGGTCCCGGGACCAACCCTGCGCTCATACCCACCATGATGCCCGCCGGATATCGAATCTAGAACATGGACAATGGCGGTAATCGAGTCGCCGGGGCCAAGTCCCAAGGCATCCATCTGGTCCTGGAACTGGGTCTATACACACACATACATACTAACTTAAAATACGTAATCAACTTGATTATATGAAACTTACCATGTACGCGCCCGTGCCCTTATGTAACGCGGCCCACCCTTTGGCTTCATTGTAGTTGGCGGGGTCTTTCTTTTTCTGCAATGAAATTATGATTTTGTTTAATAATTAATTAACGATGTAGAAATCATATAGAATTAAGCATCGAAATACTCACCAAGTGCCACCGAGTGTTGGCCTACGAGCGCTTCCCTTGGATCGGGATAGCGTGTTCTCGCATGCCGTTGTTCCGGTTCTGCTTATTTCGAACCGACATCGTCTTGCAAAAATAAATATTATAAAATATTTTATAATATGATTTCATGTTATATTGTTAAAATCTTAAAAATTAAATTGATACCGACACATTATTGCACTCAAAATAGACGACAAGAAGCGGCCATCCTCTCTCGGGGCCTCTAGCGCTATGATCTCTATCAAGTGCTTGCGCTGATCCTCGGTCGCCGTAGCCCAGGAAAGGTAAAGTTCACTCTTTACTTACCATCGACGATATCGCTTGATCACTATACACCGGCCTAGGAAATGAACAAGAGCGCAATCTATATCAAATGGCCTATACATGCCATCCTCGCCGGGCTCGCCAATGAATCTGTAATTCTTTCTGGTCTGAAATTGAAATATCTTAAACAAATAATTATATGTATATGTATATGTATATATCAGCGATTGAAATTTAAATATGTGAAAGGACAAGTCATATCTCCTCTGACCCAAAAAACAGCATAGTACGCTCGGTCCAGGCCTTGTTCCACCGAATATAGAGCGGGTACTTATAATAAGTACGGATCTCCTGCCCAACATAATCCCCCCACTGGGTCGCGTGCTCTCCAACAATCACACCTGTCGAGTCAAAGAACAGACCCCATGGCCCAGTATCCTTGGGCGGCCTGCAGCAGTTCGGCATAGTAAGACCCTCATCCTAACACTGTTTGAGCCTGTGAAAAAATAGATATACATAATATTATAATATTTAGAATATGAATATAGAATTTGACAAATTTAAATTACAATCGTTATTTAAAATCTTTAAAAAATAACGATTATACCCGCCGTCCCCGGCGTGGCGCTAGAACCGGCGCCAGACGTCATCTCGCAAGTAGAATGCGGATCTGCAAACAATAAACTGTTAGACGATTCAATATCCACTTATATTGTAATGATGTATCAAATTTTAAATAAATAAACTGCGCACCATGCACAGGAGTGACTGGGGTATGAGGATCTGCTGTTGCACTAATAAGGGTAGGGGGAGACGGCAGCGTTGCAGATGATCTAACGGTAGTATGGGGAGCGCTAGTAAGGATAGTAGGGGCAGTCGGGGTGATGCGGTGTGAGTAGGGGGCCATGGGGATGATGTGGCGATAATAGGGGAGCGCTCGTAAGGATAGGCGTGGCTGCTGCGGCTCCCGTGCCTGCTGAGACTCCTGGAACAATCTCATCAGCGGGTATGGATCGACTCAGAATGTCCTGTAGACGCAATCACTTGTGGAGTTTGGTGCCTTTGCTTGCGCCCATGATCAAATCCTACATATATATCTAAATGTTATTTCATTACTTATAATCATTATACAATTTAGAATATTTAATTTAACTTCATTACCTAACACGTTTATGTGGTACATTATCTAAAGATTCGTTGAGTGGATTCTCAAAATCTTGATCCGTAACAATCAATTAGCCGATGTCATTTCTCACAAATGTATGGATGGACGGCGCGGAATAGTTTGGATCCCTGATACGTTCAATAGATGGACTGAAATGTGTTATCACGAGATCTTCATCGTCGCTCTCATCTTCAGAGCCATTCAACGTCGGCACATTATAATAATCTCTCGGTTTCCAACTACAAACATCACATTCAACCTTCTGCAAGTCTCGAGAATAATATATTTATGTTTCCATTGTGGGAAAGATAAAACTGTCATATTTTGGTAACATCCGTTAGGTGTTTACCAAAGTCAGACTGTATTGATCGACCTTCATACCCCGATCAGACTTTGGTATATATCGTACCATCAGTACTTGAATATATGAAATGGGACAGTCGTATGCTGGTATAAAACCGCTATAACTTCCTCAAGAACATCGTATTAGGGATTTTCATCTTCGTCTATGGTTGCGATTCCGCTATTTTACGTAGCTTTAATACATTCCGTACTTTCTACTTCAAATTTATATCCGAATACCCCGTACCCGTTGTAAAACCTAGCTGCAATTGTCGAACCATTTAAAAGGTCGTGGACCCCTTTATCAATCTGCTCTCCACGATTCAATTGTTCGTTCACTTCTTTTATAGACCAAGCGGCAAAAGTGCGCTTCTGTTTTTCTTCAATCCTATTATTCGACCACATCCTAAGATTCGATCTCTTGAGTATATCTTTGTGTGCTCTGTTCGTTAATATACAGTTATATTAATTAGATTAAATTTAATTTCGAACGTTTAAAACGATAAAATAATAAACACTTACTCTACATATTTAGCAAAACATTCGCTGTTTATGAAGATGTATGCATGTACACTGGCCGCGTGATCGTAAGACATTTTTTAGCCTTCTTGCTCCAATTGGACCGTCAGGAACACTCTGTGGTTTGTTCAGCTTCATTCTGACATCGTTGTTCGGGAAACAAGCACAAAAAGACATGACTTCTTCCAGGAGATAACCTTCCGCAATTGAACCTTCAGAGCGATACTTGTTGCGGATATAGTTTTTTAAAGTTAATGGATATCTGTTGAAAATAATACATATGAATAATTCATGATAATTCTTTGCAATTTAAATGATGTAATAAACGTTAATAATATCTCTCGATTGGATACATCCAACGATAATGGACCGGGCCGCCAATCCTGACCTCGGTTGCCAGATGGACGTACAAGTGAACAATAATGTCGAAAAAAGGCGGAATATCTTTTTCGAGCTTGCAGAGGATCAATGGAATATCTTTTTCGAGCTTGCAGAGGATTAATGGAATATCTTTTTTGAGCTCTGCTATCTCATTGACATCCACGTTTTTGGAACGCAATTGGCGGAAATACATGCAAAAGTTATTAAGCACAAGACCAACTTCTGGTTTTACCGATACTTTGAAGCATATAAGAAGAAGATACTGAATCAATATGTGAGACCTATGATTTTTCCGTTTTCTACCTGCACCTGTTTGGAAATGTTTGATGAGAAACCGTCGGGGACTTTTAATTCTTTCAACACACGCAAGAACCGCCGCTTCTCCTCTTTGTTCATGTTATAAATTGCCGGTGGGAACTCGTAATAACCCGGTTTACCAGCCACAGGCCGAGATTGCAATTCTTTTCTAATGGACAAACTATCCAAATTTGTCAAATCACGACGGGCGTTGAGATTGTCCTTCATTTTTTATCCTTACACAGCAAAAGATTGATGATGTGCTCGGAGACGCCCTTCTCGATATGCATGACATCTAAATTGTGGCGCAGCGGTAGATCGGACCAGTACGGAAGCTGAAATAAACCATTAAATTTCTTCCAGCCAGATGGGCATGGCATTGCATCTTTGTTCTGTTTCTTTACGAATGTGATATTCTGAAAACCTCTCCATTGTTGCAGTATGTCGTTACCGGATAATAATTCAGGCGGCATATCGGTATGTCTTGCCATTGAACATTTCTTTAATCCTTCTGAATCTGTGAGTTATAGTCAAGAATCATCGGTGACCCATAAATGACTCTTTCCCGCTACACTTTAAGCGTACGCTGCTCGTATGAATATAACAACCAGGATAAGCAAGCTTAACTTGAGTTATCCATTCCGACAGCATGCCGTGGGCAGAAAAATCATTAATCATCCACAACAAAGCAGCACGCATCTGAAAAAATTGTTTACCATCTGCGTTGTAAGTTCTCACACCAGGTTCTCAAAGCAGCTTTAATTCATCGATCAAGGGTTGAAGGTACACGTCGATATTTTTCCCTGAAGATGAGGGATTGTCAATTAAAAGCGCCAACATAAAATAAAACTGCATCATAGCCCTCTATGGCGGCAAGTTGTATATAGTCACCACAACGGGCCAAGTACTGTGAGTACGCTCGCCGCGAACTATCCCAAATAGACTGAAATCATCGCTTGCAATCCCAGCCTCACGTTATGAGGGTCTGCGCGGAACGAAAGATGTTTTTCATCTAAAACTTTCCATGATATCGAATCCCTAGGATGACTCATTTTTCGCTCTTCACGAGATGCTTTATGGTGCCACAGCATTTCGGACACCGTCTCCTCACACATAAATAATCGTTACAATCTCGATATTAATGGAAAATGACGAAGAATCTTCACGGGCACATCACTCGAACGGAAGTCTTTTTTAGGCTTGAATCGATTTTTCCCGCACAGTGGACAGCTTTTTAGTGCGGCTTGTTCTTTTCGGAACAAAACGCAGTCATTCTCGAATGCATATATCTTGCCACACTTTAGGCTGATGTTTGTGATTATCTTTTGCGTCTCGTATCAGCTCTGTGGCACTTCATTTCCGTCGAGAAAAGTTTCCTTCAGCAATACTAGGAGATCGGTGAAAGACGGGTTACTCCATCTGTTCTTGCACTTATCTGGAAGAGACGTACGAAAAAGGATAGTATCGAAAACCTTTTGCAATTTGGATATAGAAGGATTCTCGAGGAACCCTTGTACTTCTTCAATAGCACGTGTCCAGTGCTTTCCGTATCATAAGAAAGTCCAGCGGCATTTATAAACCCATCCATGTCATCGACCGACGTGAACAAATTGTCTTCGACGGCTTCATCTTCTTCAAACTATCATTCCTCCTCTTCTTCTACTATCGCTTACCACTTTTCAGTTTCCGCTTCAATGAATTCATTTTCCATCTCTTGCACTGGCCCTCCATCGTCCTTTTCTCCGTGAATATCCCACTTAGTGTAATCTTTAAGGAAACCGTTATTCATGATGTGTAACTCAACATCCGACTTCTTCTGCAATCGCGCGTTCATACACTTATAGCAAGGACAATAAATTTCATGTTCTTTCGGTATCCTAAGACGTGCGTAGGAAAAATCGGTGAAAAAGTAAACACCGTTAAGGAACAAAATCAGTGGCTTTCGAGAAAACGTTGACGTAGATCCAACTCTTGTCATAGAGATACAGGAATGCCATATTGGAAGAAAATGGAATGTAGCAAGGTTCCTATAGATAAGAATCGTGAAATTAAGATTTCGTGACAAATACGAGATAGACGGATAATAATAAGCGTTAGTGTTAGATTTAATTGACGACTTGGTTAAATTTGGTTTCAATTATTAATATGGATCGAGCTCTCCTTCAACTCGTATTGAGAACTTTCTCTTTCTAATCTCAAAGCTCGAGGGTTGAATTTTTCTTCTAAGAAAGATGATAATAATATTAAATGTTCTTTATTGGATGTCGAGGGCAACGACTATAGGGGTAAGGCACCTATCCCATTAAGAATGTATAAAGCATAACACCTATTCACTTGTGTTTTCATCCGTTTCGAAAAAATTTCGACAGTACATTCCCGCTGTTCTCCGAGTATACTGTAATAGAACAGATAATCGTTTCAATGCTGTGAAACATCATTGAAATGAACATCTAATCTATCGTTGTACACAGAGAACCAGTGGAAAGATACCGACGAAATATCCCGAAAAGAATGAAAAACATAAATGAATGCAGGTGTCTGCTTTATACATTCCTAACTTGTCCACACGGGACAAATCTATTGGTTATCATACGATCAAATATTAATTCTCGTCACATAGACTACGTGACGGTTGTTAGAAACCGAACGATAACGTCCGATATTTAATAACTTTCATGTAGTTTTATATCACGATGAACACCGAACGCATGTTAACCGATAGACGGGAACTAAGTCACGTTTTCATTTTCACATATGATTAATTATCGATGAGAATATGAAAATTTCATATTATCATTGAAAATCATACACTTAGATTAAGATTTGATTTCAATTAGTTTTACGTTTACGTTTTAAATATAAGGTTTTGAAGTTCCAAGTTTAGGGTAATTTTTTTTAAAGATGAGGGTTTTCTTAATCGAGTTTAAGATTTTGGATTTAGGAAAAAGGTTAGGGTGTGATTTGACAAGAGTTCAATGTAGAGGAGAATGATAATGAATTAGGGTTAGCCTTGTTCATGTGTGTGTGTGTGTATTTGAGTGTGTGTATCTGGGGTTAGGGTTAGGATTTGACAAGAGTTCTATATAGAGAAGAATATGATGAATTAAGTTTTGGCCTTATTTGTATGTGTGTGCCTCTCTGTGTGCGTGTATGTGTATGCATATGTGTGTATGCGCGCGCACACATACACACAAGCATACCCACACATTTATTAAATTAATATAAAATATCTTATAATGTTTCACTAAACTACCCTTGGCTATTGTTGTTTTATCACTAAACTGCCTTAACAAGGATCCTAAGCAACCTATTTTTCAATTTCAGTAAAGTACACTAAAATACCCTTAATTATTATTAGTTTTTCACTAAACTATCTTAACAAATTTAAATAAACCATTCATCTTCTTGAATTAACTAAATCACTATAAATTTCACTCAAATACCATTAACTATTGTTGTTTTTCACAAAAATATCGCAAACTGTTGTTGCTTTTCAATAAATTACCTACAAAAATTCGCCAAATTACTCGAACCCGAACCCTAACCATTACCCTAAACCTAACCCTAACCGTTAATCCTAATTAACCTAACCATTAACCCTAACCCTAATCATACCCCTAACCCCGCCCCAACCCCAAACCGGCCGGTCCTAATTAAACCCAACCCAAACCCAAACCCTAACAAATATTCGGCCGGCCAACTCGAGGGGGGCTCGGCAACAGCAACAACAAAAACACCATCAACAGCAGCCGCAGCCGCAGCAGCAGCAACATGTGAAAAAAAAATTTGGGATCAATGGAGCACAACAATTAAAATTAAACAAAAAAATTAAAATTTAACCAGCTAATTTATACTTATCTCTTCGACGAGCAAGCTTCGAGCGACGTTGAGCTTCGACGAGCTCGATCGAGCGGCGGCGAGCTTCGAGCGACGGAGGCAGCGGCCAGGGCAGTTTCGATCGACGACGAAGAGCTCCGGAGGCAGGCTTCGAGCTCCGGAGAAGAGGAGCCTCGACACCGGAGGGTTTCAATCGATCGACGGCGGCTAGGGCGAGAAGGAGCGGAGACGGGAGAAATTTGGGGGAATTTTTTTTTTCGGGGGGGGGGGGGGAGCGGAGAGGCCCGCCACATTATGCAATTGGTCACGGTTCACGCCGTGACCAATTCTTTTACAATCGTTACAACAAAATGGTCACGATTTGAACCATGACGAAATCTCCACGGCCTTTGAGCACTTTTGTAGCAGTGATCTTGGCATACTTAAAGTTTAAGAAAAAGGAGTTCCATGTTAATTGTTGTTGCACCAACCACTATATTTCGAATATAAATAAATTTACCAGTTATTCCAAAAGACCAAAAAAGAATTAACTTGTCAGTCTTATGCTTTATATGCTATTTGTCTAGGCGAAGAACCCAATAAATCTAATCTGAAACGGCCAAAGCACCATATTGATATATAAAATTGGACCTTCCCTACATAACTTCCTGTTAACTCAATGTTTTATATCTTGGGGCTCTATTTCTCATAATTACCTTAAATAGCATGTAGGCATCCGTTTTGGAAAGGTTTACGCGCGCCCAACCCAATGGCCAACATAAAATCTTTGATCACATTTTAATGGAGTTTTTATACGAAATACAAGCTCCATAGCTGATATCATTCTGAATAAAAAAAAAGGCAATAGTTGATAGTGATAGATGAGTATTCAGTTCCACTAGAATTAGCTTGCATTATATATATAGAAACTAAAATTTTCTCACTGATACCTTATTTGAGACTGCATGTAGCTCATGAGCAAAACGCGAAGGAACGGAATTCCCAATGCAGGCATATCTCTCACTCACTCTTCTCCAAGGACCGCAACCCATATGCAAGGCCCTCTCATGTGACGGTGTGGCTTGGAGATCTCAATTACAGAATTCAAGGAATAAGTGCACTGCAGGCAAGAAGCCTGATACACAGAAACCTTCACGGCGTAAGTGCCCACATTGCTTTTGCATTTGATAGTTAGATCCACCATTGTTGCTTTTCTCCTAGAAGCTATTGTCTTCGATTCTCGGCAATAAGTTAGATACCATCATGAACATTGACATCAAACACCTAGGAAATTTCGCCGAAATTTGAGGCACAACTCAACACACCATTTTTAAAAAATATAAAATGAACAATATGACTATTGTTTTCAGGCTTAATTCCAAAAACCTACCAAGAACTTCCGGGCTGTTGCAAGTAACTAGCAAATTCTTTGAAAATTATAGAAAACTACCAAAGTGTACGGAAACTTGTAAAATTAATAAACAATAAACTGCCAAACTTTTTTCGGAATGCTCAATTAACTACCAAACTTGTTTAGTAAATATCGAATAAACTACCAAACTTGTTTAATAAATATTCAATAAGCTATTTAAAATCAATAAACAATAAACTACCAAACTTGTTTTGTAAATGTTCAATTAGCTACCAAACTTATTTAGTAAATATTCAATACACTGCCAAACTCGTTTACTAAATATTCAATTAGCTACCAAACTAGTTTTAAAAAGTTTAAGGTTGTCCGTACACTTTGATAGTTTCTTGTAATTTTCAAGAATTGGGTAGTTGTTTGCAGCAGCCCCTAAGTTTTTGTTAATTAAGCCTTATTTTTATTTAGTTACACGGATCATTTCGCAAATCTGAACTGTCATAAACATCCACTTCTAACTGTAGAAATTAATTTAAACCACCCAACAGTTTAATGTGCTTTCCATGACAACAGCTACTCACTAGCAAAGATCAGCTTCTACAAGAGGCACAAAAAGGTCAAGTATTCAACGGTTATTGTGAGGGGACACTATCTTTCAAGCCTACATACAAGTATGATATCGGAACAAGCATTTATGATACAAGCTATAAAGTGAGTAGGTTACAATATATATGCTGTTATTATGATGTTGAAATATGTACAAGAATATTGTTTACAGATCATTGTTTAATTAAACACCGACTTTTCCCTTGTATGTTCTCTAAAACCAGATCAGAGTGCCTTCATGGACTGATAGAATCTTGTTTAAGGTTGATGACAGTTCCGGCATTGACGCATCTCTACACTCATATGAATCAATTGACTCCATTACCAGCTCCGACCACAAACCAGTAAGAGCCCATCTCTGCTTGAAAGTAAACCATGAATAAATGCCTCCATCAAACAGTTCCTTCTATTGGACCGAGCTTCACCATCACTGAAGATTACAGGAACATATTTCGTATATTAAAAAAACACATTGAATCAATGCACAGCAAAGAATATTTTTTTCGTTAAAAGAACATATTTCGCACGTTAAATAAGCATGATTACGTTAAATGCACAGCAAAGTCGAGTGTCTTAGCTAGCAAAGAAAATTCTCTCCTGTAAATAATTTCATGTAACTAATAGAATAGTCTTTCACCCAATGCATGGGTATATGTACTATCATGTAACTGACACAAAGATTATATTGATTGGTTTAAAACTTTATATTTGATTACATATACATTACTACAATATGGGGTTGTCCCTACGGACTCAGGAATCCGTAGGGGCAACTATTTCTTGTCCCTACGGATTTATCCGTAGGTCCCCTCGTTATCTCTACGGTGCCTTACGTTCTAATTTAAAAATATTAAATCGTAATTTGTTGTTTGGCTCTACGGAGGCGCAAACGGTGGACCTACGGTTATGTCCGTAGAGCCATATAAATAGGTTATTAATAAAAAAAAGGCACAGAAAAGTCATTCATCGTTCCTAAAAATTCTCTCTCTCACTCTCCCACGCCTCGATCACTCGTTCCCGCGCCTCGTCGCCACCGCCCTCTGCGCCTCGTCTCCACCTTCGTCGGTCGTTTCCAAAACTTCCTCGTCGACTTCCTCGTCGCCACCGTCCGCGACTCATCGCTGATCGTCGTCGACCACCGATTTCTGTCGTCTCCTCCACCGCCCGGTTAGTAAATCTCAAATTATTTATAATTTTGATGATGTTAGGTCTAGGGTTCAGGGTTCGGGTAGGGGTGAGGGTTAGGCATAGGCATCGGCATCGGCATCGGGTTCGGGTTCGGTTTAGGTTAGGGTTAGGGTTAGGGTTCGGTTGGGGTTGGGGTTCGGTTGGGGCTGGGCTGGGGCTGGGGTTAGGGTTCGGTTAGGGCTGGGGCTGGGGCTAGGGTTCGGTTGGGGTGGGGCTGGTGCTTGGACTTCATCACTTGATATAACGAAATACAAAGCGTACTTCAGTACACCCGACCTCATTGAGTTTTCTATTGAAGTTCCCGGTCAAACGGCATATGCATATTGTAACACCCGAGCCCAATACTACTATTTTCAGTTACTGTTTGAGCATAATGTGGTACTCATTTCATTTAACTTGCTTGTTTGTTACTTACTGTAAAATTTACCCGGCAAAATCATTTCTACATATAACAAATTTTGGCATCTAAAATAAAATTGAAAATATTCATCTGGCCTACTTGACACCCCTAGTCTCGTGGTAGCATCCGTGCATTGTGTTCTCGTCCCGTTCAGTGAAACGGGCGAGTTTGGACGGCTACGCGTGCGTACATGTGTCCGTTTTGGGGGTATGCTTTTTAATCATAAAACACTTAATTTTAAAATTTGGATCCCGCTTAAAATCCTATTATTTCAATTTCAAATTTTTGGACTCGACCCGGGCACGATTTGGAAATGTTTTATTTGGCGCCAAAATCCCAAATTTTAATATTATTAAAACCATCGCATATATTTTTCTAACTAACCTGATATCTTACTGTTCATTACCTATCTTTTAAATTTTTAAGTTAACCATATAATATTTTTACAATCTTTTATATCCTTCTCAATTTATTCTCTCAGCCAATCGCAACCTCCCCTTTAGCCCCACTTTTCTCTCTCTCTCTCTCTCCACTTTTTCTCTCTCTCTCTCATATATTCTCTCGTACTTCTCTTTATCATTCTTTCTCTTCTTGCTTCATGTCTCGTTTCTTTTTCTTTCTTTTTTTAACTGTTCTTTTGTTGCCGGAATTCCGTCGTGCCGGTGACGCTTCTCGACGTTCCAGCGAGATACCCCGACCCGTGTGGTTCCTTTGTTCGTCGTTTGGGTTCATTCCGTGAACCGTGCGCCCGTCGCGAGTTTTCCCCGCCGACGGTTAACGTTCCGTTTTCCCGATTCGCGACCCATCGAGGCAAGTTAATCTTGCTACATGCTATATAATTCATTTTATACCTATTTAAATAAATACCATACCTATAGTTTAAATCTAGTGCCCCATGTTTAATTTTATAACGTTTCGATGTTCCGTTTGCATCCGTTTATATCATATTAAATCTAGATCATGAAAACTTATTTTGTGACATACTAGATTACATTATACTGCAACCATATCATTTAAAATATATGTCGTCGTAATATTTATTATTATTATTATCTTTAATTAGTTTATAATCTTCATTTTATAATGTTATACATTTGAAAATCTTATAGTTTACACATGAAAAGTCGTTGAAAAATCGGATATGACAAATCTGAAATTTACTGTATACCTTACCTTATAAAATTCATTATAAATCATAGAAAAATCATTAGTATACATTCTTTAGTTCGTTACGAAGCTAACTCAGAATACTATAACTATATGAAATATTTACTTGCAAAATAAATTTTTTAAATAACGTAAAATGCAAATGAATATGTCTTTAAACTGCTGTCCAGGCAAATTCCAGCAGCAAACTTTCAACTTCGGATGTTTATAACTTTTTGTAGGGACAACCTGAGATGTTTATACTTATAAAAATGAAAATCTTATTGAATTATGTTTGTTTTGGTATAAGACACGTCCCTTTTGGAGAACGTTTGTTATTTTTAAGCTATTTTACAAATTAGGGTGACGCTGAATTTCTGAACGGAACCTTCTTGTGCATGGTTAATCAATACCACTTTTATAGTTATTAATCGCTTTGAATATGCTATCCATATTAATATTATTATATCAATATTTATATCACATATTGCTTAGTGGTACATCCCACATTACCATTTTATAGTTTTATAACTTTTCGGATACCCGTTTGCATCCATCGCATTTAAGATACATATAATTGCATCCATAGATCACATTACTACATAATAATGTGATATTAACACTCCATGTTTAATAAATTGTATCCTAATTAATATTGGAACTATAAATGTAACCCTAATCGATAATTGTGCATCCATACCCTTGAAATTATATCTATTTGCATATCATATTACATGTTCCAGTTTATTGTTCTGATAGTACTCATGCTTGTTTATTTATACACATGCTTATGTTAGTTTGTTTATGAGCACCTACATGACATCTTGTGCTTCCTGACATGACCTGTTACACTTCCTACTTGACATGATATGGTACCGTACATTGCTTGACTTGACCTGATGTACCATGACCTGACCCGTTACCTGATCATGTGTCTAATGCCAACAAACCTGACATGTAGTCCTTACGGACCGTTCCTGTTGTCTATCCAGACAAACCTGCATCTACCTGATCCTGTGTTGGCATTAGTTCTTGATTACGGAATACCTGACTTGAACACATAACCTTGGGGGTATGGGGAAATCAAAAGTGTAAACTAAAGTGTAACTTAAAAGGGTATTACTAGATCCGTGGTCCCGGGGGGTAACGGGACAGAGCCATTCGTGACTCTTACATCTTGATCCGTGGTCCCGGGGGGTAACGGGACAGAACCACTCTTGGTTCATATATTCTTGATCCGTGGTCCCGGGGGGTAACGGGACATATCCTTTGAGTTACATGGAGGATTACATTAATTGATTTCAAACAACTTTAGAGTAGACAACCCAGTAGCACAGTTTAGATTGATCACTGCACGTCACATACACTGATACACTTCACTGTTATACATCCCTGTTGACTTGTTACTATTTATGATTCATGCCTGCATATCTCGTGTATCCTGTTCATTTATTATTGCTTGATGTTATGACGCGCTGACGTCTGGGTTTTGCATGGCCCAGATTCTCTACCTTTGTTGTAGACTGATCAGGAGTTTTGCCGCTGTTAGATCGAGCGGTAGGGATCATGTCGGTATCCGATCTTACTTTCCAGGTGTTTATTTGATCTTTTGCTTCCGCATACTATAGCATTTCTTGACTCTTTTACTCTGGCTTATGGACATGTATTAGATAGTTAGTTTACTTTCCTGTTCTTGATATCTCTGCAGCCGTAATGTGACTGTGGAAGGATTTTTCCTAACCACAGGTAGCATGGTTGGCTATGTCACATGCCTATTTTAGCGTACTCTGGGAAGCGGGGCGTGACACATATTTTTATTCGCCATCAAATCCCAATTATCAAGCTACCGAGGACGAAAAGCCACCTTTGTTAGTCGAGAGTCATGGTAATAGACTTGTCATTATAGATCATAGTCAATTGTTTTTTCTATCATTTTCTTGATCCAGATGCTAATCAACTTGTTACTTACTGTTTTTATGACGTATTTGTCTATATTTGTTGACAGTGGCCTTTCTTTTGGATGAACATATTTTTTTGATGCATGTTTCAGTCATGTGAATTCATATGTTGCGTATAACGTTTTATAATATCAGTATCCTACATTTGTAGTTTTAATTGTTGATTGTTATAGATGAATGCCATTACAATAATAGTTTTTGGTTGATATATTAATTTTTCAAATATTTGCATGTATGTATCCATGCCTGCCTGCGTATATGTATATATGAGGATAATGGGTATATTATTAGGTTGCCGTAGGAGAAAATTTTCCTTCATATGGCTGTCAAAAATCAATCCTTAATCTCTTTGTGGATGATCAGTTCTATCAATCTTGATCTCAATGGTTTAAAATCGTGTTACACATACAACAAGAATACACAACAAACGCATCATTAGAGAGTGATTCAAGATGTTCAAGTTAAAACAAATATATGATACTCGATGATAATATGAAACATTCATATTCTCATCGATACTCATATACGAAACTAAAAGCGCCACTTAGTCCCCGTCTATCGGTTAACATACGTTCGATGTTCGTCGTGACATAGAACTATATGAAGGTTGTTAAATATCGGACGGTATAGCTTGATACTAACAACAGTCGTATAGTCTATGTGACGAGAAGATTCAATCGTATGATAACCGATAGATTTGTCCCGTGTGGATAAGTTAGGAATGTATAAAGCAAACACCTTCATTCACTTGTGTTTTCATCCGTTTCGAGATATTTCGTCGGTACCTTTTCGCTGGTTCTCCGTGTACAAAGATAGATTAGATGTTCATATCAACGTTGTTTCACATCTTTGAAATGATTATCTATTCTATTACAGTGTACTCGAAGAACAGCGGGGAGGTGCTGCCGAAATTTACTCGAAACGGTTGAAAGCATAAGTGAATGGGTGTTCGCTCTATACATTCTTAATGGGATAGAAGCCTTACCCCCGACAGCCGGAACACACACATACAACAAGAATACACAACAAACACATAATTAGAGAGTGATTCAAGATGTTCAAGTTAAAACCAATATATGATACTCGATGATAATATGAAGCCTTCATATTCTCATCGATACTCATATATGAAACTAAAAGCGCCACTTAGTCCCCGTCTATTGGTTAACATACGTCGTGACATAGAACTATACGAAGGTTGTTAAGTATCGGACGGTATAGCTCGATACTAACAACCGTCGTATAGTCTATGTGACGAGAAGATTCAATCGTATGATAACCGATAGATTTGTCCCGTGTGGACAAGTTAGGAATGTATAAAGCAAACACCTTCATTCACTTATGTTTTCATCCGTTTCGAGATATTTCGTCGGTAGCTTTCCGCTGGTTCTCCGTATACAAAGATAGATTAGATGTTTATTTTAACGTTGTTTCACAGCTTTAAAATGATTATCTATTCTATTACAGTGTACCCGGAGAACAGCGGGGAGGTGCTGCCGAAATTTACTCGAAACGGTTGAAAGCATAAGTGAATGGGTGTTCGCTCTATACATTCTTAATAGGATAGAAGCCTTACCCCCGACAGCCGGAACACACACATACAACAAGAATACACAACAAACGCATAATTAGAGAGTAATTCAAGATGTTCAAGTTAAAACCAATATATGATACTCGATGATAATATGAAACCTTCATATTCTCATCGATACTCATATATGAAACTAAAAGCGCCACTTAGATCCCGTCTATCGGTTAACATACGTTCGATATTCATCGTGACATAGAACTATACGAAGGTTGTTAAATATCGGACGGTATAGCTCGATACTAACAACCGTCGTATAGTCTATGTGACGAGAAGATTCAATCGTATGATAACCGATAGATTTGTCCCGTATGGACAAGTTAGGAATGTATAAAGCAAACACCTTCATTCATTTGTGTTTTCATCCGTTTCGAGATATTTCATCGGCACCTTTCCGCTGGTTCTCCATGTACAAAGATAGATTAGATGTTCATTTCAACGTTGTTTCACATCTTTGAAATGATTATCTAATCTATTACAGTGTACTCGGAGAACAGCGGGGAGGTGCTGCCGAAATTTACTCGAAACGGTTGAAAGCATAAGAGAATGGGTGTTCGCTCTATACATTCTTAATGGGATAGAAGCCTTACCCCCGACAGCCGGAACACACACATACAACAAGAATACACAACAAACGCATAATTAGAGAGTGATTCAAGATGTTCAAGATAAAACCAATATATGGTACTCGATGATAATATGAAACCTTCGTATTCTCATCGATACTCATATATGAAACTAAAAGCGCCACTTAGTCCCCGTCTAGCGGTTAACATACGTTCGATAATTTATTCTTTTCAACGACAAACGCACACACAAAGCATATACACGGATTTTCTCCTTTGTCAGTAACTATCTCGTTCTTAGATTTCTCAATATAGTCACCATAACCTACAATTTATATGTTATACAGTCTAACATGGCCCATGAGTATGTCAGAGTTAAGGACTGGATGTATGTGGATTGGCAATAACGTATGCAACCTAAGTTTGTCGTAGGAGTTGCTGCTTTTATTGAATTTGCACGCGCACATAATAAGATCATAATAGAGAAGATTCTCTGCCCGTGCGATAGATGTGGCAATATGTACTGGCAGAAGGTAGAATTGGAAGAGCATCATATTGTAAAATATGGATTTACTAGACTTTATACAACTTGGAAATATCACGGGGAAGGAGAAGAACGCAGTAATGCGGCAGAAGAAGAAGGAGAACACGATAATGCGGCAGGAGAAGAAGGAGAATTCGGTAATGCGGCAGAAGGAGAAGACGGTAATTTATTTCCATCAGAAGAAATGGAGGATATGGTAGAGGCTGCCCTAGGTGAATCTATTCGTACCGAAGATGACATTCCTTCCGGTCAAGGACCGCGTGCGGATAAATATGAAAATTTCATGAATGATGCTAGAAAACCAATTTATGAGAATGCGAAGTATTCCACCCTCTCATGGTTCGTCTAACTTTTCCAGATTAAGTGCCTAAATGAATAGAGCAACAAGTCATTCACAATGCTTCTTTCGTTCTTGAAAGATTCTATGCCCCCGGGAAATAACGTGCCCGACAGCTGGTACGGAGTCCAGAAGATGATGTCTGATTTGGGTCTAAAGTGCGAGAAGATTCAAGCATGTCCTAAAAATTGCGTGTTGTACCGGAAAGAGAATTCACATTTGAAAGAGTGTCCAACATGCGGAGAGGCCAGGTATAAGCCGAAAGATTCTGATAAGAAACCTGATATACCTGTCAAGATAGCACGATACTTTCCCATAACACAGAGGCTACAAAGGCTATTCAGGTGCAAGAAAACAGCCGAGGTAATGATTTGGCATCACCATGCTCCTCCAAGTGAAGATAGAAAAATGAGACATCCAAGAGATTCACCGGCATGGAAGGATTTCGATAGGAGGCACACAATATTCAGTAGCGATCCTCGCAATGTCCGGCTCGGACTGGCTAGTGATGGTTTCTGCCCATTCAACTATATAGCCGGAAATCACAGCACATGACCCGTTGTAATGATAATTTATAATCTGTCGCCTTGGTTGGCTATGGACCAATCATACTTTATGATGCCTCTTCTTATCGACGGACCAAAATCACCGGGAAACAATATCGACGTCTATCTCCGACCTCTGATCGATGAGTTGAAATCTTTGTTCATTGATGGTGTAGAGACATACGATGCAAACACAAATACAACCTTCATACTGCGTGCGGCTTTAATGTGGACAATTAATGACTTTCCTGCGTATGGAATGCTATCAGGTTGGTCCATACATGGTCACAAAGCATGTCCTCATTGCCATCAACACACAACATCGAAATTCTTGAATTTTAGCAGGAAGGTTTGTTATTGCGGCCATCGACGTTTCCTATCTTCAGACCACCCCTATAGGTTAGACACGGTTCACTTTGATGGTCATCAGGAGCTTCTTGGACCTCCATCCACATTTTCCGGAGAGGACGTGACTGCTCAATGGGATGGTTACAATAATGTGACCTTCAGGATGGATCCGATGAAACAGGTCAAACCACCATTTTGGAACAAGTTAAGCATTTTTTTCGAGCTTCCGTACTGGTCAACAAATTTAGTACGTCATTGTCTGGACGTCATGCATATAGAGAAAGGGAGTATCAGAACACATACTCAACTTGCTTCTTTGTAAAGACGGGAAATCGAAAGACAACCTGAATGCTCGGATGGATCTACAGGAGTGGGGAATAAGAAGTGAATTGTATCCTAGAACGGTAGCGGGTAAACCAGGCAAGTTTGTACTTCCCAATGCCGCTTATCATATGTCACAATCGGAGAAGAAAAGATTCATGCAGGTGTTGCATGATTTGAAAGTTCCCACAGGTTTCTCAGGATCATTGATTGAATACGATTTCCGATTGTGTAGTTGGAAAATGTATATAGAAATCACAACCAAAAATTATTTGACCGCAATCAATAACGGTGTCGAATGTAGTGCGTTAGTAAGTGTGGATCGTCCACAGGGAAAGTGTAATCGTTCGTCTTTCGAATTAGATGAGTTGAAACTTTAAAGAAAAGAAAAGAAACAATTCATGATTTATAAAATTGAATTTCAAGAATTAGAAAAATCTAGATCTAAGAAAAACATTAAAATCAAGAATTGAGATGTGTGATGATTTCCAAACCAAATATCAAGAATCGAAGTGAGGCTCGTAGGAATCGATCGGATCTATAGATGTGATGAAATCTAGCGATTACGTATTCTTATCTATCGATGAATTGATACTAGATTGATGATGATCGACGAGAATTAGGGATTTCTAGTGAAACTAGGGTTTCATCATTTATCCCCTGTTCCTTCGTCAATATTATTCACATTCTAGCCTCTAGTAAATTCAAGAATCGATCATGGATCCCTAATTTCGAGCGATCACAATCAAGAAAGTATCGCAACGAAACTAGGTCGTCGATTCTTCAATTTGCTAGGGTTTACAAAACTCGTAGGACTTAAGAATCGTTTTAAATTTGTTACATCATCATTCTATTGATCGTCTCGACTCCTTTACGAGCGGAGTTTTACTCAAACATCACAACAAGAACCACAATCACAAATTGAGATCTAATCATGATGCAAGAATTAAAAGAAAGCAAGATTAAATAATTTCACCATTTATTTATATCAACAATTTCGTTACAATCGCTCAAGAACTACAATAGGAAGAACTCGATCGTCTATTTGGCTTCGCTCATCTCCTTGATTCGCGGATCGGCTTGGATCACTTGCTCGATTGAAGATCGGCTCCGCTCCTAAAAGGTTGAAGGCTTCTTGCTTGAATGGTACTCGGGATCTTGAATTTGGCTTGGGATTAGGGTTAGGGTTTGGCACAAGTCGTGTCACTCGACTTGTGGGTGGAAGAAGATGGGGAATTTCTTGAACAACCTCAACCCTAGATCTAGGCTCCTTTTTATAGACCATCAAAACCCTAGATCTAGGATTTCAAATTTGAATTTCCCTCCGAAAGTTTGTTAAAGAGATTTGAATTTCCCTCCAAAAGTTTGTTAAGGAGAGCCTTCTAGAAATAGTTTGTTAAGCCGAGCCTTCTAGATGAGCCATGTGGAGTTTCTACAGTCTTCTAGAAGCTTGGCCGTTAGAGATAAGGCATGTGGGGAAAAATGAGTCACTGATGACATCATTGCGCCGCGGATCCGCGGCTCAAGCAGGCTCCCGCCGCGGATCCGCGGCTAATTTGAAGCCTTAGGGCTTTTGCTTTCTGGGCTTTGTTTGGGATGAGACTTGGACCATTTCCTGATATGTTTAATTTTATCTGGCTTTCTGTATCACTACCAGATCTCAAATCTTGGAGTTGGTGTATTTTTGATCAGCTCTTTTCCCAATTTTGACTTTGTTCCTGCAATTTCCTGCACAAACTTCGAGACAAGTGTTGCGCTATACAAGAATGATCTGATGCCATGATAAACAGTCAATTTCCCTTAAAGTGCCGGTTTTAGAGTATAACACATGCAATCTGGTATTTTACGACTGTTTTGCTAATATGTGCAATATGAATACCGAACACTTCTAGATGAGTGCAAATGATAGGGAAATGGCCGTGTTAAAAATGCAGTATTTTTGACTGATCAATTTCCCCCAAACTTATTTTCGGTCGTCTCGAGCGAACTGTTTTATTAAAAAGAGAAGGAGAAAATAAAGAAAGAGAAAAACTAACTAGCACACTTTCGTAGGCAACACGATTGCACTGAGCACGTGCAATAAGCCTTTAAACCTCTAGGTGTCCCTAGTAGGAGGAGTGTTGTCTCTTGAGGGTTTTCAGCTGATTGCACCCACAAAATCCAATAATAAAAGGAAGACCATGAATATTACATTTAAAGGAAAGAAATGTAAAAGAAAAGGCCTTGAAAATTAGGGTTTCCAACTAAGCTAGCTTTTCGGTTGTCATGAGCCCTATCTTAATAGTCATGAAAAGATGTCAGAAATCACGTCCTCCCTCAATAAAACATCGTCTTATTCTTCATTCTTATATTTCTTCGAAACATCGATCATATCACCCTGCGTGTGTGTAAAGGACATCCCTACACCCGGAGAATTCAATTCAAGCTATCATACTCTTGCCCATCAGCCTCAGTACTTTTTAATTAATGAATATTTAGATAAATTTGCTCACACACTTTCATGCGACCGTTAATACTTCTTGAAGTACTAACCGACCGATTACTCATGTGCTTGCTTATTTGGTGTATTTTCCTCGTCTTGCACCACCTAAGGCATAGCAGTGACTCCCAGACCAGTTGGCCTTAGGGCACTAGGTGAAGAGGCACCATCGCTATATATTTTTTATTGCCCTTGGTGATAACAAAAACCAGTGTCCATTTTTTTCTCACCACTTTATATTTTATTCATTTTTTTTATTTCCTTCATACATCGGCTTTAAGACAAGAGTATTTTAAGGTATCCTCTACTATCCCGGGCTTCAAGACGTGTGTGAGTGCAAATAGTAGGGTATCAACGTTCAAAATGTTTGGCTTCCAGAATAGGAACTATTTTTCAGACTTATTTTTATCCTCAGATTAGTGATTTCTTTCATCTTACTAATCCTTGGGACAACGGCTCATAACTACTTATTATTAGTTCGTATAAGAAAACTTCTAATTTTCTTAGTTTTCTTAAATTTTTCCAATCTCATGAATGTAATTTTTCACTATCTAATCTTTTATTATCTTATTTATGTACAAAAATATTTTTATTTTTATTTTCAAAATTTTTAAATTTTTATAGGTTTTCAAAAATGTTTTGTGCTTATGCAAATGATATGCAAATGATGCAAAAATAAGCACAAATCTCCCCCAAACTTGTTTTCAACAGTGTCCTCACTGTTGCCTTCTGCTAAATCTCGAAAAACCTGTAAGCTTGGGAGGAATTTATTAGTGGGGGCAAAATATTTAAGTGAAGACCCTCCCCTAAATTTATTCTTGGCTCAAAATTTTGTAAAAATTTTCTTTTCAAGAGCCCGAAAAAATGCCCCCCCCCCAAACTTGAGTTATGCAATGTTAATCTTTCGAAAATCACATGAGGGGGTCAAAAATCATTGGTCGATGCCAAGCTTTGCAAAGACCGAAGGTTAACACCAATCATTCAAAATTTTTATCAATGCAGTGCTCGGGCTGGTGGAAGAAGAAGTGGGGAAAGGGTAAGTGGTGTAATAGAATGTGTGTGCGTCTCATTTTGGAGAGACGATGTAGTGAGTGTGATGGATTGCCCGCATTCTTTTTACAGTTCAGAAAAAGGGGTGGAGGTTCAATTTCATTGATTGGGAGATGATTCATCTCAACACCCGTGTCATTCAAAAATGCGAGTTCATCAGCGAAGATCTCCTCAAAAGTTTCATCAATACCCCAATGAATAATGTCATCACAAAGTGCGGGGTGATCTTCAGACTCTAAAAACAGTTCATAATCAGTGTTAATTGTTGACCCGGACATCTCGGTGGAAGAGTCCGTATGTGTATGATACATAGTTGGGTCAAACAATAACGTATGAAAAGAGTCTAGATCAGTATCATGAGGATCATCAAATTCGCTGCTGTCGACCTCCATTAAGTCGACAGAACAGACCTGAGCAGTAGGTTCGGAGGGTATACTTCCCAACTTGTAAATGTTCAGCTCTATTGAGCTATTCCCGAAAGATAGGGTCATAGAACCATTACGACAGTTGATGATAGCGTTGGAAGTGGCCAAAAAGGGGCGACCTAAAATCACCGGAATTTGATTTCGTAGGTTCACTACAGGCTGTGTATCAAGTACAATAAAGTCCACAGGGAATATGAATTCCCCGATTTTTATTAACACATCCTCCAGTTCACCCCTAGGTTTGGTGATTGATCGGTCAGCCATCTGGAGAGTGCAATGGGTTGGCTTCAACTCTACAATCCCTAACTGCTCATAGACTGAGAAAGGAAGCAGGTTAACACTTGCGCCCAAGTCTAGTAGAGCACGGTTGATGTGTTTTTCCCCGATAGAAATGGAAATAGTAGGATATCCAGGATCCTTACGTTTCCTCGGTAATTGTTGGGTGAAAGCTGTGTCTACAGTCTTTGCCATGAAAATTTTCTTGGGCACTTGTTTCTTCCTCTTTCTAGTGCATAAGTTCTTAAGAGTTTTTGCATAGGACGGAACTTGTTGGATGGCATCTAGGAGAGAGATGTTGATGTTAACTTGCTTAAACATGTCCATAATCTTCTCCATATGTGGACTCGATGTGTTAGCCCTTAACCGATTAGGATAAGGTGCTTTAGCAATAAGCTCTGGGTCCATCATAAGAGAAGGAAGTGTGTGTTGACCCGATCCCAAAGTAGAAGTGGGGATCATCCGTGGAGGAGTAGAAGAGAGGGGCTGAGGTGGCGAGCCTTTTGGGAAACAAAGAATAGGCTCGCAAGAAGGCGGTGGGGTAGAAGAACTGGGGTCAGAATTAGAAGTAGAAGTGGAAGGAAAGGTCTCAGCCGGGGCATCATCGATAGATTTTTCAGTGTCATCAATCTCTTCCCCAACGTGATTGTCAAGCACTCTTCCAGATCTCAACGTGATTGCATCCACATGATGTGAATAGCCAGAATTGGGTAAAGGTTGAGCTGGAAGTTTCCCTTTCTCTCTTGCACTCATTTCAGCTTTTAATCGTGTAATTTCTTCTTCCATCGATTTAATAGTCTCACTTTGGGACACAGAGTTTCTCTTTATGTCATCGACGGAAGTTTTTATTGTCAAAAGCAAGTTCATGAATGAAGAGGATTCATCAGTACTGGTCAACTGCAAAGGGTTAGACGGTGCAGGTGTGTTGACCGGATTTTGGAAGTTTTATGCTTGAAAGGGGTGCTGACTTAATTGTGGTGGTTGCTGTTGTGGTGGAGGGACCCTTTGGAAATTGTTTTGGGTTGGAACCGTGTTTTAAGATTGTGATTGGTTCCAAGCAAAATTAGGGTGATTCCTCCAACCCTGATTATATGTGGAAGAATATGGATCGTTTCTAGGTCTTTGAAGAGCAGAATTGGTATGCTCATGACCTTGAAACAGAGAATTTCGTGGACACTCTTCCGTCAAATGAGAAGGATCAGAACAGCATCCACATACAGTTTTCGAGAGTGACATTTGATTTAGGGCGGCGGCTAAAAATTTGTTTTCCATAGTCTCGAGTTTCTTTTGCATAGCTGAAATTTCAGCTCTAACTCCTATGGAAACATCCGATTGGTTATTGCCAGCCCTAGACGATTGACTCACACCCTCCCACTGTAACGATTTTTCAGCGAAATCTTCTAAAAATTTCCAGGCTTCCCCATCATCTTTGGTCATGAAATTGCCTTGACACATTAATTCAAGGGTCTGTCTTGTGTTAGGATTAATGCCCTCATAAATGATTCGGCACAGTTCCCACCTGGGGATTCCATGATTTGGACATTGGACTAACAGATCCTTGAAGCGTTCAAGACATTGTGAAAATGTTTCATTTGGAAGCTGGGTGAATTGATTTATTTCGCTACGGACTCGAGCTGTTTTATGATGTGGGTAGAATTTCTTTAGGAATGCTTTGACGAATTCTCCCCAGTTTGAGATGGAATGTGCGGTTGTGTTATACAGCCACTTCTCGGCTATATCGCACAAGGTAAATGGGAGAAGACGTAGACGCAAAGCATCCATAAAAAGCTGTGATGTACCCATCATTGCGCATACATTTTCAAATTTGGTGATAAACACATATGCGTCTTCAAACTCGAGACCGTGAAATTTTGGTAGAAGGTTGATGTATTGGGGTTTGATCTGAAAATTTTCCCCGTTGGTTGGTGGAATGGAAAGACATGTGGAAAGGGGACCTCGTGTTGGATAGCACCTCTCTTGGAGAGAGATGCGGGGAGTATTCTGCGCACCAACGGACGGCGGCAGAGTAGTGGTAAAGAAATTCGATGGAGACGGATCCATCGATGTGGGTGTGGTGGTGGGTAAAGAAAAGGTAAATGTAGAAATACCGACTTTAGGGTCGATCGGAGAAACACGGACTAAACGGGCACTAGAATCCCGTGTCCAGCCTATCTTGCACTAAAAAGGGTTAGTACAAGTGGCAGCGTGACTTATAATTATGGGAATGAATGAAGTGTTGGTGTTTGTTTTGAAAAGTAATACGGATTTTTGAAAATATGATGCGATCACAAAAAATGCAACAAACAAAACCCTAAAATCTAGTGGTCACCTAGGTCAGGCTCTAGACCGCTCCTAACTGCCAAAAGACAAGTCGCAGGATCAATCCTCCACTGCCTCTTTGTCCCCCTGTGGCCAGGTAAGTGCCAGGTAAGTGGGAAGGTACTCCACTACGTAAGTAGTGAGCCTAATTAATAACCACTAGCCTTCGACACACTTGCCTTAGACACCACAAAGAAACGCGGATAAGCAATGAATTACCCACGGCCTTCTCTTGTCCTAAGTGAGCGCGACGGTCCTTAGAGTCATCTCTAGATTTCTTTTAGTTAATGAGGGTAAATGCGGATGCAAGTTTGTGATTTTTGGGGCTTAGGAAGGGTAATGAACTCCCCACCTGATCTGGATTTGGTCTTTGCCCCTTAATTTCCGTATTAATATGCAAACAACCAAAAATCAAAACACGCACAATTTATTTTGCTTTTGCGGCGCTGCGAATTTTGCAAAGAAACCTGCAGCAAATTATTATTTGGAGCAGAGAAAGAGAGAGGTAAGAAAGTTAGAAAATACTAGAGAAATTTCTGTTCACTGTAGCTTCAGAAACGCGGCGGATCCGCCGCGGATGTGCTTAAATGCCGCGGAACCGCGGTGACGTCATCAGATCACTGTATGAAATTTCTTGTAATTGCTACCGTTCACCTCAAGAGCTCTCTGGAATGCTCTGAAAAAATTTTCCACAGCTCCACAAGTTCCAGATTTCCTCGCAACAAATCACAACAACTCGTATTAGCGTTTGCGCGAATTTTGATCTAAACATTATAATGGAATAAATCTTTCAACTCAAATTTCAAAATACGAACAATTAGCGCACAATCCCCGGCAATGGCACCATTTGATTGAATACGATTTCCGATTGTGTAGTTGGAAAATGTATATAGAAATCACAACCAAAAATTATTTGACCGCAATCAATAACGGTGTCGAATGTAGCGCGTTAGTAAGTGCGGATCGTCCACAGAGAAAGTGTAATCGTTCGTCTTTCGAATTAGATGAGTTGAAACTTTAAAGAAAAGAAACGAAACAATTCATGATTTATAAAATTGAATTTCAAGAATTAGAAAAATCTAGATCTAAGAAAAACATTAAAATCAAGAATTGAGATGTGTGATGATTTCCAAACCAAATATCAAGAATCGAAGTGAGACTCGTAGGAATCGATCGGATCTATAGATGTGATGAAATCTAGCGATTACGTATTCTTATCCATCGATGAATTGATACTAGATCGATGATGATCGACGAGAATTAGGGATTTCTAGTGAAACTAGGGTTTCATCATTTATCCCTTGTTTCTTCGTCAATATCATTCACATTCTAGCCTCTAGTAAATTCAAGAATCGATCATGGATCCCTAATTTCGAGCGATCACAATCAAGAAAGCATCGCAACGAAACTAGGTCGTCGATTCTTCAATTTGCTAGGGTTTACAAAACTCGTAGGACTTAAGAATCGTTTTAAGATTTGTTACATCATCATTCTATTGATCGTCTCGACTCCTTTACGAGCGGAGTTTTACTCAAACATCACAACAAGAACCACAATCACAAATTGAGATCTAATCATGATGCAAGAATTAAAAGAAAGCAAGATTAAAGAATTTCACCTTTTATTTATATCAACAATTTCGTTACAATCGCTCAAGAACTACAAGAGGAAGAACTCGATCGTCGATTTGGCTTCGCTCGTCTCCTTGAGTCGCGGATCGGCTTGGATCACTTGCTCAATTGAAGATCGGCTCCGCTCCTAAAAGGTTGAAGGCTTCTTGCTTGAATGGTACTCAGGATCTTGAATTTGGCTTGGGATTAGGGTTAGGGTTTGGCACAAGTCGTGTCACTCGACTTGTGGGTGGAAGAAGATGGAGAATTTCTTGAACAACCTCAACCCTAGATCTAGGCTCCTTTTTATAGACCATCAAAACCCTAGATCTAGGATTTCAAATTTGAATTTCCTTCCGAAAGTTTGTTAAAGAGATTTGAATTTCCCTCCAAAAGTTTGTTAAGGAGAGCCTTCTAGAAATAGTTTGTTAAGCCGAGCCTTCTAGATGAGCCACGTGGAGTTTCTACGGTCTTTTGGAAGCTTGGCCGTTAGAGATAAGGCACGTGGGGAAAAATGAGTCACTGATGACATCATTGAGCCGCGGATCCGCGGCGCAAGCAGGCTCCCGCCGCGGATCCACGGCTAATTTGAAGCCTTAGGGCTTTTGCTTTCTGGGCTTTGTTTGGGATGAGACTTGGACCATTTCCTGATATGTTTAATTTTATCTGGCTTTCTGTATCACTACCAGATCTCAAATCTTGGAGTTGGTGTATTTTTTATCAGCTCTTTTTCCAATTTTGACTTTGTTCCTGCAATTTCCTGTACAAACTTCGAGACAAGTGTTGCGCTATACAAGAATGATGTGATGCCATGATAAACAGTCAATTTCCCTTAAAGTGACGGTTTTAGAGTATAACACATGCAATCTAGTATTTTACGACTGTTTTGCTAATATGTGCAATATGAATACCGAACACTTCTAGATGAGTGCAAATGATAGGGAAATGGCCGTGTTAAAAATGCAGTATTTTCGACTGATCAATCATTCAGCAAGAAAATAAAAATTGTGAAAGGCAAGATCGATGGGCTGAAAAGTCATGATCACCATGTTATCGTAGATCACCTTCTTCCATTAGCCCTCAGGACTTCTCTCCCTGAATCGGTTGGTCTAGTAATCAACGACCTATGTTGTTTTTTCAGAGAGTTGTGTGCTAAAACACTAGAGGTTGTGACGCTGGATAAACTAGAAAATTCTATTGCGTTGATACTTTGCAAGTTTGAGCGTATTTTCCCACCATCATTCTTCGATATCATAATACACTTGACGGTTCTCTTGCAACTGAGGCTAAGTTAGCCGGACCGGTACAATATCGATGGATGTATCCCGTCGAGAGGTACGTGTAATTTTTCGTTTCGCGCAATTTTTAAAATTATTGTTGTCCTGTATACCCGTATTTATTTATTCAACATATTTTCTTTAGGTACCTCTACACTCTTAAAAAATATATACGCAATAAAAATCGACCAGAGGGTTCTATCATGCAAAGTTATATCTTGATGAAGCAACCACATTTTGTTCCCGCTATCTGGACGAGAACATTGAGACGAGACTTAACCGGCCTCGAAGAATTCAAGACGGGCCATATGGTAAAGCCGATTATAAGAGGGTAGACACTATGTTTATCAACAAGATATACCGGTTTATCTTGCTTAATTGCGCATGTCTTGAAAAAATTAGAGAGTAAGTTTTTTTGGATTAATTGTTGTATTTGTGTTTGTATGTGTATGAAATGATATAATATTAATGTCGCCATTATTTGTCGAAAACAGAATTCATTTTAACGAGGTACGTGAGGGGCATCCTGATTGGAATGAAGAACGATTGAAAAATATCATCAGGATAATTTTTGTGATTGGGTCACAGATCATGTAAGTTATTCGAATAACATTTTATTGCTATCAGTTTTAATCTAAACTTGTATCGTTATGTATTTGTCGTAAAATTTATTTTGTTAGATCCACGATCCGAACTTGTCTGCATCATTTGAGAGTGATTCAAGATGTTTAGCTCAATTTCCTAGTATGGAGGTTGCATATTACAAAGGATTTGCTGTTTTTGGATACAAATTCGAAGTTAAGGACATAGAAACATCTAGAACCACTCAGAATAGTGGGATTGCGATGATAGGATCGGACGGTGTGATTTATTATGGGTACTTAAATTGTATACTCGACATCCACTATCCCGGATGATCAGAACCCTTTTATATATTCCAGTGTACTTGGTACGATACGCGAACCGATACGGATAAGTGGAGAAGCAATCTTGGGACTTGGAAAGATGAATATGGATTGACCAGTGTGAACACACTTCGATTTTACGGTCAGGAAGATCCATTTATCTTTCCGAACCAAGCGTTCCAAGTATACTACTCACAGTGTTTGAAGCATCCGGAATGGAGTGTTGTATGCCGTTGAAAACCCAGGGATGTCTACGATGTCCCCGAATTCGAGGACAGTGATGAAGATGAAGAAGAGAGAAGGCATAGAGTGCTCCGACCGTCTATTTCGAAGGACGGGTTGTCTTCGGCCCATCATGAAGTTACGTGGGTTAGAAATGACATCGACGATGAAATCCAAGTAGATATGTATAATGCGCCCACGAAACGAAAAAGGTTATCAGTAATGTTATATTATTACTTCACATTTTACGACCTATACATATATAGTCAATACTTTTAATGAGTGTCTAATGCGTCCACGAACCGTTTATCTAGATTTGATGACGATGACGGGAGCAGCGGGGGGCGGCAGGAGCTCCAGCCGCGGCGCCGGCAGAGGCAGAGGCAGAGCGGTTCTGCCGCCCGGAAAGCTGCGTAGGGAGCTTCAGAGGGCCGGTCTTGCACCCAGATCGGAGACCCCTTCGGATGCCTCGTTCCGTGTGGACTTTTCCACACCTCCAGGTATATTACACGCATATTCATTTTGAATGTAATATTATAGATATCCATGCCTGCTTATGTCAAAATTACTTATATTGTCAATTTTTGATCGTCTAGTTGTTGGTGATGCATCCACATCAGAGACAGAGGCCACTCCCGCTCCTCCAGGTATGTTTATATATCATATAGTGCATGTATATTGATTTAGAATGCTATATCATAAATATACACACATTCCTTTTGCTCTTACTTAGATAGTAATTTTTATTATAGTCTAGCTGTAGGTGGTGACACCACCGTACCTGCAGGTATGTTTATATATCTTATAGTGCATGCCTATTGATTTAGAATGTTATATTATTGATCTACACATTCTTTTTGCAATTACTTATATAATCTATTTTTAATTGTCTAATTATAGGTGGTGCGTCCACATCTGACGCATGGGCCACTCCTGCCACTTCCGTACCCTCCACATCGTCTGTAGGTTAGTATGAATAAATATAAAATATTTATTTATTTTACATATACTCTATAGAATAAATATGAACTTCATGGAAATTTAGCATCAATGTTTATTTTCTAGTTGGAGGGGATGCGTCCGCATCCGGGACACCGGCTGTTCCTCACCGGAGGAACTATCGTCCCGCTCGTGCTGCTGCCCGGGCCCAGGCTCGTGCTTTAGTCACCGGAGGTATATATCACACTTCAATTTTCTTTTAACCTTGATTTCTTAATACAACTTTGTCTTAATATTGATTGTCTTGATATTTCTTGCAGACGCAGGGCCTCCCCATCCTCAGAGGGGGACTCGAGGCCCGAATCAGTCCCATAGGCTGTGTTGGATATAGTGCCCTCAGAGTCAATTATTGGATCACATGCACGTAATTGCAATGATTGAGGGAGAACCTATGCCGGTAGGACAGTCTTACTCAAGATGATAGTATGCTATCCGGTTTATCTTTATCATCGTGTACTGCTTTAGGTGACCTTACAAGTCACTATTGCACGTTGATATAGCCCTTAGGATTCTTGCTTGACTGCCAGCAGTATGAGGGCGATCATATACGTGGGAGCTGGGGTCTATAAGCACATCCTTAAATGGTCCCTAGTCGTGGGAGTTTTCGAGACAGGGCATCGATACTTCAGAGTAGACTAGTGTATACAGTCGAGACCCCGACGAGGGGCGGTGGCCGGTCTCATAAGCCACTGGTGTCAGTTGGTTTACCTAAGATGTATACAGGTGCTCATTAGGTTATGAGTATACTGGACAGGACTCGCCGGGAACATGCTAGTTGGTCTTATACCTGACGTCAGATAGCAGTTCCCTGGTGACATGTGTACAGGTTAGTTCATCGACCTGAGATCGTCATTTGTCTCGTGTGAGTTCCCACTGTGCTTTGATTACTACCCTACCACGGCTCAAAGGAGTCGTGCAAACAGGTTTTAGTTGGGTACAGTCCCGAGCCACATGGAGGCAGTGAGCGAATCTTCAGGGGTTCGTCTCTCCTGGTATTGGGGGTGAGGTCGCGCTGTGTCTAGGAGAGCCATTACACGAAGTCCTTGGCCAAGGCAGGAGATTTACCGGTAGGTATTCCAGTAGTATCTCAGGGTGTTCTGGGCTACACTCCGACACGACTTGTACCGCTTTTGGGGGTCTGACATTTACCAACCCCCTAGGCCCGCCATGCGATGCTCATAGACGAACGGACCGGACTGTACGGATATTGTCACTGACAGGCTCAGTAGGGTGTCAGGATGAGTTCGCTCATCGACGTCCCTTCTGGTCAATATCTGGTAGCCCGTCACGTATGGCTAATACCTCTGACGTGCTAGTGGTTAAATCCACAGCCAAAGTATTGACGAGTCTTTAGAGTCCCCCACAGACCGTTTTCTCAAGTTTCGGGCGAAACGCTGTAGAGGCCGTATGGAGATCTGGCAGGGTTCGATCTTATCCGTACGGAATTGCACGGATCATGATCGGAAAGCTAATACTAGCGGGCTTTGGTTTAAGCCGGATCCTAGTATTGTACAGTGTAGATTTTGTCTCATTGTATTTGTATTCGGTCGGAATACAAATGCGGGTATGTATATACTGTCGCGGAGTTTTCCTGTAATTTATTACGGGACCAGTTTTTTGAAGTTGCCAGTTTGCATTCCGTTTCGGCCAGTTTTCCTTTGTTCCTTCATGGCCGGATTTTTCCGATGGAGGGGGCTAATTTGCATATTTGCAAATTAGCATTGTGGAGGGGGTTTCTTGTAAATGGATGATTATGATGGTTTAAGCATCTTTGCTTTTTCTAGTGATCATTTTCTTTAGCATTAATGAGATGGAAATATGATGGGATTTGATTTGGCTTTGGTGTGATTCTTTTTCCTCATTATCATTCCATTTTCTCCACTTGCTTTATGCTTGATTTTTTTTCCCTCCACCATGAGTGATGGCCGGCCACACTTCTTGATGAGGGAAGAATGATTTATTTTGGTGTGGGAAATTTCTTCATCTCATTTGGCTTACTACAAATTTCCTCACCTATCTCCAAAGTTCATTATTCTCCACCTCCATCATGGCAACTTCTAAACCCCAATGAGACAAAGCTTTCTACACTTCATCTACAGTATTCTTGGAAACGTCGACTCGCCAACTTCATGCCCGAGTTGTCTCGGTCCACAGGTGGGAGCCCGTAAAAGAACCCGGCGATGTGGGTCTATCTACCCACGTCTTTGGCACTGTACTTGAACTCCGCGATGATTCGTTTTGTCTTTGGCACTGTCTCGGTCCACATTTCGTGGCTAATACCTGTATTTTTTTTGTTTTTTTCGGTTAGATTTATACTTACAAATTAACCCGAAATTTCACAAAGAAACAAACTACCGTCTCCCCGGCAACGGCGCCATTTGATTGATAGGATACGAGCGTGTTCAAGTTTAAGTTTAAATACCGCAATCAAGACGGTTTCGCACGTAGCTAGCCGGTTGAGTACGGGTCGTCCGCAGGGAGATGGGAATCTTTTTCTATGTGTTTTTCGACGAGTTAAGTCCGGTTGTTCAGATTTTGTTTGTAATTATCTATGTGTTGAGTTGATATTTAAAGAGAGCATGTTAGGGTTAGGATTAGGTTAGTTTGAGTTAGGAGTCTCCACATCTTTCGTTTCCCTTCTTAATATCGTGTTACGGTAATCGGCAACAACGGGGATTAGCACGACTAGGAAGGACTTTGCGAGTATAAGCTAGGCTTTCCAACGCATAAGTCTTCCTTTTGGTGCTTGTCCGTCCGTTCTTGGCTCTTAGCCATAACCTCCGGTTAATCCAACCACAACCGGTCTCACTACGGAATCACCGCTATCATGTAGGATAGGGTGCCGTAAGGAGCGGATTGTGGTTGGGTTAACGGGAGTCGATTTAAGATGTTGGGAAAGGAAAGAGTGAGAGAGATTTCCTTCTCTCAAACTTCCCTTATCCTATCCTAACAAGAATGAACTACTCACACATCATAATACGGAAAAATAAAACAACACAAAGAGGAAGATAGAAAGAAGGAGATTAGAAGAATACGACTAACTGTTTGCGACCTCACCTTGGCGAGGATCAAGCGTAAGTATCATTGTCGTATGTAAGGATAAAGAAAAAGAGAGAAGAAACAAACAACAAGGAAATAACAACAACTACTTAACAATTAAAATTACAACAATTATAACAAGTAAAGAAAGAGACAAGCATGATAAAAAATGGTCTTCTTTATTCATCACTCTTCACTCAAAAGCTCACTTACAAGTTTAATGGAGAAGAGGTGAGAAGAGGAAGAAGAACATGTAACTAAAACCTAGCAAAAGAAATACAAGATTATGGACCCCCTTCCTTCACAGAATTCTGGGGTATTTATAGGCTGTAAAATGAGAAACTAGGGCAAAAATACTGGCCCATATGAAATTACAAAACACCCCCTGAAAACCCTAATTTTCTGGCGCCAGAACGGCCGCGGAAGCGCGGCCAATACCCCCCTTTGGCCGCCCTTCCGCGGCCGTATAGAGGAATTGGGTCTAGGGTTTTTTTGTGGGACCCTGGTTTGCTGTGAGCTTCAATCTGGTATATGTGTTTTCTCATAATTTCTTCACGAATTTTCCAGAATTTCTGTTGAGGGAAAGGTGGACTTTTTGTCAAGATTTTGTCATGATTGCCTCGAGCTCCGCGTAGATCTCTTGGATATTGTGCCACCATTGAGCCTTGTGCATAGATTTGACATTTTGTCTTCCTACTGGTATCTGGTAACAAACGGATGAGGGACGGAGACCGTGTTTTATCTGTGGTCGGCAAGAACCCGGATTTTTTCGTCTTTTCCATGAATTTCTCCGTTTGAGAACCGGGAACCTGTATCCTGCAATTGACTAGCAAACACGGCTCAAGAGTATCTACCGACATGCAATGTGATAAAAATTGGGCGGTATGAAAATGCAAAAATCTGATATGAACAAATACCCCCAAACTTATCATTTGCTCGTCCCGAGCAAAGTCCATTTATTCACAAAAAATTTCCTAACCTCACTTTCGCAGGGAACGCGATTGCACTGAGCATGTGCAACAAGCCGTTAAACCTCTAGGTGTCCCTAGTAGGAGGAGTGTTGTCTCCTGAGGGTTTTCAGCGGATACTACCCACAAAATCCGGTCAAGTTGGTTTGTAAAAATGACTAAGTTTCAAACCCTAAAGTTTTGTTTTAGAAAATAACAATTCTATAATCCTAAGTCTAGACTATCGAACCTTTATTTTTCACACCTCGCTTCTTATTTAACTACAGATTTTATATGTCTTTACGTGCAGTGCGGATAGTGTCGTTAAGTTCCAGAAGGATCGATTAGAGTCATCATGTCGCACAATAAAGCCCAGATAATAATTTTAAAAGGATCACATAAGTTTTATAACGAGTTAAGCATTTTTCAAGTTTCGTTTTCCAGTAAGGTTTCAACTTCAGAATTTCTATCTTCCTTAACAGGAAACTAAGTCGTATTTTTCACTCCACCTTTTTCTTGTTTTCATTTCATACACACCACTGTGAACGTGCAATAGTCTTTATCATAGAATAAAACCTTCACATCTCCGTTAAAATTTTTTTTAAAAGCCTGTCTTTTATCAAGATTATTCTCACACAAAGAACCGTTAGGAATTTTAACTCGGAGAGAACACTTGCTTGACTTTGTTTTAAACTGGACTTTCTAGGCTTCTTAGCGAGCTTTGGGCCAATGCTCCCAAACCAGTTGGTTTTAGGGCATTAGGTGTAAAAAAACACCCCAGCGGACTTAATTACTCAAGTTACCTAGGTCCAAAAACAAAAGACAGTTTGGCGAGAAAATCAGATGATTTAATACGAACGGAGATATAACCGGCAGTTCAAATATTTTTTGGATAAAAGACGTGTCTAGTGGGTTTGGTGTGTAATCATTCCAATCAAGTTTTAGATGGGTTATTTTTCAGACTTAGCTCCTATTACGGCATCAATAACATTCCTTCATATTCGCTTTACTTCATAAACTATTCTTGACATTACTTATTTCAGAACAAACCTATTTGATCCTCAGAAAATCATTTATCTGTTTAAAAGTTCAAACATGAAAGACTTGTCATCTAATTCCCAAAATCTTACGACACGTGTAGTGTGATGTAAAGACGTATATCAGCTATAGTTAACTTCAAAGGAGAGTTATCTTTCAGGTTTTCAAAATCCAAACAGAAGATCTAGTTATTCCTATTTTTTTTCAAACAAAAACCGTCGAGTGTTGAATCAGAGTTTTTCCACAAGCTAACTTGACAAAAAAGTTTTTATATTTTTGGAAAATTTTCAAATTTTTATGGTTTTTATGGATTTAATATGCAGATGCAAAATATACATATGAATGCGAAGGTAAGAAATGCGTACCGAGCGTACCCCCAAACTTAAACTGGACAGTGTCCTCACTGTCATAGCATGAAGAGAGCAGTTGGAAGGTTCAAAATTGTCGGTTAGTGATACACAAATTTTTATTTGTTTTTGATTTTAAAGAAAAGAAAAAGAATATACACAAATATAAACAAAATGGTTTGTACATACCCCCAAACTTATTTGGAACAGTGTCCACTGTTCTTGGCTGGATAACCGAAGTTTGGAGGTAGGCAGAGGAAGATCAAGCAAGGTAAACCGGCTCCTGTAAGAACAGGAGCTCCTCTGTTGGTTCGGCGCTAAGGTACGGTTTGCATCGGTGTCCATTTACCTTGAAGAGTGAACCGTCCTTTGGATTTTCCAAATCCACAGCGCCCTGCGAATACACATTCCGCACAAAATACGGCCCTTTCCAGCGAGATCGGAGCTTTCCAGGATGGAAATGAAGTCGGGTGTCGTAAAGAAGTACCTGCTGACCAGGTACGAAGGTTTTGCGCACAAGGTGTTTATCATGAAACACCTTCGTTCGATTCTTAACGACAACCGCGTTGTCGTAAGCCTCATCCCTAAGCTCGCTCAGTTCGTTCAGCTGCAGCTTCCGATGGCTGCCCGCGTCCTCCAGAGACAGATTCAGCTCCTTTATCGCCCAAAACGCGCGATGCTCGATTTCGACAGGAAGGTGGCAAGCTTTTCCGTACACAAGCCGATAGGGAGACATGCCAAGGTCGGTCTTATAAGCGGTCCTAAATGCCCAAAGGGCATCAGTGAGTTTCAAAGACCAATCCTTACGGTTCTTGGAAACCGTTTTCTCCAGTATCTGCTTGATTTGCCGATTTGAAACTTCGGCCTGCCCGCAGGTTTGGGGGTGGTAGGGCGTAGAAAGCTTATGATTAATGGAGTATTTCCGCATCAAGGCCTCGAAAGTCCTATTGCAGAAATGACTTCCATTGTCGCTAATGATTGCTCGGGGGTGCCCAAACCGTGAGAAAATGTTTTCTTTAAGGAACCTAACGACAACCTTGTTGTCGTTAGTCCGGCTGGGCACAGCCTCGACCCATTTAGAGACGTAATCAACAGCTAGAAGAATGTACAAGTTCCCAAAAGAGCTGGGAAACGGCCCCATGAAGTCTATCCCCCAAACATCGAAAATCTCCACAACCAAGATCGGTTGGAGCGGCATCTCATTCCTCCGGGATATCCGGCCTATGTGTTGGCACCGGGAGCAAGTCTTGCAATAGTCGTGAGCGTCTTTGAAAAGTTGTGGCCAGTAGAAACCACATTGCAAGATCTTCTCAGCTGTCTTTCTGGGCCCAAAATGCCCGCCACATGCTTGGTCGTGGCAAAATGACAGCACACTCTTGAATTCCTCATCAGGGACACACCGACGAATAATCTGGTCGGGACAGTACTTGAACAAGTAGGGTTCGTCCCAGTAAAAATGTTTTACTTGGGATAAGAAGCGAAGTCTGTCCTGACTCGACCATTCAGTCGGTAGTAATCCCGTGGCCAAATAGTTCACAATATCTGCGAACCAGGGTTCACGAGATACTGTCAAGAGTTGTTCATCCGGAAAGACGTCATTGATTGGGATAGGAAGCGACGGCGAAGAAGGAAGTCGTGAAAGATGGTCGGCAACAACGTTTTCACATCCTCTTTTGTCCTTAATGACAAGGTCAAACTCTTGAAGCAAGAGGATCCAACGTATAAGCCGAGATTTGGCATCTTTCTTCGCAAAAAGATGGCGCAGAGCAGAATGATCAGTGTAAACGATGACTGGAGAGCTGATGAGGTACGGCCTGAACTTCTCTAAAGCAAATACAACAGCTAAGAATTCCTTCTCAGTTGTTGTATAATTGAGTTGTGCGTCGTTCAGGGTTCGGCTTGCGTAATAGATCACGTGCGGCATCTTGTTGATGTGCTGTCCAAGGACAGCACCGATGGCAAAGTCGGATGCATCGCACATAATCTCGAATGGGTGCGTCCAGTCAGGAGAAGAGAGAACGGGAGCAGAAGTGAGTGAGTGTTTCAATGATTCAAAAGCAGCCGCACAGCTTGAGCTGAAGTCGAATGGCGTGTCCTTGGCCAGGAGAAGAGTCAAGGGCCTAGCAATCTTGCTAAAGTCCTTGATAAACCGTCTATAAAAACCGGCGTGGCCAAGGAAGGCTCGGATATCTCGGACGCATCGGGAAGGAGGAAGATTGGAAATGACCTCAATCTTGGCTTTGTCTACCTCAATGCCTTTCTGCGAGATGATATGTCCTAAGACAATACCTTCGCGCACCATGAAGTGGCATTTCTCCCAGTTCAAAGTGAGATTCTTGTCCTTACATCTGGTAAGGACAGCGTCGAGATGCAGCAGACACTCGTCAAAAGAATCGCCAAAGATGGAGAAGTCGTCCATGAAGATCTCCAGAAATTTCTCCACCATGTCTGAGAAAATTCCCATCATACACCGCTGGAAGGTAGCGGGCGCATTGCATAACCCAAAGGGCATGCGACGATATGCAAACGTGCCGAAAGGACAAGTGAAAGTGGTCTTGTCCTGGTCTTTTTCGGCGATGGGAATTTGATTATAGCCAGAGTAGCCATCTAGAAAGCAATAGTACTCATGTCCGGCCAATCGTTCGAGCATCTGGTCAATGAAAGGTAGCGGAAAGTGGTCTTTCCGCGTTGCGGCGTTGAGTTTTCTGTAATCAATGCAAACTCGCCATCCAGTTTGGGTGCGAGTAGGGATTAACTCGTTTGCCTCATTGGTGATGACCGTAATGCCCGACTTCTTGGGGACAACATGAATGGGGCTAACCCACTGGCTATCAGAGATAGGGTAAATGATACCACTATCTAGACATTTGACGATCTCCTTTTTCACAGCCTCCTTCATGACTGGATTAAGACGTCTTTGTGGATCCCGGGCTGGTTTGGCATCATCCATCAGATGAATGTGATGCTCAACGATGAGGGGACTAATCCCCTTGATGTCCGCCATGGACCAGCCAAAAGCTTGCCTGTTGCTGTGCAAGACCGCGAGAAGGGCTTTCTCTTGCTCGGGAGCTAGAGAAGCCGAGATGATGACAGGAAGGGTCTCGTTCTCACCTAAGTAAGCATAGTTAAGGTGAGACGGCAACGGCTTGAGTTCGAGCGTTGGAGGTGAAATGATGGAAGGCAAGACTGGTGCAAAGGTCTCGAACTCAAAGGACTCCAGCAAAGGTTTAAAACGAGTGTAGGCAACCGAGTCGGATGGTTCAGGTAACTCATCCGAAAAGTCGAAAGATTCAAACTCGGGTTGTGCGCGGCTAAGATCGTTCGTGAATGTGAAACACTCGTAGTCGTTATCGGGCGCAGAAACAGCAGCAGGTTCAAAGAGACACGCACTAGTGGCGTCAAGATCATCGTGTTCAAACAGAAACTCCTCGAATTCACACTCTTCTGGTGTGATCTCCTGGATCGAGCAGACATCCAGTATATGAGCATTAGGTTCGGCGGGCTGATTCCCCAACCTAAAAATGTTGAGTTCAATTGTCATATTTCCAAAAGAGAGGTTCATTGAACCATTGCGACAATTGATCACAGCATTTGAGGTTGCGAGAAATGGGCGACCGAGTATCACCGGAATTTGATTCCGGGGGTTAGCTACAGGCTGTGTATCTAAGACAATGAAGTCGACGGGGAATATGAAGTCCCCGACTTTGATTAACACATCCTCTAGCTCACCCCTAGGATGGGTGATCGATCGGTCGGCCATCTGGAGAGTGCAGTGTGTGGGTTTCAGCTCTCCGACGCCTAATTGCTCGTATACTGAATACGGAAGCAAGTTAACACTGGCACCAAGATCTAATAGTGCGCGGTTGATGTTCTTATCCCCAATAGTAATTGAAATCGTAGGACAGCCAGGGTCCTTCCGTTTTTGTGGTAAAGATTGGGTAAGGGCATCACTCACAGCACTAGCCAAGAAAACTTTCTTGGGTACCTGAGACTTCCTCTTTTTCGTGCACAAGTCCTTTAAGATTTTTGCGTAAGAAGGGACTTGTTGGACAGCATCTAAAAGAGGAATGTTAATGTTAACTTGCTTGAATAACTCCAAAATCTTCTCCATTTGTGGATTTTGTTTGTTAGACCTCAACCGGTTTGGAAATGGAACATTTTGAAAATTGGTTGAGTCTAAAGCTGGAGGAGGAGATTTTGGAGTTGGAACAGATCCCAGAATAGGTGTTTTCGTGGAGTGAGAAGCGGGTCCGTTCAGGGCAGAAGAAGAAGAGGGAGAGCCTTGTGAAGAACGGAGAATAGGCTCGGAAGACGAAGAAGAAGAAGGAGAAGAAGCAGAAGAAGAAGCGGCCGGGGTGTCATCGTTGATTTGCTTGCCAATGTTATTTTGCAGCACCCTCCCTGATCTCAGTGTGGTCACGACACTCACATTATGGTTTTGTTGTTCAAGAGCAACATGTGCATTATGTGGGTGGCCGGGATTTGGAAGTGGCTGGGACGGGAGCTTCCCCTTCTCTCGCTCGCTCAAGGCCGCGTTCAGCTGTGCAATCTGGGCCTCGATGGTCTTGATGCTCTGCCCGTGTGCGGCGGTGTGTTGCACTAAAGATTGGATCGAAGACTGGATGTTGGCGGTGGATTGAGTTGATTGTTTAACAAACGCATCCAGACTTCGCTCGAGCGAGGAAACCTTATCGTTGTTCGACGGAACAAAGTTGTTTGGTGGAAAGGAATTGTTCGGTGCAAAGTTGTTCGTCTGGTTTTGGTAAGGTTGGGGTTGGAAGGGCTGCTGATACTGAGTTTGTTGTTGCGCTTGTTGTTGCGGTGGAGGGGCCCTTTGGAAATTGTTGCCCTGGAATTGATTCTGATTCTGATTCCAGGAGAAATTGGGGTGGTTCCTCCAACCGGGATTGTAGGTGGAAGAGTATGGATCATTCCTTGGTCTTTGCTGGAATGCATTAACCTGATCCTGTCCTTGCGAGGGTGGATTGTAAGGACACTCTTCGGTCAAGTGGGACGGATCGGAACAACAAGCGCAGATGGTACGAAGGGGGAGAACAGGTGTGGGGGCAGGAGCAGAAAATTTGCTCTCTATTGCTTCAAGCTTTTTTGTTATTGCAGCCATTTCAGCTCTCATCGCAATAGAGACATCAAGCTGGTGAATTCCTACCCTAGACTGACCGGTAGAAGTGGAGGTAGAAGAAGAAGAAGTCGGTCTGGTGCTCTCCCACTGTAGCGTTTGCTCCGCAAGATCGTCAAAGAACTGCCACGCTTCCTCGTCAGATTTGGATAGGAAGTGGCCCTGACAGATGGTTTCCAGCAACTGCTTCGTTGCTGGGTTCAGTCCCTCGTATAAGGTTTGGCAGAGTTGCCATTTCTCTATACCGTGGTGAGGACACTGAACAAGAAGGTCTTTGTATCGGTCAAAGCACTTCCAGAAGGGTTCAGAAGGAAGCTGGGAGAATTGGTTGATCTCATTTCGAATTCTTGCGGTCTTATGATTTGGGTAGAATTTTTTCAGAAACGCTTTAACAAACTCGTCCCAGCTGGTGATTGAGTGGGAAGCGGTGCTATACAGCCATTTTTCTGCGAGATCGCATAAAGTGAACGGAATGACCCGTAGACGTATAGCATCGTCCGACAGCTGGGTTGTTTTCATCATGGCACAGACGTTTTGAAATTTGTTAATGAAGATATAGGCATCTTCAGATTCAAGCCCATGAAAACGTGGAAGCATGTTGATGAAATGGGGCTTAATTTCAAAGTTGTCCCCATTGGCCGGAGGAAGAGAAAGGCAGGTTGGAAGTGCAGAACGGGTAGGGTAGAAACGATCCTGGAGCGCAATTCGCTGCGGCGCTACAACAGGCGGAGGTGGTGGGAGATTGGTCTCCATAGGAGGTGGAGCCAATCCAGGGGTGGTCAACGAGATGTTCGGATTAAATCCCGACATCGCGGAAGAAGAGGTTGGTGAAGGTGAAGGTGAAGGTGAAGATGTATGAACAGAATTCCGGTCAACGTCGGAGTTGGCCGGCAAAGGAAGGGGTGAAAGAGGAGTGGACGGAGTATCGACTTCGGAGTCGATCGCGTAGTCGGTCGCGACTAACGTAACGCGGACTAGACGGGCGCTAGTGTCCCGAGTCCAAGCGGACATACACTAAACGAGTTTAGTATAGTCAAAGCGAAGAAGGTGAGGGTAAGAAAACGTCAATGAAGAAAGGCGATGGGTGTTGGGTGAAAATGGATGTGGCGACAAAAGGGCAAGTTTTTATAAAAGTTTTTGATTTTTTCTTTTTTATTTTGTTTTTAGAAAGAGATTTACAGAAGTATGTACGGAAATACGGCTTAAGCAATCACAAACAAGATATGCACAATCACACCTAGATCTAGGGTAACCTAGGTCTACTAGACCTGCTCCTGAACTTGATTGTCGAAGTTAAACAGTGTCGAGAAACAAGCTTAAAAATACACTGATCACGAGGCCAGGTAAGTGCAGAGATAAGGGGAGGTTGTCCAACGCTTTCGCGAAGTTCCTTAATTAAATAACCCTTTCTCTTTCGGCGGTTGCGCCTTTAACACTTTCCTAGACACCCCGTAAACAATATACGGTTAAGCAAGGTTCTAAACAAGGTTTATCTTCTCCTAATGAGCGCGAAGTCCTTAGGGCTGAAGTCTAGTATTTTTTAATTTACAATGGACAATGCATATGCTTTAGTGATTTCCGGGGTCCTGGGAAGGGTGATGAAATCCCCATCCAATCTGGATTGGTTTCAAGCCCCTTAAGTCCGTATTAAAAGAATGCAAAACAGTAACAATATCAACAGCAAACAATTTTTATTTTGCGGCGCAAAGAATCCTGCACAAGAACAGTTTATTGGAAAGGGGACAAGAATTTGCGCAAAGAATCCTGCAGAAAACACAATTCAGTGGAGCTCAGAGGAGTGGAGAGAGGCAGAGAGAGTTACCCAGAAAAAATGGCAGCCCAAGGGCACCAAGTGGCCGCTCTTCCGCGGCCAAACAGGTGCTAAGGCCGCGGAAGCGCGGCAGGAACAGAGGATTGGGACTTCAGGTTTGGTTCAGGTGCTGTTCTGGGTCTTCTCCTCTTGTCTGGATGTACTGAATCTTAAATTGCTCACTGTATTTGCTCCAGATTTGTACAGTAGACCGGATGATTCGTTTTGTCCGTCGCGGTGTAGCCGCGAAATGTGGGTCTATCTACCCACGTCTTTGGCACTGTACTTGAACTCCGTATTTTCAACGTCTTGGCCACTGAACTCGAACCTTGTATTTTCCTGCACACTTGCGCAAAAGCTAATCAAAAATAACAAGATGGTTTTGTTTACAATGTATATTTTTTTTTTGTTTTTTTCGGTTAGATTTATACTTACAAATTAACCCGAAATTTCACAAAGAAACAAACTACCGTCTCCCCGGCAACGGCGCCATTTGATTGATAGGATACGAGCGTGTTCAAGTTTAAGTTTAAATACCGCAATCAAGACGGTTTCGCACGTAGCTAGCCGGTTGAGTACGGGTCGTCCGCAGGGAGATGGGAATCTTTTTCTATGTGTTTTTCGACGAGTTAAGTCCGGTTGTTCAGATTTTGTTTGTAGTTATCTATGTGTTGAGTTGATATTTAAAGAGAGCATGTTAGGGTTAGGATTAGGTTAGTTTGAGTTAGGAGTCTCCACATCTTTCGTTTCCCTTCTTAATATCGTGTTACGGTAATCGGCAACAACGGGGATTAGCACGACTAGGAAGGACTTTGCGAGTATAAGCTAGGCTTTCCAACGCATAAGTCTTCCTTTTGGTGCTTGTCCGTCCGTTCTTGGCTCTTAGCCATAACCTCCGGTTAATCCAACCACAACCGGTCTCACTACGGAATCACCGCTATCATGTAGGATAGGGTGCCGTAAGGAGCGGATTGTGGTTGGGTTAACGGGAGTCGATTTAAGATGTTGGGAAAGGAAAGAGTGAGAGAGATTTCCTTCTCTCAAACTTCCCTTATCCTACCCTAACAAGAATGAACTACTCACACATCATAATACGGAAAAATAAAACAACACAAAGAGGAAGATAGAAAGAAGGAGATTAGAAGAATACGACTAACTGTTTGCGACCTCACCTTGGCGAGGATCAAGCGTAAGTATCATTGTCGTATGTAAGGATAAAGAAAAAGAGAGAAGAAACAAACAACAAGGAAATAACAACAACTACTTAACAATTAAAATTACAACAATTATAACAAGTAAAGAAAGAGACAAGCATGATAAAAAATGGTCTTCTTTATTCATCACTCTTCACTCAAAAGCTCACTTACAAGTTTAATGGAGAAGAGGTGAGAAGAGGAAGAAGAACATGTAACTAAAACCTAGCAAAAGAAATACAAGATTATGGACCCCCTTCCTTCACAGAATTCTGGGGTATTTATAGGCTGTAAAATGAGAAACTAGGGAAAAAATACTGGCCCATATGAAATTACAAAACACCCCCTGAAAACCCTAATTTTCTGGCGCCAGAACGGCCGCGGAAGCGCGGCCAATACCCCCCTTTGGCCGCCCTTCCGCGGCCGTATAGAGGAATTGGGTCTAGGGTTTTTTTGTGGGACCCTGGTTTGCTGTGAGCTTCAATCTGGTATATGTTTTTTCTCATAATTTCTTCACGAATTTTCCAGAATTTCTGTTGAGGGAAAGGTGGACTTTTTGTCAAGATTTTGTCATGATTGCCTCGAGCTCCGCGTAGATCTCTTGGATCTTGTGCCACCATTGAGCCTTGTGCATAGATTTGACATTTTGTCTTCCTACTGGTATCTGGTAACAAACGGATGAGGGGCGGAGACCGTGTTTTATCTGTGGTCGGCAAGAACCCGGATTTTTTCGTCTTTTCCATGAATTTCTCCGTTTGAGAACCGGGAACCTGTATCCTGCAATTGACTAGCAAACACGGCTCAAGAGTATCTACCGACATACAATGTGATAAAAATTGGGCGGTATGAAAATGCAAAAATCTGATATGAACAATCTTCTACCACAGTGAGGAACAAAGAGTATTTGTTGCTCAACATGCCACCTTTTTAGAAAAGGAATTTCTTGCAAAAGAAATTAGTGGCTCTGAGGTAGAACTGGAAGAGGTTCCAGCTGAACAAAACACAACAGAAGATTTAGTGGAACCAGAGCATTCAGTAGCTTCCGACGAACCTCAGCCTCTCCGCCGATCTAGTAGGGTTCCTCGCCCACCTGAGAGATACTACGGTTTTCTTATGGATGGTGGGAGCGAGGATTGCATCATGAAGGATGATGACCCAACTAGCTTCGAGCAGGCCATCACGAGTAGGGACTCAGTGAAATGGCTGGATGCTATGCGGTCCGAGATGGAATCCATGTACACCAACAAAGTATGGACTTTGGACGTTTCTCCTGAAGGGGTAAAACCCATTGGGAGCAAGTGGATCTTCAAGAAGAAACTTGGTGTAGATGGGAAAGTGGAGACTTTCAAAGCTAGACTTGTAGCAAAGGGTTTTCGTCAAAGACCAGGTGTGGACTATGACGAGACCTTTTCTCCAGTGGCTATGCTTAAATCCATCTGGATCATGCTTGCCATCGCTGCTTATCATGATTACGAAATCTGGCAAATGGATGTTAAGACCGCCTTTCTAAACGGTGATTTAGAAGAGTGCGTGTACATGACTCAGCCAGAGGGCTTCGTAGACAGTGGGAGCAGCGGAAAGGTATGCAAGCTGCTTAAATCCATTTATGGATTAAAGCAAGCATCGCGGAGTTGGAACATCTGCTTTGACGTCGTTATCAAAGAGTTTGATTTCGTCAAAAATCCAGATGAACCTTGTATCTACAAGAAGGTGGAAGAGAGTAAGGTTGTCTTCCTCGTATTGTACGTGGACGACATACTCTTGATAGGAAATGATATTCCTATGCTGCAATCGGTCAAGCTCTTCTTATCACAAAGATTCTCAATGAAAGATCTTGGTGATGCCTCCTGCATATTGGGAATCAGGATCTATAGAGATAGATCCAAACGGATACTGGGATTGTCCCAATCCAGGTACATTGACACCATACTAAAGAGGTTTAGTATGGAAGAATCCAAGCGTGGGAACTTGCCCACGATCTCTGGACTCACTCTCTCCAAAGAGATGTCTCCCAAGACTGATTTGGAGAGAGCTCGCATGCAAGGGATACCCTATGCTTCGGCAGTAGGCTCTATCATGTATGCGATGCTATGTACCAGACCCGATGTTGCATACTCACTAAGTGTAGTGAGTCGGTATCAAGCAGATCCTGGAGAGAGTCACTGGACAGCTGTGAAGAACATTCTCAAGTACTTGCGAAGGACTAGAGATATGTTCTTGGTGTATGGTAACGGAGAACTCCAAGTGGAGTCCTTTACCGATTCGAGCTTCCAGAGTGATAAGGACGACTCTAAGTCGCAGTCGGGCTTTGTCTTTACCCTTTACGGAGGGGCGGTTAGATGGAAGAGTTCCAAGCAGGAAACCGTGGCAGACTCGACGATGGAGGCTGAATACATCGCTGCCAACGATGCTGCCAAAGAGGCTGTCTGGATCAAGAAGTTCATTACTGAACTTGGAGTGGTTCCATCCATTGAGCATCCAATACCTTTGTATTGCGATAACAATGGAGCGGTGTCTTTGGCCAAGGAACCCAGGTCCCATCAGCGATCCAGGCATATTCTGAGGTGGTATCACCTGATCCGGGAGATAGTTGATCGCCGGGAGATCGAGGTCAGGAAGGTTGACACGAAGAACAACACCGCGGATCCACTCACGAAGGCCATTCCCCAGATACAGTTTGAGAGACTCTTCGGGATGCTCGGTATGCGATACTACAGCAGCTGGCCCTAGTGCAAGTGGGAGATTGTTAGTTGTATGTATGCCCTAGAGGCCAGTATTGTACAGATGATGTATGTTATATTGGATGCTTGGACATATATAGAGATGACTTTCTTGCTCGATATGATAGTATGCTATCTGGTTACTCTTTATCTTAACATGTACACTTGTCTCTTTAAACTGTCTTATAGTTACATGTTGGTAAAGCCCTTAGGATGTGTACTTGACTGCCTGGACTATGATGCAGATCATACTAGTGGGGACATGGTAGTCCATAAGTACATCCTTCAAGGTCCCTAGTCGTGGGTGTATCGAGACGGGGCATCGATATACCAGTGTAGACTAGCGTATACGCTTCTCGACCCATGAGATGGGCGATGGATGATCCCATATCCATTGGTGTTTGACATCAGAGATGGTGTACGGGTGCTCAGTGGAGACTGGGTACACTGGACGGACTCGCCGAGAACTCCCAGATGGTATTATACCTCACGTCAGATGGCAGTTCTCAGGTGACACTTGTACAGGTTAGTCTGTAGACCCGAGATCGTCATAGAGTCTTGTGTGATTCCCACTGTGCTTTGATCTCCACCTTACCATGTCCAAGAGGGCGTGCAAAACGGTGGTCTTTGGGCACAGTCCCGAGTCACATGGAGGCAATGAGCGATAGGAGGGGTTTCGTCTCTCCCGGTATTGGGGGTTGATGTTGCGCAGTGCTCGATTGGCCGTAGCAGGGAAGTCCCTGGCCAGGGCTGATCAGAGATTTGCTGGTAAGTGTTACCAGTAGTTTCTCGACCCGTTATGAGCCTCACATCGGCACGACTTATCGGGTTATTGGGGTCTGACGTTTACCACCCCTAGACTTGATATGCGACATATCAGACGAAGAGACCGGACTGTATGGTAAGTGTTACTGGTCGGATTCGCAGGAGTGTGAGCGGGCTAGCTCGTCGATCTTCTGATCGCTCAATACCCGGGTGGCCGTTACGTTTAGCAGACCGCTTGCGGCTTGTGGATGCTTGATATGATCATCATCTGCTACCGGCGTATTGACGAGTCTTTAGAGTCCTACACAGAGGTTTCCTAGCTCAAGCGAAAAGAAATAGGAGTGCATATGAGATATGTGCGGGACCGAGAATAATGTGTGTATGTGATACCGTATTTGATTTGTTAGTTGTATGTATGCCCTAGAGGCCAGTATTGTACAGATGATGTATATTATATTGGATGCTTGGACATATATAGAGATGACTTTCTTGCTCGACATGATAGTATGCTATCTGGTTGCACTTTATCTTAACATGTACACTAGTCTCTTTATACTGTCTTATAGTTACATGTTGGTAAAGCCCTTAGGATTTGTACTTGACTCCCTGGACTATGATGCAGATCATACTAGTGGGGACATGGTAGTCCATAAGTACATCCTTCAAGGTCCCTAGTCGTGGGTGTATCGAGACGGGGCATCGATATACCAGAGTAGACTAGCGTATACGCTTCTCGACCCATGTGATGGGCGATGGATGATCCCATATCCATTGGTGTTTGACATCAGAGATAGTATACGGGTGCTCAGTGGAGACTGAGTACACTGGACGGACTCGCCGAGAACTCCCAGATGGTATTATACCTCACGTCAGATGGCAGTTCTCAGGTGACACTTGTACAGGTTAGTCTGTAGACCCGAGATCGTCATAGAGTCTTGTGCGATTCCCACTGTGCTTTGATCTCCACCTTACCACGTCCATGAGGGCGTGCAAAACGGTGGTCTTTGGGTACAGTCCCGAGTCACATGGAGGCAATGAGCGATAGGAGGGGTTTCGTCTCTCCCAGTATTGGGGGTTGATGATGCGCTGTGCTCGATTGGCCGTAACAGGGAAGTCCCTGGCCAGGGCTGATCAGAGATTTGCTGGTAAGTGTTACCAGTAGTTTCTCGACCCGTTACGAGCCTCATATCGGCACGACTTATCGGGTTATTAGGGTCTGACGTTTACCACCCCTAGACTTGATATGCGACATATCAGACGAAGAGACCGGACTGTACGATAAGTGTTACTGGTCGGATTCGCAGGAGTGTGAGCGGGCTAGCTCGTCGATCTTCTGATCGCTCAATACCCGGGTGGCCGTTACGTTTAGCAGACCGCTTGCGGCTTGTGGGTGCATGATATGATCATCATCTGCTACCGGCGTATTGACGAGTCTTTAGAGTCCTACACAGAGGTTTCCTGGTTCAAGCGAAACGAAATAGGAGCGCATATGAGATATGTGCGGGAGCGAGAATAATGCGTGTATGTGATACCGCATTTCATTCTCGCGTTAAATGTTTCGATTGGTTGTATTCGATATGACCTAGTTTTCGAATCATTGATTCGATAAATCGATACATTGGATTCTAGTCGGTTATGTGCGACATGACCGGATCATTGAATCAAATGTTGATTTAATGATTTAATGTATAATTATATATTTGATATATTACTTTGCATTAACTAGTATTGGTTTACTTTAAATGGATATTCTCACTTGATGTGCAAATTGTATATGTGATATATTTTTGTGCACATGTTAGTATCATGTTTGATGATGCTTGCTCATTAGGTTAAGTGTATAGAATTAAACCTAGGTTAAGAAAGTGATTAGGGTTTTTATTTATCCATTCTTTTGTTTATTCTTTTTTTGGATAAAGAATGGCATAAGAATACAAAATGGTTGCTTTCTTTCTTGAACATTGTTGAAGCTTCATGAAGCTTTGACTTTGTGACCATTTTGTCTTCACATTAAACCCTAACCATTCTTCTAACCTTAGTTAACTCTCTACACTTAACTATGGTTCTCTTGATGATAAGTATTGATTTAATTTTATTAAATCAAAACACTTATGATATTCTTTCTTCTTCTTCTCCTTCTTCTTCAAGAGAGAAAACTAGTTGCCATCAATGGCAACATGAGCAAAAGTGAGTAAAATCCAATTCTAAAGTGAACCCACCTCCTATTTCTTCACCCTCTACCTCTTGCCAAGTTGTTTTGGGTGTTTTCTTCACAAGTTTCACAACTTTGTGAAGTCGGAGCTTGAGCTTGTGCAACCTCGACGTAGATCGTCTTTGACACGAAGCCGACGACCTATTCCGCACGTTTCTCCGATGAAGCCGTCACGAGAGTCCAAGGTTCAAGATGGACAGCGAGAGGTCGCCCTCGTGGAGCTAAGGAAGTGGGTATCCGGATCTACAAAGGTTGTAGCTCTCATCCTTTAGTTAAGTAGTTAACTAAGTTTTCATTTCGCCTAGAATTCTAGCAACGATCCGTAGTCTAGGGTTTCTCGGCACCATATTTTTGAAAACTGGCATGTTCGATGCCTTGTGAGACCTCTCTAGAGTGCCTAGGAACCCTACAGTGGTATCAGAGCCTAGCTAGAGCCTTAGGCGAAGTCTAGACGCAATTTGAAGCCCGAACGAACCCGAAACCCTAAACCAAATGAGCTCTCTGGACATTTTCCAAAAATGGGGTTTTTTCAATATTAAAAATATGCAGAGAAATCAGCAGGAGAATGTAAGACATACTGTGAAATTCGATGGCATAATTCGATTAAACTGCCGCGGTTCCGCGGCACGAGCATGCCTCGTGCGGCGGTTCCGCGGCCGTTATTCCCTTCTGTTCAAAAATATTCACACAGTAATTCTTACCATACAGTGCTGGAGTTTCTGGGAATTTTTAATAATTATTCCAGAGTTGGATTTTCTGGGTTGTTTTAGAGCTTCGGTGTTTCGATCGGGGTATCAAATTTCGTCTTTGTGTTTTTTCCGGATAATTTATAGAATATGTTAAAAAGTTCGACCGGATACAAATACCCAACTTTTCCCCTGTCGGGAAATTTCCAAGTGTTGGATTTTTCCGTAGTTTAACGACGTTCTAAGTAGTGCAAGTAACGCGATGGACCCTCTAGAAGACAACAAACCTTAACTCGATTATGTGACCGTCTTGAACTGCCCTTTGAACCTTCGGGTTTGGGGCAGTACGGCGTGCCACATGTGAGGCGTTGGCTTGACCCTTCTACGGCTGGACCGTTGGTACTGAGGCACGAACTGAATGTTGCTAGACTTATTTCATGTGTTGAACTGTATCGGGAAAACTTGGGTATTCGACTGTTCGATCGGAAAGTTTAACATTTTCTGTTTATCTGGAATGTGATACAATAATTGGAATTCACAAACAGTTATGAGATAACTGAATGAATGTTATAAATTTAGCAGTTTAGTCCCATATGATATTGAAAAGAGTTTTCGATAATGAGACTAAAATGCGGGATTTATATCTGTTAGGCATGTGATGTCTAAGTATTTCATTTGATTAGGCATGCGATGTCTGAAGAAGTTGCGGATTCCAATTGTTGTAGTTTTACACTTTCTTTTCTGTGACCGTAAGTGTAGTATGTTCATATCGCCGGTTTCGTTGCTATACGTCAACGACAATTGGGGTATGCATACTTACTTACGTTGATGACATGTGATGTTATGTGTTGCTGGATATGTTATATTGGATCGTCGTATTCGAATAGCCGGGGGTTTTTATGTGAGATGAGTGTTTTTCATTTTCATTCATGTAAAAACTTGTATGTAATATTCTTTTATTTGGGGCACTTCCAGGTAGCGGAAGTTGTCACCTTTTGTATATTATTTACTTTTCCGCATTAGGATAGACCCAAGGAGGGGAGCACAAGTAACCGGGTTCTGGGGTCCAGTGGGAGACCAACTCGAGGAGTCGAGTCCGAGTCTCCTAACCCTAGAATTGGCAGGGTTGCTTGCCGCTCTCGTAGGGGTCTAGGGGTGTGGGATTGGCTATTCATCACGACCGTGGAATCCATGTTTTATACTGGCTCGTATTGAAAACACGGACGTCCTAGTATATCCAATATTTCATATGTTTATTCTGCTGCGATATCTGTGATATGTTTCTGTGATGGATATAGTATATAGTATATATGATATATTATATAGACGTTACTTATGTTTTACACCCGCGCTAGCCCTGCCCTGCTCTGTCGTTAGTTACCTAACCTAACGGTGCACGAGGGGACATCGAGGCGAATGCGGATGGCATAAGTGTACGTCATATCTATCTGTGATGTTTAGGTATTTAAATGATGGGACTTCATTAATGTGATTAATGAAAGAAAAGAAACCAAATGATGTTGTAGAATCAGATTTTAAAATAAAACAGGTAGCTACAGTTCTTGCTTTGCATAGCGGTATATATGATATACCCTGCACCTTATTCGATGAGGAAAGGACCGAGATCCCTTCACCGGGAGTGACTCCTTTAGCAGTAACTGGCAGATGCTACACACTCGGTTTGGCTTTGATTGCTTTTAAGAGTTTTTGCTTTGCACAGTGATATATATGATATATCCCGCACCTCATTCGACGAGGAAAGGGCCGACGATCCCTTCACCGGGAGTGACCCCTTTAGCAAAACTGGAAAAGCCTCAAAATCACTCCATTTCAAAACTTCATTTGATTCTACAACGATATCAAGTTCATTACGCAATAGGTTTTCAGAAAAACCTAGCGTAGCCCTCCGTCATTTCAGATAAGTCCTGTTTAGTATTCGTGCTGCGTTTGTTGACCTTGTCAAGGCGCAGTGTGCGGTAGCTAACCAGTATTTGTCTGCTTATGCATATGATGCAGATTGAGTTAGGGTAGTCGTACGGCCTTGTTGACCTTGTCAAGGATCGTGCGGGTGGGTTTGATTCAATCAAGAAATGACGGGTTGAACTTGACTTGCGGTCTATGGTTTGTTGACCTTGTCAAGGTCATAGATCGTTCGGGGCAAAATATTATCGGGAATTTCAAGTGTTGAAATTTGCAATGAGATTGCATACCTTCTATGAGATAGTTGGATCCCGATACCCACTGCGAGTAAGAGTTACTCCTGGGAGAGTTTTACTCATTGCAATTAGCTGATCAAGTAGGTGTCTAGAAATGTGTCAACGGGGTTACGCCTCTGGGAAAACGAGGTTTACATTAATTAGGTTCGTGCGAAAGCACGGGGGACCTCCCTCAAAGTACCGACACTGGCCTGGCTGAAAGATTGGCGAACTTGTAGTGTGTAATTAATCCCGGCTAGTCTTTCCTTTTAGGGTTTGGAGGAAGATTTGATAAAAAGCAGTGGGAGCCATCCTGATTAGATAAGATAATAACCAATCTGATCTTGCACGAGCATACGCTAAAGTGTTTTCTTCTCTCTCTCTCCAGGTAGCGACCATTTCATGCCTTAATAAAGATAATAATATGGATGTATTGACCGAACCCGCATGTTATACTGTGCTGGGGAACGTTGGTTCCGTTCTATCTTATAAGAGTTATAGGAATGAACAGGAAATAGGGGAATACCAGGATTCCCATGCCACCCGAATGAAGAAAGTACATGTTGATGCATTTTCTTCGGGTGTGTTCGTTACAGAGAACTGTTTCTCCATTTGCTCTACGTCCTGGGTATTAGATACCGGGTCAGGATCCCATATATGTAATCAGTTACATGGGCTTAGAAAAGGTAGAGAACTTGGAGAAGGTGATAAAGACATTAGAGTTGGAAATGGTGCAATTGTTGCAGCTAAGACTGTCGGGGAATATCACCTTGCATTACCAACTGGTAATACATTGGTTCTGAACGAATGCTATTACATGCCGAACCTGATATGCAACATTATATCGGTTTCTTTATTAAGTAAAGAGGGATATAATTTTGTATTACAGGACAATGTTATGAACATTTTCCATAACCAAAAGTTGGTTGGATCAGGCACGTTATGCAATGGCATTTATGTTCTAAATCAATCAACAGTTCTGAGCATAACAAACACACACAAGAGGAAGAGTTGTGAACTCAATGAATCCTTCTTATGGCATTGTAGACTGGGTCACATCAATGTAACACGACTGGCTAAGTTGCATAAGGATGGATATTTGAAACCTTTCGAATTTTCATCTTATGACACTTGCCAGTCATGTCTCAAAGGCAAGATGACCAAAACTCCGTTTACGGGACACGGAGAAAGAGTTACCGAACTCTTGGGACTTATACATAGTGATGTATGCGGTCCCATGTCTACACATGCCAGGGATGGTTCTTCATACTTCATTACATTCACTGACGATCTCTCTAGGTTCGGGTATGTGTTCCTGATGAAACACAAATCAGAAGCTTTTGAGAAATTTAGGGAATATAAACAAGAAGTTGAGAACCAAACCGGAAAAAGTATTAAAATCCTTCGATCTGATCGAGGAGGGGAATACTTAAGCAATGAATTCCTGGACTTCCTAAAAGAGAATGGGATTCTCTCTCAGCTGACTCCTCCATATACACCACAGCACAATGGTGTATCTGAACGAAGGAATCGCACCCTATTAGATATGGTGCGCTCTATGATGAGCACAGCTGAGTTACCTATTTCCTTCTGGGGTTATGCGCTGGAAACAGCAACATACCTATTGAATCAAGTTCCATCTAAATCTGTACCTACCACACCATATGAGATATGGAGTGGGAAGAGACCATATTTTAAACGAGTTAAGATATGGGGTTGTCCGGCCTATGTCAAAAGACAAAATCCGGACAAGCTCGAGGCACGGTCAGTTCTCTGCAAGTTTGTGGGATATCCAAAGAATTCTTATGGGTATTTTTTCTACCACAGTGAGGAACAAAAAGTGTTTGTTGCTCAACATGCCACCTTTTTAGAAAAGGAATTCCTTGAAAAAGAAATTAGTGGCAAAGTGGTAGAGCTGGAAGAGGTTCCAGATACACAAACCGTAACTGAAGATTTAGTGGAACCAGAAGATTCAGTAGCTCCCAATGAACCTCAGCCTCTCCGCCGATCTAGTAGGGTTCCTCGCCAACTTGAGAGATACTATGGTTTTCTCATGGATGATGGGAGCGAGGATTGCATCATGGAGGATGATGACCAAACTAGCTTCGAGCAGGCCATCACGAGTGGGGACTCAGTGAAATGGCTGGATGCTATGCGGTCCGAGATGGAATCCATGTACACCAACAAAGTATGGACTTTGGACGTTGCTCCTGAAGGGGTAAAACCCATTGGGAGCAAGTGGATCTTCAAGAAGAAACTTGGTGTAGATGGGAAAGTGGAGACTTTCAAAGCTAGACTTGTAGCAATGGGTTTTCGTCAAAGACCAGGTATGGACTATGACGAGACCTTTTCTCCAGTGGCTATGCTTAAATCCATCCGGATCATGCTTTCCATCGCTGCATATCATGATTATGAAATCTGGCAAATGGATGTTAAGACCGCCTTTCTAAACGGTGATTTAGAAGAGTGCGTGTACATGACTCAGCCAGAGGGCTTCGTAGACAGTGGGAGCAGCGGGAAGGTGTGCAAGCTGCTTAAATCCATTTATGGATTAAAGCAAGCATCGTGGAGTTGGAACATCTGCTTTGACGTCGTTATCAAAGAGTTTGATTTCGTCAAAAATCCAGATGAACCTTGTATCTACAAGAAGGTGGCAGAGAGTAAGGTTGTCTTCCTCGTATTGTACGTGGACGACATACTCTTGATAGGAAATGATATTCCTATGCTGCAATCGGTCAAGCTCTTCTTATCACAAAGATTCTCGATGAAAGATCTTGGTGATGCCTCCTGCATATTGGGAATTAGGATCTATAGAGATAGATCCAAACGGATTTTGGGATTGTCCCAATCCAGGTACATTGACACCATACTAAAGAGGTTTAGTATGGAAGAGTCCAAGCGTGGGAACTTGCCCACGATATCTGGAGTCACTCTCTCCAAAGAGATGTCTCCCAAGACTGATTTGGAGAGAGCTCGCATGCAAGGGATACCCTATGCTTCGGCAGTAGGCTCTATCATGTATGCGATACTATGTACCAGACCCGATGTAGCATACTCACTAAGTGTAGTGAGCAGGTATCAAGCAGATCCTGGAGAGAGTCACTGGACAGCTGTGAAGAGCATTCTCAAGTACTTGCGAAGGACTAGAGATATGTTCTTGGTGTATGGTAACGGAGAACTCCAAGTGGAGTCCTTTACCGATTCGAGCTTCCAGAGTGATAAGGACGACTCTAAGTCGCAGTCGGGCTTTGTCTTTACCCTTTACGGAGGGGCGGTTAGCTGGAAGAGTTCCAAGCAGGAAACCGTGGCAGACTCGACGATGGAGGCTGAATACATCGCTGCCAACGATGCTGCCAAAGAGGTTGTCTGGATCAAGAAGTTCATTTCTGAACTTGGTGTGGTTCCATCCATTGAGCATCCAATACCTTTGTATTGCGATAACAATGGAGCGGTGGCTTTGGCCAAGGAACCCAGGTCCCATCAGCGATCCAGGCAGATTCTGAGGCGGTATCACCTGATCCGGGAGATAGTTGATCGCCGGGAGATCGAGGTCAGGAGGGTTGACACGAAGGACAACACTGCGGATCCACTCACGAAGGCCATTTCCCAGATACAGTTTGAGAGACTCTTCGGGATGCTCGGTATGCGATACTACAGCAGCTGGCCCTAGTGCAAGTAGGAGATTGTTAGTTGTATGTATGCCCTAGAGGCCAGTATTGTACAGATGATGTATATTATATTGGATGCTTGGACATATATAGAGATGACTTTCTTGCTCGACATGATAGTATGCTATCTGGTTGCACTTTATCTTAACATGTACACTAGTCTCTTTATACTGTCTTATAGTTACATGTTGGTAAAGCCCTTAGGATTTGTACTTGACTACCTGGACTATGATGCAGATCATACTAGTGGGGACATGGTAGTCCATAAGTACATCCTTCAAGGTCCCTAGTCGTGGGTGTATCGAGACGGGGCATCGATATACCAGAGTAGACTAGCGTATACGCTTCTCGACCCATGTGATGGGCGATGGATGATCCCATATCCATTGGTGTTTGACATCAGAGATGGTATACGGGTGCTCAGTGGAGACTGAGTACACTGGACGGACTCACCGAGAACTCCCAGATGGTATTATACCTCACGTCAGATGGCAGTTCTCAGGTGACACTTGTACAGGTTAGTCTGTAGACCCGAGATCGTCATAGAGTCTTGAGTGATTCCCACTGTGCCTTGATCTCCACCTTACCACGTCCATGAGGGCGTGCAAAACGGTGGTCTTTGGGTACAGTCCCGAGTCACATGGAGGCAATGAGCGATAGGAGGGGTTTCGTCTCTCCCGGTATTGGGGGTTGATGATGCGCTGTGCTCGATTGGCCGTAACAGGGAAGTCCCTGGCCAGGGCTGATCAGAGATTTGCTGGTAAGTGTTACCAGTAGTTTCTCGACCCATTACGAGCCTCATATCGGCATGACTTATCGGGTTATTGGGGTCTGACGTTTACCACCCCTAGACTTGATATGCGACATATCAGACGAAGAGATCGGACTGTACGGTAAGTGTTACTGGTCGGATTCGCAGGAGTGTGAGCGGGCTAGCTCGTCGATCTTCTGATCGCTCAATACCCGGGTGGCCGTTACGTTTAGCAGACCGCTTGCGGCTTGTGGGTGCATGATATGATCATCATCTGCTACCGGCGTATTGACGAGTCTTTAGAGTCCTACACAGAGGTTTCCTGGTTCAAGCGAAACGAAATAGGAGCGCATATGAGATATGTGCGGGAGCGAGAATAATGCGTGTATGTGATACCGCATTTCATTCTCGCGTTAAATGTTTCGATTGGTTGTATTCGATATGACCTAGTTTTCGAATCATTGATTCGATAAATCGATACATTGGATTCTAGTCGGTTATGTGCGACATGACCGGATCATTGAATCAAATGTTGATTTAATGATTTAATGTATAATTATATATTTGATATATTACTTTGCATTAACTAGTATTGGTTTACTTTAAATGGATATTCTCACTTGATGTGCAAATTGTATATGTGATATATTTTTGTGCACATGTTAGTATCATGTTTGATGATGCTTGCTCATTAGGTTAAGTGTATAGAATTAAACCTAGGTTAAGAAAGTGATTAGGGTTTTTATTTATCCATTCTTTTTTTTATTCTTTTTTTGGATAAAGAATGGCATAAGAATACAAAATGGTTGCTTTCTTTCTTGAACATTGTTGAAGCTTCATGAAGCTTTGACTTTGTGACCATTTTGTCTTCACATTAAACCCTAACCATTCTTCTAACCTTAGTTAACTCTCTACACTTAACTATGGTTCTCTTGATGATAAGTATTGATTTAATTTTATTAAATCAAAACACTTATGATATTCTTTCTTCTTCTTCTCCTTCTTCTTCAAGAGAGAAAACTAGTTGCCATCAATGGCAACATGAGCAAAAGTGAGTAAAATCCAATTCTAAAGTGAACCCACCTCCTATTTCTTCACCCTCTACCTCTTGCCAAGTTGTTTTGGGTGTTTTCTTCACAAGTTTCACAACTTTGTGAAGTCGGAGCTTGAGCTTGTGCAACCTCGACGTAGATCGTCTTTGACACGAAGCCGACGACCTATTCCGCACGTTTCTCCGATGAAGCCGTCACGAGAGTCCAAGGTTCAAGATGGACAGCGAGAGGTTGCCCTCGTAGAGCTAAGGAAGTGGGTATCCAGATCTACAAAGGTTGTAGCTCTCATCCTTTAGTTAAGTAGTTAACTAAGTTTTCATTTCGCCTAGAATTCTAGCAACGATCCGTAGTCTAGGGTTTCTCGGCACCATATTTTTGAAAATTGGCATGTTCGATGCCTTGTGAGACCTCTCTAGAGTGCCTAGGAACCCTACATGATTCTCGCGATTAATGTTTCGATTGGTTGTATGAGATATGACCTAGTTATCGAATCATTGATTCGATAAATCGATGCATTGAATATTAGTCGGTTATGTGCGACATGACCGGATCATTGAATCAAGTGTTGATTTAATGATTTAATGTATAATTATATATTTGATATATTACTTTGCATTAACTAGTATTGGTTCATTTTAAACGGATTTTTCTCACTTGATTTACACATTGTATATGTGATATACTTTTGTGCACATATTTGTATCATGTTTGATGATACTTGATCATATGGTTAAGTGTATAGAATTAAACCATAGTTAACTTGAGATTAGGGTTTTGATTATGCATTTATTCATTTATTTGTTTATTCATTTATTTGGATAAACTTTAAGATGAAAATGGTGGCAATTTTTGTTTCATATTGAAGCTTCATGAAGCTTTGACTTTGCTAACCATTCTTGTCTTCATGCTTAACCCTAACCCACTCAAATGACCATGGTTTATTCTCTACACTTAACCCTAGTTAAAGTTATGATAAGTTTGTATTTTCTTTTCATTTTAAAAATAGAACTTATCATAACTAGCTTCATCATCTTCTTCTTCTAAAAAGAAAAAGCTTGCTACTTTAATGGCAACTTGAGTTCTAGTGAGAGAAATCCAATTCTAAAGTGAACCCACCTCCTATTTCTTCACCCTCTACCTCTTGCCAAGTTGTTTTGGGTGTTTTCTTCACAAGTTTCACAACTTTGTGAAGTCGGAGCTTGAACTAGTGCAACCTCGACGTAGATCGTCTTTGACACGAAGCCGACGACCTAGCTCGCCCGTTTCTCCGATGAAGCCGACGATTGGGTTCGGGATTCATGATGGACAGCGAGAGGATACCCACGTGGAGCTAAGGAAGTGGAAATCCGGATCTACAAAGGTTGTAGCTTCTCACTTCTAGTTAAGTAGTTAACTAGTTTTGTTTTTCGCCTAGAATTCTAGTCCAAGATCCGCGTTAGGGTTTCGCGGCACCCATAATTTTTGAAATTGGCATGTTCGATGCCTTGTGAGACCTCTATAGGGTGCCTAGGAAACTTTCAGTTTCCTTCTAGAATCCGGCTATCCGTGCACCCCACCTTAGGGTAATCCTAGTACAGAAAGTAAAATATACATACAACGGGTACATCGACCGCAACCTGGTCGTGCCCCAAAATAATAATACAAACAGGCAGTGACGGCAGTCCACATGTCGGACGCTCGTCTCGCAATATCAAATGTACATAATACAACAAAACTGTACTAGCATTGCATCCAGGCTATCCCCCACGACCGATCCGCAACATCACAGCAAAACACAGAACATCAACGTGAAGGTCACTTTCGCAAATCCGTCTAACCGGACTATAACAGTTAGACAGGATTTACCGATCAAGTGACATTCACGGTCGCAGATATAATGTAAATACTGTGAACTAATGTGTTTAAAATATCCGATCGATCAAATTTTACCAAGTGGGCTCCCAAGTACTACTGTAGCACATCAAGAAATCTGGGCCCAAAAAATAACATTCCCAGAAAACCTATTTTCCAGTCCAAGCCCCTCTGTAAACACTTGGTCCAGTGAGGAGGCTAAACGGCGGCGGAACCGCGGCCCAAGCATGGCTTTGGCTGCGGTTCACCGGTGATATGGTGTGATCACCCGACCAAATTTTCACAGAGTTCCTAGAATTTCCTGCACAGTATTCTGAGACTACCTGAAAAATTTTTCGAGACAAAAAAATTTCGACAGAAAACTGTTGCAAAGAAAAATACGGTTTTTGGAAAATTGTTCGATCGGAAATGTAAAACACATTAGACAAAGCTAGACTATGTTAATGGCGAGGCTCTGATACCACTGTAAGTGCACGGCGGCACCCCGGCCGTCAATCCGACGCCGGAATGCGGAAGCGATGCTTAACTTTAATTTTTCAAACTGGCACCACCGCGCACTATAAAACCCGGATCGTGCCATTAAACTAGTCCTAGCTAACTACAAGATGGGGAAGAGAGATATACCGAGCGATCCGTGTCCTTCGGTCTTCTCGCCGTCGTCCCGATCTCCCGCGGAATGTCCGGTCTCCACCTCCTCGCCGGAAGGGCACCACGTCGCCTGCTTCTTTTACGGGCTCCCACCTCTATACCGAGGCAACTCGGGCACGAAGCTGGCGAGTCGACGTGCCCAAGGTTTGCTGTAGAATGTGTGTCGAACTCATGTCTCATTTTGGGGTTATGGAGTTGCCTTTGTGGTGGAGGAAATGATATAAGCTAATGGAGATTGATCTTGTCGGATTTTTGCCGAAGCAAAAGCACAAAACCCCCACACCAAATGAAAATGGGCAGCCCCTCCCCAATGTGGCCGGCCATGACAAAATGGTGAGAGAGAGGTGAGTGAATGGGGAAGAGCCTCACAAAATAATGCAAGAGGGAAAACAATGTTATCATGAAAAAGAAATGATCACAAACTCAAACCCATACTCCAAAACAACCATCATCACAAGCATGATGACTCCAAAATGGTCAAGCCATCATGATGAAGTCAAGAAGTCAAACAATCATGAAGCATGGAAGGTCAATGGATGGGGCTCCATCATAAAACCATCATGATACAAAAGTATGCAATCACCACCCTCCACAAATGCTTATTTGCACAAATGCAAATAAGCCCTCCTCCACCAAACTTCGGCCAATGAAAGATACAAAGAAATATGGCCGAAACGGAAAGCAAACTGGCAACTCCAGAAAACTGGTCCCGTAATAAATTATAGGAAAATCCCGATACTGTGTATACACACCCGCATTTGCATTCCGACCGAAATACAAATGCAATGAGACAAAATCTACACTGTACTATACTAGGATCCGGCTTAAACCAAAGCCAGCTAGTATTATCCGTCCGATCCTGATCCGTGCAATACCGCACGTATCTGATCGAACCCTGCCATATACCCATACGGCCTCTAGTACTAACCGTCCGATCCTGATTCGTGCAATACCGAACGTATCTGATCGAACCGTGCCATATCTCCATACGGCCTCTACAGCGTTTCGCCCGAAACTTGAGTAACTGTATGTGTGGTGGACTCTAAAGACTCGTCAATACTATGGCTGTGGATTTAACCACTAGCACGTCAGAGGTATTAGCCATACATGACGGGCCACCAGCTATTGACCAAAAGGGACGTCGATGAGCGAACTCATCCTGACACCCTACTGAGCCTGTCAGTGACAATATCCGTACAGTCCGGTCCGTTCGTCTATGAGCATCGCATGGCGGGCCTAGGGGGTTGGTAAAGTCAGACCCCCAAAAGCGGTACAAGTCGTGTCGGAGTGTAGCCCAGAACACCCTGAGATACTACTGGAATACCTACCAGTAAATCTCCTGCCTCGGCCGAGGGCTTCGTGTAATGGCTCTCCTAGACACAGCGCGACCTCACCCCTAATACCGGGAGAGACGAACCCCTGAAGATCCGCTCACTGCCTCCATGTGGCTCGGGAATGTACCCAACTGAAACCTGTTTGCACGTCTCCTTTTAGCGTGGTAGGGTAGTAATCAAAGTACAGTGGGAACTCATACGAAACAAATGACGATCTCCAGGTCGATGAACTAACCTGTACACATGTCACCAGGGAACTGCTATCTGACGTCAGGTATAAGACCAACTAGCATGTTCCCGGCGAGTCCTGTCCGGTGTACTCATAACCCAATGAGCATCTGTATACATCTTAGGTGAACCAACTGACACCAGTGGCTTGTGAGACCGGCCACCGCCCCTCGTCCGGGTATCGACTGTATACACTAGTCTACTCTGGAGTATCGATGCCCTGTCTCGAAACTCCCACGACTATGGACCTTTTAAGGATGTGCTTATAGACTACCAGCTCCCACGTATATGATCGCCCTCATACTGCTGGCAGTCAAGCAAGAATCCTAGAGGCTCTATCAACGTGTAATAGCGACATGTCAGGTCACCTAAAGCAGTACACGATGATAAAGATAAACCAGATAGCATACTATCATCTTGAGTAAGACTGTCCTACCGGAATAGGTCCTCCCTCAATCATTGCAATCACGTGCCTGTGATCCAATAATTGACTCTGAGGGCACTATCTCCAACAGATAGATGCGTTGGTTTGGGACAGTCGTATAGCCTTGTTGGCCCTAGTCAAGGGCCTGTACGGGTGGGTTCAAATTAACCTGGACAATGACGGGTAGAACTTAACATGTGACTTATGATTTGTTGGCCTTAGTCAAGGTCATAAGAACATGGGGCAAAAATCACATCGGGAGTTTCTAAAGAAACTGAAACTTTCCAGATATGCGCATACCTTCTGGAGTGTGATAACGTGAGCGGATTCCGTCATGTTATCATGCGATGATAGTTGGATCCCGATTCCCACTGATGAGTTGGTTTACTCCTCGGGTGATCCCGACTAATTCTTCTTTCAGGTTTGGGGAAGAATTTGACGTTACAGTGGGAGGTTTCCTGATTAGATAAAGTGATAACCATTCTGATCTAGGTTAGAGTACACGCTGAGTGTTTCTTTTCTCTCTCTTTTTGGCAGCGACCATGACCCGACCCTTGACTATGACTCAGTGACCAAAATTAACCGAACCTTCTTAAACACTGGCTTTTGGATTGTCAGAGTTGCAAACCTCATTGCCACTCCTACTTTTACCCTTTTCTCCAGGACACCCCGTATTACTACGAACGTCCACTTCCATTGGATAAAACCATCGTATGGTTATATACGAACTTGAAGGAATTTATTCGAGGACGGTTTCCGGTTCTGGAGAAAACAAATAGGACTATTCAGTTGTCTTTTCCTTTTACCTTCTCTCAGGTTGCGAGTACTCCTTGGTTTAGGAGATAGTACACCTATTACGCAAATTGGATAGTCTTCTTCCAAACCTTAGGCTGGTGCCGAACGGTGGGGAATGAAGAAAACCAATTAGCATAACGATGGTGTACATAAGGTATTATGTAAAGACAAATAAAGGGATTAGTAAGAGGGCAAAGTAAACTGCGACTGCTATTCACGACCAAACCAAGTATTTCATTACCACTCCCACTTCACCTTTGTATTTCTCCAGGACACTCCGTATCACTACGAAGATCCACAGTTATTTGGATACTCTATCGTATGGTTATATATGAACTCGAAAGGAACTTGTTCCAGTTCGGGGATGGATTCTGGTTCAGGAGAAATAGGAATAAGGTTTATTCGGTTGTCTTTTATCTTCACCTTCTCTCGCATTGCGAGTGCTCCTAGGATTAGGACAGCACACCTGTTATGCTTATTGGATAGTCTTCTTCCAAACCATAGGCTGGTGCCGAATGGTAGGGAAGGAAGAAAACCATATAGCCTAAGAGGGTGTACAGAAGGTAATGACTAAAGACATATAAAGGGATTTGGAGAGATGGCAAAGAATTATACGGTTACAGTTGTGAATCTGGATAATGGAAGAGGTATTACTAGGAATACCGGGATACCCCATCGAAACATTTCAATGTTTCAGTTTCACTGTGTACTGTTAAAAGAAAACTGATTTCCCAATTAGACACTTGCTCCAGGGTATGTATTTACCAGGTTTGATTCTCACATCTGTATGGTTTTACAGATGATGAATGGGAGTAAGTTATTGGGAATTAGGTGATCATCCTCATTATATCGGGATTCATTGTAATTGGTGATATTTGAGGAAGTCACCTGGGTTGTTTGCCGGACGGCAAATATTTGGTTTTGAATATCCGTTGTTATGCACCAATTTCAAATTGATATATCTGTGCGTCTATTTTTATAGAGTGAGATATACCTTTTTGAAATTATGTCTATGACATTTACCTATATCAGTGGATGGTTAGGTAAGGAGCATTGAACAGCGGTGTAATTCTTCTTAACCATAAGTACAGTTTTCAACCTACGACACACAGTGAATGAGTCACTAGACTCAGGGGACTTATACAGAGTATTGTATATTGTCCAGTGTCTATTAGGACAGAGGGGTTGGTCTTTGTACTATATTCGGTTTACTTATGAGTTCTCTAGTTTTTAGACAAGTGTTTCGTAGAAACACAGGGTCCAAGTTTTGAGAAGTTATAGGTATACGAGTAAAGTAGAGAACCAGGTATTGCAAGTATCGGGATTCTTCAAGGTGATCGAAAATGTAGATACTTGTGTGTGGTATTCAGTTAATAGTAATGATTAAGAGAACTTGCTTCTCTTTCAGGTTACTCATAATTGGAAGCACTCCTAAGTTGAGTAACGTTGATCGACCTCCTTCCATTTAGTTGACATGCACTGGAGACAGCTGCATGATTTGAATCTAGTTCAATTAAATCAGTGTCTCTGTTTCTATATTGGATATAGAACAGTTCATATCTTGACATTGTTAAGGTACGGGGAGTTGTCCAGCTTATGGTTAAAACCAGACTCTGGATAACTCAAGGTACGTTTCTGTAATGGCTGTTTGTGGGTTGACTCAGGCTATGACGAGGGTTGACTTTCTACCATCAGGAAGATCAATAGTGATATTGTTCTTGACTCACCACAGTTTTAATAAAAATGGATTTTTCAGAAAACAGAAGTGGGAGTATGGTAGAACTGGAAGTGATTCCAGAACCGCAAACGATTACTGAAGATTTGATAAGAACCTAAACATTCAATCTGGTTTGACATTCCATTGGCCACTCCGCAGATATGGTGGGTAACCTCAGGCACTCGAGAGGTACTTCGGTATGCTCAAAAACGGTGACAGAGAGGTTCTTGTTTACCCAGACTTGACACTACTGTTGTTCCAGACTATGAGACCCGGCAGGAGGATGAGTATAGCGTCGTTCTGAACTGGCTTCAGAAGTGTACGTGTATATGACTCTGCCAGAGGGTTGTCGTAGTCAGTGGGAGCAGCGGAAGCAAAGTGGACAAGTGGCTTATGCCTATTTATAGACTAAAGCAGATATAGCGGAGATAGATCATCTATTTCTGATGTGACAGTCATAGGTTTGACTTCATCAGAATAGGGGATGGATCTGTTAAGAAGGTAGTAGGGTGTGATGTCCTGGTATTTAGATGACATACACAGAGTAGGAAGTGAAATTCCTATACTACGGTCGGTTATACTTTGGTTGTCACACAGTGGTTTCTCCATATGGGACTTGGATATAATATCAAGACATTCTGGTTACTGGGTCTATAGATCTAGATTTGGGTGGTTTCCCAATCAGGGTACTCAGACAGCATTCTAAGAGTTTTTAGAATGAACGACTCCTTGCACGGTAGTATACCTGCAGGTGATGGAGTCACCCTCTCTAAAGGAGTCTTACAGACTAAAGGGATAGGGATATACATGATTGGCAGATCACTTACTTAGGCAATTGAGTCAATCATGAGGTGTCAAGTACCACACCAGATGTTGTTTTTGCAGTAGGTGCAATAAGTTGATATTGATCCAATCCTGGAGAAACATTAGGAAGCAATTTTAGAACATAAGTGAATGTTCTAGGGATATGATAACGACAGCCTCCTTTAGGAGACGGTTATCATTCCAGGCTTCCAAGGTGACCTGGATGACAGAGTGGCTGTCAGAGTTATAGTTTTCCCTCTGACGAGGGGCAGTAGTTTGGACAGGAGGTCCAAGCGGATACTGAGGGAGGCATGACGCAGGATACTGATTAAGTTCAGTTGACGATACAGTCTAAGAAGTTTGGATTTGGAGTTCATTTATGAGCTAGGTCCCATCAGATATCCAGACATATTCTAAGATAGGTATTTCTCATTTCGGGAGATGGTTTTCTCCGCGAACTTGAGATAAAGAGAGACATAGAAAGAAACATCTGAGTGGATCCACTCACTGAGGCTATTCCTCGAACGTATTAGTTTCGCAAACAGGTTTTGTGAGACTGATTTATAGAGGAGTTGGGTGTTCGGTATCACACGGGCTGTGAGTATGCGACATCGCAATAATTAGCCTTGAGTGGAAGTGGGAGATTGTTGGATATAGTGCCTTCAGAGTCAATTATTGGATCACAGGTACGTGATTGCAATGATTGAGGGAGGACATATGCCGGTAGGACAGTCTTACTCAAGATGATAGTATGGTATCTGGTTTATCTTTATCATCGTGTACTGCTTTAGGTGACCTTACAAGTCACTATTGCACGTTGATAGTGCCCTTAGGATTCTTGCTTGATTGCCAGCAGTATGAGGGCGATCATATACGTGGGAGCTGGGGTCTATAAGCACATCCTTAAATGGTCCCTAGTCGTGGGAGTTTTCGAGACAGGGTATCGATGCTCCAGAGTAGACTAGTGTATACAGTCGAGACCCAGACGAGGGGCGGTGGCCGGTCTCACAAGCCACTGGTGTCAGTTGGTTCACCTAAGATGTATACATGTGCTCATTAGGTTATGAGTACACCGGACAGGACTCGCTGGGAACATGCTAGTTGGTCTTATACCTGACGTCAGATAGCAGTTCCCTGGTAACATGTGTACGGGTTAGTTCATCGACCTGAGATCGTCATTTGTCTCATTTGAGTTCCCACTGTGCTTTGATTACTACCCTACCACGACTCAAAGGAGTCGTGCAAACAGGTTTTAGTTGGGTACAGTCCCGAGCCACATGGAGGCAGTGAGCGGATCATCAGGGGTTCGTCTCTTCCGGTATTGGGGTGAGGTCGCGCTGTGTCTAGGAGAGCCATTACACGAAGTCCTTAGCCAAGGCAGGAGATTTACTGGTAGGTATTTCAGTAGTATCTCAGGGTGTTCTGGGCTACACTCCGACATGACTTGTACCGCTTTTAGGGGTTTGACTTTTACCAACCCCCTAGGCCCCCATGCGATGCTCATAGATGAACGGACCGGACTGTACGGATATTGTCACTGACACGCTAAGTAGGGTGTTAGGATGAGTTCACTCATCGACGTCCCTTTTGGTCAATACCTGGTAGCCCGTCACGTATGGCTAATATCTCTGACGTGCTAGCGGTTAAATCCACAGCCAAAGTATTGACGAGTCTTTAGAGTCCCCCACAGACCGTTTTCTCAAGTTTCGGGCGAAACGCTGTAGAGGCCGTATGGAGATATGGCAGAATTCGATCTTATCCGTGCGGTATTGCACGGATCATGATCGGACAGATAATACTAGCGGGGTTTGGTTTAAGCCGGATCCTAGTATTGTACAGTGTAGATTTTGTCTTATTGCATTTGTATTCGGTCGGAATACAAATGCGGGTATGTATATACAGTCTCAGGGTTTTCCTGTAATTTATTACGGGACCAGTTTTTTGAAGTTGCCAGTTTGTATTCCGTTTCGGCCAGTTTTCCTTTGTTCCTTCATGGCCGGATTTTTCCGATGGAGGGGGCTAATTTGCATATTTGCAAATTAGCATTGTGGAGAGGGTTTCTTGTAAATGGATGATTATGATGGTTTAAGCATCTTTGCTTTATCTAGTGATCATTTTCTTTAGCATTAATGAGATGGAAATATGATGGGATTTGATTTGGCTTTGGTGTGATTCTTTTTCCTCATTATCATTCCATTTTCTCCACTTGCTTTATGCTTGATTCTTTTTCCCTCCACCATGAGTGATGTCCAGCCACACTTCTTGATGAGGGAAGAATGATTTATTTTGATGTGGGAAATTTCTTCATCTCATTTGGCTTACTACAAATTTCCTCACCTATCTCCAAAGTTCATTATTCTCCACCTCCATCATGGCGACTTCTCAACCCCAATGAGATAAAGCTTTCTACACTTCATCTACAGTATTCTTGGACACGTCGACTCGCCAACTTCATGCCCGAGTTGCCTTGGTCCAGAGGTGGGAGCCCGTAAAAGAACCCGGCGATGTGGTGCCCGTTCCGACGAGGAGATGAAGACCGGACATTCCGCGAGGAGATCGGAGTGGAGGCCGAAGACCGAAGGACACGGATCGCACGGTATAGCATTCTACTCTTTCTCGTATTTGCTAGCATTAGGTTAATGGCCCGATCCGGGTTTAAAGTACGCGGTAGCGCCGGTTTACAAGTTTAAAGAAAAGTTTCGTTTCCGTATTTTGGCCTCGTTCAGACGGCCGGGGCGCTGCCGTGCACTTACAGGCTGAGGCCTGACAGAGCTAGGGGGAGGCAGCATTCCCCCTCTTTTTAACCCTTGATTATCTCTATACCGGTCCTCATGCCGAGAGGTTCGGCCGGTATATGGGGGATGAGAGCCGGCTCGTGAAGAACTATCTACTTCACGTTGAGTGGGGCGACCAGCACCGGCGCTCATTCGCCCTCTTCTTTGATCAGGCTCGGGTATTAATATATATTTTCATTTGATTTATCCAATATATTTATTATTAACACTTGCAATCTAATAACAATTTTTTTTGTATTTTCAGTTGGATTACGATTTTCAGCCTGTACCCAAACCTGATCACCCTGGGAGGGTGCTCGACATTCATGCTCTATACAATGGCCTGATGAAGAACATGCAGACCAAGGTCCGATACAATAGAAATGAGCTGAAGGCCGACTGCTACTCCCTGTAGATGGCGACCCCCGAGGCAAAGAGAGCGGCCCTCCTATCTACTCCGGCCTTTGCGAGAGTCGACGTAGAGACATGGCCTCTATTGTGCGAATATTTTGACTCTCAACACAAATAGGTATGTATTTTAAATGTAATTCATTGTTTAGTATGTAAGTGGACGGCAGCGCCCTGGCCGTCAATCCGAGGCCAAAATGCGGAAACGAAACTTTTACAAAACTTGTAAACCGACACTACCGCGCACTATAGAACCCGGATCGGGCCATTAACCTAATTCTAGCAAACTAGAAGATGGGTAGAATGCTATACCGAGCGATCCGTGTCCTTCGGTCTTCGACCTCCATCCCGATCTCCTTGTGGAATCTCCGTTCTTCATCTCCTCGTCGGAAAGGGCACCACATAGCCGAATTCTTTTACGGGCTCCCACCTCTGGACCGAGGCAACTCGGACACGAAGTTGGCAAGCCGACGTGCCCAAGAATGCTGTAGGCTAAGTGTAGAGTGGTTTGTCTCAAAGGGGTTGATGAAGTTGCCATTGAAGGAGGGAAGAGAAAAATGAACTTTGGAAAATTGGAGCTCTCATTTTTCTAGCAAGCAAAAATGAAATGATATCAAAATTCCCCACTCACAAAAAACCTCACCTCTTCTCTCTAGTGGCCGGCCAAAAATGAGAGTGGGAAAATACAAGGGAGGTGAGCACAAGAAAAAGCATGGGTGAGCAAAAGAAAATGAGATGATAAAGAGGAAATTATGTCACACCAAATCCAAATCAACTCTCATCTCATTCCCATCACATTTAATGCAAGCCATGAGCACAAGAAAAGAATCTAATGATGCTAGAACCATCATGATGCCTCATATCACAAATAACACCCTCCACTTTTCTAATTTGCACATTTGCAAATTAGCCCCTCCATCAATTTTCAGCCAAAGAAAGGGAAAAAAGGAAAACTGGCTGAAACGGAATGCAAACTGGCAACTCTAAAAACTGATCCCGTAATTAATTACAGGAAAACCCCGCGACTGTATATACATACCCGCATTTGTATTCCGACCGAATACAAATGCAAAGAGACAAAATCTACACTGTACAATACTAGGATCCGGCTTAAACAAAAACCCGCTAGTATTATCCGTCCGATCATGATCCGTGCAATACCGCACGTATATGATCGAATCCTGCCATATCTCCATACGGCCTCTGCAGCGTTTCGCCCGAAACTTGAGCAACTGTCTGTGGGGAACTCTAAAGACTCGTCAATACATTTGGCTATGGATTTAACCACTAGCACGTCAGAGGTATTAGCCATACGTAACTGGCTACCAGGTATTGACCAAAAGGGACGTCGATGAGCGAACTCATCCTGACACCCTACTGAGCCTGTCAGTGACAATATCCGTACAGTCCGGTCTGTTCGTCTATGAGCATCGCATGGCGGGCCTAGGGGGTTGGTAAAAGTCAGACCCCCAAAAGCGGTATAAGTCGTGTCAGAGTGTGGCCCAGAACACCCTGAGATACTACTGAAATACCTACCAGTAAATCTCCTGCCTTGGCTAAGGATTTCGTGTAATGGCTCTCCTAGGCACAGCGCGACCTCACCCCCAATACCGGGAGAGACGAACCCCTGCAGATCCGCTCACTGCCTCCATGTGGCTCGGGACTGTACCCAACTAAAACCTGTTTGCACGACTCCTTTGAGCAGTGGTAGGGTAGTAATCAAAGTACAGTGGGAACTCACACGAGACAAATGACGATCTCAGGTCGATGAACTAACCTGTACACATGTCACCAGGGAACTGCTATCCGACGTCTGGTATAAGACCAACTAGCATGTTCCCGGCGAGTCCTGTCCGGTGTACTCATAACCCAATGAGCACCTGTATACATCTTAGGTGAACCAACTGACACCAGTGGCTTGTGAGACCGGCCACCGCCCCTCGTCGGGGTCTCGATTGTATACACTAGTCTACTCTGGAGTATCGATGCCCTGTCTCGAAAACTCCCACGACTAGGGACCTTTTAAGGATGTGCTTATAAACCCCAGCTCCCACGTATATGATCGCCATCATACTGCTGGCCGTCAAGCAAGAATCCTAAGGGCTCTATCAACGTGCAATAGTGACCTGTAAGGTCACCTGAAACAGTACACGATGATAAAGATAAACCAGATAGCATACTATCATCTTGAGTAAGACCGTCCTACCGGTATAGGTCCTCTCTCAATCATTGCAATCACGTGCCTGTGATCCAATAATTGACTCTGAGGGCATTATACCCAACATAATATATAATTTATTTTTTTGTGTTCCTTAATTAGAAAACTAAATGTGAATGTGTTGTGCAGAAACAGGCCGCTCAAAATATAGAGAACAGGAAGTCGGCGAAGAGGGGTCGCCCCACTTATACTGGTGGCTCGAGGAATATTACTCGAGCCATGGAGTTATCGGTAAATTATAATAGACCGGCCTTTATGATATAATGCAATATTAAGAGTTATTTTCTAATATATCTAATATTAAGAGTTATTTTCTAATATTGCAGACAGCTCAGACCCTGGCGCAAGGTGGTACACCGAGCGTGCTGTCCGCATATCTTGCCGTCCACGGCACCTCGACAGATCCCGCCACGGGCGAGCTTCGATACCCCGACGTCGCTATCTAGGAGTATTGCGTAAGTGTTAATATTTATTCAACCCCTATTTGAAATTTTAGTTTTGGAAGGTTCAAATTTAAATGATATACTTATATTTTACTGGTTAATGTGGGTGTAGAAGCGGGTGGTTGAGCAGGCCGAGACATCGGGGATCGATTTTACCGGACAGAGCGATCCGGGGCTGCTGACCCCAATCCTGGATGCCGCACACGGAGGGCACCACGGAGGTTGGAAGAGAGGCCGGGGACTGGGCCCTAGCAGGGCCCATATGAGGTTGGACTCCACCCCAGCGGTTACTTCCTCCGTCTCCAGTGAGCGACGTGTCCAGCAGGAACTGGAGAACTTGAAGGCCACCGTTCAGGAGTTGAAGGAGATGCTGGTATGTATACTACTTAATAGTAAAATATCATGTCATATTATAGATATCAGCATATCCAATATTAGTACGTAGCCTGAGCTTATTTGGTTGTAAACTTAGCTTTGATTAATCATACATATATATCTAATTAAAATAAACTACGGTTTTCCAAACTAGATATCCAAATGGGGTTTCGAAATAACTTGATAATGATACGAATTCGAATAATACACAGTTCTTACTCGCTTATTACACACGTTAGGTCCAGACGCGACAGGGTACATCGGCCGAGCTTCCACATGCATCTCCTTCGGCTGCGGCTCCGCAAGCCACTACATCGGCTGCGGTTCCGCAGACAGCTCCTATAGCTCCACCGCCCGCTCAGACTCCCGCAGCTGCGGCTCCGCAAGCCACTACCTCGACGGCGGCTGCGCAGACCACATCGCCAGCTCCATAGCCCGCTCAGACTCTCGCACGCTCTGCATTGCATGATTTATTGACCGAGGAGCAGGCGCGCCAGAGTCTGGCGTTTATCAGAGGTGGAGCTGGACCGAGCTAGGGTAGCTTTTTGATTCTTATATTTTAAACATGTATTTATTTATATGATACATATTGTACTACATTTTGGACGATATTGATATTGGTGGTATTTGCGTGTTTATATTGATATCATATTCTGCCTTTTGGTTTCTTTTGTATATTATGCGTGAGATGTGATTATGAATACTGCGATATATGTTCTGCGTGATGATTAATTTTATATATGATCGATGTATATATTATTGTGCACAGGGCGAGAAAAAAATAGGCAGCCCTTTTTAAAAAAAAACCCTGATAATATATACCTACGGATTAATCCGTAGGACCCAACCTTGCCCCTACGGATTAATCCGTAGGGGCAAAATATCAGGATACCTGATATTTTTCCCCTATGATCTCAGTATCAGGGGTTAAGCTTGCCTCTACGGATATATCCGTAGGGGCAAACAAATACCCCTACACAGTTATCCGTAGGGGCAAAATATCAGGATTCCTGATATTTTGCCCTTACGGATATGTACCTACGCACTTATCCGTAGGGGCTACTACTTGGCCCTACGGATACATCCGTAGGTACACCTAATCTATTTTATAAAACCGTAAATAAAATAAATTTTTTGCCCCTACGGTCTATTCCGTAGGGCAAACTGGACCTACACATAACCCCGTAGGGGCAAATTTTAGTCCGTAGGGGCAGGTTCAAGACTTCGACTTGCACCTACGGCATTTGTACCTACAGGGTGTTTTCTTGTCCCTACGGATATATCCGTAGGGGCAACCCTTATTTGTAGTAGTGATAGCCATTAAGCCAAGTAAGTTTCGTTCCTAACTAAAATCACTTATACGATCGACCCTCATACATAAAATAATTACGTTGCAGATGAAAGGGGGAGGGGTTATGTAAATGGTTGTCTGACTAAAATCACTTATACGATCGACCCTGATACATAAAACAATTACGCTGCAGATGAAAGGGGGAGGGGTTATGTAAATGGTTGTCCGGCACGGGAAAGGATGGTGGAGACATGTAGATTTATAGAGCCGGTTTGTTTGGCTGGAATTTGCAAAATCAGGACTTAAAATCCTGATTTTATCCCAGAGTCGAAACGTTTGTTAAAAGTACATTTGTGTTTGTTTTGTCAGGAAAGTCCTGACTTTGACGTCTTAATTTCCTACGTGACATGTACGACAACGGTAGTTTGAAGTCGTAGGTTTCTTGGTGGAGTAAGGCTAGAGTTTGCCACATCAAATACTTTTTAATTTTTTTTAATACTCCTCTCTTAACTATCATATTTGTTGGAGTAGACGGGAGTCTTTTGAAATACGGAATGATATTGAAGAAGCAAACTTAATTTTAAAGAGGATATTAAACTAGAAACACTTTGTGTTGTAGAAAGGAATTTAAAGAGAGAATGAAAAGTTAGGCCTATACTTTGAAGGTTTTTATTCTTTTCTAGATTGGAAGATTTTACACGGTGATTAAAAAAGGGCAAAAAAAGCGGTGCGGCCAAAGGGTCTGGGCTCATAGGCCCGTCTAGACAGCCGCTCAGGCCGTATTGACATTAATTTAGGTATATTTTGAGTTAATTTTATTATTTTCTTAAACTTATTTGTTAAATATTAATTCTAATTTCATTGTTAAATACTTAATTTCATTGTTAAGTACTTGATTTCTCGTTTACTTATAGAAGCGGCTTAAATAAGGATTCTCAAAAGTGCTAACAATTAAATGCAAGCTGGCAATGATGTAAATTCCGTCAATTTTTCAAACATTCAAAAATATTAAATAAATAAATAAATAATTGTTTAATCTAAATCTTTCCAATTTTAAGTCTAAAAAGCCAAAAAAGAAAAGTCAAAAAAAAAAACATGGTCGTCAAAGGCTTGAAGCTCAAAGAAGCAGTCAAAACTCGAAGGCGGTATTAACGTGGTTGAAACTTGAAGTCGAAAGTGAGTTCGAAATTAAAGATCAAAAGTGAAGATAAGATTGAAATTTGAAGTGGAGATCTTGGTTTAAGTTTGATTTGGAAAATTTCGAAGTCGACGAAGGTCACTAGCGCTCATGGTCCTCGAAATCCATGGCGACACTCGAAATCGGCGGAGAAAGGCTCTTATGGTGGCTCTCAGCATTTAATGGTGCTAAAACTCCAATTTATTATATATCCCACTCCAATTAACAAATAAAGATAGTATACCCATAAGAATACTATGGTAAGCATAATTCCCGACCAAGTGGTCTAATGCAATACGGTGTGGCTCTTCTACGTGCCAAGAAGGCCACATGGGCGTTTAGACGGCCACCTTTTAAAACACTGATTTTACAATAAGGATGTAACTCTTTTTATATTAATCTTAGTATTAAATTACAACAACCCATATTGACTAAATGAATGCTAACATAAGAAACATTGAGGCTTTGAATGGTCGCTTGCATGTGTTATGCATTGCAAATTAACATTCTAGAAGACTTCATATTTAACCAAATTTACAAATTACTTCTTAACAACATTTCCCTCCACTTTCATTTATAAACTTCTAATTTTTTTAAATGCTCTACCAAATACAAACTTCAAACTCCTAATTTTAAGTATAAATAACTCCGTCCAAACAGACTCGAGAATTCCAACTCTTCACTCATTCTTTTGCAAGAATTCCAACTCCTTAAAAAATACTCCAATAAGCCATATTGAACAAGATTATGCGGAGATATTTTAATTATCACATGAAAGAAGATATGGCCATCGCGGTAAGAATGCTAGTGCTTTTTATGTGTGAGATTGTAATTGGGAAGCGAGGATACAAAATACAGACAACCATTGCATCGGAAAGAACCTTATTTACACATGGAGGCATGTACATCCTATATAGGATTTTTTTTTAAATACTCTCTGTAGACGGACATGCCGGTTTTGGATAGGAATCAAGTGAGAAAAATAAAAGAATTTTATCGGCAAAAGAAAACTTTACACCAATGAAAAAATCTAATCATACAAAAGAATTTGAATACTACAAAATTTATAATAGTTCTCAGACTCTCAATCTCTTATAATAGCTCATAATTGTTTGTGTCGTGTTTGATGCTCCTCTCAAATGACCATGGTTCTAAAAATCTTCTAGAACCTCTAGATCATATCTAGAATTTCTAGGCTATTTTTAGGAGAAGTCTAGAGCTATTCCAACTCATTTTCTAAACCATCTCTAGAATTTTTTCTTCTTCTATAAGAACTCTAGAATTTGGGCTCTATAACTTAGGCTTGGGTTTGTGATGATTTTATCTGTGAGACTATAAGTCTATAACAACCCAAACCCTAGGGTCCATGTGTGCTGAAACCCAAAAAATGAGAAACGTTATCTTCTTAGGGCTTATTGGGCCTGCCTAGCTCTGAAGCCCCATCCCTTGAGAAACCAGGCATAAGCAGGTGGTCATGGTGGGTTTTCTTTTTCTCCCTTTTTTGTTTTCCATTTTTGGTGTGTCGGGTTGTGGGTCTCACTAACGTGAGTGAGACTCCCACACCCGCTTGTGTGTACTTCATGGCTATTAAGCCTATGGAGCTATGTAGGCCCAATATTTTTTTTAAAAATAGCCTAGGGTTCATCCCATCCTCGAGCCCCCCAAACCCAACCAACCCCCCCCCCCCCCACCCACACCCCCCCCCCCCCGAAAAAACAAAAAAACAAAACAAAACCTCCCACGATCTAAATTTGCATTTAAATTGTTTGCACAACTCTCCAGTACATAAACACATGCAATGTGCATGCAAACATATAGTCAGCTTGCAATATATTTTAGGTTATTACACTAAAATACCCTAAACTATTATGCTTTTTCACTAAACTACTTTAAAGTTCTTTTATTACGATAAATAATTTAAGTGCTATTTTTGACAGCGTTTTAGCGAAAATATTCCTTAAAAACAATAGTTTGAGGTATTTTTACTCTAATAAAAGTAATTCCACCGTGAATTTGACTTCCACCGTGATCTAGCTAGTAGGCTCTCCCATTGTGATAGGGGGAGTTATGGGCCTAGGTGGGTATGAATCATGGTCGATGAGTCTGACCAGGAGACCAGAGAAAGCCTTGAGTTGTTATTTGGTTAAACTCATCTTATTGAAACACTCGAGAGTTGTATCGGCGAAATTCCCCCGTCTACAAAAAAATTCCTTTTTCTAATCCCGAAGTTGTTCACGAAGACATAAAAGAGGATCCTTGTGCAGAAACATCGCATGCAAAGCGTTAGAATCATTGAAAGTTATGTCTTCCTTCTTCGGGCATTTACCGGTCGGGACGGGTATGTCTACGATCTGGTTAATGTTTAGAGCATACTCCTTATTTTTTTCCTTTGCTTGTCTAATTGCCAAACGTGAGAGCTTCGGGGATAGTCGATATGACTCCCTACATCTTCCTTTGATTGTTGTTTTAGGGCTTCGCTCTTGGGTGGTCACACTCTTCATTCGGTTGTTTTCTTCGATTGTTGTTGCTGCAATGTTGTGGTAGAGGCCGAGCTTTTGATGTCATAAATATCCTAAATATTTAATGAGGCTTTTGATGTCATTCTTCAGGTGACGACATATGTCAGTTATGTGACTGTACCCATTAAGATATGTGCATTATAGCCTCACCATCTTCTCTCAAGTTGCGAGCTCTTTGTATTATGAGAGTAAACATTTACGCTTGTTGGATAATCTTCTTTCAAACCTTAGGCTGGTGTTGTAAGATAGGGAAAGAAGAAAATCAACTAGCCTAAAAATGATGTACAGAAGCTAAAATGTAGAGACATATAAAGGGGTTGTAGCGAGGGCAAAGGAAATTGCAACTACTGTCATGAGTCTTGGTTATGGAAGAGGCATTACTAGGAATACCCGGCCACCCCCTTGAAACATTTTTTATGTTTCGGTTTTCCTGTGCGATTGTAATTGAAAACTGTTTCTCAATTAATTCTGACTCTTGAGTATATGGATGCCGGATTAGAGTCCCACATCTGTAGGAAATTGCAGATGCTGAGAAGAAGTAGAGTATTGGGAATGAGTGATTTGATCCTCAATATCAGAATTCGTAGAAATTGGTGTTATTAAGGAAAATCACATGGTTTTGCCTAAGCACAAATATTTGGTTTTGAACAACCATTATTATGCATCAATTTTAAACTGATATATTTGTATCTTTATTTTTATAAAGTAATATATATTTTTTAAAAATTATGTTTAGAACATTTACCTTTATCAGTTGATAATTAGGTAAGGTGCATTGAATAACGGTATAGATGTTCTTAACAAAAATACAGTTCTCAACTTACAACACACAGAGCTTGAGTAGGTAAACTCATAAGACTTATACAAAATAATATATGTTGTCCGGTGTTCTTACGGACAAGGGATTGGTACTCATACTACATTCTTTTTATCTATGAGTTCTCTTATTTTGGACACGCATTCGTTGAAATGCAAAGTCCAAAATTTTGGAGAAATTCATATGGTATAAGAATAAAGTAGAGAACCAGACGTTGGAAGTATCAGGATTCTTCGAAGAAATCAAAGATGTGGATAATTAAGCTAGGTATTTCGTAATAGCACAATTGAGAATTTGATTCTCTCTCAGATTACTCATCCACGGGTGCGCTCCATGATGAGTGATGATGTATAGCCTTTTTCTATTTATAAATATGCACTAGAAAAAGATGCATAACATTTTAATCTGGTTCCATCTAAATTAGTACCTGTAATTCTATATTAGATATAAAATGGTATCATATCTTAAGATTATTAAGGTATATGGAGTAATCAGGTTCGTGTTGATAGCAAAATCTGGATATACTCAAAGAACATTTCAGAAATGGCAATTTGTGGGTTATCTCGAGCATTCGCAAGGGTTTAACCTCTACCATTTTTAAGATAAATAGTTATATTATTCTTGACTCACCACCTTTTTATAAAAGAAATCTTTTTACAAAAGAAATCAGTAAGAGTATGGCAGAACTGGAAGTGATTCCAGAACCACGGATGGTTACTAAAAATTTAATAGAAATTGGAGATTCAATTGGAACCGACAAACTATTAGCAGCTCCATAAATTTAGTGGGTGACCTTAGCCACACGAGGGGTACTTCGGTTTTCTCGTAGACGGTGACAGGGAAGTTTGCATCATGGTGATGATGACCCTGCTGGATACTACTGCTATTCATAACTATGAGATCTGGCAGGTGGATAACTATAACGTCTTTCTAATGGTAATTTAGAAGTGCAAGTGTATATGACTTTGCTAGAAGGTTATCGTAGTCGGTAGGAGCAGAGAAAAGTGTGCAAGTTATTTAAGTCTATTTGTAGATTAAAGCAGATATACTGAAAATGGATCATCTGTTTTGTTGAGACAGCCATAGTGTTTGACTTCTTCAAAACAACAGATGAACCTGGTAGGAAGGATGTAGGGAGTATTTTCCTGGTATTTGGATGACATGCTCCTGATAGAAAGTGATGTTTCTATGCTATATGTCACGCCCCGCTTCCCAGAGTGCGCAAGATTGGGCACGTGACATAGCCAACCATGCTACCTGTGGGTAGGAAATATCCATCCACAGTCACATTACGGTTGTAGAGATATCAAGAACAAAATAATAAACTAATCTAATACATGTCCAAATCCATAATAACCAGAGTCAATGATAAATAAGTGCGGAAGCAAATGATCCAATGCAATAATAGAAAGGTACGTCCCGTAATGCGGGATCACACCTGGAAATAAAATGCAATAAATGAACTAACCACTACAGAACTCACAAATCAGCCTGCTGGCTGAAGTACTCCTGCTCAGTCGTCGACAGTGGTAAAGAATCTGGGCCATGCAAAACCCAGACGTCAGCGCGTCATGTCAACCAATAATATAATATGAACATGGTAATAAGCAATGCAGGTATGAACATGAATAAAGCAGTACTAAGAAATAACAGTGCAGGGTAATGTGCAGTGGTAACTAAACTGTCCTATCAGGTTTCTACTCTATAGTCTTTGAAATCAATTGATGAATCGTCGATGTAACTCAATAGTATCCCGTGCGGGCCCGGGACCACGGTCAAAACCCTCGGGGCTGAATCCGAGACGTGCCGCTAAGCAGTAAAAGGTAGTAGGATGGACGAGTGATGTCAGCATCAACACTCCGGAGCTGGCCAAGCCCGTAAGACTGATCAGATCAATGTATCGAACTGTTGAGTTACAAGTCGGTTTCACCTTTGATTTCCCCATACCCCCAAGCTATGTATGTCAGGTCAGGTATTCAGTTGTCAAGGACTAATGCCAACACAAGATCCGGTAAAAGTAGGTCAGTCTGGATAGACAGCGGGAATGGTCAGGTTTGTCGGCATTAGGCATGAAATCAGCTAACAGGTAAAGCCATGGTACATCAGGTCAAGCCAGGTAATGTATAAAGGTGTCATGTCATGTCAAGAGTGTACGGTACCATGTCATGTCAAGTAGGAAGTGTAATAGGTCATGTCAGGAAGCACAAGATGTCATGTGGGTGCTCATAATCAAACTAACATAAACATGTGTATAAATAAACAAGCATGAGTACTATCAGAACAATAACTGGAAACTGTAATATGATATGCAAATAGATATAATTTCAAGGATATGGATGCACAGTTATCGATTAGGGTTACATTTATAGTTCCAATATTAATTAGGATACAATTTATTAAACATAGAGTGTTAATATCACATTATTATGTAGTGATGTGATCTATGGATGCAATTATATGTATCTTAAATGCGATGGATGCAAACGGGTATCCGAAAAGTTATAAAACTATAAAATGGTAATGTGGGATGTACACCTAAACAATATGTGATATAAATATTGATATAATAATATTAATATGGATAGCATATTCAAAGCGATTAGTAACTATAAAAGATGTATTGATTAACCATGCACAAGAAGGTTCCGTTCAGAAATTTAGCGTCACCCTAATTTGTAAAATAGCTTAAAAATAGCAAATGTTCTCCAAAAGAGACGTATCTTATACCAAAGCAAAGATAATTCAATAAGGTTTTCAGTTTTATAAGTATAAGCATCTCAGGTTATCCCTACAAAAAGTTATGAATATTCAAAGTTGAAAGTTTGCTGCTGGAATTTCCCTGGACAGCAGTTTAGAGACGTGTTCATTTGCATTTTACGTTAATTAAACAATTTATTTTGCAAGTAAATATTTCATAGAGTTATAGTATTCTGAATTAGCTTCGTAACGAACTAAAGAACGTATACTAATGATTTTTCTATGATTTATAATGAATTTTATAAGATAAGGTGTACAGTAAATTTCAGATTTGTCATATCCGATTTTTCAACGACATTTCATATGTAAACTATAAGATTTTCAAATGTATAACATTATAAAATGAAGATTATAAAAGTATATAGCATGTAGCAAGATTAACTTGCCTCGATGGGTCGCGAATCGGGAAAACGGAACGTTAACCGTCGGCGGGGAAAACTCGCGACGGCGCACGGTTCACGGAATGAACCCAAACGACGAACAAAGGAACCACACGGGTCGGGGTATCTCGCTGGAACGTCGAGAAACGTCATCGGCACTACGGAATTCCGGCAACGAAAGAACAGTTAAAAGAAATGAGAAACGAGACATGAAGCAAGAAGAGAAAAATGATAAAGAGAAGTACGAGAGAATATATAAGGGGTAGAGAGAGAGAGAAAGTGGGAAGAGAGAGAAGAAGGAGAGAGAGAAAGTGGGGCCCACGGGGTTAAAGGGGAGGTTGTGATTGGCTGAGAGAATAAATTGAGAAGGATATAAAAGATTGTAAAGATATTATATGGTTAACTTAAAGATTTAAAAGATAGGTAATGAACAGTAAGATATCAGGTTAGTTAGAAAAAATATATGTGATGGTTTTAATAATATTAAAATTTGGGATTTTGGCGCCAAATGAAACATTTCCAAATTGCGCCCGGGTTGGGTCCAAAAATTCGAAATTCAAATAATAGGATTTTAAGCGGGTTCCAAATTTTTAAAATGAAATGTTTTATGATTAAAAAGCATACTCTCAAAACGGACACACGCACGTGCACGTAGCCATCCAAACTCGCCCGTTTCACTGAACGGGACGAGAACACAATGCACGGACACTACCATGAGACTAAGGATGTCAAGTAGGCCAAGATGAATATTTTTTAATTTTTATTTTAGATGCTAAAATTTGTTATATGCAGAATGACTTAGCCAGATAAAATTTTACAGTAAGACCCAAATAAGCAAGATAAATGAAATGAGTAATATCTAATGCTCAACCAATAACAGAAAATAGTAGCATTGGGCTCGGGTGTTACATTATACCCAACTACAAAAGAATTTCGTCCTCGAAATTCCAAGAATACAAGATAGAAGACTACAGGAAAAGGTGAGGATACTTCTGTCGGATCTCGTCTTCTCGCTCCCACATGGACTCTCCATGCGATCGATTACCCCAAGAAACGAGCACAAGGGGGATAACCTTGTTCTTAAGAGCCTTTTCTCTCCGATCCTTGATTTCAACTGGTCGCTCTTCAAAAGTTAGGCCCTCCCGTACAGTCAACTCCGAATGATCCAATACTTGGGTTTCATCTCGAACATACTTCCGTAGTTGAGATACATGAAACACATCGTGCATACCTGCCAAGGACTGTGGTAACGCCAAACGGTACGCTAGCTCTCCAACACGCTCCAATATCTCAAAGGGTCCAACGAATCGAGGACTAAGCTTTTCCCGACTCCCAAAACGAATCACTCCTCTAGTCGGTGATATCTTCAGGAATACCAAATCACCCACGGCGAACTCTAGAGGTCTTCTTGACGTGTCGGCCCAACTCTTCTGTCTGTCTTGAGCTGCCTTCATATGCTTCCTGATTGTATTCACCTTCTCGACTGTCTGTACCACCAAATCTGGTCCTAGTAACCTTCGTTCACCAACATCATCCCAACAAACGGGTGAACGGCACTTACGACCATACAATGCTTCAAACGGAGCCATCTGAATAGTTGCTTGGAAGCTATTGTTGTACGAAAACTCCACCAGGTGTAGATGATCCCCCCAAGAACCTTTGAAGTCCAACATGCAGGCCCTCAACATATCTTCAAGGGTCTGGATCGTTCTCTCCGATTGTCCATTAGTCTGAGGATGATAAGCTGTGCTAAACTTCAATCGAGTCCCCAAACTTTCTTGTAAACTCCTCCAAAAGTGCGACAAGAATCGAGTGTCCCGATCGGACACGATGCTTACCGGCACTCCATGCAATCTGACAATCTCCTGCATGTATCGCTCTGCCAAAGTCTCCGTCGATTGACCAACCCGAAAAGGAATAAAGTGAGCTGCCTTGGTCAAACGATCGACAATCACCCATACGGCATTGTTGCCCTTTGGACTCCGCGGTAAAGCCGTCACGAAATCCATGGTTATATGTTCCCACTTCCACTGAGGAATCGGAAGTGGTTGCAACAAACCAGCAACCCTTTGGTGTTCAGCCTTGACTTGCTGACACACCAAGCACTTAGCCACGAAGCGAGCAATTTCCCGTTTCATACCTTCCCACCAGAAGTGCTGTCGAATATCTCGGTACATCTTTGTCCCTCCTGGATGTACAGAGTAAGCTGAACTGTGTGCCTCCTTCATAAGCTCTTCACGCACATCTCCTTTTGGCACACACACACGGCTACCATATCTCAACGAACCGTCTTCATGGATCAGTAAATCGGTTCGTAGTCCAGCCTCAACCCGCTCTCGAAACTTCTGCAGTCTAGGATCCTGCGATTGTGCCGCTTTAATCTTCTCAACCAAGGACGACTGTACTTGCAACTGCATCAACTGTCCCGTAGAATGTGGTAGCACAACCTCCAAGTCGAATCTTCGAAAATCTGCAATGATCTCCTTCTGCGTAGTTAATACCTGAATTGCTGGTAACCGACGAAGCGCATCCGGTACAACATTAACCTTTCCCGGATAGTACTTAAGATCAAGATCGTAGTCAGCCATCAACTCCAACCATCTATGCTGCCTCATGATAGGCTCCTTCTGCGTGAACACGTACTTCAAGCTCTTATGATCTGTAAAAACTTCGACTCTTACGCCCAAAAGATAGTGTCTCCAAATCTTCAAAGCGAAAATCACAGCCGCAAGCTCCAAGTCATGAGTTGGATAATTCTTCTCATGGGTCTTCAGTTGTCTTGATGCGTATGCTACGACCTTCCCATGCTGCATCAAAACACATCCCAATTCTTTCCCAGATGCGTCGCTATGAATCATCAGTCCTCCGGAATTGTCTGGTACGGTCAGGATAGGGGCGGTTATCAACTTCTGCTTCAACGTCTCAAAGCCAACGCACACTTATCCGTCCATACAAAAGGTACCTCCTTACGCATAAGCTTGGTCAGCGGTTCTGCCAAACGAGCAAAGTTCTCCACAAATCTCCTGTAGTATCCGGCTAATCCAAGGAAACTTCTTATCTCAGCTACATTCCTTGGAATAGGCCAATCTCGAACTGCTGCAATCTTTTCGGGATGGACGGCGATTCCATCACCCGACACGACATGTCCCAGAAATTTCACTTCTTCCAGCCAGAATTCGCACTACTCATCTTCGCAAATAACTTCTCTTGTCTCAGCGTCTGCAGTGCGATCCTTAAATGCTCAGCAGGCTCCTCCGGACTCTTCGAGTATACCAGAATATCGTCAATGAATACCACAATAAACTGGTCCAAGAATGGTGAAAAGATCCTGTTCATCAAATCCATGAATATTGCCGGCGCATTAGTCACTCCGAAGGGCATCACTAGATACTCGAAATGTCCATATCGAGTCCGAAACGCCGTCTTGCAAATGTCTTCTGCTCTCACTCGGACCTGATGATATCCTGATCGCAAATCCAGTTTCGAGAATACCCTCGCGCCACTAAGCTGCTCAAAAAGTTCTCCAATGCGAGGGATCTGGTACTTGTTCTTAATAGTCACCCGGTTCAACTCTCGATAATCAATGCACATCCTTCTCGTGCCATCCTTCTTCTTTACTAAAAGAACTGGGGCTCCCCAAGGTGAGTTGCTGCTTCGAATCCAACCCTTCTCGAGTAATTCACCAACTTGTTTCTTAACTCCTTCCAATTCCACTGGTGCCATTGGATAGTAAGCTTTAGACACTGGCGCTGCACCAGGACTAAGGTCAATCGTGAACTCCACGTCTCGCTTCGGCGGTAAGCCCGATATATCTTCAAACACGTCCATAGAATCATGAACAACAGCCGGCTCTTTACTTTCATCACTTCCATTGATGCAAGAACATTGTTTGTCGGCCTAGCCCTAAACTCGACCGGCCCGACAGAACTGCTTCCTTACCGCAACTGCTGTCTGCTGTGAACTCCCAATTTTCCTGATATGCTCTGCTGTTCTCGAGCTGCCGTAAGAACCTGTGAGAAAGTGGTCAAACCCAGGGAGACGGTTTGCCTTTGGATGTCCACATCCAAGCTGCGCATGGACCTTCGTGCCCTGTCTGCATCGTTGGCGACTAAAGGTCCAGCGAAACTGCTGAGTCTCGTCCACTCTGCTGCATGCACGTCCACGGGTGCTCCATTCTGCCTCAGCCCAATAAATTTCTCTTCCATTTCCTCCCGTGCAGTCCGCGGGAAGAATTTCTCCAGGAAACTTTTAGAGAAGACAGCCCAACTGGTTAGCTTGGGCAGGCGGGTCTCCTTCACAAACCATCACTCTCGGCGTAAACCACTAGCTGAAAGCGCACCACAACAACTTAATTGTCCTCTGGAATCTGTGTCGCCATCAGCAAATTCTCCGTGTCACTAGCCACTGCTCGGCTGGTAACGGCTCCTCCAGACCAGTGAAAGTAGACGGACCCAAAAGTCTGAAATCTGCTACGGTCCCTACTCGTTCGACTGGTCTAGTTCCATCGTTGTTTACAGACTGCTGAACGATCTGCAAACCTTCCTGAAACGAATCTGCTATTGCTGGATCAGCTCAGTCTGTCTCTTTGATTTCCAGCATTCCTCTTATCACTCCAAGCATGGCGGCTTCGTTCACACGCCTCTGGTACGTATTCAACTTCTTACCTGTCATAATCCTGAACTCAAAACACCCAATATTAGCATGATGATAGATTCTGAATATGGATCAAGGCTAGAACTCCAAGATACTTAAATAGAGTACCGTATTGTAACTATGCCGCGGTATCATAGCCACAATTACTTAACTCCACCCAAGTCGCCTAAGTCCTAGGGATAACAAGAAATCAGGTTTTCGAGTCGACATGCAAAGTAAGTTTGCATGTCATAAAAGATATAATCAGGAAGAATGTGATTCAAGAATGGTAAAACGGTCAAGGTGGCAGGACATGTTTCCTAAACACGGGTATTCTGATTCGTGTATTGGGTACAATACCCAACTACAAAAGAATTAACCCGACTATCCTATGGCTCTGATACCAAAAGAACCATGTCACGCCCCGCTTCCCAGAGTGCGCAAGATTGGGCACGTGACATAGCCAACCATGCTACCTGTGGGTAGGAAATATCCATCCACAGTCACATTACGGTTGTAGAGATATCAAGAACAAAATAATAAACTAATCTAATACATGTCCAAATCCATAATAACCAGAGTCAATGATAAATAAGTGCGGAAGCAAATGATCCAATGCAATAATAGAAAGGTACGTCCCGTAATGCGGGATCACACCTGGAAATAAAATGCAATAAATGGACTAACCACTACAGAACTCACAAATCAGCCTGCTGGCTGAAGTACTCCTGCTCAGTCGTCGACAGTGGTAAAGAATCTGGGCCATGCAAAACCCAGACGTCAGCGCGTCATGTCAACCAATAATATAATATGAACATGGTAATAAGCAATGCAGGTATGAACATGAATAAAGCAGTACTAAGAAATAACAGTGCAGGGTAATGTGCAGTGGTAACTAAACTGTCCTATCAGGTTTCTACTCTATAGTCTTTGAAATCAATTGATGAATCGTCGATGTAACTTAATAGTATCCCGTGCGTGCCCGGGACCACGGTCAAAACCCTCGGGGCTGAATCCGAGACGTGCCGCTAAGCAGTAAAAGGTAGTAGGATGGACGAGTGATGTCAGCATCAACACTCCGGAGCTGGCCAAGCCCGTAAGACTGATCAGATCAATGTATCGAACTGTTGAGTTACAAGTCGGTTTCACCTTTGATTTCCCCATACCCCCAAGCTATGTATGTCAGGTCAGGTATTCAGTTGTCAAGGACTAATGCCAATACAAGATCCGGTAAAAGTAGGTCAGTCTGGATAGACAGCGGGAATGGTCAGGTTTGTCGGCATTAGGCATGAAATCAGCTAACAGGTAAAGCCATGGTACATCAGGTCAAGCCCGGTAATGTATAAAGGTGTCATGTCATGTCAAGAGTGTACGGTACCATGTCATGTCAAGTAGGAAGTGTAATAGGTCATGTCAGGAAGCACAAGATGTCATGTGGGTGCTCATAATCAAACTAACATAAACATGTGTATAAATAAACAAGCATGAGTACTATCAGAACAATAACTGGAACATGTAATATGATATGCAAATAGATATAATTTTAAGGATATGGATGCACAGTTATCGATTAGGGTTACATTTATAGTTCCAATATTAATTAGGATACAATTTATTAAACATAGAGTGTTAATATCACATTATTATGTAGTGATGTGATCTATGGATGCAATTATATGTATCTTAAATGCGATGGATGCAAACGGGTATCCGAAAAGTTATAAAACTATAAAATGGTAATGTGGGATGTACACCTAAACAATATGTGATATAAATATTGATATAATAATATTAATATGGATAGCATATTCAAAGCGATTAGTAACTATAAAAGATGTATTGATTAACCATGCACAAGAAGGTTCCGTTCAGAAATTTAGCGTCACCCTAATTTGTAAAATAGCTTAAAAATAGCAAATGTTCTCCAAAAGAGACGTATCTTATACCAAAACAAAGATAATTCAATAAGGTTTTCAGTTTTATAAGTATAAGCATCTCAGGTTATCCCTACAAAAAGTTATGAATATTCAAAGTTGAAAGTTTGCTGCTGGAATTTCCCTGGACAGCAGTTTAGAGACGTGTTCATTTGCATTTTACGTTAATTAAAAAATTTATTTTGCAAGTAAATATTTCATAGAGTTATAGTATTCTGAATTAGCTTCGTAACGAACTAAAGAACGTATACTAATGATTTTTCTATGATTTATAATGAATTTTATAAGATAAGGTGTACAGTAAATTTCAGATTTGTCATATCCGATTTTTCAACGACATTTCATATGTAAACTATAAGATTTTCAAATGTATAACATTATAAAATGAAGATTATAAAAGTATATAGCATGTAGCAAGATTAACTTGCCTCGATGGGTCGCGAATCGGGAAAACGGAACGTTAACCGTCGGCGGGGAAAACTCGCGACGGCGCACGGTTCACGGAATGAACCCAAACGACGAACAAAGGAACCATACGGGTCGGGGTATCTCGCTGGAACGTCGAGAAACGTCTTCGGCACGACGGAATTCCGGCAACGAAAGAACAGTTAAAAGAAATGAGAAACGAGACATGAAGCAAGAAGAGAAAAATGATAAAGAGAAGTACGGGAGAATATATAAGGGGTAGAGAGAGAGAGAAAGTGGGAAGAGAGAGAAGAAGGAGAGAGAGAAAGTGGGGCCCACGGGGTTAAAGGGGAGGTTGTGATTGGCTGAGAGAATAAATTGAGAAGGATATAAAAGATTGTAAAGATATTATATGGTTAACTTAAAGATTTAAAAGATAGGTAATGAACAGTAAGATATCAGGTTAGTTAGAAAAAATATATGTGATGGTTTTAATAATATTAAAATTTGGGATTTTGGCGCCAAATGAAACATTTCCAAATTGCGCCCGGGTTGGGTCCAAAAATTCGAAATTCAAATAATAGGATTTTAAGCGGGTTCCAAATTTTTAAAATGAAATGTTTTATGATTAAAAAGCATACTCTCAAAACGGACACACGCACGTGCACGTAGCCATCCAAACTCGTCCGTTTCACTGAACGGGACGAGAACACAATGCACGGACACTACCACGAGACTAAGGATGTCAAGTAGGCCAAGATGAATATTTTTTAATTTTTATTTTAGATGCTAAAATTTGTTATATGCAGAATGACTTAGCCAGATAAAATTTTACAGTAAGACCCAAATAAGCAAGATAAATGAAATGAGTAATATCTAATGCTCAACCAATAACAGAAAATAGTAGCATTGGGCTCGGGTGTTACACTATAATTCGGTCAAACTATGGTTGTCACATGTGTTTCTCCACACAGTATCTGGATAATATTACTTTTGCGCTGTTGGGTTATGCCAACGCCCTGTCCATCAAACCGTAACCGATTGCGGAACAAAATTTTTCTAAAATGGCGCTAGAACACCCCTATACTACGGATCTACCATAAATCCTAATCTAGCTAACATAAAAGGAGTTAGGAATGTTATACCGAATGATCCGTGTCCTTCGTTCTTGAACCATCATCCCAAGTTCCTAGTGGCCATCATGATCAAGCTTGGTCGTCGGTCTCCCTCCATCGAAGATGATCTACCTGAGATTCTATAAATCGAGCTCCAAACTCATAACCGAGGTAAGTAGGGTATCTAGTTCGCTAAACTAGATAGCCTAGAAGATATAGAGTCTAATGATGGATTGATTTGTCTCTAAACACCCTAACTTTCTCAACACATGAGACTTTTAGGGTGGAGGTAGAGGAAGAAAAAGCATGAGGAGATAAGAGTGTGAAGCATAGCAACTCAAGAAATGGTTAAGTGTTGTGAGCTCTGTTCCCCTCCGAATACAGAGACGCGACCGCGCAGGTCCGTCTTGCCTGAGATTCGGGGCAGATGCTAATTGGTGCTATCCGTCCACCTCTCTGAAGATGCCAAGTTGATTTATGGCACCGTGTATCGAAGGTTTAAAACGGATGCGGCCGATATAGCAGACTTCGTCAGATTCCCCCTCGCCTGAGGGGTTTTTTGATTGTGGGGACGCTCTTCCCTGCAGGCGGAAGCCCCTGAAGTTAATTATGCTATCGCATCGCGGTAACAACTTTCTCCTTCTCCAGATGGTCACTTCATGTCGTGTGTGTTTGTTTTGTTTTTGGTTGTCCGTGGATTGTATACGGAGACCAAGTTATGTTGTCGTCCGTAGGGCGTGGACTAGTCCAAATCCGTATCCTTCTTAGGTTTAGGTTTGGGGTTTGGGTTTAAGAATATGTTAGCCTTATTTGAGACTAAGATCAACTTAAACGTTAGTTAAGGATACGTTAGTCTCATTTTAGACTAAGATCAACTTAACGGGATCGTTTAGATCCGACAAGAGAGAAATTGGACTCCATTGTTTAGTTTAGTGACATTGCGGTCGATTGGTTTAAGGACATTACAGTCCGATATTAGTTTAAGGACATCTCGATCCAGGTTAAGGACATCATAGTCCGTGAGTTTAAGGACCTCACAGTCCAATGTTAGTTTTAAGACATCACGGTCGAGGTTAAGAACATCATAGTCCATGAGTTTAAGGACCCCACAGTCCAATGTTAGTTTTAAGACATCACGATCGAGGTACAGTCTATGAGTTTAAGGACCCCACAGTCCAATGTTAGTTTTAAGACATCACGGTCAAGGTTAAGGACATCATAGTCCATGAGTTTAAGGACCTCACAGTCCATGAAATGTATGGTTGTCGGGACCCGTCACCTCTTTGAAGACGTTGAGGAATTACAACGACAAATATCAAAGGAGTGAATAGATGTACCCTTAAACCAAGGTGGATTAAATGATCTATAGCCCAGTTTGGAACTAAGACCAGTTAATTAAATGATGAGCACATTGGCTTAGTTGAGTCTGAATTGAGGACTTATGGCCAACTTAGGCTAAGTCCAATTTTGAAGTATTGGCCCTCTATTGGACCATTAGACATTTTTCTGGGTTCATGCCCACATTATTTAGCAATGCTAAACAAGAGTTTGAAGGCTTTGATAACATTTGGGTCTTTGGCTGAGGATTAAACATTATACCTCTGAGTTTCTACTCAATTTTGAGATTCAATTGAAGGGGAGGCTTTGCCTCTAGAAAACTAGCCAATCTGACTAAAGCTAGTGTTAAACACTAAAGAACAACAGTGTTAAACACTGGAAATAAGATTATCAAATTAGTATTAAACACTAGAAATGTGATTCTCAAATTAGTGTTAAGTACTAAAAGATCACAGTGTTAAACACTGGAAAAATTGTCAGATTAATGTTAAACACTAGAAGAGGAAGGGGTCACGTGGGAGCACGTGATAGCATCAAAAAGTGGGGCCAGATCCCCTTTATTTTGTTCTGTAAACAAGTGTTAAACACTTTTCATAGCCATCAATGAGGGTCACGTGGGAGCACGTGAGGCATTGCCTCAAAGCTAATTTCTTCTCATCTGTGGGGATCTTTTCAGGGGTCACATGGGGACACATGACCCAAGTTCTTGGCATGCATAGAGATCTCTTTAGTCTCTTTATTAAATTCTCTGTAGGGTTAAACCCTAACTATGATTTTGGAGGAATTAAATTCCTATGTTTATGGAAGAATTAAATTCTTATGTATGGTTAAACCCTAATTTCTTTTAAAGGAATTGAATTCCTATATATGTAAAAGAATTAAATTCTTGTATAGGGTGAAACCCTAATTTCATTTTTTAGGAGGAATTAAATTCCTGTGAATTTGAGAGAATTAAATTCTCAATTAGGGTTAAACCCTAGTTCTGTCCATCTTGAAGGAATTAAATTCCTGTAATTCTAGGAGAATTAAATTCTCATATAGGGTTAAATCCTAGTTTTGTTTTGGGAGAATTAAATTCTCTAAACTCAATTCCCCCTCTAAGTTTTGGATTTGCATTGCAGGATCTCAACCCGATGAGAATTAAATTCTCAACTTATGGGGAGATGTGCTCTGTGCAGATCTTCAACAAGAGGAAGAACTAAGTTCTTTTGCAGAAGAGTTAAACTCTTAGATTTTGATAATTAAATTCTCTATTTGAAGTTTTGATCCCCTTTCTTTTCTCACCTAGGGTTTTTCTTTGTAGAGAATTAAATTCTCCTTTCTTTTCTCTCTGAAATTTCAAGATTCCAAGGCTCTCTCTCTTCCTCAAAATTCTATATCCAAAACTCTTCCTCTTGGCTCCTATTTATAGGAGAAGGAAAAGAATTAATTTATTTAGCAAATCTTTCATTGAAACATTTTGTTTGTTTTCATAGTTAACATGAGCCTTTAGATTATTAAGTGAATTTTATTCACCGTTGGATTTTTAATCCAAAGATATTCTGTTGTTATTTCTGGTGAGATTTAGGGAAATCTTTCATTGTCTAAGATTTTTCCATAAATTAGTGATATTTAATCACCCCTGGATTTTTAATCCAACGGTTCTCCTTAATCCTTTTCCATTTGGAAAGATTTTAGAGAAATTTAGAATTTTAATTCTATTAATTTATGAAGCTTTCAAAGCCTATCATGTGTTGGCACGTGACCGCTCCTCCTTCAGAGTTTTAATTCTGTACTTTAATTGGGCTGAAGGGTCATCACGTGTCAACACGTGACCTCTGGTCACGTGTGAGCACGTGGCCTTTGGTCACGTGTGAGCACGTGACCCCCCTTTGGGGTCTTTCTTCGGCCACTTGTTTTACTTAGTTTTTTTTTTAATTCTGTAAATAGATCACGTGTCAACACGTGACCATTGGTCACGTGTGAACACGTGATGCCTTATTGAGGCCTTTATAACTTTATAGCATTAAACTCTGCATTTCAACTGGGCTAAAGACCATCACGTGTCAGCACGTGATGCCCCTTTGGGGTCTTTCCTCAGCCGCTTACTTCTGCTTTGCTTAAACTATAACTCTGTAAATGGATCACGTGTCAACACGTGACCCTTGGTCACGTGTGAACATGTGATGCCTCATTGAGGAAATTCCTGATTTTTAATCAGGGAACAAATGCCCCCACAGCGTTGCTCTCACATGTCCGCACGTGAGTGCAACACTGTCACTTTTGTGATCGTTGGATCTGTCTAGGGAATAGGGTAGATGAAGCGTTTCCCATCACATCCTATAAATGCAGGGGTCTCTTCAGAAGCGCCTCTACTCTTTCATCTTCCTCCTTTGGCTAACTTTTCTTTTGAGAATTTAATTCTCGTTCCTCAGAGCTTAGTTCTCTGTCCTGCAAATTTTCCAGAGTTTAACTCTGTTGAAAGATTTTCTTTTTTTCAGGTAATGATCTTTGAACGATCGAAGAACCTTCACCGAAATCACCACGGGATTTTAAATCCACACCAAGGGTTGTCCCTTTTAACAAGAACCCATTTTTAAGTTCTTTAAAATAAAGAGAAAACCATTCAATCTTTCATCAACAGATCCTTTAGGGTTTCTCTGATCTTAAGGGTTTAATGATGGTGTTTGCCTTTTTCATGGAATTTAATTCCATCTCAAAAAAGAGTCTCTGGGAATTTAATTCCCCTTTTCCAAATGGAATTTAATTCTTATGAAGAACTTAGTTCTTCCCAGAGAGCTTCTTGGGGTTTTCTTGCCCTGAGTTGTCTCTTTGCAACCAAGAAGAAGAGGCCTGCAGTGTCGCTTTTTCTGGGAATTTAATTCCCTTAATTCTGTTTGATTTGTTACAGAATCCAAGATGGATTTCTTTTTAGGGGAATGTGTAGGGTCATTTGATATCCACTGTCTATTTAATGAGAATCTTCCTTTTGTCTCATTATAATTACTTTGCCTCATCATTAGCCAGCCGCCATCTTGATTTGGTAGGACCCATGTGTTTTGTAACCAATGGTCCCATAAAATGAATCCTCTGTCACTGTCTTTTTATATATATGTATCTTAATCACTGTTGGCTTCGCTTTAACAGTTTTCCCTTTCTTTATTTCAGGTACAATGACGTCTGTTCCGTATTTCCCTTTCACTCGCTCGGAAGCCGCTTTTCCCCAATCGCCATCTGACGAGGAAGTGATGGCAATGATCAGGGCTCATGACCCGAATTGCACCAATCTACTCCTGTGGGGGACCTGTTGGATATAGTGCCCTCTAAGTCAATTATTGGATCGCAGGTACGTGATTGCAATGATTGAGGGAGGACCTATACCGATAAACAGTCTTACTCGAGATGATAGTATGCTATCTGGTTTGTCTTTATCATCATGTAGATGTTGATAGAGCCCATAGGATTCTTGCTTGACTACCAGCAGTATGATGGCGATCATATAAGTGGGAGCTGGGGTCTATAAGCATATCCTTAAAGTGTCCCTAGTCGTGGTAGTTTCGAGACAGGGCATCGATACTCCGGAGTAGACTAGTGTATATATTCGAGACCCCGACGAGGGACGGTGGCCGGTCTCATAAGCCACTGGTGTCAGTTGGATCACCTAAGATGTATACAGGTGCTCATTGGGTTATGAGTACACCGGACAGGACTCGCCGGGAACATGCTAGTTGGTATTATACATATCGTCAGATAGCAGTTCCCTGGTGACATGTGTACATGTTAGTTCATCGACCTGAGGTCGTCATTTGTCTCGTGTGAGTTCCCACTGTGCTTTGATTTATATCCTACCACGGGTCAAAGGAGTCGTGCAAACAGGTATATTTTGGGTACAGTCCCGAGCCACATTGGAGGCAAGTGAGCGGATCGGCAGGGGATTCGTCTCTCCCGGTATTGGGGGTGAGATCGCGCTGTGTTTAGGAGAGCCATTACACGAAATCCCTGGCCAGGGTAATCGAGATATACTGGTAGGTATACCAGTAGTATCTCAGGGTGTTCTGGGCTGCTCTCTGACACGACTTATGCAGCTATTGGGGGTCTGACGTTTACCGACCCCCTAGGCCTAATATGCGATACTCATAGACGAACGTTCCGGACTGTACGGATATTGTCACTGTCAGGCTCAGTAGGATTTATAGATGAGTTCGCTCGTCATCTTCCCTTCCAATCAATACATAGGCAAACCGTTACGTACAGCTAGTACCTCTGACGTGCTAGTGGTTATACCCAGTGCCAGTATATTGATGAGTCATTAGAGTTCCCCACAGACACTTTCCCAAGTTCGGGCGAAACGTTGTAGATGCCGTATGGTATTATGGCAGGGTTCGGAAAATGCACATGCGTCTTCGCACGTGTCATTTTTCAGGCAGATAATACTGGTAGGCTTTGGTTTAAGCCGGATCCCAGTATTATACTGTGTAGATATAATATCTTTGTCTCAGTTGCATTTATATTCGGTCGTAATATAAATACGGGTATGTTTATACCATTACGGGGTTATCCTGAAATTCGTTTTCAGGATCACTTTTGGAAGTTGCTAGTTTCCAGTTTTCTATCAGCCGTATTTGACATTCGGTTAAATACGGATTTATCCTTTCGTCTTTTGGGTGAGTCATGGTTCTAGAAAATTCTAGAAATGGTGACTAGGATTAGTGACTCATCATTTGCATTAATTGTGAGGTGAGGTGTTAAGTGAGGTGGCTTAATTCATTTAATGTGTTTATACCACTCATTCTTTCTTCATGATAAATATCCTTGATATTTTTCTTTGATCTTTGGCTTACACTCACCCTCCCCTCTCCTACACTCACCCTCCCTCTTCTATAAGTGGCCGGCCCCCTCTTGTGAGGATGGGATGGTTTTTTCATTTGCTTGAGAGAAAAAGATTATGATAGTTTAAGGTATGGAAATTTCATATAGTTCAATTTCCATTTACCCGACTCCAATTGGCAACTTCATTAACCGTTCGTCCATAGCCTTGGACGTAACGAGACAAAGTATTCTACTCATTCTCTACTTCATCTTGGTCGTCTCTTTTAGCAAACTTGACGACCGAGTTGCCTCGGTTCAGAGACGGGAGCCCGTTTAAAGATCCGTCGACGTGGTGCCACCTGGACGACGAGACCGGAGATCGAGCAAGTTCGGATCAGCTGCTACATAGCGTGGGATGATGGTTGAAGACCGAAGGGCTCAGATCATTCGGTATAACAATTCTACCCTCTTTACAATTTGTTAGTTTAGCTTTAATGGCAGATCCGGGTTATAGTACGCGATAGCGCCAGTCGTAAAAGTTTTGTTCCGCATATTGGCGTCTGTTAGACGGCCGGGACGCTGCCGCGGACTTACAGTGGTATCAGAGCCTCACCATTAAGCTATACTAACTTGTGCTAACGCGTTTAAAAGATCGCTCGAACGGAATTTCCGAAACTACATTTTTCTATACATAAAGTTTCTGTTAATTTTAAATCTGTTCTAAAATTTATTTTGAGCACTTCAGAAAACTAAGCTGGCTTTTTTAAGAAATCCGTACAAATTTGGACTCGTGATCCCATTAAAGCACCGTGGATACGCGGTCAAACCTAGGGTTTGACCGCGCATCCGCGGCGGTTTAGTGGGAATAGAGCTCCAAATTTGTACAGGAGCTTCTTTGCAGGGAATTGTGGTTTCTAGTATTGTTCTTTTGGGCCCAGTATTTGTTACTGTACAGCAGATTTTCGTGGGGCTCACTTCGGGAAATTTTGTCGATCGAAATTTTAAACGTGTTAGTTTTCAGTACTTACTTTATATCTCCGACAGGGAATGTCATTTGATCGGTAAACCGCGTCTGATTGCTATAGTTCTTTTAGACGGGTTTGCGAACGTGACATTCGCGTTGATGTTCTGTGTTGTGCTGTGATGTTGCGGATTTGTCATGGTGGATAGCAGGATGCAATGATAGTGCAGTTTGGATTTATTTGTACATTTGATATTGCGGGGCGAGCGTCCAACATGTGGACTGCCGTCACTGCCTGTTGTATAATATTCTTTTGGGGCACGACCGGGTTGAGGTCGATGTACCCGTTGTACATATTTTTTATTTCTGTACTAGGTTTATCCCGCGTAGGAGTGCACGGATAGCCGGGTTCTGGAGGGCAACGGGTCCGTATCTCATGGATTTGAGAAGCAAAGGGACCTCACTCTAGAATTGGCAGACTATTCGCCGCACTCGTAGGGGGTACAGTTTGACCCAAGGAGGGGTGCTCAATTTACCGGATTCCGTGAAGTGCCGGGTGTTCCATTCACTATGCTGTGGGGACTACCTCGCTTCAGGTTTTTGGCGGGTAACTTGCCGCACCCATAGGGGTCTAGGTTTCATTGCACGGGCTTTCCATACGACCAGGGGAACGTCAGGTTTTAGCAGCGGTTCTGTGAAACCCGGGGATCCCAGATTATCTGTATTGTTCTGTGATGCTTATTACTTTTCTGTAATGTTGCATTTTATCACGCCTGGAGCGATTATTGTATATTAGTCTATATACTATTAGATGTTGTATATGTTTTACACCTGCGCTAGTCCATCCCCCGCTCTGTCGTTAGTTAAGTAACCTAACGGGTGATGACGGGACCCAGTGGCGAATGCGGATGGCATATACGTACATTTTATTTTCGTTCTTTTCTGGTGTGATTGATTGATGGGACTGCGTTGATTCTTATCAATGCAAGATAAAACAAACCTATATTTGATGTTGTTGGAACAAATTACAAAGATGTTTCCTTTTATTTTGCACAGTGATATTCAGTCAGAATATCTTGCACCTCATTTGACGAGGCAAGGGCCGAGATCCCTTCACCGGGAGTGACCCCTTGGGCAGAAGTTTACGTCAGGGTAATAACTTAAATATAGTCGATCACAAGTTGCTTTGCATAGCGGTATTCAGTTAGAATATCCTGCACCTCATTCCACGAGGAAAGAGCCAAGATCCCTTCACCGGGAGTGACTTCTTTAGCAAAACGTTTTCGCCACTATATTTATCTATCAGGTTCCTTCAACGAGATCAAGTTCATTACGTTAAAGGTTTTTCGCCAAAAACCAGCCGTAAACCTCCGTCATTTCTTATGGATGATCAGTAGTATTCAAGCTATGTTTGTTGGCCTATGTCAAGGCGTAGTGTTTGGTAGCTGCTGGGTATTCATTTGTTGCATAGATAGATGCATTAGTTTAGGACAGATGTACAGTCTTGTTGGCCTACGTCAAGGGCATGTACGATGACCTAAATTAATCAGGACAATGACGGGTAGAACATTGACATGTGACTTATGATTTGTTGGCTTACGTCAAGGTCATAAGAGCATGGGATAAAAATTATATCGGGAGTTTCAAACATACAGGAAACTTGCCAAACTTGGGCATACCTTCTGGAGTATAATAACGTGAGTGGATACCGTCACGTTATCATGCGATGAGAGTTGGATCCCGATTCCCACTGATGAGTTAGTTTACTCTTCGGGTGATCCCGACTAATTCTTCTTTCAGGTTTGGAGGAGAATTTGAGATTACAGTGGGAGGTTTCCTAATTAGATAAAATGATAACCATTCTGATCTAGATTAGAGTGCACGCAGAGTGTTTTCTTTTCTCTCTCTCTTTGTCAGCGACTTTTGACCGACCCTAGACTATAACTAAGTGACCAAAGTTGACCGAACCTTCTTAATTTACTGGCTTTTGGATTGTCTATAGTTGCATAAGTCATTGCCGCTCTTTTTTTACCCTTTGTATTTCTCAGAACAACCCGTATTACTACGGACATCCACTTCCATTGGATAGATCCATCGTATGGTTATATACGAACTCGAAGGGATTTCTTCGAGGATGGATCCAGGTTCAGGAGAATAGAATTGGTTTATTCAGTTGTCTTCTATTATCACCTTCTCTCAGGTTGCGAGGGCTCCTTGGTTTAGGAGAGTACACCTATTACGCTTATTGGATAGTCTTATTCCAAACCATAGGCAGGTGCCGAAAGGTAGGGAATGAAGAAAACCAATTAGCCTAAGCCGGGTGTACAGAAGGTAATAAATAAAGACAAAATAAAGGGATTAGAAAGAGGGCAACGTAAATTGCGACTGCTATCATTCACGACCAAACCGCGTACTTCATCGCCACTCCTACTTCACCTTTTATTTCTCCAGAACAACCCGTATCACTATGAACATCCAATTCCATTGGATAAATCCATCGTATGGTTATATACGAACTCGAAGGATATTTTTTCGAGGATGGATTCTGGTTCAGGAGAAAAAGGAATAAGGTTTATTCAGTTGTCTTTTATCATCACCTTCTCTCAAGTTGCGAGTACTCCTAGGATTAGGAGGGTACACCTATTATGCTTACTAGATATTCTTCTTCCAAACCATAGGCTGGTGCCGAACGGTAGGGAAGGAAGAAAACCACTTAGCCTAATGATGGTGTACAGAAGGTAATGACTAAAGACAAATAAAGGGAATTGGAAAGGTGGCAGGGAAATATACGGTTAAAGTCATGATTTGGATTATGGAAGAGGTATTACTAGGAATACCAGGATACCCCTACGAAACATATTTATGTTTCATATTTACTGTGCATTGTTAATTGAAAACAGATTTCCCGATTAGATACTTACTCCAGGGTATGTATTTACCAGATATCATTCTCACATCTGTATGGTTTTACAGATGTTGAATGGGAGCAAGTTATTGGGAATTATGTGATCATCCTCATTATATCAGAATTCGTTGTAATTGGTGATATTTGAGGAAATCGCCTGGGGACAGTTTTCAACCTACGACGCACAGTTTTTGAGTTATTCAACTCAACGAACTTATACAGAGTATTGTATGTTGTCCAGTGTCCATCAGGACAAAGGGGTTGGTCCTCGTACTATATTCTATTTACTTGTGACTTCTCTAGTTTATAGACAAGTGTTTCATAGAAATACAATGTCTAACTATTGAGAAGTTGTGGGTATAGGAATAAAGTAGAGAACCATGTATCGCAAGTATCGGGATTCTTCAAAGAGATAGAAGATGTAGATTCTTGTGATTGGTATTCAGTTAATAGTAATGGTTTTGAGAAACTTGTTTCTTTTTCAGGTTACTCATAATTGGATGGATTCCTAAGTTGAGTAATGCTGATTAGCCTCTCTCCATTAAGTTGATATGCACTGGAGACAGCTGCAGGATTTGAATCTGGTTCCAATTAAATAAGTGCCAAAATTTTCTATATTGGATATAGAATGGATCATATCTTAACGATGTTAAGGTAAGGGGAGTTGTCCAGCTTATGGTTAAAACCAGACACTGGATAACTCAAGGCACGTTTCTGTAATGGCAGTTTGTGGGTTGACCCTAGCTTTGACGAGGGTTGATTTTTTACCATTTGAAAGATTAATAGTGATATTGTTCTTGACTCGCCACAGTTTTAATAAAATGGATTTTTTCAGAAAATAGTAGTGGGAGTATGGTAGAACTGGAAGTGATTCCAGAACCGCAAACGATTGCGGAAAATCTAATAGGACCTATATATTCAATCAAGTTTGACATTCCAATAGCCACTCCCCAGATATAGTGGGTAACCTCAGACACCCGAGAGGTACTCCGGTAGCCTCAAGGACGGTGACAAGGAGGTTCTTGTTTACGCAGACTTGACACTACTGTTGTTCCAGACTATGAGACCCGGCAGGAGGATATATATAGCGTCGTTCTAAACTAGTTTTAGAAATGTACGTATATATTATTCTGCCAGAGGGTTGTCGTAATCAGTGGGAGCAGCGGAAACATAGTGGGCAAGTAGCTTATGTCTATTTATAGACTTGAGCAATTATAGCGGAGATAGATCATCTAATTTTGATGTGACAGTCATGGGTTTGACTTCATTAGAATATGGGATGGATCTGTTAAGAAGGTAGTAGGGTGTGATGTCTTGGTATTTGGATGACATACACAGAGTAGAAAGAAAAATTCCTATACTACGATCGGTTGTACTGTGGTCGTCACACAGTTGTTTCTCCACAAAGGATATGGATATAATATCTGACATTCTGGTTACTAGATCTATGGTTTTAGATCTAGATTTGGGTAGTTTCCTAATGTGGGTACTTTGATAGTATTCTAATAGTATTATAGAATAGATGACTCCTGGCATGGTGGTGTACCTGCAGGTGATGGAGTCACCCTCTCTAAAGGTGTCTTACAGACTAAAGGGAAGAAGGACGTACATGATTGACAGATCACTTGCTTGGGCAATTGAGTCAATCGTGAGATGTCAAGTACCACACCAGATGTCGTTATTGCACCAGATGCGATAAGTTTATATTAATCCAATCCTGAAGAAACATACGGAAGCAGTTATAGAACATAAGTACAAGTTCTACGGATTTGATGACGGCAGCCTCTTTCGGGAGACGGTTATTATTCCAGGCTTCACAGGTGACTTGGATGACAGAGTGATTGTCAGAGTTATAGTTTTCCCTCAGACGAGGGACAGTATTATGGACAGGTGGTCCAAGGGGATACTGTGGGAGGCCTGGTGCTGGGCACTGATTAGTTTCAGGGATTGATACAGTCTAAGAAGATTGGATTTGGAGTTCATTTATGAACTAGGTCCCATCAGATATCCAGACATATTCTAAGACAGGTATTACTCAACCCGGGAGATGGTTTTCTCCGCGAGGTTGAGATATAGAGAGATACAGAAAGAAACACCGAAGCGGATCCACTCACTGAGGCTATTTCTCGAACACAATAGTTTTGCAAACGAGCTTTGTGAAACTGATCAGTAGAGGAGTTGGATGCTCGGTATCACACGAGCTGTGAGTACACACCATCGCAATAATTGGCCTTAAGTGCAAGTGGGAGATTGTTGGATATAGTGCCCTCTAAGTCAATTATTGGATCGCAGGTACGTGATTGCAATGATTGAGGGAGGACCTATACCGATAAACAGTCTTACTCGAGATGATAGTATGCTATCTGGTTTGTCTTTATCATCATGTAGATGTTGATAGAGCCCATAGGATTCTTGCTTGACTACCAGCAGTATGATGGCGATCATATAAGTAGGAGCTGGGGTCTATAAGCATATCCTTAAAGTGTCCCTAGTCGTGGGAGTTTCGAGACAGGGCATCGATACTCCGGAGTAGACTAGTGTATATATTCGAGACCCCGACGAGGGGCGGTGGCCGGTCTCACAAGCCACTGGTGTCAGTTGGATCACCTAAGATGTATACAGGTGCTCATTGGGTTATGAGTACACCGGACAGGACTCGCCGGGAACATGCTAGTTGGTATTATACATATCGTCAGATAGCAGTTCCCTGGTGACATGTGTACAGGTTAGTTCATCGACCTGAGGTCGTCATTTGTCTCGTGTGAGTTTCCACTGTGCTTTGATTTATATCCTACCACGGGTCAAAGGAGTCGTGCAAACAGGTATATTTTGGGTACAGTCCCGAGCCACATTGGAGGCAAGTGAGCGGATCGGCAGGGGATTCGTCTCTCCCGGTATTGGGGGTGAGATCGCGCTGTGTTTAGGAGAGCCATTACATGAAATCCCTGGCCAGGGTAATCGAGATATACTGGTAGGTATACCAGTAGTATCTCAGGGTATTCTGGGCTGCTATCTGACACGACTTATGCAGCTATTGGGGGTCTAACGTTTACCGACCCCCTAGGCCTAATATGTGATACTCATAGACGAACGTTCCGGACTGTACAGATATTGTCACTGTCAGGCTCAGTAGGGTTTATAGATGAGTTCGCTCGTCAGCTTCCCTTCCAATCAATACATAGGCAAACCGTTACGTACAGCTAGTACCTCTGACGTGCTAGTGGTTATACCCAGTGCCAGTATATTGATGAGTCATTAGAGTTCCCCACAGACACTTTCCCAAGTTCGGGCGAAACGTTGTAGATGCCGTATGGTATTATGGCAGGGTTCGGAAAATGCACGTGCGTTTTCGCACGTGTCATTTTTCGGGCAGATAATACTGGTAGGCTTTGGTTTAAGCCGGATCCCAGTATTATACTGTGTAGATATAATATCTTTATCTCAGTTGCATTTATATTTGGTCGTAATATAAATGCGGGTATGTTTATACCATTACGGGGTTATCCTGAAATTCGTTTTCAGGATCACTTTTGGAAGTTGTCAGTTTTCAGTTTTCTATCAGCCGTATTTGACATTCGGTTAAATGCGGATTTATCCTTTCGTCTTTTGGGTGAGTCATGGTTCTAGAAGATTCTAGAAATGGTGACTAGGATTAGTGACTCATCATTTGCATTAATTGTGAGGTGAGGTGTTAAGTGAGGTGGCTTAATTCAATTAATGTGTTCATACCACTCATTCTTTCTTCATGATAAATATCCTTGATATTTTTCTTTGATCTTTGGCTTACACTCACCCTCCCCTCTCCTACACTCACTCTCCCTCTTCTATAAGTGGCCGGCCCCTCTTGTGAGGATGGGATGGTTTTGTCATTTGCTTGAGAGAAAAAGATTATGATAGTTTAGGGTATGGAAATTTCATATAGTTCAATTTCCATTTACCCGACTCCAATTGGCAACTTCATTAACCGTTCGTCCATAGCCTTGGACGTAACGAGACAAAGTATTCTACTCATTCTCTACTTCATCTTGGACGTCTCTTTTAGCAAACTTGACGACCGAGTTGCCTCGGTTCAGAGGCGGGAGCCCGTTTAAAGATCCGTCGACGTGGTGCCACCTGGACGACGAGACCGGAGATCGAGCAAGTTCGGATCAGTTGCAACATAGCGTGGGATGATGGTTGAAGACCGTAGGACTCGGATCATTCAGTATAACAATTCTACCCTCTTTACAATTTGTTAGTTTAGCTTTAATGGCAGATCCGGGTTATAGTACGCGATAGCGCCAGTCGTAAAAGTTTTGTTCCGCGTATTGGCGTCTGTTAGATGGCCGGGGAGCTACCGCGGACTTACAGGACCTAGTACAGTCACATCATCCGGGGTCGCTGGAGTTTTCTTTGCGAAGTACCGACGAAGCCTACCTTTCCGTTCCTGCCGATGGATCCTCCAGGGACAGTCTTTGCTGTAGAGATGCCTAATTGGACTCCGCTAGGACGACTTGAGCCTTCGATGACGGGCATCCCGAATCATCCTATCCCGGCCATAGATATTCTGGGACGCCGCATTTGCCAGGGCGAAGCCCAGCCATGGGGGCAGATTTATAAGATAGGCTTACCCCTCGACACCCCACGGGCTATCTGCTTTGGGCTCGCTACATCTTATCCGCCTACCGCGCGCGACTGCAGAAGGTTGGGCTTTATCAGGCGATCTATGCGTCCCTCTTCCACCACCCATCTCCTCACGTCTGGTGGGTTAAGGCCTTCCTGAACCAGTGGAATCTCCCCACCAACACTTTCCTCCTGGGGGACCGTGAAGTTTCGATTTCTTTAGAAGAATTTCACGAGATCTCGGTGCTGCCAATCAGAGGGACTCTTTATGAAGAGCTGCTGTCTCCCGACGAGTATGTCTTCAAAGCTGAGCCTGCAATGCTTGACAGCTTGTCTACCGAGAACGCCGTCCGTCACAAGCGCCCGAGTTTGATCAAGGCGCCGGGCATCTTTGACAAACTGTTCACAGAATCTGAGGAGCAGGGCGTCACCTTTAAGAGCTTCATCGCTTGCTTCCTTCGCGAGGGCATCCTATCGAAGACGGCTCCAAAGTTTGCAAACGTCAATGACCCCTTTGTGTTTGGTTTGAATAGGCGGCCGACTAAGGAATCGGATTTACCGCAGTATTATATTCCCATTATACCGCCGGTATCTTTCGAATTGATTGCAGCTCCTGGCATGGACGAGGAGACATTCTTTGTGGGTTTTATCAGTGTCTGGCTTAGCTGGTTCATCATCCCCATGCATCGCCGCTTCATGAGAGTCTCGGTTATCTATCCGGTTCATCGTATCGTTGAGGGGACACGGCTGACCGTAGGCATCCCGGCGCTAGCGCATCTTTATCATGGATTAGGCGCCGCGGCTAATACTTCGACCCCCGGCGTGGACGTAGTAAATTTTTCTCTCCATTATTTCACGTCTTGGATCGAGATGCACGTGTTGGGAGCTTTTGCTGTGCACCAGAGAACTGCATTTTACAATGCCTACACTTTCCCGCGGCTCATGCGGCTAGTGGATGCTTCTGCCCCTGACCCGACTCAATTTAGAGCCATTCGTGCATTGATTGCTCCTTACGCTACCACGGGCGGATTGGTATTCGTTGATCGGGTTCTATCCTCTCCTTCAGGTCTAATCCAACAACTCCATGACTTGTCGAAAGAGGGGGCACCTTCTCTGAAGCCCCGGGAGGCCACGCACTTGTACACGATCAGGCTAGGTTATCTGGTATTCCGTCAGAACAGTGCGGCTCTTTTTATGCGGTACAATCCGCATCGCTTCGCTCGGCAGCTGGGATATGATCAAGGCGTTCCCTTCGAGGCTTTTACAATTGCGCCGGTCCCTTCACCCGAAGCTGTTCGTGATGCTGCTCATCACTTCATGAGGCTAAATACTGGTTCTTACTTCATGATCCTCAAAGCCGATCATATTCCCCGATGCATGGGGTCCTTTACGGGCTGGTATCTTCATCGGCTCAACCCAGTTATTGCTGAGGAGAAGAGGTTGCTTCTTGGCTATGGCGCTCCTGCTTCGGCTCAGGCCACGAGAGTTCCGCTGCGGCCGCGCGCACCGGTCCGCTTCCCCTTGAGGGACACCAGTGTTGCGCTCATTCCGGAGGAGTCAGAGGTGGACCTTACTCCCACAGTTGGTATGCCATTGGATACCCGGGCTCAGTCAAGGGGTAAAAGGGCGCCAGTAGCAATACCACTGCCGGCGGCGTCAACAATGGCCGTGTCGTCATCGGCAGCACCGTTAAGCGAGGGTGCCGGCAGTGAGGGTGGTGAAGGTGAGGTGGGTCGGCGTCGTGCCAAGGCTTCACGGGGGAGGAAACGGTCGTCTTCGACGGTCGGTTCTGGATCCAAGCGGCCGAGGAAAACGGCTACCGATCTGCTCGACTATTTAGTAGAGTCTGAGCCCATTCTTCCGGACGAGCCCTTGGCCATGCAAGAGTCGGATGCTGGCCTGCTTTTTCCAAGTTCAACTGCCGAAGAAGCCGCACAATTGGCTGAGGCTATAAGACGTTCTAAAGATGAGTCTCAGAACGTAAGGGTTCCGAAGAAGCCCTATCCCGCCGTAATTTTTTATGAAGACCCTTTGTGGATCCGGCGGTGATTTATCGGCCCTTTGGAGGAATGGGGTTAAAGGGCTCTTAAACAGGCTATTTCGGAGGACGCTGCGGATGCGCTTTCATTGTGGACTGGAGGCCATGAGTCCACCCTTGAACCTCGGCGAGCACACCTCCTCGAGAAGGAGCATCGGCTTGAACAAGCCATATTGAAAGCTTCCTTACGCATCGGTATGTTCCTGTATTTCTTTGTAATACTTCATACTGTCTGCACTTGTATATATGTATTCTTATTCTTGTGTGAACTGTGCAGAGACTCGACGATGGGGGAGGTTTCCACGGGTTTGTTGACCGTAGAGCCTGCTGATACCCCTTGTGAAATACTGCTCAATGTGGAGGGGGTTGATGAAACGGTCCTTCTTGTGATAGAGCCTCCTGCGGTGGTTCTTGCTCCCGAAGCACTCACTCCTTCGGGAGAGGCACCCTTGGTGGTTTCCGTTCCAACGGATCTCCCTAGGGGCGGCCCGGAGGCTAGGATGGAGGTAGTCGAGGCTACCCCCCTTTATTGGAGCCCGAAGTCGCGGCGGAGGCCGTTGAAGCTGCTATCCCTCCTATTCAGAATGGGAGAAGCATCGAAGGTAACCTTCCACATTTTGAATTAGTATCCTTTCCATTATCTGAACTTTTCTGTCTTTTCAGAGTTGCGCGGATTGGCGGTTTCGATTGCTGACTTGTCTCCCAGGCAGTCTTTTCAGCGCCTGTTGGAGATGACTGCTGTTAGTGTATATGCCCTAGAGGCCATTACTGTATCATACTAGTTTGTATATTACTTAATGGAAGCTTGGGATATTCACCTTGTATAAACAATCTTGCTCAATATAGTAGTATGCTACTTGGTTTGTTTCTACTTCAATGTGTACTTGTGTTTATTTCAGTATATCACTTATACGCATTAGTGGAGCCCTTAGGATCTTTGCTTGATTACCAGCGTTGTGATGGCAGTCACACTAGTGGGGGCTGGGTAATCTATAGGCACATCCTTATACAGGTCCCTAGTCGTAGGACTATCGAGACAGGGCATCGATACTCCGGAGTAGACTAGCGTATGCGCTTCTCATCCCAGTGTGGGAGATGGTCTGTCCCACAGCCATCAGTACGTCGTACTGGAGATAGTATACGGGTGCTCGTTGGGTTACGAGTACACTGGACAGGACTCGTCGGGAACTGACAGGTTGGTATTATACCTATCGTCAGTTATCAGTTCCCAGGTGACATGAGTACAGCTTAGTCCGCTGACTTGACACTGACACTTCGCCTCGAGTGTGTTCCCACTGCACTTTGATCACTACCCTACCACGGCTCAAAGGAGTCGTGTAAACAGGTGGTGGTTGGGTGCAGTCCCGAAGCACTTGGAGGCAGTGACGGTTAGACAGGATTCGTCTCTCCCGGTATTGGGGGTTGACATCGCGCTGTGTCTAGGAGAGCCATTACACGAGTAGTCCCTGGCCAGGGCAAGCGAGATATACTGGTAGGTTTCCAGTGTTATCTCAGGGTGTTTTGGGCTTCACTCCGACACGACTTGTACCGCTATTGGGGGACTGACGTTTTACCGCCCCCTAGGCCTGCCATGCGATGTATCAGACGAACAGACCGGACTGTACGGAGAATGTCACATTCAGACTCAGTAGGAGTTCAGATGGGGTTTCACCTCGTCAGCCTTCTTGTCGGCATCTACCTGGGGACCGTTACGCACAGCTAGTGCCGCTTGCGGTCTGTGGTTAAACCCACTGCCAGCGTAGTGTCGAGTCTTTAGAGTCCCACACAGAGGGTATTCGCCTCTGGGCAAAACAGAGTAGAGGTCGCATGGTTTTGCGACAGGGTTCGTTCTCATCCGCGCACTTGTGCACGTTTGGAGTCCGGACGGATTATACTGGCAGGCTCTGGTTTGAGCCAGATACTGGTATATGTTTTGGGGGTTGCTTTTATATCTTGGTATTCTTGTTTTTCGGAACGAGAATGCAGGTGTGTATGCACAGTTGCTTGAGGCGGAGAATGAGGTTTTTTCATTAGGGTTTCGGAACGGGTGCGTATGCACAGTTGACAGTCTTCATTTTCCAAACCCTAATGGATTTATATATTATCTATTAATAATAATAATTAAATGAGAATTATGTTATGGTTGTTTTTTGTTGACTTGTTGACCTTGGTTGACTTGTTGACCATTGACCACTTTCATGCCTTGAAAGTCTTCCTTGATTCATGCTTACTTTTTATTAAATGAAGCATGGTTGTGGTCATTCAAAATACTACCATCAACTATTCTCATTTTCAATTATTATCATTTAGATAATTCATTTCTTTTGCAATATGGTTGCAAGAAAGAAATAATTGAGCTCATTCTATCATAACCTCTCTCTCTCCTCATTTCCTCTTCTTCTTCCTCTTGAAAAGAGAAACCTTCTCATGTGTTGAGATTCATTCTCTTTAGAAACAAAAGCAAACCCTAATCACTCTCTACTCATTCTAGGATGAAGGTTTAGCAAGCCGGAAACCCTAGTTCACTCAAAGATCGAGGAAGAGCCCAAAGTCGAACCTTCGAGGTGGATCCATCTTCGACGGGAGAAGGCGACGAAAAGAGAACCATCAACCTCTACAAGGTTTGAAGAAGAAGGAGTTCAAGTTTAGGTATAACCATCTTCCATAGTAGCTAACTCTCTTTGGCAAGAACACTAGTTTTTGTTTAGACAACGATCCCGACCAAGTTTAGTCCATGTTGCCTCTTGCGATAAAAATTCGTTTTTTATACCGTTTCCGCCTCCCCGTAAGCACCGGGGGTCGCAATATGGACTTACAGTGGTATCAGAGCCTAACTAAACTTAAACTAGCTTGGTAGTGAAGTGTAACGAAGTTCGGAACCGAAAAATCGCAAAACCGGAAAAACAAAACCCTAAGTTTCTGTTGAAATTTTTTCTGCTCAAAATGAAAAACGTTATACTTGTAAATTCGTCTCAGGGTTTTCTAAGAACACCCACCAAAAACGATAGCATGATTCATCCAAAGCGCCGCCCTTCCGCGGCCTCACCTCTTCATCTGGCCGCGGAACCGCCGCTGTTTGGTGTCATCTCTGCATCGTTTTTTGTGCAGTGTTCTTCTGTGTTGGTTTTGGGATTTTTAAGATATATTATATGTACCCAGATTTTCCAGAACTGAAATTCACTTTTGGGGTCCTATAATTCCGTATTTTTTTCCGAACTTCACTGCACTTTGGCTATGTTGGTTATATCTGTGTTGTTTGCATGTATTGAACGTCGGCTAATCGCTATAAGTCGATTAGTCGGGGTTATACATGATCTGTAATGTGCTGGAATGTGTATATGAATCTGTTGGACTGTCGCGGGTGAATAGCCGGGGTGGATGTGAGATGAGCTTTTGTTTTTCTTTCATTCATTGTAAATGTAAATTGATGTAATAATATTATTTGTTTGGCCGCACAACCGGGTCGGGGTTGTAGCCGTCATTGTATAATTCTTTTTACTGTTTTTGCTCCTAGGATAGACCCATGGAGGGGTGCACAAACTACCGAGTACTTGGCGGGTAGTTTGCCGCACCCGTAGGGGTCTTGGGTGGGGTATTTGGCTATTCACCGCGACCGTGTTATCCGCTTTTCGTTTCAGGCTCGAAAGGATTGCGGATTGCTAGTATATCCAATGTATTCATCTGTGATCTGTAATGTCTATCATTGCTTTCTATTTAGGCGTTGCTTATGTTTTACAGCCGCGCTAGCCCAGCCCCCGCTCTGTCGTTAGTTAAGTAACCTAACGAGTGATGACGGGACCCCGTGGCGAATGCGAATGGCATAAGCGTACGTCATATTTTTAGTTGTTTTCTGCAATGGTAGGAATTAAATGATGGGACACATTAAAAGAACTAATGCAAGAATATCACGCATTAAAAGAACTAATGCAAGATAATAAACCAAGTTTAAGTCGATGGAACACTTTCGAAAAACCACTCGGTTCTTTTCAAAACTAACTTTTAAATGCGGAGCTTGAGCCACTCCTTCTAAAAGCTATCTCGTTCCATCGATTATATCAAGTTCACTACGTTCACGGTTTCGCCAAAACCATTCGTAGCCCTCCGTCGTTTCACATAAATAGTCAATAGTATTCAAGCTGTGTTTGTTGGCCAAAGTCAAGGCATAGTGATTGGTAGCTATTGGATATTCATGTGCAGCATAGATAGATGCGTTGATTTGGAACAGTCGTACTGCCTTGTTGGCCAAAGTCAAGGGTATGTACGGGTGGATTCAAATTAACCTGGATAACGACGGGAAGAACTTGACATGTGACTTATGATTTGTTGGCCAAAGTCAAGGTCATAAGAGCATGGGGCAAAAATCCACATCGGGAGTTTCATAAGTACTGAAACTTGCTAGATTTGCATACCATTTGGAGTGTGATGATTATGGTAGGATTCCTTCATTTTCGTCACGCAATGATATTTGGATCCCGATCCTACTGTGAGTATATGCTACTCCTCGGGAAATTTCTCACTAAACGATCAATGCTATAAACCTAGTAGGTGCCTAGAAAGGTGTTAGCGGGGCTACGCCCCCAGGGAAAAGAGGTTCTTAAATTAAGGAACTTCGCGAAAGCGTTGGAAAACCTCCCTCGAAGTACCGACACTGGCCTGGCTGAACGGTTAAGCAAGTATTGTACGGTGGGATTGATCCCGGCTAATTCTTCCTTTGTGGTTTGAGGAGGGATTCGAGAGACAGTGGGAGCCATCCTGTTTAGACAAATTAAAAACCATTCTAAACTTGCAAGAGCATCGTGCTAAGTGTTTCTTCTCTCCCCCTGCAGCGACCAAATCGAAATGACTGGACTTAAGTTACTTCTAGATAAAAACATACTGACAGGGCCAAACTACAAAGATTGGCTCAGGAATGTCAAATTGGCAATCTCTTACGACAAGCTGGGGTATCTTCTTACCACCAAAGCTCCCCCCGTCCCAGGTCCCACCTCCAGCGTCGCGGATAAGGAAATCCGTAAGACTTGGGAGATTGACAGCGCGAAGGCCAGATGCCTCGTACTTGCCTCGATGGACAATGACCATCAGAGGAGGCACGAGAATATGGATTTGGAATCCATATTTCTTCATACAAAAGAACTGTATGGAGAGCAGTCTCGTATCGCAAGATACGAAGTGTCGAAGAAGTTATTTTCGACTAAGTTGGCCGTCGGATCATCGGTAGCGGACCACGTGCTTAAGATGATTGGCTACACTGAGGAGCTCGCGGAACTTGGGACCACGTTGGATAGTGAACTCTACACAGATATAATTCTCCAGTCCCTTCCATCCACTTACGCCCAGTTCATACTGAATTTCAACTTGCAAGAAAAGGAAGTTGAACTTTCAGAACTCCTCAACCTGCTGAGGAGCGCAGAGGGCACCCTACAGAAGGGTAGGGATACATCCACTTTGTTTGTAGGAGGATCTTCTTCTTCTAGGTCCAAGGCGAAAGCCAAGGGAAAGAAGAGGAAAGCCCCCGCCAAACCAAAGGGCGGTGTTAGTAAAGTGGGTGCGAAGGGAAAGGAAAAGGCAACAAAGATAGCGGGGAAGCTTGTTGGTAAAGAGGAATGCTTCTATTGTCACAAGAGTGGACACTGGAAGAAAGATTGCAGGGCTTGGAAAGCCAGGACACAGGAACTGAAGCAGGTTGCGGCTTCAGCTTCAGGTGTGTATGTTATTGAAAACTGTCTTTCTATAAACTCTACTTCCTGGGTATTGGATACCGGATCAGGATCTCATATCTGTAATTCTTTGCAGGCGTTGAGAAACCGTAGGTTTTTGAAGGAAGGTGACATGACCCTCAGAGTTGCGAACGGAGCTAGCATGGATGCTAAAGCCGTGGGGGACTATCACCTAGGAATGTCAGATGGACATGTTTTGGTTTTGCGTAATTGCTTTTTTGTACCCAACGCAACTTGTAATATCATTTCTGTATCTTTGGTTTCTAAAGAAGGTTATGAATTTGCGTTTGTAAGTAATGTTGTTAACATTCACCTTAATCAAGTTCTGATTGGGTCAGGTATATTGAGCAATGGTATATACGTATTAAACCAACCACAGATTTTTAATGTCCAGAATACACACAAAAGAAAGTCACCAGATATCAATCAGGCTTTCTTATGGCATTGTAGACTGGGTCACATCAATGAGAGAAGGTTGACTAAGTTAAATACAGAAGGATATTTGGATCCGTTCGAATATCAATCGTATGCCACTTGTCAATCCTGTCTCAAAGGAAAGATGACAAAGACTCCGTTCACTGGACACGGAGTAAGAGCGAGCGAGCTCTTGGGACTCGTACACAGCGACGTGTGCGGTCCAATGTCTACACATGCGCGAAGCGGTTATTCTTACTTCATTACTTTTACGGATGATTTTTCAAGATACGGTTATGTCTTCTTAATGAAACATAAGTCCGAAGCTTTTGAAAAATTCCAGGAATTTAAGAATGAAGTAGAAAAACAAACCGGCAAAAGTATCAAGATTCTAAGATCGGATCGAGGTGGAGAATACTTAAGTGCCGAGTTCCTGAATTATTTAAAAGAGAATGGGATTCTCTCTCAGCTTACTCCTCCATACACTCCGCAACACAACGGTGTATCGGAGAGACGGAACCGAACCCTATTGGATATGGTACGGTCCATGATGAGTAATGCTGAGTTACCGCGATCATTCTGGGGGTATGCGCTAGAATCAGCTGCGTACCTTTTGAACCGAGTTCCTACTAAGACTGTGCCTACTACACCATATGAGATGTGGTGTGGGAAGAGACCCCATCTCAGTTACATAAAGACTTGGGGATGTCCAGCTTTTGTTAAAAAGCAGCATGTGGACAAGCTCGAGGCACGCTCAGTACAGTGTAAGTTCGTGGGATATCCAAAGAACTCTAAGGGATATTTCTTCTACTGTGAAGAGGAACAAAAAGTTCTTGTTTCTCGTCATGCCTACTTCTTGGAAACTGAGTTTTTGGAAAACCAGATAAGTGGGAGCACAGTAGAACTGGAAGAAATTCCAGAACCACGGACTATTACTGAAAGCTTAGTGGAACCAGAAGGTTCAAAAGAACAGGACATTCCTACGCCGCTCCGCAGAAGTAGTAGGCAGTCTCATCCGCCCGAGAGATACTACGGTTTTCTCATAGACGGGGATAGAGAGGATTGCATCATAGACTATGATGAGCCTACTAGCTTCCAGCAGGCCGTTCAGAGCATTGACTCGGTAAAATGGCTGGATGCAATGCGGACCGAAATGGAGTCCATGTACACCAACAAAGTATGGACGTTGGACATTGCTCCAGACGGGGTAAAACCCGTAGGATGCAAGTGGATCTTCAAAAGGAAGATTGGTGTAGATGGACAGGTTGAGACCTATAAAGCTAGACTTGTAGCAAAGGGTTTCCGTCAAAGACCTGGCTTGGACTATGACGAAACCTTTTCTCCAGTGGCTATGCTGAAATCCATTCGGATCCTTCTTGCCATTGCTGCCTTCCACGATTATGAGATTTGGCAGATGGACGTAAAAACCGCTTTTCTAAATGGAAGTTTAGAGGAGTGTGTCTATATGGATCAGCCAGAGGGTTTCATTCAGAGTGGGAGCAGCGGAAAGGTGTGCAAGTTGCTTAAGTCCATCTATGGACTAAAGCAGGCATCGCGGAGTTGGAACATCTGTTTTGATGAGACGGTCAAGGAATTTGACTTTATCAAAAATCCAGATGAACCATGCATCTATAGTAGATTTGTAGCGAGAACTGTAGTATTCCTTGTTTTATACGTGGATGACATTCTCTTAATAGGAAATGACATTCCTATGCTACAATCTGTCAAGGGTTTCTTGTCACACAGGTTCTCCATGAAAGACCTGGGTGATGCCTCCTACATCCTGGGGATCCAGATCCATCGTGATAGATCCAAGAGGATATTAGGACTTTCACAGTCCAGGTACATCGACACCGTACTGAAAAGATTCAGTATGGAAGATTCCAAGCGCGGTAACTTACCGGCTTGTCACGGGATCACCCTCTCTAAAGAGATGTCTCCCAAGACTGATTTGGAGAGGGATCGCATGTCTATTATACCCTACGCTTCTGCGGTAGGCTCTATAATGTATGCGATGTTGTGTACCAGACCGGATGTAGCTTATGCACTGAGTGTAGTAAGCCGGTATCAGTCAAACCCTGGGGAGAAACATTGGATAGCGGTAAAGAACATTCTCAAGTACCTGAGGAGGACTAAGGAGATGTTCTTGGTGTATGGCGGAAAAGACCTCAAGATTGAGGCCTTTGCTGACTCCAGCTTCCAGAGTGACAAGGATGATTCCAAGTCCATGTCGGGTTTTGTCTTTACCCTCAATGGAGGGGCGGTGTGTTGGAAGAGTTCCAAACAGGAAACCGTTGCAGACTCGACTATGGAAGCGGAATACATCGCTGCATCTGATGCCGCAAAAGAAGCTGTCTGGATAAGGAAGTTCTTAAAAGAACTTCAGGTGGTTCCGTCCATTGTTGACCCAGTACCTCTGTATTGCGACAACAACGGGGCTATAGCTTTAGCAAAGGAACCCAGGTCCCATCAGAGATCCAGGCACATCTTGAGGCGGTATCACCTGATCAGGGAGATCGTGGATCGCAAGGAGATCGAGGTTCGGAGGGTTGCTTCAGAAGAGAACACTGCAGATCCATTCACCAAGGCCCTACCCCAGACTCAGTTCGAGCGGCTGATCGAGATGATAGGTCTTCGATACGCCAGTACATGGCCTTAGTGCAAGTGGGAGATTGTTAGTGTATATGCCCTAGAGGCCATTACTGTATCATACTAGTTTGTATATTACTTAATGGAAGCTTGGGATATTCACCTTGTATAAACAATCTTGCTCAATATAGTAGTATGCTACTTGGTTTGTTTCTACTTCAATGTGTACTTGTGTTTATTTCAGTATATCACTTATACGCATTAGTGGAGCCCTTAGGATCTTTGCTTGATTACCAGCGTTGTGATGGCAGTCACACTAGTGGGGGCTGGGTAATCTATAGGCACATCCTTATACAGGTCCCTAGTCGTAGGACTATCGAGACAGGGCATCGATACTCCGGAGTAGACTAGCGTATGCGCTTCTCATCCCAGTGTGGGAGATGGTCTGTCCCACAGCCATCAGTACGTCGTACTGGAGATAGTATACGGGTGCTCGTTGGGTTACGAGTACACTGGACAGGACTCGTCGGGAACTGACAGGTTGGTATTATACCTATCGTCAGTTATCAGTTCCCAGGTGACATGAGTACAGCTTAGTCCGCTGACTTGACACTGACACTTCGCCTCGAGTGTGTTCCCACTGCACTTTGATCACTACCCTACCACGGCTCAAAGGAGTCGTGCAAACAGGTGGTGGTTGGGTGCAGTCCCGAAGCACTTGGAGGCAGTGACGGTTAGACAGGATTCGTCTCTCCCGGTATTGGGGGTTGACATCGCGCTGTGTCTAGGAGAGCCATTACACGAGTAGTCCCTGGCCAGGGCAAGCGAGATATACTGGTAGGTTTCCAGTGTTATCTCAGGGTGTTTTGGGCTTCACTCCGACACGACTTGTACCGCTATTGGGGGACTGACGTTTTACCGCCCCCTAGGCCTGCCATGCGATGTATCAGACGAACAGACCGGACTGTACGGAGAATGTCACATTCAGACTCAGTAGGAGTTCAGATGGGGTTTCACCTCGTCAGCCTTCTTGTCGGCATCTACCTGGGGACCGTTACGCACAGCTAGTGCCGCTTGCGGTCTGTGGTTAAACCCACTGCCAGCGTAGTGTCGAGTCTTTAGAGTCCCACACAGAGGGTATTCGCCTCTGGGCAAAACAGAGTAGAGGTCGCATGGTTTTGCGACAGGGTTCGTTCTCATCCGCGCACTTGTGCACGTTTGGAGTCCGGACGGATTATACTGGCAGGCTCTGGTTTGAGCCAGATACTGGTATATGTTTTGGGGGTTGCTTTTATATCTTGGTATTCTTGTTTTTCGGAACGAGAATGCAGGTGTGTATGCACAGTTGCTTGAGGCGGAGAATGAGGTTTTTTCATTAGGGTTTCGGAACGGGTGCGTATGCACAGTTGACAGTCTTCATTTTCCAAACCCTAATGGATTTATATATTATCTATTAATAATAATAATTAAATGAGAATTATGTTATGGTTGTTTTTTGTTGACTTGTTGACCTTGGTTGACTTGTTGACCATTGACCACTTTCATGCCTTGAAAGTCTTCCTTGATTCATGCTTACTTTTTATTAAATGAAGCATGGTTGTGGTCATTCAAAATACTACCATCAACTATTCTCATTTTCAATTATTATCATTTAGATAATTCATTTCTTTTGCAATATGGTTGCAAGAAAGAAATAATTGAGCTCATTCTATCATAACCTCTCTCTCTCCTCATTTCCTCTTCTTCTTCCTCTTGAAAAGAGAAACCTTCTCATGTGTTGAGATTCATTCTCTTTAGAAACAAAAGCAAACCCTAATCACTCTCTACTCATTCTAGGATGAAGGTTTAGCAAGCCGGAAACCCTAGTTCACTCAAAGATCGAGGAAGAGCCCAAAGTCGAACCTTCGAGGTGGATCCATCTTCGACGGGAGAAGGCGACGAAAAGAGAACCATCAACCTCTACAAGGTTTGAAGAAGAAGGAGTTCAAGTTTAGGTATAACCATCTTCCATAGTAGCTAACTCTCTTTGGCAAGAACACTAGTTTTTGTTTAGACAACGATCCCGACCAAGTTTAGTCCATGTTGCCTCTTGCGATAAAAATTCGTTTTTTATACCGTTTCCGCCTCCCCGTAAGCACCGGGGGTCGCAATATGGACTTACAACTGCTCCACAAGCGATATCTCCTCAACGCATCGTTCTCTCGTCTGGGCAAGGTTAGTATTTTCCGTCATCTTTTCATAGCATTGTTGTTATTTCGCCAAATGACATTGATGTCCTTTACAGTTCTGGAGGCCGACGACGAGGTTGAGGTCCTCGAAGGGCCAGGGGAGCCTTCAGCTCTTTCCTGCATGTTTGTAGGTAAGTAAAGCCCCCACGTTGTTCCTTTTGTTCTTGATTTATGAGTTTCGCTAATTGTTTATAATTCTGAATAGCCCTTTCAGTCCCTACTGCGTTGGAGTCGCGCGTCACTATGCCACCTGGCCCCTATCCCTGCGTGCTTCGGAACGGATGGCCAAGCTAAGCCTTGCTTCTCTGTCATCTTTGATCGAGGAACTCCGCGCTGGCAACGCAATTATGGCCGAAGCATTTGCTTCCGAAGCTAACGGTTCCCTTCCTTTTCTTGCCACTTATCATAGAGAAGCGGTGGTGCAAGTTTGGGTTGAGTTCTGCCGGCAAGTGGAAGCTTGCTTGTATGTGCTTGAGTGTACCCGCCTTTCTTCGGAGGCTGTGGCTACGAAGGCAAGCTTACGGGGCCTGATTGAGCGATGCGCGGTGAATATGATATCTTGTGAGAAGAGGCTCGGCCTCAAGTTTTCGGAGAGGGAACTGGCTTTGAAGGCGCTGAACGAGCTTCAAGCCAACCTTACAGCCAAGGCCAATAAAGCGTATGAACTCTGGCGAGTACTTCAAGAGGCCATCGAAGAAGTGGTGGCCATCGATAAAGCCGCGGTGTTCACTTGCGAAAGGGTTGAGGCTCACAAGGCTACCGAGAAAGAGCTCGAAGGCCGGCTCGCCTCATATCAGGCCCAGCAAGCTCAGGCGGAGGCCCGTCTTTTGGCGATTTTGAATTATGAAGGCGAGGCCCAGCGAAAGAGGAACGAATTGACCAATCTGCTAAATTGCCCGCCGACCTGAAGACTTGTATATATATATATATATTTTACTCTTCCTTTGTACATACTCCTGAATAAGAGTATATTTTTTTGTTCTTTCACGAATTGTACTTTATATCCATTTTGGTTCATGAATAAAAGACATATTTTTCTTCTCAATGGTGTGTCCCTTTTTTGTAAGTGTATTCTGCGGATAGTCTATCTTGATCTTTTTGCAGGACAACAATGGCTTAAGATTTAGGGTTAAGATCTGCCTCCTAAGACTTTTTAACTTTATGAGCCGTGAGGGTCTCATAAAGAGTTTTTCTCCCTACAAGTCGAGAGGATCCTGTAGGTGTAATTTCTCCTTAAGAACCGTGGGGATTCATAAGTGTGTTTTCTCTTGAAAGTCGTAAGGATCTCACAAGAGAATTTACTCCCTTACGATTCGTGAGGACCCGCAAGTGATGGGTAAAGTTGCCCTTATCCGCATTTCACGGGGTCAGGGGTTGCTCCGGATGCTTCCCACGGGTTCACTGCCGTGTCTGGCAAGGACCAGGCTCCGCTCCGGAGGCTTTTCAGGATATCGTAGTTCAAATACATCGCGGTCGAGGTTAAGAACATCATAGTCCATGGATTTAAGGACTCCACAGTCCGTTGTTAGTTTTAAGACATCACGGTCGAGGTTAAGGACATCATAGTCCATGAGTTTAAGGACCTCACAATCCAGTGTTAGTTTTAAGACATCATTGTCGAGGTTAAGGACATCATAGTCCATGAGTTTAAAGACCTCACAGTCCAATGTTAGTTTTAAGACATCACGGTCGAGGTTAAGGACATCATAGTCCATGAGTTTAAGGACCTCACAGTCCATGAAATGTGTGGTTGTCGGGACTCGTCACCTCTTTGAAGACGTTGAGAAATTACAACGACAAATATCAAAGGAGTGAAGAGATGTACCCTTGAACCAAGGTAGAATTAGTTTAAGGACATTATGGTCCATTGTTAGTTTTAAGACATCACGGTCGAGGTTAAGGACATCATAGTCCATGGATTTAAGGATTCCACAGTCCGATGTTAGTTTTAAGACATCACGGTCGAGGTTAAGGACATCATAGTCCGTGGACTTAAGGACTCCACAATCCAATGTTAGTTTTAAGACATCACGGTCGAGATTAAGGACATCATAGTCCGCGGATTTAAGGACTCCACAGTCCGATGTTTGCTCTGGATGCTTCCCACGGGTTCACTGCTGTGCTCGGCGAGGACCTGGCTCCGCTCTGGACGTTTTCCACAGGGTCAGAAGTGACATTCCGCGTTCTACGTAGCCAGGAATTTTGCTCTAGATGCTTCCCATGGGTTCACTGCCGTGTTCGGCGAGGACTAGGCTCCGCTTTGGATACTTCACACGGGTTCACTGCCGTGCTCTGCGAGGACCAGGATCCGCTCTGGACGTTTTCCACGGGGTCAGAAGTGACATAATCTGCATTCTATGTAGCCAGGAATTTTGCTCTAGATGCTTCCTACGGGTTAACTGCCGTGTTCGGCGAGGACTAGGCTCCGCTCTGGATGCTTCACACGGGTTCACTGTCGTGCTCTGTGAGGACCAGGATCCGCTCTGGACGCTTTCCACGGGGTCAGAAGTGACATATTCCGCGTTCCACGTAGCTAGGAATTTTGCTCTAGATGCTTTCCACGGGTTCACTGCCGTGTTCGGCGAGGACTAGGCTCCGCTCTGGATGCTTCACACGGGTTCACTGCCGTGCTCTGTGAGGACCAGGATCCGCTCTGGACGCTTTCCACGGGGTCAGAAGTGACATAATCCGCGTTCCACGTAGCCAGGAAGGGTTGACTTTATCCGCATTTCACGGAGTCGGGATTTGGCTCTCGGTCATCTATACACCGCCGAGTCATGGAACTGGGAGTTTCCGCTGTTCCGCTTTGCTTGATGTTGTGTCTGTTGTAATGAGACGAATGTTGAGGTGATCTCCAGGCTATCTGTGAACCGTCGAGATTTGGCTTCTTCTTTTGATGAAATCTGGGGCGGAGGAGTGTGATTCTCTCTTTGTTTGCGTCCCTGTATTGTATACAGGGATTGATGTGATATCACCTGTAGGGCATAAATTTCATTCATTCATTTTTTTTATTTCTTTCCGCGATGCTCTATCATTTCAGCTTCTATATTACGAAAGTCGCGATTGCCCAATCATTTCGGCTATTTTTCGCGGTGCCCAATCATTTCGGTTATTTTTTTTAATTTTTACTCGCTGTTTTTTATTGCGAGTTGCCCAATCATTTCGGCTATTTTGCATGCATATATTTTTACTTGCTGATTTTGTCTCCAAGTTGCCCCATCATTTCGGCTATTTCGTATGCATGTGTGGCTTTCTAGCTTTTCGCTGCAAACTTGGGATTAGACACCGATTTCGGCATCAGCACCGCTACAACTGGGATATTGCCAGGAGCGAATCATCATTTGCCTCTGTCGATATCGAACAAAGGTGGCTTAGCGAACAGGGTTAGGATTATGTCGACTAAGGCTTTTGACTTCATGAGCCGTAAGGATCTCATAAAGGTATTTCTCCTTGCAAGTCGTGAGGATCTCGTAGGTGCGTTTTCTCCTTAGGAATCGTGAGGACTCCTAAGTGCACGATCTCTTATAAGTCATAAGGATCTTACAAGAGTGTTTTCTCCTTATAAGTCGAGAGGACTTACAAAGGTTGTTCACCATGTAGACATATCCCTAGTCACGGATAGGACTTCGTTAGGGAAATGTTTATTCGCGCCCGTGGATTGTATACAAGGGTCAGCATTGAGCCGCTTGTAGGGCAGTATCGGAGGTTGTGGGGGCTGCTTAAGAACATGTTCAGATCCCTATAGCTTAAGACTTTTGAATCTTATGAGCCGTGAGGGTCCCATAAGAGGGTTCTCCTTACGAGTCGTGAGGATCTCGCAAGTGTAATTTCTTCTTAGGAATCGTGGGGATCCCTAAGTGTATTGCTCCCTTGTGAGTCGTAAGGATCTCACGCAGGTGGTTTCTCCTTACAAAGTCGAGAGGACCTTGCAAGTGTAATTTCTCCTTAGGAATCGTGGGGATCCCTAAGTGTGTTGCTCCCTAGTGAGTCGTAAGGATCTCACGCAGGTGGTTTCTCCTTACAAAGTCGAGAGTACCTTGCAAGTGTCTTTTAATGAGATTGCGCCCTTTCGGGTTTTTCACAAAACTCGTCGGCAGCCCTGCTGTTTTTACTTACGGAGCCCTTTCGGGTTTTCATCCATGCCCTTTTTGCTTATGGACATACCGTTTTCTTTTTCTTTTTTCTCTTTATTTTTTATTCTTTCTCTTTTTTTATTCTAACGAGGCTGCGCCCTTTCGGGTTTTCACAAATCTCGCCGGTAGCCCTGCTGTTTTTACTCACGGAGCCCTTTCGAGTTTTCATCCGTGCCCATTTTGCTTATGGACATACCGTTTTCTTTTTCTTCTTTTTTTTTCTTTATTCCTTTTTTTGTTGTATCAGCTTTAGGATGCTGCAATCCACCGTAGTTTATCGACATCTCGGTCAACGGCCAGTTTTAGGACATAGTGGTCCGTTGTTAGTTTAAGGACGTTTCGGTCCGCTGTTAGTTTAAGGACGTTTCGGTCCGTCGTTGAAGAAGGCCTGTCACTACTTATAGAGTTTGGGCTTAGGATGATAGCGAGCGGACATAGTCGTCGTCATCTATCATTGACCTAGGCCGTGACTCGTCAAGCGTAGTATTTCTTCAGGAAGCGACCGTTTATCGGTCTGAAAGGTCTTTCACCATGCATGTCCATGAGTAGATAGGCTCCACCCTGGTAGACCTTGTCTATGATATATGGGCCTTCATAGTTCGGCTCGAATTTCCCCCGCTTAGCGCGATTTGGGATTATAGGTCTTCTGACCACTAGCACGAGTTCGCCTTGGTGGAATGTCCTCGGCCTAGTCAATCTTTTGTATGAGCGCGTCATCTTTGCTTTATAAGCTTCCAGACTTTGTTGCGCTATGAGCCGGGTTTCATCGAGGGCGTCGAGCTCCTCAAGCCGAAGGTGAGCGTTCTCTTCGTCCGTTAGCTCGTAATGAACTGCCACTCGTAGAGAGGGTAGCTCTATCTCGAGGGGGAGTACCGCTTCTGTACCGAATACCAATGCGTATGGAGTTGTGTTCGTGGCCGTTTTGAACATAGTTCGATATGCCCAGAGAGCTTCCTGCAGTCTCTCGTGCCAGTCTTTCTTATTTCGCGACACCGTCTTTTTTACGATTTTCATCAAGGTCTTGTTGAAAGCCTCGGCTAGACCGTTAGCTCGGGGATTATAAACTGAGGAGTATCTCCAGTCTATATTATGTTGCTGTGCGAAGCGGCTGATTTTGTGGCTTCTGTAGGCTGGCCCGTTATCGGATATGATCCGTCTCGGAGTTCCAAACCGATAAATGACGCGCGTCTTGAAGAAATGGAGGATATTCTCCGTCTTCACTTCTCTCAGCGGTACTGCTTCTGCCCATTTGGAGAAGTAATCAGTCGTCGCCAAGATGAATCGATGTCCTCTGGACGATGCTGGTTCAATGGGGCCGATTATGTCAGTCCCCCACATTTCGAACGGCCAGCTGGCCACCGTTGGATGTAGTGGATTTGGATGCTGATGGATGAAGTCCCCGTGGATCTGGCACAAGTGGCACTGCTTCGCATATTCGAGGCAGTCCTGAATCATCGTGGGCCAATAGTAGCCCATCCTTTTAATTTTCAGCTTCATCTTAGGGCCGGCTTAGTGAGAACCACAGAGTCCGTCGTGAGTTTCTTGGACGACTCTCTTCGCCTCTTCAGGTCCCAGGCATCTCAACCACAGAGAATCAAATGACCTCTTGTACAGAGTATCGTTGACGAAGGCGAAAGATAGGGCTCGCTTCATGAGCTGATGTTTTGAAGACGCATCTTCAGGCGTTCGACGAGATTTGAAGTAGTCTATAAAGACTTCTCTCCAATCTTCGACCTTTTCTTGGTCTTTCACTTGTAGAGCTATTTGCTCGGTCGCTTCCTTTTCTTCGGACGACTCCGGAGATATTTCTGCCGGTGAAAGAACCCGACGGCTTTGTACCACGATTCTTACGTCATCGAGGTTCTCATTGGCCAATTCTTTAGCTAGATTGGCTAATGCATCCGCTTTGCTATTTTCCACGCGCGGTATGCTTTCTAAGGTGTAGGAAGGAATTTGGGTCAGCAGTTGCTGCACTCTCTCGCCGTATTTCACCAATTCTGGCTTGCGCGTTTGGTAGTCGCCATTTATTTGACTAACGACCAGTTGGGAGTCTCCGTATATGAGGAGGTTCTCAATCCCCATATCGATTGCGATCTCGAGACCGGCTATTAAAGCTTCATACTCGGCTTCATTGTTTGTCCTCAGCTCTGTTAAAGAGAAAGTAAAGCGCATTATCCCTCCTTGTGGAGTTACGAAGATGAGGCCTATCCCTGATTTGATTATGGGCGTGTTCTGTTTGCGCTTCTTCATGGAGGATGCGCCATCGAAATAAAGTTCCCACCGGGTACCACTTCCATAGATCGTGTCAAACGCATGTTCGTCTGGCAGTTCGCAATTTAAGGGAGAATCGGCCGGTATCGGATGTTCGGCGAGGAAGTCGGCGATGGCCTGGCCTTTCACTGCCTTAAGAGGCTGATAAGTTATTGCGAACTCCATTAAGAGTAAGGCCCACTTAGCGAGTCGCCCTGTCAATATGGCCTTTGACATCAAATACTTGAAGGGATCCACCTTTGATATGAGACGGACTTCATGCGCCAGTGCATAGTGCCTGAGTTTCGTTATCGCGAAGATCAGCGCCAGGCAGTGTTTTTCGATGGGAGAATAATTGCTTTCTGCCCCCAGGAAAACTCGACTCAAATAGTAGAGGGCTCTCTCCTTCCCTTGGTCGTTCTCTTGTGCCCACAGCGCGCCTAAAGAACCATCAAGGGTGGTTGTATACAGAATGAGAGGCTTTCCCTTGATCGGAGCAGCCAGCACCGGCGGATTCTGCAGGTATTGCTTGATTTCGTCCAGTGCGCTTTGGCATTTTTGATCCTAAACGAAAGGAGTTCCCTTCTTCATCAGGTGATTGTAAGGGCGGCATTTCCCTGAAGGATTGGCTATAAATCGCCGAATATACACGAGCTTCCCTTGGAGAGACCGCAATTGCTTGAGAGTTCTTGACGGGGGAATTTCCATAATTGCCTTGATCTTTGATGGATCTATCTCGATGCCTCAGTGTGGGACGATGAATACTATGAATTTGCCCGAGGAAACTCCGAATGCGCATTTGAGAGGGTTCATCTTCAAGTTGTATTGCCGAAGGCGTTGAAACACGATCTTCAGATGCTCGAGATGTTCCTCGTATGATTGCTTTTCACCATGAGGCCGTCGATATAACATTCGACAATTTCATGTATAAGGTCATCAAAGATCTTCGTCATGGCTCTCTGATAGGTGGCACCGGCGTTCTTTAGACCGAAAGGCATCACCTAGTAGCAAAATATACCCAAAGGGGTCCGGAAAGCGGTGTGCTTCTGGTCCTCAGGATGCATTTTTATCTGATTATAACCTGATGAGCCGTCCATGAAGGAGAAGACTTCGTGAGTGGACGTGTTATCTATCATTAACTCAGTGACTGACACTGGGAAGTCGTCTTTCGGGCAGGCTTTTTTGAGATCCCGAAAGTCCACACATATGCGCACTGTCCTATTTTTCTTCATCACCGGAACGATATTGGCGATCCAGTCAGGATACTGAACCTCTTGGATGAAGCCAGAGTCGATCAGCTTCTTGACCTCGGTGTTGATACTCATCTCAAGCTCGAGCCGCATTCTCCTCGGTGCTTGTTTGATTGGCTTAACGTCCGGGGATATTTCCAATTTATGGACAGCAATTTCTGGATCTAATCCTGACATTTCGGAATAGTTCCATGCGAAGCAATCTCTATGCTGCATAAGCACGTCTTTTAGCGCGGCCATCCTTTCTTCAGATAGCAGCTCACTGATGAATTTCGGTCGCTGGTCGTCTGTCGTCCCCAAATCAATTTTCTTGAGGTTATCCACAGTGGTATGTATTTCATCTTCCATCTCTTTTGGTGCCGGTGGAAACTCTGAGATCACCTTGTCATCGTTGTTTTCGAAGCACCAGGGGAGGTCACCCCTATCCTCAGGCTCTTCTTTTGATAGTGTTATCATATGACAAGTACGAGCTCGCTTCCACGACCGATGTTGATCTGGTTCTACTCTCGCTTTATGCGCAGCTTTTGGTTCGTGCTTCTGTGGCGGATTTATCCTCCAACTACTCGATAGAGTGAACCTGCCTTGCTGATATTGATCTTCGATCCAGTTCTTGAAAGTGAAGCAGTCTTCGAAAGGGTGTCCTGTTGCTCGGTGATAAGAGCAATAGTCTGGGTGAGAGATCTCATTGGCTTGCTCGGGGTGCTTGGACTCCGGAAGTATGATCATTTGATGTCTTATGGCGAGATCAAGTATCTTTCGTGTTTTGCTCTGAGGATAAGAGTATGCTCGACTCATCTTCTTCATAAGGGACGAATCCGGATTGCTTGGCTCCTGATCGCGTGGTTTCTTGGACCCACTTTGTCGCTGTCGAACGCCTTTTCCGCTCTTTGGTTTGTTTCTGCCTCTGCGTCGGGCCTTTTGCACAACGGGTTGACAGGGAAGAGCATTTTCATTTTCCGTGACCTGTTGAAGGAGACGCTGCATCCTGGCTTTCTCGTAAATGGCCATTTCACGGTTATGGTCACCACGGATCTTTTGACCCGCTTCCCTGATAAGCTTGTCCATTCGTTCTTCAAATGACGGACTCGGCATTTTGATCGCAGGATCTCGTTTTGGTTCGGGGTCAGCGTTTTCTGACAGGGCGTCCTCTTCTTCATCGAAGTCATATATGACGTAGCTACCATGGACTCGCTCCCGTTTCCCGGATTTCACATATCCAAGCCCGAGCGTTTCCATTCTTCCGTTGGGCAACTTGCGCTGAGTTCCAGGGACATCCCAAATCCTGTTGTAGAACCGAGCTTGTCGAATGGTCTGTTTGAAAAGTACCCCTTGGCGCTTCAAGAGCCTTCTCAAGCCTTCCGAGTAATATCTTGGCAGACGGATGGGCTGGAGTCTGTCGAGCGTAGAATCGGCGCCATGCCAGATTTCTTTCTCCACTTTGGTTTCCCCAGATCGGTAGAATAGGATCGCCTTCTCACTCTTTCGCCTGGGAGGGACGTAAAATGTCTGCAGTTCCCGCACACTATAAGCTTTAAGCGCATCAAGCTCTTTGCAATGCTCCCGCGGAACCATGATAATTTGCAAACTCTGATTATCGCCAGCGAAAACTTGTATTGACGGCCGAGCGGAGAATACAGCATTAACTTCGTCTTCCGAGTCGCTGCCGAAGATCAACATGGGGGCGGACGGTTGTAACACCCGAGTTCATTTATACCAATTCCAGTTCTAGTATTTCTTTATTCGTGATATTTCTTGATTTAACGTATTTTGGGTGCGAATGGTATTTTACACTTTACATTGCATTTGACCCGACCCGCTTGCTTGAAACTTGTTTGATTCATATTTATGAATCACCCTGACTTGTTATGTAGACTTGTGCATTTTCAACTTTATCGTATACTGGCATTTACCTGGCATGACATCTTTTACCATATAACATTTTAAGTCACGTAAAATATTTTAAAATTGCATAACATGGCCTGCTTGATACCCCTAACCTCGTGGTAGCATCCGCGCATCTTATTCTCGTCCCGTTCAGTGAAACGGACGTGTTTGGATGGCTACGCGCACGTACGTGCGTCCGTTCTTGGGGGTATACATTTTTGTTAACTGAACATTCATTTTAAAATTTGGAAGTCACATTTATTTTTCATATTTTAAATCTAAATTTTTGGACCCGTCCCGGGCGCGTTTTGGAATATTTTGTATTCCGCCTAAATTCAAATTTAATTAATATTTTATTTTTAACTTTACCTTTAAAATTTTGTTAATCTTTTACAGTTTCGTTTAACAACTAAAATATTTTTTTTATTTTTTTTAAATCCCTTCTCAAACAACCCAGCTTCTCTCTCTCTCGTTCCCAGCCAATCAATTTTTCTCTTTCTCTCTCTTTCTCCATAGCTCTCTCTCTCTCCCCTTTCTCTCTCCTCTCGCGTTTTCTCTCACCTCTAGGAATCACTGTGCACTTCTCGACTCTGGTTACCTTCCTCCTCTTATTGTTACCTCCCTTCATTCTCTTCTTCTTCTTCTTTTTAAAAACCCAGCGTCCATGAGAAAACCCTAGCCTTTCTTACCGTCGCCCACAGCCGACGACGCCACCCTCGACCCCGTCTATCCTCCTAGCACCATCTCCATCGAAGCCAAGACCATCATCGACATCGCCCCTCGTCGTCGAGCACCCAGCAGCCCCTCATCGGCTCCTAACCCCGCAGCCACTATCATTTCCGATCACCACCTCCTTCGATCCCATCTTGTCTTCATCGCCACCATCTCAACTCCCCTTGCAACCAAAACCCAATCATCAATTTCCAAATCGACCCATTAGAGAAATCAAAACGAATTTCTTAAGGAGGAAGCAGAACTTGCCCACTTACTGTTTGCATAATTGCCCCAATGATGGAAACTCACCAAGGGTCTTCGTCGTTTCGGATTTGCACACAGACTACTCTGAGAACGCCGAATGGGTGAGGACCCTTTCGGCCTCGTGGTATAAAAACAACGTCCTCATTGTTGCTGGGGATGTTGCAGAAACTTACAGCAACTTCTTGATCACAATGGCAGAGTTGAAGAAGAGATTTGGGAGTGTGTTCTTTGTGCCTGGGAACCATGACCTTTGGTGTCGAAGGGAAAATGGAAAATTTCTTGATTCACTGAAGAAGCTGAATGCTTTTCTTGATGCATGTAGTATTCTTGGAGTAGAAACAACCCCAAAAATAATAGAGGGTCTGGGAATCATTCCTCTGTTCTCATGGTATCACAAGAGCTTTGATAGAGAAAAGGATGTTGTTTTACCCGAATCTTCCCAAGATCATAGGCTCTGATTTTCTGGAGGCTCGGCTGAGATCGATACACGGAGAAAAAGGAAGTGCTTTGGCTAAGTCATGTGTTTGGGCATACACACTTCTGCTGGGATGCAGTGCTTGATGGTCTCAGGTATGTTCAGGCACCTTTGGCTTATCCTAGAGAAAGGAAGAGGAGAATGAATGGTGGTGAAGAATGGCTCCCATTTTGCTTATATCATCAACAACAATTCACTGATAGCCTCCAACAAAACTCATACTGGTCCGATTACTACTCCATGAACAAAAGGGAACCTGATAATACCCAGCCTGCTCCTTGGGTTTCTAGATTTTATTCAGGATAGCCGGAGCCGTGACCGTCGCTGCCATTCCAGACGATTCAGTGGACGTCCCCTACCTGTGTGGTCATATTCGTGCATTGCCTGGTCCTGTTTCGTACGCACGAGTGTGCATCGAGACTTTTACCGACTTTGGACATTTCCGTGCGTATCCGTATTGCGATCCATCAAGGCAAGTGAAACTTGCTACATGCTATTCATAATACTTTATACTTATTTGATTACATACTAAACCTATAGATTTAATCCAATGTCTCATGTTACATTTTTACATTCGATGTCCATTTTATCATTTTAGATTCATAACTTGGAACATACCACGTTGCATTTTGATTTACCATACGTGGTACCCACGTCCATATTTAAATCACATAATAATTATTTGCATAGCCCATAGTAGTCTTTTAATAATTTATAACCTTTCGGACACCCGTTTACATCCATTTAGCCTATTATATATAATTGCATCCCTAGATCATTTAACCCATAATAATGAGATTTTTTTACATTCCACATTTGATAAATTGTAGTTTAATTAGTATTGGAACCTTAATCTTAACCCTAATCATAACTGTACATCTATATACCTTAATCTGTACCTGATTGCATTTCACATTACGATGTTCCATTTTATTGTTTCATTAGTACCCCATGCTTGTTTTGTATACCTATGCTTATGTTAGTTGATTATGAGCACCCACATGACATCTTGTGCACCCTGACACGACTTGTTACACCTACTACTTGACACGACATGGTACCGTGTACCTCTCGACATGACATGATACTTATACTACCTGACTTGACCTGATGTACAATGGCTTTACCTGTTACCTGATCTTGTGACTAATGCCAACAAACCTGACCTGTTGTCTTTACGGACATTTGCTGTTGTCTATCCAGACAAACCTGTACCTGCCTGATCCTGTGTTGGCATTAGCTCTAGATTATTTAATATCTGACTTGAATACATATAACTTGGGGGTATGGGGAAATCAATGATGAAACCTGACTTGTAACTCGACAGTTCTCTACCTTTTCTGATCAGTCTTACGGGCTAGGCCAGCCCCGGGGTGATGCTGCTGACATCACTCGTCATTACCTACTACCCTTTACTGCCTTGCGACATGTCTCGGATTCAGCCCGAGAGTCATAGACCGTGATCCCGGGCACGCACGGGATACTATTGAGTTACATCGATGATTCATCAAATTTATTTCAAAGACTTGAGAGTAGTTAACCCAATAGACCAGTTTAGATCACTCACTGCACACTACCTTTCACTGCCCTAATTTATATTGTTGTTACACCTGCATACCATTTATGATCATACTTTCATGTTTTGCTACCCTGTTTATGTTATTTCTTGATGTTATGACGCACTGACGTCTGGGTTTTGCATAGCCCAGATCCTCTACCTTTGTTGCAGACTGATCAGGAGTACTGCCGCTGTTAGACCGAGTGGTGAGGATCTTGTTGGTATGCAGTTTTACTTTCCAGGTGTTTTATTTATTGGATCTTTTGCTTCCGCATATTATCATTTCTTGACTCATTTATTCTGGCTCATGGACATGTACTAGATAGTTTAGTTTACTTTCTTGTTCTTGATATCTCTACAGCCGTAATGTGACTATGGAAGGATATTTCCTATCCATAGGTAGCATGGTTGGCTATGTCACGTGCCTATCTTAGCGTACTCTGGGAAGCGAGACGTGACATGGTTCTTTTGGTATCAAAGCCATAGGATATAGGTTAATCGAGTTTGATTCTTTTTGTAGTTGGGTATTGGACCCAATACACGAATCAAAATACTCGTGATTAGAAACATGTCATGCCACACCTTGTTATCGTGATTCTTGAATCATATCTTTCTCTTGATCCTTGTCTTGATGATATGCAAACGACTTTGCATCTCGATTGAAAATCTTTTGGTTCCCTATTGTTTCTCCCTGTTCTTTGATTCTGATACTAGGATTTGGGCGACTTGAGTGGAGTTATGTAATTATACCCATGAACTGCAGCATGGTTACAATGCGGTACTCTATTTAAGTAACTTGGAGTCCTGGTCTTGATTCACTCCCTTGTTTCATGGTCGTTATATTACCTTACTTCTCTCGGTTTCATTGCTTACCAGTTCTTGTTTTATCGCCAGCTTGAATCATGTTTACCGTGCTTAATCCTCTTCAGTATCTTGACGTTGGATGAAGTCATCTCGATATCCTACGTGTTCATATCTTTCCCGCATTAGAATTATTCAATTCTGGTGCTTTCTTTGTTTGTTGTTGTCCTGGGAATGGATTTTCTTGGCACTTTCCACGCTCACATTGATCGTAGAGCAAGGAAAGAAATTTTCCAGATTCCCAGACATCCAGAGTTTATCTTTGCTGGAGGAAGCAGTTCTGTCGGGCCAGTCGAGTTTAGGGTTAGGCCGACAAACAATGTTCTTTCGTCAATGGAAGTTGATAGGGATGAAGCGCCATCTGTAGTTCGAGAGTTCATGGATGGATTCGAAGACATCTCGGGTTTATCACCAAAACGAGATGTGGAATTTGTGATCGATTTTGTTCATGGTGCAGCGCCAATCTCAAAGGCGTACTATCCAATGACACCAGTGGAGTTGGAAGAAGTCAAGAAGCAGGTTACTGAATTACTTAAGAAGGGTTGGGTTCGCAGCAGTAACTCGCCTTGGGGAGCTCCAGTTCTTCTAGTAAAGAAGAAAGATGGCACAAGGAGGATGTGCATCAATCATCGAGAATTAAACCGGGTGACTATTAAGAACAAGTACCCGATCCCTCGCATTGGTGAATTGTTCGAGCAGCTTAGTGGCGCGAGGATATTCTCGAAGTTGGATTTGCGATCCGGATACCATCAGGTCCGAGTTAAATCAGAAGATATTTGCAAGATTGCGTTCCGAACTCGGTATGGACATTACGAGTATTTAGTGATGCCATTCGGAGTAACGAATGCACCAGCGATATTTATGGGCTTGATGAACCGAATCTTTTCACCACTCTTGGACCAGTTTTTAGTGGTGTTCGTTGATGATATTCTGGTTTACTCGAGGAGTATAGAAGAGCATGCAGAACACTTGAAGATCGCACTGCAGATATTGAGGCAAGAAAGATTGTATGCAAGGATGAGCAAGTATGAGATTTTTCTTGAAGAGATGAAGTTTTTGGGGGCATGTCGTATCCGGAGATGGAATCGCCGCTGATCCCGAAAAGATTGCAGTAGTTTGAGATTGGTCGATTCCGAAGAATGTTGCGGAGATCAGAAGCTTCCTTGGACTTGCCAGGTATTACAGAAGGTTCGTGGAGAGTTTTGCTCGTTTGGTTGAGCCTCGACCAAGCTTACGCGCAAGGAAGTACCATTTGTGTGGACAGATAAATGTGTGTCAGCTTTGAGGCATTGAAGCAAAGATTGATAACCGCTCCTATTTTGACCGTACCAGACGGTTCCGGAGAATTGGTGATTCACAGCAACGCATCTGAGAAAGGTTTGGGAATGTGTTTTGATGCAGCATGGGAAGATTATAGCTTACGCATCGAGACAGTTGAAGACCCATGAGAAGAATTACCCAACTCATGACTTGGAGCCAGCAGCTGTTTTTTTTTCTCTTTGAATATTTGGAGACACTACTTATTGGGCGAAAGGGGTCGAAGTATTCACCGATCACAAAAGCCTAAAGTACGTGTTCACTCAGAAGGAGCTAATTATGGGACAGCGTAGATGGTTGGAGCTGATGGCGGACTACGATCTTGATCTTAAGTACTATCCGGGGAAAGGTAATGTTGTGCCGGATGCGCTTAGTCGGTTGCCAGCAATTCACGTGTTGACTGCACGGAAGGAACTTATTGAAGACTTTCGAAGGTTTGATTTGGAGATTGTGCTACCGCATTCTTCGGGACAGTTGATGCAGCTGCAAGTACAGTCATCGTTGATCGAGAATATTAAAGCAGCGCAGTCGCAGGACCCAAGATTGCAGAAGTTTCGAGAACAGGTCGAAGCTGGACTTCGAACAGACTGGTTAATTCATGAAGATGGTTTGTTGCGATATGGTAGCCGTTTGTGTGTGCCAAAAGGAGACATTCGTGAAGAAGTGATGAAGGAGGTGCACAGTTCCGCATATTCTGTACCGTGATCTATGGCAGCATTTCTGGTGGGAAGGCATGAAACGGGAGATTGCCCGCTTTGTGGCAAAGTGCTTGGTGTGTCAGAAGGTTAAGGCTGAACATCAAAGGGTTGCTGGTTTATTGCAACCACTTCCGATTCCTCAATAGAAGTGGGAACATACAACCATGGATTTCGCGACGGCTCTACCGCGGAGTCCAAAAGGCAACAATGCAGTTTGGGTTATTGTTGATCGATTGACCAAGACAGCTCATTTCATACCATTTCGAGTGGGTCAGTCTACGGAAGCATTGGCAGAACGGTGCATGCAGGAGACTGTAAGATTGTATGGAGTATGTGAGCATCGTGTCCGACCGTGACAGTCGTTTCTTATCACACTTTTGGAGGAGCTTACAAGAAAGTTTGGGGACTCGATTGAAATTTAGCACAACTTATCATCCTCGGGCAGATGGCCAATCGGAGAGAACGATCCAAACTCTTGAAGACATGTTGAGAGCTTGCATGTTAGACTTCAAGGGTTCTTGGGAGGATCATCTACACTTAGTGGAGTTTTCTTACAATAACAGTTTCCAGGCGACTATTCAGATGACTCCATTCGAAATATTATATGGTCGCAAGTGTCGTTCACCCGTTTGTTGGGATGATAGTGGAGAACGAAGATTGTTGGGACCGGATTTGATCGTACAAACCGCGGAGAAAGTTAACACTATCCGGAATCATATGAAAGCAGCACAAGACCGACAAAAGAGTTGGGCAGATACATCGAGAAGAGCTCTAGAGTTCGCCATTGGTGTTTTGGTATTCTTAAAGATATCACCGACTAGAAGGTGATTCGTTTTGGAAGTCGAGAAAAGCTTAGTTCTCAATTTGTTGGACCTTTTGAAATTTTGGAGTATGTTGGAGAAGTAGTGCATCGTTTGGCTTTACCGCAATGTATCTCAACTCCGTAATTATGTTCGAGATAAAACACATGTGTTGGATCATTCGGAGCTGACTGTACGAGAAGATTTAACTTTTGAGGAGCGACTGATGTAGATTGTGGATCGAAGAGAAAGGGTTCTTAAGAACAAGGTCATCCCTTTTGTACTTCTTTCTTGGGGAAATCGCTCGCATGGAGAATCAACTTGGGAACGAGAGGATGAAATCCGACAGAAGTTTCTACATCCACTCTTGTAGTTTCTTGATTGTTTATCCTTTCTTGTTCTTGGAATTTCGAGGATGAAATTCTTTTTGTAGTTGGGTATAATGTAACACCCGAGTTCATTTATACCAATTCCAGTTCTAGTTTTTCTTTATTCATGATATTTCTTGATTTAACGTATTTTGGGTGTGAATGGTATTTTACACTTTACATTGCATTCGACCCGACCCGCTTGCTTGAAACTTATTTGATTCATATTTATGAATCACCCTGACTTGTTATGTAGACTTATGCATTTTCAACTTTATCGTATACTGGCATTTACCTGGCATGGCATCTTTTACCATATAACATTTTAAGTCACGTAAAATATTTTAAAATTGCATAACATGTCCTGCTTTATACCCCTAACCTCGTGGTAGCATCCGCGCATCTTGTTCTCGTCCCGTTCAGTGAAACGGACGTGTTTGGATGGCTACGCGCACGTACGTGCGTCCGTTCTTGGGGGTATACATTTTTGTTAACTGAACATTCATTTTAAAATTTGGAAGTCGCATTTATTTTTCATATTTTAAATCTAAATTTTTGGACCCGTCCCGGACGCGTTTTGGAATATTTTGTATTCCGCATAAATTCAAATTTAATTAATATTTTAATTTTAACTTTACCTTTAAAATTTTGTTAATCTTTTACAGTTTCGTTTAACAACTAAAATCTTTTTTTAATTTTTTTTAAAATCCCTTCTCAAACAACCCAGCTTCTCTCTCTCTCGTTCCCAGCCAATCAATTTTTCTCTTTCTCTCTCTTTCTCCGCAGCTCTCTCTCTCTCCCCTTTCTCTCTCCTCTCGCGTTTTCTCTCACCTCTAGGAATCACTGTGCACTTCTCGACTCTGGTTACCTCCCTTCTCTTACCGTCACCTCCCTTCATTCTCTTCTTCTTCTTTTTTTTTAAAAACCCAGCGTCCACGAGAAAACCCTAGCCTTTCTTGCCGTCGCCCACAGCCGACGACGCCACCCTCGACCCCGTCTATCCTCCTAGCACCATCTCCATCGAAGCCAAGACCATCATCGACATCGCCCCTCGTCGTCGAGCACCCAGCAGCCCCTCATCGGCTCCTAACCCCGCAGCCACTATCATTTCCGATCACCACCTCCTTCGATCCCATCTTGTCTTCATCGCCACCATCTCAACTCCCCTTGCAACCAAAACCCAATCATCAATTTCCAAATCGACCCATTAGAGAAATCAAAACGAATTTCTTAAGGAGGCAGCAGAACTTTCCCACTTACTGTTTGCATAATTGCCCCAATGATGGAAACTCACCAAGGGTCTTTGTCGTTTCGGATTTGCACACAAACTACTCTGAGAACGCCGAATGGGTGAGGACCCTTTCGGCCTCGTGGTATAAAAACAATGTCCTCATTGTTGCTGGGGATGTTGCAGAAACATACAGCAACTTCTTGATCACAATGGCAGAGTTGAAGAAGAGATTTGGGAGTGTGTTCTTTGTGCCTGGGAACCATGACCTTTGGTGTCGAAGGGAAATTGGAAAATTTCTTGATTCACTGAAGAAGCTGAATGCTTTGCTTGATGCATGTAGTATTCTTGGAGTAGAAACAACCCCAAAAATAATAGAGGGTCTGGGAATCATTCCTCTGTTCTCATGGTATCACAAGAGCTTTGATAGAGAAAAGGATGTTGTTTTACCCGAATCTTCCCAAGATCATAGGCTCTGATTTTCTGGAGGCTCGGCAGAGATCGATACACGGAGAAAAAGGAAGTGCTTTGGCTTGTCATGTGTTTGGGCATACACACTTCTGCTGGGATGCAGTGCTTGATGGTCTCAGGTATGTTCAGGCACCTTTGGCTTATCCTAGAGAAAGGAAGAGGAGAATGAATGGTGGTGAAGAATGGCTCCCATTTTGCTTATATCATCAACAACAATTCACTGATAGCCTCCAACAAAACTCATACTGGTCTGATTACTACTCCATGAACAAAAGGGAACCTGATAATACCCAGCCTGCTCCTTGGGTTTCCAGATTTTATTCAGGATCGCCGGAGCCGTGACCGTCGCTGCCATTCCAGACGATTCAGTGGACGTCCCCTACCTGTGTGGTCACATTCGTGCATTGCCTGGTCCTGTTTCGTACGCGCAAGCGTGCATCGAGACTTTTACCGACTTTGGACATTTCCGTGCGTATCCGTATTGCGATCCATCAAGTCAAGTGAAACTTGCTACATGCTATTCATAATACTTTATACTTATTTGATTGCATACTAAACCTATAGATTTAATCCAATGTCTCATGTTACATTTTTACATTCGATGTCCATTTTATCATTTTAGATTCATAACTTGGAACATACCACGTTGCATTTTGATTTACCATACGTGGTACCCACGTCCATATTTAAATCACATAATAATTATTTGCATAGCCTATAGTAGTCTTTTAATAATTTATAACCTTTCGGACACCTGTTTACATCCATTTAGCCTATTATATATAATTGCATCCCAAGATCATTTAACCCATAATAATGAGATTTTTTTACATTCCACATTTGATAAATTGTAGTTTAATTAGTATTGGAACCTTAATCTTAACCCTAATCATAACTGTGCATCTATATACCTTAATCTGTACCTGATTGCATTTCACATTACGATGTTCCATTTTATTGTTTCATTAGTACCCCATGCTTGTTTTGTATACCTATGCTTATGTTAGTTGATTATGAGCACCCACATGACATCTTGTGCACCCTGACACGACTTGTTACACCTACTACTTGACACGACATGGTACCGTGCACCTCTCGACATGACATGATACTTATACTACCTGACTTGACCTGATGTACTATGGCTTTACCTGTTACCTGATCTTGTGACTAATGCCAACAAACCTGACCTGTTGTCCTTACGGACATTTCCTGTTGTCTATCCAGACAAACCTGTACCTGCCTGATCCTGTGTTGGCATTAGCTCTAGATTATTTAATACCTGACTTGAATACATATAACTTGGGGATATGGGGAAATCAATGATGAAACCTGACTTGTAACTCGACAGTTCTCTACCTTTTCTGATCAGTCTTACGGGCTAGGCCAGCCCCGGGGTGATGCTGCTGACATCACTCGTCATTATTACTGCCTTGCGGCACGTCTCGGATTCAGCCCGAGAGTCATAGACCGAGATCCCGGGCACGCACGGGATACTATTGAGTTACATCGATGATTCATCAAATTTATTTCAAAGACTTGAGAGTAGTTAACCCAATAGACCAGTTTAGATCACTCACTGCACACTACCTTTCACTGCCCTGATTTATATTGCTGTTACACCTGCTTACCATTTATGATCATACTTGCTTGTTTTGCTACCCTGTTTATGTTATTGCTTGATGTTATGACGCACTGACGTCTGGGTTTTGCATGGCCCAGATCTTCTACCTTTGTTGCAGACTGATCAGGAGTACTGCCGCTGTTAGACCGAGCGGTGAGGATCCTGTTGGTATGCAGTTTTTGTAGGGTTCCTAGGCACACTCAAGAGGTTCCACAAGGCATCAACCAAGCCAAATTCAAATTTTCCGGTGCCGAGAAACCCTAAACTAGATCGATTACTAGAGGTAAGGTGAAAGAACATGCAAGTTAACGACTTAACTACAAGTGAAAGTGACTACAACCTTTGTAGATCCGGTCCTCCACTTCTTTAGCTCCGTGATGACGTCCTTCCACTGCGATCATCGGAATCCCGGACTCTAGCGTTGGTTTCGTCGGAGAAATAAGCGGGCTAAGTCGTTGACTTCGATGCCGAAGATGATCTACGTCGGGGAGACTCAAACTCAAGCTATTCCTTCACTTGGTCAAAAACTTTGTGAAGAGAACACCCTATACTACATGGCAAGTAGTAGAGAATGAAGAAATAGGAAGTGGGTTCACTTTAGAATTGGATTTCGCACTCTTTTTCCCATGGCACCATTGGAGCTAGCAAGCTTTTGTGGAACTTGATGAAGAAGAAGAAGAAGAAAAAGAATCATATGAATAATAAAAATGAATCCAAATGAAACTTATCCTTTCAATTATGGCACCATGGTTGAGTTAAGCCCTCATGCTTAACTCAAGTAGAGAATTAACCAAAGCATTAGGTTAAAGGTTGGGTTAACTAATATCTTTAAACAAATGACGAAAGAGTTGACTTTGTCAATGTTTATCAAGCTTCATGAAGCTTGATAACTTTGACCAAAGTCTCAATCTTTTGTTATTTGTTAGGAAAATAGTAAACCCTAATTTAACCTTGATTTGGTTCAAGTCTCATACACACAACTTGTTTGTATCATCAAGCATGATACAAACATGTACACTTGCATATATCACATATAAACAATGTGCACATTCAAGTGAGAAAATCAATCTTAAGTGAACCAATACTAGTTAATGTAAAGTAATATATCAAATATATAATTATACATTAAATCATTAAATCAACACTTGATTTAACGATCCGGTCATATTGCATATAACCGACTAATATCAATAGTAACAACTTATCGAATCAACACTTGATCCGATAACCCGGCTATATCGCATACAACCGATCAATGTCACAAATCGCGAGAATAGAATATAGTATCACATACTGGTATTATTCTCGGTCCCTTACATATCTCATATGCGCTCCTATTTCGTTTCGCTTGAGCCAGGAAACCTGTAAGTCCACGCTAGCGCCCCGGCCGTCTACAGACGCCAAATGCGGAACAAAAACTTTTTATCTGGCGCTATCGTATACTTTAACCCGGATCTGCCATTATTGCTAAACTAACAAACTGTAAAGAGTGTAGAAAGGTTATACCGAACGATCCGAGTCCTTCGTTCTTTAACCATCATCCCACGCTCCGTTGCAGCTGCTCCGATCTCTTCGATCTCCGATCTGCTCGTCCAGGTGGCACCACGTCAACGATTCTTTAAACGGGCTCCCGCCTCTGACTCGAGGCAACTCGGTCGTCAAGTTTGCTAAAAGAGACGACCAAGAATGATATAGAGAATGAGTGGAATACTTTGTCTCGCTTCGTCCAAAACCATGGACGAACGGTTAATGAAGTTGCCGTGGGAATCGGGTGATGGAATGAAATGAGCTGTGAAATTCCATACACCCCAAAATCTATCATAATCTTTTTTCAACCATCTTTTTCAAGTGAGAGTGTGAGAGAGGAGGGGGAAGGGGCCGGCCATATATAGGGAGGAGGAGGGTGAGTGTAGGAGAGGGGGGTGACCACAAGAGAAAATATCATGTGTGAACACAAGAAAATATCTCAAGTGTGAACATAAAGTGTGAACACACCAAAAGCAACCAATAAGGAACAAGTGAGTCATAAGCCTTGTCACCACTTTCTAGAAACTTCTAGAACCTTCTAGAAGCATGACTCACCCTCATCCAAGAAAAGATAAATCCGTCTTTAACCGAATGTTAAAAGACGGCTCATAGAAAACTAGAAACTGGCAACTTCCAAAAGTGATCCTGAAACGACTTTCAGGATAACCCCGTAACTGTATAAATATACCCGCATTTGTATTACGACCGAATACAAATGCAACTGAGACAAAGATATTATATCTACTCAATATAATACTTGGATCCGGCTTAAACCAAAGCCGACCAGTATCATCTGCCCGAAAAATAACACGTGCGTAAACGCACGTGCATTTTCCGAACCTTGCCATAAAACCATACGGCCTCTACAACGTTTCGCCCGAACTTGGGAAACTGTCTGTGGGGGACTCTAATGACTCGTCAGTACCCTGGCAGTGGGTTTAACCACAAACCGTCAGCGGCACTAGCAATGCGTAACGGCTTCCCATGGACTGACCTCAAGGGAGGCTGATGAGCGAACTCATCCAGAAACCCTACTGAGCCTAACAGTGACAATGTATATACAGTCCGGTCCGTTCGTCTATAAGTATCGCATATCTGCCTAGGGGGGTAGTAACGTCAGACCCCCAATAGCAGTATAAGTCGTGTCGGAGTGTAGCCCAATAACACCCTGAGATACTACTGGAGTACCTACCAGTAAATCTCCTGCCATGGCCATGGACTTTGTGTAATGGCTCTCCTAGACACAGCACGACCTCGCCCCTAATACCGGGAGAGACGAATCCCCTGCCGATCCGCTCACGTGCCTCCATATGGCTCGGGACTGTACCCAAAAGCTACCTGTTTGCACGACTCCTTTGAGCCGTGGTAGGGTAGAAATCAAAGCACAGTGGGAACTCACACGAGACAAATGATGACCTCAGGTCGATGAACTAACCTGTACACATGTCACCAGGGAACTGCTATCTGACGATAGATATAGTACCAACTAGCAGATTCCCGGCGAGTCCTGTCCGGTGTACTCATAACCCAATGAGCACCTGTATACATCTTAGGTGATCCAACTGACACCAGTGGCTTGTGAGACCGGCCACCGCCCCTCGTCGGGGTCTCGACTGTATACACTAGTCTACTCCGGAGTATCGATGCCCTGTCTCGAAACTCCCACGACTAGGGACTACAATTAAGGATATGCGTATAAACCACCCAACTCTCACGTATATGATCGCCATCATACTTTTGGTGGTAAAGCAAGATCCTAAGGGCGCTATCAAAGTGTAACATGTAATCAGTCACCTGAACATGTACACGACTGATAAAGGCAAACCAGATAGCATACTATCATCTCGAGTAAGACTGTCCTACCGGTATAGGTCCTCCGCAATCATTGCAATCACGTACCTGCGATCCAATAATTGACTATGAGGGCACTATCTCCAACAATCTCCCACTTGCACTCAAGGCTAATTATTGCGATGTCGACTACTCACAGCCCGTGTGAAACCGAACATCCAACTCCTCTACTAATCAGTTTCACAAAGCCCGTTTGTAAAACTATTGTGTTCGAGAAATAGCCTCAGTGAGTGGATCCGCCTAGATGTTTCTTTCTATATCTCTCTAAATCTCAAGTTCGCGGAGAAAGCCATCTCCCGAATCGAGTAATACCTGTCTTAGAATATGTCTGGATATCTGATGGGACCTAGTTTATAAATGAACTCCAAATCCAAACATCTTAGACTGTATCGATCACTGAACCTAATCAGTATCCGGCACCATGCCTCCCACAGTATTCTCTTGGACCACCTGTCCATAATACTGCCCCTCTTCATCAGAGGGAAAAACTATAACTCCGACAATCTCTCTGTCAACCATGTCACCTTTGAAGCCTGGAATGATAATCGTCTCCCGAAGGAGGCTGCCGTCATCAAATCCGTAGAATATGTACTTATGTTCTAAAACTGCTTCCTTATGTTTCTCCAGGATTGGATTAATACAAACTTATTGCATCTAGTGCAAAAACAACATCTGGTGTGGTACTTGACCTCTCACGATTGACTCAATTGCCTAAGCAAGTGATCTGCTAATCATGCATATCCCTCTCCCCTTTAGTCCGTAAGACACCTTTAGAGAGGGTGATTCCATCACCTGCAGGTACACCACCATGCTAGGAGTCATCTATTCTAAAAACCATTAGAATACTGTCAAAGTACCCACATTGGGAAACTACCCAAATCCAGATCTAAAACCATAGATCTAGAAACCATAATGTCTGATATTATATCCATATCCTGTCTGGAGAAACAACTGTGTGACGACCACAGTACAACCGATCGTAGTATAGGAATTTTACTTCCTACTCTGTGTATGTCATCCAAATACCATGACATCACACCCTACTACCTTCTTAACAGATCCATCCCCTACTCTGATTGAAGTCAAACCCATGACTGTCATATCAAAATTAGATGATCTATCTCCGCTATAACTGCTCTAGTCAATAAATAGACATAAGCATCTTGCCCACTATGCTTCTGCTGCTCCCACTGACTACGACAACCCTCCTACCGGGTCTCATAGCCTGGAACAACAGTAGTGTCAAGTCTTGGTAGATAAGAACCTCCCTGTCACCGTCCTTGAGCCTACCGAAGTACCTCTCGGGTGTCTGAGGTTACCCACCATATCTGCGGAGTGGCTAATAGAATATCAAACCTGATTGAATATATAGGTCCTATTAAATTTTCCGTAATCGTTCGCAGTTCTGGAATCACTTCCAGTTCTACCATACTCCCACCACTGTTTTCTGAAAAATCCATTTTTACTAAAACTGTGGCGAGTCAAGAACAATATCACTATTGATCTTCCAAATGGTAGAATATCAACCCTCGTCATAGCCAGGGTCAACCCACAAACAGCCATTACAGAAACGTGCCCTGAGTTATCCAGAGTCTGGTTTTAAGCATAAGCTGGACAACTCCCCGTACCTTAACATCTTTTAAGGTACGAACTATTCTATATCCAATATAGAAACTTTGGCACTTATTTAATTGGAACCATATTCAAATCATGCAGCTGTCTCCAGTACATATCAACTTAATGGAAAGAGGCTAATCAGCATTACTCAACTTAGGAATCCATCCAATTATGAGTAACCTGAAAGAGAAACACGTTTCTCAAAACCATCACTATCATCTGAATACCAATCACAAGAATCTACATCTTCGATCTCTTTGAAGAATCCCGACACTTGTGACACCTGGTTCTCTACTTTATTCTTATACCCATAACTTCTCAAAACTTAGACCTTGTATTTCTACGAAACACTTGTCTAAAAACTAGAGAAGTTATAAGTAAACAGAACATAGTACGAGGACCTACCCCTTTGTCCTGATGGACACTTGGACAACATACAATACTCTGTATAAGTCCGCTGAGTTTAACAACTCATAACCTGTGTGTCGTAGGTTGAAAACTGTACCCTGGCGATTTCCTCAAATATCACCAATTACAACGAATTCCGATATAATGAGGATAATCACCTAATTCCCAATAACTTACTCCCACTCATCATATGTAAAACCATACAGATATGAGAATGAAACCTGGTAAGTACATACCCTTGGAGTAAGTATCTAATTGGGAAAACAGTTTTCTTTTAACAATGCACTGAAACATGAAAATGTTTCGTAGGGGTATCCTGGTATTCATAGTAATGCCTCTTCCATAATCCAATTCATGACTTCAACCGTATATTTTATTGCCATCTCCCCAAATCCCTTTATTTGTCTTTAGTCGTTACCTTCTGTACACCATCGTTAGGCTAAATGGTTTTCTTCCTTCCCTACCGTTCGGCACCAGCCTATGGTTTGGAAGAAGACTATCCAGTAAGCATAATAGGTGTACCCTCCTAAACCAAGGAGTACTTGCATCTTGAGAGAAGGTGATGATAAAAGACAACTGAATAATACCTTATTCTTTTAAAAGTGAAATAGGAGTGGCGATGAAGTACGCGGTTTGGTCGTGAATGATATCAGTCGCAATTTACTTTGCCCTCTTTCTAATCCCTTTATTTTGTCTTTACATATTACCTTCTGCACACTCTACTTAGGCTAATTGGTTTTCTTCATTCCCTACCTTTCGGCACCTGCCTATGGTTTGGAATAAGACTATCCAATAAGCGTAATAGGTGTACTCTCCTAAACCAAGGAGCTCTCGTAACCTGAGAGAAGGTGATAATAAAAGACAACTGAATAAACCAATTCTATTTCTCCTGAACCTGGATCCATCCTCGAAGAAGTCCCTTCGAGTTCGTATATAACCATACGATGGATCTATCCAATGGAAGTGGATGTCCGTAGTAATACGGGTGTTCTGAGAAATACAAAGGGTAAAAGAAGGAGTGGCAATGACTTATGCAACTCAGACAATCCAAAAGCCAGTATTTTAAGAAGGTTCGGTCAACTTGGTCACTGAGTTATAGTCTAAGGTCGGTCAAAGGTCGCTGCCAAAGAGAGAGAGAAAAGAAACACTCTGCGTGTACTCTAACCTAGATCAGAATGGTTATCACTTTGTCTAATGCGGAAACCTCCCACTGTCCTGTCAAATTCTCCTCCAAACCTAAAAGAAGAATCAATCGGGATCACCCGAAGAGTAAACCAACTCATCAGTGGGAATCGGGATCCAACTCTCATCGCATGATAACGTGATGGAATGCATCCACGTTACTCATACTCCAGAAGGTATGCGCATACTTGGCAAGTTTCAGTTTCTTTAGAAACTCCCGATAAGATTTTTGCCCCATGCTCTTATAACCTTGGCGTTAGGTCAAAATGTCATAAGTCACATGCCAAGTTCTACCCATCACTATCTTGTTAATTTGAACCCACCAGCACATGCCCTTAGCGTTAGGTCAAAATGGCAGAACGGCTGTCCCAAACCAACTCATCTATCTATGCAACAATTGAATACCCAGCAGCTACCAAACACTATGCCTTGGCGTTAGGTCAAAATACATAGCTTGAATACTACTGAATACCCAAAAGAAGTGACGGAGGGCTACGGCTGGTTTTTGGCGAAAAACCTTTAACGTAGTGAACTTGATATCGCTGAAGGAACCTGATAGCTTTTTTTTTTAAAAATATAGTGGCGAAAACCTTTTGCTAAAGAGGTCACTCCCGGTAAAGGGATCTCGTCTCTTTCCTCATGGAATGAGGTGCAGGATATTCCACTGAATACCGCTATGCAAAGCAACTTGTAATCGACTATAGTGAAGTTATTACCCTGACGCAAACTTCTGCCCAAGGGGTCAGTCCCGGTGAAGGGATATCAGCCCTTGCCCCGTCGAATGAGGTGCAGGATATTCCACTGAATACTGCTATGCAAAACAAAAGGAAACATCTTTGCAATAACACTTTTTAAATTTGTTCCAACAACTGTAAACAGGTTTGTTTTACTTTGCATTGATCAGAATCAACGCAGTCCCATCAATTAATCACACCAGAAAAGAACGAAAATAAAATGTACGTATATGCCATCCGCATTCGTCACTGGGTCCCGTCATCACTCGTTAGGTTACTTAACTAACGACAGAGCGGGGACTGGACTAGCGCGGGTGTAAAACATATACAACATCTAATAGTATATAAACCAATATACAATAATCGCTCCAGACGTGATAATATGCAACATTACAGAAAAGTAATAAGCATCACAGATCAATACAGATAATCCGGGATCCCCGGGTTTCACAGAGCCGCTGCTGAAACCCGACGTTCCCCTGTCGTGTGGATAGCCTGCGCAATGAAACCTAGACCCCTACGGGTGCGGCAAGTTACCCGCCAAAACCTGAAGCGAGGCAGCCCCCTACAGCATAGTGAATGGACCACCCAGCACTTCACGGAATCCGGTAATCTTGGGCACCCCTCCTTGGGTCAATCCTGTACCCCCTACGAGTGCGGCGAATAGTCTGCCAATTCTAGAGTGGGACCCCTCTGCCTCTCAAAGCCATGAGATGCGGACCCGTTGCCCTCAGAACCCGGCTATCTGTGCACTCCGTCGCGGGGTAAAACCTAGTACAGTAATGAAAAATAGTACAACAGGTACATCGACCGCAACCTGGTCGTGCCCCAAAAGAATATTATACAACAGGCAGTGACGGCAGTCCACAAGTTGGACGCTCGTCCCGCAATATCAAATGTACAAATAAATCCAAACTGCACTATCATTGCACACTGCTATCCACCACGACAAATCCGCAACATCACAGCACAACACAGAACATCAACGCGAATGTCACGTTCGCAAACCCGTCTAAAAGAACTATAGCAATCAGACGCGGTTTACCGATCAAATGACATTCCCGGTCGGAGATATAATGTAAGCACTGTAAACTAACATGTTTAAATTTCGATCGACTAAATATCACAAAGTGGGCCCCACGAACATCTGGTGAACAGTAACAAAATCTGGGCCCAAAAGATATATACCAAAAACCCCAATTTCCAGAGGAGAACACACTGTACAAATTTGGGAGCATGATCTTACCAAAGGGCCGCGGATGCGCGGCCAAACCATGGGTTTGGCCGCGTTTCCGCGGCGGTTTGGTGGAATCACGTGCCCAAATTTTGTCGGTGTTCTTATAAAACCCTGCACAGATTTCTGAGATATGTGGAATATTTTTAGGACACCATTTAAAATCGACAGAAACTGTGAAAATTGGATTTTGCAGTTTTTGATTTCCGGTTCGATCGATGTTTTAAACGCGTTAGCACAAGTTAGTATAGCAAAATGGTGAGTCTCTGATACCACTGTAAGTCCACGCTAGCGCCCCGGCCGTCTACAGACGCCAAATGCGGAACAAAAACTTTTTATCTGGCGCTATCGTATACTTTAACCCGGATCTGCCATTATTGCTAAACTAACAAACTGTAAAGAGTGTAGAAAGGTTATACCGAACGATCCGAGTCCTTCGTTCTTTAACCATCATCCCACGCTCCGTTGCGGCTGCTCCGATCTCTTCGATCTCCGATCTGCTCGTCCAGGTGGCACCACGTCAACGATTCTTTAAACGGGCTCCCGCCTCTGACTCGAGGCAACTCGGTCGTCAAGTTTGCTAAAAGAGACGACCAAGAATGATATAGAGAATGAGTGGAATACTTTGTATCGCTTCGTCCAAAACCATGGACGAACGGTTAATGAAGTTGCCGTGGGAATCGGGTGATGGAATGAAATGAGCTGTGAAATTCCATACACCATAAAATCTATCATAAACTTTTTTCAACCATCTTTTTCAAGTGAGAGTGTGAGAGAGGAGGGGGAAGGGGCCGGCCATATATAGGGAGGAGGGGGTGAGTGTAGGAGAGGGGGGATGACCACAAGAGAAAATATCATGTGTGAACACAAGAAAATATCTCAAGTGTGAACATAAAGTGTGAACACACCAAAAGCAACCAATAAGGAACAAGTGAGTCATAAGCCTTGTCACCACTTTCTATAAACTTCTAGAACCTTCTAGAAGCATGAGTCACTCTCATCCAAGAAAAGATAAATCCGTCTTTAACCGAATGTTAAAAGTCGGCTCATAGAAAACTAGAAACTGGCAACTTCCAAAAGTGATCCTGAAACGACTTTCAGGATAACCCCGTAACTGTATAAATATACCCGCATTTGTATTACGACCGAATACAAATGCAACTGAGACAAAGATATTATATCTACTCAATATAATACTTGGATCCGGCTTAAACCAAAGCCGACCAGTATCATCTGCCCGAAAAATAACACGTGCGTAAACGCACGTGCATTTTCCGAACCTTGCCATAAAACCATACGGCCTCTACAACGTTTCGCCCGAACTTGGGAAACTGTCTGTGGGGGACTCTAATGACTCGTCAGTACCCTGGCAGTGGGTTTAACCACAAACCGTCAGCGGCACTAGCAATGCGTAACGGCTGCCCATGGACTGACCTCAAGGGAGGTTGATGAGCGAACTCATCCAGAAACCCTACTGAGCCTAACAGTGACAATGTATATACAGTCCGGTCCGTTCGTCTATGAGTATCGCATATCTGCCTAGGGGGCTAGTAACGTCAGACCCCCAATAGCAGTATAAGTCGTGTCGGAGTGTAGCCCAATAACACCCTGAGATACTACTGGAGTACCTACCAGTAAATCTCCTGCCATGGCCATGGACTTTGTGTAATGGCTCTCCTAGACACAGCACGACCTCTCCCCCAATACCGGGAGAGACGAATCCCCTGCCGATCCGCTCACGTGCCTCCATATGGCTCGGGACTGTACCCAAAAGCTACCTGTTTGCACGACTCCTTTGAGCCGTGGTAGGGTAGAAATCAAAGCACAGTGGGAACTCACACGAGACAAATGACGACCTCAGGTCGATGAACTAACCTATACACATGTCACCAGGGAACTGCTATCTGACGATAGATATAGTACCAACTAGCAGATTCCCGGCGAGTCCTGTCCGGTGTACTCATAACCCAATGAGCACCTGTATACATCTTAGGTGATCCAACTGACACCAGCGGCTTGTGAGACCGGCCACCGCCCCTCGTCGGGGTCTCGACTGTATACACTAGTCTACTCCAGAGTATCGATGCCCTGTCTCGAAACTCCCACGACTAGGGACTACAATTAAGGATATGCGTATAAACCACCCAACTCTCACGTATATGATCGCCATCATACTGTTGGTGGTAAAGCAAGATCCTAAGGGCTCTATCAAAGTGTAACATGTAATCAGTCACCTGAACATGTACACGACTGATAAAGGCAAACCAGATAGCATACTATCATCTCGAGTAAGACTGTCCTACCGGTATAGGTCCTCCGCAATCATTGCAATCACGTACCTGCGATCCAATAATTGACTATGAGGGCACTATCTCCAACAAAACCCCTGTGTAGGACTCTAAAGACTCGTCAATACGCCGGCAGTAGGTGATGATCATATCAAACACCCACAAGCCGCAAGCGGTCTGCTAAACGTAACGGCCACCCGGGTATTGAGCGATCAGAATATCAACGAGCAAGCCCGCTCACACTCCTGTGAATCCAACCAGAAACACTTACCGTACAGTCCGGTCTGTTCGTCTGATATGTCGCATATCTCGTCTAGGGGTGGTAAACGTCAGACCCCAATAACTCGATAAGTCATGTCGATATGAGGCTCATAACGGGTTGAGAAACTACTGGTAACACTTACCAGTAAATCCCTAAAGCAGCCTTGGCCAAGTACTTCCTGTTATAGCCAATCGAACACTGCGCAACATCAACTCCCTATACCGGGTGAGACGAAACCCCTCCTATCACTCATTGCCTCCATGTGATTCGGGACTGTACCCAAAAACCACCGTTTTGCACGCCCTCTTGGACGTGGTAAGGTAGAAATCAAAGCACAGTGGGAATCATACAAGACTCTATGACGATCTCGGGTCTACAGACTAACATGTACCAGTGTCACCAGAGAACTGCCATCTGACGTGAGGTATAATACCAACTGGGAGTTCTCGGCGAGTCCGTCCAGTATACCCAGTCTCTACTGAGCACCCGTATATCATCTCTGATGTCAAACACCAATGGATTTGGGATCATCCATCGCCCATCTATATGGGTCGAGAAGGTACACGCTAGTCTACTTTGGTATATCGATGCCCCGTCTCGATACACCCACGACTAGGGACTTTGAAGGATGTACTTATGGACTACCATGTCCCCACTAGTATGATCCGCATCATAGTCCAGGTAGTCAAGTACACATCCTAAGGGCTTTACCAACATGTAACAGAGAGACTATCAGTGTATACGTTAAAGTAAAGAGTAACCAGATAGCATACTATCATATCGAGCAAGAAAGTCATCCCTATATATGTCCAAGCATCCACTACAATATACATCCTATGTATAGTAATGGCCTCTAGGGCATACATATAACTAACAATCTCCCACTTGCACTAGGGCCATCTGATAGCAGTGGTTGTAGTATCTCATACTCAACCATCCCATAAAAGTCTTTCTCTGGGAAAAGGCCTTTGTGAGTGGATCCGCCGTGTTGTCCTCTGAGTCTGCTCTCCTAACCTCGATCCCCTGGAGATCAACCATCTCCACGATCTGGTGACACTGCCTTAGAATATGTCTGGATCACTGATGGGACGGGCGTTCCTTGGCATAAGCCACAACTCCATTGTCACACAATGGGAGGAACGAAGTTCATCTTATGAACTAATATACACCCAGACTGCCTCTTTGGTAGCATCTTTGGTAGCGATGTATCCAGCCTTTATCGTCTAGTATGCCACGGTGTCTAGCTTGGAACTCTTCCAACATACCATCCTTTTACTGTGGGTAAAGACAATACCTGCGACTGACATTCAGTCATCCTTATCACCCTGGAACCTTTCCAGTGATTCTCCCCAGGATCGATTGATACCATCTCACTACAACTAGTGAGTATCCTAACATCCATTTAGATCTATCTCATAGATCCAAAACCCAGGATTTAATAGGTATCACTTTGATCCTATATGGAGAATCCTTGTGATAAGCGGAGATTGACCGAGTGTAGCATAGGAAACTCCTTCCCTATCAAGAGTATGTCATCCACGTACTCTACGAGGATTACCAGTATACTCCCTACTACCTTTTTGTATATACAAGGTTCATCTACCATTTTGATGAAGTCAAACTCTTTGACTACCACATCAAAACATATGTTCCAACTCCGCGATGCCTGCTTTATCACATAAAACATCTTGCACGCGTTTCCGCTGCTCCCACTGTCTACGAAGCCCTCTGACTGTGTACTTATAGACTACCTCTTCTAAATCTTTATTTAGAAAAGCAGTCATGACACCCAACCGCCAGATATCGTAGTCATGGTATGTAGCCGTGGCAAGTAGGATCTGGATGGACTTAAGCATAGCTACTTAGAAAAGGTTTCATCATAATCCATACCTGGTCAATGATGCAAACTTTTAACAAGTCTAGCTTTGAAAGTCTCAACTTTTCCATGTACACCAAGTAATCTTCTCAAGATATACTTGCTCCTGATGGGGATTTAACCCTTCAGATAAAGCAACCAAAGTCCATACTTTGTTGGTGTAAAAGGATTCCATCTCAGATCGATAAACATCCAGCCATTCTTACAGAGTCCCACTCCTGATGGCCAGCTCGAAACTAGTTGGGTCATCATCCCATGATGCAATCCTCGCTCCCACTGTCATAGAGAAACCAGAGTATCTCTCAGGTGGGTGAGGAAACCTACTAGATCGGCGGAGAGGCTGAGGTTCGTTGGTTGCTATTGAATCCTTTGGTTCTACCAAATCATCAGCTGCAGTTTGTATAGCTGGAACTGTTTCCAGTTCTACCTCATAACCAATAGTTTCTTCACAAGAAATTCCCTTTCACAAAGGTGGCATGCTGAGAAACAAAACATTTTTGTTCCTCGGTTAGGTAGAAGATATTCCCTTGCGAATGCCTGGGATATCTGACAAACTTCTACAGATCTGACTTTGCCTCGAGCTTGTCCGAATTATGCTTTTTAGACATAGGCCGGACAATTCCAAATCTTAACTGTCTTAAGAGATGGGCTCTTCCCTTTCCATATCTCATATGAAGTGGTAGGCAGCTAATTTGATCGGAACCCTATTCAATAGGTATGCAACTTCATAAGTGCATAACTCCCTAAAAGGAAATAGGAAACTCAGTAGTACTCATCATAGAGCACACCATATCATATACGGTGGTATTGCTCCGCCCCGATATACCATCGTGCTATGGTGTATACGGAGGAGTAATGCTGAGAGAGAATCTTATTCTTAGAATAGTCCAGGAATCTCGTGCTTAAGTATTCTCCTCCCTGATCACATCAAAGGACATAATACTTATACCCGTTGTTGGTTCTCTACTTCTAACTTATATTCTGTGAATATCTCAAAAGGTTCGGCTTGTGTTTCAACAGGAACATATGTCTGAATCTTGAGAGATTATCAGAGAATATAATGAAGTACAAAGAACCGGTCCTGGCATGTGTAGACAGGGGACCTTACATACATCACTATGTATCAATCCCAAGAGTTTACTAACTTTTTCTCTGTTTCCAATAAACAGAGCTATGGTCATCTAATCTTTGTGACATGACTGGCAAGTTTCATAAGATGTAAATTCAAACTGATTTAAATATGCATCTACATGTAACTTTAGCCAGTCGGGTCGCATTGATATGACCTAGTCTACAATGCCTTAAGAAGGATTCGTTCATTTCTGAACTCTTCCTCTTGTGTGTGTTCTGTATAATAGGAACTGTAGTTTGATTTAGAACGTCAATGCTTTTAGATAACGTGCCTGAACCAATCAACTATTGATATAGGAAATGTTCAAAACATTATCCAACAATACAAAATTGTATCCTTCTTTAATAAATAAAGAGATTGATATGATTTTGTATATCAGGTTCGGTATCTAATAGCATTTGTTCAGAATCAATGTATTGGTAATACATGGTGACAGTGACCAACAGACTTGGCTGCAACACTTGCACCGTTTTCTGTCTCATGAAACTTATCACCCGTTCTCAGTTCTCTACCTTTCTGTAGCCCATGTAACAAATTACATATGCGGGATCCTGATCTGGTTTCACATACCCAGGATGTAAAGGATACTGAGAAACAGTTCTCTGTAATGAACACACCCGAAGATGATGCATCAACATGCACTCTCTTCGTTTTGGCGGCACGGGAATTTTGGTAATCCCCTAATTCCTTCTCTGTCTTATAACATTTATAAGTTGGAGCGGGACCAACGTTCCCCAGCTCAATATAACAAGCGGGCTCGGTCAATTCATCCGTATTATTATCTTGATTAAGGCGTGACATGGTCGCTACCAGGAGAGAGAGAGAAGAAAACACTCTGCGTGCGCTCTTGCAAGATCAGATTGGTTATTATTTTATCTAATCAGGATGGCTCCCACTGTTTTTTATCAAATCTTCCTTTAAACCCTAAAAGGAAAGACTAGCCGGGATTAATTACACGTTATAAGTTCGCCAATCTTTCAGCCAGGCCAGTGTCGGTACTTTGAGGGAGGTTCCCCGTGCTTTCGCACGGACCTAATTAAAGTAAACCTCGTTTTCCCAGAGGCGTAACCCCGTTGAAACCTTTCTAGACACCTACTTGATCGGCTAATTGTAATGTGTAAAACTCTCCCAAGAGTAACAATTACTCGCAGCGGGTATCGGGATCCTACTATCTCATAGAAGGTATGCAATCTCATTGCAAATTTCAACATTTGAAATTCCCGATAATTTTGCCCCCAACGTGCTATGACCTTGACGAAAGCCAACAAACCATAGCCCGCTAGTCAAGTTCAACCCGTACATTTCTTGATTGAATTAAACCCACCCTTACGACCCTTGACGAAAGCCAACAAAGCCGTACGACTACCCTAATCCAATCGTATCGTATGCAGCAGATAAGCAGCATATAGCTACCGCACACTACACCTTGACGAAAGCCAACAAATGTAGCACGAATACTATATACAACTTATCTGAAATGACGGAGGGCTACGACAAGTTTTTCTGAAAACCTATTGCGTAATGAACTTGATATCGTTGTAGAATCAAATGATTTTGAAATGGAGTGTTTTTTAGGCTTTTACTAGTTTCGCTAAAGAGGTCACTCCCGGTGAAGGGATCGTCGGCTCTTTCCTCATCGAATGAGGTGCAGGATATATCATATATATCACTGTGCAAAGCAAGAACTAGAAAAGCAATCAAAAGACAAACCGAGTGGTGTAGCATCTGCCAGTTATTGCTAAAGGGGTCACTCCCGGTGAAGGGATCTCGGCCCTTTCCTTATCGAATAAGGTGCAGGATGTTCTACAAGGAACACCACGATGCAAAGCAAGAACTGTAGCTACCTGTTTTTGAAAATTCGATTCCACAACATCTTTTAGGTTTCTTTTATTTCATTAATCATATTAATGAAGTCCCATCGTTTAAATCACCTAAATATCACAGATAAATACGACGTACACTTATGCCATCCACATTCGCCTCGATGTCCCCTCGTACACCATTAGGTTAGGTAACTAACGGCAGAGCGGGGCAGGGCTAGCGCGGGTGTAAAACATAAGTGACGTCTATATAATATATCGTATATACTATATACAGTATCTATCACAACATATCAAATGATCACATCACAGATATCGCAGCAGAAGAATCATATGAAACATTGGATATACTAGGACGTCCGTGTTTTTAATACGAGCCAGTATAAAACACGGATTCCACGGTCGCGATGAATAGCCAATCCCACACCTTCAGACCCCTACGAGAGCGGCAAGCAACCCTACCAATTCTAGGGTTAGGAGACCCGGACTCGACTCCTCGAGATGGTCTCCCACTGGACCCTAGAACCCGGTTACTTGTGCTCCCCTCCTTGGGTCTATCCTAGTGCGGAAAAGTAAATAATATACAAATGGTGACATCTTCCGCAACCTGGAAGTGCCCCAATAAAAGAATATTACATACAAGTTTTTACATGAATGAAAATAAAAAAACTCGCATCGCACATAAAACCCCCGGCTATTCAAAACGCGACGATCCAATATAACATATCCAGCAACACATAACATCACATGTCATCAACGTAAGTAAATGTGCACATCCCAATTGTCGTTGACATATAGCAACGAAACCGGCGATATCACATATTACACTTACGGTCACAGAAAAGAAAGTGTAAAACTACAACAGTTGGAATACGCAACCTTCTTAGACATCGCATGCCTAACAATTATAAACTCCGTATTTTAGTCTCATTATCGAAAACTCTTTTCAATATCAAGTTGGGCAATTCAGCAAGATTCTCGACATCCTGATCGAATGCTCGTCGCAAACTTTAGTAGACGGCCGCACCCCCGGTTGCCGTCGACGAAGTGCACCAAGGCGGAACACCGCTGCCGCGAGCACCCGAACGGATGCTTTCGGCGACGGGGTTCTACTACAGTCACTTGGTCGGGGCTATGAGGTGTAGCTGTCTATTAAGTTTACCGACGAGTATCCGCGTACGCTACGTGATTGCGACGAACTTTTGATCACATCAAAATTCCGTGGCAACCGATCAAGTGAGACTAAAGTGCTATGTTTATAACATCCAAATCAGTTATCTCATAACTACTTGTGGATTCCAAATATTGTATCACATTCCAGATTAATAGAAAATGTTAAACTTTCCGATCGAACAATCAAACACCCAAGTTTTCCCGAAACAGCTCAACACATGAAATAAGTTTAAAAACATTCACTTCATGCCACAGTACCAACGGTCCAGCCGTAGAAGGGTCAAGCCAACGCCTCACATGTGGCACGCCGTACTGCCCCAAACCCTAAGGTTCAAAGGGCAGTTCAAGACGGTCACATAATCGAGTTAAGGTTTGTTGTCTTCTAGAGGGTCCATCGCGTTACTTGCACTACTTAGACGTTCTTAAACTACGGAAAAATCCAACATTTGGAAATTTCCCGGCAAGGGAAAAATTGGGTATTTATATCCGGTCGAACTTTTTAACATATTTTAAATTATCCGGAAAAACACATAGACAAAATTAAACAATCCGATCGAATCATCGAGTCCCCAAAACAACCCAAAAAAACTCAACTGTTGAGTATCAATTAAAAATTCCCATAAAATACAGCATGTACAGTAGGACATTACTGTTGAAAGCACGTGGCAAAATTCACCACTATGGCCGCGGAACCGCCGCCCAAGCCAGGGTGGGGCCGCGGTTCCGCAGCGTAATAGTCGATTTGGGATAACGTGCTTCACAGTAACTCTTACAAAACCCTACTGAATTTTTTGATAATTTTTAATTAGGAAAAATCCACTGTTTCAGAAAATGTACAGAGAGGGTTAAAAGTTAGGGTTTCGGGGTTCGATCGGATTTCTAACATCGTCTACACTTCGCCTAAAGCTCAAGCTAGGCTCTGATACCACTGTAGGGTTCCTAGGCACACTCAAGAGGTTCCACAAGGCATCAACCATGCCAAATTCAAATTTTCCGGTGCCGAGAAACCCTAAACTAGATTGATTACTAGAGGTAAGGCGAAAGAACATGCAAGTTAACGACTTAACTACAAGTGAAAGTGACTACAACCTTTGTAGATCCGGTCCTCCACTTCTTTAGCTCCGTGATGACGTCCCTCCGCTGCAATCATCGGAATCCCAGACTCTAGCGTTGGTTTCGTCGGAGAAATAAGCGGGCTAGGTCGTTGACTTCGATGCCGAAGATGATCTACGTCGGGGAGACTCAAACTCAATCTATTCCTTCACTTAGTCAAAAACTTTGTGAAAAGAACACCCTATACTGCATGGCAAGTAGTAGAGGATGAAGAAATAGGAAGTGGGTTCACTTTAGAATTGGATTTCTCACTCTTTTTTCCATGGCACCATTGGAGCTAGCAAGCTTTTGTGGAGCTTGATGAAGAAGAAGAAGAAGAAAAAGAATCATATGAATAATAAAAATGAATCCAAATGAAACTTATCCTTTCAATTATGGCACCATGGTTGAGTTAAGCCCTCATGCTTAACTCATGTAGAGAATTAACCAAAGCATTAGGTTAAAGGTTGGGTTAACTAATATCCTTAAACAAATGACAAAAGAGTTGACTTTGTCAATGTTTATCAAGCTTCATGAAGCTTGATAACTTTGACCAAAGTATCACTCTTTTGTTATTTGTTAGGAAACTAGTAAGCCCTAATTTAACCTTGATTTGGTTCAAGTCTCATACACACAACTTGTTTGTATCATCAAGTATGATACAAACATGTACACTTGCATATATCACATATAAACAATGTGCACATTCAAGTGATAAAATCAATCTTAAGTGAACCAATACTAGTTAATGTAAAGTAATATATCAAATATATAATTATACATTAAATCATTAAATCAACACTTGATTTAACGATCCGGTCATATTGCATATAACCGACTAATATCAATAGTAACAACTTATCGAATCAACACTTGATCCGATAACCCGGCTATATCGCATACAACCGATCAAAGTCATAAATCGCGAGAATAGAATACAGTATCATATACTGGTATTATTCTCGGTCCCGCACATATCTCATATGCGCTCCTATTTCGTTTCGCTTGAGCCAGGAAACCCCTGTGTAGGACTCTAAAGACTCGTCAATACGCCGGCAGTAGGTGATGATCATATCAAACACCCACAAGCCGCAAGCGGTCTGCTAAACGTAACGGCCACCCGGGTATTGAGCGATTAGAAGATCAACGAGCAAGCCTACTCACACTCCTGTGAATCCAACCAGTAACACTTACCGTACATTCCGGTCTGTTCGTCTGATATGTCGCATATCTCGTCTAGGGATGGTAAACGTCAGACCCCAATAACTCGATAAGTCGTGTCGATATGAGGCTCATAACGGGTCGAGAAACTACTGGTAACACTTACCAGTAAATCCCTAAAGCAGCCTTGGCCAAGGACTTCCTGTTATAGCCAATCGAACACTGCGCAACATCAACTCCCTATACCGGGAGAGACGAAACCCCTCCTATCGCTCATTGTCTCCATGTGATTCGGGACTGTACCCAAAAACCACCATTTTGCACGCCCTCTTGGACGTGGTAAGGTGGAAATCAAAGCACAGTGGGAATCACACAAGACTCTATGATGATCTCGGGTCTACAGACTAACCTGTACCAGTGTCACCGGAGAACTGCCATCTGACGTGAGGTATAATACCAACTGGGAGTTCTCGGCGAGTCCGTCCAGTATACCCAGTCTCTACTGAGCACCCGTATATCATCTCTGATGTCAAACACCAATGGATATGGGATCATCCATCGCCCATCTATATGGGTCGAGAAGGTACACGCTAGTCTACTCTGGTATATCGATGCCCCGTCTCGATACACCCACGACTAGGGACTTTGAAGGATGTACTTATGGACTACCATGTCCCCACTAGTATGATCCGCATCATAGTCCAGGTAGTCAAGTACACATCCTAAGGGCTTTACCAACATGTAACAGAGAGACAATCAGTGTACATGTTAAAGTAAAGATAACCAGATAGCATACTATCATATCGAGCAAGAAAGTCATCCCTATATATGTCCAAACATCCACTACAATATATATCATATGTATAGTAATGGCCTCTAGGGCATACATATAACTAACAGTTTTACTTTCCAGGTGTTTTATTTATTGGATCTTTTGCTTCCGCATATTATCATTTCTTGACTCATTTATTCTGGCTCATGAACATGTACTAGATAGTTTAGTTTACTTTCTTGTTCTTGATATCTCTACAGCCGTAATGTGACCGTGGAAGGATATTTCCTATCCACAGGTAGCATGGTTGGCTATGTCACGTGCCTATCTTTGCATACTCTGGGAAGCGGGGCATGACAACGGTCCCGGGTTGTTACGTCGAGGCGTCCCTGAATAAACTATCTCTTCTTCTCCCTCGGTATCGCTCCCGAAGACTGGAATAATGGTGATAGCTTTGTTCTTCGGTTAGTGACATCTTTCCATATCCTCAAAATCTGGTAAAAGGTATTTTGCATATTCGTATTTTCGGACTTCGTTCACGGAGAAAGGGTTCAACTCCCCTGTCATGGTATACTCGAGACCATCCTTAAAGTATTTCATACACTGGTGTTGTGTAGAAAGGATGATGTTGTACTCGTGTAACCAAGGCCGGCCGAGCAAAGTGTTATAGCATGTCTTGGCGTCAATGGCGTGAAATTTAATATCCGTGACTAGTAACCCGAAGTGCAACATCAGTCTCACAGACCCAAGAGTCCGTGACGACTGGGAGTCGAAGCCAGAGATGGTAATTTTATCACGAGCGAGGTGCTGAACGCTTATGCAGATTTCCTTCAATACTCTCGCGTTGAGGAGATTGACGGAAGACCCATTGTCAACCAGAATTTTGCCTATCTTTATATCGTGACACTATCCGAAGACATAAAGGGGACGGTTGTGCTCGCACGTCCCAAGGAGGAGATCTTCATCGCCGAAGGTGATATCGGCTATGTGCACTTCTTCCAGCTCGTCTTTCATCTTTTCTTCGGCGAGAAAAGCTTGGAATTGTCCTGGCTCTTGTAGCGCTTTGACCAATGGATCTCTTGCTTCTTTTGATAGTAAAAGGGCGTCGAGAATGCTGAGCTGTGAGGGTAACCTCCTCAAGTGCACCAGAACATTGTCCACCTTATTTTTCTTTGGCGAGTCCTTGGCAGTCAGCTCTTTCATGACTTGGTCATCTAGGGCGATATCCTCAGAGACCTTTTCTTTTCCCTTATCTTTTCTGTTCGTGGGTCCAAGATTCTTTTCTGGAAGCGTATGGTTGCGCAGCTGGATATTTTCACAGGCCTTCGGTTTCTCTTCTTTCCCCAAGGTGGGTTCTTTAAAGAGAGGGCCAAGAGCCGTCTCCTTGTCAGAGTCGCTCCCGAAGGTGAGAACCTGCGATCCCCCGGCGTTGACCATGCGACAGTTGCCGGTAATTCTTTTATGCTCCTCGGTCGCACTTTTCTGCTCCCGACGAGTTTTGCGTTTTATCCGCTTAAAATGTTGCCGGTGAGCGACATATCCCTGCCACCATCTTTTAAAAGCATTGCATTCCTCATTGGGGTGCGCAATCTTTTGATGATATAAACAATAGCTCGGACACATTTCGGCTTCACTAAGAGTACTTCCTTCGGGAGGGTGGTATCTTCATTCCCACTGATATGGCTTTCGCAAACCTTTTCCTCGTCTTGATCTTGTTTTTATTTGCAACAGATGTCCTTTGATTTGGCGGGAGTATCTTGACTCTTTCGTCCGGTCGCCGGCGTTTGGCTTTTTTAAATATGGTCGTCTCACGCTCCCGATCGGCTTTACTTTTCAGATGAATTTCACTCAGGAAGGCGTCGATCATTTCGTCTGACGGCCATAGAAGTTCCGGCTCGGGACCTGCCCCTAGTCTCTCGGTGCAAGGAGCCTCTTCATCATCTATCAATGAGTGAGAGATCAAATGACAACTTGCTACATAATCCTCAGATCCATCTGATGAGTCTTTTCCATCAATTCCGTCCTCGAGGACGTGGGTGAGGAACTCTTGGAGCGTGATTAGAGTCCGCGCCTTCTGGTTATACTTTTCCAGCACGTCAATTTGCTTTTGTAGGTCCGTGCGCTTGTCGACAGGCTTCACAGACTTCTTGAATTTCTTCTTCTTTTTCGAAGACTTTGACGGCTGGATGTGAACACTCTGGCTATCACCACCAATCTTTAGAATTGGGCGCTGCTTCAGCATTCCTTCGATGATCTGGGGCTCTAGCGGATTCTTCCACCTGATAGCCGGGCATGTCTGGAGATCACTCAGCATCCTTTTGGTTTTGGCTGAAAGAGCCACCTCCCATGGAGCTTCTTCAACAAAAGAGCACGTTGCCCCCAGTGTGTCCATCTTCTTAGGAGAGTGCGGTTGTAGTGGGCTTACTTTCCACTTCTCAGACAACGCAAACTTGCCCTGTTGGTACTGATCCTCGATCCATCCCTTAAAGACGAAGCAATTTTCAATTGGATGGCTTACCGTTTGATGGTAAGGACAATAATTGGGGTTATTCACATCGCCGGGTTGCAGTGGTCGTTTTGGATTCGGCAAATTGATAAGCCTGTTGCGCATCGCTAGTTCGAACAACCTCTTCGTTTTATCCCGCGGGAATGAGTAAGGACACTTCATTTTCTCATTATAATAGCGTCGTCTCTCTTCCAGTTGATCCGTTAGCTTCGGAGCACTGGATTGCTGTTGAGTATTCGCAACGACGGTCACCTTCCCTTTACCCTTTTCGTTCCGTGGCTCCGGCTTCGGAGGAGACGGTCTGTGACCCATCTGATCCATCTGGGCTAGTTTGTCAATTAAAGCCTGAAACATGGTCGGTTTGAAGAACATCATGAACTGCGAAATAGTTGCATTAGGGTCTAGAGTGCCCACGAACATGCCCACCGCTGGTGCTTCTTCGATGCGCTGTTCGCACTTTGACCAAAGATTCCGCCATCGGATTGCATACTGAACCCACGTCTCGCCCGGCTTCACCCTTGCATTGATCAATGCCGTTATTAGAGTGCGTTCACTAGCACTCGTGAATCACTGGGTGGATAACAACTCCATTTCTGCGAAAGTTTTGACGGAGTCGTTTGGAAGTTCGGAGTACCACTCAAACGCCGTCTCCGATAAGCTGCCGACGAATTGGCGGAGCAAAAGCTTATCATCGCCCCCGATGTTGCCGCACAGAGCTCTGAACTGGGCGACGTGCTGGTAGGGATTGCCCGTCCCCTTGTACACGTGGAATTTGGGGATCGTGTAGCCCGGCGAGTACTTTATCTGATCATACCAGCCTGGATACGGTCGCCCAGTTTTAACAACTTGGCCGGCCGCTTCATTTGCCTGGTGAACTCTAATTTGCTGGGAAATATAGTCATCCAGGGTGGCCTTGGAGATAGTTTCCTCTTTGGCTACTGAAAGAGCCGGAGGAGGATTCGACATTTCCCCTTTGTCATCTTCAATAATGATTGGAGGGTCTTCGGATGGAGGATCTGGCTGTAATATCATCCCGACCATGTCTTGGAAGAGAAGTGCCATTCGCTTTATGTTGGCCGCTTGCTCTGCGGCTTCTTTGTCCTTCTTTTCAAGGACTCTGCGAAGGAAGTCAGCATCGGTTTCTTGTTCATAACGCTGCTCCGATGACGCATCCGGACTTTCTTTCGGTCCGGTGAGTGCAGCCATTGCAGTCAGTATCTCCTGAAGCTTCTGCTGCTGTTGTTCCTGAGCTCTTGTGATGGATCGGGTAAGTGGTCGATGGCCCGTAGAAGCGTGGCTATCCTCTTTCCCAGATGCCATGTAAATAGTATGGACCACCATGCCTCCAGACTTAGGGCGTTTGGGCTTAGTGCCTTTGACATTTGTCGCAGGCATAGGGATTTTCTCCGGCCTCCCTCTCTTCTGAGTGATCGACGTTGAGGGGGCCATTGCAGCTGGCACCCAGGTGATTGTCGCCTTCTGTGGCTTAACAGGACGGTTTTCTTCCTGTAAGACCTTCAGCTTCTTCTGCCGGTGGGGATAGTCTTGATCCACCACCGACTCTCGGACTTGTCGCCAGATTTTGTAAACTTTGGAAGACAGCCATTGAGGGGACTGTTTCGGCTTTATTTTCATGACAGTCTCCACCGGTGGCGGAGATCTTTTCAGTACGGCAGTAGGCGAATTCCTGCGTACTTTGTTCATCAGCTCAAAACTGTTCCCGGTTGGGACAGCAACATTAATTTCCATCGTTGGAGCTGGTGGAGTTAGCCCAGAAGGGGAGTTGCCCCCGGCCTTCCTTACTCGGCGCCAGTGGACGTCGAGCGTGTCGAGTTGTTGGCGTTGGTTCGGTGACGGGGATGGCTTTGTCTTGCCCCCTTCTTTGGTGAAGGATTGTTGCCGGCGTCAACCTCTTGAAGACTGAGGTCCGTAGAGTAGAAGGAGCGGGAGTGGGAGTTAGGACAGTCAGTCTTTTAAAGACCGACCCCTTGGCAGGAGAAGCCTCCATGACGACTCTAGGAGCAGGGATGGATATCCTCTTCGGAATAACCTTCTCTTGAGGTGCAGGCTTCACCGTGGACCCACCTGAACTTTGGCCCAACCTGGCGAAGACCGAGGAGCTGGAACTGGACGACCCGTTGAGAGGGGCCGCCGTAGCTGTAAGCTGATCAAAGACTGACTTCTTGGGCACTTCCGGTGTTGGCATAGGAGCGGTGAAGCTCGTTGGCGGGAGCATGGTCCTGAAAAACAATCCTGTGGTGGCTTGAGTGACCTGTTCCACCGGCATCGTGAACAGGGAAGCCGCCTGGGGCCCATAAGATATGCCCCCAATTGAGGCAGGACGTGGGTTGCAGTTGCATGTGGAACACTTTGAGCAGGTGAACGCCATTGATCCTTTGCTTTCTGCACCAAGCAAAACGCCAAGTCTTAGTACCTCAAAACCCAAGGGCAACCATTAGCAAACCGCGATTGGTTCGCGAACACGACACACGAAATGCGGAGTGGAAAGAGGAAAAGGTCTCACCAGGCGTGCCAGAATCTGTTCCCCACCGAATACAGAGACGCGACCGCGCAGGTCCGTCTTGCCTGAGATTCGGGGCAGATGCTAATTGGTTCTATCTGTCCACCTCTCCGAAGATGCCAAGTTGATTTATGGCACCGTGTATCGAAGGTTTAAACGGATGCGGCCGATGTAGCAGACTTCGTCAGATTCCCCCTCGCTTGAAGGGTTTTTTGATTGTGGGGATACTCTTCCCTACAGGCGCAAACCCCTGCAGTTAATTACGCTACCGCATCGCGGTAACAACTTTCTCCTTCTCCAGATGGTCACTTCGTGTCGTGTGTTTGTTTTGTTTTTGGTTGCCCGTGGATTGTATATGGAGACTAAGTTATGTTGTCGCCCGTAGGGCATGGACTAGTCCAAATCCGTATCCTTCTTAGGTTTGGGTTTGGGGTTTGGGTTTAAGGATACGTTAGCCTCATTTGAGACTAAGATCAACTTAAACGTTAGTTAAGGATACATTAGTCTCATTTTAGACTAAGATCAACTTAACGGGATCGTTTTGATCCGACAAGAGAGAAATTAGACTCCATTGTTTAGTTTAGTGACATTGCGGTCGATTGGTTTAAGGACATTACAGTCCAATGTTAGTTTAAGGACATCTCGGTCCAGGTTAAGGACATCATAGTCCGTGAGTTTAAGGACCTCACAGTCCAATGTTAGTTTTAAGACATCACAGTCGAGGTTAAGGACATCATAGTCCATGAGTTTAAGGACCCCATAGTCCAATATTAGTTTTAAGACATCACGGTCGAGATTAAGGACATCATAGTCCTTGAGTTTAAGGACCCCACAGTCCAATGTTAGTTTTAAGACATCACGGTCGAGGTTAAGGACATCATAGTCCATGAGTTTAAGGACCCCACAGTCCAATGTTAGTTTTAAGACATCACGGTCGGGATTAATGACATCATAGTCCATGAGTTTAAGGATCCCATAGTCCAATGTTAGTTTTAAGACATTACGGTCGAGGTTAAGGACATCATAGTCCATGAGTTTAAGGACCCCACAGTCCATGAAATGTATGGTTGTCGGGACCCGTCACCTCTTTGAAGACGTTGATGAATTACAACGACAAATATCAAATGAGTGAAGAGATGTACACTTGAACCAAGGTGGATTAAATGATCTATAGCCCAGTTTGGAACTAAGACCAGTTAATTAAATTATGAGCACATTGGCTCAGTTGAGTCTAAATTGAGGACTTATGGCCAACTTGGGCTAAGTCCAATTTTGAAGTATTGGCCCTCTATTGGATCATTAGACATTTGTCTGGGTTCAAGCCCACATTATTTAGCAATGCTAAACAAGAGTTTGAAGGCTTTGATAACATTTGGGTCTTTGGCTGAGGATTAAACATTATACCTCTGAGTTTCTACTTAATTTTGAGATTCAATTGAAGGGGAGGCTTTGCCTCTAGAAAATTAGCCAATTTGACTAAAGCTAGTGTTAAACACTAAAGAACAACAGTGTTAAACACTGGAAATAAGATTATCAAATTATTATTAAACACTAGAAATGTGATTCTCAAATTAGTGTTAAGTACTAAAAGACCACAGTGTTAAACACTGGAAAAATTGTCAGATTAGTGTTAAACACTAGAAGAGGAAGGGATCACATGGGAGCACGTGATAGCATCAAAAAGTAGGGCCAGATCCCCTTTATTTTGTTCTGTAAACAAGTGTTAAACACTTTTCATAGCCATCAATCAGGGGCACGTGGGAGCACGTGAGGCATTGCCTCATAGCTAATTTCTTCTCATCTGTGGGGATCTTTTCAGGGGTCACGTGGGGACACGTGACCCAAGTTCTTGGCATGCATAGAGATCTCTTTAGTCTCTTTATTAAATTCTCTGTAGGGTTAAACCCTAACTATGATTTTGGAGGAATTAAATTCCTATGTTTGTGGAAGAATTAAATTCTTATGTAGGGTTAAACCCTAATTTCTTTTAAAGGAATTGAATTCCCATATATGTAAAAGAATTAAATTCTTGTATAGGGTGAAACCCTAATTTCATTTTTTAGGAGGAATTAAATGTAGGGTTCCTAGGCACACTCAAGAGGTTCCACAAGGCATCTACCATGCCAAATTCAAAAATTTATGTGCCGAGAAACCCTAATGCAAGATCGTTAACTAGAGGATAGGCGAAATTACTAGCTAGCAAACAACTTTATTAATAAGTGAAAGGGATTACAACCTTTGTAGATCCGGTCCTCCACTTCTAAAGATCCGTGATGACGTCCCTCCACTGCGATCATCGGAATCCCGGACTCTAGCGATGGTTTCGTCAGAGAAATGATCGGGCTAGGTCGTTGACTTCGATGCCGAAGATGATCTACGTCGAGGCGACTCAAACTCAAGCTCCATCTTCACTTGGTCATGAACCTTGTGAAGAAAACACCCTATACAACATGGCAAGTGGTAGAGGATGAAGAAATAGGAAGTGGGTTCACTTTGGATTTGGATTTCTCACTTGATTTCATCACTTGAAAATTTTCAAGAAAGTTTTCTTCTCTTCATGAAGAAGATGAAGAAGAAGAAGAAGAAGAAGGAAAATGCATTATCTTGAAAATAATAAATCAAGTGAATACTTATCATAATGCAACCATGGGTGAAGTTAACACATGTAGAGAATAAACTAGGGTTTAGGTGTAATGGTTAGGTTAAGGAAAAAACAAAATGGTTAAGACTTTCAAAGCTTCATGAAGCTTCAAGAATAAAAAAAAGCAAGCCACCATTTTATTTTTGCCAAAAATAAATAAATGGAATAAATAAATAAATAAGTTAAAACCCTAACCATTAACCTAAACATGGTTTAAAGCAAACACACACCTAAGTTTGCATGTATCATCAATCATGATACAAACTAGTGCACAAAAATATATCACATATACAACTTATGCACATCAAGTGAGAAAATCAATCTTAAGTGAACAAATACTAGTTAATGTAAAGTAATATATCAAATATATAATTATATATTAAATCATTACATCAACACTTGATTTAATGATCCGGGCATACAGCATATAACCGACTAATATCAAGTGTATCAATGTATGGAATCAACACTTGATTCGGTAACCCGGCTATATCTTATATAACCGTCCGATGATACAAATCGCGAGAATAGAATTCAGTATCACATACTGGTATTATTCTCGGTCTCGCACATATCTCATATGCGCTCCTATTTCGTTTTGCTTGAGCCAGGAAACCTCTGTGTAAAGACTCGTCAATACGCCGGTAGTAGGCGATGATCATATCAAACACCCACAAGCCGCAAGCGGTCTGCTAAACGTAACGGCCACCCGGGTATTGAGCGATCATAAGATCAACGAGCAAGCCTGCTCACACTCCTGTGAATCCAACCAGTAACACTTACCGTACAGTCCGGTCTGATCGTCTGATATGTCGCATATCTTGCCTAGGGGTGGTAAACGTCAGACCCCAGCAGCTCGATAAGTCATGTCGATATGAGGTCTATAACAGTTTGAGAAACTACTGGTAACACTTACCAGTAAATCTCAGCAACCCTGGCCAGGGATTTCCGGTTATAGCCAATCGAACACAGCGCAACATCAACTCCCTATACCGGGAGAGACGAATCCCCTCCTATCGCTTATTGCCTCCATGTGATTCGGGACTGTACCCAAAAACCACCGTTTTGCACGCCCTCTTGGACGTGGTAAGGTGGAAATCAAAGCACGGTGGGAATCACACAAGACTCTATGACGATCTCGGGTCTACAGACTAACCTGTACCAGTGTCACCAGAGAACTGCCATCTGACGTAAGGTATAATACCATCTGGGAGTTCTCGGCGAGTCCGTCCAGTGTACCCAGTCTCCACTGAGCACCCGTATATCATCTCTGATGTCAAACACCAATGGATATGGGATCATCCATCGCCCATCTGTATGGGTCGAGAAGGTATACGCTAGTCTACTCTGGTATATCGATGCCCCGTCTCGATACACCCACGACTAGGGACCTTGAAGGATGTACTTATGGACTACCATGTCCCCACTAGTATGATCCGCATCATATTCCAGGTAGTCAAGTACACATCCTAAGGGCTTTACCAACATGTAACAGAGAGACAATCAGTGTACACGTTAAGGTAAAGAGCAACCAGATAGCATACTATCATGTCGAGCAAGAAAGTCCTCCCTATATATGTCCAAGCATCCACTACAATATACATCCAATGTACAGTAATGGCCTCTAGGGCATACATATAACTAACAATCTCCCACTTGCACTAGGGCCATCTGCAGTAGTGGTTGTAGTATCTAATACTCAACCATCCCATAAAAGTCTCTGTCTGGGAAAAGGCCTTTGTGAGTGGATCCGTCGTGTTGTCCTCTTAGTCTACTCTCCTAACCTCGATCTCCTTGGAGATCAACCATCTCCATGATCAGGTGATACTGCCTTAGAATATGTCTGGATCACTGATGGGACGGACGTTCCTTGGCATAAGCCACAACTCAATGGGAGGAACTAAGTTCATCTCATGAACTAATATACACCCAGAAAGCCTCTTCGGTAGCATCTTAAGTAGCGATGTATCCAGCCTTTATCATCTAGTAAGCCACGATATCTAGCTTGGAACTCTTCCAACATACCGTCCCTTTACTAAGGGTAAAGACAATTCCTGTGACTGACATTCAGTCGTCCTTATCACCTGGAACATTTCCAGTGATTCTCCTAGGATCGATTGATACCATCTCACTACAACTAGTGAGAATCCTAACATCCAATTAGATCTATCTCATAGATCAAAACTCAGGATTTAGGAGGTATCATTTTGATCCTTTGTGGAGAATCATTGTGATAAGCAGAGATTGACCGAGCGTAGCATAGGAAACTCCTTCCCCATCAAGAGTATGTCATCCACGTACACTACGAGGATCATCACCATACTCCCTACTACCTTTTTGTTTATACAAGGTTCATCTACCATTTTGATGATGTCAAACTCTTTGGCTAACACATCAAAACAGACGTTCCAACTCCGCGATGCCTGCTTTATTCTGTAAAGCAACTTGCACACGTTTCCGCTGCTCCCACTGTTTACGAAGCCCTCTGGCTGTGTACTTATAGACGTTCTCTTCTAAATCATTATTTAGAAAAGTAGTCATGGCACCCAACCACCAGATATTGTAGTCATAGTATGTAGCAATGGCAAGTAGGATCTGGATGGACTTAAGCATAGTTACTGGAAAAGGTTTCATCATTATCCACGCCTGGTCGATAACGAAAACCTTTAACAAGTCTAGCTTTGAAAGTCTCAACTTTTCCATCTACACCAAGTAATCTTCTCAAGATATACTTGCTCCTGATGGGGATTTAACCCTTCAGATATAGCAACCAAAGTCCATACTTTGTTGGTGTACATGGATTCCATCTCAGATCTCTAATTATTCAACCATTCTTACAGAGTCCCTACTCTCGATGGCCTGCTCGAAACTAGTTTGGTCATCATCTCATGATGCATTCCTCGCTCCCACTGTCACCGAGAAACCGAAGTATCTCTCAGGCGAATGAGGAACCCGACCAGATCGGCGGAGAGGCTGAGGTTCATCGGGGACTATTGAATCCTTTGGTTTTGTCAAATCATCAGCTGCAGTTTGTATAGCTGGAACATTTCCAGTTCTACAGAACTGACCCTGCCTTGATCTTGTCTGGATTTTGCTTTTGACATAGGCCGAACAATCCCAAATCTTAACTTACTTAAGAGATAGGCTCTTCCCATACCATATCTCATATGGAGTGGTAGGCACTGATTTGATTCGAACCCAATTCAATAGGTATGCAGCTTCTCAAGTGCACAACCCTAAAAGGAAATAGGTAACTCAGTAGTACTCATCATAGAGCACACCATATCTAATATGGTGCGATTGTTCCGCCCTGATACATCGTTGTGCTGTGGTGTATTCAGAGGAGTAACAACGAGAGAGAATCTCATTCTCCTTTAGAATAGTCCAGGAATTCTATGCACAAGTATTCTCCTCCCTGATCTTATCATAGGACATAATACTTATACCCGGTTTTTGGTTCTCTACTTCTAACTTATATTCTGTGAATTTCTCAAAAGTTTCAGACATGTGTTTCAACAGGAACATGTGTCCGAATCTTGAGAGATCATCAGAGAATGTAAGGAAGTACAAAGATCAGTCCTGGCATATGTAGACTGGGGACCTTCATACATCACTATGTATCAGTCTCAAGAGTTCACTAACTCTTTCTCTGTTTCCAACAAACAGAGCTATGGTCATCTAATCTTTGTGACATGACTGGTAAGTTTCATAAGATGTAAATTCAAACTGATTTAAATATGCATATAAAATGTAACTTAAGCTAGTCGGGTCACATTGATATGACCTAGTCTACAATACCTCAAGTAGGAATCGTTCATTTCTGAACTCTTCCTCTTGTGTGTGTTCCGTATACTAAGAACTGTAGTTTGATTTAGAACATCAATGTTTTTAGATAACGTATCTGAACCAATCAACTCTTGATATAGGAAATGTTCAAAACATTATCCAACAATACAAAATTTTATCATTTCTTTACTAATAAAGAGACTGATATGATTTTGTATATCAGGTTCGGTATCTAATAACATTCATTCAGAATCAATGTATTCTGGTAATACAGGGTGACAGTGACCAATAGACTTGGCTGCAACATTTGCACCGTTTTCTGTCTCATGAAACTTATCACCCGTTCTCAGTTCTCTACCTTTCTGTTGCCCATGTAACAAATTACATATATGGGATCCTGATCTGGTATCAAATACCCAGGACGCAGAGGATACTGAGAAATAGTTCTTTGTAATGAACACACCCGAAGAAAATGCATCATCATACACTTTCTTCGTTTGGGCGGCATGAGAATCCTGGTATTCCCCTAATTCCTGCTCTGTCTTATAACAATTATAAGTTGGAGCGGGACCAACGTTCCCCAGCTCAGTATAACAAGCGGGTTCAGTCAATACATCCGTATTATTATCTTGATTAAGGCGTGATATGGTCGCTATCTGGAGAGAGAGAGAAGAAAACACTCAGCGTATGCTCTTGAAAGATCAGATTGGTTATTATTTTATCTAATCAGGATGGCTCCCACTATTTTTATCAAATCTTCCTTCAAACCCTAAAAGGAAAGACTAGCCGGGATTAATTACACGTTACAAGTTCGCCAATCTTTCAGCCAGGTCAGTGTCGGTACTTTGAGGGAGGTCCCCCGTGCTTTTGCACGAACCTAATTAAAGTAAACCTCGTTTTCCCAGAGACGTAACCCCGTTAACACCTTTCTAGACACCTACTTGATCGGCTAATTGTAATGTGTAAAACTCTCCCAGGAGTAACTCTTACTCACAGCGGGTATCGGGATCCAAATATCTCATAGAAGGTATGCAATCTCATTGCAAATTTCAACACTTGAAATTCCCAATAATTTTGCCTCTAGCGTCCCATGACCTTGACGCAGGCCAACAAACCACAGTGCGCTAGTCAAGTTCAATCCGTCATTTCTTGATTGAATTAAACCCACCCGCACGACCCTTGACGCAGGCCAACAAAGTCGCACGACTATCCTAATCCAATCTGCATCATATGCATAAGCAGATAAATACTAGTTAGCTATCGCACACTACGCCTTGACACAGGCCAACAAACGTAGCACGAATACTAAGTAGGACTTATCTGAAATGACGGAGGGCTACGACAGGTTTTTATGAAAACCCTTTGCGTAATGAACTTGATATCGTTGTAGAATCAAATGATTTTAAAATGGAGTGTTTTTTAGGCTTTTCTAGTTTTGCTAAAGGGGTCACTCCCGGTGAAGGGATCGTCGGCCCTTTCCTCATCGAATAAGGTGCAGGATATATCATATATATCGCTGTGCAAAGCAAAAACTCCAAAAGCAATCAAAAGACAAACCGAGGGGTGTAGCATCTGCCAGTTATTACTAAAGGGGTCACTCCCGGTGAAGGGATCTCGGCCCTTTCCTTATCGAATAAGGTGCAAGATGTTCTATAAGGAACACCGCGATGCAAAGCAAGAACCGTAGCTACCTGTTTTTGAAAATTCGATTCCACAACATCTTTTAGGTTTCTTTTTCTTTCATTAATCATATTAATGAAGTCCCATCATTTAAAACACATAAACATCACAGATAAATACGACGTACACTTATGCCATCCGCATTCGCCTCGATGTCCCGTCGTGCACCGTTAGGTTAGGTAACTAACGGCAGAGCGGGGCAGGGCTAGCGCGGGTGTAAAACATAAGTAACGTCTATATAATATATCATATATACTATATACAGTATCTATCACAACATATCAAATGATCACATTACAGATATCGCAGCAGAAGAAACATATGAAACATTGGATATACTAGGACGTCCGTGTTTTCAATACGAGCCAGTATAAAACATGGATTCCACGGTCGCGATGAATAGCCAAACCCACATCCCTAGACCCTTACGAGAGCGGCAAGCAACACTGCCAATTCTAGGGTTAGGAGACCCGGTCTCGACTCCTCGAGATGGTCTCCCACTGGACCCTAGAACCCGGTTACTTATGCTCCCCTCCTTGGGTCTATCCTAATGCGGAAAAGTAAATAATATACAAATTGTGACATCATCCGCAACCTGAAAGTGCCCCAATAAAAGAATATTACATACATATTTTTACATGAATGAAAATGAAAAACACTCATCCCACATAAAAAAACCCGGCTATTCAAACACGACGATCCAATATAACATATCCAGCAACACATAACATCACATGTCATCAACGTAAGTAAATATGCCCATCCCAATTATCGTTGACATATAGCAACGAAACCGGCGATATCACATATTACACTTACGGTCACAGAAAAGAAAGTGTAAAACTACAACAGTTGGAATCCGCAACCTATTTAGACATCGCATGCCTAATCAAATGAATTCCTTAAACATCGCATGCCTAACATTTATAAACCCCGCATTTTAGTCTCATTATCGAAAACTCTTTTCAATATCAAGTCGGGTAATTCAACAAGATTCCCGACATCCTGATAGAATGCTCGTTGCAAACTTTAGTAGACGGCCGCACCCTCGGATGCCATCGACGAAGTGCACTAAGGCGGAACACCGCTTCCGCGAGCACCCGAACGGATGCTTTTGGCTACGGGGTTTTCCTACAGTCACTTGGTCGGGGCTATGGGGCGTGGCTGTCTATTAAGTTTATCCGGCTAGTATCCACGTACGCTACATGATTGCGACGGACTTTTGATCACATCAAAATTCCATGGCAACCGATCAAATGAGACTAAAGTGCTAGATTTATAACATTCAAATCAGTTATCTCATAACTACTTGTGGATTCCAAATATTGTATCACATTCCAGATAAATAGAAAATGTTAAACTTTCCGATCGAACAATCAAACACCCAAGTTTTCCCGAAATAAATCAACACATGAAATCAGTTTAAAAACATCCACTTCATGCCACGGTACCAACGGTCCAGCCATAGAAGGGTCAAGCCAACACCTCACATGTGGCGCGCCGTACTGCCCCAAACCCTAAGGTTCAAAGGGCAGTTCAAGACGGTCACATAATCGAGTTAAGCTTTGTTGTCTTCTAGAGGGTCCATCGCGTTACTTGCACTACTTAGAACGTTCTTAAACCACGGAAAAATCCAACACTTGGAAATTTCCCGGCAGGGGAAAAATTGGGTATTTATATCTGGTCGAACTTTTTAACATGTTCTAAATTTACCCGGAAAAACACAAACAAAGTTAAACAATCCGATCGAATCATCGAGTCCCCAATACAACCCAGAAAACATAACTCTTGAGTGCAAATTAAAAATTCCCAGAAAACACAGGAATCAAATTAGGACATTACTGTGCAAACTGCGAAGAATAAAGTGATGGTACGGCCGCGGAACCGCCGCACGAGCCATGCTCGTGCCGCGGTTCCGCGGCGCTTTAAACGACTTAGACTCACGTGTTGCACAGTAACTTCTAAAAATCCCTGCTGAATTTTTTGGCTATTTTTAATCTGGAAAAATCCACAGTTACAGAAAATGTACAGAGAGGGGTTGCGATTAGGGTTTCGGGGTTCGATCGGGTTTCTAACATCGTCTACACTTCGTCTAAAGCTCTAGTTAGGCTCTGATACCACTGTAGGTCAGGCAGAAACCCCATCCAATAGGGCCGCCGTGGCACCAACGGGTCCCTCAGCAGCTACTTTTTACGCATGCCCCCTCGCGAGGACTACAACCCGCCAGAACACCTTCCGGTCTCGGGACACCCTGGGGGTAAGAGCCTATGCTTCGCCACATTGTCACACAGTGAGAACCCCCCATAGGTCGACATCCAATGCCTAGTAGCTCTGATACCACTGTAGGGTTCCTAGGCACACTAAAGAGGTTCCATAAGGCATCTACCATGCCAAATTCAAAAATTTATGTGCCGAGAAACCCTAATGCAAGATCGTTAACTAGAGGATAGGCGAAATTACTAGCTAGCAAACAACTTTACTAATAAGTGAAAGGGATTACAACCTTTGTAGATCTGGTCCTCCACTTCTAAAGCTTCGTGATGACGTCCCTCCGCTGCGATCATCGGAATCCCGGACTCTAGCGATGGTTTCGTCGGAGAAATGATCGGGCTAGGTCGTTGACTTCGATGCCGAAGATGATCTACGTCGAGGCGACTCAAACTCAAGCTCCATCTTCACTTGGTCATGAACCTTGTGAAGAAAACACCCTATACAACATGGCAAGTGGTAGAGGATGAAGAAATAGGAAGTGGGTTCACTTTGGATTTGGATTTCTCACTTGATTTCATCACTTGAAAATTTTCAAGAAAGTTTTCTTCTCTTTATGAAGAAGATGAAGAAGAAGAAGAAGGAAAATGAATTATCTTGAAAATAATAAATCAAGTGAATACTTATCATAATGCAACCATGGGTGAAGTTAACACATGTAGAGAATAAACTAGGGTTTAGGTGTAATGGTTAGGTTAAGGAAAAAACAAAATGGTTAAGACTTTCAAAGCTTCATGAAACTTCAAGAATAAAACAAAGCAAGCCACCATTTTATTTTTGCCAAAAATAAATAAATGAAATAAATAAATAAGTTAAAACCCTAACCATTAACCTAAACATGGTTTAAAGAAAACACACACCCAAGTTTGCATGTATCATCAATCATGATACAAACTAGTGCACAAAAATATATCACATATACAACTTGTGCACATCAAGTGAGAAAATCAATCTTAAGTGAACAAATACTAGTTAATGTAAAGTAATATATCAAATATATAATTATATATTAAATCATTAAATCAACACTTGATTTAATGATCCGGGCATACAGCATATAACCGACTAATATCAAGTGTATCAATGTATGGAATCAACACTTGATTCGGTAACCCGGCTATATCTTATATAACCATCCGATGATACAAATCGCGAGAATAGAATTCAGTATCACATACTGGTATTATTCTCGGTCCCGCACATATCTCATATGCGCTCCTATTTCGTTTTGCTTGAGCCAGGAAACCTCTGTGTAGGACTCTAAAGACTCGTCAATACGCCGGTAGTAGGCGATGATCATATCAAACACCCACAAGCCGCAAGCGGTCTGCTAAACGTAACGGCCACCCAGGTATTGAGTGATCAGAAGATCAACGAGCAAACCCGCTCACACTCCTGTGAATCCAACCAGTAACACTTACCGTACAGTCCGGTCTGATCGTCTGATATGTCGCATATCTTGCCTAGGGGTAGTAAACGTCAGACCCCAGCAGCTCGATAAGTCGTGTCGATATGAGGTCTATAACAGTTCGAGAAACTACTGGTAACACTTACCAGTAAATCTCAGCAACCCTGGCCTGGGATTCCGGTTATAGCCAATCGAACACAGCGCAACATCAACTCCCTATACCGGGAGAGACGAATCCCCTCCTATCGCTTATTGCCTCCATGTGATTCGGGACTGTACCCAAAAACCACTGTTTTGCATACCCTCTTGGACGTGGTAAGGTGGAAATCAAAGCACAGTGGGAATCACACAAGACTCTATGACGATCTCGGGTCTACAGACTAACCTGTACCGGTGTCACCAGAGAACTGCCATCTGACGTAAGGTATAATACCATCTGGGAGTTCTCGGCGAGTCCGTCCAGTGTACCCAGTCTCCACTAAGCACCCGTATATCATCTCTGATGTTAAAAACCAATGGATATGGGACCATCCATCGCACATCTGTATGGGTCGAGAAGGTATACGCTAGTCTACTCTGGTATATCGATGCCCCGTCTCGATACACCCACGACTAGGGAACTTGAAGGATGTACTTATGGACTACCATGTCCCCACTAGTATGATCCGCATCATATTCTAGGTAGTCAAGTACACATCCTAAGGGCTTTACCAACATATAACAGAGAGACAATCAGTGTACACGTTAAGGTAAAGAGCAATCAGATAGCATACTATTCATGTCGAGCAAGAAAGTCCTCCCTATATATGTCCAAACATCCACTACAATATACATCCAATGTACAGTAATGGCCTCTAGGGCATACATATAACTAACATTAAATTCCTGTGAATTTGAGAGAATTAAATTCTCAATTAGGGTTAAACCCTAGTTCTGTCCATCTTGAAGGAATTAAATTCCTGTAATTCTAGGAGAATTAAATTCTCATATAGGGTTAAACCCTAGTTTTGTTTTGGGAGAATTAATTCTCTAAACTCAATTCCCCCTCTAACTTTTGGATCTGCATGGCAGGATCTCAACCCGATGAGAATTAAATTCTCAACTTATGGGAAGATGTGCTCTGTGCAGATCTTCAACAAGAGGAAGAACTAAGTTTTTTTTGCAGAAGAGTTAAACTCTTAGATTTTGAGAATTGAATTCTCTATTTGAAGCTTTGATCCCTTTTCTTTTCTCACCTAGAGTTTTTCTTTGTAGAGAATTAAATTCTCCTTTCTTTTCTCTCTGAAATTTTAAGATTCCAAGGCTCTCTCTTCCTCAAAATTCTATATCCAAAACTCTTCCTCTTGGCTCCTATTTATAGGAGAAGGAAAAGAATCAACTTGTTTAGCAAATCTTTCATTGAAAGATTTTGTTTGTTTTCATAGTTAACATGAGCATTTAGATTATTAAGTGAATTTTATTCACCGTTGGATTTTTAATCCAAAGATATTCTGTTTGTTATTTCTGGTGAGATTTAGGGAAATCTTTCCTTGTCTAAGATTTTTCCATAAATTGGTGATATTTAATCACCCCTGGATTTTTAATCCAACGGTTCTCCTTAATCCTTTCCCATTTAGAAAGATTTTAGAGAAATTTAGAATTTTAATTCTATTGATTTATGAAGCTTTCAAAGCCTATCACGTGTTGGCACGTGACCGCTCCTCCTTCAGAGTTTTAATTATGTACTTTAATTGGGCTGAAGGGTCATCACGTGTCAACACGTGGCCTCTGGTCACGTGTGAGCACGTGACCCCCCTTTGGGGTCTTTCTTCAGCCACTTGTTTTACTTAGGTTTTTTTTAAATTCTGTAAATAGATCACGTGTCAACACGTGACCCTTGGTCACGTGTGAACACGTGACCCTTGGTCACGTGTGAACACGTGACCCTTGGTCACGTGTGAACACGTGATGCCTCATTGAGGCCTTTATAACTTGATAGAATTAAACTCTGCATTTCAACTAGGCTAAAGACCATCACGTGTCAGCACGTGACCCTTGGTCACATGTGAGCACGTGATGCCCCTTTGGGGTCTTTCCTCAGCCGCTTACTTCTGCTTTGCAAAAATTTTAACTCTGTAAATGGATCACGTGTCAACACATGACCCTTGGTCACGTATGAACACGTGATGCCTTATTGAAGAAATTCTTGATTTTTAATCAGGGAACAAGCTCAAGCATGAAGCATCAACTCAAGAAAATATCTCACAACACCACAAATATCAAGCATTCCACAATAGTAACACCATGAGTCACCACATGAGCCACCAAGTGTGTCATGCTTCAATAAATGAAATAAGACCTCATCCCTCCACCTCATTAAACCATTTAAACAAATGGTTAAAATTAAAATGAGGTGGCATCTTCTAGAAGCACCTTGTAAGAAATTACAAGAATACCCCTCATCTGTATATACATACCCATATCCGTATTCCGAAAAATACGAATACAAAGAGACGAAAATAATCTAACAATATAATATTAGAATCCAGCTTAAACCAAAGCCCACTAGTATTATCCGTCCGAATCATGATACATGCACAAGTGCACGATATGATCTAACCCTATCGCAAAACCATACGGCCTTTATATCATTTCGCCCGAAGCAGGGAAACCCTCTGTATGAGACTCTAAAGACTCGTCAATACGCTGGCAGTGGGTTTAACCACAAGCACATCAACGGCACTAGCTGTACGTAACGGTTACCCAGGTATTGAGCAAAAGGGAGGCCGATGAGCAAACTCATCCGAATCCCTACTGAGCCTGTCTGTGAAAATATCCGTACAGTCCGGTCCGTTCGTCTAAGAGTATCGCATATTATATATAGAGGGTGGATAAAGTCAGACCCCCAATAATACGACATTTCGTGTCGGTATGAAGCCCATCGCCACCTGAGAAACTACTGATCCAAATAAGTAATTCTCGACTGCCTTGGCCAGGGATTTCTGGTGATAGACACCAGTGCACAACTGTCACGACCCGAAAAGTACGGAACATGACCGGCACTTAAATTACGAAACGTCTCGAGACGTACGTGATCTAAGTAAGCCAAAACCCAGAAATCAAAACCAAAAAAGCAGTAGAGTGAAGGAAAAACCTATTTAAAGCAAGTAGTTTTAACAACATAGGCCGAAATATGTATTTTTAAAATCTCAAGTATTTTCTGAAAATTTCGGTAGAGTCTTCTTTGTAAATACTGGCCCCCAAACGGGATACAATATGAATAGTATACGAAATACAAAAAGCCTTCCCAAGCGGGAGCTAGCTCTTCGTCAAACGACGGTCACCACCACACAAGCAGTATAATATACAACGCCGAAGGGCGAGGATCAAAACTCAAAAGAAACTCAAAACAACATGAAAAATATAATAATACAACGCGCGACTCTAAGGTCGAAACAATAACAAGTCTGGTCTTCTATCTCTATCAAATATACAATCTGGTTGATGGAGTTTCTAGATACAACTGAAATAATAAATAAACAATGGTGGTCCTGATGCAAAGAACCTACCTACCAAAGCAACCACCCGGAAGGAACAATGTGCTAGCAAAACCGCAACGAAACCTGTACGGCAAAACCTGTAAGGAACTGTGGCACAACGGGGGTGAGTTGGCAACTCGTGAGTAGAAAATATCTACCAGCAGAAATAGCATGTATAACGCAATCCTAGGTCATACGATCAGTAATATCCTCAAAATAACAATATGGCCTGAAGCATAATATAATGGTAAGGGTAAACATCTATCCCTAAGTGTAATACCAAGTACTCGTGTCAGTGCCTCAGGTAACAACATGCCACGAATGTGATGTACAAATGTCAGGTAACAATATGTTACAAAAATGATGTGCAATGCATGTAATGAGAATAGAGTACATCATGAATCGAAGAACTGTTTTTCTTTAATCAATGAGATTTCTTTATGTATATAAATCGAGATATCATCAGTGAAATCAATATAGAATCCGTGTCAAGCATCGACACAAAACACTAATCTCAAATCTCAATATCTCAGTGTCTCAAATCTCAATATCTCAATATCTAAAACCTCGGGCTCCGTCGGTCCGGATTGGCCCATATCATCAATCTCGCGACCACGAACGGTATCCTCCGGATATCCGCCACGCTAGGTAAAATCACTGGTAGGAAGTCTGCCCCTGCCGGGCTCATCGTCTACTACTCGAACTTCTTGCCCCGGGGTACCATACCGGGTCCACCATGTACCCGAGACGGTTCATCCAACTCCTCGAATCGGGTCTCAAAAACATCTCAGAACCGAGAAACCATCATGGTGGACGATACTCAACATATCAAGGAAAACCGCATTTTTTCTCTTTAAAATGGTTCATCAGTTTACAAAACTTTCACATGCGGTTTCCAAATCCATAAAATATCAAGAAGAATCTGAAATCATCAAGTCACTATGTCAATAACAATAAAAACCGGCTAAATCTCCATAATACCGCATAACCAATGAATATATGGATGGATCCGATATCATGCAATAATTAAACTAGCATATGAAAGCTATAACATGTAGCAACTATCAGTTAGCAAGCTATGTCAATGAAATAGTATTTTCTAAAGTGTACGTAACATGGCAATTACCGATGATGATGTGTGTGAGCAGGCAAGTAAGTGTATGTGGAACATACGCATCATCGGTAATGGTGCTGGTGTCCTGACAGCATGGTTCAAAATCACTAAGTACACAATAAACATGCACTGAGATGATAACAACATGATAAATGGCAATGAATAGTAATTGCAACAATAATATGCGGAACATGAATGATAACGTAACAATATGGAATCTACATCGCTACACCTGTGTTATACTGTTTTGCCGTTTGAAATGGTACGAATCGTGGTGTTTTGAAAATAAGGGCTACGGTGTTTTTAAGAAAATGTACGTCTTTTGAAATATCCGTAGCATCCCTTGACATGTCTTTAAAATCCTCACGATTCGTTAGTTTTTGAAATAGGTATGAGTCGAATCTAATCCATCATTTACAAGTACACTACAGGGCCAAACTAAACAGGCTGATCAAAAGGTAAGGAAACCGCCTAACATCTGAATCGATACATATATATACATATAATAGTCGGTGATCCCGCCTCAATAGTATCCCATACGATACCCTAATATAATATGACATCCTCGAATCAAGAGTGCGGATCAATCATCAATATATAGCTCGTACGGTAAATCCGTCGTACGGCATCCCAAATCTGGGTACGGGTCAAATATCACATTCATCACATTATTCATCCGGTATCCTCTTTATCAAAATCAAGATCCGGGGTACTGATCTACGTCTAGTACAATACTGATACCATCTATGTATGCATGCGTGTGTATGAAAACACCACGCCTAAAGGACCCGCTAAACGTATCACGTCGTAACTCAAAATACGAACCCTGTCACATCACCGATCTCACGGCCTCAAGCCCAATCTCATAGACTCATCTCCAATCCCAAGTACTATCATCATAATCCGTGTATATGTATGTATGTATGTATACACACACACACACATAGTCCCATACCTATGTGTATATGTATATGTATGTGTGTGTGTATACACACACACACACACACACACACACACACACATATATATATATATATATACATATCCCCATATATGCACATGTAAATAGATGTATGCAAATGCGTGTGGGTGTGGGTGTAAACCTATTCTAGGTTTCGCGACTAAGAACCTATGCCAGTTCCCTTCTAATAACACCAAACTAACCATAAACACATAATCATAACTTGATAATCATCCATGGATCACAAACCACATATATATCCAATTATATATCATAATTATACTATGAACTGCGGGGGTGCTATACGCCATCCACCCGACTTCTCCCCGTAGATGTAAATCTACTCACCTGGTCCTCGCTTGCCGAAATTGATGTCGCCGCGCGCTTGCTTGTCGTCTCGAAGTCCTCGTGAGGGTACCTACGTATCATAACATATCACATCACATTAAAATCCAACTCATGACCAAAACGACACACAAATCTCATATAGGTCAAAACCTATGGTTTGCTCTCTCAAATCAACCCAAAATCCCTCGACATCGGCGTACAAACGCCGAGTGATCAAGAAAACCCAAACGTACCAATCACGCGTTCATAACACGCTAAAAATTATATGAAAATACGATGCAATTCATAAAACCTTAAAATTTGCCCAAATCGATTTATTTCCAGAAAGCCTAGTAAGCGGTCATTAATCGTTTTAATACAAATCTTGATATTTTAGCAAAACTGGTGGTCACAATATTCACTAATTATCTTAATTAGGCCACATAAAAATTTACTAGATTTTTATCATACCAATTTGTATTAATCGCTAAAATTTAGTTAGCGAATTATCCGATTTTAACCATTTTAAAGTAACAATACACTATTTAACAACTAAACTAGGTTTTGCATAATTTAAGATGTTAAACTAGACATCATAACTAGCACCAAGTGATCAAACCCAAATCTTGAATTCATAAAACCCTCATTAGAATTTTTATCTCTCCTATTTATATTATTTATAAAAACCTAGTTGGCAATATTATGCAATTTTGACAATTTTAAATGTAGCAATTGTAATTAGCAACTAGATTAGTTTTAGCAAGCCTTAAGATGTTAAACTTCTTCACACAACATGACCAATTGATCAAAACTCCAAACTTGATCCAAGCCCTAATCTTGAATGTTTAAATCTTGAAATTGGTTCCATACTTAAACATCTAATTAAGTTATATTGAAGTAATAACCGAAAAGTAAACTAGAGGGTTAAGATTATACCTCAATGAAACTTAGATCAAGCTTGCCACTTAGCCACTAAATTGCTTCCTTGCTCCAAGAATTTAAGCTAGTATAGGTCAAGGAGAATGGATAAGGCTTAATTAGGAGTTTGGAAGTTGTCACTTTGGATTTTTTGATGAATTTTTGGGATTAATTTGAGATGGGATGAAGTGGGTGAAATGGGGGAGATGGGGGCTGTATTTTCGGCCAGAAATGAGGGAAGGAAGAGAGAGTGAGGTGAGGGTGTTTTGTGTGGAAATTTCCAAGAAACCCCACCCCCATTTCAAAAGTCAACAAGCCCATGCTTCATTCTTTATCATTTCCTTTCTAAATTTTCTTTTCTTTGACTAAAAAGGAGTGGGAATTTGGGTGAGGGGCTGCTGCCCATATGCAGGCCAGAAAATGGGAGAGGGGGGAGAGAGAGTGTGAGGTGTGTGTGTGTGAGGAAACATGATAATGTTATACCCTAATTTCCATTTAATTTATTTTCACCATTTAAGACTTTTTCTTCGATATTTTCTAAAACCGTTTGACAATTTCATTTCATTTCAAAAACAATATCTTACACGTGAGTTTAGTGTGTCATGATACACAAAATTTTTATTAACCCATTCCAATTTGTAATTTTCCCTAATTAAATGTATTGGTGACGGCTTAAAATAATATTAAAATAATTAATTTCGGAAATTTTTTCAATAAATTAGAAATTTTACCATTGGCTCAATAAATACCAAATACCAGCAATTTCATAGCTAGAATATGTATATTTAATTTTATATTAAAAGATATTTATATTTTGATTTTTACGGAAAACACCCGTTATTTTACCGATTTTCCGAAATTTCACCTAAACGATTTTCAAAACGTTACAACAACGCGACATCAACCCCCAATACCGAGAGAGACGAATCTCCGATGATCCGCTCACTGCCTCCATGTGGCTCGGGACTGTACCCAACTAAAACCTGTTTGCATGACTCCTTTGAGCCATGGTAGGGTAGTAATCAAAGCACAGTGGGAACTCACACGAGAAAAATGACGATCTCAGGTCGACAGACTAACCTGTACACATGTCACCTGGGAACTGCTATCTGACAATAGGTATAATACCAACTAGTATATTCCCGGCGAGTCCGTCCAGTGTACTCATAACCCAATGAGCACCCGTATACTATCTTAGGTGATTGACTAACACCAATGGCTTGTGAGACCAGCCACCGCCCCTTGTCGGGGTCTTGATAAGTACACACTAATATACTCTGGAGTATCGATGCCCAGTCTTGATACTCCCGCGACTAGGGACATTTAAGGATGTGCTTATAGACCATCCAGCTCCCACGTATATGATCGCCATCATAATACTGGTAGTCAAGTAAGAATCCTATGGGCTCTATCAACATGTAATAGTGATCTGTAATACCATCTAAAGTATGTACATGATGATAAAAACAAACCAAATAGTATACTATCATCTTGAGTAAGACTGTTCTATCCATATAGGTTCTCTCTCAATCATCGCAATAGGGTGCCTGGGATTCAATAATTGACTTGAGGGCACTCTAGCCAACAAGCACTTGCTGTAGTAGGAGGATATAATCCATTCTTAGAAAAATAAAGGGAATCGGTGAAAAACATATTAGGATGTTCTTAGTGTGTGGTAATGGCAGTCTCCTATAGGAAGCGGTTACCGATTCCATCTTCTCAGGTGACTTGGATGACAGGGTGTTTGTTGCGAGTTATAAATTTACTCTCTTCTGAGATGCAGTATATTGAAAAGAGTTCCAAGCGGGATACTGAGGTAGACGTGGTGCTAGATACTGATTATAACTCAGTAGAGGATACGACTTAAGAAGTCGTTGGATAAAATTGTTCATTTATGAACTTGGTTTTATTGTCTATCTAGACAAATTCTAAGGCAGGTATCGCTCAATTTGGGAGATATTTGATCTCCGCGAAATTGAGATATAGAGAAATACAGTTAGAAACATTGTAGCGAATCCAGTCACTGAGGCTGTTTTTCGGACACGGTTTGCGAAACTGTTAGTAGAGAAGTTGCGCACTCGATAACATACGAGACGTGTGGGTATGCGATACGCAATAATTAGCCTTAAGTGCAAGTGCGATATTATTGGATAAAGTGCCCTCAAGGTAATTATGATAATTGAGAGAGGATCTATACAGGTAGAACAGTCTTTCTTGAGATGATAATATGCTATCTGGTTTGTCTTTATCATTCATGCATATACGTTTTGCTTGTTATCACGTATCGCTAATATATAATGATAAATCCCGTAGGATCTTTGATTGACTACCAGAATTATGATGGCGATCATACTCATGGGGCCTAAGTAGTCTATGAGCACATCCTCAAATGTCCCTAGTTGTAAGAGTATCGAAACTGGGCATTGATACTCCATTTTAGACTAGTGTATACATTTAATAACCCCGTATGGGGCGATGGTTGATCCCATAGCCATTGGTGTTTGACACCAAAGATTGTATACAGGTTTTCATTAGGTTATGAGTTACACTGGATGGACTCACCGAGAACTTCTAGATGGTATTATACCTATTGTCATATAGCAGTTCTCTGGTAATGATAGTACAGGGTAGTCCCTTGATATAAGATCGTCATATTATCTTGTGTGTGTTCCTACTATATTTTGATTACTGCCCTACCACGGCTCTACTGATTCGTGCAAACATGTTTTAGTTGGGTATATTCCCGAAGCACATGGAGGTAGTGAGCGGTCAAGGGGATTCATCACTCTCGATATAGGGAGTCGATATCACGCTGTGCAGGGCATGACTATAACTAGAAGTCCGTGGCCACGGCAGACGAGATAAACTGATAAGTAGTATCAGTTGTATCTCTGGTGGTTATGAGTTTTCTGTCAGCATGACTTATCGGGTTATTGGAGGTCTGGAATAATCTAACCCTACACCCGATATGTGATACTCTTTGACGAAGAGACTAGACCGTATGATATTCATTGCTAATATACTTTGTCGGATCTGGATGAGTTCGCTCATCGACCTGCCTTTATCGTGCTCATACCTGGATAGCCGTTATGTGTAGCTAGTACCGCTGATGAGCTTATGGGTTAACCCATGAGGGGATCGAATCTAAAAGTGTTTCAGATTCAATCGGATATGATCATGTTTAATCTACTGCCAGCGTATTGACAGTTCTTTAGAGTCCTGCAACAAAAATGCCTGCCCGAGCAAATTGTGATGTGGCGTGCGTATTAGATACGAGTTCGATTAAATACGTATATTTGATATACGTGATTTAATCGGACGACTGGTGTACTAGCCGGTTTATTTATAAGTCGGAATATTAAGTCAAGTGTTGACTTGATAACCGTATTTTCATATGCTTTCTAGTATTGTGTATATGATACATGCACTCTCTTCAGTATATAATACTGATATGATATTGATGGCTATTCGTGTATTTTATACATGATGTGTATGTGTATTGGATACATATACCTGATCTCACTAGATATTATTCCCACTCTCTTTTTGTGTTATATATATATATATATATATATATATATATATATATATATATATATATATATATAACACAAAAAGAGAGTAGGAATAATATCTAGTGAGATCAGGTATATGTATCCAATACACATACACATCATGTATAAAATACACGAATAGCCATCAATATCATATCAGTATTATATATATCATAACATGTAATGGTGGGGCCCTTTCTCTCGTTGTGTGAAAACAAAGAGGGGGGAGAGAGAGGGGGGAATGGGACATGTTTCATATAATTGAAAATGAGAGGAGAAAAGAAAGAGAGGTTAATTCATTTTTCCTAGCCATCTAATATTTCTTCTTCTTCTTCCTATAGCTCTTGAGCTTTCCCTCTTCATCAATTGTAAATCTTGCATAAGTGAGGGAAATAAGAAAAAAGAGGGTACCCATTTCACACCTCACCTCACTTAACACCTAGCAAGTTCCTTAAGGGAGTTTTTCCACTTGGAGATAGAGATGGAGCTTCGGACGGGCTCCTTTCACTGCGGATTATCTACGGTGATGCGGTTGACTTGTATACTCATCTGGAAACTCTTAATTCTAGTTAGGACCTTCCGATAGGCGATAGGAAACGCTACAAAGGTTGTAGCCCCCTAACATACTCTCTTGGTTTTTCTAGTTGCTAACTATTGATTGCATTTGATGATTCTAGCATATGGATTGGTTCTATGTTTTGAAATTTTTGTGTTTTCAAATTCCGTCGCAGTCTGCGAGTGTTGGGACCATAGGACCAAACTGTTACTACATTGAGTATGCCAAAAGATGCCACTCGTGCCAGATCTATGGATACTTCATCCATCTGTAGGGTTGCTGGGCACGCGCACAAGGTTCTACGAGGCATCAACCATGCCCGATTTAAAAATTAGCCGTGCCGAACAACCCGAAGCCGGATCTTTAAACTAGAGATTAGGCGAAAACTAGCATGCTAAACACTTTAACACTAAGTGAGAGGGATTACAACCTTTGTAGATCCGGTCCTTCACTTCATATGCTCCGTGTTGAAGTCCCTTCGCTGCGATCATCATGCTCCGGACTCTCGAGAGGCTCCAAGAAGAGAAAGGTACAGTCTTGCTTCCGATCTTCGATACGAAGATGATCTACCTTGAAGTTTCATTAACACAAGCTAACACTCACTAAAATTGAGTGAACACTCTCATCTAAAGGGCAAAGGAAGATGAGGATGATGAAGTAGGATTTTTGCTCTCTTTATTTATCTTTTTCTCACATTTATTCATCACTTGGAAAAAATCTAGAAAGCTTTTTCATGAAAGAATCAAGGAAGAAGAAGATGAATAATGATTGAATTCCTTTTGTGATGAATAGAAAAAGAATTAATATGATGAATAATGCAACCATGGTCAAGCAAACTCATGTAGAGAATTAACTAGGGTTAGGGTTTGGGTTAGGTTAAAGATGAGCCACACACAAATATCTTTCACAAAACAAAACCAAAACCTTCTAGAATCATCTAGAAAGCTTAACCCTAATCCAAACCCTAATCATGTTTAAACTCCACAAAACAAGTTGCATTAGTTATCATATCACGTTACAATATTATATATCACATATATAATATTTATCGTAACAAAATAAAATAATACAATTAACATATATCGCATATATATCAATGTATTACCCGAGTGAGAAAAAGAATCTTTTAGTGAGCTAATATTAGTTAATGTAATTTAATATATCATATATATTATTATACATTAAATTATCGAATCAACACTTGATCTGACAATCCGGCTATATCGCATATAACCGACTAATATTTATCCGTACCGATTCATCGAATCAACTCTTGATCCGATGACCCGGCTGATATCAAATATCGCGAGAATACAATACAATATCACATACCGCATTATCCTCGGTCCCGCACATATCACATATGTGCTCCTACTCCGTTTTGCCTGAGCCAAGAAACCTCTGTGTAGGACTCTAAAGAATCGTCAATACGCCGGCAGTAGGTGATGATCATATCAAACACCCACAAGCTGCAAGCGGTCAGCTAAACGTAACAGCTACCCAGGTATTGAACGCTCAGAAGATCAACAAGCAAGCCTGTACATTCTCCTGTGAATCCAAACAGTAACACTCCCGTACAGTCCGGTCTCGTCGTCTGATATGTCGCATATCTCGCCTAGGGGTGGTAAACGTCAGACCCCAGTAGCTTGATAAGTCGTGTCGATATGAGGTCTATAACAGTTCGAGAAACTACTGATAACACTTACCAGTAAATCTCAGCAACCCTGGCCAGGGATTTCCGGTTATAGCCAATCGAACACAGCACAACATCAACTCCCTATACCGGGAGAGACGAATCCCCTCCTATCGCTCATTGCCTCCATGTGATTCGGGACTGTACCCAAAAGCCACCTTTTTGCACGCCCTCTTGGACGTGGTATGATGGAAATCAAAGCACAGTGGGAATCACACAAGACTCTATGACGATCTTGTTGGAGATAGTGCCCTCAGAGTCAATTATTGGATCACAGGCACGTGATTGCAATGATTGAGGGAGGACCTATCCCGGTAGGACAGTCTTACTCGAGATGATAGTATGCTATCTGGTTTACCTTTATCATCGTGTACTGCTTCAGGTGACCTTACAGGTCGCTATTACACGCTGATAGAGCCCCTGGGATTCTTGCTTGACTGCCGGCAGTATGATGGCGATCATATACGTGAGAGCTGGTGGTCTACAAGCACATCCTTAAAAGGTCCCTAGTCGTGGGAGTTTCGAGACAGGGCATCGATTCTCCAGAGTAGACTAGTGTATACAGTCGAGACCCCGACGAGGGGCGGTGGCCGGTCTCACAAGCCACTGGTGTCAGTTGGTTCACCTAAGATGTATACAGGTGCTCATTGGGTTATGAGTACACCGGACAGGACTCGCCGGGAACCTGCTAGTTGGGATTATACCAGACGTCAGATAGCAGTTCCCAGGTGACATGTGTACAGGTTAGTTCATCGACCTGAGATCGTCATTTGTCTCGTGTGAGTTCCCACTGTGCTTTGATTACTACCCTACCACGGCTCAAAGGAGTCGTGCAAACAGGTTTTAGTTGGGTAAAGTCCCGAGCCACATGGAGGCAGTGAGCGGATCTGCAGGGGTTCGTCTCTCCCGGTATTGGGGGTGAGGTCGCGCTGTGTCTAGGAGAGCCATTATACAAAGCCCTCGGCCGAGGCAGGAGATTTACTGGTAGGTATTCCAGTAGTATCTCAGGGTGTTCTGGGCTTCACTCCGACACGACTTGTACCGCCTTTAGGGGTCTGACTTTTACCAACCCCCTAGGCCCGCCATGCGATGCTCATAGACGAACGGACCGGACTGTACGGATATTGTCACTGATAGGCTCAGTAGGGTGTCAGGATGAGTTCGCTCATCGACGTCCCTTTTGGTCAATAGCTGGTGGCCCGTCACGTATTGGCTTATACCTCTGACGTGCTAGTGGTTAAATCCACAGCCATAGTATTGACGAGTCTTTAGAGTCCACCACACATTCAGTTACTTAAGCTTTCGGGCGAAACGCTGTAGAGGCCGTATGGAGATATGGCAGGGTCCGATCAGATACGTGCGGTATTGCACGGATCAGGATCGGACGGTTTGTACTAATGGCCGTATGGTTATATGGCAGGGTTCGATCTGATACGTGCGGTATTGCACGGATCAAGATCGGACGGATAATACTAGCCGGCTTTGGTTTAAGCCGGATCCTAGTTTAGTACAGTGTAGATTTTGTCTCTTTGCATTTGTATCCGGACGGAATACAGATGCGGGTGTGTATGCACAGTATCGGGGTTTTCCTGTAATTTATTACGGGACCAGTTTTCTGGAGTTGCCAGTTTGCATTCCGTTCCGGCCGGTTTTCCTTTGTTCTTTCCCGACCGGACTTTTCCGATGGAGGGGGTTATTTGCAAGTTTGCAAATAACACATTGTGGAGGGGTTTCTTGCAAATGGTTTGATTATGATGGCATCTTTTCTTTTGCTCCATCACTTTCATTAATTGTGATATGAGAGGGTATGGTTTGGATGTAAGTTTGTAATGATAATGTTTGGATGTGGTCACCATTCTCTTTATCCTACACTCACCTCCCTTCTTGATTTGCTTTTCCCTCCACCATTTCCTAGCTTGGATGGCCGGCCACTTTAGTGAGGAGATGAGAGAAATTTCGATTTTTGGTGTGACACAAATTTCTTCATCTCATTCTTCTAGTTTTGGAAAAATGAAAGCACCATTTTTCCTTAACCTTATTCCTCCATCAAAGGCAACTACAAACCCTAAATGAGACAATCATCATCTACACTACATTCTACAGCAAAGCTTGGGCACGTCGACTAGCCAGCTTCGTGCCCGAGTTGCCTCGGTATTGAGGTGGGAGCCCGTAAAATATGCAGACGATGTGGTGCTCTTCCGGCAAGAAGGCGACGACCGGAGTTTCCGCGGGAGATCGGGACGACGACGAGAAGACCGGAGGACTCGGATCACTCGGTACATCTCTCACCCCATCTCTAGTTAGCTAGTATAGGTTAATGGTTTCGATCCGGGTATATTGTCCGCGGTAGCGCCAGTTTAAAGTTAAAAAAAAATTTGATTCCGCATTTTGGCCTCTGATAGACGGCCGGGGCGCTGCCGTGGCGCAACAGATCTCGGGTCAACAGACTACTCTGTACCAGTGTCACCGGAGAACTGCCATCTGACGTGAGGTATAATACCATCTGGGAGTTCTCGGCGAGTCCGTCCAGTGTACCCAGTCTCCACTGAGCACCCGTACACCATCCTTGATGTCAAGCACCGATGGATATGGGATCATCCATCGCTCGTCATATGGGTCAAGATGCGTATACGCTAGTCTACTCTGGTGCATCGATGCCCTGTCTCGATACACCCTCGACTAGGAACAGTTATAGGATGTACTCGTCGACTACCGTGGCTCCACTAGTATGATCTCATCATAGTCCCAGTAGTCGAGTACACATCCTAAGGGCTTTATCAACATGTAATATAGAGACAATCAGAGTACATGTTAAGATAAAGTACAACCATATAGCATACTATCATGTTGAGCAAGAAAGTCCTCCCTATATATATCCAAGCATCCATTACAATATACATCGTATGTACAGTAATGGCCTCTAGGGCATACATATAACTAACAATCTCCCACTTGCACTAGGGCCATCTGTTATGGTATCGCATACCCAACAATTAGCTGCGGTTAAAGTATCTCATACTCAACCATCCCATAAAAGTCTCTACTGGGAAAAAGGCCTTTGTGAGTGGATCCGCGCTGTTGTCCTCTGTGTCTACTCTCCTAACCTCGATCTCCCTGGAGATCAACCATCTCCATGATCAGGTGATACTGCCTAAGAATTATATCTGGATTTCTGATGGGACGGAAGTTCCTTGGCTAAAGCCACAACTCCATTGTCACACAATGGTAGGAACGAAGTTCATCTCATGAACTTATATGTATCCAGACTGCCTCTTTGGTAGCATCCTTGGTAACGATGTGTCTTGCCTTTAATCGTCTAGTATGTCACGGTATCTAGCTTGGAACTCTTCCAACATACCGTCCCTCCACAGAGGGTGTAGACAAGGCCTGCGACTGACATTCAGTCGTCCTTATCACTCTGGAACCTTTCCAGTGATTCTCCTCAGGATTGATTGATACCATCTCACTACAACTAGTGAGTATCCTAACATCCAATTAGATCTATCTCATAGATCCAAAACCCCGGATTTAGGAGGTATCACTTTGATCCTATATGGAGAATCCTTGTCATAAGCGGAGATTGACCGATCATAGCATAGGAAACTCCTTCCCTATCAAGAGTATGTCATCCACGTACTCTACGAGGATCACCACCATACTCTCTACTACCTTTTTGTATATACAAGGTTCATCTACCATTTTGATGAAGTCAAACTCTTTGACTACCACATCAAAACAAATGTTCCAACTCCGCGATGCCTGTTTTATCATATAAAACATCTTGCACACGTTTCCGCTGCTCCCACTGTCTATGAAGCCCTCTGGCTGTGTACTTATAGACGCTATCTTCTAAATCATCATTTAGAAAAGCAGCCATGACACCCAACCACCAGATATCGTAGTCATGGTATGTAGCCATGGCAAGTAGGATCTGGATGGACTTAAGCATAACTTTGAAAGTCTTAACTTTTCCATGTACACCAAGTAATCTTCTCAAGATATACTTGCTCCTGATGGGGATTTAACCCTTCAGATAAAGCAACCAAAGTCCATACTTTGTTGGTGTATAAGGATTCCATCTCAGATCGATAACCATCCAGCCATTCTTACAGAGTCCCACTCCTGATGGCCAGCTCGAAACTAGTTGGGTCATCATCTCATGATGCAATCCTCGCTCCCACTGTCATAGAGAAACCGAAGTATCTCTCAGGTGGGTGAGGAGCCCTACTAGATCGGCGGAGAGGCTGAGGTCCGTTGGAAACTATTGAATCCTTTGGTTCTACCAAATCATCAGCTGCAGTTTGTATAGCTGGAACCTTTCCAGTTCTACATAACAGACCTTGCCTCGAGCTTGTCCGGATTTTGCTTTTAGACATAGGCCGGACAACCCCAAATCTTAACAAACATAAGATATGGGCTCCTCCCTTTCCATATCACATATGAAGTGGTAGGCAACTGATTTGATTTGAACCCTATTCAATAGGTATGTAGCTTCTCAAGTGCATAACTCCCAAAAGGAAAAAGGAAACTCAGTAGTACTCATCATAGAGCACACCATATCACATAGGGTGCTATTGCTCCGCCCCGATATACCATCGTGCTATGGTGTATACGGAGAAGTAATGCTGAGAGAGAATCTCATTCTCCTTTAGAATAGTCCAGGAATCTCCGTGCTCAAGTATTCTCCTCTTTGATCTCATCAAAGGACATAATACTTATACCCGTTTTTGGTTCTCTACTTCTAACTTATATTCTGTGAATATCTCAAAAGCTTCGGACGTGTGTTTCAACAGGAATATATGTCTGAATCTTGAGAGATTATCAGAGAATGTAATGAAGTACAAAGAACCGGTCTTGGCATGTGTAGACAGGGGACCTTCATACATCAGCATGTATCAATCCCTAGAGTTCACTAACTCTTTCTCTGTTTCCAATAAACAGAGTTGTGGTCATCTTATCTTTGTGACATGACCGGCAAGTTTCACAAGATGTAAATTCAAACTAATTTAAATATGCATCTAAATGTAACTTCAGCCAGTCGGGTCGCATTGACATGACCTAGTCTACAATGCCTCAAGAAGGATTCATTCATTTCTGAACTCTTCCTCTTGTGTGTGTTCTGTACGTTAAGAACTGTGGTTTGATTTAGAACGTCTATGCTTTTAGATAACGTGCCTGAACCGATCAACTCTTGATATAGGAACTGTTCAAAACATTATCCAACAATACAAAATTATATCCTTTCTTTACTAATAAAGAGATTGATATGATGTTGTATATCAGGTTCGGTATCTAATAACATTCGTTCAGAATCAATGTATTCTGGTAATACAGGATGATAGTGACCAACAGACTTGGTTGCAACACTTGCACCGTTTTCTGACTCATGAAACTTATCACCCGTTCTCAGTTCTCTACCTATCTGTAGCCCATGTAACAGATTACATATGCGGGATCCTGATCCGGTATCACATACCCAGGACGTAAAGGATACTGAGAAACAGTTCTCTGTAATGAACACACCTGAAGATGATGCATCAACATGCACTTTCTTCGTTTGGGCGGCACGGGAAATCTGGTATTCCCCAATTTCCTGCTCTGTCTTATAACAATTATAAGTTGGAGCGGGACCAACGTTCCCCAGCTCAGTATAATAAGCGGGTTCGGTCAATATATCCATATTATTATCTTGATTAAGGCGTGATATGGTCGCTACCTGGAGAGAGAGAGAAGAAAACACTCGGCGTATGCTCTTGCAAGATTAGATTGGTTATATAATATATATCTAATCAGGATGTCTCCCACTGTTTTAATCAAATCTTCCTTCAAACCCTAAAAGGAAAGACTAGCCGGGATTAATTACACGCTACAAGTTCGCCAATCTTTCAGCCAGGCCAGTGTCGGTACTTTGAGGGAGGTCCCCCGTGCTTTCGCACGAACCTAATTAAGTAAACCTCGTTTTCCCAGAGGCGTAACCCCGTTAATACCTTTCTAGACACCTACTTGATCGGCTAATTACAATGTGTAAAACTCTCCCAGGAGTAACTCTTACTCGCAGCGGGTATCGGGATCCAACTATCTCATAGAAGGTATGCAATCTCATTGCAAATTTCAACACTTGAAATTCCCAATAATATTTTGCCCCTAACGTCCTATGACCTTGACGAATGTCAAACCACCCATAGTCCGCTAGCCAAATTCAATCCGTACATTTCTTGATTGAATTAAACCCACCCGCACGACCCTTGACGAATGCCAAACAACGCCGTACGAATACCCTAATCCAATCGCATCGTATGCAAGCAGATAAGCACCAGTTAGCTACCGTACACTACGCCTTGACGAATGCCAAACTACCGCTGCACGAATACTAAGTAGTACTTATCTGAAATGACGGAGGGCTACGACGGGTTTTTAAGAAAACCCTTTGCGTAATGAACTTGATATCGTTGTAGAATCGAGTGATTTTAAATGGAGTGTTTTTGAGGCTTTTCTAGTTTTGCTAAAGGGGTCACTCCCGGTGAAGGGATCGTCGGCCCTTTCCTCATCGAATAAGGTGCAGGGTATATCACATATACCACTATGCAAAGCAAGAACTATAGAAGCAATCAAAAGACAAACCGAGTTTGTAGCATCTGCCAGTTATTGCTAAAGGAGTCACTCCCAGTGAAGGGATCTCGGTCCTTTCCTTATCGAATAAGGTGCTGGATGTTCTACAAGGAACACCGCTATGCAAAGCAAGAACTAGAGCTACCAGTTTTTATTAAACAAGTTTCTACAACATCTTAGGTTTCTTTTAGTTTCATTAATCTCATTAATGAAGTCCCATTTTATTATGCTTCGTAAGCATCTCTTTTGAAACGAAATCTGCAATATAACATATATCTCATATATATAATATAAACATTCGTCTCAGGCAGTAATATGATCTCATCACAGAACATTGCAGCAGAAGAACATATATGAAATATTGGATATACTAGGGCGTCCGTGTTTTCAATACGAGCCTGTATAAAACACGGATTCCACGGTCGCGATGAATAGCCAAACCCACATCCCTAGACCCCTACGAGAGCGGAAAGCAACACTGCCAATTCTAGGGTTAGGAGACCCGGTCTCGGCTCCTCGAGATGGTCTCCCACTGGACCCTAGAACCCGGTTACTTGTGCTCCCCTTCTTGGGTCTACCTAATGCGGAAAAGTAAATAATATACAACGGTGACAGCATCCGCAACCTGGAAGTGCCCCAATAAAAGAATATTACATACAAATGAATTTTACATGAATGAAAAAGAAAAACTCTCATCTCACATAAAACCCCCGGCTATTCAAAATGCGACGATCCAATATAACATATCACAGCAACACATAATATCTCATATCATCAACGTAAGCAAGTATGCGTATCCCGATTGTCGTTGATGTATAGCAACGAAGCCGAAGATACACCACATACTACGCTTACGGTCACAGAAAAGAAAGTGTAAAACTACAACAGTTGGAATCCGCAATCTGTCTTAGACATCGCATGCCTATCCAAATGAATTCCTTAGACATCACATGCCTAACAATTATAAACCCCGCATTTTAGTCTCATTATCGAAAACTCTTTTCAATATCAAGTCGGGCAATTCAACAAGATTCCCGACATCCTGATCGAATGCTCGTCGCAAACTTAAGTAGACGGCCGCACCCCCGGATGCCATCGACGAAGTGCACTGAGGCGGAACACCGCTGCCGCAAGCACCCGAACGGATGCTTTTGGCGACGGGGTTCTCCTACAGTCACTTGGTCGGGGCTATTGGGCATGGCTGTCTGTTAAGTTTACCCGGCGAGTATCCGCGTACACTACGTGATTGCAACAGACTTTTGATCGCATCAAAATTCCGTGGCAACCGATCATCTGAGACTAAACTGCTATGTTTATAATATTCAAATTAGTTATCTCATAACTTCTTGTAGATTCCAAATATTGTATCACATTCCAGATAAATAGACAATGTTAAACTTTCCGATCGAATAATCAAACACCCAAGATTTCCCCAATATATCTCAACACTTGAAATCAGTTTAAAAACATCCATCACATGCCACAGTACCGATGGTCCAGCCGCAGAAGGGTCAAGCCAACGCCTCACATATGGCACGCCGTACTGCCCCAAACCCTAAGGTTCAAAAGGCAGTTCAAGACGGTCACATAATCGAGTTAAGGTTTGTTGTCTTCTAGAGGGTCCACCGCGTTACTTGCACGACTTAGAACGTTCTTAAACACGAGGAAAAATCCAACTTTTGAAAAATTTTCCGACAGGGGAAAAAGTGAGTTATCGATATCCGCCCGAACTTTTTAACAGTTTCTAAAATTATCCGGACAAACTAAACAAAGTTAAATTATCCGATCGAATCAACGATTCCCCAATACATCCCTTGAAAACTCAACACTTGAGTGGAATTAAAATATTCCCAGAAAAAAATAACAAGCAAGGGCCTAAAAATAATTACATGAAATTTCAGGGACTAAGTCCAAATTTGGCCGCGGAACCGCCGCGAAACCCATGTTTTAGCCGCGGTTCCGCGGTCAAATAGTCGACTTAGGGGACCGTACTTCACAGTAATTCTTAGTTTTTCCTGCTTGTTTTTATGAGAATTTTTAATTCAGAAAAAACCACCTTTTTGAAAAATGTACAGAGAAGGGTAAATATCGGGGTTTCGGGTTTCGATCGGACTTTAAACTTCGTCTAGACTTCGCCTAAAGCTCTAGCTTGGCTCTGATACCACTGTAGGGTTGCTGGGCACGCGCACAAGGTTCTACGAGGCATCAACCATACCCGATTTAAAAATTAGCCGTGCCGAACAACCCGAAGCCGGATCTTTAAACTAGAGATTAGGCGAAAACTAGCATGCTAAACACTTTAACACTAAGTGAGAGGGATTACAACCTTTGTAGATCCGGTCCTTCACTTCATATGCTCCGTGTTGAAGTCCCTTCGCTGCGATCATCATGCTCCGGACTCTCGAGAGGCTCCACGAAGAGAAAGGTACAGTCTTGCTTCCGATCTTCGATACGAAGATGATCTACCTTGAAGTTTCATTAACACAAGCTAACACTCACTAAAATTGAGTGAACACTCTCATCTAAAGGGCAAAGGAAGCTGAGAATGATGAAGTAGGATTTTTGCTCTCTTTATTTATCTTTTTCTCACATTTATTCATCACTTGGAAAAAATCTAGAAAGCTTTTTCATGAAAGAATCAAGGAAGAAGAAGATGAATAATGATTGAATTCCTTTTGTGATGAATAGAAAAAGAATTAATATGATGAATAATGCAACCATGGTCAAGCAAACTCATGTAGAGAATTAACTAGGGTTAGGGTTTGGGTTAGGTTAAAGATGAGCCACACATAAATATCTTTCACAAAACAAAACCAAAACCTTCTAGAATCATCTAGAAAGCTTAACCCTAATCCAAACCCTAATCATGTTTAAACTCCACAAAACAAGTTGCATTAGTTATCATATCACGTTACAATATTATATATCACATATATAATATTTATCGTAACAAAATAAAATAATACAATTAACATATATCGCATATATATCAATGTATTACCCGAGTGAGAAAAAGAATCTTTTAGTGAGCTAATATTAGTTAATGTAATTTAATATATCATATATATTATTATACATTAAATTATCGAATCAACACTTGATCCGACAATCCGGCTATATCGCATATAACCGACTAATATTTATCCGTACCGATTCATCGAATCAACTCTTGATCCGATGACCCGGCTGATATCAAATATCGCGAGAATACAATACGATATCACATACCGCATTATCCTCGGTCCCGCACATATCACATATGTGCTCCTACTCCGTTTTTCCTGAGCCAAGAAACCTCTGTGTAGGACTCTAAAGAATCGTCAATACGCCGGCAGTAGGTGATGATCATATCAAACACCCACAAGCTGCAAGCGGTCAGCTAAACGTAACAGCTACCCAGGTATTGAACGCTCAGAAGATCAACAAGCAAGCCTGTACATTCTCCTGTGAATCCAAACAGTAACACTCCCGTACAGTCCGGTCTCGTCGTCTGATATGTCGCATATCTCGCCTAGGGGTGGTAAACGTCAGACCCCAGTAGCTTGATAAGTCGTGTCGATATGAGGTCTATAACAGTTCGAGAAACTACTGATAACACTTACCAGTAAATCTCAGCAACCCTGGCCAGGGATTTCCGGTTATAGCCAATCGAACACAGCACAACATCAACTCCCTATACCGGGAGAGACGAATCCCCTCCTATCGCTCATTGCCTCCATGTGATTCGGGACTGTACCCAAAAGCCACCTTTTTGCACGCCCTCTTGGACGTGGTATGATGGAAATCAAAGCACAGTGGGAATCACACAAGACTCTATGACGATCTCGGGTCAACAGACTACTCTGTACCAGTGTCACCGGAGAACTGCCATCTGACGTGAGGTATAATACCATCTGGGAGTTCTCGGCGAGTCCGTCCAGTGTACCCAGTCTCCACTGAGCACCCGTACACCATCCTTGATGTCAAGCACCGATGGATATGGGATCATCCATCGCCCGTCATATGGGTCAAGATGCGTATACGCTAGTCTACTCTGGTGCATCGATGCCCTGTCTCGATACACCCTCGACTAGGAACAGTTATAGGATGTACTCGTCGACTACCGTGGCCCCACTAGTATGATCTCATCATAGTCCCAGTAGTCGAGTACACATCCTAAGGGCTTTATCAACATGTAATATAGAGACAATCAGAGTATATGTTAAGATAAAGTACAACCATATAGCATACTATCATGTTGAGCAAGAAAGTCCTCCCTATATATATCCAAGCATCCATTACAATATATATCGTATGTACAGTAATGGCCTCTAGGGCATACATATAACTAACACCATCAACATCCCAATCCTCTACACCAGACCGTAGCTAGCTGGCCTTTCGAGATGTGGGGAACAGATATAGTTGGTCCTATTGAACTAGTATCGTCCAAAGGACATCGGTTCATCTTAACGACCACCGACTGCTTCTCCAAATAAGTGGAAGCAGTGCCACTAAGAGAAGTGAAGATGGAGAACATCTTACACTTATTCAAAACCCATGTGATCTACCGGTTCTGAGTCCCACGACGAAGAGTCTCAGACAATGGACCAGTATATAGAAGCCACAAGATAAACCGTTTCGTGCAATAACACAAGATAGACTGGAGATACTCTTCCGTTTACAATTCCCGAGCCAACGGTCTTGCTGAACCCTTCAACAAGACCTTGACCAATCTCATTAAGATGATGGTGTCCAACAACAAGAAGGATTGTCATGAAGAGTTATATGAAGCTCTTTGGACGTATCGAATAACGTTCAAGATGGGCACAAAAACAACACAGTATGCATTGGTGTTCGGCGTCGAAGCGGTGCTCCAACTAAAGATCGAACTTCTGTCATTACGAATGGTGATCCAATATGAGCTTACTGATGAGGAAAACACCCATCTTCGGCTTGAAGAACTTGACGCTCTCGATGAAATCCGCCTTACGACACAAAAAAATCTAGAAGCTCATATGGAGAAAATGACGCGAGCATATGATAAGCTAAGTCGACCAAGAGCATTTCGCAAAGGCGAACTGGTATTGGTCGTCAAGAGGTCAATGGTCCCCAACTATTCAAAGCGCGGAAAGTTTGAACCAAACTATGAAGGCCCGTACATAATAGACAAATTCGATCAAGGCGAGGCTTACATGCCGATGAATATGCATGGAAAGAGGCTTTTTTGACCGATAAATGGTCGCTTTCTCAAGAAGTATTATGCATAAAGAGTTTTTGACTTGGGTCAACGACAGATGACAATTCTCGTGTTTGCTCCATGTTTTCCTGTCACACCCCACATCCCAAAAGAGCGGTAACGGCATATGACAAGCTCACGACGTACTTATTCCGAGAAGGTCATTTCTTAAAACAAATACACAAAGCGTATATAAGCAATATAAAATGACAAGAAAAGATATGATAATGAAAATCCAACTTTATAAATTTACATTCCCAACTTTCATATGTTTCAAACTGAATACATGATGTCTGAAAACAAAGATACATAAAAGAAAGTGCCTAAATAAGTGGCATACTGAAAGTAAAAGTTGAAAAGAAAGAATTAGTGGTCGGTTTGCTCCGCAAGCTGAAAGTAATTCTCCTGACTCGGCTCGATCTTTTCAATCTCTAGATCATCTGACGAACATTCTAAAGAAACAAAAAAATGGATGGAATGCCCGTCAGCGAACTTGCGCTCGGTAAGTTTCCAAGAAATGTGGGATGTGAATGTATATAAATGAATATATAAGATAACATGTGATATAGTATGAATGGAAATAAAATATGAACAAGTATAATATGGTAATGTTAATGACAACTATGTAAGTATGACAATATAATATGAGTATAGCAAACAAGTATAGAATGGCTGTGGAATGTAAGTATAGTGAACATGAAGTGAATGTAAATGTCCTAAAAGGTCTCTAAAAAGGTAAAAATAACTAACGTGGGTTTAAGTGTGAATATCAACCAATCTCAAGAGTATTCTCGAACCCAAAGCTATCGTCCAGAAGTAAAGAATCACGGGCCTAAAATATCGGGACTTCAATTGTTGTTGAAGTATTCCAAACCTAACAGGCTATCATCCAGAGGCTTGGAAACACGAGCCCTCATTCATGAATTCGTAATTTGTACTGTTTCAGCTCGGTACCACAGCAACATGATTTATACCATTTCAGCCGGTATCATAGCAACATGATTTATACCGTTTCAACCCGGTACCACAGCAACATGATTTGTATTAATGGGACTCATGAGATTTGTTTAGATTCATACTCAAACTACCCCCAATACCCCATGTATATTAATCTATGATTAATTTTACGAGTTTTGATTGAATACATGAATACAAAAGGTGATGTATGATATCAAGTTTTCAAGATTGAGTTCATGTAGTCATGTCAAGTACAAATCATGCCAATTGTATTCATGGTTCGAGTCAAGTTGGTTCAAGTGTACGTATTGGGTTCAAGTATTCATAATTGAGTCGTGTTAAGATCAAGTCAATTCCAGTATGTAATGGTTTAATCACAAGTCTTATAGATAAAAATAAATAAGCAATCACAGAACATGATATGAGATAAGTATACAAGTAACGTCCAAAAACAATATTGTAAATAAGTGTTGAGTACGACTAATCAGTCAAGTTAATCAATTTCGGAATATAAATAGAAATATAGATCTAAGTGTTGTGCACGCATGAGTTCTAGTATTGCCTAAATACGACTACCGGTTTGGGAGATATATCCGTTTTCATATCGTCGAACGAAACAGATTAGAATCTGTTCACCACCGTCATATATTTTTAAAACGCAGTTTGAGTTAATTTTGATAAGGTTTAAGGTTACAATCATTAATATAAAATTATAGGTCTTTTGATGTACTTATCTAAAACACCAAGATTCATGCGATTTGGATTTCTGAAGCTCTAGTTATGATCATTTTAATATCAGCATTTAAAACAAAAATTCAGATTTCTGGACAGCAACTATATATTATATTGTAAAGCCTATATCGGGTTGTTTCATGCATTTCTAAGTAATCTAGTATACAGAAAATTATAGTTCTATCAATTGTGCGTCTACACATCTAAAATTTGTCACAAACAGACATCGGGAGTTCGAGTTATGTTCTTTTTAAAAATAGTGTACGAATCAGGACAGATTCTGTCCAGCTTCTTCACTAAATATTGTAACGCGGTTTTCTATATTTTACGTCGGTTTTCAGTAAAAACTTAAAACTAATAAAATCTAAAATTTTCGATGTAGATATCCAAAACACTTGAGTTTTCTCAATTTGGGTATCGATAGACCAAGTTATATATCTATGAAGTTGACCGATAAATGCAGTTTTCTGTTTTTATGAACAGTGAATAAAAACGACGTAATTCCTAAACCGTTATGTGGTTCGATCTAAAATTTTATAGCGTGTAAGAAAAAATTATTCTATCATATGTAAATTTCCTGAAATTTCTAGAAGTAAAAATAATTTCTAAAAATTATTTTAAAGGTAAAGGTATTGATATGTCATATGTGAGAATAAGAAAACTATGGTATTTATTCATAACTTCATTTTCTTTTACAAAATATAAATAAAGTAATTTAAAATACAATGACAAATGATATATCCTAATTGTTCTCCGCAATTTTAATATATGAATTGCCAATAGCGACAAAACTGATACAATACTTATTTTCCTAAGAACTTATATATGAATGCATATCATACCATATCATTTTCCTCAAGGTTTATTGTATTATTAATTATGGTAAATCTATATGCAAGACATGGAGGAAAGTTATAATTCAATTAAACGACAACGTAACTTGAATAAGAGACAATCATTGGTCTAATCGAAATTATATAACTATATGTGCGTTTTGATGTGTTTCCAATATTTATATATGTAACAATATTTTTATTCATTTAAGAACTATGATATGATACGAGAGGTGGTTCATGATAATATGACAAGAGAAAGATAAAGAGAAAGAGTTGGAGGTAGAGAAAGATAGAAAGGACTTACGGGTCTTGCAATACGGTATAACAACCGTATTGCCGATTGGTAAAGAAAGTCTCGACTTGATCGAGACTTCGAAAGTTTAAGGAAATTGATGCTTCTCCAAATCTCCAAAGGAAAAAATTTAGAATTGATGAAGAGAGAATGGTTAAGTTAGGAAGAAGAAGATAGTGTTATTTGTATTAAGAGAGATATTAAAATAGGTTTAATAGTGATAAAAACTCTTCATAATAATTTTAATTTATTATGAATTCATTTTAGGAGTAAAAAAGAAATTGAAAGGGTGCCCATTCATTTGGAATTTAAAGAAAATGAAAGGTCTTATTTGTAGTACATGAGGAAATTTAAATAAAATAGATAAAAATAGTTGCAAAAATGAGGATTTGAACATGTGACCTATGAAATAACAATGTAAGGAATTAACCAATGACCTAAAAGGTTTTTCATGCACACATTTAATAAGAATTAAATATATGTTGTTGCTTAAAAAGAAAGTGGGTTTTTGGGCTCATAGTTTTATAAAAGAAAATGGAAATGAGATTGGATTTGGATTACGGGCTGGATCAGGTCTTGCGTTTAATTTGAAATAGATTATGATTTAGTTTAAAGAAACGAGTTTGGAAAAAATAGATAGAATAATAAAATAATATGTTTAATAGAAAACAAAATATACGGAAAAATACTAAGAATAAATAAATACAATATTTTACTAAAGAAAGAAAACACATAAAAGCCTTACACTCTCCGAAGTTGTGAAAAACAATGCTCCCTATGTATCCGTCTGCCCTACGACCAATCTCCAAATTGACTACTGTATACAATTCATGGACGACTTGTAACAAATTTGCATACAAAGCATCCTCTGTTGGCAAACCAAGTTACCAATAAGGAAAATACCCATTATGTGTCTACACGTTGCATGAGGAGAACGACACTTACGAGATCTTCTCGACTCGTAAGTAAAAGGGTTTTTTTTGAAATATTAATAATTTAAAAATTAATTATTAAAATAGGGGGATAGATTTAAAATTATGATAATAGGACGGTTTCGCCCCCCCAACCCCCATCCCAGAATAGGGGGCGGGTTCCTAGAACCCGCCCCCTATACAATAAGTATAGAGGGCGGGTTCAGAACCCGCCCTCTATACTAAATGTATAGGGGGCGGGTTCTAGGAGCCCGCCCCCTCTTTTTATTTAATTTTTAATTTTTAATTTTAATTATTAATTATATAATTAGAATTATAATTATATAATTATAAATATAATTTTAATTATAATACGATAATGATTATAATTATAATTATAATCATAATTAAAATTCATTTAAAAAAATTTTAAAACTAAATAAACGTAAAAATTATTTAAATAAAATAATAAAATTTCATTATATCAATGTTTTTTACAGAATGAATCCGTCAAAATTTACAATACAAAAAAATCCTATCCGATTTCTATCTCGACGGTCAAATTTATAATATCAAAATGAATCCGTCAAATTTACAATATAAAAAAATCCTATCTGTTTGTAAATTCTATATCGACGGTCAAATTTATAATAACAAAATGAATCCGTCAAATTTATAATACAAAAAAATCTGAGTGCACTTGTCACGATCCTGAAGGTCCCGCCCCTGATGACTGTCCTGGACATCTGGTCCTATAATGGCCTAGTTGTTTGCATAGGCTACATCTGGCGTGCCTTTGCTGAGGATCAGCATCCATTGTCATTCGATCTCGACGCACCTTAGGTCTTCCGGGCCTTATATTTTTTTCCGGCGGTAATACATTGGGTGTTTATCTGTTGGCAGTATAATGTGCCAATAGCGACTGTCCGGTATAGGATGAAATTTTGGATCGTATGCGCCTTGGTAATTGGAAACTGTATAGTAATGAGAAGCAAAATTGTAATGTGAGTAATGCATGCTGCTCGGAGCAGCAATTGCGTGGGCACATGGTAAATGTTGTTGCTGGAAAAAACCGCATGTACACGAAGAGAGCCCTTCATCTATAAAGTTCACGGTATATTGATTCTCATTACCGCCCGTTACTTGAAACTCCGCCGTGTCAAACCTTTCGGATCTGTAGTATTGTGCTCTGCGCTCTCTTTTCTGAAATATATCTTCGTAATATGCGGTGAGCGGAGTCTCCATCGCCAATGACTTTTCTCTTCTGTGCACAAAATAAGTATTCATCCGGAAAAAGGTTCGAACAATCAACCCCTATATCGGTAAGGCTCTAACGCTTTTAAGGACCCCGTTGAAGCTTTCAGACATATTAGTCGTCATTAGTAGGTATCTGCACCCATCATCATGTGCTTGTGACCACATGCGTACTGGATACTCATCTAACCACGCTTTCGCGGCTTGACTCATCTCCCCAATTTTCGTCATGTATATGTCGTGAACATTAGGGTCAGGCGTTTCATCGGCTTTGTACATAAGCTTATGTAGATCCGAATTTTTAAATTTTCGATCAAAATTTTGCCTGAAGTGCCGTAGGCAAAACCTATGTGGGGTCGTCGGAAATACAGATCTCATTGCAGCTAGTATTCCTAGATGTCTATCAGATATGATGCATAAATCTGTTTTATGAAGAACAGATGGGATATTTTTGAGTTGACGGAAAAACCATGACCAGGATGATATATTTTCACCCTCGACAATAGAAAATCCCAACGGAAATATACCGTTATTAGCATCAACACCTGTAGCAATTAACATGCAGCCTCTGTACTTACCGTATAGATACGTACCATCAACGCACAATACCGGCCGACAGTGTGTGAAACCAGCCACACATGGACCAAAGCACCAGAAAATTCTTTGAAACCTGACAGAGCCTTCGACGTCTGTTTCTGTGGTTTTTAACCGGTATATGGTCCCCGGATTTGATGCTTTCATGGCTTCCATAAAAGAGACTAGTGAGTTGTACGAGCTTTCCCAGTCCCCAAATATCTTGCATAAAGCCTTTCTACGAGCATCCCAGGCTTTCATATACGAAATCTGAATTTTATGCTCTCCGCTAACCAAGAGCCGTATCTCTCGGGGAGTCATCGCCACATCTGTACGGATTAGTGGCATGATTAGCGAGCAAATGTAAGATGAAGTGCAATTCCGGTGATCTTGTAACATAATAGAATTGATGCAAGTATGTTCTTGGTTGTATTTCGTGACCTTCCAAGCTTTGGCTCTTTTGGAACAACATGCATGCAATCTCAACTGACATTCAGGAGCTTTCGTACATACCACCGTATAGTACGTCTTATTTGACTCTTCGGTTTTAAATGTAACGTTTTGCTGAATAGACCACGACTTCAGCTTACAAATAAGATCTCCTTTTTCCTGAAACAAATCCCCGACACTGACGCAATTTTCGCTTGCTGCTGTCGCGTCCAAATAGGGTGCCGTATTTACTTCTGTCACGGCTAAGTCTACCCAACTATCATCTTCCAGCGGATCGAGGCCGGGATCTTCTAGTTCGATAAAATCGTTATTCGCAACCATACCATCAAAGAATGCTACCTCATTCAATCCAGCGGCATATTCTATGCTATTCTCCCCCTGATGACCTTCACCGATTTCATCATCATCACTGCCACACATATCAATATCACCCGTAGCAACATAAGGCTCGGGTGCAATATATGATGGTTGTGGTCGGTGTAATATGGATGGTTCGGGGTGAGAAGACCGGAAATATGTGGACGGACATGCTTGGAATGCGCTACTTGGATCGTGTTGGAATGATGCGGAGGTGTGGGAAAATCTGCATTTAGTATATAAATTGTTATTATAATATTATTTCTTAATATTTTCGTAACTAAATCATCACTTGTCTCTTCTCGTATCTAAAATCGTCTCAATGGAGAATCAACCATTCGACAAATCTCTGCCCGTTCATCAAAACGAACACAGATCTTTTAATATATTACACGGGGAAGAAATATTCTAAACTCAGTAATTTTTTTTAATCACCCCTTTCTTTTAATTCTAATAGTTGAAAATAACATTATTTAATTTTGCAGGATGGAGATAATCTCTCCGTCGTCACCCATAGTTCAGACAAATGGATAGTTACCGACCAACGAATAACCCAGCGGCTTCAACGGGCCGGATTTTATGAAGCTTCAATGCTTCGTCATATCCAAATCGACCACGCCCTCGTTACCTCTCTAGTTGAGCACTGGAGAAAAGAGACCCACACTTTTCATCTAAGATGGGGTGAGGCCACTATCACACTCCAGGATATTGGCCTCTTACTGGGTTTACGGGTCAATGGGTTTGGATTGGTCGGAGGAAAAATTGTTGATCCAGATACCGACCACCCATACTGGGATACATATGCTGAGTCTGTTCTCGGACAGGTAAAAAATTTCATTCTGATTCCCTCTTTAGTATACCGATTTCATGTTGTACATTATTTTTAGTTTTAATATTTCATAAAAAATGCTAATATCAGGCACCAGGAGGCTACAGTAAGGGGTACAAGATCAGTTTAAACTGGCTAAAAGATACATTTAGTGATATCCCTGATGAAGCCACCGATGAAGTCTTGGATAGACATGCACGTGCCTACATTCTGTACATGATCGGTTCTTGGTTGATGCTGGACCAATCAGCAACGCATGTCCATCCGTTATACCTTGGCTTCCTTACGGATTTTGATGTATGTGGCCAATATGCTTGGGGAGCAGGGGTCCTGACCTTTCTTTATAAGGAACTCGATAAGGCATGTGCTCCAACGAAGAATAAAATTTGTGGATGCATTACATTACTTCAGGTAAATTTCTTATTTTTCACAGCTAGAAATTTGCAAAATTGTAATATTAGTTTTCTCTTTTATCATCTGAAACTCTATTTATAGATCTGGTCATTGGAGCATATGTTAGTTATATGTATGCCCTAGAGGCCATTACTGTACATTGGATGTATATCGTAGTGGATGCTGAGACATATATAGGTAGGACTTTCTTGCTCGACATGATAGTACGCTATCTGGTTGCTCTTTATCTTAACATGTATACTTTCTGTCTCTCTGATTACATGTTGATAAAGCCCTTAGGATGTGTATTCGACTTCCAGGACTATGATGCAGATCATACTAGTGGGGCCTGGGTAGTCAATGAGTACATCCTTCATTGTTCCTAGTCGTGGGAATATCGAGACGGGGCATCGATATTCCAGAGTAGACTAGCGTATATCTTCTCGACTCATGTGATGGGCGATGGATGATCCCATATCCATTGGTGTTTGACATCGGAGATGGTATGCGGGTGCTCAGTGGAGACTGGGTATACTGAACGGACTCGCCGAGAACTCCCAGATGGTATTATACCTCACGTCAGATGGCAGTTCTCTGGTGACACTGGTACAGCTTAGTCTGTTGACCCGAGATCGTCATAGAGTCTTGTGTGTCTCCCACTGTGCTTTGATTTCCACCCTACCACGGCTCTACTGAGTCATGCAAACAGGTGGTTTTTAGGTACAGTCCCGATTCACATGGAGGCAATGAGCGATAGGAGGGGATTCGTCTCTCCCGGTATTGGGGTTGATGTTGCGCTATGCTCGACTGGCCATAATAGGAAATCCCTGGCCAGGGTTGCAGTGACCTACTGATAAGTGTTATCAGTAGTTTCACACATGTCATGGACTTCACGTCGGCATGACTTATCGAGCTACTGGGGTCTGACGTTTACCACCCCTAGGCGAGATATGCGACATATCAGACGAACAGACCGGACTGTACGGTAAGTGTTACTGGTTGGATTCATAGGAGTGTGAGCGGGCTTGCTCGTCGATCTTATGATTGCTCAATACCCGGGTGGCCGTTACGTTTAGCAGACCGCTTGCGGCTTGTGGGTGTTTGATATGATCATCATCTGCTACCGGCGTATTGACGAGTCTTTAGAGTCCTACACAGAGGTTTCCTGGCTCAAGCGAAACGAAATAGGAGCGCATATGAGATATGTGCGGGACCGAGAATAATGCGTGTATGTGATACCGTATTCCATTCTCGCGATGAATGTGTCGAATGGTTGTATGCGATATAACCTAGTTATCGAATCAAGGATTGTTTCGATAAGCCGATACGTTAGATATTAGTCGGTTATATGCGATATGACCGGATCGTTAAATCAAGTATTGATTTAATGATTTAATGCATAATTATATATTTGATATATTACTTTGCATTAACTAATATTGGTTCACTTGAAAAGGATATTCTCACTTGATATGCACATTGTATATGTGATATACTTTTGTACACTAGTTTGTATCATGTTTGATGATACATGCATGCTTAGGTGTAGGTTTACTTTAGACCATGATTAAGTGATTGGTTAGGGTTTGATATATTTATTTATTTATTTATTTATTTTGGAAAGAAAATAAAATGGTTGCTTCTTTTGTTCTTTTCTTTGAAGCTTCAAGTAGTTTTGACCATTTTGTCTTCTTCTCCTAAACCTAACCATTCACTTAACCTTGGTTCATTCTCTACACTTAACCATGGTAGCTATTATGATAAGAATGAATGGGATTATCTTTTCAAGTTAATCTTTTTATTCTATCATAATTTTTATCATATCATCATCTTCTTCTTCTTCTTCTTCTTCAAGAAGAAAAACCTTGCCACCATCAATGGCAACTTGAGAATATGAGTGAGAAATCCAATTCTAAAGTGAACCCACCTCCTATTTCTTCATCCTCTACCTCTTGCCAAGTAGTATAGGGTGTTTCCTTCACAAGTTTTCATGACTTGATGAAGTGAGAGCTTGATCTTGTGATGCCTCGACGTAGATCATCTTCGGCATCGTAGTCGATGACCTAGCCCGCCCATTCTCCGATGAAGCCGATGCTAGAGTCCAAGATCCGATATGGAAAGCGAGGGGACTTCATCACGGAGCCTAGGAGGTGGAGGACCAGATCTACAAAGGTTGTAGCCCCTTCCCTTTAGCTATATTTCCGTTTACTTGCTTGCATCGCCTTGTTTTCTAGTTAATGATCCGTATTAGGGTTTGTAGGCACAAGGAAATTTTTGAATTGAGCATGTTTGATCACTTGTGAGACTTCATTAGTGTGCCTAGGAACCCTACAGTGGTATCAGAGCTACTAGGCATTAGATGTCGACCTATGTGGGGTTCTCACTGTGTGACAGTGTGGCGAAGCATAGGCTCTTACCCCCAGGGTGTCCCGAGACCGGAAGGTGTTCCGGCAGGTTGTAGTCCTCGCGAGGGGGCATGCATAAAAAGTAGTTGCTGAGGGACCCGTTGGTGCCACGGCGACCCCATTGGATGGGGTGGCTGCCTGACCTACAGTGGTATCAGAGCCTAGCTAGAGCCTTAGGCGATGCGTAGACGGAGTTAGAAATCCGATCGAACCGAAACCCTAACCCTAATATTGCTCTCTGTACATTTTTGAAATTCGTGGATTTTTGTAAATTAAAAATATGCAGAAAAATCAACAGGTATTTCTAAGAGTTACTGTGAAGTTCGAGCACCTAAGTCGATAGATGAGCGGCGGAACCGCGGCAATAGCATGCCTACTGCGGCGGTTCCGCGGCAAAAGAGTGCAATCAATTAATTTTGTTTTCACATTAACTCCTAGTTTTTAGTGCTGGTTTTCCTAGGAATTTTTAATTTGAATTCAAGAGTTGAATTTTCTGGGTTGTATTGGAGACTCGGTGTATCGATCGGATTGTCTAATTCTGTCTGTGTGCTTTTCCGGATAATCTTAGAATATGTTAAAAGGTTCGACCGGATGTAAATACCCACTTTTTCCCCTGCCGGGAAATTTCCAATTGTTGGACTTTTCCGTAGTTTAACGACGTTCTAAGTAGTGCAAGTAACGCGATGGTCCCTCTAGAAGACAACAAACCTTAACTCGATTATCTGACCGTCTTGAACTGCCCTTTGAACCTTCGGGTTTGGGGCAGTACGGCGTGCCACATGTGAGGCGTTGGCTTGACCCTTCTACGGCTGGACCGTTGGTACTGAGGCACGAACTGAATGCTGTTAGACTTATTTCATGTGTTGAGCTGTATCGGGAAAACTTGGGTGTTCGATTGTTCGATCGAAAAGTTTAGCGTTTTCTATTTATCCGGAATGTGATACAATAATTGGAATTCACAAGTAGTTATGACATAACGGAATGAATATTATAAACGTAGCAGTTTAGTCTCACTTGATCGGTTGCCACGGAGTTTTGATGTGATCAAAAGTCCGTCGCAATCACGTAGCGTACGCGGATACTCGCCGGGTAAACTTAATAGACAGCCTCACCCCATAACCCCGACCAAGTGACTGTAGGAGAACCCCGTCGCCGAAAGCATCCGTTCGGGTGCTCGCGGTAGCGGTGTTCCGCCTTGGTGCACTTCGTCGCCGGTATCGGGGGTGCTGCCGTCTACTGAAGTTTGCGACGAGCATTCGATCAGGATGTCGGGAATCTTGTTGAATTGCCCGACTTGATATTGAAAAGTGTTTTCGATTTTGAGACTAAAATGCGGGGTTTATAATTGTTAGGCATGCGATGTCTAAGTAATTCATTTGATTAGGCATGTGATGTCTAAAGAGGTTGCGGATTCCAACTGTTATAGTTTTACACTTTCTTTTCTGTGACCGTAAGTGTAATATGTGATAACGCCGGTTTCGTTGCTATATGTCAACGACAATTGGGATGCGCATATTTACTTACGTTGATGACATGTGATGTTATGTGTTGCTGGATATGTTATATTGGATCGTCGTGTTTGAATAGCCGGGGTTTTTTTTATGTGAGATGAGTGTTTTTCATTTTCATTCATGTAAAAACTTGTATGTAATAATCTTTTATTGGGGCACTTCCAGGTTGCGGAAGTTGTCACCGTTGATGTATATTATTTACTTTTCCACATTAGGATAGACCCAAGGAGGGGAGCACAAGTAACCGGGTTCTGGGGTCCAGTGGGAGACCAACTTGAGGAGTCGAGTCCGGGTCTCCTAACCCTAGAATTGGTAGGGTTGCTTGTCGCTCTCGTAGGGGTCTAGGGGTGTGGGATTGGCTATTCATCACGACCATGGAATCCGTGTTTTATACTGGCTCGTATTGAAAATACGGACGTCCTAGTATATCCAATATTTCATATGTTTCTTCTGCTGCGTTATCTGTGATGTGATCATGTGATGTTCTGTGACAGATATAGTATATAGTATATATGATATATTATATAGACGTTGCTTATATTTTACACCCGCGCTAGCCCTGCCCCGCTCTGCCGTTAGTCACCTAACCTAACGGTGCAGACGGGACATCGAGGCGAATGCGGATGACATAAGCGTACGTTATATTTATCTGTGATGTTTAGGTGGACTTAAATGATGGGATATTCATTAATGAGATTAATGAAAGAAAATAAACCTAATTGATGTTGTGGAATCGAATTTCAAAATAAAACCAGGTAGCTACAGTTCTTGCTTTGCATCGCGGTGTTCATTATAGAACATCCTGCACCTTATTCGATGAGGAAAGGACCGAGATCCCTTCACCGAGAGTAACTCCTTTAGCAATAACTGGCAGATGCTACAACCCTCGGTTTGTCTTTTGATCGCTTCTATAGTTTCTTCTTTGCACAGTGATATATATGATATATCCCGCACCTCATTCGACGAGGAAAGGGTCGACGATCCCTTCACCGGGAGTGACCCCTTTAGCAAAACTAGAAAAGCCTCAAAAACATTCCATTTAAAAACCATTTGATTCCGCAACGAGATCAAGTTCAAAGCGTTAAAGGTTTTCATAAAAACCATTCGCAACCCTCTGTCATTTTAGGAAGTAGAGTACTTAGTATTCGTGCTGTGTTTGTTGACCATAGTCAAGGCACAGTGTACGGAAGCTAAGTGATGTCTTCCTACACCGCATATGATGCGATTAGTTAGGACAGTCGCGTGACTTTGTTGACCTTAGTTAAGGGTCATGTGGGTGGGTCTAATTAATCACGAAATGACGGGTAGAACTTGACTAGTACTTATGATTTGTTGACCATAGTTAAGGTCATAGGTGCTAGGGGTAAAAACCTTTATCGGGAGTTTCAAGTGTTGAAATTTGCAATGAGATTGCATACCTTCTATATGATAGTTGGATCCCGATACCCACTGCGAGTAATTGTTACTCCTGGGAGAGTTTTGCACTTTACAATTAGCCGATCAAGTAGGTGTCTAGAAAGGTGTCAACGGGGTTACGCCTCTGGGAAAGCGAGGTTTACAGTAATTAGGTCCGTGCGAAAGCACGGGGAACCTCCCTCAAAGTACCGACACTGGCCTGGCTGAAAGATTGGCGAACTTATAGAGTGTAATTAATCCCGGCTAGTCTTTCCTTTTAAGGTTTGAAGGAAGATTTGATAAAAACGGTGGGAGCCATCCTGATTAGATAAAATACATAACCAATCTAATCTTGCAAGAGCGCACGCAGAGTGTTTTCTTCTCTCTCTCTCCAGGTAGCGACCATATCACGCCTTAATCAAGATAATAATATGGATGTATTTACCGAACCCGCTTGTTATACTGAGCTGGGGAACGTTGGTCCCGCTCCAACTTATAATTGTTATAAAACAGAGCAGGAATTAGGGGAACACCAGGATTCCCATGCCGCCCAAACGAAGAAAGTGCATATGATGCATCTCCTTCGGGTGTGTTCATTACAAAGAACTGTTTCTCAGTATCCTCTGCATCCTGGGTATATGATACCAGATCAGGATCCCAGATATGTAATCAGTTACATAGGGCTACAAAAGGGTAGAAAAACTGAGAACGGGTGATAAGTTTCATGAGACAGAAAACGGGGCAAGTGTTGCAGCCAAGTCTGTTGGTCACTGTCACCCTGTATTACTAATACATTGATTCTGAACAAATGCTATTAGATACTGAACCTGATATACAAAATCATATCAGTCTCTTTATAAGTAAAGAATTGATAAAATTTTGTATTGATGGATAATGTTTTGAACATTTCCTATATCAAAAGTTGATCGGTTCAGGCACGTTATCTAAAAGCATTGACGTTCTAAATCAAACTACAGTTCCTCGTATACAGAACACACACAAGAGGAAGAGTTCAGAAATGAACGAATCATTCTTGAGGCATTGTAGACTAGGTCATATCAATGCGACCCGACTGGCTGAAGTTACATTTTAGATGCATATTTAAATCAGTTTGAATTTACATCTTGTGAAACTTGCCAGTCATGTCACAAAGATAAGATGAACATAGCTCTGTTTATTGGAAACAGATAAAGAGTTAGTAAACTCTTGGGACTGATACATTATGATGTATGTAAGGTCTCCTGTCTACACATGCCAGGACTGGTTCTTTATACTTCATTATATTCTCTGATAATCTCTCAAGATTCAGTCGTATGTTCCTGTTGAAACATAAGTCCGAAGCTTTTGAGGTATTCACAGAATATAAGTTGGAAGTAGAGAACCAAAATACGGGTATAAGTATTATGTCCTATGATGAGATCAGGGAGGAGAATACTTGTGCATGGAATCCTTGGACTATTCTAAAGGAAAATGAGATTCTCTCTCAGTATTACTCCTCTGAATACACCACAGCACAACGGTGTATCGGGGCGGAGCAATCACACAATATTAGATATGGTGTGCTCTATGATGAGTATTACTGAGTTACCTATTTCCTTTTGGGTGTTATGCGCTTGAGAAGCTGCATACCTATTGAATTAGGTTCGAATCAGATCACTGCCTACCATTCCATATGAGATATGGTATGGGAAGAGCCCATATCTTAAGTTAGTTAAGATTTGGGGTTGTCCAGCCTATGTCTGAAAAGCAAAATCTGGACAAGCTCGAGGCAAGGTCAGCTATGTAGAACTGAAAAGGTTCCATCTATACAATCAAAAGCTGATGATTTGGTAGAACCAAAGCATTCAATAGAATCCAACGAACCTCAGCCTCTCCGCCGATCTAGTAGGGTTCCTCATCCGCCTGAGAGATACCTCGGTTTCTCGATGACAGTGGGAGCGAGGATTGCATCATGAGATGATGACCCAACCAGTTTCGAGCAGGCCATCGAGAGTAGGGACTCTGTAAGAATGGCTGGATGCTTAGCGATCTGAGATGGAATCCACATACACCAGCAAAGTATGGACTTTAGCTGCTATATCTGAAGGGTTAAATCCCCATCAGGAGCAAGTATATCTTGAGAAGATTACTTGGTGTAGATGGAAAAGTTGAGACTTTCAAAGCTAGACTTATTAAAGGTTTTCGTCATCGACCAGGCGTGGATAATGATGAAATCTTTTCAGGGGACTATGCTTAAGTCCATCCAGATCCTACTTGCCATTGCTACATACCATGACTACGATATCTGGTGGTTGGGTGCCATGACTACTTTTCTAAATAATGATTTAGAAGAGAACGTCTATAAGAACACAGCCAGAGGGCTTCGTAAACAGTGGGAGCAGCGGAAACGTGTGCAAGTTGCTTTACATAATAAAGCAGGCATCGCGGAGTTGGAATGTCTGTTTTGATGTGATAGTCAAACAGTTTGACATCATCAAAATGGTAGATGCACCTTGTATATACAAAACGGTAGTAGAGAGTAAGGTGGTCATCCTCGTATTGTATGTGGACAACATACTCTTGATAGGAATAGGATTTCCTATATTACGCTCGGTCAATCTCCGCTTATCACAAGGATTCTCCAATAGGATCAAAGTGATACCTCTTAAATCCTGAGTTTTCATCTATGAGATAGATGTAATTGGATGCTAGGATTCTCACTAGATGTAGTGAGATGGTATCAATCGATCCTGGGGAGAATCGCTGGAAGGGTTCCAGGGTGATAAAGACGACTGAATGTCAGTCGCAGGCATTGTCTTTACCCTCAGTAAAGGGACGGTATGTTGGAAGAGTTCCAAGCTAGATACCGTGACAAACTAGATGATAAAGGCTGGTAACATCGCTATTAAAGATACTACCAAAGAGGCAGTTTGGGTGTATATTGGTTCATAGGATGAACTAGGTTCCTACCATTGTGTGACAATGGAACTGTGGTTTTGGTCCTGGAACCCTGGTCCCATCAGTGACCCAGACATATTCTGAGGCAGCATCACCTAATCATGGAGATAGTTGATCTCCAGGTTGATCAAGGTTAGGAGAGTAGACTCAGAGGACAACACGGCGGATCCACTCACGAAGGCCTTTTCCCAAAGAGAGATTTTTTAGTGGATGGTTGAGTATTAGATACTACAACTACTGCTACAGATGGCCCTAGTGCAAGTGGGAGATTGTTAGTTATATGTATGCCCTAGAGGCCATTACTGTACATTGGATGTATATCATAGTGGATGCTGGGACATATATAGGTAGGACTTTCTTGCTCGACATGATAGTACGCTATCTGGTTGCTCTTTATCTTAACATGTATACTTTCTGTCTCTCTGATTACATGTTGATAAAGCCCTTAGGATGTGTACTCGACTTCCAGGACTATGATGCAGATCATACTAGTGGGGCCTGGGTAGTCAATGAGTACATCCTTCATTGTTCCTAGTCGTGGGAATATCGAGACGGGGCATCGATATTCCAGAGTAGACTAGCGTATATCTTCTCGACTCATGTAATGGGCGATGGATGATTCCATATCCATTGGTGTTTGACATCGGAGATGGTATGCGGGTGCTCAGTGGAGACTGGGTACACTGAACGGACTCGCCGAGAACTCCCAGATGGTATTATACCTCACGTCAGATGGCAGTTCTCTGGTGACACTGGTACAGCTTAGTCTGTTGACCCGAGATCGTCATAGAGTCTTGTGTGTCTCCCACTGTGCTTTGATTTCCACCCTACCACGGCTCTACTGAGTCGTGCAAACAGGTGGTTTTTGGGTACAGTCCCGATTCACATGGAGGCAATGAGCGATAGGAGGGGATTCGTCTCTCCCGGTATTGGGGTTGATGTTGCGCTATGCTCGACTGGCCATAACAGGAAATCCCTGGCCAGGGTTGCAGTGACCTACTGATAAGTGTTATCAGTAGTTTCACACATATCATGGACTTCACGTCGGCATGACTTATCGAGCTACTGGGGTCTGACGTTTACCACCCCTAGGCGAGATATGCGACATATCAGACGAACAGACCGGACTGTACGGTAAGTGTTACTGGTTGGATTCACAGGAGTGTGAGCGGGCTTGCTCGTCGATCTTCTGATTGCTCAATACCCGGGTGGCCGTTATGTTTAGCAGACCGCTTGCGGCTTGTGGGTGTTTGATATGATCATCATCTGCTACCGGCGTATTGACGAGTCTTTAGAGTCCTATACAGAGGTTTCCTGGCTCAAGCGAAACGAAATAGGAGCGCATATGAGATATGTGCGGGACCGAGAATAATGTGTGTATGTGATACCGTATTCCATTCTCGCGATGAATGTGTCGAATGGTTGTATGCGATATAACCTAGTTATCGAATCAAGGATTGTTTCGATAAGCCGATACGTTAGATATTAGTCGGTTATATGCGATATGACCGGATCGTTAAATCAAGTATTGATTTAATGATTTAATGCATAATTATATATTTGATATATTACTTTGCATTAACTAATATTGGTTCACTTTAAAAGGATATTCTTACTTGATATGCACATTGTATATGTGATATACTTTTGTACACTAGTTTGTATCATATTTGATGATACATGCATGCTTAGGTGTAGGTTTACTTTAGACCATGATTAAGTGATTGGTTAGGGTTTGATATATTTATTTATTCATTTATTTATTTTGGAAAGAAAATAAAATGGTTGCTTCTTTTGTTCTTTTCTTTGAAGCTTCAAGAAGTTTTGACCATTTTGTCTTCTTCTCCTAAACCTAACCATTCACTTAACCTTGGTTCATTCTCTACACTTAACCATGGTAGCTATTATGATAAGAATGAATGGGATTATCTTTTCAAGTTAATCTTTTTATTCTATCATAATTTTTATCATATCTTCTTCTTCTTCTTCTTCTTCTTCAAGAAGAAAAACCTTGCCACCATCAATGGCAACTTGAGAATATGAGTGAGAAATCCAATTCTAAAGTGAACCCACCTCCTATTTCTTCATCCTCTACCTCTTGCCAAGTAGTATAGTGTGTTTCCTTCACAAGTTTTCATGACTTGATGAAGTGAGAGCTTGATCTTGTGATGCCTCGACGTAGATCATCTTCGGCATCGTAGTCGATGACCTAGCCCGCCCATTCTCCGATGAAGCCGATGCTAGAGTCCAGGATCCGATATGGACAGCGAGGGGAGTTCATCACGGAGCCTAGGAGGTGGAGGACCGGATCTACAAAGGTTGTAGCCCCTTCCCTTTAGCTATATTTCCGTTTACTTGCTTGCATCGCCTTGTTTTCTAGTTAACGATCCGTATTAGGGTTTGTAGGCATAAGGAAATTTTTGAATTCAGCATGTTTGATCACTTGTGAGACTTCATTAGTGTGCCTAGGAACCCTACAGTGGTATCAGAGCTACTAGGCATTAGATGTCGACCTATGGGGGGTTCTCACTGTGTGACAGTGTGGCGAAGCATAGGCTCTTACCCCCAGGATGTCCCGAGACCGGAAGGTGTTCCGGCGGGTTGTAGTCCTCGCGAGGGGGCATGCGTAAAAAGTAGTTGCTGAGGGACCCGTTGGTGCCACGGCGACCCCATTGGATGGGGTGGCTGCCTGCCCTACAGCATATGTATATAGGAAGACCGGATCAAGTTAAAATAACTGGCTTGGATACCCCTGAAAAGCCGCTCGGCTGTTGGTGGAATGGGAAGAAAGCGTATAAGGCTCCTCGTCGAGTACTTAGGTACTATAGAGATGAGTTGGATCGCATAGAGGCGACTCAGGTAACCATAACTTAGGTAATTAAGTTTGTTTTAAAATTTTGAAATACCTTCATCACAATTTTTGTACTATGTTATTTGCGCAGTTCATGTGGACGCCTTATACAGTAGATCGTCTGCAAAGATTATCCGGCATCTGTATCGAAGGAGAGCCGGTTTGGCGGGCTCGATGCCCACTCTTCTGCATTAATGTCGTTGTCATACACCTCCCGGACCGGGTGTTGCGATAGTTTGATAGATCGCAACATATTCCTGTCCCGCCGCCTTTGCTTATGACAATAGAGGGAGACATACGAGGAGGAAAGACGGAGCGTGATTGGAGGGAGCATCATCATCAATATTTGCTGAGATGGGAGGATAGGCAGCGTAATATTGCCTTACAGCAAATAGGTGACCAAACAGCCACCGATGCTACCAATGCATATCTACAGTGGTATAAGCGTGTCACCATAAGATATCTTTCTGCTCCCCCTAACAACTTCCCAAATATCTCGCGGTACGAGCCTAGAGGCCACATGGAACGAGATTTGGTAAGTTGAATTCTTTATATTATATTACTTTTTAACGTCCGGCAGTATGAGTCAATACTTATTTCTTATTTCTAATGTAACGACAGGCTCGTGGGTTGCATCTCGTACAAACAATGGTGCAGGAACCATACCCGACTGTTGCTGGTCCGGCAACTCAGGCTCTATTTTTAAATGCAGACCAATTAATTGGTGGTGTATTCGGTTCATATAATATTTCTCAACATTTATCGCCGGTACCAGAGCAGCAGTATCAGCCAGCACCGGAGCCTCAGTATGAACCGGCACCAGAGCCGCAGCATGAGCCGGCACCAGAGCCACAGCATCACGGAGATCCAGCGCAGCAGGATCAGTGATTTGGATCACCATACCGTCAGCAGCAACCCTGGCATACCGGACAAGCGCAACAACACCAGTCTTGGGGGTCAGGTTTTGCAGAACAGCCGTCTTGGGGGTTAGGTTTTGCGCAACAACAGCAACTTTGAGGGTCAGGATTTGCGCAGCCATGGGGCCAAGGTTTTGTGCAACATCAGCCACATGAAACCGGGACAGGCTCTTCGCTACAACTGCCCAGTTAGGACACAGATTTATCTTCCTACATGCAGTTGTTGGGAGGAAGCACATATCCGACACCTGTCCCACATTCGGGTTCAGGATTTGCGGATCAACAGCCTGTCCAAGACGCTGCTGAAGACGAAGCTGAAGCCGAAGCCGAATCCGAAGCAGAAGAGCAGACGACGCCGCCGCTATCTACCCAAGAAACAGGTGGGTCCTCCAGTCAGCCCAGGAGGCATAGGGTTATGTCAAGCCTCCTCGAATTTCATAAGGGAAAGAGAAGGAAAACGATAGTTATTTACATTTTACAAATAGATAGGATTTTTTTATATTGTAAATTTGACGGATTCATTTTGATATTATAAATTTGACCGTCGAGATAGTAATCGGATAGGATTTTTTTGTATTGTAAATTTTGACGGATTCATTCTGTAAAAAACATTGATATAATGAAATTTTATTATTTTATTTAAATATTTTTTACGTTTATTTAGTTTTAAATTTTTTTAAAATGAATTATAATTATGATTATGATTATAATTATAATTATAATCATAATCATATTATAATTACAATTATATTTATAACTATATAATTATAATTATAATTATATAATTAATAATTAAAATTAAAATTTTTAAAAAAAAGAGGACGGGTTCTCACAGTAGTATAGAGGGCGGGCTCTGGAAACCCGCCCTCTATACTTACTGTATAGAGGGCGGGTTCTCAGAACCCGCCCCCTATTATGGGGAGGGGCTATGGTGGAGATGGGGAGGGGCGAAACCGTCCTATTATCACAATTTTAAATCTATCCCTTCTATTTTAATAAATAATTTTTAAATTATTATTATTTCAAAAAAAAACGTAAGTAAAAATATATCCCTATGAGATCCTCTCGACTCGTAGGAAGAAAATACTTATATGAGATCCTCATGACTTATAAAAATTGAAAAACCATAGGTGCCAGGTACCTAAACCAGTCTCCTAAGCTATTACCCTGCGGCCAGTCTTCAAATTGACTACCGTATACACGATCCATGGGCTATTTACAATAAAGTCGCATCGCAAACATCCTCCATTGACCAACCAAGCAACCAATGGGGAGAAGGATCACTCAGAAGCCATCTTCCTCATGGGATCGATCCTCATCAAGGCATGACCTTTGGGATGGATCATCAGAGAGGGCCGGTTTAATTGGCGATTTCGATGTCAGCTCACGATCCCGGTCTCCAGGAGTTTTAGGGCGACTACTGGGTGTTTTCATAAGGAAAGATGATAGCTTGTTGGCCACAAGTCCTAGAACAAAAACCTCATGGAGTTCTTTACACTGATGGCTTCAATTGATGTTGCACAAACCTTTCCGTACATACGTAGGTGTAGAATAGGATGATAGGCAGTTCTATCATCATACCTGCAAAACAAAGGACTTCCGGAGAGTATGCTTCGAGGACCTTTTCGGCTCCTCCGATGCGTAAGTTAGTAGCCCCTTGATGAACTAAGAGTTTCGAGAAAGATGTGCCTACCTTCGTTATGATTGAAGGCTTACTTATATAGGGCTTGTTTGGAGGCACTTGATCGGTTTAGAAAATTAAGTAGAAATCTCTCGTGCATCTTGGGTTTGAAAAAGATTACCTTGGGAACCCGCTTTCTTATATTTTTTTCCATCTTCAAGTTTGCGTGATTCTTGATATAACGGTTTGAATGCATGGGAGCATAGTCACATAATTCACGAATTATTTGGCGAATTCGCGAATAATTCGCGAATTATGTGACTGTCGATTAAATCTGCGAATTATTCGCCATCACCGAACGCACCGAATTATTGCCGAATTATTCGCGAATAATTCCCGAATTATTCGCGAATTATTCAAAAAAAGCTAATTATTCAAAAAACAGCGAATTATTCAAAAAACAGCAAATAATTCACGAAATCAAAATCTAGCGTATCATATATTAATTTTATATTATTTTTTTGCTCGAAATCCTTCCCGAACATTTCCCGAACACTTACCGAATCTTTCCGGAATACCTGCCGATTTTTTTCCGAATAGTTCTCCGAATCCGAATTTTCGACCCCGCCGAATTAGTGCCGAATCACGAATTTGTGACTATCCATGGAGGACTAGATGGGCTTGAGTCATGAGGAGTCAACGGGGAGGCTTGAGTCCTTGCAATTCAGGAAGAAGAAGATAGACGTGGGAGCATCGTAATTTCTGTAGGTTAGAGGCACAGAGAAGAAAAGGGTGTTACTTCAGGACTTTTTTTTCCCATGTGTGCTAATTTCACAGCACCCTAAGTCATGTCGGCAACCCAACCAAACGAACATCAAACTCCAACTCAATCCAACAACACCGACATTAAGTAGTATTGGTTCTCCGAAAACTCGCAACCTAAACTCCATATTAACCTAACTAAACAAAAAACCTCTAAATATTTAGGTGGTGGTTTCAACCTTGTACTTTATCAGTGATGGAGTCGTTCCTTTCACATCCAATTTTTCCATTCAATTTCTGCAGTAGTGCATGAAGGAAGCAGCTTAATATTGAAAGAAATTAATAAGAATGAAATTAATGGCACTCATTTGGTTGTCATTCATTGCTTATGCCTGTAGTGCATCAATCTCGTGTATATAACCATCCCTCTCTACTTTAAATAATTTATAATCTTTACATGGTATCAGAACCAATATCTCGATCCAAAATCTCGACAACACATTTCAGAGAAGCAGTTTACAAGCACACAAAAAAGTGTCTCTGAAAGACTGGCTCTACAAGTGTTGTGCTTTCCACACGATAACCGTACCAAGAAAAAGTGATGGTTGTACGTGAGTAAGGTGTTGAGATGATGTGATTAAAATAGGCTGAAAACTATAAAGGGTAAACGGGTATAAGACATAAGATGTCCAACAATTTATTTCAAAAGCCCCTGTACACTCTAGATAAAAATATATAATCACCCTCCACAACTTTAAATAATTTATAATCTTTACATATATTAAGTATATATATTCTTTTTCCCCTCGCAATTATTAATGTGGGTGAGAAAGGCTATGAATGGTTAAAAAGGGAATTTAATTATCTATGTTTAATCATATAAAATCCTGTTCTAACTAATTTTAATTAACCCTAATTAACATTGTATATATAATTTAACCTCCAAAGTCTCTAATGGTAAAGAGCCGGTCCTTCTCCGGTGCATTACCAGCGCGACGAAGGCCGAGGGTGAGGGACACATCTCCGGCCATCCACAGACACATTCGAGCCGCGGGCCCCAGCGTGGCCCCGTATTCACGGTACAGCTCATCATGGGGACCGCAGAGGCCGGGAGCGTCCATGAGGACGGCAGGGAGAAGAGGATTTATGGAAGGGCCATCACCGACGGCAGCTCCGCTGGTACTAGCTAGTGTTGTCGGTATTGCCACAGGAGAATCTTTCGGGTAGTGCATCGATATCTGCTGGTCTTATGTGCTGCTGCTGCTGCTGCTGCTGCTTAATTATGTGATTCTGAGACGACACCTGCAGGGTCTGATGATTGTGAAGAGGATGTGTTGATGATTGTCATGAGATTTGGTTGTTTCCTCGTGCTCCTGCAACTGCAGAACCAGTAGCAGCCCATGAATCGTCTCTGGGCTGTTCAGAGTCTTGGTCCTCCTCTTCCTTGGACTCTTGTTGGTACATCTCTTCTATCATGGGTTTCCACAGCCGCACCCTAGCGTTTATGAACCAGTTTGACACCTGTGTGTGCGTACGAAACAATAAATTATATTTAAAATATATATAGATTAATGAGCAGCAACAAGTTACAAAAAGAAAATTTTAAGTTCGGGTGGTTAATAATTTTGACATTTTATTTTCTTTGTTACATTATTCATATTTTTCAGCGCATATGAATGCATAGATTTTAGAGAAATCAGAAATGCTTAGGTTGTAACATAAAAAAGATATCAATTTGCAGAGTAATGTCAAAAATTGTCAGATTAGTGTTTAACACTAGAAGAGGAAGGGGTCACGTGGGAGCACGTGATAGCATCAAAAAGTGGGGTCAGATCCCCTTTATTTTGTTCTGTAAACAAGTGTTAAACACTTTTCATAGCCATCAATGAGGGTCACGTGGGAGCACGTAAGGCATTGCCTCAAAGCTAATTTCTTCTCATCTGTGGGGATCTTTTCAGGGGTCACGTGACCCAAGTTCTTGGCATGCACAGAGATCTCTTTAGTCTCTTTATTAAATTCTCTGTAGGGTTAAACCCTAACTATGATTTTGGAGGAATTAAATTCTTATGTTTGTGGAAGAATTAAATTCTTATGTAGGGTTAAATCCTAATTTCTTTTAAAGGAATTGAATTTCCATATATGTAAAAGAATTAAATTCTTATATAGGGTGAAACACTAATTTCATTTTTTAGGAGGAATTAAATTCCTGTGAATTTGAGAGAATTAAATTCTCAATTAGGGTTAAACCCTAGTTCTGCCCATCTTGAAGAAATTAAATTCCTGTAATTCTAGGAGAATCAAATTCTCATATAGGGTTAAACTCTAGTTTTGTTTTGGGAGAATTAAATTCTCTAAACTCAATTCCCCATCTAAGTTTTGAATCTGCATGGCAGGATCTCAACCCGATGAGAATTAAATTCTCAACTTATGGGGAGATGTGCTCTGTACAGATCTTCAGCAAGAGGAAGAACTAAGTTTTTTTGCAGAAGAGTTAAACTTTTAGATTTTGAGAATTAAATTCTCTATTTGAAGTTTTGAACCCTTTTCTTTTCTCACCTAGAGTTTTTCTTTGTAGAGAATTAAATTCTCCTTTCTTTTCTCTCTGAAATTTCAAGATTCCAAGGCTCTCTCTCTTCCTCAAAATTCTATATCCAAAACTCTTCCTCTTGGCTCCTATTTATAGGAAAAGGAAAAGAATCAATTTGTTTAGCAAATCTTTCATTGAAAGATTTTGTTTGTTTTCATAGTTAACATGAGCATTTAGATTATTAAGTGAATTTTATTCACCGTTGGATTTTTAATCCAAAGATATTCTGTTTGTTAATTCTGGTGAGATTTAGGGAAATCTTTCCTTGTCTAAGATTTTTCCATAAATTGGTGATATTTAATCACCCCTGGATTTTTAATCCAACGGTTCTCCTTAATCCTTTCCCATTTGGAAAGATTTTAGAGAAATTTAGAATTTTAATTCTATTGATTTATGAAGCTTTCAAAGCCTATCACATGTTGGCACGTGACCGCTCCTCCTTCAGAGTTTTAATTATGTACTTTAATTGGGCTGATGGGTCATCACGTGTCAACACGTGACCTCTGGTCACGTGTGAGCGCGTGGCCTCTGGTCACGTGTGAGCGCATGACCCCCCTTCGGGGTCTTTCTTCAGCCACTTATTTTACTTAGTTTTTTTTTATAAATTATGTAAATAGATCACGTGTCAACACGTGGCCCTTGGTCACGTGTGAACACGTGATGCCTCATTGAGGCCTTTATAACTTGGTAGAATTAAACTCTGCATTTCAACTGGGCTAAAGACCATCACGTGTCAGCACGTGGCCCTTGGTCACGTGTGAGCACGTGATGCCCCTTTGGGGTCTTTCCTCAGCCGCTTACTTCTGCTTTGCTTAAACTTTAACTCTGTAAATGGATCACGTGTCAACACGTGACCCTTGGTCACGTGTGAACACGTGATGCCTCATTGAGAAAATTCCTGATTTTTAATCAGGGAACAAGCTCAAGCATGAAGCATCAACTCAAGAAAATATCTCATAACACCACAAATATCAAGCATTCCACAATAGTAACACCATGAGTCACCACACGAGCCACCAAGTGTGTCATGCTTCAATAAATGAAATAAGACCTCATCCCTCCACCTCATTAAACCATTTAAACAAATGGTTAAAATTAAAATGAGGTGACATCTTCTTGAAGCACCTTGTAAGAAATTACAAGAATACCCCTCATCCGTATATACATACCCATATCCGTATTCCGAAAAATACGAATACAAAGAGATGAAAATAATCTAACAATATAATATTAAAATCCAGCTTAAACCAAAGCCCACTAGTATTATCCGTCCGAATCATGATACGTGCACAAGTGCACGATATGATCTAACCCTACCGCAAAACCATACGGCCTTTATATCATTTCGCCCGAAGCAGGGAAACCCTCTGTGTGAGACTCTAAAGACTCGTCAATACGCTGGCAGTGGGTTTAACCACAAGCACATCAGCGGCACTAGCTGTACGTAACGGTTACCCAGGTATTGAGCAAAAGGGAGGCCGATGAGCAAACTCATCCGAACCCCTATTGAGCCTGTCTGTGACAATATCCGTACACTCCGGTCCGTTCATCTAAGAGTATCGTATATTATATCTAGAGGGTGGATAAAGTCAGACCCCCAATAATACGACATTTCGTGTCGGTATGAAGCCCATCGCCACCTGAGAAACTACTGATCCAAATAAGTAATTCTCGACTATCTTGGCTAGGGATTTCTGGTGATAGACACCAGTGCACAACTGTCACGACCCGAAAAGTACGGAACATGACCGGCACTTAAATTACGAAACGTCTCGAGACGTACGTAATCTAAGTAAGCCAAAACCCAGAAATCAAAACCAAAAAAGCAGTAGAGTGAAGGAAAAACCCATTTAAAGGAAGTAGTTTTAACAACATAGGCCGAAATATGTATTTTTAAAATCTCAAGCATTTTCTGAAAATTTCGGCAGAGTCTCCTTTGTAAATACTGGCCCCAAAACGGGATACAATATGAATAGTATACGAAATACAAAAAGCCTTCCCAAGCGGGAGCTAGCTCTTCGTCAAACGACGGTCACAACCACACAAGCAGTATAATATACAACGCTGAAGGGCGAGGATCAAAGCTCAAAAGAAACTTAAAACAACATGAAAACATAATAATACAACGCGCGACTCTAAGGTCGAAACAATAACAAGTCTGGTCTTCTATCTCTATCAAATATACAATCTGGTTGATGGAGTTTCTAGATACAACTGAAATAATAAATAAACAATGGTGGTCCTGATGCAAAGAACCCACCTACCAAAGCAACCACCCGGAAGGAACAGTGTGCTAGCAAAACCGCAACGAAACCTGTACGGCAAAACCTGCAAGGAACTGTGGCACAACGGGGGTAAGTTGCCAACTCGTGAGTAGAAAATATCTACCAGCAGAAATTGCATGTATAACGCAATTCTAGGTCATACGATCAGTAATATCCTCAAAATAACAATATGTCCTGAAGCATAATATAATGGTAAGGGTAAACATCTATCCCTAAGTGTAATACCAAGTACTCGTGTCAGTGCCTCAGGTAACAACATGCCACGAATGTGATCTACAAATGTCAGGTAACAATATGTCACAAAAATGATGTGCAATGCATGTAATGAGAATAGAGTACATCATGAATCGAAGAACTGTTTTTCTTTAATCAATGAGATTTCTGTATGTATATAAATCGAGATATCATCAGTGAAATCAATATAGAATCCGTGTCAAGCATCGACACAAAACACTAATCTCAATATCTCAGTGTCTCAAATCTCAATATCTCAATATCTAAAAACCTCGGGCTCTGTCAGTCCGGATCGGCCCATATCATCAATCTTGTGACCACGAACGGTATCCTCCGGATATCCGCCGCGCCAGGTAAAATCACCGGTAGGCAGTCTGCCCTTACCGGGCTCATCGTCTACTACTCGAACTTCTTGTCCCGGGGTACCATACCGGGTCCACCATGTACCCGAGATGGTTCATCCAACTCCTCGAATTGGGTCTCGAAAACATCTCAGAACCGAGGAACCATCATGGTGGACGATACTTAACATATCAAGGAAAACCGTATTTTTTCTCTTTAAAATGGTTCATCAGTTTACAAAACTTTCACATGCGGTTTCCAAATCCATAAAATATCAAGAAGAATCCGAAATCATCAAGTCACTATATCAATAACAATGAAAACCGGCATAAATATCCATAATACCGCATAACCAATGAATATATGGATGGATCTGATATCATGCAATAATTAAACTAGCATATGAAAGCTATAACATGTAGCAACTATCAGTTAGCAAGCTATGTCAATGAAATAGTATTTTCTAAAGTGTACGTAACATGGCAATTATCGATGATGATGTGTGTGAGCCGGCAAGTAAGTGTATGTGGAACATACGCATCATCGGTAATGGTGCTGGTGTCCTGACAGCATGGTTCAAAATCACTAAGTACACAATAAACATGCACTGAGACGATAACAATATGATAAATGGCAATGAATAGTAATTGCAACAATAATATGCGGAACATGAATGATAACGTAACAATATGGAATCTACATCGCTACACCTGTGTTATACCGTTTTGCCGTTTGAAATAGTACGAATCGTGGTGTTTTGAAAATAAGGGCTACGGTGTTTTTAAGAAAAGGTACGTCTTTTGAAATATCCGTAGCATCCCTTGACATGTCTTTAAAATCTTCACGATTCGTTAGTTTTTGAAATAGGTATGAGTCGAATCTAATCTATCATTTACAAGTACACTATAGGGTCAAACTAAACAGGCCGATTGAAAGGTAAGGAAACCGCCTAACATCTGAATCGATACATATATATACATATAATAGTCGGTGATCCCGCTTCAATAGTATCCCATACGATACCCTAATATAATATGACATCCTTGAATCAAGAGTGCGGATCAATCATCAATATATAGCTCGTACGGTAAATCCGTCGTACGGCATCCCAAATCTGGGTACGGGTCAAATATCACATTCATCACATTATTCATCTGGTATCCTCTTTATCAAAATCAAGATCCGGGGTACTGATCTACGTCTAGTATAATACTGATACCATCTATGTATGCATGCGTGTGTATGAAAACACCACGCCTAAAGGACCCGCTAAACGTATCACGTCGTAACTCAAAATACGAACCCTGTCACATCACCGATCTCACGGCCTCAAGCCCAATCTCATAGACTCATCTCCAATCCCAAGTACTATCCTCATAATCCGTGTATATGTATGTATATATATATATATATATATATATATATATATATATATACACATATATATATACATAGTCCCATACCTATGTGTATATGTATATGTATATATATATATATATATATATATATATACATATCCCCATATATGCACATGTAAATAGATGTATGCAAATGCGTGTGTGGGTGGGTGTAAACCTATTCTAGGTTTCGCGACTAAGAACCTATGCCGGTTCCCTTCTAATAACACCAAACTAACCATAAACACATAATCATAACTTGATAATCATCCACGGATCATAAACCACATATATATCCAATTATATATCATAATTATACTATGAACTGCGGGGGTGCTATACGCCATCCACCCGACTTCTCCCCGTAGATGTAAATCTACTCACCTGGTCCTCGCTTGCCGAAATCGATGTCGCCACGCGCTTGCTTGTCGTCTCGAAGTCCTCATGAGGGTACCTACGTATCATAACACATCGCATCACATTAAAATCCAACTCATGACCAAAACGACACAAGAATCTCATATAGGTCAAAACCTATGGTTTGCTCTCTCAAATCAACCCCAAAACCCTCGACATTGGCGTACAAACGCCGAGTGATCAAGAAAACCCAAACGTACCAATCACGTGTTCATAACACGCTAAAAATTATATGAAAATACGGTGCAATTCATAAAACCTTAAAATCTGCCCAAATCGATTTATTTCCAGAAAGCCTAGTAAGCGGTCATTAATCGTTTTAATACAAATCTTGATATTTTAGCAAAACTGGTGGTCACAATATTCACTAATTATCTTAATTAGGCCACATAAACATTTACTAGATTTTTATCACACCAATTTGTATTAATCTCTAAAATTTAGTTTGCGAATTATCCGATTTTAACCATTTTAAAGTAACAATACACTATTTAACAACTAAACTAGGTTTTGCATAATTTAAGATGTTAAACTAGACATCATAACTAGCACCTAGTGATCAAACCCAAATCTTGAATTCATAAAACCCTCATTAGAATTTTTATCTCTCCTATTTATATTATTTATAAAAACCTAGTTGGTAATATTATGCAATTTTGACAATTTTAAATGTAGCAATTGTAATTAGCAACTAGATTAGTTTTAGCAAGTCTTAAGATGTTAAACTTCTTCACACAACATGACCAATTGATCAAAACTCCAAACTTGATCCAAGCCCTAATCTTGAATGTTTAAATCTTGAAATTGGTTCCATACTTAAACATCTAATTAAGTTATATTGAAGTAATAACCGACAATTAAACTAGAGGGTTAAGATTATACCTCAATGAAACTTAGATCAAGCTTGCCACTTAGCCACTAAATTGCTTCCTTGCTCTAAGAATTTAAGCTAGTATAGGTCAAGGAGAATGGATAAGGCTTAATTAGGAGTTTGGAAGTTGTCACTTTGGATTTTTTGATGAATTTTTTAGATTAATTTGAGATAGGATGAAGTGGGTGAAATGGGGGAGATGGGGGCTGCATTTTCGGCCAGAAATGAAGGAAGGAAGAGAGAGTGAGGTGAGGGCGTTTTGTGTGGAAATTTCCAAGAAAACCCCCCTCATTTCAAAAGTCAACAAGCCCATGCTTCATTATTTATCGTTTCCTTTCTAAATTTTCTTTTCTTTGACTAAAAAGGAGTGGGAATTTGGGTGAGGGGCTACTGCCCATATGCAGGACAGAAAATGCGAGAGGGGGGAGAGAGAGTGTGAGGTGTGTGTGTGTGTGAGGAAACATGATAATGTTATACCCCAATTTCCATTTAATTTATTTTCACCATTTAAGCTTTTTTCTTCGATATTTTCTAAAACCGTTTGACAATTTCATTTCATTTCAAAAATAATATCTTACATGTTAGTTTAGTGTGTCATGATACACAAAATTTGTATTAACCCATTCCAATTTGTAATTTTTCCTAATTAAATGTATTAGTGACGGCTTAAAATAATATTAAAATAATTAATTTCGGAAATTTTTTCAATAAATTAGAAATTTTACCATTGGCTCAATAAATACCAAATACCAGCAATTTCATAGCTAGAATATGTATATTTAATTTTATATTAAAAGATATTTATATCTTGATTTTTACGGAAAACACCCGTTATTTTACCGATTTTCCGAAATTTCACCTAAACGATTTTCAAAACGTTACAACAACACGACATCAACCCCCAATACCAAGAGAGACGAATCTCCGATGATCCGCTCACTGCCTCCATGTGGCTCGGGACTGTACCCAACTAAAACCTGTTTGCATGACTCCTTTGAGTCATGATAGGGTAGTAATCAAAGCACAGTGGGAACTCACACGAGAAAAATAACGATCTCAGGTCGACAGACTAACCTGTACACATGTCACATGGGAACTGCTATCTGAAAATAGGTATAATACCAACTAGTATGTTCCCGGCGAGTCCGTCCAGTGTACTCATAATCCAATGAGCACCTGTATACTATCTTAGGTGATTGACTAACACCAATGGCTTATGAGACCAGCCACCGCCCCTTGTCAGGGTCTTGATAAGTACACACTAATATACTCCGGAGTATCGATGCCCAGTCTCGATACTCCCGTGACTAGGGACATTTAAGGATGTGCTTATAGACCATCCAACTCCCGCGTATATGATCGTCATCATAATACTGGTAGTCAAGCAAGAATCCTATGGGCTCTATCAACATGTAATAGTAATCTGTAATACCATCTAAAGTATGTACATGATGATAAAGACAAACTAAATAGTATACTCTCATCTTGAGTAAGACTGTTCTATCCATATAGGTCCTCTCTCAATCATCGCAATAGGGTGCCTGGGATTCAATAATTGACTTGAGGGCACTATAGCCAATATGCATTTGTTGTAGTAGGAGGATATAATCCATTCTTAGAAAAATAAAGGGAATCGGTGAAAAACATATTAGGATGTTCTTAGTGTGTGGTAATGGCAGTCTCCTATAGGAAGCGGTTACCGATTCCATCTGCTCAGGTGACTTAGATGACAGGGTGTTTGTTGCGAGTTATAAATTTACTCTTTTCTGAGATGCAGTATATTGAAAAGAGTTCCAAGCGGGATACTGAGGTGGACGCGGTGCTAGATACTGATTATAACTCAGTAGAGGATATGACTTAAGAAGTCGTTGGATAAAATTGTTCATTTATGAACTTGGTTCTATTGTCTATCTAGACAAATTCTAAGGCAGGTATCGCTCAATTTGGGAGATATTTGATCTCCGCGAGATTGAGATATAGAGAAATACAGTTAGAAACATTGTAGCGGATCCAGTCACTGAGGCTGTTTTTCGGACACGGTTTGCGAAACTGTTAGTAGAGAAGTTGGGCACTCGATAGCATACGAGACGTGTGGGTATGCGATACGCAATAATTGGCCTTAAGTGCAAGTGGGATATTATTGGATAAAGTGCCCTCAAGGTAATTATGATAATTGAGAGAGGATCTATACAGGTAGAACAGTCTTTCTTGAGATGATAATATGCTATCTGGTTTGTCTTTATCATTCATGCGTATACGTTTTACTTGTTATCACGTATCGCTAATATATAATGATAAATCCCGTAGGATCTTTGATTGACTACCAGAATTATGATGGCGATCATACTCATGGGGCCTGAGTAGTCTATGAGCACATCCTCAAATGACCCTAGTTGTAAGAGTATCGAAACTGGGCATTGATACTCCATTTTAGACTAGTGCATACGTTTAATAACCCCGTATGGGGCGATGGTTGATCCCATAGCCATTGGTGTTTGACACCAAAGATTGTATACAGGTTCTCATTAGGTTATGAGTTACACTGGATGGACTCACCGAGAACTTCTGGATGGTATTATACCTATTGTCAGATAGCAGTTCTCTGGTAATGATAGTACAGGGTAGTCCCTTGATATAAGATCGTCATATTATCTTGTGTGTGTTCCTACTATATTTTGATTACTGCCCTACCACGGCTCTACTGATTCGTGCAGACATGTTTTAGTTGGGTATATTCCTGAAGCACATGGAGGTAGTGAGCGGTCGAGCGGATTCATCACTCTCGGTATAAGGAGTCGATATCACGCTGTGCAGGGCATGACTATAACCAGAAGTCCGTGGCCACGGCAGACGAGATAAACTGATAAGTAGTATCGGTTGTATCTCTGGTGGTTATGAGTTTTCTGTCAGCATGACTTATCGGGTTATTGGAGGTCTGGCATAATCTAACCCTACACCCGATATGTGATACTCTTTGACGAAGAGACCAGACCGTATGATATTTGTTGCTAATATACTTTGTCGGATCCGGATGAGTTCGCTCATCGACCTGCCTTTATCGTGCTCATACCTGGATAGCCGTTATGTGTAGCTAGTACCGCTGATGAGCTTATGGGTTAACCCATGAGGGGATTGAATCTGAAAGTGTTTCAGATTCAATCGGATATGATCCTGTTTAATCTACTGCCGGCGTATTGACAGTTCTTTAGAGTCCTGCAACAAAAATGCCTGCCCGAGCAAATTGTGATGTGGCGTGCGTATTGGATACGAGTTCGATTAAATACGTAAATTGGATATACGTGATTTAATCGGACGACTGGTGTATTAACCGGTTTATTTATAAGTCGGAATATTAAGTCAAGTGTTGACTTGATAACCGTATTTTCATATGCTTTCTAGTATTGTGTATATGATACATGCACTCTCTTCAGTATATAATACTAATATGATATTGATGGCTATTCGTGTATTTTATACATGATGTGTATGTGTATTGGATACATATACCTGATCTCACTAGATATTATTCCCACTCTCTTTTTGTTATATATATATGTGTGTGTGTGTGTGTGTGTGTGTGTGTGTGTGTGTGTGTGTATAATGAGATCAGATATATGTATCCAATACACATACACATCATGTATAAAATACACGAATAGCCATCAATATCATATCAGTATTATATATATCATAACATGTAATGGTGGGGTCCTTTCTCTCGTTGTGTGACAACAAAGAGGGGGGAGAGAGAGAGGGAATGAGACATATTTCATATAATTGAAAATGAGAGGAGAAAAAAAAGAGGGGTTAATTCATTTTTCCTAGCCATCTAATATTTCTTCTTCTTCTTCCTATAGCTCTTGAGCTTTCCCTCTTCATCAATTGTAAATCTTGCATAAGTGAGGGAAATAAGAAAAAAGAGTGTACCCATTTCACACCTCACCTCACTTAACACCTAGCAAGTTCCTTAAGGGAGTTTTTCCACTTGGAGATAGAGATGGAGCTTCGGACGGGCTCCTTTCACTGCGGATTATCTACGGTGAGGCGGTTGACTTGTATACTCATCCGGAAACTCTTAATTCTAGTTAGGACCTTCCGATAGGCGATAGGAAATGCTACAAAGGTTGTATCCCCCTAACATGCTCTCTTGGTTTTTCTAGTTACTAACTATTGATTGCATTTGATGATTCTAGCATATGGATTGGTTCTATGTTTTGAAATTTTTGTGTTTTCAAATTCCGTCACAGTCTGCGAGTGTCGGGACCATAGGACCAAACTGTTACTGCATTGAGTATGACAAAAGATGCCACTCGTGCTAGATCTATGGAGACTTCATCCATCAACATCCCAATCCTCTACACCAGACCGTAGCTAGCTGGCCTTTCGAGATGCGGGGAACAGATATAGTTGGTCCTATTGAACTAGTATCGTCCAAAAGACATCGGTTCATCTTAACGACCACCGACTGCTTCTCCAAATAGGTGGAAGCAGTGCTACTAAGAGAAGTGAAGATGGAGAACATCTTACACTTATTCAAAACCCATGTGATCTACCGGTTCTGGGTCCCATGAAGAATAGTCTCAGATAATGGACCAGTATATAGAAGCCACAAGATAAACCGTTTCGTGCAACAACACAAGATAGACTGGAGATACTCTTCCGTTTATAATTCCCGAGCCAATGATCTTGCTGAACCCTTCAACAAGACCTTAACCAATCTCATTAAGAAGATGGTGTCCAACAACAAGAAGGATTGTCATGAAGGGTTATATGAAGCTCTTTGGACGTATCGAATAACGTTCAAGATGGGCATAAAAACAACACAGTATGCATTGGTGTTCGGCGTCGAATTGGTGCTCCCACTAAAGATCGAACTTCCGTCATTACGAATGGTGATCCAATATGAGCTTACTGATGAGGAAAACGCCCATCTTCGGCTTGAAGAACTTGACGCTCTCGATGAAATCCGCCTTACGACACAAAAAAATCTGGAAGCTCATATGGAGAAAATGACGCGAGCATATGATAAGCTAAGTCGACCAAGAGCATTTCGCACTGGTATTGGTCGTCAAGAGGCCAATGGTCCCCAACTATTCAAAGTGCGGAAAGTTTGAACCAATCTATGAAGGCCCGTACATAATAGGCAAAGTCGATCAAGACGAGGCTTACATGCTGATGAATATGCATGGAAAGAGGCTTTTTTGACCGATAAATGGTCGCTTTCTCAAGAAGTATTATGCATAAAGAGTTTTTGACTTGGGTCAACGACAGATGACAATTCTCGTGTTTGCTCCCTGTTTTCCTGTCACACCCCACTTCCCAAAAGAGCGGTAACGGCATATGACATGCTCACGACGTATTTATTCCGAGAAGGTCATTTCTTAAAACAAATACACTAAGCGTATATAAGCAATATAAAATGATAAGAAAAGACATGATAACTTTATAAATTTACATTCCCAACTTTCATAAGTTTCAAACTGAATACATGATGTCTGAAAACAAAAATACATAAAAGAAAGTGCCTAAATAAGTGGCATACTGAAAGTAAAAGTTGAAAAGAAAGAATTAGTAGTCGGTTTGCTCCGCAAACTGAAAGTAATTCTCCTGACTCGGCTCGATCTTTTCAATCTCTAGATCATCTGACGAACATTCTAAAGAAACAAAAAAATGGGTGGAATGTCCGTCAGCGAACTTGCGCTCGGTAAGTTTCCAAGAAATGTAGGATGTGAATGTATATAAATGAATATATAAGGTGACATGTGATATAGTATGAATGGAAATAAAATATGAACAAGTATAATATGGTAATGTTAATGACAACTATGTAAGTATGACAATATAATATGAGTATAGCAAACACGTATAGAATGGCTGTGGAATGTAAGTATAGTGAACATGAAGTGAATGTAAATGTCCTAAAAGGTCTCTAAAAAGGTAAAAATAACTAACGTGGGTTTGAGTGTGAATATCAACCAATCTAAAGAGTATTCTCGAACCCAAAGCTATCGTCCAGAAGTAAAGAATCACGGGCCTAAAATATCGGGACTTCAATTGTTGTTGAAGTATTCCAAACCTAACAGGCTATCATCCAGGGGCTTGGAAACACGAGCCCTCATTCATGAATTCGCAATTTGTACTGTTTCAGCTCGGTACCACAGCAACATGATTTATACCATTTCAGCCGGTATCATAGCAACATGATTTATACCGTTTCAACCCGGTACCACAGCAACATGATTTGTATTAATGGGACTCATGAGATTTGTTTAGATTCATACTCAAACTACCCCCAATACCCTATGTATATTAATTTATGATTAATTTTATGAGTTTTGATCGAATACATGAATACAAAAGGTGATGTATGATATCAAGTTTTCAAGATTGAGTTCATGTAGTCATGTCAAGTACAAATCATGCCAATTGTATTCATGGTTCGAGTCAAGTTGGTTCAAGTGTAAGTATTGGGTTCAAGTATTCATAATTGAGTCGTGTTAAGATCAAGTCAATTCCAGTATGTAATGGTTTAATCACAAGTCTTATAGATAAAAATAAATAAGCAATCACAGAACATGATATGAGATAAGTATACAAGTAACGTCCAAAAACAATATTGTAAATAAGTGTTGAGTACGACTAATCAGTCAAGTTAATCAATTTCGGAATATAAATAGAAATATAGATCTAAGTGTTGTGCACGCGTGAGTTCTAGTATTGCCTAAATACGACTACCGGTTTGGGAGATATACTCATTTTCATATCGTCAAACAAAACAAATTAGAATCTGTTCACCACCGTCATATATTTTTAAAACGCAGTTTGAGTTAATTTTGATAAGGTTTCAGGTTACAAACATTAATAGAAAATTATAGGTCTTTTGATGTACTTATCTAAAACACCAAGATTTGTGCGATTTGGATTTCTGAAGCTCTAGTTATGATCATTTTAATATCAGCATTTAAAACAAAAATTCAGATTTTTGGACAGCAACTATATATTGTATTGTAAAGCCTATATCGGGTTGTTTCATGCATTTCTAAGTAATCTAGTATACAGAAAATTATAGTTCTATCAATTGTGCATCTACACATCTAAAATTTGTCACAAACAGACATCGGGAGTTCGAGTTATGTTCTATTTAAAAATAGTGTGCGAATCAGGACAAATTCTGTCCAGCTTCGTTACTAAATATTGTAACGCGGTTTTCTATATTTTACGTCAGTTTTCAGTAAAAATTTAAAACTAATAAAATCTAAATTTTTCGATGTAGATATCCAAAACACTTGAGTTTTCTCAATTTGGGTATCGATAGACCAAGTTATATATCTATGAAGTTGACCGATAAATGCAGTTTTCTGTTTTTATGAACAGTGAATAAAAACGATGTAATTCCTAAACCGTTATGTGGTTTGATCTAAAAATTTTACAGCGTGTAAGAAAAAATTATTCTATCATATGTAAATTTCCTGAAATTTCTAGAAGTAAAAATAATTTCTAAAAATTATTTTAAAGGTAAAGGTATTGATATGTCATATGTGAGAATAAGAAAACTATGGTATTTATTCATAACTTCATTTTCTTTTACAAAATATAAATAAAGTAATTTAAAATACAATGACAAATGATATATCCTAATTGTTCTCCGCAATTTTAATATATGAATTGCCATAGCGACAAAACTGATACAATACTTATTTTCCTAAGAACTTATATATGAATGTATATCATACCATATCATTTTCCTCAAGGTTTATTGTATTATTAATTATGGTAAATCTATATGCAAGACATGGAGGAAAGTTATAATTCAATTAAACGACAACGTAACTTGAATAAGAGACAATCATTGGTCTAATCGAAATTATATAACTATATGTGCGTTTTGATGTGTTTCCAATATTTATATATGTAACAATATTTTTATTCATTTAAGAACTATGATATGATACGAGAGGCGGTTCATGGTAATATGACAAGAGAAAGATAAAGAGAAAGAGTTGGAGGTAGAGAAAGATAGAAAGGACTTACGGGTCTTGCAATACGGTATAACAACCGTATTGCCGATTGGTAAAGAAAGCCTCGACTTGATCGAGACTTCGAAAATTTAAGGAAATTGATGCTTCTCCAAATCTCCAAAGAAAAAAATTTAGAATTGATGAAGAGAGAATGGTTAAGGTAGGATGAAGAAGAGAGTGTTATTTGTATTAAAAGAGATATTAAAATAGGTTTAATAGTGATAAAAACTCTTCATAATAATTTTAATTTATTATGAATTCATTTTGGGAGTAAAAAAGGAATTGAAAGGGTGTCCATTCATTTGGAAGTTAAAGAAAATGAAAGGTCTCATTTGTAGGTTATGAGGAAATTTTAAATAAATAGATAAAAATAGTTGCAAAAATGGGGATTTGAATATGTGACCTATGAAATAACAATGTAAGTAATTAACCAATGAGCTAAAAGGTTGCTCATGCACACATTTAATAAGAATTAAATATATGTTGTTGATTAAAAAGAAAGTGGGCTTTTGGGCTCATAGTTTTATAAAAGAAAATGGAAATGAGATTGGATTTGGATTATGCGCTGGATCAGGTCTTGCGTTTAATTTGAAATATATTAAGATTTAGTTTAAAGAAACGAGTTTGGAAAAAATAGATGGAATAATAAAATAATATGTTTAATAGAAAACAAAATATACGGAAAAATACCAAGAATAAATAAATACGATATTTTACTAAAGAAAGAAAACACCTAAAAGCCTTGCACTCTCCGAAGTTGTGAAAAGTAATGCTCCCCATGTATCCGTCAGCCCTGCGGTCAGTCTCCAAATTGACTACTGTATACAATTCATGGACGACTTGTAACAAATTTGCATACAAAACATCCTCTGTTGGCAAACCAAGTTACCAACAAGGAAAATACCCATTATGTGTCCACACGATATATGAGAAGAACGACACTTATGAGATCTTCTCGACTCGTAAATAAAAATATAACCCTATGAGATCCACTCGACTCGTAGGAAGAAAATACTTTTATGAGATCCTCATTCCTTATAAAAATTTGAAAAACCATAGGTGCCAGGTACCCAAACTAGTCTCCTAAGCTATTACCCTGCGGCCAGTCTCCAAATTGATTACCGTATACACGATCCATGGGCTATTTACAATAAAGTCGCATCTCAAACATCCTCCATTGACCAACCAAGCAACCAATGGGGAGAAGGATCACTTAGAAGCCATCTTCCTCGTGGGATCGATCCTCATCAAGGCATGACCTTTGGGATGGATCATCAGAGAGGGCCGGTTTAATTGGCGATTTCGATGTCAGCTCACGATCCCAGTCTCCAGGAGTTTTAGGGCGACTACTGGGTGTTTTCATAAGGAAAGATGATAGCTTGTTGGCCACAAGTCCTAGAACAAAAACCTCATGGAGTTCTTTACACTGATGGCTTCAATTGATGTTGCACAAACCTTTCCGTACATACGTAGGTGTAGAATAGGATGATAGGCAGTTCTATCATCATACCTGCAAAACGAAAAGGACTTCCGGAGAGTATGCTTGGAGGACCTTTTCGGCTCCTCCGATGCGTAAGTTAGTAGCCCTTGATGAACTAAGAGTTTCGAGAAAGATGTGCCTACCTTCGTTATGATTGAAGGCTTACTTATATAGGGCTTGTTTGGAGGCACTTGATCGGTTTAGAAAATTAAATAGAAATCTCTCGTGCATCTTGGGTTTGAAAAAGATTACCTTGGGAACCCACTTTCTTATATTTCTTTCCATCTTCAAGTTTGCATGGATTCTTGATATAACAGTTTGAATGCATGGGAGCATAGTCACATAATTCACGAATTATTCGGCGAATTCGTGAATAATTCGCGAATTATGTGACTGCGGATTAAATCTGCGAATTATTCGCCATCACCGAACGCACCGTATTATTGCCGAATTATTCGCGAATTATTCAAAAAAAGCGAATTATTCAAAAAACAGCAAATAATTCACGAAATCAAAATCTAACGTCTCATATATTAATTTTATATTAATTTTTTGCTCGAAATCCTTCCCGAACATTTCCCAAACACTTACCGAATCTTTCCGGAATACCTGCCGATTTTTTTCGAATAGTTCTCCGAATCCGAATTTTCGAGCTCGCCGAATTATTGCCGAATCATGAATTTGTTACTATGCATGGAGGACTAGATGGGCTTGAGTCATGAGGAGTCAACGGGGAGGCTTGAGTCCTTGCAATTCAGGAAGAAGAAGAAGATAGACGTGGGAGCATCTTAATTTCTGTAGGTTAGAGGCACAGAGAAGAAAAGGGTGTCACTTCAGGACTTTTTTCCCATGTGTGCTAATTTCACAGCACCCTAAGTCCTGTCGGCAACCCAACCAAACGAACATCAAACTCCAACTCAATCCAACAACACCGACATTAAGTAGTATTGGTTCTCCGAAAACTCGCAACTTAAACTCCATATTAACCTAACTAAACAAAAAACCTCTAAATATTTAGGTGGTGGTTTCAACCTTGTACTTTATCAGTGATGGAGTTCCTTTCACATCCAATTTTTTCATTCAATTTCTGCAGTAGTGCATGAAGGAAGTAGCTTAATATTGAAAGTAAATAATAAGAATGAAATTAATGGCACTCATTTGGTTGCCCTTCATTGCTTATGCCTGTAGTGCATCAATCTCGTGTATATAATCATCCCTCTCTACTTTAAATAATTTATAATCTTTACATGGTATCAGAACCAATATCTCGATCCAAAATCTTGACAACACCTTTGAGAGAAGCAGTTTACAAGCACAAAAAAAAGTGTCTCTGGAAGACTGGCTCTACAAGTATTGTACTTTCCACATGATAACCACACCAAGATAAAGTGATGGTTGTAAGGTGTTGAGATGATGAGATTAAAATAGGCCGAAAACTATAAAGGGTATACGGGTATAAGACATAAGATGTCCAACAATTTATCTCAAAAGCCAGTGTACACTCTAGATAAAAATATATAATCACCCCACTCAACTTTAAATAATTTATAATCTTTACATATATTAAGTATATATATTCTTTTTCCCCTAACAATTATTAATGTGGGTGAAAAAGGCTATGAATGGTTAAAAAGGGAATTTAATTATCTATGTTTAATCATATAAAATCCTGTTCTAACTAATTTTAATCAACCCTAATTAACATTGTATATATAATTTAACCTCCAAAGTCTCTAATGGTAAAGAGCCGGTCCTTCTCCGGTGCATTACCAGCGTGACGAAGGCCGAGGGTGAGGGACACATCTCCGGCCATCCACAGCCACATTCGAGCCGCGGGCCCCAGCGTGGCCCCGTATTCACGGTACAGCTCATCATGGGGACCGCAGGGAGAAGAGGATTGATGGAAGGGCCATCACCGACGGCAGCTCCGCTGGTACTAGCTAGTGTTGTCGGTATTGCCACAGGAGAATCTTTCGGGTAGTGCATCGATATCTGCTGGTCTTATGTGCTGCTGCTGCTGCTTAATTATGTGATTCTGAGACGACACCTGCAGGGTCTGATGATTGTGAAGAGGATGTGTTGATGATTGTCATGAGATTTGGTTGTTTCCTCGTGCTCCTGCAACTGCAGAACCAGTAGCAGCCCATGAATCGTCTCTGGGCTGTTCAGAGTCTTGGTCCTCCTCTTCCTTGGACTCTTGTTGGTACATCTCTTCTATCATGGGTTTCCACAGCCGCACCCTAGCGTTTATGAACCAGTTTGACACCTGTGTGTGCGTACGAAACAATAAATTATATTTAAAATATATATAGATTAATGAGCAGCAACAAGTTACAAAAAGAAAATTTTAAGTTCGGGTGGTTAATAATTTTGACATTTTATTTTCTTTGTTACATTCATATTTTTCAGCGCATACGAATGCATAGATTTTAGAGAAATCAGAAATGCTTAGGTTGTAACATAAAAAAGATATCAATTTGCAGAGTAATGTCAAAATATGAAACTATTTTCAACCCTTGTAACTATTTTAGACTTTTTGTGCATGCAACGGCACATATTTTAGAAATCTACCACACTAATACGCTTTAAAGGTGTGTAGGAAAAAAAATTTTGGGTACTATTCCAAATTTTTTTACCCTAAATCCATACACTTTTACAAATAGGCCGAGGATGTATTTTTGATGTAACGCTATTTCTTTTCTAATTAACAAAATTGCATGAAATCTCCCTCACTTTAAAGCATTAGCAGAAAATCTTTCATTGTCTTCAAAACCTGCAGCATGCTCTCTCACTTAACGATATATTAATTTGTTCAAACAGGGTAAGTTAAATTTTTACTGCATGTTTTGCTATAATATATTAGGTATGGTTTGGAATAAAATTAGTGGAAAGAACAGATATTTAGTTCAGTTAAACGAGGATATCCTACCATATAGGTTTGATTTATATACAGTTCATTTTTTTTTTCACTTGATACACTTAAAATGCGCACATGATGAATCTTATTGGCTTTGAGATCCTCAGTCTATCGATGTACCAGAACTCATAAATTTGTGGTGAGAGGTGAGAATATTGTTTCATGCTTCCTTCTTTTAAAACACAATAAATTAAACATTTTATTTTAAAATTTTACTAACATTTTCTAGTCTAAGATGATATAAGATTGATGTATATTTAGACAATTGGGTTATTTATACTCTTTACCATCCTAAAGAATAAATTAAGAAAATAAGTTAATAAGAAAATATAAAGCAGAGTTTTGAAAACTAAAAGATATTACATCCATTCATTAGGCATGGTAAAGAGTATAAATAACCCTCTGTACGTCGCTAATTACTAAAGGGGACAGACGTCTGGATCTATAACTTCAGACGTTTGTCAGCTCTCTGTATGTTCGCATACATTGGGCAGACGTCTGAAGCGAACTCAACAGATGTCTGCGAGCGCTCTGTACTTTCGAAACCTCAAGATCAGACGTCTGAAACCCCTTCTTCAGACGTCTGGTAACACTCTGTTGTTTTGCAGACTCTTGGATAAACGTTTGCACTTTCTTCATCAGACATCTATTGTCGTCATGGGCCGGATATTTGTTAGTTGGAAAATTAGCTATATGAATCTATCGTTTCTAATACTATATATAATATAGTATTTTGTAACCCTACAGGAAATAGCCTTTGAGATAGCTTTTGTGGTATTTGAGAGAACCCTTTTGTTATTTTGAAAGAGCTAGGATTTTGAAGGATTTTGTAATTCGCCCACTGTTTTGTACTCCTCCACTTTTGAATATTAATAAAGCTTCGCTTTCGCCTATTGGTTAGCACTCATATTTCTTATTTACCTATGGTTTGATTACTTCTCTATATCGTCTATGTTATTGCTTCGTGATCATTTTGTCGTAACAAACCGGTATCAGAGCCATTTTTGTTTGGAGATCTTTTTGTTTGAACCATTAAGTCTTCAATATTGCGATCTAGGTTAACGGTAGGTAACGACGCTTGTGTCCACTTCTCCACTTTTTTAGATCATAATTTTGAAGTTTTAGGCTTCGTTAGCACGCATCATGTTTTAGTTTTGATCCTCATCATGTCTCTGAAAACCATGAAGTTCGATATCGAATAGTTTGATGGAAATATGAGTTTCTGTTTATGGAAAATCCGTATGATTACTGTATTGACTCAAAATAATTTGAGAAAGGTGGTTCTTAGGAAGGATGATAAGCCTTTTACTATGAAGGAGGAAGCTTGAGAGGAGTTGGAAGAAAAGGCCCTCACGGCTATCCAGTTATATCTGAAAAATGAAGTTCCATAAGAAGTTTTGATAGAAAAGATAGCGGCTAGTTTGTGGAAAAAATTAGATAAGTTATATTTAAGGAAAATTTTCACGAATCGACTCCTGTTGAAGTAGCGTCTCTACACAAAGTGAATGTCAGAAAACTCTCCAATCAAATCACATGTCGGTGAGTTTAATTCTATCATTACGGATTTGTGTAAGATCGATATTAAGATTGATGATGAAGATCGGGCTCTTCTTTTTTTTATATTCGTTGCCACCATTATATAAGCACTTTCGTGATATCATGTTCTATGTACAAGATACAATCCTGATCAAGAATGTCAAAGAAGTGTATATTTCTCGAGTGTTTGGTCATCCTGCATATGCACATTGCAGTGAAGGTAAGTTGGATTCTCGAGTGAAGAAGTGTATATTTCTTGGTTATGCTACCGGTATCAAAGGTTATAGGTTGTAGTGGTCGGATCTTAAGTCGCATAAATTTATGATCAGTAGAGATGTAACTTTTGGCAAATCTGCTATGTTGAAACCGAAAATTGTGGAATCTCGGATTGAAAACGATTCAAGGAAGGATGAGCCAGGTGTTGAAATTGAAGTCAGTGAAAACTCGGATTCGTAGGAGATCTCTCGTTCACTATCGTTTGAAGAAACTCATGATGAGCCGTGTATTTGCTCGCTCGTGACCGACAAAGAAGGAACATTAAACTGCCACAGATATATGACTACGATGATCTAGTGGCGTATGCGCTGTCCGTTGCAGAAACAGTTGATAGTAGCGATCTAACGAGCTATCAAGAAGCAATCTCATCCGATTAGTCAGCTCGTTGGCTAGTCGCTATAAATGAAGAGATTGAGTCTCTTCACAAGAACCAGACTTGGAAGCTCGTGAAGCCCGAACGAGGAAAGAAAGTAGTTGGCTACAACTGAGTTTTCAAAAAGAAATAAGGTGACCAAGGGGTGGTTGATACGAGATACAAAGCACGGTTGGTAGCTAAAGGCAATTCGCGAGTTCGGAGAGTTGACTTCAATGAGGTATTTTCTCCGATTGTTAAACACACCTCTATACGTGTCTTATTCGGTTTGGTAACTATGCAAGATTTAGAGCTCGAGCAGCTAGATATAAAGACCACATTCTTGCATGGTGATTTGGTAGAGAAGACCTACATGCAACACTCTGAAGGTTTCAAAATTGAAAATAATGAAGACCACATTTGTTTGCTAGAGAAATCTCTTTACGATTTGAAAAGTCACCTACACGTTAGTATAAGAAGTTTGACTCCTTCATGAAAGAAATTGAGTTTACGAAAAGTATGAGCGACAGTTATGTCTATTCGAAGAAGCTCGCCGATAATTCTTTCATATACTTATTGTTTTATGTTAATGATATATTGATAACAACAAGGTATATAGTTAATATTCAAAATTTGAAAGAACAATTGAAAGGCAAGTTCGAGACCAAGGATTTGAAAGTGGCCAAGAAAATATTTGATATGAAAATTAGACGTGATCGTAAGGGTGGAAAACTTTACTTATCTCAGCAGTGATACGTTGAGAAAGTTTTGGAGCTTTTAGACACGATAGATGTTAAATCTATAAGTATTCCGTTGGAAGCTCATTTCAAATTTTCAGCTCGTTCATCACCGCAAATAGAGGATGAGATTAAGTATATGTCGAATGTTCCGTATTCGAGTGTGGTGGGTAGCATTATGCATGCCATGCTTTGTTTCCAACCCAAAATTTCATATGCAGTTAGTGTTGTTGGTCACTATATGGCTTCTCTTGGTAAAGGCCATTGACAAGCTGTGAAATAGATTTTACGATACTTACGAGGTACGTCTGATGTGGGGTTGGTGTTTGGGAGGAACAATGACAGTTTGATTGGATTCAGCGATTTCAATTATGTGGGTGATCTCGAAGGTGAAGGTCGATCACCCGTTATGTATTATTTTTAGGAGAATGTGCCATCAGTTGGCGTGCTTTGTTACAGTCTACGGTAGCGTTGTCTATGATGGAGGCGGAGTATATGGCCGTTGTAGGGGCCGTTAAGGAAACGCTCTGGTTGAAGACTATTTTCGGAACTCGGTATTCCAAAGGATACCATAATAATCTACTGTGATAGCCAAAGCGTGATTCACTTGACGAAAAATCAGATGTATCATAATAGGACGAAGCACATTGATGTATGGTACCGATTTGTTCAGAAAGTCATTGAAAAAGAAGAGATTGTTGTGAAGAAAGTTAGCACAGCGGATAATCCGTCCGACATGTTGACGAAGTCTCTTTCGGTTGTTAAGTTTGAGTATTGCTTGAACTTAATTGGAGTACGTCACGCTTATTGAGCCCTTTAGGAGTTTTGTGGTGAATGTGGTGCTACTATTAATTTTGTGGAGGAGTGTTGTTGGGAATGTGATGCAAAGTAGAGATTTGTCGTATATGCCTCTCATTCGATCCCTATTTGATTTCCCTTGTGATTTGGCATTATCTCAGAGTTATTGAAAATTCGAGTTTATCTGTAAGAAAAGATGACATACGTCTGGAGCTATAGCTTCATACGTATATCATCTCTCTGTATGTTCACATACATTAGGCAGACGTCTGAAACGAACTCAATAGACGTCTATGAGTGTTATGTACTTTGAAACCTTAAGACCAGACGTTTGAAGCTCCTTCTTTAGATGTCTAGAGACGCTCTGTTGTTTTGAAGACTTTTAGGCAGATATCTGCATTTTCTTCAACAGACGCCTGCCGTTGTCATTGGCTAGATATTTGTTAGTTGGGAAATTAGTTATTTGAATCTATCTTTTTTAATACTATATATAATATAGTATTTTGTAACCCTAGAGAAGATAGCCTTTGAGATAGCTTTTGTGTTATTTGAGAGAACCTTTTTGTTATTTTGAGAGAGTTAGCGTTTTGAGGGATTTTGTAATTCATCCACCGTTTTGTACTCCTCCAGTTTTGAATATTAATAAAACTTCACCTTTGTCTATTGGTTAGTACTCGTATTTCTTATTTACCTGTGATTTGATTACTTTCCTATATCGTATATAGTATTGCTTCGTGATTGTCTTGTCGCAACAAAACCTAAGACCTATGCGTTTCAATTACAAAAATTTGAAAAAAAACATCTTAAAAAGATAAGTAACTTCTGGAATCTCTTTAGCCAACAAATTAACGATCAATTAAAGTGATAAAAAATAAATATATTTAAATTACACAATTAGCAAAACCCTTTACATTTTGATATCTTGTTAATTTAATCTCATGCATCCTGCGTGCCAAAATTAAACGCGAAAAGAACATTTCACACCGATAATACCGATATTTTATGAGTTATGAAAAAGATATTCCTACTCTTGCATATACTACAAAATCAACCATATAGGTTTGGTTCTTACTTTATGCACTACTTCGTACACGTGCACGTGCATAGCACGTGCAAAAATACTAGCATATAAATAAAGAAATGTGAGGGTCAACTAAGAAACAACTTTCCTACCTTTGTCAAAACCCACCAGTTTATCACGTTTCATAGATTAAAAAAATCCACATTTAATCTTGATCAACAGTAGTAAGAACTACGTACGAGCATAAAAATCATGTGATTTGATCATGCCGGCTTACACTTTGTCGGATGACTGTAAATTTAATGGTTTATTGAAAATATCAAAGCCAAACCAAATCATATGGAAGTCGGTGTTGATATGGTTGGTGAAGTACCAAACAAACCAACCGATCAATCAATCAATTAATTTTTTTTTTGTGTAGAACTGACTTTTTTCACGGATATAAAAAAATCACTCTAATACCCGCTTTTTCATATGAACAAGTGCAGACAAAATAGTTAATGAGAAATTTGTAGGAAAAGAAAATTTTAATAATTAGAGGATAATCGAAATAAATGCATAAATATAGGAGGATAAGGGAATTAATTAATTAATGTTGTATGACCATGCAGTTAGTATTCATGTGTTTCCAAAAGTCTGTTATATATATGTACTGTGTTGAGAGAGTGAGAGAGAAGGAGAGACCTGGTTTCTTGATAGGCCCGCCTGCCTTGCCAAAATATGCTTGTCTGCATCACTTGGATACCTGACAATCATTCACCATGTAAAATTATTAATTAATATTTCACCATCAAATTTTGATCTAGTTAAATTTCTTTGACATTCATGAATTGAAAATGAGAGCTGCATGCCCAATTTATACAAAAGAGACGAGAGCTGTTCATCAATCATGTGTGAGTGAAGATCAGTGGTATCTAACAGTCTTTTTTCTTTGACATATATATCACACAATAAATATATGTATATTTACTAGTGTTAGGACTCTCTCATTAAGGAAAAGAAAAGAAGTAAGCAACAAAAGCCTTTGCTCAGCTTTGTTGTTTCCTCGCACGACTCAACTTCGCTGTTGTAAAGACCTGAAAATGCCTGGGGGGCAGAGAAGATTGGAGGAATTAGTGTTCTTCTTTTTCCTCAACAAAAATATTTTTTCTATCCTAATTTGTCTATCCAAAAATTTACACAAGAGACAATTAAACACCATGGGTCCATATATTTAATACTATTATTTAGGTGTTGTGGGACCTACCAATTTAGGTAACCTTCTAGATAGACAAATTGCGGGCAGGAAAAATATTGCTCAATTCGTGTTGCTACTTAAGTAATGCTCTTTTTTAGCGCATATCCCAAAGCTGGCTTATAGCCTAGGAGTGATCATCAACATAAAGCCTACAATTATTCCTGCATGGTCTGCTGCTTTGATAATTGTGTGTGTGTGTGTGTGTGAGAGAGAGAGAGAGAGAGAGAGAGAGCGAGCATTGCTGTTTGCTGCAGATGAAAGCTATGGAACTGAGTGAATTATGATAAAAAACAGTATCCAAAGCATCACAGATAGCATAGGGGGGGAGAGAGGGAGAGAGTAACAAGGTAAGAGGATGAAAATTTCAAGTCGTGAAAAGTAGAATGCATATGCCATCATCTATTATAGTAGCCTATAGCAGGTAAGAAATGAAGAGAAATAGATATACAGTAATTATGACATACGGGTGAAGGAAGTGCTCGAACAGCCAAGCCCTGAGAATAGTGACGGAGCGTTCCGGTAATCCCCGCTGAGGTCGCCAAGCCTCCTGCTCCATCATCCCCATCTGATGGAACGCCTGCTGCTGCCTTAAGCTTTGGTCAAGAAGCCTCAGCCTCGGTGTCTCCCCCTTGCTGATCCCGGAGCCAGTCCCCGCTTCCTTCTCGCCTAGCACCTCGCATGCACGACTCAGCTGATTGGCGACCGCGTCTTTCAGGCACCTGAAATGGCGTGACATCGCCTTCTGTGCCAGTGCCGTGTACGGCGTCGCCGCACCGAAACCCATAACAGTGTCGAATGAGTTGACCACCATCTGCATCTGCTCACAGTAGTGATTGTATCTTCTGTCCACCTGCATGCAACACATATCATTAATCACAATATTATATGCTAGGGATGATTTTTTTTTTATTTTAAAAAACAGGTCCAATTTTTCAGGGGCATTTTTGAACATAAATATATCTATATGGATAGGTACGTACGGTGGTTTAAGGTAAAGCTATATATTTACATTGAAAGAGAAACAGAAACAAATATATACCATGCATGCCTCATTTGCCCATTTGACAACCAACCAACTAATCTGGGCTAAGGTTATGACCTGTTTTCACTCATTCACTCAGGGCATGGCATTGCAGTACAATCATTAATTGCACTTTTGTATTATGTGTACTGTATGCTTCTTCAATAATGCATGCTGTTGGGTGTTGAGAGAGAGAGAGAGAGAGAGAGAGCAGTTGTTGCTTTGTGTTGTGGTTTTTTTGAAGGTAGAAGGTTGTTAGAGTTGCTGTATAAAACCCAAATGAAAGTAGGGAAACGTATGAGTATATCATGGCAAAGCAAAGCAATTACTGCATGTGGATTTGATCTCAGCGATGAAACCTATGCTATTATATATTGCCTATGGTTGGTCCTGCTGCTGCCTTTCCTATGAAAGAAGAAAGAAGAAAAAGAAAGGAAGAATACAGAAAGAAGTGATCATCATCTCACCCTAGCTATATCTATCTATCTATATTATTACCAAAATAGTTGGTAGTTATGAAATGGAAAGGTAAACCTAGAGCACCAACAACCACCCAAGGCAATGTTCAAGTGCAAGAAAGAAGAAGCAATATTGCAACAACCAACTTCATGATGTGTGTGTGTTTATATATATATATATATAGAGAGAGAGAGAGAGAGAGAGAGAGAGAGAGAGAGATCAACTTGGAGAAAAATCAAATTAAGAGCAGCATTTGGAACAAGCCTTGCTATTGCTAGTCCTAGCTAGGTGCGTGCTTAATTAATTTTGGCGATTCCTCCCAAATTACAACCCTTGTCTTTTTTCTCATTGGACTAATCAATGATCATCTCCATTTTAATAATACTAATCCCTTGTCAGGCAGCAACCAATTTAAATTAATAACACTAACTAACTAGTACACTAATTTAGATAAAACCAAAGTAAAATAAACATAATATATAAACCTTGTTTAAATTAAATGAAATTAAAGCATTGATACTAAATTGAAGAAAAAGCAACAAGAGAAACAAGGTGCATGTGGGGCTTTATATCGGGCAATTGCAATGCATTATAAACAAGAGATAATAAAAATCAAAGCTAGAGAGAGAATTAAGAGGATCATGTGTAATGTATCGGTATTGTCTGCGTGACCGACACAAGACGATTTGTAACGAGCGAGTTAATAAAAAGCTTGCTTGCCTCATCAAGCATGGAGAGTAGCTTGGACTTGTTGCGCTGATGCTCAAGCCTATCGGAAGGTGATAGAGATGGAGCTGATCCATCCTTTGAAGGCGGCGACGTCCCGGCTGCTGCGGCGGATGTGCTGGTAGCATTGTTAGGGTTTGATGAGGATAGCCAGGGATGGTGTTTCCTACCAGCTGTCTCTTTGAACTGGCCCCTTCCCACAGTACTGCAAAACTCCTCCAACAGCTCCTGCGCCGCCGTCGAATACTTTGAATTCCTCAGCACATTCACTACCCCAACCCCTGCTGACGCTGATGCTGCAGCTACTGGAGGCCCATACCCTACATGACTTGTTGTTGCTTGACTTTGTTGACCACCCCGCCGTTCCAATTGCTGCAGCAAAGGGCTACTAATCTGCTGCTGCTGAGCCTGAGCCTGAGCCTGAGCCTGATTAAAATACAAGACCCCATCTGATCTCTGCAGCCTCAGCTCCTGATGATGATCATCAGCTGCTGCTGCAGGCTGCAAAGATGAGGACAGTGATAACGACAGACCTTGGTGACGGCTCTCTACTACTCCAAACGGACCACCACTAGTACTATTATTGTTCTGATGAAGTAAGGCTTGATGATCATGATGATGGAATAGTGCTTGATGATGATGAGTAGGAGGAGGAGGAGGAGCCGCAGGAGGCGAAGAAGAAGGAGAAGGAGATCTAGGCTGCTGTTGGGGGTTCATCAAGAACAGCTGCATCGTATCGGCATTCAATTGTTTCATTGCAGCATGATCCCCAAAATGATCACTAGCACTAGTTGTACAGCCGCTGCCGCCTAACACCATCCCATGCTGATTGATGCTGTTATACCAAATATTATTATGATCCGAGGTTGGAGGAAGACGGTACCCTCCGTTCTGCATCTGACTAGAAGCCAGCAGCTCGGTGGCAAAAGGAGGAACACCTGATGCAGCAGTAGCAAAATTGAACATGTCCGACAACATGTTGTCCGTCCCTGTGGCGGCATCGTCCTCAAGATCTCCTTCGTCAATCGGAACTAGCGGGGGATCGAACCTGCCTTGTTGCACCCTCAGCTTGTCTCTCCGGCTCTGTTGCGCGATGTGGTGCTGCTGCAGCTGATGTTGCTCAGCCTGGCTGCCATCCAAAAAGCTATAGATGCCGCCGCCGCCGCCGCCGCCACCTTGGTGGCCGTGGAACCCTTGAGACATAGATGATTTAACACCAATAGAATTACTACACCAGACGACCGTGGACTTCTTCAAGGCTGAACAAGACTTTGCTGCTAATCCCATGTCAGGGACTTCTCCTTCATTGTCGCCCTTCAGTATTGATAAGAACCGGCGTTACTGCTCCACGAGATTTCAGATACATAGACATCGAAAACGGAAAAGGATGGATGAAAGAATTGATAGGGTTTCATGAGTAGATGGTAGGGTCTGAAATTACCTTTACTGGAGCAGTGCAAGAGAATTTAGAGGAAGCATACATCGTTTTCATCCTGTGGGATTGAAAGCTTCGCCATCGATACCGCCTCTCTCTCTCTCTTCTTCACCACTCTCTCGCTGCTACAATCGCCTTCGGAAATTGAAGGGGAGGAAGAAGATGATCAGAATGTTTTATAAGCGAAGCGGGGAAAAATTAAGTCGCTAGCTGTTCCTCTATTCTTCTCCCCTAGCTAGCTTCTCTATTATATACCCTTTTATATTTGTTAATTATTTGTTGTGATTGTAACTAATTTCTTAGTATATATAAAACAATAATAGATGCAAGCAATACGTGTCTGTAAAAAACCAAAATTAAGTGAGGAGGAGACCTCCTCTTTTTCCTCGATCATCATCATCATCATCATCATCATCATCATCATCTAAATGGACACTATATACCAACTCCAATGGTAAATATTATGAGTGTAACAGCTAAGCTCTAAAAAGATAAGGGCCATATATGTCTCTCCACTCCTTTATTAAAACTAAGGTGGGTGTGGGTAGTGCCTACTCTTTCCCCTTGATCTTGATGTTTTTCTTCTTTTTTTTCTTTTTTGCTACACACATATAAATTGAAATCTCCATATTACCTGCATTAATTATTACTTTGAGTACTTTCCTGATCTAGAGCTATAATCATATATGTAGGTTACCGACCAGACTTCTTATTGGTTGTATGGCATATTTCTATTTTCTGAACGTACGATTTAAATAATTAATTCACAAAAGAAAATGAGAACACTCTTGTATTGGCACATGCATAAACATGTGTATATAACTAAAACTAGACGAGTAAAGGTATTTGACATTCGGATTTGTGTCAATCGGCTAAAAACTAGGCCAAAAGCTAACCATGCCTATAATTTTATTCAAACAGGAGATTGCATATGGTAAATATATCAATTGCTTAAGGAAGAAGCCAGATCACCCTGAGATATTATATTGTTGGGGACAGGGGCAAGCATGTCATTTCATTAGCACTCTATGAGGACAAGCTTTAAAAGAGAAGATAAGGTTGTGGACCACAAACCACCATCTCAAAATTAGGGTTTCTTTATTTAGTCTAAAAAGATGATTTGAACTCGATCGTGACGGTAATATCGTTCGATTAATATCAAACGGTGGGTTCATGGTGGTCCTAGCGTGACGATGGTCACGATAAGTGTCCTTTACGGTGGAGCGGCGCACCAATCCAATGTGGTCTTGATCAATTAGAGGACCATATATGGTGGTGATTTAGACTTAATTTGCAACCACTCAATATTCAGCTAATTCTTATATATAGAACACTGCAACAATATTAATCCCTTCTCTATATATGTGCCTAAAAACAACCGATTAAACCGAGTGATGCAGCCCTAGCCTATATGGACCAGCTCGACCGTTCCAAAACAAGTTGGGTCTAGTTTAACCCGAACTGTCAAATCTTATCCGAATCGCGCGTCCCCCCAGCCAAATCGAAGATCTCGCAAAATCGTCTGGATCAACGGATATGCCATAGGTATTACATTGGCGTCTCTCGGAATCGAGAAAATCCATTGTTTAGGGCCCCGAAATTGCGGTCAAAGATTTGTTACGAACTTTGACTAGAGAATCAGGAATAAAATCAACGTCCGGATCAGTTGGGATTTTACAGGCATCAACGGCAATCAATTCTGAACGCAATCAAATTGTTAGTTTCGATTTTTAGTAACTTTCTATTTTTAGCAGTTATCTATTTTATGTAGTTTTTATTTTGGTGATAAATCAGTTGTGATTTTGATTATGTATGCGCCTATTTAAAAGACTCCTTTGGATTTGTAATAAACAGATTTTGATTAATAAAACCCTAGTTTAGAAAATTGGCATTGTTATCGTTTGATTCCTTCAATCTCCTCTAAATTCAGCTTAAAAGTGCAGCACCTTAAATCAGGACTGCACCATCTAGGAACGGGTAAAACTACATATAAATATATCTAGCTATATATTGTCAAATTCACCAAACTTAATGAATGCAAAGGAGCAACGGTTATATTATCAGTACAAAGATGGTTTGCCTCTAAGAAAAGGAATATCTATAGGGGCAATTTTAGTTTGCCTCTACGGTTTCCACCGTAGGGATAAAGAATGCCCTTATGGTGTCGTAAGAGAAACCCCTGCGGTGGGCACCGTAGGGGCAAAATATAAGTATTTTAAAAAAACAGATAATGTAGTTTCCACGGCCAAATTCATTTCCCCGTAAAATCCCCCCTCCCCCATGCGCCCTTATCCCCCTCCTCCTTCCCACGCCTGCCTCCTCCTTCCTTGTCAATGATCGCCGCAGCCACCTCCTTCATGGCCTCCTCCTTCTTCCTGTCATCGATCCTCCTCCTTCCCAGCCTTCTCCTCATCGTCGATCAATTCTCCACCGCAACCACCCTCCTCCTCGTCGCTGCAACTGCCCTTTTCATCGTCGCCGCCGCCGCAGCCTCCCTTCTTGTTCGATTTGCTGGTTAGTTTCATCACCCCTGTCCTCGAGCTCCATCGCCGCCATCCTTGAGCTTCTTTGTCGTTGAGCTAATCGAGTCGAATCGTCGCCAGCGCCGAATCGCCGACCGCTTTCCTCCTTCAGTACCGAGCAGACTACAGTGAGTAATTTTTAAAAAAATTAATTGTTAGAAATTATTTTAATTAAGGTTTTTAATTTAGTTTGTTTTGAATGTTAATTTTAATCAGTTAATTTCAATTAGAGCTTAGGATGATGGTTAATTAGGGTTAGGTATATTATAGGGTGTTTGGGATAGGGTGTTTTGGTTAGGATTAGGGTTAGAGTTAGGGTATTTTGGGGGATGGGAGGCAGTGGGTTAGAGTTTAGGATGAGAGTTAGGGTTAGGGTATTTTAGTGGGATAAAAAATAATAGTTTAGGGTGTATTTATTGCAATTTTGAAAAAAATTACGTAGTTTAGTGAAAATAGCAATATTTAAGGGTATTTTTGTGTAATTTTGAATTTTTTGTTTGGGTTAGGGTTCAAGGTTAGGATATTTTAGTGAAAAAAATAGGTAAAGGTATATTATAGTAATTTAGTTATTCCCGTTCGATCACGAAATTTGAAATCTATTGGTACAGGTAAGGATTTAGTTAAAGTCAAAGTTGGCTCTATTAATAAATTTCATAAGCCCTGAATTTAAATTAAATATGGAATTGAATGTTGTTGTTTTGAATGTTGATTATATTCCCGGCTTTCGTGCCAAATTAAATACCGGCCTTCGTACCATGTTACCGGCATTCATGCCATGTCACCGGCCTACGTGTCGTATATTTCATTGTATCCCAATTTGGGACATTTTATAAATTCAGAGAAGTTGCTGCCAAAATTTTCAAAAACGTTTATTACCTACGTATGTATTTTAGCTACACACCCCCAAAGCACACACATAAAACACGCACACACAACACACACACATACACATACACAACGCACATGCACAATAACAACTCTACATCTAAGCGAAATCATAAATTGAAACACACATACAAAAAGCACATACACACTAATACACATACACAAAGCATACACTACACTACTTTTTTCCATTCTCTTCTTTATCAATAACTATTTCGTTCTTAGATTTCTTAAAGTAGTCACCATAAAAAACTATTACAATTTATATGTTATACAGTTTAACATGATCCAAGAGTATATCAGAGTTATGGACTGAATGTACGTAAATTGGTAACAACGCATAAACCCTAAGTTCGTCGCAGGAGTTGCTGCTTTTATCGAATTTTCACGCGAACATCATAGGATATTTTGGGGAAGATCTTTTGTCCGTGCGACTGGTGTTGGAATAAGTTGTGCCAGAAGATAGAACTAGTAGAGCTTCACATCGTTAAGTATGGTTTTACTAGATTTTATACAATTTAGTTATATCACGGGGAAGGAAAAGAAAAGGAAGAAGACGATAATGTGGCGGAAGAAGAAGAAGAAGATAACTTCTTTCCAAGAGAGTAAATGAAGGCTATGGTAGAGCCTACTCTCAGTGATAGTAATTCTAATGCAGAAGATATTTCTTTCGGTCTGATCAAGGACAACATGCGGATAAGTATGAGAAGTACATAAATTATGCCAGGAGACCAATTTATGAGAATGCAAAGTATTCCGCACTATCGTGGTTTGTCCATGTTTTCCAGATTAAATGCCTACCAACAAGTCATTCACGATATTTCTCAAGTTCCTGAAAGATTCTATACCCCGGGAAATAACGTGCCCGAGAGGTGGTATAAAGCCCCGAAGATGATATCTGTTTTGGGTTTGAACTGTGAGGAGATTCATGCATGTCCCAAAGATTGCGTGCTATACCAGAAAGAGAATTCAGATTTGAAAGAGTGTCCCACCTGCGGAAAGGACATGTATAAACCAAAAGTATCTGATAAGAAACCAGATATATCTATCAAGATAGCACGATATTTTCATAACACAGAGGCTGCAGAGGCTATTCAAGTATAAGTGTAAGAAGACAACGGAAGTAATGATTTGGTGTCACCGTGCTGCTCTAAGCTAAGACCGAAGAATGATTCATCCAATAGATTTGCCATCATGGAAGGATTTTGATAGGAGGCACGCAGCATTCAGTAGTGATCCTCGCAATAACACGCTCAGACTGGCTAGTGATGGCTTCTTTCCATTCAACTATATGGGTGGAGTTCACAGCACATAGCCCGTTGTAATGATGATTTATAATCTGTCGCCGTGGTTGGTTATGGATCAGTCCTACTTTATAATTTCTCTTCTTATTGACGGACCGAAATCACCAGGAAAAAATATTGATGTCTACCTCCGACCTCTGATCGATGAGTTAAAATCCTTATTCATTGATGGTGTGAAGACTTACAACGCAAATACAAATACTACCCTCACGATGCGTATGGCTTTAATGTGGAAAATTAATGACTTTTCTGCGTATGTAATACTATTAGGTTGGTCCGTACATGGTTATAAAGCATGCCCTTACTGCCACCAAGATACAACATCAAGACGGTTGAATTATACCAACAAGGTTTGTTGTTGCGGTCATCGGCGTTTTCCGCCATTAGACCATCCCTACAGATTTGATGGTGCTCATTTGGATGGTCATCAGGAGCTTCTTAGGTCTCCAGCCCCATTATTCGGAGAGGACGTGATTGTTCAGTGGAATGGTTACGATAACGTGACCTTCTGGATAGATCAGGCAAGACAAGACACTCCACCCTACTGGAAAAAGTTAAGTATTTTTTACGAGCTACCGTATTGGTCAAAAGATTTAGTGCGTCATTGTCTGGACGTCATGCACATCGAGAAGGGATTATCCGAGGACGTACTTAACTTATTTATTTATAAAGATGGAAATCGAAAGACAACATTCATGCTCGGATAGATCTTAAGGACTGGGGAATTACAAGTGATTTGCATTCTAAACCTATAGCGGGTAAATCAGGAAAGTTTCTACTTCCTAATGCCGCGTATCATATGTCACAACTGGAAAAGAAAAGGTTCCTGGAGGTGTTACATGATTTGAAAGTTCCCACAGATTGTCGGGCCCTGATCCTTGCTCCCGGAACAAAGTGCCACACGGAACAAAGTGCCATGCCGGGGGGCCACCTCTTGAATCCGCGGGGACCACTTCTTGAGTCTGTGGGAGCTACTCTAGAACAATGGGATCGGTCCATGAACACATTCCGAAAAAGAGCAGATCTGTACTATAAATGGAATGATACCACCTTTGAAGACGGAGGTGCCTTTTGGATGAACTGGCACTCCGGAGTTTTAAGAACTCCTTAGTTAAGCGTGCTCGGGCTAGGAAAATCTTAGGATGGGTGACCTCCTGGGAAGTGGCCCTTTCTCGAGTCTGGTTCGCTCCAAAGGACAAAACTGTGCGGCTTCGGCCAGAATTCGAAGACGACCCATTGTTTTAAGGTGGAGAGGATGTCGGGCCTTGATCCTTGCTCCCGGAACAAAGTGCCACATGGAACAAAGTGCCATGCCAAGGGGGCAGGGGCCGCCTCTTCAGTCCGTGGGACCTACTCTAGAACAATAGGATCGGTCCCTGAAACACATTGCGAAAGATGGCAGATCTGTATTATAAATGGAATGATAACACTCTTCAATGCAGATGTGCCTTTTAAGTGAACCAACACTATAGGAGTTTGAGAACTCCGTAGTTAAGCGTGCTCAAGTCAGGGAAATTCTGGGATGGGTAACCTCCTGGAAGTGGCCCCTGGTTTGGGTGCTCGAGGAATTTCTTCAACACATCCTTGAGAATGGCAAGGAGGAGCTGATGACTTAGAAGGAGATGAGGAGAAAATAGAAGAACGTGTAGAAATTTGTCGCATGGTCTCACTTCTCCATATATAACGAGTATGAGCCAGCTGCATCCGAAAGTTACTCAGACGAACAAGGGGCAGAATCAATGCCAGAAGCTCCAAGTTTGCCACAAGAAGACCCGGTTGAGAAACTCCTAAGGGAAGCCTTTCAAAGAAGCAGGGAAAATTAAAGATGTGAACTGGCTATATATGAGAAGGCCAGGTAGTAGCATTTGAACAGGAAAGCCGCGGAAGAGGTGAGTTATGTAGCTTTTCAACCAAAGCAAAATGTATGACTAAAGCAAAAGATACCGCTGAAGAAAAGTAAGGCCAAGATGCACTTCGCTAAGGCCTTATCGAAAGGGATGAAGTTTCCACCCATAAAGTGGAGAAGAGCACCCAAAATATTGCCTCTACCACTAGAGAGTCTGTCACCCCATCGACAAATGTAAAAAGTTTGGGAAATGGTAGCGAAAGTATGTCTCCCACCAAAGACATCTGAAAAGGGAGAAGCGGAAGGCCAAGGCTCGCTTGCTCCCGCATGATAGTTCCGAAGAAAACAGATAGGCAAAATCAGTGACCGAGAGCTGTTGTATGACCAAGGCCTAGTCTTCAAAAGAAGAGGGTTCAACAGTGTCAAATTTTGGAAGTGACTCGGAAAATGAAATCCCCGTCATCTCCCCTATGTAGGCTTTTTATCAGGAGAAGAAGAGAAGGCAAAAAACTGCGAAAATATCCATCCGCGGAACTGCACCCTTCTCGAGAAGAACCTTGGACATGCAAGAAAGGATCCGAAGAATTAGGATAAGGGTAAACGGAAGATGCCCAAAGAGATTGTTCTATATGAATTGGTGGCCAAATATATCGCTGCCAAAGACCCGCCCAAGAAGAGTAAGGCGGACTACAATGTGTTAGCTCATCTGAAAAAACTAACTTCTCACTTGAGTATATACGATACCCTACTCCTGTCAAAGGAACCGCGGGAATCTTTAATCAAAGCCCTTGGAGAACCTGATCTATTCCAAGCTTTTTTTGCCGAGGAAGCAATGAAGGACAAACTAGTGGAGGTATATACAGCCGGTATTACCTTCAGTAAAGAAGATCTCCTCCTGAGAACGTTCGAGCATAATCATCCGCTCTACGTAGCTAGGTACTGCAATGATAAGAGAATAAATAAGATCCTCGTCGATAACTAATCAGTCGAAAATATTGTATTTTTAACACATCAATTTTCCTACTCTTTCTAATCATCTAAAGGTGTTTGGTATAAATATAGCACATATTAGCAATTTGTCCGCAAAATACCAAATAACATATGTTATACATTATAACCGGCATTATAAGGGAAATTATGTGTTTATTACTACATGCATGATCTTTGTATATCAACACTTTTCTCGAGATTGTGTGCAGGAAATTCTCCAGGTAAAAGAGCCGGAACTGCTAAAAGTGCTGATAAAATACGTCAAGTCAAAGATTTGAAATCTGGCAGTAAACAAGAAAGTATAAAAATATTTCAGATATTAGGAAAGTGCCATAAATCCAACATGAAACAACACAGAGATTTCCATGCACTGAGCCCATCAGATGGCCGCGGATCCGCGGCCGAGTCAGGCCGATCCGCCGCGGATCCGCGGCCGTTCTGACTCATCGGTAGTAGAAAGTTTCAGACGGGGCTTCTCTTTAACGGCCAAACTTCTTCAAGACGCTTCAAAGTCCCTAGAAATCTCCAAAAGTTTCTCTCTAACAGCCAAGCTTCTTGTGCAAGTCTCATAACTACCAAGCTTCTCATGCAAGCTAGCTAACTATCTTAATCTAGAAACTTCTCTACAACTACCTACCTTCCTATGCAAGCTTCATAACAACCAAGCTTCCAAGGGAAGCTAGACCTCGCTTCTAGGGGAAGCTTGAGGGAAAACTATAAAAGGGGACCTATGGCTTCATTACAACGGTTGTTGTTGATTGTTGTTCATTAGTTCATTCTACATCAATTCATCCACAAGTTGAGTGACACAACTTGTGATCCAAAACCCTAATTCAAAGCCAAATCAAGATCCATCGAGAAGCGAATCAAGCAAGCAAATGAAGATCCTTTGAAGCAACGCCGACTTTCATCTGAGCAAGAGATCCACGACGATCCGCGACTCAAGAAGATCGATGCGAAACTAATTTCGGCGGATCTAGTTACCTCCTCAAATCTTGTAATCTCGAGTTGAGTGAATTGTACCTAATCGTCGATTAATAAAGGTGAATATTGTAAATCTTTCTTTTCTTTACATTCTTGAATTATGAAAATTTATCGATTCTTGATTCTTTCATTTTTCATGATGTGTGAGTGAAATCTCCGCTTGTAGCGGAATCGAGAAAATAGGTAGATGATGATGATTAAATTCTTGAACGATTCTTAAGTCTTATGAGTTTTGTAAACTTTAGGAAATTGAATTATCAAAAACCTAATTTGAGTGAGATCGATTTCTTCACTCCAAATTAGAGATCAACGATCGATGATTTAATTTGCTAGAGGTTAGAATTTGAGTGATAATCAATGAAAAGACAAGGGATGAGGATGAAGAAACCCCAGTTTCTTCAATAGTTCCCTAATTCTCGTTGATCATCATCGATCTAGCAACAAATCTTCAGTAGATAAGAATTTTTAATCATTAGTATTCATCATCACTATCAATTGGATCGATTCCGACAAGCCTCTTTACAAAATCTTGATAACTAAATTGATTGGGATATTTCTTGATTCTTGATTCTAGATCTTTATTTTCTTTATGTTTCTTGAAATGAAAACTCACAAATCTTGAATCAATTTTCTTGCAATTTTTTTTATCTTTTAATTTTCGACTCAACTAAAACAATAACGAGCAAATCACACTTTCTCAGTGGACGATCCGCATTCACCGACGAAAATACAATAGACACCGTCAATTGATTGCGGTATAAATTTCTTTGGTTGTGATCTTTAAAACATTTTTCAAAACACGACACGGAGAAGATTCAATCAAATGGTGCCGTTGCCGGGGATAGTGTGCTAATTTGTTCGTTTTTGTAATTTGAATTGGAAAATTTATTATCCCATCAAAATTTTTAGATCAAAATTCGCACAAGCGCTTAACGATTTGTTATGATTTGTTGCAAGGAGATCTGGAATCTGTGGAGCGAGAGGAAAAATTTTCAGAGCATCTCAGGGAGTTCAGTGAGGAAACAGAAGCATCTGCACGAGTTTTTGTGCGGAGATCTTATCTTCAGACGCGCATCCGCGGCTAAAGAAGGCATCTCGCGGCGGAAAAGTTGTTTCACTGCTCCAAATTTTTTTTAGGTCCATCTCTGACTTTCTTATCTCCTTCCTGCTCTATCCATTAACCAATTTCTGCAGGATTCTTTGCAAAATTTTGCAGCGCCGCAAAAAGAAAAATTGTGCGTGTTTGATCTTGGTTGTTTGCATTTTTAACACGGAAATTAAGGGGCAAAGACCAAATTCAGATTAGGTGGGGAGTTCATTACCCTTCCTAAGCCCCAAAAATCACAAACTTGCATCCGCATCACCTTCATTAACTAAAAAATATCTAGACAAGACTCTAAGGACCATCGCGCTCAATTAGGACAGAAAGAGGTCGTGGGTAATCTATTGCTTATTCGCGTTTCTTTTGTGGTGTCTAAGACAAGTGTGTATAAGGCAAGTGGTTACTTAATTAGGCCCACTACTTATGTAGTGAAGAACCTGGCACTTACCTGGCACTTACCAGGCCATAGGAAGGGCAAAGAGGCAGTAGAGGATCTATCTTGCGACTTGTCTTCTGGAAGTCTAGGAGCGGTCTAGAGACTTGACCTAGGTGACCACTAGAATTAGGGTTGCTTGTGCATTGTTTGTGTGAATTTTTAAAAAATCCGTTTTTTCAAAACAATCACCAATCCAAACTTTTCTCTAATTATCACAACGCTACCACTTGTGCTAAACCATTTAGTGCATGCTCGGCTGGACACGGGATTCTAGTGCCCGTCTTGTCCGCGTTCTTCCTATCGACTCCGAAGTCGGTAATTCTACGTCTACTTTTTCTTCACCCACCACCACACCCACTTCGATGGACGATTCTCCATCGAACTTCTTTAACACTACTCTGCCACTGCCCGCAGGTGCGCAGAATCCGCCCCGCATCTCTCTCCAAGAGAGATGTTACCCTATGCAAGGTCCTCTTTCGACCTGTCTTTCCATTCCACCAGCCAATGGGGAAAATTTTGAAATCAAACCACAATACATCAATCTTCTACCCAAATATCACGGTCTCGAGTCTGAAGACGCATACGTCTTTATTACCAAATTTGAAAATGTATGCGCTATGATGGGTACCTCACAGCTTTCTGTGGATGCTATGAGATTACGTCTTCTCCCATTCACTTTGTGCGATATAGCCGAGAAGTGGCTTTATAACACAGCCGCACATTCTATTTCTAACTGGGGAGAATTCGTAACAGCTTTCCTAAAGAAATTCTACCCTAATCATAAGACAGCTCGAGTCCGTAGCGAAATAAATCAATTTACCCAGCTTCCAAATGAACCATTCTCGAAGTGTTTTGAACGTTTCAAGGATATGTTAGTTCAATGTCCTCATCACGAAATTCCTAGATGGGATCTGTGCAGAATCATATATGAGGGCATTAATCCTACAACAAAACAGAACCTTGAATCCATGTGTTAAGGCACCTTCATGAATAAAGATGATGGTGAAGCCTGGAGATTTTTAGAAGATTTCGCTGAAAGAACTTTACAGTGGGAGAGTGTAAATCAGTCATCGTCTAGGGGTGGTATTCATCAACTTGATGTTTCCATAGGAGTTAGAGCTGAAATGGCAGCAATGCAAAAGAAACTTGAAGCTATGGAACATAAATTTTTAGCAGCCTCCCTAAATCAGATGTCATTCTCCAAAACTGTCTGTGGATGCTGTTCTGATCCATCTCATCTTACGGAAGAATGTCCTTTAAATTCTCCGTTTCAATATCAAGAGCATACCAATGCTGCTTTCAAACAAAGGCCTAGAAACGATCCGTATTCTTCTACTTATAATCATGGTTGGAGGAATCACCCTAACTTTGCTTGGAACCAACAACAAACTCAAAACACGGTTCCAAATCAAAATAATTTCCAAAGGGGTCCTCCAACACAACAACAACCATTACAACTGACTCAGCACCTCTACCAATCACAAAACTTTCAAAACCCGGTCAACACACCTGCACCGTATAATCCTTTGCAGTTGACCGGTTCTGATGAATCCTCTTCACTTGCACAAACCATGAATTTGATTCTGAAAAATTTCATGCAAGTTTCGGTTGAAATAAAGACTTCTGTCGATAAAATCCAGAAAACTCTTACTCCCATGATGAGAGTATAAAATTGATGGAAGCACAAATTGCACAATTAAAAGCCGAAATGAGTGCTAGTGATAAAGGGAAACTTCCGTCTCAACCCCTACTAAATCCTGGGCATTCGCAACACTATAATGTGAATGCCATTATAACGTTGAGATCTGGAAGAATGCTGAATAATCACGTTGGGGAAGAGATTGATGATAATGAAAAATCTATCAATAACACCCCGGCTTTCACTTCCACTTTTCCTTCCACTTACACATCCACTTCTACTTCTAATCCTACTTTATCTACCCCACCACCTTCTTGCGAGCCTATTCTTCGTTTTCCACAAGGCTCGACACCTCAGCAAATCTCTTCTAGTCCACCAAAGAAGATCCCCACTCCTATTCTGGGATCAGTTCCACACACACCAGCTTCTCCAATTTTGGACCCAGCTCTTATTGCTAAAGCTTCTTATCCGAATCGGTTAAGGGGAAACAAATTGAGTCCACATATGGAGAAGATTATAGAAATGTTCAAACAGGTTAAAATTAACATCCCTCTCCTAGATACTATTCAACAAGTCCCCGCTTATGCGAAAATTCTCAAAGACTTGCGCACTAGGAAGAGGAAGACTCAAGTGCCCAAAAAAGTATTCATGACAAATAATGTTAGCACTGCTTTTACCCCACAGTTACCAAACAAACGTAAGGATCCAGGATGTCCTACGATATCTATTTTTATTGGGGGTAAAAACATTAACCGTGCTTTGCTTGACCTAGGCGCAAGTGTTAACCTGCTTCCATATTCTGTTTACGAGCAGTTAGGGATTGGAGAGTTAAAACCTGCTCATTGCACTCTCCAAATGGCAGACCGTTCAATCACCAAACCTAGGGGTGAACTGGAGGATGTGTTGATAAAAGTCGGGGAATTTATATTCTCTGTGGACTTTATTATTCTCGATACACAACCTGTAGCAAACCCACGGAATCAATTTCCGGTGATTTTTGGGTCGACCATTCCTTGCCACATCCAATGCTGTCATTAACTGTCGAAACGGTTCTATGAACCTATCTTTTGGAAAAATGACAATTGAACTGAACATCTATAAAATTGGAAGTCAGCCGTATGAACCCTCTGCTTACATACTTGATGTCTGTTCTGTCCACGAGATTGCTCCCGAAAGTTGCGAAATTGATGAACTTTGCTTTGAAGATCTCGACAACACTAGCACATCAATGTTTGATCTTTCACATCTTAGTGAGGACACCTTTTCCACTCCTGAGTATGACACTCTTGACTGATCACTTTCCGAGTCTGTATCCTATGCAGGCTATGAGCTTCTTTCTGACTGTGAATATCATTCGATAACCCCACCTTCTATAGTTTCTCTGCCAGCATTAGATCTCAAACTTTTACCTTCCCATCTTAAATATGCATATTTAGGTGAGGATGAGTCTTTACCCGTTATCATATCCACTTCTCTAGCCTCAGAGCAAGAGAATGCGCTTTTGACGGTATTGAGATCTAATAGGCAGGCGTTTGGTTGGACTATGGCTGACATCAAAAGGATTAGTCCCTTGATTGTAGATGTCACGACCCGAAAAGTACGGAACATGACCGACATTTAAATTACGAAACGTCTCGAAGCGTATGTAATCTAAGTAATCCAAAACACAGAAATCAAAACCAAAGAAGCAGTAGAGTGAAGGAAAAACCAATTGAAAACAAGTAGTTTTAATCAACATAGGACGGAGTATGTATGTTTAAAATCTCAAGTATTTTCTGAAAATTTCGGCAGAGTCTCCTTTGTAAATACTGGCCCCAAACGGGATACAACATGATTAGTATACGAAATGAATAAAAAAGCATCCCCAAGCGGGAGCTAGCTCTTCGTACAACGTGATTAGTATACGAAATGAATAAAAAAGCATCCCCAAGCGGGAGCTAGCTCTTCGTCAATCGACGGTCACAACCACACAAGCAATATAATATACAACGCCGAAGGGCGAGAATCAAAACTCAAAAGAAAACCCAAAATCAGCATGAAAACATAATAATATAACGCGCGACTCTAAGGTCGAAAGAATAACAGGTCTGGTTTTCTATCTCTCTCAAATATACAATCTGGTTGATGGAGTTTCCAGATACAACAGAAATAATAGATAAACAATGGTGGTCCTGATGCAAGCAATCATCCGGAAGGAACAGTGTACCAGCAAAGCCGCAACGAAACCTGTACGACAAAACCTGCAAGGAATTGTAGCACAACGGGGTGAGTTGCTAACTCGTGAGTAGAAAACATCTACGAGTAGAAATCGCATGCATAAAGCTATCCTAGGTCATATCAGGTAATATCCTCAAATAAAAATCCTAGTCCAGCTATATATAGTGTAATACTACCTGCTCGTGTCAGTGCCCCAGATAGCAACATATCAGATATATGATGTATGAATGCATTACGAATGGAAACAGAATATATCATGAGTGAGACAACTGTTTTCTCTAATCAATGAGATTTCTATATGTATGTCAATCACGTATCATCAATAAATGCAACAGAGAAATCAGTGTCCAGTATCGACACAAAACATAAGTCTCAGTATCTCAGTATCAAATCTCAATATCTCAAATCTCAAATATCAATATCTCAGGCATCCGTATCATCAGCGGGATCGGCCCGCGGGCTCCGGCAGAACAGATCAGCCTATAACCATCTCATGACTTCGGCCGGTATCCTCTGTATAACCGACGAGTCCAAATAATATCACCGGTAGGTAGTGCTCCCCTGCCAGGCTCATTGAATACAGCTCGAGCTTCTTGCCCCGGGATACCTTACCGGGCCTACCATGTACCCGAGACGGTTCATCCAACTCCTCGAATCAGGTTTCCAAATCCAACAACAATCATGAAAACTCATGGTGGACGACTCATACATCACGAGAAAACCGCAATTTGCATTTTAAAATGATGATACTAAGCTTTTATTAAATTCTTGCGGTTTTCCCCCAAATCCAGAAATCTCATGTAAATCCGAAATCATCAAGATCATGATACCAATAAACAGCAAATACCGGCATAAATCTCCATAACCAAGAATATATGGATGCACCTAATATCATGCAATGATTGCAATAATTAAACTAGCATATGGAAACTATAACATATTACAAGCTATGTCACTGAAATAGTATTTTCTAAAGTGTACGTGACATGGCAATTACCGATGAAGATGTGTGTGAAACGGCAAGTGAGTGTAGGTGGAGCATACGCGTCATCGGTAATAGTGCTGGTGTCCTAACAGCATGGTTTCATAATTACTACGTACACAATATCATGCAATGAGGCGATAACAACATAATAAGGAAAATGAATAGTAAATACAACAATAATGTGCGGAACATGAATACTAACGTGACAACAAGGAATCTACCTTACTATACATGTGTTATACTGTTTTGCCGTTTGAAATAGTACGAATCATGGTGTTTGAAAATAAGGACTACGGTGTTTTTAAGAAAAGATATGTCTTTTAAAATATCCGTAGTATCCCTTGGTATGTCTTTAAAATTCTCACGATTCGTCAGTTTTGGAAATAGGTATGACTCGGGTCTAGTCTGACATCTACTAGGTAAATTACAGGTCTAACTAGCAACCAATCGAAAGGGGTATGGAAACCACCTACATCTGAGTCGATATATATATATAATAGTCGGTGATCCCGCCTCAAAAGTATCCCGTACGATACAATATCTATAATATGACATCCTTGAGTAAAGAGTGCGGATCTATCATCAATATATAGCTCGTACGGTAAATCCATTGTACGGCATTCCAAACTGGGTACGGGTCAATATCACATTTATCTTATTATTCATCTGGTATCCACATCATCACATATCGTGGGTAGGGGGTACTGATCTAAGTCTAGTACACTATTAATATCATCAACATATATATAAATGTGTGTGTATTAAATACATCACCTACCGATCCGCTATCATCACATTTCGTATCTCATTATACGATCCAAATCATATCATCGATCTCGTGGTATCAAGCCCAAACTCATCGACTCATCCCCAACTATCATCCACTATCCTCATTATCCATGTATATATATATATACCTATGTGTATAAAAATATATACATATCCCATTTACGCACAAGTACTAAAATACATGCAAGTGTGTGGGGGTGCGTGTATGCAAATCCTTACTCTAGGGTTTCGTGACTAAGAAATCCGCTAAAGTCCTTTCTTCAATTCTCGCTAACCCTAAACCCATAAGCTCCTAAGGCTTCTCTTACTAGGTGTTCATATCTCATAATAACATATAAACGTATATCGTTACCACATCACCTCATTCCTCATAACTTTGCGGGGGTGTTATACGCCATCCACCCGACTTCCCCCGTAGATATAAATCTACTCACCCGATCTTCACTCGCCGTGCCGACGTCGCCATACGCTTGCTTGTCATCTCGAAGTCCACATGGGGTACCTACATGTCACAACGTATCGTAGCGCATAAAAACCCAATTCGAAATCGAAACGGCATACGAAAACCAAATCGGCACGCGTATCACGCACAGGTCAAAACCTATCGCCTACGCATACCGGAATAGCCAAATCAACCCTCGATGTCGATGTACAAACGTCAAACCATCGAGAAAAACACCAAATGTACCAATCATGGTTTTACAACTAACTAAAAATATATAAAATACGATGCAATTCATCAAAACCAATAAATTGATTAAATCGATTTATTACAAGAAACCTAGTAAGTATCAATTAGCCGTTTCACTTTAAAACTTGATGATTAAACGAAACTAATGGCCATAATATCCACTAAATATCATACTAAGTTATAGAAACCATTTCAATAATTTATTCTCATCAACTTGTATTAATTCCAAAATTCTAGTTTTGCAAAAATATCCAATTTTAACACTTTTCAAAGTAAAATTCACAATTCAACAACTAACCTTGGTTTTGCATAACCTAAGGTATTAAACCACTGATTATAATGTTAATGATGTGATGAAACACTAACCATATTTTTAATCTCGCATTTTGAATTAAAACTAAAAACCTAGTTTGCAATATTATGCAAATTGGACAATTTTAAATGTAGCAATTTACAAATAGGCAACAAGATTAAGTTTTATTTTGTCTTAGCATGCTGACTACACCATGAAATCATAAACATTTTATAAAAAACCCTAATTAAATTCAAACCCTAGTCTTGAATTTTCCAAACTTGCAATAAAACCAAATTAAACATCTAAATAGTTAACATTGAAGCAATTAAACAACAATATAAGCATAAGATTAAAATTATACCTCATGATCAAGAGATCTAGCATGCAACATGACCTCCAAAATGCCAACTTTTCACCAAGATCCATGCTTGATAGGCTAAAGGGAAAATGGGTAGGAGTTTGATTTGGATTTTATGGGATTTTTGATGCATTTTTGAAGGGTTTTTTTGAGGTGAAATGAGAGGGGAAATGGGGGAAATGAGAGGGGGGCTGCTGCTGCAGCAAGCTCGGCCAAATGGGGAGGAAGGAGAGAGAGTGAGGTGGGGAAAAGTCAAGGCAATATCCAAAAGTCAAAGCCTATATCTCATTTAACTTCTTCTCTCTTAATTCTTTTCTTTTCTTTTCTTTCAAAACCCTTTTCAAGTGGAAAAAAAATTAGGAATGGGCAGCCAAGGGGCTCGGCCAGCATGACATGGGAATGGGTATGGGTTTGTGTGGATGAAAAAAATGATAAATGTTATACCCCAATTCTATTTACACTAATATCACTATTTAAGCTTTTTTCGTCGATATTTTCAAAACCGTTTAACAACTTCATTTCATTTCAGAAACAATATTTTACATGTTAGATTAGTGTGTCATGATGCACAAAATTTGTATTAACCCATTCCAATTTGTAATTTTCCCTAATTAAATGTATTAGTGACGGCTTAAAATAATTAATTTCGGAAAAAATTTCAGAAAATTAGAAATTTTACCAGTGGCTTAATAAACACCAAATACTAGCAATTACATAACTAGAATATGTATATTTAATTTTATATTAAAAGATATTTATATCCTGATTTTTACGGAAAATACCGTTATTTTACCGATTTTTCGAAATTTCACCTAAACGATTTTCAAAACGTTACAATCTTACCCCCTTAAAGAAATTCGGTCCCCGAATTTTAAATTAAAACTTTCCCTAAATACTGAAACATTTTAGCAAAACCATCAAGTCGTCGGGGCTCCGAAATCATAAATACATAAAACACATCGTAGCGCAATGCATGCGCATGAAAAATAGATATATAAACCAAAATCAAAACTCCGTCAAGCATCCCGCAATCATCGGAGTTATGGTGAAAACACCAATGTCAAGATCCCAAACGAAAATCAATATGATATACATCAAAACTATACCTGTAAACGTCAGAACTATACAGGTAACATCATTAAAACATCTGGAAGCAATGCATGCCAAACTTTTTTCAAATCGCTGTGCGATGTGTGTATCACTGCACAGTGGCGGACGTCCATTGTGAGAAAATAACTATATATATATATCCTTTGTTTAACATATACGTCCCGCCATTTTGAAAACAATTTTGAAGGGTTTCCTTTATAAAATGTTTCATGTCATCTCGGACACGTAGGTAAATACTGATACTATAGCTCCTCTTTGGAAATCCCTTCGATAACTATCAATGCATGCAAAAATATACTCAGGTACTATCCTCTGACTAGTCCTACTCAGTACTAAACCAAATAGTAAGTATCATAAAATATACTGCTCCAAAAGAAATCAATCCCAAATATATATATGAATGCCACGTGCGTCTGGTGCGCACGGAAATAGAAATCCATGAATGTGCCATATGTGTGCACGGAAACAAAATCTGAGTGCAACGGGTGTGCACGAAAACACCCGTCAAAGGCAACGTGTGTGCCTGACAGCAATCCCAGGTGCATCCGATGTGCACGAAAAATCTCGATTTAGTGTATCTGGTGTGCACCAAAATCGCCTCAAGTGCCTAAGTATGCGCAAGAATGCAAATCAAGTGCACAATGTGCACGAAAACGAATATCGAATATCACAATCGAAATCGATGGTATACAACACATTTCAATCAAAATCCCAATCAGGTATAACGCGGTATAAAATCTCACCATCCTGTGCATCGGCGTGCACAAAAGCAAATCAAAATACTAAAGGTGCATGAAAACTATGCCGAAAGCATAAGTCAAATCATATGCATGCCCTAGGCATGAAATCAAATATCATGAAACTCGGTCATCAAAACTCAATCATGAAATAAATCACTTAAAAATACTGAAATCCAATGTGACGGATACGTGATAGTCAATCACAAATCACAAATCATAAATGCTGTCGTCGATATGTCCGTCCTTCAAAGTCGAGAAGGTGTCGGTGCATCCAATGCTAGCAGAGCAAAATATCTACTTGCCTTCTGATCATGGCATGTCGCTTAGTGCCCTTAGGCTCTCGTCTCTCACTGCAGATTGCTAAGTATATAGCTCCTTGGCTCAACAGTCCAATATAGAAACGATAACGGAAGCAGTCCACTCTGACACATCCTCTAAAGATCTCTGGTCAACTATCATGGTTACTCATAACATGTCTCGTCGACGATGCCGAACTCTGACCTACTAGGTGTGCGCCATATGACCGCTCCTGGGTCTAGGTCTTCTTGTTTAGTATTTCCAGAAAGGTTCTGTCGAAGTCTTTCCCAAGTCTCGTTTCTGCCGCACTGCCCGAAAGTTATCATCCTTTTACTATATTTATTTCTTATTCCGGAACGGCTGCATACTCATCACGACTCCTTCTGGAAGATATATCTATATACAACACCTCTGGATGCGTATCACATCTCTGACGTCGGCGGAGTGGAACGTCATCTCATCAAGATCTCGTACCAACCTCTTACTCCACTTTTCTCTAATGTCGACTGCTTCGGACTCATCTCTTTGTGGCTGCATGGACTGAGCTCTAACGGCTATACTCGTATCTGGAGTCTCCCAATCAATGCATATCATCACCTGATATCCGAATGAAGTCGAAACATCCGATCGATTTGTCAAAACCTCATAATCCCCCAAGAGCTCAAAATCTTGGGTACAGTTTAATAGTATCGAATATATGCCACAGCACCTATGGACCAACCGTAGAAGGGCAGACCCAAGCTGCACTAATGGCATCGCTAAACTGCCGCAAACGCTAAGGTTCATCAGTGTTCCATGGTCATTAAATCAAGTTAGGGTTTCATTCTTCTAGAGGGTCCGTAGAATTGCTTGCATTTTTTTTCGAATACTTTAAACTTGGAAAATGGGTTCCTGACATTCGATCGTCTCTATCGACTCTCAACGTATCAGCGTGAAGTCGCCTCTAGCTGGAATCAATCCATCTGATGACCTCGTATCGGGGTAGGAAATAAATCATATGTCTTAGTCCTTCATCTTTGGTGACTAGCGATCTTCTATCATATCTCGAAGTATAACTCGTGCGGCATAGCTCCAACTTCTGGGGCGATATCTCGTCAGTTACAGCAACTTATGGATCTTCTGTCCGCACGTTGAACAGTGCCCCAAACATCAAAACATGGTGCATTAACGGTCATCACATCCTGGCCGGCCTCTTGCAGTGGCCCTATCCTCTGGTGCTGATCTGCACGCCCGAGAAATCTCGTAAAAGCGATCCATCAAACGCTCGTGGCGTGAAAACACAATGAAACGACGTCTCTATACAATCGTATGTCCCTGGAATCATGCCCTGGTCAGCCCCCATCCATGACGAGCTCATGCTGACCGCAACTCTAGCCGTAGCTCTCTCTGCCCGTACCACCGTGATAACAAAACCATAAACTGGTACTGATGAGGCTAGATCATAGGAATGAATATAATACCGTGCAAGAAAATGTACATCCTAAGGCTTCTTAAGCAGAGTAGCGTATCGTAAATATGCCGTGGAACATACGTACGATACGTCACTCTACTCAAGCTACCTACTCCATCAACCAAGGGTCGTCCTACACTCCGAAGGTAAAACCTAACGCTCTGATACCAATTTTGTCACGACCCGAAAAGTACGGAACATGACCGACACTTAAATTACGAAACGTCTCGAGGCGTACGTAATCTAAGTAAGCCAAAACCCAGAAATCAAAACCAAAGAAGCAGTAGAGTGAAGGAAAAACCAATTGAAAATAAGTAGTTTTAATCAACATAGGCCGAAGTATGTATGTTTAAAATCTCAAGTATTTTCTGAAAATTTCGGCAGAGTCTCCTTTGTAAATACTGGCCCCAAACGGGATACAACATGAATAGTATACGAAATGAATAAAAAGGCATCCCCAAGCGGGAGCTAGCTCTTTGTCAATCGATGGTCACAACCACACAAGCAATATAATATACAACGCCGAAGGGCGAGGATCAAAACTCAAAAGAAAACCCAAAATCAGCATGAAAACATAATAATACAACGCGTGACTCTAAGGTCGAAAGAATAACAGGTCTGGTTTTCTATCTCTCTCAAATATACAATCTGGTTGATGGAGTTTCTAGATACAACAGAAATAATAGATAAACAATGGTGGTCCTGATGCAAAGAACCCACCTACCAAAGCAATTACCCGGAAGGAACAGTGTGCCAGCAAAACCACAACGAAACCTGTACGGCAAAACCTGCAAGGAACTGTGGCACAACGGGGGTGAGTTGCCAACTCGTGAGTAGAAAACATCTACGAGTAGAAATCACATGCATAAAGCTATCCTAGGTCATATCAGGTAATATCCTCAAATAAAAATCTTGGTCCAGCTATGCATAGTGTAATACTACCTGCTCGTGTCAGTGCCCCAGATAGCAACATATCAGATATATGATGTATGAATGCATTACGAATGGAAACAGAATATATCATGAGTGAGACAACTGTTTTCTTTAATCAATGAGATTTCTATATGTATGTCAATCACGTATCATCAATGAATGCAACAGAGAAATCAGTGTCCAGTATCGACTCAGAACATAAGTCTCAGTATCTCAGTATCAAATCTCAATATCTCAAATATCAATATCTCAGGCATCCGTATCATCTGCGAGATCGGCCCGTGGGCTCCGGCAGAACGGATCAGCCTATAACCATCTCATGACTCCGGCCGGTATCCTCCGGATAACCGACGAGTCCAAATAATATCACCGGTAGGTAGTGCTCCCATGCCAGGCTCATCGAATACAGCTCGAGCTTCTTGCCCCGGGGTATCTTACCGGGCCCACCATGTACCCGAGACGGTTCATCCAACTCCTCGAATCGGGTTTCCAAATCCAACAACAATCATGAAAACTCATGGTGGACGACTCATACATCACGAGAAAACCGCAATTTGCATTTTAAAATGATGATACCAAGCTTTTATTAAATTCTTGTGGTTTTCCCCCAAATCCAGAAATCTCATGTAAATCCGAAATCATCAAAATCATGATACCAATAAACAGCGAATACCGGCATAAATCTCCATAATACTGCATAACCAAGAATATATGGATGCACCTGATATCATGCAATGATTGCAATAATTAAACTAGCATATGGAAACTATAACATATTACAAGCTATGTCACTGAAATAGTATTTTCTAAAGTGTACATGACATGGCAATTACCGATGAAGATGTGTGTGAGCCGGCAAGCGAGTGTACGTGGAGCATACGCGTCATCGGTAATGGTGCTGGTGTCCTAACAGCATGGTTTCATAATTACTACGTACACAATATCATGCAATGAGGCGATAACAACATAATAAGGAAAATGAATAGTAAATACAACAATAATGTGCAGAACATGAATACTAACGTGACAACAAGGAATCTACCTTACTATACATGTGTTATAATATTTTGCCGTTTGAAATAGTACGAATCGTGGTGTTTGAAAATAAGGACTACGGTGTTTTTAAGAAAAGATACATCTTTTAAAATATCCGCAGTATCCCTTGGTATGTCTTTAAAATTCTCACGATTCGTCAGTTTTGGAAATATGTATGACTCGGGTCCAGTCTGACATCTACTAGGTAAACTACAGGTCTAACTAACAACCAATCGAAAGGGGTACAGAAACCACCTACATCTGAGTCGATATATATATAATAGTCGGTGATCCCGCCTCAAAAGTATCCCGTACGATACAATATCTATAATATGACATCCTCGAGTCAAGAGTGCGGTTCTATCATCAATATATAGCTCGTACGGTAAATCCATCGTACGGCATTCCAAACTGGGTACGGGTCAATATCACATTTGTCTTATTATTCGTCTGGTATCCACATCATCATATATCGTGGGTAGGGGGTACTGATCTAAGTCTAGTACACTACTAATATCATCAACATATATATAAATGCGTGTTTATGAAACACATCGCCTACTGATCCGCTATCATCACATTTCGTATCTCATAATACGATCCAAATCATATCATCGATCTCGTGGCATCAAGCCCAAACTCATCGACTCATCCCCAACTATCATCCACTATCCTCATTATCCATGTATATATATATATATATAGTTCCATACCTATGTGTATATAAATATATACATATCCCATTTACGCACAAGTACTAAAATGCATGCAAGTGTGTGGGGGTGCGTGTATGCAAATCCTTACTCTAGGGTTTCGTAACTAAGAAATCCGCTAAAGTCCTTTCTTCAATTCTTCCTAACCCTAAATCCATAAGCTCCTAAGGCTTCTCTTACTAGGTCTTCATATCTCATAATAACATATAAAAGTATATCGTTACCATATCACCTCATTCCTCATAACTTTGCGGGGGTGCTATACGCCATCCACCCGACTTCCTCCGTAGATATAAATCTACTCACCTGATCTTCACTCACCGGTGCCGACATCGCCACGCGCTTGCTTGTCGTCTCGAAGTCCACATGGGGTACCTACATGTCACAACATATCGTATCGCATAAAAACCCAATTTGAAATCGAAACGGCATACGAAAACCAAATCGGCACGCGTATCACGCACATGTCAAAATCTATCGCCTACGCATGCCGGAATAACCAAACCAACTCTCGATGTCGATGTACAAATGTCAAACCATCGAGAAAAACACCAAACGTACCAATCATGGTTTTACAACTCACTAAAAATATATAAAATACGATGCAATTCATCAAAGCCAATAAATTGATTAAATCGATTTATTACAAGAAACCTAGTAAGCATCAATTAGCCGTTTCACTTTAAAACCTAATGATTAAACAAAACTAATGGCCATAATATCCACTAAATATCATAACTAAGTTATAGAAACCATTTCAATAATTTATTCTCATCAACTTGTATCGATTCCAAAATTCTAGTTTTGCAAAAATATCCAATTTTAACACTTTTCAAAGTAAAATTCACAATTCAATAACTATGCTTGGTTTTGTATAACCTAAGATATTAAACCACTCATTATAATGTAATGATGTGATAAAACCCTAACCATATTTTTAATCTCGCATTTTGAATTAAAACTAAAAACCTAGTTTGCAATATTATGCAAATTGGACAGTTTTAAATGTAGCAATTTACAAATAGGCAACAAGATTAAGTTTTATTTTGTCTTAGCATGCTGACTACACCATGAGATCATAAACATTTTTATAAAAAACCCTAATTAAATTCAAACCTTAGTCTTGAATTTTCCAAACCTGCAATAAAACCAAATTAAACATCTAAATAGTTAACATTGAAGCAATTAAACAACAATATAAGTATAAGATTAAAATTTTACCTCATGATCAAGAGATCTAGCATGCAACATGACCTCCAAAATGCCAACTTTTCACCAAGATCCATGCTTGATAGACTAAGGGAAAATGTGTTGGATATGTATGCCCTAGAGGCCATTATTGTATAGTACTAGTTTGTGTAATACATTTTGGAAGCTTGGGATATATACACGGGTTTGCGACAGTCTTGCTCAATATAATAGTATGATACTTGGTTTGTTTCTATCTTAATATGTACGTATGTTTCTTTTAACATATCGCTAATACATATTAATGGAGCCCTTAGGATCTTTGCTTGATTACCGGCGTTGTGATGGCGATCACACTAGTGGGGGCTGGGTAGTCTATAAGCACATCCTTATTTTGGTCCCTAGTCGTAGGATTATCGAGACAGGGCATCGATACTCCAGAGTAGACTGGTGCATATGCTTCTTATCCCAGCAGGGGAGATGGTCTGTCCCACAGCCATCAGTACGTCATACTGGAGATAGTATGCAGGTGCTCGTTAGGTTACGAATACACTGGACAGGACTCGTCGGGAACTGTTGGTTGGTATTATACCTATCGTTAGTTAACAGTTCCCAGGTGACATGAGTACAGCTTAGTCCGTTGACTTGACACTGTCACTTCGCCTCGAGTGTGTTCCCACTATTCTTAGATTACTACCCTACCACGACTCTATTGAGTCATGGAAACAGGTAGTAGTTGGGTGCAGTCCCGAAACATTTGGAGGCAGTGACGGTTAGACAGGATTCGTCTCTCCCGGTATTGGGAGTTGATATCGCGCCGTGTCTAGGAGAGCCATTACACAAAGTCCCTGGCCAGGGCAAGCGAGATTTGCTGGTAGTGTTTCCAGTAGTTTCTCAGGGTGTGTTCTGGGCTACACTCCGACACGACTTGTACCGCTATTAGGGGACTGACGTTTACCACCCCCCTAGGCCCGACATGCGATACTCTCAAATGAACAGACCGGACTATACGGAGATTGTCACATTCAGGCTCAGTAGGAGTTTGGATGGGTTCACCTCATCGGTCTTCTTATCGGCATCTACCTGGGGACCGTTATGTACAGCTAGTACCGCTTGCGGCCTGTGGTTAAACCCACTACCGGCATAGTGTCGAGTCTTTAGAGTCCCACACAGAGGGTTGTTCGCCTTTGGGCAAAATAGAGTAGAGGTCGCATGGTTTTGCGACAGGGTTCGTTCACATACGCGCACTTGTGCACGTTTGGTGTCCGGGCAGTTTTTACTAGCGGGCTTTGGTTTAAGCCAGATCCTAGTATTTATTTTGGGATTGGTTTTGTCTCATTGTATTTATGTTCCTTGGAACACGGATGCGGGTGTGTATGCACAGTTGACAGAGGCAGAGGAATCTCATTAGGTTTTTGACCGTTGACTTTTTCTAAACCCTAATGAGAATGAGAAATATGATTAATAATATTAATTAAGGATAATTATGCCATGGTTAGGGTTGGGTTGACCATTTGACTTTTGTTGACCATGATGATTTCTTTTGCAAAGATACTTCTTGAAGCTTGCATTTGCATTTAATGTGAAATGATAATGGTCAAATCAACTAACCATCACAATTTTCCTAATTATTATTATTATTCTCATATTTTCTCATATGAGAGCAAGGTTGGGATTTATCCTCTCATTCTCTCTTGCTCATTCTCTCTCTTGAAAAGCTCTCCTTCTTCCTCTCTCTCAAAGCTCTCTTGTTTCATGAGTTGAAAAACATGAGCTTTGTGAGATAAAACCATCAAAACACCTCTCTACTCATTCTAGGGTCCTTTGTCTAGCAAGCCAAGCACTCTAGTTACCTCTTGGTTGAGCTAGGAGCTCAAGGTAGAGGCCTTCAGGTGGATCTTTCTTCGGCAAAGAGAAGATGAAGAGGAGGAGCCGTCTACACCACTCCAAGGAGCAAGCAACAAGGAGGACCACAACAAGAAGAGAAGGAGTTCAAGAACTAGGTATAACTATCTAACCTAGTAGCTAGAACTTGTAGTTTGTTTGTTAGTTTTTGTTTAGCAAAGATCCTTCATGGTTGGTCTATATTTCCTTGTGAGAAAATTTTGATTTTTAGCTATTCCGCCTTCTCGAAAGAACCGGGGTGGGTAATATAGACCTTTCAGTGGTATCAGAGCCAGGTTAAACAACAACTAACATGTTGGCAAAGTGGTTAGAACTTCGATTCGGAAAAAATCGCAAAATACATCAAATTTTTGTGTTTTCTGCCATTTTTACAAACGGGTCTAAAAATATTTCCAGAGACCTGAAAAATACAAGCAGGCTTTTTAGAGAAAACTGTAGAAATTTGGGCGCCTGAGTCGCTCAGAAGACCGCGGATCCGCGGCCGATCCAAGCGATCTGCCGCGGATCCGCGGCCGAGTCAACTCGGCTGCGCACCAAATTTCTTCTGGGGTTCTCTGTGTTGGTTTTGTGATTTTTAAGATGCTTTATTTCTGCCCAGATTCTTCTGAGAACAGTGTTATGTTTGGGGTAGTTTCAGATTGAAATTTTGATCGATGTTCTATAAACTTTAGCTAATTGATTATATCTGTAATATGATATATGTACTGAACGTCGACCAATCGCTATACGTCGATTAGTGGGGGTTGTACATATCTGTGATCTGTGATGTTGGATTGTGTATATGAACTTGTTGGATTGTCGCGGATGAATAGCCGGGGTTTGTGAGATGAAAGTTTATTTATCTTTCATTTGATGTAAATTATAAATTGATGTAATATTATTTTTATGGCCACACATTCGGGTTGAGGTTGTAGCCGCCATTGTATATTATTTCTTTTATTGTTTTTGCTCCTAGGATAGACCCATGGAGGGGTGCACAAACTACCGGGTACTTTGAAGTGCCGAGTGGCCTACTCACGTTGTTGAGGGAGGTTGCTTCACTTCGGGTACTTGGCGGGTAGTTTGCCGCACCCATAGGGGTCTAGGGTGGGGTGTGGCTATTCATCGCGACCGTGTAATCCGTCTTTCGTTGCAGGCTTGAGCGAAACACGGATTCCTAGCATATCCAATGTGTTCATCTGTGATCTGGAATGGCTATCATTGCATCTGACGAATGTATACATCTATATATGATATCTAGTAGGCGTTGGTTATGTTTTGCATCCGCGCTAGTCCAGCCCTCGCTCTGTCGTTAGTTAAGTAACCTAATGGGTGATGACGGGGCCCCGTGGCAAATGCAGATGGCATAAGCGTACGTCATATTTTCGTTGTTTTCTACAATGGTAGGATTAATTGATGGGACGCATTATATTAATGCAAAGAAAATAAACCTAAAAGATGTTGTTGGAACAATTTTCAAAAAGCTGTTATTGTAAGGACGTTCTCTTTTGTTTTGCACAGAGGTATTCGGTTATGAATACCCAGCACCTCATTCGACGAGGCAAGGGCCGAGATCCCTTCATCGGGAGTGACCCCTTGGACAGAAGTTTGCGTCAGAGTAATAACTTCACTATAGTCGATTATTCTTGCTTTGCATCGAGGTATTCAGTTTGGAATATTCTGCACCTCATTCGATGAGGAAAGAGCCGAGATCTCTTCACAGGGAGAGACCTCTTTAGCAAAAGTTTTCGCCACTATATATTTTTAAAAGGGTTATCAAGTTCTTTCAACGATATCAAGTTCATTACGTTAACGGGTTTTTCACCAAAAACCCAGCCGTAGCCCTCCATCATTTCTTATAAGTTATACTTAGTATTCGTCCTGCGTTTGTTGATCGTGTCAAGGCGCAGTGAACGATAGCTCAGTATTGCTTATCTGTAGCATACAATGTGATTGGTTAGGACAGTCGTGTAACTTTGTTGACTGTGTCAAGGGTTATGCGGGTGGGTTTAATGCAATCAAGATAATGACGGGTTGAACTTGACTAGGACTCTTTGATTTGTTGACTGTGTCAAGGTCACTTGGGTCCTATGGGCAAAAACCACATCGGGAGTTTCAAACATACAGGAAACTTGCAGATTCAGCATACCTTTTGGAGTGTGGTGACTAGAGTGGATTCCATCTAGGTCATCACACAATGATAGTTGGATCCCGATCCCACTGATGAGTTGGATTACTCTCGGGAGATTATTTCACTTAACAATCAATGCTATAAACCAAGTAGGTGTCTAGAACGGTGTTAGCGGGGCTACGCCTCCAGGGAAAAGAGGTTATATAATTAAGGAACTTCGCGAAAGCGTTGGAAAACCTCCCTCGAAGTACCAACACTAGCCTGGCTGAAAGGTTAAGCAAGTATTGTGACGTGCGATTAATCCTGACTAGTTCTTCTTTTAGGATTTGAAGAAGAATTTGAGGAAACAGTGGGAGCCATCCTGGTTAGATAAATTAATAACCAATCTAATCTTGCAAGAGCGCACGCTGAGTGTTTCTTTTCTCTCTCTTCAGGTAGCAACCATTTCACGCCCTAATTAAGATAATAAAATGTATCGCTTGACCGATCCGAATTCTTATTCAGGGCTGGGGAACGTCGGTTCGGCTCTAACTTATGACAACAGTCATAAGTATGAGCAAGGGAAAGAGTATTGTATGGATTCCAAGGAGACCCAGTTGAAGAAGAAGCATAGTTTTGCATCTACTTCAGGTGTTCTTGTAATTGAGAATTGCTTTTCAGTCAGCCCTACCTCCTGGGTACTTGATACCGGATCAGGATCTCATATCTGTAATTTATTGCAGGGACTGAGAAAAAGTAGGAGAGTTGCACCTGGTGATATGTCCCTCAGGGTAGGGAACGGAGAACTAGTTAATGCTGCAGCCGTCGGTGAATATCACCTAGTGTTGCCAAATGGCAATACTATGGTTTTGAACAATTGCTACTATGCACCTTCCATGGTTTGAAACATCATATCAGTTTCTTTACTCGATAAAGATGGATATAACTTTGTTCTTGATAGAAATATCATGAACATTTACCTTGATAAGTTACTGGTTGTAGAAGGTACTCTGTGTAATAGTATTTATGTTCTAAATCAGAATACAGTTCTTAATGTACAAAACACACGCAAGAGGAAGAATTCAGATACGAATGAATCCTACTTGTGGCATTGTAGACTTGGTCATATCGGAGAGAAAAGACTAAGTAAGTTGCATAAAGATGGACTCTTGAATACGTTCGAGTTTTCATCTTATGAAACTTGTCAGTCTTGTCTCAAAGGAAAGATGACCAAATCTCCGTTCACCGGACATGGAGAAAGAGCAACAGAGCTCTTGGGACTCATACACAGTGATGTATGTGGTCCAATGTCTATACATGCAAGGGGTGGGTTCTCATACTTCATCACATTCACTGACGATCTCTCTAGGTTCGGATATGTGTATCTGATGAAACACAAATCTGAAGCTTTTGAGAAATTCAGAGAATTCAGAAACGAAGTGGAGAACCAGATTGGCAAAAGTATCAAGGTCCTCCGATCGGATAGAGGAGGGGAGTACTTAAGCACGGAATTCCTAGATTACTTAAAAGAGAATGGAATTCTCTCACAGCTTACTCCTCCTTATACACCACAGCACAACGGTGTATCGGAGCGGAGAAATCATACCCTATTGGATATGGTTCGCTCCATGATGAGTAGTGCTGAGTTGCCTCTTTCATTCTGGGGATATGCACTTCAAACAGCAGCACATCTATTGAATCAAGTTCCATCCAAATCCGTGTTGTTTCCTGATTAAAAAATCAGGAATCACCTCAATGAGGTATCACGTGTTCACACGTGACCAATGGTCACGTGATGACACGTGATGGTTAAAATCTCACTAAACAGAAACGATAAACAAAAGGCTGAAAGATGACTCAATTAGGGGTCACGTGCTCACATGTGACCAAGGGTCACGTGCCAGCACGTGACAGGCTTTGAAAGCCTTACAGCTTAATAGAATTTAATTCTAAAAATCAGAAAATACCTCAACGAGGTGTTACGTGCTCACACGTGACCAATGGTCACGTGCTGACACGTGATGGTTAAAATATCAACATAAACATGCGGCTGTTAAAGGGGCGCAATTGGGGGTCACGTGCTCACACGTGACCAAGGGTCACGTGCCAGCACGTGACAGGCTATGAAAGCCTTACAGCTTAAAAGAATTTAATTCTAAAAATTAGGAAATATCTCAACGAGGGTCACGTGCTCACATGTGACCAAGGGTCACGTGTTCACACGTGATCAAGGGTTACGTGCCAGCACGTGACAGGCTTCGAAAGCCTTACAGTTTAATAGAATTAAAATTCTAATTTTCTCTAAAATCTTTCCAAATGGGAAAGGATTAAGGAGAACCGTTGGATTAAAAATCCAGGGATGATTAAATATCATCAATTTATGGAAAAATGTTAGACAAGGAAAGATTTCCCTAAATCTCACCAGAAATAATAAACAGAATATCTTTGGATTTAAAATCCAACGGTGAATAAAATTCACTATATGATCTAAAGGCTCATATTAATTATGAAAATAAACAAAATCTTTCAATGAAAGATTTGCTTAACAAATTGATTCTTTTTCTCCCCTATAAATAGGAGCCAAGAGAAGAGAAAGAGAGGGAGTTTTGGAGAAAGAGCTTTGGAATCTTGAAATTTCAGAGAAAAAAGAAAGGAGAATTTAATTCTCTGCAAAGAAAAACCCTAGGTGAGAAAGGAAAGGGGATCAAAACCTCAAACAGAGAATTTAATTCTCAAATCTAAGAGTTTAACTCTTCTGCACAAAAGAACTTAGTTCTTCCTCTGGTTGATGATCTGCACAGAGCACATCTCAACATAGGATGAGAATTTAATTCTCATCGGGTTGAGATCCTGCCATGCAGATCCCAAACTTAGAGGGGGAATTGAGTTTAGAGAATTTAATTCTCCCAAAACAAAATTAGGGTTTAACCCTATATGAGAATTTAATTCTCCTAAAGTTATAGGAATTTAATTCCTCCAAGATAAAATTGGGGTTCAAACCCTATCTGAGAATTTAATTCTCCTAAAATTATAGGAATTTAATTCCTTCAAGATGAAACTAGGGTTTAACCCTATATGAGAATTTAATTCTCCTAAATTTACAGGAATTTAATTCCTTCAAGATGGACAGAACTAGGGTTTAACCCTAATTGAGAATTTAATTCTCTCAAATTTACAGGAATTTAATTCCTCCTAAATGAAATTAGGGTTTCACCCTATATAAGAATTTAATTATTTCACAATAGGAATTTAATTCCTCCAAAATCATAATTAGGGGTTAACCCTATAAAAGAATCCAGTTATTAAAAATAAAGAGATTCGAAGGATCTCCATGCATGCAAAAGACTAAGGTCACGTGGCCCCACGTGACCCGTGAAAGGATCCTCAAAATGAGAAGGAAAAAAGCTCGGAGGCAATGCCTCACGTGCTCCCACATGACCCTTAAAATAAAAGAGAACAAATCCAAAGGCAGAACCATTCTTGGGCGCCTTCACGTGTCCCCACGTGACCCCTAGTAAAAATAATCAATGACTGGAAGCCCATCACGTGCCCACACGTGATGGCCTGAAGACCAAAAGTGTTTAACATTTATCTGAATATCCTGAGAACAAAATAAGGGGATCTGCCCCCATTTTTTGATGCTATCACGAGCTCCCACGTGATCCCTCTCTCTTCTAGTGTTTAACACTAATCGGATAATTTTGTTGCCAGTGTTTAACACTGTTATCTGTTAGTGTTTAACACTAATTTGAGAATCACATTTCTAGTGTTTAAACACTAATTTGATAATCTTATTTCCAGTATTTAACACTGTTGTTCTTTGGTGTTTAACACTAGCTTTAGCCCAATTGGCTAATTTTCTAGAGGCAAGGCCTCCTCTTCAATTGAATATATCTAATAGACCAACAGAGGGCCAATATTCCAAACTTGATTGGACTTAGCCCAAGAAGGCCATAAGTCCTCAATTCAGACTTAACTGAGCCAATGTGCTCATAATTTAATTAATTAGTCTTAGTTCCAAACTGGGCTATAGATCATTTAATCCACTTTGGTTTGAAGGTAAATCTCTTCACTCCTCTAATATTTGTCGTTGTAATCTTTCAACGTCTTCAGAGAGGTGATGGGTCCCGATAACCATACACTTCTACGGACTGTGGGGTCCTTAAACTCATGGACTATGATGTCCTTAACCTCGACCGTGATGTCTTAAAACTAACATCGGACTGTGGGGTCCTTAAACTCATGGATTATGATGTCCTTAAGCTCGACCGTGATGTCTTTAAACTTATATCGGACCGTGGAGTCCTTAAAATCCACGGACTATGATGTCCTTAACCTCGACCGTGACGTCTTTAAACTAATATCGGACTGTGGAGTCCTTAAAATCCACGGACTATGATGTTCTTAACCTCGACCGTGATGTCTTAAAACTAACATTGGACGGTGAGGTCCTTAAACTCATGGACTATGATGTCCTTAACCTCGACCGTGATGTCTTAAAACTAACAACGGACTGTGGAGTCCTTAAATCCACGGACTATGATGTCCTTAATCTCGACCGCGATGTCTTTAAACTAACATTGGACCACTATGTCCTTAAACTGGTAATGGACCGTAATGTCCTTAAACTAATTATCGACCGCAATGTCACTAAACTAAACAATAGAGCCTAATTGCTCTCTTGTTGGATCTAAACGATCCCGTTAAGTTGATCTTAGTCTAAAATGAGACTAACGTATCCTTAATTAACGTTTAAGTTGATCTTAGTCTCAAATGAGACTAACGTATCCTTAAACCCAACCCCCCAAACCCAAATCTAAGAAAGATACGGATTTGGACTAGTCCACACCCTACGGGCGACAACATAATTTAGTCTCCGTATACAATCCACGGGCAACCAAACACAAAACAAACACCCACGACACGAAGTGATCATATGGAGAAGGAGAAAGTTGCTACCGCGATGCGGTAGCGTAATTAACTGCAGGGGCTTGCGCCTGCAGGGAAGAGCGTCCCCATAATCAAAAACCCCTCAAACGAGGGGGAATCTGACGAAGTCTGCTACATCGGCCGCATTCGTTTAAACCTTCGATACATGGTGCCATAAATCAACTTGGCATCTTCGGAGAGGTGGACGGATAGCACCAATTAGCATCTGTCCCGAATTTCAGGCAAGACGGACATACGCGGTCGCGTCTCTGTGTTCGGCGGGAAACAGATTCTGGCACGCCCGGTGGGACCTTTTCCTCTTTCCACTCCACACTTCGTGTGTCGTGTTCGCGAACCAATCGCGGTTTGCTAATGATTGCCCTTGGGTTTCGAGGTACTAAGATTTGACGTTTTGCTTGGTGCAGAAAGCAAAGGATCAATGGCATTCACCTACTCAAAGTGTTCCACATGCAGCTGCAACCCACGTCCTGCCTCAACTGGGGGCATAACCTACGGGCCCCAAGCGGCTTCCCTATTCACGATGCCCGTGGAACAGGTCACTCAAGCCACCACAGGATTGTTTTTCGGGACCATGCTCCCGCCAACGAGCTTCACCGCTCCTGTGCTGACACCGGAAGCTCCCAAGAAGTCGGTCTTTGATCGGCTTACACCTACTGCGGCCCCTCTCAACGGGTCGTCCAGCTCCAGCGCCTCAGTCTTCGCTAGACTAGGCCAAAGTTCAGATGGGCCCATGATGAAGTCTGCACCTCAAGAAAAGGTTATTCCGAAGAGAGTAACCAACCCTGCTCCCGAAGTCGTCAAGATGGCTTCTCCTGCCAAGAGGTCGGTCTTTACAAGACTGACTGTCCCAACTCCCGCTCCTGCTACTCAAAGGACATCAATCTTCAACAGGCTGACACCAGCAACAGCCCCTCACCTGAACAGGGGGCAGGACAAGGCCATTCTCGTCACCGAACCAACTCTATCAGCTCGACATGCTCGACGTCGCCACTGGCACCGAGTAAGGAAGGCCGGGGGAAACTCCCCCTCTGGGCTAACTCCACCAGCCCCAACGGTGGAAATCAATGCTGCTGTTCCAACCAGGAATAGCTTCGAGCTGCTGAATAAGGTGCGTAGGAATTCTCCCACCGCCGTACTGAAAAGATCTCCTCCAATGGTGGAGAATGTTGCGGAAGCCAAGCCAGAACAGTCCCCTTAGCGGCTGTCCTCCAAGATCTACAAAGTCTGGCGGCAGGTTCGGAACTCAGTAGTTGATCAAGACTATCCCCGCCGAAAGAAGAAGTTGAAGGTCCGACAGGAAGAAAACCATCCCGTTAAGCCACAAAAGGCGACGTCTACTTGGGTGCCCACTGCAATAGCCCCCTCAACTTCGACCGCCCACAAGAGGAGAAGGCCGGAGAAAATCCCCATGCCTGCGATAGATGTCAAAGGCGCTGAGCCCAAACATCCTAAGTCTGGGGGCATGGTGGTGCATACCGTTTATATGGCATCCGGGAAAGAGGATAGCTGCGCTTCTACGGGCCACCGACCACTCACCTGATCCATCACAAGAGCTCAGGAACAACAGTAGCAGAAGCTTCAGGAGATGCTGACTGCGATGGCCGCACTCACCGGGCCAAAAGAAAGCCCGGAAACATCCACGGAGCAGCGCCGTGATCAGGAAACTGATGCTGAATTCCTTCGGAGAATGCTTGAGAAGAAGGACAAAGAGGCTGCGGAACAAGTGGCCAATATAAAGAAAATGGCCCTTCTATTCCAAGATATGGTGGGCATGATGATCCAGCCGGATACCCCAGCCAAAAATCCTCCAGTAATAATTGAAGATGACAGAGGGGAGACGTCGAACCCTCCTCCGGCTCTTTCAGCAGCCAAGGAGGAAACCATTTCTAAGGCCACCCTGGATGATTATATTGCTCAGCAAATAAGAGTTCACCAGGAAAATGAAGCGGCTGGTCAAGTCGTGAAAACTGGGCGACCATACCCGGCTGGTATGATCAGATAAAGTACCCGCCGGGATACACGATCCCCAAATTCCACGTATACAAGGGGACAGGCAATCCTCACCAGCACGTCGCCCAATTCAGAGCTCTGTGCGGCAACACCGGGGGTGATGATAAGCTTTTGCTCCGTCAATTCGTCGGCAGCTTGTCGGAAACGGTGTTTGAGTGGTACTCTGAACTTCCAAACGACTCTGTCAAAACTTTCGCAGAGATGGAGTTGCTATTCACCCAGCGATTCGCGAGTGCCAGCGAACGCACCCCAATAACGGCGTTGATCAATGCAAGGGTGAAGCCGGGCGAAACTTGGGTTCAATACGCAATCCGATGGCGAAATCTGTGGTCAAAGTGCGAACAGCGCATCGAAGAAGCACCAGCGGTGGGCATGTTCGTGGGCACCCTAGATCCTCATGCAACTATTTCACAGTTCATGATGTTCTTCAAACCGACCACATTTCAGGCTTTAATCGATAAGCTAGCCCAGATGGATCAGATGGGTCACAGACTGTCTTCCCCGAAACCGGAGCTGCGAAATGAAAAGGGTAAAGGAAAGGCGACCTTCGTTGCGAATACTCAACAGCAGCCCAGTGCTCCAAAGCTAACGGATCAACTGGAAGAGAGACGACGCTATTATAATGAGAAAATGAAGCGTCCTAACTCGTTCCCACGAGACAAAACGAGGAGACTCTTCGAGCTGGCGATGCGCAACAGGCTTATCAATTTGCCGAATCCAAAGCGACCATTGCATCCCGGTGAAGTGAGTAATCCCAATTATTGCCCTTACCACCAAACGGTAAGCCATCCGATCGAAGATTGCTTCATCTTTAAGGGATAGATCGAGGATTAGTACCAACAGGGCAAGTTCGCGCTGTCCGAAAAGTGGAAAGTGAGCCCACCACAACCGCACACTCCTAAGAAGATAGACACACCGGGAGCAACGTGCTCTTTTGTTGAGGAAGCCCCATGGGAGGTCGTTCTTTCGGCCAAAACCAAAAGGATGCTGAATGATCTCCAGACATGCCCGGCGATCAAGTGGAAGAATCCGTTGGAACCCCAGATCATCGAAGGGATGCTGAACCCGCGCCCAACTCCAAAGATTGGTGGTGATAGCCAAGGTGCTCACACCCAGCTGTCGAAATCTTCGAAAAAAAGAAGATATCCAAGAAGCCCGTGAAGCCTGGTGACAAGCGCATGGACTTACAGAAGCAGATTGACGCGCTGGAAGAGTATAACCAGAAGGCGCGGACTCCAATCACGCTCCAAGAGTTCCTCGGCCACGTTCTTGAAGACGGAGATGATGGAGAAGAATCGTCGGACGAATCTGAGGATTATATAGCAAGTTGCCATGTGATCTCTCATTCATCGTTAGACGATGAAGAGGCTCCTTGCACAAAGAGACTGGGGGCAGGTCCCGAGCCGGAATTTCTATGGCCGTCGGACGAAACGATCGACGCCTTCCTGAATGAAATTCATCTGAAAAGTAAAGCCGATCGGGAACGTGAGATGGTCATATTTGAAAGAGCCAAATGCCGGCAACTGGATGAAAGGGTCGAGGCACTCCCGCCAAATCAAAGGACATCGATTGCAAATAAAAACAAGATCAAGACGAAGAAAAGGTTTGCGAAAGCCATATCAGTAGGAATGAAGCTACCACCCTCCGAAGGAAGTACTCTTGGTGAAGCCAAAATGTGTCCGAGCTATTGTTTATATTATCGAAAGATTGCGCACCCTACCGAAGAGTGCAACGCTTTTAAAAGATGGTGGCAGGGATATGTTGCTCACAGGCAACATTTTAAGCAGATGAAACGTAAAACTCGTCGGGAGCAGAGAAGTACGACCGAGGAGCATAAAAGAATTACCGGCAACTGTCGCATGGTCAACGCCGAGGGATCGCAGGTTCTCACCTTCGGGAGCGACTCCGACGAGGAAATGGCTCTTGGCCCTCTCTTTAAAGAATCCCCCTTGGGGAAAGAGGAAGAACCGAAGGCCTGTGAAAATATTCAGCTACGCAACCGCACGCTTCCAGAAAAGAATCTCGGACCCACGAATAAAAAAGATAAGGGAAAAGAAAAGGTCTCTGAGGATATCGCCCTAGATGACCAAGTCATCAAAGAGCTGACTGCCAAGGACCTGCCAAAGAAGAACAAGGTGGACTACAACGTTCTGGCACACTTGAGAAAGCTACCCTCGCAGCTCAGCATTCTCGACGCCCTTCTGTTATCCAAAGAGGCGAGAGATTCATTGATCAAGGCACTACAAGAGCCAGAGCAATTCCAAGCCTTCCTTGCCGAAGAAAAGATGAAGGACGAGCTGGAGGAAGTGCACACAGCCGATATTACCTTCGGCGACGAAGACCTCCTCCTTGGGACGTGCGAGCACAACCGTCCCCTCTATGTCTCAGGATACTGCCATGATATAAAGATAGGCAAAATCCTGGTCGACAATGGGTCTTCCGTCAATCTCCTCAACATGCGAGTGTTGAAAGAAATCTGCATGAGCGTTCAGCATCTCGCTCGCGATAAAATTACCATCTCTGGTTTTGACTCCCAGTCGTCATGGACTCTTAGGTCTGTGATACTGACGCTTCGCTTCGGGCTACTCGTCACGGATATTAAATTTCACGTCATTGACGCCAAGACTAGCTACAATGCTTTGCTCGGCCGGCCTTGGTTACACGAGTACAACATCATCCCTTCTACACAACACCAGTGTATGAAGTACTTCAAGGATGGTCTCGAGTATACTATGACAGGGGAGTTGAACCCTTTCTCCGTGAACGGAGTCTGAAAATACGAAGATGCAAAATACTTTATGCCAGATTTTGAGGATACGGAAAGATGTCACCAACTGAAGAACAAAGCTATCACCGCTATTCCAGTCTTCGGGAGTGATACCGAGGAAGAAGAAGAGATAGTTTATTCAGGGCCGCCTCGACGCAACAACCCGGGACCATCCGCCCCCATGTTGATCTTCGACAGCGACTCGGAAGATGAGGTTAATGCTGTATTCTCCTCTCGGCCGTCAATACAAGCTTTCGCTGACAACAATCAAAGCTTGCAAATCACCATGGTCCCGCGGGAGCATTACAAAGAGCTCGATACAATTAAAGCTTATAATGTACAAGAACTGCAGACATTTTACGTCCCTCCCAGGCGAAAGGGTGAAAAAGCGATCCTATTCTACTGATCTGGGGAAACCAAAGTGGAGAAAGAAATCCGGCGTGGCGCCGATTCTACGCTCGACAGACTCCAGCCCATTCGTCTGCCTAGATATTACTCGGAAAGCTTGAGAAGGCTCTTGAAGCACCAAGGGGTACCTTTCAAACAGACCATTCGACAAGCTCGGTTCTACAACAGGATTTGGGATGTCCCTGGAACTCAGCGCAAGTTGCCGAATGGGAAAATGGAAACGCTCGAGCTTGGATACGTGAAATCCGGGAAACAGGAACGAGTCCATGGTAGCTACGTCATATATGACTTCGATGAAGAAGAGGACGCCCTGTCAGAAAACACCGACCCTGAACCAAAACGAGATCCTGCAATAAAAATGCCGAGTCCGTCATTTGAAGAACGAATGGACAAGCTCATCAGGGAAGCGGGTCAAAAGATCCGGGATGACCATAACCGTGAAATGGCCATTTACGAGAAAGCCAGGACGCAGCGCCTCCTTCAGCAGGTCACGGAGAATGACAATGCTCTTCCTTATCGACCCGTCATACAAAAGGCCCGACGCAGAGGCAAAAATAAGTCGAAAAGCGGGAAAAGCATTCAAAAGCGACAAAGCGGGATCAAGAAGCCACGCGATCAGGAATCAAGAAATCCGGTTTCGTCCCTTATGAAGAAGATGAGTCGAGCATACTCTTTTCCTCAGAACAAAACGCGGAAGATACTTGATCTTGCTATAAAACATCAAATGATTACACTTCCGGAGTCCAAACACCCCGAGCAAGTCAATGAGATCTCCCACCCAGACTATTTCTCTTATCACCGAGCAATAGGACATCCTCTCGAAGACTGCTTCACCTTCAAGAACTGGGTCGAAGACCAATATCAGCTCGGCAAATTTGCTCTATCCAGCAGCTGGAGGATAAATCCGCCACAGAAGCATGAACCAAAAGCCGCCCATACAGCGAGAGTAGAACCGGATCAAAATTGGTCTTGGAAGCGAGCTCGTACTTGTTATATGATAACGCTATCAAAAGAAGAGCCCGAGGATATGGATGACCTCCCCTGGTGCTTCGAAAACAATGATGACGAGGTGATCTCAGAATTTCTACCGGCGTCGAAAGAGCTGGAAGATGGAATACATTCCACTGCAGATGAGCTCAAGAAAATTGACTTGGGGACGGCAAGTGACCCACGACCGACATTCGTCAGTGAGTTGCTGTCTGAAGAAAGGGTAGCTACACTAAAGGACATGCTTATGCAGCATAAGGATTGCTTCGCATAGAACTATTCCGAGATGCCAGGATTAGATCCAGAGATTGCTGTCTACAAACTGGCAATATCCCCAGACGTCAAGCTAATCAAACAGGCATTGAGAAGAATGCGGCTCGAGCTTGAGATGAGCATCAACACCGAGGTCAAGAAGCTGATCAACTCTGGCTTCATCCAAGAGGTGCAGTATCCTGACTGGATCGCCAACATCGTCCCGGTGATGAAGAAAAATGGGACAGTGCGCATATGTTTGGACTTTCGGGATCTCAATAAAGCCTGCCCGAAAGATGACTTCCCAGTGCCAGTCACTGAGCTGATGATAGATAACACGTCCACTCACGAAGTTTTCTCCTTCATGGACGGCTCATCAGGATATAATCAGATAAAGATGCATCCTGAGGACCAGAAGCACACTGCTTTCCGGACCCCTTTGGGTATATTTTGCTACAAGGTGATGTCTTTCGGTCTGAAGAACGCCGGTGCCACCTATCAGAGGGCCATGACAAAGATCTTTGATGACCTTATACATGAAATCGTCGAATGCTATATCGACGACCTCATGGTGAAAAGCAAATTATATGAGAAACATCTCGAACATCTGAAGATCGTATTTCAACGCCTTCGGTAATACAACTTGAAGATGAACCCCCTAAAATGTGCATTCAGAGTTTCCTCAGGTAAATTCCTAGGATTCATCGTCCGACACCGAGGTATCGAGATAGATCCGTCAAAGATAAAAGCAATTATGGAGATGCCCCCACCAAGAACTCTCAAGCAATTGCGGTCCCTCCAAAGGAAACTCGCGTATATCCGGCGATTTATTGCCAATCTTTCCGGCAAGTGCCGCCCTTACAGTCACCTGATGAAGAAGGGGACCCCGTTCGTCTGGGATTATAAATGCCAAGGCGCGCTGGACGAAATCAAGCAATATCTGCAGAACCCCCCAGTGCTGGCCGCTCCGGTCAAGGGAAAACCCCTTATTCTTTATACAACAGCCCTCGAAGGTTCCTTAGGTGCATTATGGGCATAAGAGAACGACCAAGGGAAAGAAAGAGCTCTCTATTACTTGAGTCGAGTTCTCCTGGGGGCAGAAAGCAATTATTCTCCCATCGAAAAACACTGCCTGGCGTTGATCTTCGCGATAACGAAACTCAGGCACTATGCATTGGCGCATGAAGTCCGTCTCATATCAAAGGTGGACCCCCTCAAATATTTGATGTCAAAGGCCATACTGACGGGGCGACTCGCTAAATGGGCTTTACTCTTAATGGAGTTCGCAATAACTTACCAGCCCCTCAAAGCAGTGAAAGGCCAGGCCATTGCTGACTTCCTCGCTGAACATCCGATACCGGCTGACTCTCCCTTGAATTGCGAACTGCCAGACGAACATGCGTTTGACATGATCGACGGAAGTGGTACCCGGTAGGAATTTTATTTCGATGGAGCATCCTCCGTGAAGAAGCGCAAACAAAACACCTCTATAATCAAATCGGGGGTAGGCCTCATCTTCGTGACCCCACAAGGAGGGATATTGCGCTTTGCTTTCAACAGAGTCGAGAACAAACAATGAAGCCGAATATGAAGCTTTGATAGCAGGCCTCGAGGTCACCATCGACATTGGAATTGAAAACCTCCTCATATACGGAGACTCCCAACTGGTCGTTAGTCAAGTAAATGGTGACTATCAGACGTGCAAACCAGAGTTGGTGAAGTACGGCGAAAAGGTGCAACAACTGTTGACCCAAATTCCTTCTTACACCTTGAAAAGTATACCGCGTGCGGAAAATAGTAAGGTGGATGCATTAGCCAAGCTCGCTAAAGAACTGGCTGACGAGAACCTTGATGACGTGAGGATCATTGTGCAAAGCCGTCGGGTTCTTGCACCGGCAGAACTACCTTCGGAGTCGTTCGAAGAAAAGGGTGCGATCGAGCAAACGGCCCTGCAAATAAAAGACCAGGAAAAGGCTAAGGATTGGAGAGAAGTCTTTAGAGACTATTTCAAGTCCCGTCGAACGCCCAAAGATGCGTCCTTAAGACATCAGCTCATGAAGCGAGCCTTATCTTTTGACTTCGTCAATGACGTTCTGTACAAGAGGTCATTTGATTCTCTGTGGTTGAGATGCCTGGGGCCAGAAGAGGCGAAGAGAGTCGTTCAAGAAACTCATGACGGACTCTGCGGTTCTCACCAAGCCGGGCCAAAGATGAAGCTGAAGATCAAGCGGATGGATTATTATTGGCCCACAATGATCCAGGACTGCCTCGAGTATGCGAAACAATGCCACTCATTCCAGATCCATGGGGACTTCATCCATTAGCATCCAAATCCACTACATCCAATGGTGGCTAGCTGACCGTTCGAAATGTGGGGGACTGACATAATCGGCCCCATCGAACCAGCATCGTCCAGAGGACATCGATTCATTTTGGCGACAACTGATTACTTCTCCAAGTGGGCAGAAGCGGTATCGCTGAGGGAAGTGAAGACGGAGAATATCCTCCACTTCTTCAAGACGCACGTTATTTATCGGTTTGGAATTCCGAGACGGATCATATCCGATAACGGGACAGCCTACAGAAGCCACAAAATCAGCCGCTTCGCACAACAGCACAACATAGACTGGAGATACTTCTCAATTTATAATCCTCAAGCTAACGGTCTAGCTGAGGCTTTCAACAAGACCTTGATGAAGATCATGAAGAAGACGGTGTCCCGAAATAAGAAGGACTGGCATGAAAGACTGCATGAAGCTCTTTGGGCGTATCGAACTACGTTCAAGACGGCCACGAACACAACTCCATACGCATTGGTATTCGGTACAGAAGCGGTACTCCCCCTCGAGATAGAACTACCCTCTCTATGAGTGGCAGTTCATTACGAGCTAACGGACGAGGAAAATGCCCACCTTCGGCTTGAAGAGCTCGACACCCTTGATGAAACCCGGCTCATAGCGCAACAAAATCTGGAGGCTTATAAAGCAAAGATGACGCGCTCATATGAGAAATTGACTAGGCCGAGAACATTCCGCCAAGGCGAACTCGTGCTAGTGGTTAAAAGACCTATTATCCCTAATCGCGCTAAACGAGGGAAATTCGAGCTGAACTATGAAGGCCCGTATATCATAGACAAGGTCTACCAGGGTGGAGCCTATCTACTCATGGACATGCATGGCGAAAGGCCCTTCAGGCCAATAAATGGTCGCTTCCTGAAAAAATACTAAGCTTGACGAGTCACGGCCTAGGTTAACGATAGATGACGATGCCTATGTCCGCTCGCTATCTTCGTAAGCCCAAACTCTATAAGTAGTAGCCAGCTTACGGACCGAAACGTCCTTAAACTAACGGCGGACCGAAACGTCCTTAAACTAACGACGGACCGAAACGTCCTTAAAACTAACAACGGACGACTATGTCCTAAAACTAGCTGTTGACCGAGATGTCGATAAACTACCGTGGATTGCAGCATTCCAAAGCTGATACAAAAAGAAAAAAAAGAATAAAAAAGAAAAAAGAAAACGGTATGTCCACAAGCAAAATGGGCACGGATGGAAACCCGAAAGGGCTCCGTGAGTAAAAACAGCAGGGCTACCGGCGAGTCTTGTGAAAACCCGAAAGGGCGCAACCTCGTTCGAATAAAAAACAAGAGAGAGAAAAACAAAAAAAAGGAAAAAAACAGTATGTCCATAAGCAAAATGGGCACGGATGAAAACCCGAAAGGGCTCCGTGAGTAAAAACAGTAGGGCTACCGGCGAGTGTTTGTGAAAACCCGAAAGGGCGCAACCTCGTTAAAAGACACTTGCAGGGTCCTCTCGACCTTGTGAGGAGAAACCACCCGCGTGAAATCCTTACGACTCACAAGGGAGCAACACACTTAGGGATCCCCACGATCCCTAGGGAGAAATTACACTTGCGAGATCCTCACGACTCGAAAGGAGAACCCTCTTATGAGACCCTCACGGCTCATAAGATTTGAAAGTCTTAAGCTACAGAGACCTGAACCTATTCTTAAGCAGCCCCGAGAACCTTCAATACTGCCCTACAAGCGGCTCAATGCTGACCCTTGTATACAATCCACAGGCGCGAATAAACATTTCCCTAACGAAGTCCCACCTGTGACTAGGGATATGTTCGCCCGGTGAACAACCCTTGTGAGTCTCCTCGACTTATAAGGAGAAAACTCTCTCGTAAGATCCTTACGACTTACAAGAAGCCATACACTTAGGAGTCCTCACGATTCCTAAGGAGAAAACGCACCTATGAGATCCTCATGACTTGTAGGGAGAAATGCCTTTATGAGACCCTTACGGCTCATAAAGTCAAAAGCCTTAGTCGACAGAATCTTAACCCTGTCTACTAAGCTACCTTTGTTCGACATCGACAGAGGCAAATGATGATTCACTCCTGGCAATATCCCAGTTGTAGCGGTGCTGATGCTGAAATTGATGTCTAAATCCAAGCTTGCAACAAAAAGCTGGCAAGCCACACATGCATACCAAATAGCCTAAATGATGGGGCAACTTGCAACAAAATCAGCAAGTAAAAATGTATGCATGCAAAATAGGGGCAACTCGCAATAAAAAGCAGCGAGTGAAAATAAAATAAATAGCCGAAATGATTGGGCACCGCGAAAAATAGCCGAAATGATTGGGCAATCGCGACCTTCGCGATATAAAAAGCTGAAATGATAGAGTATCGCGGAAAGAAATAAAATAAAAAAATAAAAAATGAAATTTATGCCCTACAGGTGATATTACATCAATCCTTGTATACAATCCAGGGGCGCAAATAAAGAAGGAATCACACTCCTCCTCCCCAGGTTTCATCAGAAGAAGAAGCCAAATCTCAACGGTTCACAATAGCCTGGAGATCATCTCAACATTCGTCTCATTACAACAGACACAACATCAAGCAAAGTGGAATAGCGGCGACCCCCAGTTCCATGATTCGGCAGTGCACAGATAACCGAGAGTCAAACCCTGACTCCGTGAAATGCGGATAAAGTCAACCCTTCCTGGTTACGTGGAACGCGGACTGTGTCAATCCTGACCCCATGGGAAATATCCAGAGCAGATCCTGGTCCTCGCAGAGCACGGTAGTGAACTCATGTGAAGCATCTAGAGCGGAGCCTAGTCCTCGCCAAACACGGCAGTGAACCCGTGGGAAGCATCTAGAGCAAAATTCCTGGTTACGTGGAACGCGGACTATGTCAATTCTGACCCCGTGGGAAACATCCAGAGCGGATCCTGGTCCTCGCAGAGCATGGCAGTGAACCCGTGTGAAGCATCCAGAGCAGAGCCTAGTCCTCGCCGAACACGGCAGTGAACCCATGGGAAGCATCTAAAGCAAAATTCCTAGTTACGTGGAACGCGGCAATGACCCCGTGGGAAGCATCCAGAGCGGAGCCTAGTCCTCGCCGAACACGGCAGTGAACCCATGGGAATCATCTAGAGCAAAATTCCTGGTTACATGGAACGCGGCAATGACCCCGTGGGAAACGTCCAGAGCGGATCCTGGTCTTCGCAGAGCACGGCAGTGAACCCGTGTGAAGCATCCAGAGAGGAGCCCAGTCCTTGCCGAACACGGCAGTGAATCCGTGTGAAGCATCTAGAGCAAAATTCCTGGTTACGTGGAACGCGGCAATGAGCCCGTGTGAAGCATCCAGAGCAGAGCCTGGTCCTCGCAGAGCACGGCAATGAACCCGTATGAAGCATCTAGAGCGGATCCTGGTCCTCGTAGCACGGCAGTAAACCCGTGTGAAGCATCCAGAGCAGAGCATAGTCCTTGCCGAACACGGCAGTGAACCCGTGTGAAGCATCTAGAGCAAAATTCCTGGTTACGTGGAACGCGGCAATGAGCCCGTGTGAAGCATCCAGAGCGGAGCCTGGTCCTCGCAGAGCACGGCAATGAACCCGTGTGAAGCATCAAGAGCGGATCCTGGTCCTCGCAGAGCACGGCAGTGAACCCATGTGAAGCATTCAGAGCGGAGCCTAGTCCTTGCCGAACACGGCAGTGAACCCGTGGGAAGCATCTAGAGCAAAATTCCTGGTTACGTGGAACGCGGCAATGACCCCATGGGAAACGTCCAGAGCGGATCCTGGTCCTCGCAGAGCACGGCAGTGAACCCGTGTGAAGCATCCAGAGCGAAGCCTAGTCCTTGCCGAACACGGCAGTGAACCCGTGTGAAGCATCTATAGCAAAATTCCTGGTTACGTGGAACACGGCAATGAGCCCGTGTGAAGCATCCAGAGCGGAGCCTGGTCCTCGCCGAACGCAACAGTGAACCCGTGGGAAGCATCTAGAGAAAAAAATTGGGCTGTGAAGTCCTTAAATCCATGGACTATGATGTTCTTAACTTCGACCGTGATGTCTTAAAACTAACAACGGACGGTGGAGTCCTTAAATCCACGGACTATGATGTCCTTAACCTCGACCGTGATGTCTTAAAACTAACAACGGATGGTGGAGTCCTTAAATCCACGGACTATGATGTCCTTAACCTCGACCGTAATGTCTTAAAACTAGCAACGGACTGTGGAGTCCTTAAATCCACGGACTATGATGTCCTTAACCTCGACCGCGATGTCTTTAAACTACGGTACCCCGGAAAACATCCAGAGCAGAGCCTGGTCCTCGCCAAACACGGCAGTGAACCCGTGGGAAGCATTCAGCGCAACTCCTGACCCCGTGAAATACGGATAAGGGCAACTTCACCCATCACTTGCGGGTCCTCACGACTCGTAAGGGAGCAAATTCTCTTGTGAGATCCTTATGACTTTCAAGAGAAAACATGCTTAGGAATCCTCACGATTCTTAAGAAGAAATTACACTTACGGGATCCTCTCGACCTGTAGGAAGAAAAACTCTTTATGAGACCCTCACGGCTCATAAAGTTGAAAAGTCTTAGGAGGCAGATCTTAACCCTGAATCCTAAACCAGTGTTATCCTGCAAAGAGATCAAGATAGACCATCCGCAGAATACTTTCAATAAAAAGGGACACACTATTGAGAAGAAAAATATGTCTTTTATTCATGAACCAAAATAGATACAGAGTACAATTCGTGAAAGAACAAAAATATACTCTTATTCAGGAGTATGTACAAAAGAAGAAAAAAAAAGATATACAAGTCTTCAGGTCGGCGGGCGATTTAGCAGCTTGGTCAGCTCATCCCTCTTTCGCTGGGCCACACCTTCGTGATTCAGTATCGCCAGAAGACGGGCCTCCGCCTGAGCCCGCTGGGCCTGATATGAGGCAAGCCGGCCTTCGAGTTCTTTCTCGGTAGCTTTGTGAGCCTCGACCCTTTCGCGAGTAAACACGGCGGCCTTGTCGATGGCCACCACCTCCTTGATGGCCTCTTGAAGCACTCGCCAGAGTTCATACGCTTTGTTGGCCTTGGCTGTAAGGTTGGCTTGGAGCTCATTCAGCGCTTTCGAAGTCAGCTCCCTCTCCGAGAATTTGCGGCCGAGCCTCTTTTCACACGACACCATGTTCGCCGCGCACCGCTCAATCAAACCCCGCAAGCCCGCTCTCGCAGCCACAACCTCCGAAGAAAGGCGGGCACACTCGAGCACGTGCAGACAAGCCTCCATTCGATGGCAATACTCGATCTAGAACACGCACAAATCACCTGATATGGGAGGCAACAAGGAAAGTCTCCGATGTATATCCTACTAAGCATACATTCGCAACTATATGAATATTTGAAAGGAAATGATACCCGAAGCTCTGATGTGCATGCAACATAACGATATTGCTCGCAATTAAAGAAAATTTCCATGGAAAAATATGAAACTCATTTACACAAGAAAAACACACATACGAGTACCCGGCAAACATGAAAATTCAACAGAAAAGCATACAACAGCCAATGATAAAAAGAGTACATCGATTTAAGCATACCACACTATCGGGAAAAGATCACCAAACGAGGGATCAGTAGCGCAAGGGTGAACAAAACAGTATTCAAAATTTTCTAACTCCCTCGCTGCCTTCTCCAGTACATCGAAACGACGATTTTCACGAGGAGTGGCTCCCCACCGATTGGCGCCATGTTCGTCCATAAAAGAAGACATAATAGCCCGCCGGGCTCTTATTTGGCCCAACAGGTGAACCGAGCAATCTTTCAGAGCCTGAGTAATCAGGCACGCTTCGTGAAAACACTCGAGCTTGTGTTCAGCCGCGTCAAGCATCGCTAGGGTCATCTCCGCTGGGTGAGGAGGGATGTCAGCAAGCAAGGCAGCAAGAATCATCCGGAGCCAAAGGGATCCCATTGGAAGAGGGGACCCCCTACGGATCAAGAGTTCATATGTTACCGAATCACATTCATCGTCGGTGAGAAGGGGATCCACCAGTCATGCAGCAAAGCGAGGAATCATCTTCTCGATAGATACTTCCCATGGTTGTTGACGAGCATGGGGGCGGTTGCAGGCCATGGCACTCAGTTGTTTTCTCAAGATAAACCACACCAAATTGAGAATAGATTTCTCTGTGAAGAGAAAAAGGAAGCTATGGCCTCAGGTTATAAAGATGAGCATTAAATGCTACACACGGAGAATATTGCATGGTGGAACTATTTCCAAGGCCCAAAAAAGGGAAGACATTGGAAATCAAGGAGATGGAACTATTTCCAAGGCTCCTTTTCTGCATCTAATGCTGTGCACAGAAAATATGGCATGAAAAATTAAAAAGCCCCATCAAAAAGGCCCCACGTACAGAGTACGTGAGCACCAAACTTGATATGCACTGAAAAATAAAATGGTGCCTCACACGCCAAACACGTCAGCAGCAACAAGGACAATATGACAAAATCCCATAAAGAAAGCATGCAAACACAGAAGGGAAGGAAAAACTTATCACTCATACTTTAAAAAGTTCATACAAAAATAAGAAGAAATAATTACAATGGCAAGACCTCAGATTCAGGGCATGGATTGAGAAACTCAAAAGTGACTTTGTCCAGGATCTTCCAGGCATTTTGAACCATCCTAGTATGCTTTCTTTCGTGATCACAGGCGTCAGGATCCTCACGGATGTCCTCCACCCTCCGATAGGCAGCAAGTATGGCTGACTGCTGAAAAGCCTAATGCAAGAGATCAGTGAGATTGTCTCGCCTTCTCTTCGAGATTAGGCTCATCAGATACACCGAATGCACTTTATCCTCGGCGACATCCAATGCCCCGAGCGGTACGCCGGTGCAAAAGAGAGGGAGCGCCTCCCAAATCGCCAGCACGATGAGCTTCAAAAGAGAAGAATGACGAGGGAGTAGCCGACCGTTGTACTCGTCGAAGCGGCTCATGATCTCAGCACACTGATCGTTGGTGAACTCCTGGTTCTGGCTGAGGCCCAGTGCACGAATGTTTCCGTGAGAAATGATTTCATCAAGATCATACAAATGGGCATCCATAATACCTGAAATAAAGATCAGGAGAATTCAATGGACAAGCCAATCAAGAAGAATACTTGTCTAAATAAACAAAGGATTTCAAGCAACTCTGTACGTTCCCTAGGGAAAGGCACCATTGCAAACTTCTTCATCTTGGTTGTACAGAGAGACAACTCAGGGCAAGAAAACCCCAAGAAGATTTCTGGGAAGAACTGAGTTCTTCATAGGAATTAAATTCCTTGTTAAAAAAGGGGAATTAAATCCCCAGAGACGTTTTTCAGAGCCAAACCTCTTTGAGGATGGAATTAAATTCCATGGAAAAGACAACAGCCACCATTAGCCCCCTGAAAATCAGAGAAACCCTAAAGGGTCTGTTGATTAAAGATTGAATGGTTTTCTCTTTATTTTAAAGAACTTAAAAATGGGTTCTTGTTAAAAGGAAAAACCCTTGGTGTGGATTTAAAATCCCGTGGTGATTTCGGCGAAGGTTCTTCGATCGTTCAAAGATCATTACCTGAAGAAAGGGTCCTTTTGAACAGAGTTAAACTCTGGAAAAGTTTCGAAGCAGAGAACTAAGCTCTAAGAAAAGAGAATTAAATTCTCAAAAGGAAAAAGTCGTAAGGAAGAAGATGACAGAGTGGAGGCGCTTCTGAAGAGACCTCTGCATTTATAGGATGTGATGGAAACGCTTCATCTTCCCGATTCCCTAGATGGATCCAATGGTCACAAAAGTGACAGCGTTGCACTCACGTGCAGACACGTAAGAACAACGCTGTGGGGGCATTTGTTTCCTGATTAAAAAAATCAGGAATCACCTCAATGAGGTATCACGTGTTCACACGTGACCAATGGTCACGTCATGACACGTGATGGTTAAAATCTCACTAAACGGAAACGAAAAACAAAAGGCTGAAAGATGACTCAATTGGGGGTCGCGTGCTCACACGTGACCAAGGGTCACGTGCCAGCACGTGACAGGCTTTGAAAGCCTTACAGCTTAATATAATTTAATTCTAAAAATCAGAAAATACCTCAACGAGGTGTCACGTGCTCACACGTGACCAATGGTCACGTGTTGACACGTGATAGTTGAAACAGCAACATAGATATGCGGCTGTCAAAAGGGCTCAATTGGGGGTCACGTGCTCACACGTGACCAAGGGTCACGTGCCAGCACGTGACAGGCTATGAAAGCCTTACAGCTTAAAAGAATTTAATTCTAAAAATTAGGAAATACCTCAACGAGGGTCACGTCCTCACACGTGACCAAGGGTCACGTGCCAGCACGTGCCAGGCTTCGAAAGCCTTACAGTTTAATAGAATTAAAATTCTAATTTTCTCTAAAATCTTTCCAAATGGGAAAGGATTAAGGAGAACCGTTGGATTAAAAATCCATGGGTGATTAAATATCATCAATTTATGGAAAAAATCTTAGACAAGGAAAGATTCCCTAAATCTCACCAGAAATAACAAACAGAATATCTTTGGATTTAAAATCCAACGGTGAATAAAATTCACTATATGATCTAAAGGCTCATATTAATTATGAAAACAAACAAAATCTTTCAATGAATGATTTGCTAAACAAATTGATTCTTTTCCCCCTATAAATAGGAGCCAAGAGAAGAGAAAGAGAGGGAGTTTTGGAGAAAGAGCTTTGGAATCTTGAAATTTCAGAGAAAAAAGAAAGGAGAATTTAATTCTCTGTAAAGAAAAACCCTAGGTGAGAAAGGAAAGGGGATCAAAACCTCAAACAGAGAATTTAATTCTCAAATCTAAGAGTTTAACTCTTCTGCACAAAAGAACTTAGTTCTTCCTCTGGTTGAAGATCTGCACAGAGCACATTTCCCCATAGGATGAGAATTTAATTCTCATCGGGTTGATATCCTGCCATGCAGATCCTAAACTTAGAGGGGGAATTGAGTTTAGAGAATTTAATTCTCCCAAAACAAAATTAGGGTTTAACCCTATATGAGAATTTAATTCTACCAAAGTTATAGGAATTTAATTCCTCCAAGATAAAATTGGGGTTCAAACCCTATCTGAGAATTTAATTCTCCTAAAATTATAGGAATTTAATTCCTTCAAGATGAAACTAGGGTTTAACCCTATATGAGAATTTAATTCTCCTAAATTTATAGGAATTTAATTCTTTCAAGATGGATAGAACTAGGGTTTAACCCTAATTGAGAATTTAATTCTCTCAAATTTACAGGAATTTAATTCCTCCTAAATGAAATTAGGGTTTCACCCTATATAAGAATTTAATTCATTCACAATAGGAATTTAATTCCTCCAAAATCATAATTAGGGTTTAACCCTATAAAAGAATCCAATTCTTAAAAATAAAGAGATTCGAAGGATCTCCATGCATGCAAAGGACTAAGGTCACGTGACCCCACATGACCCCTGAAAAGATCCCCAAAATGAGAAGGAAAAAAGCTCGGAGGCAATGCCTCACGTGCTCCCACGTGACCCTTAAAACAAAAGAGAACAAATCCAAAGGCAGAACCATTCTTGGGCGCCCTCACGTGTCCCCACGTGACCCCTAGTAAAAATAATCAATGACTGGAAGCCCATCACGTGCCCACACGTGATGGCCTTAAGACCAAAAGTGTTTAACACTTATCTGAATATCCTGAGAACAAAATAAGGGGATCTGCCCCCACTTTTTGATGCTATCACGAGCTCCCACGTGATCCCTCTCTCTTCTAGTGTTTAACACTAATCGGATAATTTTGTTGCCAGTGTTTAACACTATTATCTATTAGTGTTTAAAATTAATTTGAGAATCACATTTCTAGTGTTTAAACACTAATTTGATAATCTTATTTCCAGTATTTAACACTGTTGTTCTTTGGTGTTTAACACTAGTTTTAGTCCAATTGGCTAATTTTCTAGAGGCAAGGCCTCCTCTTCAATTGAATATGTCTAATGGACCAACAGAGGGCCAATATTCCAAACTTGATTGGACTTAGCCTAAGAAGGCCATAAGTCCTCAATTCAGACTTAACTGAGCCAATGTGCTCATAATTTAATTAATTAGTCTTAGTTCCAAACTGGGCTATAGATCATTTAATCCACTTTGGTTTCAAGGTACATCTCTTCACTCCTCTGATATTTGTCGTTGTAATCCTTCAACGTCTTCAGAGAGGTGACGGGTCCCGATAACCATACACTTTTACGGACTGTGGGGTCCTTAAACTCATGGACTATGATGTCCTTAACCTCGACCGTGATGTCTTAAAACTAACATCGGACTGTGGGGTCCTTAAACTCATGGACTATGATGTCCTTAACCTCGACCGTGATGTCTTTAAACTAACATCAGATTGTGGAGTCCTTAAAATCTACGGACTATGATGTCCTTAACCTCGACCGTGATGTCTTTAAATTAACATCGGACTGTGGAGTCATTAAAATCCACAGACTATGATGTCCTTAACCTCAACCGCGATGTCTTAAAACTAACATTGGACTGTGAGGTCCTTAAACTCATGGACTATGATGTCCTTAACCTCGACCGTGATGTCTTAAAACTAACAACGGACTGTGGAGTCCTTAAATCCACGGACTATGATGCCCTTAACCTCGACCACGATGTCTTTAAACTAACATTGGACCACTATGTCCTTAAACTGGTAATGGACCGTAATGTCCTTAAACTAATTATCGACCGCAATATCACTAAACAAAACAATAGAGCCCAATTGCTCTCTTGTTATATCTAAACGATCCCGTTAAGTTGATCTTAGTCTAAAATGAGACTAACGTATCCTTAACTAACGTTTAAGTTGATCTTAGTCTCAAATGAGACTAACGTATCCTTAAACCCAACCCCCAAACCCAAATCTAAGAAAGATACGGATTTGGACTAGTCCACGCCCTACGGGCGACAACATAACTTAGTCTCCGTATACAATCCACGGGCAACCAACACAAAACAAACACCCACGACACGAAGTGACCATATAGTGAAGGAGAAAGTTGCTACCGCGATGTGGTAGCGTAATTAACTGCAGAGGCTAGCGCCTGCAGGGAAGAGCGTCCCCACAATCAAAAACCCCTCAAACGAGGGGGAATCTGACGAAGTTTGCTATATCGGCCGCATCCGTTTAAACCTTCGATACATGGTGCCATAAATCAACTTGGCATCTTCGGAGAGGTGGACAGATAGCACCAATTAGCATCTGCCCCGAATTTCAGGCAAGACGGACCTACGCGGTCGCGTCTCTGTGTTCGGCGGGAAACACGTACCTAAGATTCCGTATGAAATATGGAGTGGTAAGAGTTTGTATCTTAAACGTATTAAGATTTGGGGTTGCCCAGCTTATGTCAAAAAGCAGAACCCGGACAAACTTGAGGCACGGTCAGTTTTGTGTAAGTTTGTGTGATACCCAAAAGATTCTAGTGGGTATCTATTCTACCATGCAGAGGAACAGAAGATTATTGTTTCCAGGAATGGCACATTTTTGGAAAAAAAATTTCTTGTTAAAAATATTAGTGGCAGCACGGTAGAACTAGATGAAATTCCAGAGACACAAACTATAACTGAAGATTTGGTGGAACCGCTAGATTCAGTTATACCCAACGAACCTCAGCCACTCCGCAGATCTGGTAGGATTTCTCATACGCCCGAGAGATACTACGGTTTTCTCATAGACGGGGATCGAGAGGATTGCATCTTAGAAGAAGACGATCCTACTAGTTTCAGGCAGGCCATTATCGGTAGGGACTCTGATAAGTGGCTGGATGCTATGCGATCTGAAATGGAGTCTATGTACACCAATAAAGTGTGGACCTTGGATATTGCTCCACCTGGGGTAAAACCCGTTGGATGCAAATGGATCTACAAAAGAAAACTTGGTATAGATGGGCAGGTGGAAACCTATAAGGCTAGACTCGTTGCAAAAGGTTTTCGTCAAAGACCTGGTGTGGACTATGACGAAACTTTTTCTCCAGTGGCTATGCTCAAATCCATCCGGATCTTACTTGCCATTGCTGCCTTCCATGACTATGAAATCTGACAGATGGACGTAAAAACAGCTTTTCTAAACGGCAGTTTGGAAGAATGCGTTTATATGGATCATCCAGAAGGTTTTGTAGACAGTGGGAGCAGCGGAAAGGTGTGCAAGTTGCTTAAATCCATTTATGGATTAAAGCAGGTATCGCGGAGCTGGAACATCTGTTTTGATGAAGCAATCAAGGAATTTGATTTCATCAAGAACGAGGATGAGCCTTGTATTTATAAGAAGATTGTAGAACGAACTGTCGTGTTCCTAGTCTTGTACGTGGACGGCATTCTTTTGATAGGAAATGATGTTCCTATGCTACAATCAGTCAAGCTATTCTTGTCACAACGGTTCTCCATGAAGGACCTGGGTGATGCCACATGCATACTGGGGATCAGGATCTACAGAGATAGATCCAAGAGATTACTAGGACTTTCGCAGTCTAGGTACACAGAGACCATACTAAAGAGATTTAGTATGGAAGATTCCAAATGCGGTAATATACCAGCATTGCACGGAATCACCCTCTCTAAGAAGATGTCTTCTAAAACTGACGAGGAGAGGGTTCGCATGAGTATTATACCCTACGCTTCGGCGGTAGGATCTATAATGTATGCGATGCTATGTACAAGGCCAGATGTAGCTTACGCACTAAGCGTGGTGAGCCGGTATCAGTCAGACCCAGGTGAGAACCACTAGACGGCAGTGGAACATTCTCAAGTACCTGAGAAGGACTAAGGAGATGTTCCCGGTTTACGGTAATGGAGACCTCAGGGTCGAGTCCTATACTGTTTCAAGCTTCCAGCGTGACAAGGACGACAACAAGTCTGTCTTGGGTTTTGTGTTTACCCTCAACGGAGGGGCGGTGTGTTGGAGGGGTTCCAAACAGGATACCGTCGCAGACTCGACGATGGAGGCTGAATACATTGCTGCAAGCGATGCCGCAAAAGAGGCGGTCTGGATGAAGAAGTTCATTAGTGAACTTTAGGTGGTTCCGTCCATTATTGACCCAATACCTTTGTATTGCGATAACAATGGGGCTATAGCTTTAGCGAAGGAACCAAGGTCCCATCAGAAGTCCAGACACATCTTAAGGCGGTATCACCTGATCAGGAAGATCATTGATCGCCAGGAGATCGAGGTACGGAGAGTGGACACAAAAGAAAACACGACAGATCCATTCACAAAGGCCCTCCCTCAAACACAGTTCGAGCGTCTTTTTGAGCTATTGGGTATGCGATACGCCAGCAGCTGACCATAGAGCAGACGTTGGGTATGCGGTACACCAATTACTGGCCTTTAGTGCAAGTGGGAGATTGTTGGATATGTATGCCCTTGAGGCCATTATTGTATAGTACTAGTTTGTATAATACATTTTGGAAGCTTGGGATGTATACACGGGTTTGCGACAGTCTTGCTCAATATAGTAGTATGCTACTTTGTTTGTTTCTATCTTAATATGTATGTATGTTTCTTTTAACATATCGCTAATATATATTGATGGAGCCCTTAGGATCTTTGCTTGATTACCGGCGTTGTGATGGCGATTACACCAGTGGGGGCTGGGTAGTCTATAAGCACATCCTTATTTTGGTTCCTAGTCGTAGGATTATCGAGACAGGGCATCGATACTCCAGAGTAGACTGGTGCATACGCTTCTTATCCCAGCAGGGGAGATGGTCTGTTCCACAGCCATCAGTACGTCGTACTGGAGATAGTATGCAGGTGCTTGTTAGGTTACGAGTACACTGGATAGGACTCATCGGGAACTGTTGGTTGGTATTATACCTATCGTCAGTTAACAGTTCCCAGGTGACATGAGTACAGCTTAGTCCATTGACTTGACACTGTCACTTCGCCTCGAGTGTGTTCCCACTGTTCTTAGATTACTACCCTACCACGGCTCTATTGAGTCATGCAGACAGGTAGTAGTTGGGTGCAGTCCCGAAACATTTGGATGCAGTGACGGTTAGACAGGATTCGTCTCTCCCGGTATTGGGAGTTGATATCACGCTGTGTCTAGGAGAGCCATTACACAAAGTCCCTGGCCAGGACAAGCGAGATTTGCTGGTAGTGTTTCCAGTAGTTTCTCAGGGTGTTCTGGGCTACACTCCGACATGACTTTTACCGCTATTAGGGGACTGACGTTTACCGCCCCCCTAGGCCTGACATGCGATACTCTCAGACGAATAGACCGGACTGTACGGAGATTGTCACATTCAGGTTCAGTAGGAGTACGGATGAGTTCACCTCATCGGTCTTCTTATCGGCATCTACCTGGGGACCGTTACGTACAGCTAGTACCGCTTGCGGCCTGTGGTTAAACCCACTGCCAGCGTAGTGTCGAGTCTTTAGAGTCCCATACAGAGGGTTGTTCGCCTTTGGGCAAAACAGAGTAGAGGTCGCATGGTTTTGCGACAGGGTTCGTTCATATACGCGCACTTGTGCATGTTTGGTGTCCGGGCAGTTTTTACTAGCGGGCTTTGGTTTAAGCCAGATCCTAGTATTTATTTTGGGATTGGTTTTGTCTCATTATATTTATGTTCCTCGGAACACGGATGCGGGTGTGTATGCACAGTTGACAGAGGCAGAGGAATCTCATTAGGGTTTTTGACCGTTGACTTTTTCTAAACCCTAATGAGAATGAGAAATATGATTAATAATATTAATTAAGGATAATTGTGCCATGGTTAGGGTTGGGTTGACCATTTGACTTTTGTTGACCATGATGATTTCTTTTGCAAAGATGCTTCTTGAAGCTTGCATTTGCATTTAATGTGAAATGATAATGGTCAAATCAACTAACCATCACAATTTTCCTAATTATTATTATTATTCTCATATTTTCTCATATGAGAGCAAGGTTGGGATTTATCCTCTCATTCTTTCTTGCTCATTCTCTCTCTTGAAAAGCTCTCCCTCTTCCTCTCTCTCTCAAAGCTCTCTTGTTTCATGAGTTGAAAAACATGAGCTTTGTGAGATAAAACAATCAAAACACCTCTCTACTCATTCTATGGTTCTTTGTCTAGCAAGCCAAGCACTCAAGTTACCTCTTAGTTGAGGTAGGAACTCAAGGTAGAGGCCTTCAGGTGGATCTTTCTTCGGCAAAGAGAAGATGAAGAGGAGGAGCCGTCTACACCACTCCAAGGAGCAAGCAACATGGAGGACCACAACAAGAAGAGAAGGCGTTCAAGAACTAGGTATAACCATCTAACCTAGTAGCTAGAACTTGTAGTTTGTTTGTTAGTTTTTGTTTAGCAAAGATTCTTCATGGTTGGTCTATATTTCCTTGTGAGAAAAATTTGATTTTTACCTATTCCGCCTCCCCGAAAGAACCGGGGTGGGCAACATAGACCTTTCAAAATGGGTAGGAGTTTGATTTGGATTTTATGGGATTTTTGATGCATTTTTGAAGGGTTTTTGAGGTGGAATGAGAGTGGAAAATGGGAGGAATGAGAGTGGAAAATGGGGGAAATGAGAGGGGGGCTGCTGCTGCAGCAAGCTCGGCCAAATGGGGAGGGGGGAGAGAGAGTGAGGTGGGGAAAAGTCAAGGCAATACCCAAAAGTCAAAGCCCATATCTCATTTAACTTCTTCTCTCTTAATTCTTTTCTTTTCTTTTGTTTTCTTTTCTTTCAAAACCCTTTTCAAGTGGGGAAAAAATTGGGAATGGGTAGCCAAGGGGCTCGGCTAGCATGACATGGGAATGGGTGTGGGTTTGTGTGGGTGAGAAAAATGATAAATGTTATACCCCAATTCTATTTACACTAATATCACTATTTAAGCTTTTTTTCGTCGATATTTTCAAAACCGTTTAACAACTTTATTTCATTTCAGAAACAATATTTTACATGTTAGATTAGTGTGTCATGATGCCAAAATTTTTATTAACACATTCCAATTTGTAATTTTCCCTAATTAAATGTATTAGTGACGGCTTAAAATAATATTAAAATAATTAATTTCAGAAATATTTTCAGAAAATTAGAAATTTTACCAGTGGCTTGATAAATACAAAATACTAGCAATTACATAACTAGAATATGTATATTTAATTTTGTATTAAAAGATATTTATATTCTGATTTTTACGGAAAACACCGTTATTTTACCGATTTTCCGAAATTTCACCTAAACGATTTTCAAAACGTTACAGTAGAACATCATATACATCTGATGGATGAAGCCAAGCCAACCCGAGAACCACAGAGATGGTTAAACCCCATCATGAAGGATGCGGTAAAGAAAGAAATCGTCAAATGCCTTGACAATGGTATCATTTACCCAATCTCCGATAGCCAATGAGTAAGTCCAATTCATGTCGTCCCTAAGAAATCTGGCATCACGGTCATAACAAATGAGGCAAATGAGTTAATCCAGACACACGCTCAAACTGGGTGGCGTGTATGTATTGATTATAGAAAACTCAATGCCGCAACAAGGAAAGACCACTTTCCTCTACCTTTTATTGACCAGATGCTAGAACGCCTAGCTGGACGAGAATATTACTGCTTCATGGACGGATACTCTGGCTATAACCAGGTCCCTATTGCCAAAATGGATCAAGATAAAACTACATTTATTTGTCCTTTTGGTACTTTTGCTTATAGACACATGCCTTTTGGGTTATGCAATGCTCCCGCTACATTTCAGCGGTGTATGCTAGGGATATTCTCGGACATGGTCGAGAATTTTCTGGAGATTTTCATGGATGATTTCTTGATATTCGGAGATTCTTTTGCTGACTGCCTATCTCATCTTGACGTAGTTCTTACTCATTGTAAAGAGAAGAACTTAAGCTTGAATTGGGAAAAATGCCATTTCATGGTCCAAGAGGGAATTGTGCTTGGACATGTTATTTCACGAAAAGGCATTGAGGTTGACAAAGCTAAAATAGATGTCATTCAAAACCTTTCTCATCCCAAATGCGTCAAGGATATACAATCCTTTCTTGGCCATGCAGGCTTTTATCGGAGATTCATTAAGGATTTTAGAAAAATTGCTAGACCCTTAACTCTTCTCTTGGCCAAGGACACAACCTTTCACTTTGACTCGGATTGTGATGCAGTATTTGACTCACTCAAACAATCTCTCACTACAGCCCCCGTTTTATCTTCTCCAGATTGGAACCATCCGTTTGAGCTTATGTGTGATGCATCAGATTTTGCAGTTGGTGCAGTCTTAGGACAACACATTGAAAAGATGCCACACATGATCTATTATGCAAGTAAGACCCTGAATGATGCTTAAATTAATTATACAACTACCAAAAAGGAACTTTTGGTAGTTGTTTTCGCACTAGAAAAATTCAGGCCTTACTTAATTGGCTCACCAATTGTTGTGTATACTGACCACTCCGCCTTGAAACATCTTTTGGCAAAGAAAGATGCTAAAGGTAGGCTAATACGTTGGATCCTTCTATTACAAGAATTTGATCTTGTTATTAAAGATAAGAAAGGATGTGAAAATGTTGTAGCCGACCATCTGTCGCGCATCTTTTCTTCACCTGTGACTCTGCCGATCAATGATTCTTTTCCAGATGAACAACTCTTGAATGTATCCGACAAACCTTGGTTCAGGGATATTGTGAATTATCTTTCTACGGGACTTATCCCCCACGAATGGTCAAAACAGGACAAACATCGATTTCTATCCCAAGTAAAACATTTTTACTGGTATGAACTCTATCTGTTTAAGTATTGTCCTGACCAGATCATTCGTAGATGTGTCCCTAATGATGAATTCAAGAGTGTTCTATCTTTTTGTTATGATCAGGCATGTAGAGGTCATTTCGGTCCTCGAAAGACGGCGGAGAAGGTTTTGCAATGCGGTTTTTATTGGCCGACTTTGTTCAAAAACTCATTTGATCATTGCAAAACCTGTGCACAGTGTCAACATACGGGTATGATTTCCCGGACAAATGAGATGCCACTTCAACCCATTTTGGTGGTTGAAATTTTTGACATTTGGGGTATTGACTTTATGGGTCCTTTTCCCAACTCTTTTGGGAATTTGTACATATTGCTTGCGGTTGATTACGTCTCGAAATAGGTTGAAGCTATTCCTTGTCGCACTAATAACAAAAAGGTTGTCATTAAGTTCTTAAAAGAAAACATCTTTTCGCGATTTGGACACCCATGCGCTATCATTAGCGATAACGGGACGCATTTCTGTAATCGGTCTTTCGAGACTTTGATGCGGAAATATGCAATCAACCACAAACTTTCCACACCCTATCATCCCCAAACGAGCGGGCAAGCTGAGATTTCAAACAGATAAATCAAACAAATTTTGGAGAAAACAGTTTCTAAAAATCGAAAAGATTGGTCAACCAGATTGACGGATGCTCTTTGGGCGTTCCGAACTATATATAAAACCGATCTAGGTATGTTTCCTTACAGACTAGTGTTTGGAAAGGCTTGTCACCTTCCGGTCGAGATTGAGCACAAAACAATGTGGGCCATTAGAGAACTTAGTTTTGACTTAAATCAAGCTTGCAACTTTCGGAAGCTGCAATTAAATGAGCTAAGCGAACTCTGCGATGAAACTTACGATAATGCTGTAATTGTAAAGAATCGGACTAAGGTATTTCACGATAAAAACATTTTGAGAAATTTTTTTTACACCTGGTCAACAAGTCCTTCTTTATGATTCACGTCTCCATCTTCATGCGGGTAAGCTACGATCTCGGTAGAATGGACCTTTTGTTGTGCGGTATGTATATCCGGGGCCGTTGAGGTTGAAAATGTTGAAAATGGTACAATTTTCAAAGTAAATGGACATAGATTAAAACCTTATTTTTCCACTGACCCCATGGAGGAGCTCCTGTTTTTACAGGAGCCGCTTTATCTTAATTAAAATTCCTCCGTCTCACCTCCATGTCTTGTAAAATACTGTATCATCTTTAGAATGGAGGTGAGTGAAAAGAATAAGTTTGGGGGAGAATTTCACGATCATATGTATTGCCCCTGTTAATAAATTTCCTACCAAGCTAACAAGTTTTTGAGCTTTAGCAGAAGAAAAAAGTAAGGACACTGTTGAAAACAAGTTTGGGGAAGGTTTGTGCTTATTTACACTTCACTTTGCATCATACTTTGCATAAGCACAAAACATATAAAACATATAAAAATTCTAATAAAAAATTTGAAAAGATAAAAACATTTATTATTTAATTTTATAATAAAAGATTAGATGGTGAAAAATTACATCCAAAAGATTAGAAAAATTTAAGAAAACCAAGAAAGTTAGAAGTTTTCTTAAACGAACTAGTAATAAGTAGTTATGTTAATCATGCACATCCCTCTCCCCTTTAGTCTGTAAGACACCTTTAGAGAGGGTGACTCCATCACCTGCAGGTACACCACCATGCCAGGAGTCATCTATTCTAAATACCTATAGAATACTGTCAAAGTACCCAGATTGGGAAACTACCCAAATCTATATCTAAAACCATAGACTTGTAACCAGAATGTCTAATATTATATCCATATCCTGTGTGGAGAAACAACTGTGTGACAACCACAGTATAACCGATCATAGGATAGGAATCTCACTTCATACAAAGTGCATGTCATCCAAATACCAGGACATCACACCCTACTGCCTTCTTAACAGATCCATCCCTTATTCTGATGAAGTCAAAGTCCATGACTGTCACATCAAAAATAGATGATCTATCTCCGCTATATCTGCTTTAGTCTATAAATAAACATAAGCTACTTGACCACTATACTTCCGCTGCTCCCACTGACTACGACAACCCTCTGCCAGAGTCATATACACGTGCACTTCTAAAGCTAGTTTAGAACGACGCTATACTCATCCTCCTACCGGGTCTCATAACCCGGAACAACAGTAGTGTCAAGTCTGGGTAAACAAGAACCTCCCTGTCACCGTCCTTGAGGCTACCGGAGTACCTCTCGGGTGTCTGAGGTTACCCACCATATCTGCGGAGTGGCTAATAGAATGTCAAACCTGATTAAATATTTAGGTTCTTATTAAATTTTCAGTAATCGTTTGCGGTTCTGGAATCACTTCCAGTTCTACCATACTCCCACTACTGTTTTCTGGAAAAGTCCATTTTACTGAAACTGTGGCGAGTCAAGAACAATATCACTATTGATCTTCCAGATGATAGAAAGTCAACCCTCAGCATAGCCTATGTCTACCCACAAACTGCCATTACAGAAACGTGCCTTGAGTTATTCAGAGTCTGGTTTTAAGCATAAGCCGGACAACTCCCCGTATCTTAACATCGTTAAGATATGAACCATTATATATCCAATATAAAAACATAGGCACTGATTTAATTGGAACCAGATTCAAATCATGCAGCTGTCTCCAGTGCATGTCAACTTAATGGAAAGAGGCTAATCAACAATACTCAACTTAGAAGTTCATTCAATTATGAGTAACCTGAAAGAGAAACAAGTTTCTCAAAACCATTACTATCAACTGAATACCAATCACAAGTATCTACATCTTCGATCTCCTTGAATAATCCCGATACTTGCAACACCTGGTTCTCTACTTTATTCTTGTACCTATAACTTCTCAAAACTTAGACCTTGTATTTCTACGAAACACATGTCTAAAACTGGAGAAGTTACAAGTAAACAGAATATAGTATGAGTACCAAGCCCTTTGTCCTAATGGACACTGGACAACATACAATACTCTGTATGAGTCTCCTGAGTTGAATAACTCAAACACTGTGCGTCATAGGTTGAAAACTGTACTATGGTTAAGAACTATACCGCTGTTGAATGCTCCTTACCTAACCATCAACTGATAAAGGTAAATGCCACCGACATAATTTCAAAAAGTTATATCTCACTTTATGAAAATAAACGTACAGATATATCAGTTTGAAATTGGTGCATAACAACGTATATTCAAAACCAAAACTTACCGTCTGGAAAAAACCCAGGCGATTTCCTCAAATATCACCAATTACAACGAATTACGATATAATGAGGATGATCACATAATTCCCAATAACTTACTCCCACTCATCATCTATAAAACCATAGAAACGTGAGAATCATACCTGGTAAATACATACCATAGAGTAAGTATCTAATCGGGAAATCAGTTTTTCTTTTAACAACGCACAGTGAAACTGAAACATGAAAATGTTTCGAAGGGGTATCCTGGTATTTCTAGTAATGCCTCTTCCATTATCCAGATTCATGCCTGTAACCGTATATTTCGTTGCCATCTCTCCAAATCCCTTTATTTGTCTTTAGTCATTACTTTCTGTACACCATCGTTAGGCTAAATGGTTTTCTTCCTTCCCTACCGTTCGGCACCAGCCTATGGTTTGGAAGAAAACTATCTAATAAGCGTAATAGGTGTACCCTCCTAAACCAAGGAGTACTCGCAACCTGAGAGAAGGTGATGATAAAAGACAACTGAATAATACCTTATTCTATTCCTCCTGAACCGGAGAAAAGTAAAGGTGAAATAGGAGTGGCGATGATGTACGCGGTTTGGTCGTGAATGATACATGTCACATTTTACTTTGCCCTCTTTCTAATCCCTTCATATGTCTTTACTTATTACCTTCTGTACACCCTACTTAGGTTAATTGGTTTTCTCTTTTCCCTACCTTTCGGCACCTTCCTATGGTTTGGAAGAAGACTATCCAATAAGCGTAATAGGTGTATCGTCTCCTAAACCAAGGAGTACTCTCAACCTGAGAGAAGGTGATGATAAAAGACAACTGAATAAACCAATTCAATTTCTCCTGAACCTTAATCCATCCCCGAAGAAGTCCCTTCGAGTTCGTATATAACCATACGATGGATTTATCCAATGGAAGTGGATGTTCGTAGTGATACGAGGTGTTCTGGAGAAATGCAAAGGGTAAAAGAAGGAGTGGCAATGATGTATGCAACTCAGACAATCCAAAAGCCAGTATTTTAAGAAGGTTCGGTCAACTTGGTCACTGAGTCATAGTCTAGGGTCGGTCAATGGTCGCTGCCAAAGAGAGAGAGAAAAGAAACACTCTGCGTGCACTCTAACCTAGATCAGAATGGTTATCACTTTATTTAATCATGAAACCTCCCACGGTATCTTCAAATTCTCCTCCAAACCTGAAAGAAGAATTAGTCGGGATCACCCGAAGAGTAAACAAACTCATCAGTGGGAATCGGGATCCAACTATCATCGCATGATAACGTGAAGGAATCCACTCACGTTATCACACTCCAGAAGGTATACGCATGCCTGGCAAGTTTCAGTTTCTTTAGAAACTCCCGATGTGGATTTTTGCCCCATGCTCTTATGACCTTGACGAAGGCCAACAAATCATAAGTCACATGTCAAGTTCTACCTGTCATTATCCAGGTTAATTTGAACCCACCCGTACATACCCTTGATGAAGGCCAATAAGGTAATACGACTGTCCCAAACCAACGCATTTATCTATGCAACAGAAAGGTAACAAGCAGCTACCATCCACTATGCCTTGACGAAGGCCAACAAACATAGCATGAATACTAAGTGCTACCCATCTGAAATGACGGAGGGCTACGGCTGGTTTTTGGTGAAAAACCTTTAGCGTAATGAACTTGATCTCATTGAAGGAACCTGATAGCTTTTTACAAAAATATAGTGGCGAAAACCTTTGGTAAAGAGGTCACTCCCGGTGAAGGGATCTCGGCTCTTTCCCCGTAGAATGAGGTACAGCATATTCCAACTGAATACCGCAATGCAAAGCAACTAGTAATCGACTATAGTGAATTTATTACCCTGACGCAAACTTCTGCCCAAGGGGTCACTCTCGGTAAAGGGATCTCGGCCCTTGCCTCGTCGAATGAGGTGCAGAATATTCCAACTGAATACCACTGTGCAAAACAAAAAAAAACGTCCTTATAATAACACTTTTTTAAAACTATTCCAACAACGTCCAACAGGTTTGTTTTCCTTTGCATTAATCAAAATCAACGCAGTCCCATCAATTAATCACACCAGAAAAGAACGAAAATAAAATGTACGTATATGTCATCCGCATCCGTCACTGGGTCCCGTCATCACCCGTTAGGTTACTTAACTAACGACAGTGTGGGGACTGGACTAGCGTGGGTGTAAAACATATACAACATCTACTAATATATATACCAATATACAATAATCGCTCCAGGCGTGATAAATGCAACATTACAGAAAAGTAATAAGTATCACAGAACAATACAAATAATCTGGGAGCCCCGGGTTTCATAGAGCCACAACTGAAACCCGACGTTCCCCTGGTCGTGTGGATAGCCTGTGCAATGAAATCATAGACCCCTACGGGTGCGGCAAGTTACCCGCCAAAACATGAAGCGAGGTAGCCCCCTTCAGCAAAGTGAATGAACCACCCGGCACTTCACGGAATCCGGTAACTTGAGCACCCCTGCATGGGTCAACATGTACCCCCTACGAGTGCGGCGAATAGCCCGCCAATCCTAGAGTAAGGCCCCCTGCCTCTCAAAACCATGATATGCGGACCCGTTGCCCTCCAGAACCCGGCTATCCGTGCACTCCATCGCGGGGTAATCCTAGTACAGAAATGAAAATATGTACAACGGGTATATCGACCTCAACCCGGTCGTGCCCCAAAAGAATAATATACAAATTGGCAGTGACGGCAGTCCACAAGTCGGACGCTCACCCCGCGATATCAAATGTACAAATAAATCCAAACTGCACTACCATTGCACACAGCTATCCACCACGACAAATCCGCAACATCACAGCACAACACAGAACATCAACGTGAATGTCACGTTCGCAAACCCGTCTAAAAGGACTATAGCAATTAGGCAAGATTTACCGCTCGAATGACATTCACGGTCGCAGATATAATGTAAGCACTGTGAACTAACATATTTAAAATTTTGATCAACAAAATTTTCCGAAGTGGTCCCCAAGTACAAATCCAGTACTCAAACAAATCTGGGCCCAAACAAAATATTCCAGAAACCACAATTCCACATAAAAGACACCCAGAAGAAAAACGGTGCACTGAAGCCCTAAAACGGCGGCGGAACTGCGGCAAACCCATGGGTTCCGCGGCGGTTTTGTTGGATCAGTCTACCAAATTTCTTCTGTGGTCTTAGAAAGCCTGCTCGATTTTTTGACATACTCAAAATAATTTTTAGACGACAAAAAAAATTCGACAGAAACTTAAAATTTGGAATTGCCGTTTTGGAAATTTCGTTCAATCGATATTTTAAACATGTTAGAACAAGTTAGTAAAGGTTAATGGCGTGGCTCTGATAGCATGTAAGTCTACGGTAGCACCCCGGCCAATAATCCGAGGCCAAACGCGGAATAAAAACTTTTCATAAACTGGCGCTAAAATAGACTGTAATCCGGATCGTGCCATTAACACTAAACTAGAAATCTACAAAATGATAGAATGGCTATACCGATCGATCCGTGTCTTTCGGTCTTTAGCTATCATCCCACGCTCCTCGCGGCATCTCCGATCTCCTGTCACCTCGTCGAGATGGCACCACGTCAATGAATCTTTATACGGGCTCCCGCCGAACCGAGGCAACTCGGACATGAAGTTTGCTAACCGACATGTCCAAGATTGAAATAGAGAGAGTGTAGAATATTTTGTCTCAAGGCACCCAACGAATCGGGTGCAGGTAAATGAAGTTGCCAATGGAGTGTAATGGAGTGAACAAAGGAATTTGCTAAGGAATCAATTTTTCTTACTCCAAGAATTGGGCTCGGACAATTCCCAGCCAAATAGTGCTCGGGCACAATGAATTTTCTCTCTATGAATGGTGATGGGGTGAGCACAAATATATATATAAATTAATCAAATAATAAATTAATCCAACTCCATATACAAAACAAACAAGTGGGGCCGGCCATATATGGTTCAGAGTGAAGAGGGGGGGTGATCACAATGAATGAATTGTGTGACCAAAAGGAAATCACATCTCTAAAATATCCTAAACAATTCCAAGAACAATCAATGCAAAATACACCTTGCAAAAAACCATGCTTGCATTAATGAACCAAGCTACCTCACAAAACCTAGTCATGCAATTCTAGAAGCTCACATATGACTCACCCTCATGACTCACCCTCATCCAAAACAATAGAAGAAAAAATAATTCCGCATTAAACCGAATGTTTAAGACGGGTGATTGAAAACTGGCAACTTCAAAAGTAATCCCGTAACGAATTACAGGATTACCCCACAACTGTATATACATACCCGCGTCCGTATTCTGACCGAATACGGATGCAATGAGACAATAAATATTCCTACACAATATAATACTAGAATCCAGTTTAAACCAAAGCCCACTAGTATTATCTGTCCGAACCATGACACATGCACAAGTGCACGTGTATGTTCGAATCCAGCCATAAAACCATACGGCCTTTACAACGTTTCGCCCGAACTTGGGAAACTATCTGTGGGGGACACTAAAGACTCGTCAATACCCTGGCAGTGGGTTTAACCACAAGCACATCAGTGGCACTAGCTGTGCATAACGGCTGCCCATGTATCGACCGAAAGGGAAGCCGATGAGCGAACTCATCCTGGTACCCTACTGAGCCTATCAGTGACAATATCCGTACAGTCCGGTCCGTTCTTCTATGAGCATCGCATATCGGGCCTAGGGGGCTGGTAACGTCAGACCCCCAATAGCGGTATAAGTCGTGTCAGAGTGTAGCCCAGAACACCCTGAGATACAATTGGAGTACCTACCAGTAAATCTTCTGCCTCGGCCGAGGGCTTTGTGTAATGGCTCTCCTAGACACAGCGCGATCTCACCCCCAATACCGGGAGAGACGAATCCCCTGCCGATCCGCTAACTTGCCTCCATGTGGCTCGGGACTGTACCCAACTAAAACCTATTTGCACGACTCCTTTGAGCCGTAGTAGGGTAATAATCAAAGCACAGTGGGAACTCACACGAGACAAATGACGACCTCAGGTCGATGAACTAACCTGTACACATGTCACCTGGGAACTGCTATCTGACGCTAGGTATAATACCAACTAGCAGGTTCCCGGCGAGTCCTGTCCGGTGCACTCATAACCAAATGAGTACCTGTATACATCTTAGGTGAACCAACTGACACCAATGGCTTGTGAGACCGGTCACCGCCCCTTGTCGGAGGCTCGACTGTATACACTAGTCTACTCCGGAGTATCGATGCCCAGTATCGAAACTCCTACGACTAGGGACCACTTTAAAGGATGTGCTTATGGACTACCCAACTCTCACGTATATGATCGCCATTATAATGCTGATAGTCAAGTAAGAATCCTAAGGGCTCTATCAATGTATAATAGTGATTATGTCACCTAAACCTGTACACGATAATAAAGGCAAACCAGATAGCATACTATCATCTCGAGTAAGACTGTCCTACCGGTATAGGTCCTCCACAATCATTGCAATCACGTGCCTGCGATCTAATAATTGACTTTGAGGGTACTATATCCAACAATCTCCCACTTCACTTAAGGCTAATTATTGCGATGTCACATACTCACAGCCCGTGCGATATCGAACACCCAACTCCTCTACTAATCAGTTTCACAAAGCTCGTTTGTAAAACTCTTGTGTTCGAGAAATAGCCTCAGTGAGTGGATTTACCCTGATGTTTCTTTCTATGTCTCTCTTAATCTCAAGTTCGCAGAGAAAGCCATCTCCCGAATTGAGTAATACCTGTCTTAGAATATGTCTGGATATCTGATGGGACCTAGTTCATAAATGAACTCCAAATCCAAACTTCTTAGACTGTATCGTCAACTGAACCTAATCAATATCTTGCACCATACCTCCCTCAGTATCCGCTTTGACCACCTGTCCAAACTACTGCCCCTCGTCCGAGGGAAAACTATAACTCTGACAATCACTCTGTCATCCATGTCACCTTGGAAGCCTGGAATGATAATCGTCCCTGAAAGAGGCTGCCGTTATCAAATCCCTAGAACATCCACTTATGTTCTAAATCTGCTTCCGAATATTTCTCCAGGATTAGATTAATATCAACCTATTGCATCTAGTACAAAAACAACATCTGGTGTGGTACTTGACATCTGATGATTAACTCAATTTCCTGAGCAAGTGATATGTTAATCATGCACATCCCTCTCCCCTTTAGTCTGTAAGACACCTTTAGAGAGGGTGACTCCATCACCTGCAGGTACACCACCATGCCAGGGGTCATCTATTCTAAATACCTTTAGAATACTGTCAAATTACCCAGATTGGGAAACTTCCCAAATCTAGATCTAAAACCATACATCTAGTAACCAGAATGTCTGATATTATATCCATATCCTGTGTGGAGAAACAACTGTGTGACAACCACAGTATAACCGATCGTAGGATAGGAATCTCACTTCCTACAAAGTGCATGTCATCCAAATACCAGGACATCAAACCCTACTACCTTCTTAACAGATCCATCCCTTATTCTGAGGAAGTTAAAGCCCATGACTGTCACATCAAAAATAGATGATCTATCTCCGCTATATCTGCTTTAGTCTATAAATAGACATAAGCTACTTGCCCACTATGCTTCTGTTGCTCCCACTGACTACGACAACCCTCTGCCAGAGTCATATATACGTGCACTTCTAAAGCTAGTTTAGAACGACGCTATACTCATCCTCCTGCCGGGTCTCATAGCCTGAAACAACAGTAGTGTCAAGTTTGGGTAAACAAGAACCTCCCTGTCACCGTCCTTAAGGCTACCGGAGTACCTCTCGGATGTCTGAGGTTACCAACCATATCTGCGGAGTGGCTAATAGAATGTCAAACCTGATTGAATCTTTAGGTTCTTATTAAATTTTCAGTAATCGTTTGCGGTTCTGGAATCACTTCCAGTTCTACCATACTCCCACTACTGTTTTCTGAAAAGTCCATTTTACTAAAACTGTGACGAGTCAAGAACAATATCACTATTGATCTTCCAGATGGTAGAAAGTCAACCCTCGTCATAGCCTATGTCTACCCACAAACTGCCATTACAGAAACGTGCCTTGAGTTATTCAGAGTTTGGTTTTAAGCATAAGCCGGACAACTCTCCGTACCTTAACATCGTTAAGATATGAACCATTATATATCCAATATAAAAACATAGGCACTGATTTAATTGGAACCAGATTAAAATCATGCAGCTGTCTCCAGTGCATGTCAACTTAATGGAAAGAGGCTAATCAGCAATACTCAACTTAGAAGTTCATTCAATTATGAGTAACCTGAAAGAGAAACAAGTTTCTCAAAACCATTACTATAAACTGAATACCAATCAAAAGTATCTACATCTTCGATCTCCTTGAATAATCCTGATACTTGCAACACCTGGTTCTCTACTTTATTCTTGTACCTATAACTTCTCAAAACTTAGACCTTGTATTTCTACGAAACACATGTCTAAAACTGGAGAAGTTACAAGTAAACAGAATATAGTATGAGTACCAAGCCCTTTGTCCTAATGGACACTGGACAACATACAATACTCTGTATGAGTCTCCTGAGTTGAATAACTCAAACACTGTGCGTCATAGGTTGAAAACTGTACTATGGTTAAGAACTATACCGCTGTTGAATGCTCCTTACCTAACCATCAACTGATAAAGGTAAATGCCACCGACATAATTTCAAAAAGTTATATCTCACTTTATGAAAATAAACGTACAGATATATCACTTTGAAATTGGTGCATAACAACGTATATTCAAAACCAAAACTTACCGTCTGGAAAAAACCCAGGCGATTTCCTCAAATATCACCAATTACAACGAATTATGATATAATGAGGATGATCACCTAATTCCCAATAACTTACTCCCACTCATCATCTATAAAACCATAGAAACATGAGAATCATACCAGGTAAATACATACCCTGGAGTAAGTATCTAATCGGGAAATCAGTTTTCCTTTAACAACGCACAGTGAAACTGAAACATGAAAATGTTTTGAAGGGGTATCCTGGTATTTCTAGTAATGCCTATTCCATTATCCAGATTCATGACTGTAACCGTATATTTCATTGCCATCTCTCCAAATCTCTTTATTTGTCTTTAGTCATTACCTTATGTACACCATCGTTAGGCTAAATGGTTTTCTTCCTTCCCTACCGTTTGGCACAAGCCTATGCTTTGGAAGAAGACTATCCAATAAGCGTAATAGGTGTACCCTCCTAAACCAAGGAGTACTCGCAACCTGAGAGAAGGTGATGATAATAGACAACTGAATAATACCTTATTCTATTCCTCCTGAACCGGAGAAAAGCAAAGGTTAAATAGGAGTGACGATGATGTACGCGGTTTGGTCGTGAATGATACCTGTCGCATTTTACTTTGCCCTCTTTCTAATCCCTTCATATGTCATTACTTATTATCTTCTGTACACCCTAATTCTGCTAATTGGTTTTCTCCTTTCCCTACCTTTCGGCACTTGCCTATGGTTTGGAAGAAGACAATCCAATAAGCGTAATAGGTGTACCGTCTCCTAAACCAAGGAGTACTTTCAACCTGAGAGAAGGTGATGATAAAAGAAAACTGAATAAACCAATTTAATTTCTCCTGAACCTTAATCCATCCCCGAAGAAGTCCCTTCGAGTTCGTATATAACCATACGATGGATTTATCCAATGGAAGTGGATGTTCGTAGTGATACGAGGTGTTTTGGAGAAATGCAAAGGGTAAAAGAAGGAGCGGCAATGATGTATGCAACTCAGACAATACAAAAGCCAGTATTTTAAGAAGGTTCGGTCAACTTGGTTACTGAGTCATAGTCTAAGGTCGGTCAATGGTTGCTGCCAAAGAGAGAGAGAAAAGAAACACTCTGCTTGCACTCTAACCAAGATCAAATGGTTATCACTTTATCTAATTAGGATACCTCCCACTGTATCGTCGAATTCTCCTCAAAACCTTAAAGAAGAATTTGTCGGGATCACCCGAAGAGTAAACCAACTCATCAGTGGGAATCGGGATCCAACTATCATCTCATGATAACGTGAACGAATCCACTCACGTTAACACACTGCAGAAGGTATGCGCATGCCTGGCAAATTTCAGTTTCTTTAGAAACTCTCGATGTGGATTTTTGCCCCATGCTCTTATGACCTTGATGAAGGCCAACAAATCATAAGTCACATGTCAAGTTCTACCCGCCATTATCAAGGTTAATTTGAACCCACCAGTACATACCCTTGATGAAGTCCAACAAGGTAATACGACTGTTCCAAACCAACGCATCTATCTATGCAACAGAAAGGTAACAAGCAGCTACCATCCACTATGCCTTAACGAAGGCCAACAAACATAGCATGAATACTAAGTGCTACCCATCTGAAACGACGGAGGGCTATGGCTGGTTTTTGGCGAAAAACCTTTAACGTAATGAACTTGATCTCGTTGAAGGAAGCTGATAGCTTTTTACAAAAATATAGTGGCGAAAACCTTTGCTAAAGAGGTCACTCCCGGTGAAGGGATCTCGGCTCTTTCCCCGTAGAATGAGGTGCAGGATATTCCAACTGAATACCGCAATGCAAAGCAACAAGTAATCGACTATAGTGAAGTTATTACTCTGACGCAAACTTCTGCCCAAGGGGTCACTCTCGGTGAGGGGATCTCGGCCCTTCCCTCGTCGAATGAGGTGCATGATATTCCAACTGAATACCACTGTGCAAAACAAAAGAAAACGTCCTTGTAATAACACTTTTTTAAAACTGTTCCAACAACGTCCAACAGGTTTTTTTCCTTTGCATTGATCAAAATCAACGCAGTCCCATCAATTAATCACACCAGAAAAGAACGAAAATAAAATGTACGTATATGTCATCCGCATTCGTCACTGGGTCCCGTCATCACCCGTTAGGTTACTTAACTAACGACAGAGCGGGGACTGGACTAGCGCGGGTGTAAAAAATATACATCTACTAGTATATATACCAATATACAATAATCGCTTCAGGCGTGATAAATGCAACATTACAAAAAAGTAATAAGCATCACAGAACAATACAGATAATCTAGGAGCCCCGGGTTTCACAGAGCCGCAACTGAAACCCGACGTTCCCCTGTTCGTGTGGATAGCCGGTGCAATGAAATCCTAGACCCCTATGGGTGCGGCAAGTTACCCGCCAAAACCTGAAGCAAGGCAGCCCCCTTCAGCAAAGTGAATGAACCACCCGACACTTCACGGAATTCGGTAACTTGAGCACCCCTCCTTGGGTCAACCTGTACCCTCTATGAGTGCGGCAAATAGCCCGCCAATCCTAGAGTGAGGCCTCCTGCCTCTCAAAACCATGAGATGCGGACCCGTTGCCCTCCAGAACCCGGCAATCCGTGCACTCCATCACGGGGTAATCCTAGTACAGAAATTAAAATATTTATAACGGGTACATCGACCTCAACCCGGTCGTGCCCCAAAAGAATAATATACAAACAGGCAGTGACGGCCGTCCACTTGTCGGATGCTCACTCCGCGATATCAAATGTACAAAAAAATCCAAACTGCACTACCATTGCACACAGCTATCCACCATGACAAATCCGCAACATTACTGCACAACACAGAATATCAACGTGAATGTCACGTTCGCAAACCCGTCTAAAAGGACTATAGCAATTAGACAAGATTTACCGCTCGAATGACATTCACGGTCGCAGATATAATTTAAGCACTGTGAACTAACATATTTAAAATTTCGATCGACAAAATTTCCCGAAGTGAGCCCCAATTACAAATCCAGTACTCAAACAAATCTGGGCCCAAACAAAATATTCCAGAAACCACAATTCCAAATAAAAGACACCCAGAAGAAAAACGGTGCACTGAAGCCCCAAAACGGCGGCGGAACTGCGGCAAACCCATGGGTTCCGCGGCGGTTTTGTTAGATCAGTCCACCAAATTTCTTCTGCAGTCTTAGAAAAGCCTGCTCGATTTTCTGACATACTCAAAATAATTTTTAGACGAAAAAAAATTTCGACAGAAACTTAAAATTTGGAATTGCAGTTTTGGAAATTTCGTTCGATCGATATTTTAAACATATTAGAACAAGCTAGTAAAGGTTAATGGCGTGGCTCTGATACCATGTAAGTCTATGGTAGCACCCCGGCCAATAATTCGAGGCCAAACGCGGAATAAAAACTTTTTCATAAACTGACACTAACATTGACTGTAATCCGAATCGTGCCATTAACACTAAACTAGCAATCTACAAAATGATAGAATGGATATACCGATCGATCCGTATCCTTCGGTCTTTAGCCATCATCCCACGCTCCTCACGGCATCTCCGATCTCCTGTCTCCTCGTCGAGGTGGCACCACGTCAACGAATCTTTATACGGGCTCCCGCCTCTGAACTGAGGCAACTCGGACATGAAGTTTGCTAACAGACATGTCCAAGATTGAAGTAGAGAGAGTGTAGAATACTTTGTCTCAAGGTACCCAACGAATCGGGTGCAGGTAAATGAAGTTGCCACTGGAGTGTAATGGAATGAACAAAGGAATTTGCAAAGGAATCAATTTTTCTAACTCTAAGAATTGGGCTTGGCCAATTCCCAGCCAAATAGTGCTCGGCCACTATGAATTTTCTCTCTGGGAATGGTGATGGGGTAAGCACAAATATATATATGAATTAATCAAATAATAAATTAATCCAACTCCATATACAAAACAAACAAGTGGGGCCGGCCATATATGGTTCACAGTGAAGAAGGGGGTGATCACAATGAATGAATTGTGAGACCAAAAGGAAATCTCATCACTAAAATATCCTAAAAAATTCCAAGAACAATCAATGCAAAATACACCTTGCAAAAAATCCATGCTTGCATTAATGAACCAAGCCATCTCACAAAACCTAGTCATGCAATTCTAGAAGTTCACATATGACTCACCCTCATGACTCACCCTCATAAAAAACAAAATAAGAAAAGATAATTCCGCATTAAACCAAATGTTTAAGACGGGTGATTGAAAATTGGTAACTTCAAAACTAATCCCATAACGACTTACAGGATTACCCCACAAGTGTAAATACATACCCGCGTCCGTAATCTGACCGAATACGGATGCAATGAGACAATAAATATTTCTACACAATATAATACTAGAATCCGGCTTAAACCAAAGCCCACTAGTATTATCTATCCGAAGCATGACACGTGCACAAGTGCACGTGTATGTTCGAACCCTGCCATAAAACCATATGGCCTCTACAACGTTTCACCTGAACTTGGGAAACTATCTGTGGGGGACTCTAAAGACTCGTCAATACCCTGGCAATGGGTTTAACCACAAGCACGTCAGCGGCACTAGCTGTGCATAACGGCTGCCCATGTATCGACCGAAAGGGAAGCCGATGAGCGAACTCATCCTGGAACCCTACTAAGTCTATCAGTGACAATATCCGTACAGTACGGTCCGTTCGTCTATGAGCATCGCATATCGGGCCTAGGGGGCCGGTAACGTCAGACCCCCAATAGCGGTATAAGTCGTGTCAGAGTGAAGCCCAGAACACCCTGAGATACTACTGGAGTACCTACCAGTAAATCTCCTGCCTCGGCCGAGGGCTTTGTGTAATGGCTCTCCTAGACACAACGTGATCTCACCCCTAATACCGGGAGAGACGAATCCCCTGCCGATCCGCTCACTTGCCTCCATGTCGCTCGGGATTGTACCCAACTAAAACCTGTTTGCATGACTCCTTTGAGCCGTGGTAGGGTAATAATCAAAGCACAGTGGGAACTCACACGAGACAAATGACGACCTCAGGTCGATGAACTAACCTGTACACATGTCACCTGGGAACTGCTATCTGACGCTAGGTATAATACCAACTAGCAGGTTCCCGGCGAGTCCTATCCGGTGCACTCATAATCCAATAAGAACCTGTATACATCTTAGGTGAACCAACTGACACCAATGGCTTATGAGACCGGCCACCGCCCCTCGTCGGGGTCTCGACTGTATACACTAGTCTACTCCAGAGTATCGATGTCCTGTCTCGAAACTCCCATGACTAGGGACCACTTTTAAGGATGTGCTTATGGACTACCCAACTGTCACGTATATAATCGCCATCATACTGCTAGTTGTCAAGCAAGAATCCTGAGGGCTATATCAACGTATAATAGTGATCATGTCACCTAAAGCTGTACACGATGATAAAGGCAAACCAGATAGCATACTATCATCTCGAGTAAGACTGTCCTACCAGTATAGGTCCCCCGCAAACATTGCAATCACGTGCCTGCGATCCAATAATTGACTTTGAGGGTACTATATCCAACAATCTCCCACTTGCACTTAAGGCTAATTATTGCGATGTCGCAAATTCACAGCCCGTGTGGTACCGAACACCCAACTTCTCTACTAATCAGTTTCACAAAGCTCGTTTGTAAAACTCTTGTGTTCGAGAAATAGACTCAGTGAGTAGATCCGCCCAGATGTTTCTTTCTATGTCTCTCTTAATCTTAATTTCGCGGAGAAAGCCATCTCCCGAATTGAGTAATACCTGTATTAGAATATGTCTGGATATCTGATGGGACCTAGTTCATAAATGAACTCTAAATCCAAACTTCTTAGACTGTACGTCAACTGAACCTAATCAGTATCCTTCACCAAGCCTCCCTCAGTATCCGCTTGGACCACCTGTCTAAACTACTGCCCCTCGTCAGAGGGAAAACTATAACTCTGACAATCACTTTGTCATCCATGTCTCCTTGGAAGCCTGGAATGATAACCTTCCCTGAAAGAAGATGCCGTTATCAAATCCCTAGAACATCAACTTATGTTCTAAATCTGCTTCCGAATGTTTCTCCAGGATTGGATTAATATCAACCTATTGCATCTAGTGCAAAAACAACATCTGGTGTGGTACTTGACATCTGATGATCAACTCAATTGCCTGAGCAAGTGATATGTTAATCATGTACATCCCTCTCCCCTTTAGTCTGTAAGACACCTTTAGAGAGGGTGACTCCATCACCTGCAGGTACACCACTATGCCAAGAGTCATCAATTCTCAATACCTTTAGAATACTGTCAAAGTACCCAGATTGGGAAACTACCCAAATCTAGATCTAAAACCATAGATCTAGTAACCAGAATGTCTGATATTATATCCATATCCTGTATGGAGAAACAACTGTGTGACAACCACAGTATAAACGATCATAGGATAGGAATCTCACTTCCTACAAAGTGCATGTCATCCAAATACCAGGACATCACACCCTACTACCTTCTTAACAGATCCATCCCTTATTCTGATGATGCCAAAGACCATGAATGTCACATCAAAAATGGATGATCTATCTCTGCTATATCTGCTTTAGTCTATAAATAGACATAAGCAATTTTCCCACTATACTTCCGCTGCTCCCACTGACTACGACAACCCTCTGCCAGAGTCATATACTTGTGCACTTCTAAAGCTAGTTTAGAACGACACTATACACTTCCTCCTGCCGGGCCTCATAGCCTGGAATAACAGTAGTGTCAGGTCTGGGTAAACAAGAACCTCCCTGTCACCGTCCTTGAGGCTACCGGAGTACCTCTCGGGTGTCTGAGGTTACCCACCATATCTGTGAAGTGGCTAATAGAATGTCAAACCTGATTGAATATTTAGGTTCTTATTAAATTTTCTGTAATCGTTTGCGGTTCTGGAATCACTTCCAGTTCTACCATACTCCCACTACTGTTTTCTGAAAAAGTCCATTTTACTAAAACTGTGGCGAGTCAAGAACAATATCACTATTGATCTTCCAGATGGTAGAAAGTCAACCCTCGTCATAGCCTGGGTCAACCCACAAACTGCCATTACAGAAACGTGCCTTGAGTTATCCAGAGTCTGGTTTTAAGCATAAGCCGGACAACTCCCCGTACCTTAACGTCGTTAAGATATGAACCATTCTATATGCAATATAGAAACATAGGCACTGATTTAATTGGAACCAGATTCAAATCATGCAGCTGTCTCCAGTGCATGTCAACTTAATGGAAAGAGGCTAATCGGTATTACTCAACTTAGGAGTTCATCCAATTATGAGTAACCTGAAAGAGAAACAAGTTTCTCAAAACCAACAGTATCAACTGAATACCAATCATAAGTATCTATATCTTCAATCTCCTTGAAGAATCCAGATACTTGCAACACCTGGTTCTCTACTTTTTTCTTGTACCTATAACTTCTCAAAATTTAGACCTTGTATTTCTACGAAACACATGTCTAAAACTGGAGAAGTCACAAGTAAATAGAATATAGTACGAGTACCAACCCCTTTGTCCTAATGGACACTGGACAACATACAATACTCTGTATGAGTTCTCTGAGTTGAATAACTCAAACACTGTGCGTCGTAGGTTGAAAACTGTACTATGGTTAAGAACTATACCGCTGTTGAATGCTCCTAACCTAACTATCAACTGATAAAGGTAAATGTCACCGACATAATTTCAAAAAGTTATATCTCACTTTATGAAAATAAACGTACAGATATATCAGTTTAAAATTGGTGCATAACAACGTATATTCAAAACCAAAACTTGCCGTCTGGCAAAAACCCAGGCGATTTCCTCAAATATCACCAATTACAACGAATTCCGATATAATGAGGATGATCACCTAATTCCCAATAAATTACTCCCACTCATCATCTGTAAAACCATACAGACGTGAGAATCATACCTGGTAAATACATACCCTGGAGTAAATATCTAATCGGGAAATCAGTTTTCCTTTAACAACGCACAGTGAAACTGAAACATGAAAATGTTTCGAAAGGGTATCCTGGTATTTCTAGTAATGCCTCTTCCATTATCCAGATTCATGACTGTAACCGTTTATTTCGTTGCCATCTCTCCAAATCCCTTTATTTGTCTTTAGTCATTACCTTCTGTACTCCATCGTTAACCTAAATGGTTTTCTTCCTTCCCTACCATTCGGCACCAGCCTATGGTTTGGAAGAAGACTATCCAATAAGCGTAATAGGTGTACCCTCCTAAACCAAGGAGTCCTCGCAACCTGAGAGAAGGTGATGATAAAAGACAACTGAATAATACCTTATTCTATTCCTCCTGAACCGGAGAAAAGCAAAGGTGAAATAGGAGTGGCGATGATGTACGCGGTTTGGTCGTGAATGATACCTGTCGCATTTTACTTTGCCCTCTTTCTAATCCCTTCTTATGTCTTTACTTATTACCTTCTGTACACCCTACTTATGCTAATTGGTTTTCTCCTTTCCCTACCTTTCGACACCTACCTATGGATTGGAAGAAGACAATCCAATAAGCATAATAGATGTACCGTCTCCTAAACCAAGGAGTACTCTCAACCTGAGAGAAGGTGATGATAAAAGACAACTGAATAAACCAATTCAATTTCTCCTGAACCTTAATCCATCCCCGAAGAAGTCCCTTCGAGTTTGTATTTAACCATACGATGGATTTATCCAATGGAAGTGGATGTTCGTAGTGATACGAGGTGTTCTGGAGAAATGCAAAGGGTAAAAGAAGGAGCGGCAATGATGTATGCAACTCAGACAATCCAAAAGCCAGTATTTTAAGAAGGTTCGGTCAACTTGGTCACAGAGTCATAGTCTAAGGTCGGTAAATGGTCGCTGCCAAAGAGAGAGAGAAAAGAAACACTCTACGTGCACTCTAACCTAGATCAGAATGGTTATCACTTTATCTAATCAGGAAACCTCCCATTGTATCGTCAAATTCTCCTCCAAACCTGAAAGAAGAATTAGTCGGGATCACCCGAAGAGTAAACCAACTCATCGGTGGGAATCGGGATCCAACTATCATCGCATGATAACGTGAAGGAATCCACTCATATTATCACACTCCAGAAGGTATGCGCATGCTTGGCAAGTTTCGGTTTCTTTAGAAACTCCCGATGTGGATTTTTGCCCCATGCTCTTATGACCTTAACGAAGGCCAACAAATCATAAGTCACATGTCAAGTTCTACCCATCTTTGTCCAGGTTAATTTGAATGCACCAGTACATACCCTTGACGAATGCCAACAAGGTAATACGACTGTCCCAAACCAACGCATCTATCTATGCAACAGAAAGGTAACAAGCAGCTACCATCCACTATACCCTGACGAAGGCCAACAAACATAGCATGAATACTAAGTTCTACCTGTCTGAAACGACGGAGGGCTACAGCTGGTTTTTGGCGAAAAACCTTTAACGTAATGAACTTGATCTCGTTGAAGAAACCTGATAGCTTTTTACAAAAATATAGTGGCGAAAACCTTTGCTAAAGAGGTCACTCCCGGTGAAGGGATCTTGGCTCTTTCCCCGTAGAATGAGGTGCAGGATATTCCAACTGAATACCGCGATGCAAAGCAACAAGTAATTGACTATAGTGAAGTTATTACCCTGAGGCAAACTTCTACCCAAGGGGTCATTCCTGGTGAAGGGATCTCGGCCCTTGCCTCGTCGAACGAGGTGCAGGACATTCCAACTGAATACCTCTGTGCAAAACAATAGAAAACGTCCTTGTAATAACACTTTTTTAAAACTGTTCCAACAACGTCCAACAGGTTTGTTTTCCTTTGCATTGATCAAAATCAACGCAGTCCCATCAATTAATCACACCAGAAAAGAACGAAAATAAAATTTACGTATATGTCATCCGTATTCGTCACTGGGTCCCGTCATCACCCGTTAGGTTACTTAACTAACGACAGAGCGGGGACTGGACTAGCGCGGGAGTAAAACATATACAACATCTACTAGTATATATACCAATATACAATAATCACTCCAGGCGTGATAAATGCAACATTACAAAAAAGTAATAAGCATCACGGTACAATACAGATAATCTGGGAGCCCCGGGTTTCACAGAGCCGCAACTGAAACCCGACGTTCCCCTGGTCGTGTGGATAGCCTGTGCAACGAAATCCTAGACCCCTACGGGTGCGGAAAGTTACCCGCCAAAACCTGAAGCGAGGCAGCCCCCTTCAGCAAAGTGGATGAACCACCCGGCACTTCACGGAATTCGGTAACTTGAGCACCCCTCCTTGGGTGAACCTGTACCCCCTACGAGTGCAGCGAATAGCCCGCTAATCCTAGAGTCAGGCCCCCTACCTCTCAAAGCCATGATATGCGGACCCGTTGCCTTCCAGAACCCGGCTATCCGTACACTCCTTCGCGGGGTAATCCAAGTACAGAAATGAAAATATGTACAACGGGTACATCGACCTCAATCCGGTCGTGCCCCAAAAGAATAATATACAAACAGGCAGTGACGGCAGTCCACATGTCGGACGTTCACCCCGCGATATCAAATGTAAAAATAAATCCAAACTGCACTACCATTGCACACAGCTATCCTCCACGACAAATCCGCAACATCACAGCACAACATAGATCATCAACGTGAATGTCACGTTCGCAAACCCGTCTATCAGGACTATAGCAATTAGACAAGATTTACCGCTCGAATGACATTCACGGTCGCAGATATAATGTAAGCACTGTGAACTAACATATTTAAAATTTCGATCAACAAAATTTCCCGAAGTGGGCCCCAAGTACAAATCCAGTACTCAAACAAATCTGAGCCCAAACAAAATATTCCAGAAACCACAACTCCACATAAAAGACACCCAGTAGAAAAACAGTGCACTGAAGCCCCAAAACGGCGGCGGAACTGCGGCAAACCCATGGGTTCTGCGGCGGTTCCGCGGCGGTTTTGTTGGATCAATCTACCAAATTTCTTCTGCAGTCTTAGAAAAGCCTGCTCGATTTTCTGACATACTCAAAATAATTTTTAGACGACAAATTTTTTTCGACAGAAACATAAAATTTGAAATTGCAGTTTTGGAAATTTCATTCGATCGATATTTTAAACATGTTAGAACAAGGTAATAAAGGCTAATGGCGTGGCTCTAATACCATGTAAGTCTACGGTAGCACCCCGGCCAATAATCTGAGGCCAAACGCGGAATAAAAACTTTTTCATAAACTGGCGCTAACATAGACTGTAATCCGGATCGTGCCATTAACACTAAACTAGCAATCTACAATATGATAAAATGGTTATACCGATCGATCCGTGTCCTTCGGTCTTTAGAAATCATCCCACGCTCCTCGCGGTATCTCCGATCTCCTGTCTCCTCGTCGAGGTGGCACCACGTCAACGAATCTTTATACAGGCTCCCGCCTCTGAACCGAGGCAACTCGGACATGAAGTTTGCTAACCGACATGTCCAATATTGAAGTAGAGAGAGTGTAGAATAATTTGTCTCAAGGCACCCAACGAATCGGGTGCAGGTAAATGAAGTTTCCACTGGAGTGTAATGGAGTGAACAAAGGAATTTGCTAAGGAATCAATTTTTCTCTCTGTGAATGGTGATGGGGTGAGCACAAAAGTATATATGAATTAATCAAATAATAAATTAATCCAACTCCAAATACAAAACAAACAAGTGGGGCCGAAATTTGGTAACTTCAACTTCATTAACAACTACTTATGAATCCTTTTTTGGGCCATATATGGTTCACAGTGAAGAGGGGGGTGATCACAATGAATGAATTGTGTGACCAAAAATAAATCTCATCACTAAAATATCCTAAACAATTCCAAGAACAATCAATGCAAAATACACCTTGCAAAAAACCTATGCTTGAATTAATGAACCAAGCCACCTCACAAAACCTAGTCATCCAATTCTAGAAGTTCACATATGACTCACCCTCATGACTCACCCTCATCCAAAACAAAAGAAGAAAAGATAATTCTGCATTAAACCGAATGTTTAAGACGGGTGATTGAAAACTGGCAACTTCAAAAGTAATCCCATAACGAAATACAGTATTACCACACAACTGTATATACATACATGAGTCCGTATTCTGACCGAATACGGATGCAATGAGACAATAAATATTTCTACACAATATAATACTAGAATCCGGCTTAAACCAAAGCCCACTAGTATTATCTGTCCGAACCATGACACGTGCATAAGTGCACGTGTATGTTCGAACCCTGTCATAAAACTATACGGCCTCTACAACGTTTCGCCCGAACTTGGGAAACTATCTGTGGGGGACTCTAAAGACTCGTCAATACCCTGGCAGTTGGTTTAACCACAAGCACGTCAGCGGCACTAGCTGTGCATAATGGCTGCCCATGTATCGACCGAAAGGGAAACCGATGAGCGAACTCATCCTGGAACCCTACTGAGCCTATCAGTGACAATATCCATACAGTCCGGTCCGTTCGTCTATGAGCATCGCATATCGGGCCTAGGGGGCCGGTAACGTCAGACCCCCAATAGCGATATAAGTCGTGTCAGGGTGTAGCCCAGAACACCCTGAGATACTACCGGAGTACCTACCTGTAAATCTCCTGCCTCGGCCAAGGGCTTTGTGTAATGGCTCTCCTAGACACAGCGCGATCTCACCCCCAATACCGGGAGAGACGAATCCTTTGCCGATCCGCTCACTTGCCTCCATGTAGCTCGGGACTGTACCCAACTAAAACCTGTTTGCACGACTCCTTTGAGCCGTGGTAGGGTAATAATCAAAGCACAGTGGGAACTCACACGAGACAAATTACGACCTCAGGTCGATGAACTAACCTGTACACATGTTACCTGGAAACTGCTATCTGACCCTAGGTATAATACCAACTAGCAGGTTCCCGGCGAGTCCTGTCCGGTGCACTCATAACCCAATGATCACCTGTATACATCTTAGGTGAACCAACTGACACCAATGGCTTGTGAGACCGGCCACCGCCCCTAGTCGGGGTCTCGAATGTATACACTAGTCTACTCCGGAGTATCGATGCCCTGTCTCGAAACTCCCACGACTAGGGACCACTTTTAAGGATGTGCTTATGGACTACCCAACTCTCATGTATATGATCGCCATCATACTGCTGGTAGTCAAGCAAGAATCCTAATGGCTCTATCAACGTATAATAGTGATCATGTCACCTAAAGCTGTACACGATGATAAAGGCAAACCAGATAGCATACTATCATCTCGAGTAAGACTGTCCTACCGGTATAGGTCCTCTGCAATCATTGCAATCACGTGCCTGCGATCCAATAATTGACTTTGAGGGCACTATATCCAACATGATAAACTCGAATTCTTTGACCGTCTCATCAAAACAGATGTTCCAACTCCACGATGCCTACTTTAGTCCATAAATGGACTTAAGCAACTTGCACACTTCCCTGCTGCTCCCACTCTAAATGAAACCCTCTGGCTGATCCATATAGACACACTCTTCCAAATGTCCATTCAGAAAAGCGGTCTTTACGACAATCTGCCAAATCTCATAATCGTGGAAGGCAGCAATGGAAAGAAGGATCCGAATGGATTTGAGCATAGCCACTGGAGAAAAGGTTTCATCATAGTCCAAACCAGGTCTTTGATGAAATCCTTTTGCAACAAGTCTAGCCTTATAGGTTTCAACCTGTCCATCTACACTAATCTTCTTTCTGAAGATCCATTTCCAGCCTACGGGTTTCACCCCTTCTGGAGCAATGTCCAAAGTTCATACTTTGTTGGTGTACATGGACTCTATCTTGGTCCGCATTGCATCTATCCATTTTACAGAGTCACCGCTCTGAATGGCTTGCCAGAAGCTAGTTGGCTCATCATTGTCAATGATGCAATCCTCTCTATCTATGTCTATGAGAAAACCATAGTATCTCTCGGGTAGATGAGACTGCCTACTAATTCTGCGGAGTGGCGCAGGGATGTCCGGTTCTTCTGAAATCTCTGGTTCTACCATGCTTTTAGTAATAGCTTGTGGTTCTAGAATTTCTTCCAGTTCTATTGCGCTCCCACTAGTTTCTTTTTCCAAAAATTGATTTTCCAAAAAGTGGGCATGACGAGAAACAAAAAAACCTTTTGTTACTCTGTGTAATAGAAAAAATACCCTCTGGAGTTCTTTGGGTATCCCATAAACTTACACAGTACTGAGCGTGCCTCGAGCTTGTCCGCATGCTGCTTTTTTACAAAAGTTGGACATCCCTATATTTTCAGATACTAAAGATAGGGTTTCTTCCCACTCCACATCTGATATGGTATGGTAGGCACGGTCTTGGTAGGAACCTTGTTCAAAGGATATGCAGCTGATTCTAGTGCATAATCTTAGAAGGATCGCGGTAACTCAGCGTTACTCATTATGGAACGTACTATATCCAATAGGGTTCTGTTCCGTCTTTCCGATACATCGTTGTGTTGTAGTGTGTATGGAGGAGTAAGATGAGAGAGAATTCCATTCTCTTTTAGGTAATCCAGGAACTCGGCACTTAAGTATTCAGCACCTCGATCAGATCTCAGTGTCTTGATACTTTTGCCTGTTTGTTTTTCCACTTCATTCTTATATTCTCGGAATTTCTCAAAGGCCTCGGATTTATATTTCATCAAGAAAATATGTACATACCTAGAGAAATCATCCGTAAAAGTAATGAAATAGGAAAAACCACTTCTTGCAAGTGTAGATATTGAACTACACACATCGCTGTGTATGAGTCCCAAGAGCTCGCTCGCTCATATTCCGTGTCCAGTGAACGAAGTCTTTGTCATCTTTCCTATGAGACAAGATTGACAAGTTGCATAAGACTGATATTCGAACGGATCCAAATATCCCTCTTAACTTCATCAACCGTGTTTCATTGATGTGACCCAATCTACAATGCCATAAGAAAGCCTTATTTAATTCTAGAAACTTTCTTTTAAGTGTGTTCTGGACGTTGAAAATCTGAGCTTGATTTAATACGTATATACCGTCTTCTAGTATAGCTAACCCAATCAAATTCTGATTAAGGTGGATATGGACCACATCGCTTACAAATGTAAAATCATATCCTTCCTTAAAGATACAGATATGATATTACAAGCTAGACTAGGTACACACAAAAAGTTACGTAAAATCAATATCTTTCCACTTGTCAATTCTAGGTAATATTCCCCTACGGATACAGCGTCCACGCTCATTCCGTTAACAACCCTGAGAGTCATATCACCTGCCGTGATAACTCAACGGTTTCTCAAAGGCTGTAATGAATTACAGATATGAGATCCTGATCCGGTATCTAGTACCCAGGAAGTAGAGTTAACTGACAGACGGTTTTCAATCACAAACACATCCGAAGCCGAAGCCACAACATGCTTCGGATCTTGGATTATGGCTTTCCAAGCCCTGCATTCCTTCTACCAATACTCTTTTCCCTGACAATAGGAACATCCCTCCTTCCCTACTGTTAGCCCCGAAACTTTTGCCCTTCCATGTCCCTCTGCCTTACTAACACCGCCTATCGGCTTTGTGGAGGTCTTCTTCTTCTCACCCTTGGCTTTTGCCTTGGATCCAGAAGAGGAAGATTCCCCAATAAGCAGAGCGGGTGTTTCCCTGGTTTCCTTCAGGGTGCCCTCAACTGGAAGCATAACTTTCTTCCCATAGGCGTAAGTAGAAGGTAGGGACTGTATAATCAAAGTTAGCATATGACTCGTTCTCCAACATGGTCCCCAAGTCCGTGAGCTGTTTAATACAGCTGATCATTGTAGGGACGTGGTCCCCTACAGATGACCCGACAGCCAACCTCGCTTGAAGCAATTCCTTCGAGGTCTCATACCTTGCGATACGAGATTGCTCTCTATATAAATCTTTGTAATGGAGGAAAATGAAAACTAAGTCCATCTTCTCGTGCTGCCTCTAATTTACACCATCTACTGAGGCCAACACGAGACACTTGGCATTCACACAGTCTTTTTCCGATGTCGTACGGATATCATTATCCGCGACGGTGGAATCTGGACCTGGGACAGCAGGGCTTGAGTAGTAATGAGATGGTACAGCTTGTCATAGGTAATGGACATCTGGACAAACCTTTGCCAGTCAATATAGTATAACTCAGTAATTTAATTATCTAGCTGTAACCTAATCTTGGTCACCTGGTCGCTGCATTTAGGAGAGAGAGAAGAAAACACTCAGCATGATACTCTTGCAAGTTTAGATTGGTTTTTAATTTATCTAAACAAGATGGCTCCCACTGTATCTCGAATCCTTCCTCAAACCATAAAAGAAGAATTAGTCAGGATTAATCTTACCGTACAATACTTGCTTAACGTTTCGGCTAGGCTGGTGTTAGTACTTCGAGAAAGGTTTTCCAACGCTTTCGCGAAGTTCCTTAATTACATGATCTCTTTTCACTGGAGGCGTAGCCCCGCTAACACTGTTCTAAACACCTACTTAGTTTATAGCATTGATTGTTTAGTGAAAAATCTCCCGAGGAGGAGCGTATACTCACAGTAGGATCGGGATCCAAATATCATTGTGTGATAATCCTGAAGGAATCCTACCAACATTATCACACTCCAAATGGTATGCAGCACTAGCAAGTTTCAGTTTCCTTAGAAACTCCCGATGTGGATTTTTTCCCCATGCTCTTATAAACTTGATGAAGGCCAACATATCATAAGTCACATGTCAAGTTCTACCCATCATTCTCCAGGTTAATTTGAACCCACCCGTACATACCCTTGACGAAGGCCAAAATAGTAGTACGACTGTCCCAAACTAACACATCAATCTATGCTACAGATGAATATCCAGCAGCTACCAATCACTATGCCTTGGCAAAGGCCAACATATCTTGAATACTACTGAATATTCAACTAAAATGATGGAGGGCTACGGCTGGTTTTGGCGAAACCGTAAACGTAATGAACTTGATTTAATCGAAGGAACCTGATAGCTTTTAAAGGAGTGCTTTAAGCTCCGTATTTAAAAGTTTCTGTTTTGAAAAAACCGAGTGGTTTTGAAATTATTCCAATGCTTCAGCTTTGGTTTGTTTGCTTTGAATTAATCTAATGCATTCCCATCATTTACACCTATCATCATAGAGAGAAACGAAAATACCATGTCCGCTTATTCCATCTGCATTCGCCACTAGGCCCCGTCTAACACCGTTAGGTTACTTAACTAACGCCAAAGCGGGGGCTGGACTAGCGTGGATGCAAAACGTAAGCAACGTCTACTATATAGCATATATATAATAACCATTCATCTCACGCAATAATAAGCATTCCATATCATAGATAAACATATTGGATATACTAGGAATTCCGCATTTCGTTTAAGCCTGTAACGAAAGACGGATTCCACGGTCGTGATGAATAGTCAAACCCCATCCCAGACCCTTACGGGTGCGGCAAACTACCCACCAAATTCCCGAAGTGAAGCAACCTCTCTCAGTAAAATGAGTAGGCCACTCGGCACTTCAAAGAACCGGTAGTTTGTGCACCCCACCTTGGGTATATCCTAGGAGCATAAAACAGTAAAAATTAATAATACAACGGTGGCTACAACCTCAACCTAGATGTGCCCCGCAAAATATTATTACATCACTTTACAATTTACATCAAATGAAAGAAAGATAACTCTCTTCTCACATCCCCCGGCTATTCATCATCGACGATCCAATATTCCATATACACAAACCAACATAGCAGTAACACAGATATGTGCAACCCCCACTAATCGACATATAGCGATTAGCAGATGTTTCGAAACACATATAACAACTAAACATGTTAAACTACGTTAAAACTGCGACTTCGAAATACCCCGTATTGCCACAACAGAGAATTAACAGTATAATCAAAATTGGTAAAATCAAACACCACCTGAAACCATAAATCCAAGCAACTAGAATACAGAACAAAACTAGAAGCATTCCCACATAAGAAAACCGGTGGGGCCGGGATTTTTAAGGGTTTGGCCGGCCAAAAACCAGTGGAAATGTCTCGTTTTTGTTAGGTGTTCATCTCACAACATATATCCAAAAAATTTGACAGAAACTTGGATTCTTAGTTTCGTGTTTCGGAGTTATTTCGGTTTCGTAGCTTTACATGTTGTCTAAACTGTTACCTAAGGTTTAGTAGTCTCTGATACCACTGAAAGTTGATGTCGCGCACCCCGCGGGTTCGTGGGGAGGCAGAATACGTAAAAAATTATTTTTATGTGTGTCGCAACACCGACTTGAACTCTAGGATCGATGCTAAACCCTAACTAACAAAACTGTATGAGGTTAACTACCCGGATATGAAGTTATACCTCACGTTACCATGTCCTTCGGGTCTTCTTGTCTCTGTCCTCCACCTCATCATAAGCTCCAAGGATCGTAACGGATCGACGCAACCTCGTCGGCCTCCTCGAGTCAAAGACGATCCATCCGAGAGTCTATAGTCCGAGCTCGAACATTAAATCTGAGGTAACTACGGCATCTAGTTCGCTAAACTAAATGTCCTAGATGATGTAGAGAGTGTAGATGGATTAGTATGTCTCTAAGTACCCTAAGATTCTCAACACATGAGAGATTTAGGATTAGAGAAGAAGAAGGAGCTTGAGGAAATGCTAGTGACGGAAAAAAAAATTAGAATGAGATGGTTTTCTATTTGTAATGAATAATGAAGTATACAATAATTGATGAGATAAAATATCTCACAAAATATCAAGCATGCTTCAACAAATATCTAAAGAGTGAGTCATGCCATGAGTCACCACATGAGTCGCTAAGTAGCCATACCTCATTCAATGTAAACCTCCACCTCATTTCCTCCACCTCATTAATCTCTTGATCAAAAGATCAAAAACCCTAATGAGGTGTCTTCTGCTAGAAGCAATCTTAAGTAAATTACGAGAATGCCCATCATCCGTATATATATACCCGTATCCGTATTCCGAAAAATATGAATACAAAGAGACGAAAATAATCCTTCAGTATAATACTAGGATCCGGTTTAAACCAAAGCCCACTAGTATTATCTGTCCGAATCATCATACGTGCATAAGTACACGTACGTGTTCGAACTCTGTCGTAAAACCATACGATCTCTACATCTTTTGCCCGATGCAGGGAAACCCTCTGTGTGGGACTCTAAAGACTCGACACTATGCTGGCAGTAGGTTTAACCATAAGCACGTCAGCAGTACTAGCTGCACATAACGGCTACCCAAGTATCTGTCGATAAGAAGGCCGATGAGCAAACTCATCCAAACTCCTACTGAGCCTATCTGTGACAATCTCCGTACAGTTCGGTCTGTTCATCTAAGAGTATCGCATATCAAGCCTAGGGGGCGGTAATCGTCAGACCCCTAACAGCGCAATAAGTCGTGCCGAAGTGTAGCCTAAAACACCATGAGAAACTACCGGAGTACCTACCAGCAAATCTCGCTTTCCTTGGCCAAGGACTTTGTGTAATGGCTTTCCGAATACAGCGCGACTCCTAATACCGGGAGAGACGAATCCTATCTAACCACCACTGCCTCCAAGTGCATCGGGACCGCACTCAACTACTACCTGTTTGCATGACTCCTTTGAGCCGTGATAGGGTAGTAATCTAAGAACAGTGGGAACACACTTGAGGCGAAGTAGCAGTGTCAGGTCGACGGACTAAGGTGTACTCATGTCACCTGGGAACTGCCACCTGACGATAAGTATAATACCCACCAGCAGTTCCCTACGAGTCATGTCCAGTGTACTCATAACCTAATAAGCACCTGCATACTATCTCCAGTACGACGTACTAATGGCTGTGGGACAGACCATCTTCTCTGCTGGGATGAGAAGCGTATACACTAGTCTACTCTGTAGTATCGATGACCCGTCTCGATAATCCTACAACTAGGGACCTGTATAGGATGTGCTTATAGACTACTCATCCCCTACTAGTGTGACTGCCAACACAACTCTGGTAATCAAGCAAAGATCTTAAAGGCTCTATTAATATGTATAAGCGATATGCTAAAAGAAACACATGCACGTATTGAGATAGAAACAAACCAGGTAGCATACTACCATTTTGAGCAAGACTTTTACTATATTCGTGTATATCCCAAGCTTCCATTAAGTAATATACAAACCAGTATGATACAATAATGGCCTCTAAGGCATATATCACTAACAATAGCAACAATTGCTCCGATATCCGACATTGAGGATCAGATCACATTTTCCAATAATCTAATCCTTCTCAGCATCTGTAACAACTTACAGAGATAGAATGTTAATCCGATGTCTATATACCCAGAATTCAGAATTAATTGGAAAACAGTTTTCGATTACAATCACATAGAATACATGAAACATTAAAATATTTCAAGGGGTGGCCGGGTATTCCAAGTAATGCCTCTTTCACTACCCAGGGTCATAACAGTAGTTGCATTTTCCATTTCGCTCACTTCAACCCATTTTGAATGTCTCTCTTTCTTACCTTATGTATACCGGACTTATGCTAGTTGGTTTTCTTCTACCCTTCCTTTCAGCTCCAGTATCGGGATTGGAAGAAAACTATCCGACAAGCGTAACTGGTATATACCCCTTATTTATTGAGCTCTCAAACTTGAGATAAGGTGAAGAGGAGAGATAAATGAATTGTATCATATACAATTCACTTTCTCCATAACCTACGGCCATCCTCGACTGAAACAATATGTTTGAGTTCGTATCTAACTATACGATAGCCTTCCAAGCAATATGGATCTCTATATCGGATACAGAGTGTTCTGGAAGAAGTAAAAGGGGAAGTGGGAGGGGTAAGAATATATGTGACTATGTCGTGAAATAGGACAATCATGACATTCTAAAACCATTGATTGTAAAAAGGTTCGGTTAACTTGGTTTACGAGTTTTTAGTTTAGGGCCAGTCTTAGGTCGCTTCGAGAGAGAGAAAAAAGAAACACTCGTCGTGTACTCTATCAAGATTAGATTGATATATTTTTCTAATCAGGATGGCTCCTACTGTTCCATCAAATTCTCCTTCAAATCCTAAAAGGAGAATTAGCCGGGATGATATCTCGAGAGTAACTATTACTCACAGTAGTAATCGGGATCCAAGCTATCATAGCATGGTAACCTTGACGAATGATCAACAAATTACCCCACTCCATAGAAGGTATGCAATCTCATTGTAAGTTTCAACACTTGAAACTCCCGGTATTTTTTTTACCCCTAAGACCCTAGGACCGTGACGAATAATCAACAAATCAAAAAGCCCTATTCAAGTTCAACCCGTCATTTCTAGATTAGTCTAGATCCACCCGTATAGGCCCTTGAAAAATGATCAACAAAACCATACGACTGTCCTAGCGAATCGCATCACATGCAAGCAGGAAGACATCACTTAGCTATCGTACACTACGCCTTGATGAATGATCAACAAATGCAGCACGAATACTAAGTACTCTACTTCCTGAAATGACAGAGGGCTACGGTTGGTTTTGAAGAAAACCTTTAACATAATGAACTTGATCTCATCATAGAAATCGAGTGGTTTTGCAAATTTATAGTAACACAGACTATTGCTTAAGTGTGATTCCCTGTGAATGGATCAGGGCGTTTACCTCATAGAATGAGGTGCAGGATAATCCTAACTGAATGCCTCATTGCAAAGTAAAAGACTACGGTTATTCAAATTGCAAATTTATAGTACCATAAACTTTTGTTTAAGAGCAAACTCCCGATGAAGGGATCAAGGCTCTTCCCTCATCGAATGGTGTGCTGGATATTTCTAACCGAATATCTCTGTGCAAAGCAAAAGATTCGACTATAACACCACAATATCTAATATTTGGTTCCTACAACGTGTTTTAGGTTTATTATCTTTGCATTAATCCGAATCAATGCAATCCCATCAAATAGATAATTACATTACCTAGTATCTTCTCATACAATCACAGAAAAGCATGAAAAGAAAATAGAATGCACATATACGCCATCGGCATTCACCACGGGCCCTGGGTCTTCACCGTAAGGTTACTTAACTTACGGCAGGGCAGGGGCAGGGCTAGCACAGGTGCAAAACGTATATAGAATTTATTTATATAACACACACACACACACATATCACATCGCTGGCAGATAATCAACATTACAGGCAAGCGACAAATATAATCACAGGCAGGTAATCACATTACAAGTAAGTAATAAACATCACAAAATAGGAATGTAGGATCACCCAGGAATCCCGCTTTTCGTTCGAGCCACAAACGAAATGCGACATTCCCCGTCGCATGAACAGCCCATGCGCAGCCAAAAGCAAACCCATACAAGTGCGATAAGCTACTATGCAACCTAAGAAACGAGGCAACCCAATATCATCATCATGAGGGGGCCACCCAACACTTTCTCGAATTCGGTGACTTTACCACTCTTCCACGGGTCAATCCTATATCCTCTATAAGCACGGCAAGGAACCCCCTCATCCTAAACTTGAGTGACCCGATCTCAACTCCTTGAGATGGCTACCCGCTGCAATTTAGAATTCGGTGGCTCGTGCGCTTCTCCGCAGGGTAATCCTAAACCTGTATTATATAACGGCGACATCAATCACAACCTGACCATGTCTCGACAAATAATAATACATCAATCGGTGATTACGGCGACATGTGAACCGCTAAGTCCCAAAACAAAGAATATACATATAGCGGAAACGGCGGCCACAAGTTAGAGCTCGTCCCGAACAAATGAATATCAAGATGGCTATAAGCATGAATGAAAATAAAACTTATCACAATTCCGAATGGGGGCTATTCATTTCGCGAAAATCCAACGCATTCCAACAATGCTATATATCAACATATATCAACAACAATCACAATAACAAATGCACAACCTCGTCTAGTTGATCACATAGCAATTAGGCGACGTTTACCAACGCATATCCATATTGTATCCGTGTTCGAGCCAACTAAATCAAACACTTTGATTTAGTCGATTCGAACAATGACATTAGAATTCATAAACCGTGAGATCGCTAACTTGAAATTTCAAAAACTGAATTTCAAGTTCATCCCGGAAACGAAAATCCCCTCATTTTTGCGCGAAATCAAACCCCGATAACCCCATAAAACCCCACACTATATGAGCCTTGATTCTACCATGAAACGGGGCCGAATCAGGTGTGGGATCAGCCTTGCATTAGGGCTTAATCAGCCCTGAAATAGCCCTAAATCGGGGCAGATCCAATGGCTGATTCAGCCCCCAATGCGGGCTGAATCGGCCTCAGTTCGGCACCGAATTGGGGCCAAATCGAGCTCAAATTGGGTGGGTTATCGTGAGCCTACTCTAAACTCTTGATTTGAACCAAGAATCCGATAGCTCCGGCACAAACAAAAATGAGATCTTTTCATGCAAATATTTAAAACTAGTTTTGAAAATTTTGGGTTTCATGAATTCAAATATCACCAAAACAAGTTTTACTCTTTTGGTATGGCTCTGATACCGCTGTTGGGTTGTTAGTGTTTGGGATTCCTTAGCATCACACATGCCATAATAAAAATTTGGGGAGGTGCTAAACAATCTAACCATGAATCTTAACTAGAATTTTAGGTAACAAATAATAGTATCACATACTATAAAGAATCTATCATTAAGTGGAGAAATTAAAACCTTTGTAGACTTCCCTTGGTGACTCCTTGGACCTTTGAAAGTTTGAAACGGATCGCTAGAGGCCTTCCTAGTCCACGATGATCCGCCCGAAGTCCCTTTGCACAAAGCTCCTTACTTCACTTGATCAAGAATGAGAATGAAGTAAACACTTTACACTAATGGGCTAGAGTAGTGTAGAATGGTGATGTGGTTTCTTTTCTCTATTCAAAACCCTTTCCTTTTATGATCCCCACTCACTAGAAATCTCAAGAGAGCTTGGAGGAAGAAGAAGGAGATGGCAAATGCTTTTTCTCAAAGGATAATGATAAAAAATAAAAGAAAATGAGAAAAGAAAATATATATATATTCACACTCTCATCTCAAACCATGGTAAACAAATACCTAGATATTTTGCATATGAGTTAAAGCAACAAAGGAAAATAAATCAAGGGTTAAACTCATGGTTAAGTGAAGGGAGTGTGTGGAAACATTGACCATGAGATAATTCTATTTCATTTTTCTTTTCTTTAACTCAAAAACAAATATAAATACATATTTATTCACCATGTGAGTCTTGCATTGCCATCTCAAGTGTATCAACAACCATGATACCATGTATGCATATATGTGTCCATACACATCAACATGTGCATACATGCATGCATACATCACTTATAGAAAAAGGGTTTAATAAAGAATTGAGCTAAAAGTTAATGTTAAATCAACACATGATTTAACAAACCGGTCATATCACATGCGACCTGACCAATAGAAAAATGCCCGATTAATATACGGTATCACATACACGCATTTAATCGGGTCCCGCGTATATCTCGTATGCACACCACATCGTTTCGTCTGAGCTAGGAAACTCCTGTGTGGGACTCTAGGACTCGTCAATACGCCAGCAGTAGGTGATGATCATATCAAACACCCACAAGCCGTAAGCGGTCAGCTAAACGTAACGGCCACCTGGTATTGAGCGATCAGAAGAAAAAAAGCGAAGCTGTCAAAACTCCCGTCGAGCCAACTGGCAACACTTATCGTACAGTCCGGTCTCTTCATCAGATATGCTGCATATCGAGTCTAGGGATGGCATCATCGACCCCCAATAACTCAATAAGTCATGCCGATGTATGGCTTATAACAGATCGAGAAACTACTGATAACATTTATCAGTAAATCTCAGCAGCCCTGGCCAGAGACTTCCTGTTATAGCCAATAGAGCATAGCACAACATCAACCCCCAATACCGAGAGAGACGAAACCCCTCCTATCACTCATTGCCTCCATGTGCCTCGGGACTATACCCAAAATCCACCTGTTTGCACGACTCGGTAGAGCCGTGGTAGGGTGGAGATCAAAGTACAGTAGGAGGACACATAAGACTCAATGATGATCTTGGGTCTATAGACTAACCTGTACTAGTGTCACCTGAGAACTGCTATCCAAAGATAGATATAATACCGCATAGGAGTTCTCGGCGAGTTTGTTCAGTGTACCCAGTTTCCACTGAGCACCCGCATACAATCTTTGGTGTCACCACACCAGATGGATATGGGATCATCCATCGCCCATCATATGGGACAAGAATGGTATACGCTAGTCTACTGTGGAATATCGATGCCCCGTCTCGATACACCCATGACTAGGAACAGTTCAAGGATATGCTTATAAACTACACATGTCCCACTAGTATGATCTACACCATAGTCTCAGTAGTCAAGAAAATATCCTAAGGGCTTTGTCAACATGTACCAAATGAGTAAGATGCATGATCAAATGAACATGTAAAGATAAAGTAAACCAGATAGCATACTATCATGTCGAGCAAGAAAGTCATCTATATACATATATACATGTCCAAGCATCCACTATACATATAATGGCCTCTAGGGCATACATATATCTAACAATCTCCCACTTGCACTAAGGTCAATTATTGGCGTATCTTGTACCCAATATCTCAAAAAGTCGCTCATGTTGCGGCTATGGAAGGGCCTTGGTGAATGGATCCGTGGTGTTATTCTTTGTATCTACTCTCCGAATCTCAATCTCTTGGCGATCATCTCCCGGATCAAATGATATCGCCTTAGGATGTGTCTGGACTTCTAATGGGACCTTGGTTCTTTGGCGAACGCCATAGCTCCATTGTTATCACAATACAATGGTATTGGATCAACAATAGTTGGAACTACTCCTGGTTTCGCGATGAACTTCCTCATCCAGACGGCTTCCTAGGAAGCATCATTTGCAGTAATATGCTCAGTTTCCATCATGGAGACTGCAACGGTATCCTGTTTAGAACTTTTCCAACTAACCGCCCCTCCATTGAGGGTAAATACAAACATGAGATAGATTTGATGTCATTCTTATCACTTTGGAAGATGGAATCGGTAAAGGCCTCCATTTGGAGATCCCCATTACCATACACCAAGAACAATTCTTTAGTCCTTCGCAAGTACTTAAGAATATTCTTCACTGCTATCCAATGTTTCTCCCCTGGGTTGGATTGATACCTGCTTACTACAGCTAGTGCATAAGCTACATCAAGACGAGTACATAACATTGCATACATTATAGATCATACGGCTGAAGCGTAGGGTATAATGCTTATGCGAGCTCTCTCTTCATCAGTCTTCGGACAGAAGTCTTTAGAGAGAGTGATTCCATGGCAAGCGAGCAAGGCACCACGCTTGGAATCTTCCATACTAAACATTTTTAGGATGGTTTCAATGTACTTTGATTGGGACAATCCCAATAACCTCTTAGATCTATCTCTATATATCCTTATGCCCAAAATGCACGAGGCATCACCGAAGTCTTTCATTGAGAACCTTTGTGATAAGAATAGTTTGACCGATTGTAGTATAGGAATATCATTTCCTATCAAGAGAATGTCATCCACGTACAATACGAGGAATGTGACAGTACTCGCTACAATCTTCTTATAAATACATGGTTCATCTATATTTTTGACAAAATCAAATTCTTTGATTGTATCAACAAAGCAGATGTTCCAGCTCCGTGATGCCTCCTTTAATCCATAAATGGATTTGAGCAACCTACATGCCTTTCCGCTGCTCCCACTGTCAGTGAAGCCCTCTGGCTGATCCATAAAAACGCATTCTTCTAAATCACCATTTAGAAATGCAGTCTTTACGTACATCTGCCATATTTCATAGTCGTAGTGAGCAGAATAGCAAGTAGGATCCGAATGAATTTAAGCAATGCTACTGGAGGGAAAGTTTCATCATAGTCCAATCCTGGTCTTTGACGAAAACCTTTCGTTACAAGCCTTGCTTTAAAGGTCTCTACCTGTCCATCTACACCAATCTTTCTCTTAAAGATTCATTTGCACCCTACGGGTTTTATCCCAGGAGGTGCAACGTCCAAAGTCCATACTTTGTTGGTGTACATGGACTCTATTTCGGATCTCATGGCATCCAACCACTTCACTGAGTCACCACTCGTGATAACTTGCTGAAAACTAGTAGGGTCATCATCATCCATGATGCAATCTTCTCTATTACCATCAACGAGAAACCCATAGTATCTCTCTGGTGGGTGAGAAGTTCTACTAGATCTCCGGAGCGGCTGAGGTTCTTGAAGTTCTACTGCAACATCAGTTTCAACCAATTTGTCATGAGTAATTTGTGTCTCTAGAAGCTCTTCTAGTTCTACCGCATTACCATCAGTACCATTTGTAAAAATTTCATTTTCTAAAAATATGGCATGTTGAGAAACAAACACCTTTTGTTCCTCCTTGTGGTAGAATAGATATCCATATGAATATTTTGGATATCCCACAAATTTACACATGACCGACCGTGTCTCGAGTTTATCCGGATTCTGCTTTTTGATAAAAGCCGGACAACCCCATATCCTAACTCTTTTAAGAGATGGTCTCTTTCCACACCATATCTCATATGGAGTGGTAGACATGGTCTTGGTTGGAACCCTGTTTAATAGATACATTGTTGTCTCCAATGCATGTCCCTAAAAGAAAAGCGGTAACTCATCATCACTTATCATGGACCGTACCATATCTAATAGGGTACGATTCCTCCGTTCTGACACACTATTTTGATGTGGTGTGTAAGGGGGAGTGAGCTGAGAGAGAATCCCATTCTTTTTTAAGAAGTCTGAAAACTCTGTACTCAAATACTCTCTACCTCGATCCGATCGAAGTTTCTTGATGCTCAAGCCTGTCTGTTTTTCTACTTCAAGTTTATACTCCTTAAATTTCTCGAAAGCTTCGGATTTATGCTTTAATAAAAACACGTGTCCGAATCTTGAGAAATCATCAGTAAAATTAATGAAGTATGAAAAACCGCCTCTAGCATGTGTAGACATTGGTCCGCATACATCACTATGTATGAGGCTTAAGAGTTCCACAGCTCTTTCTCCGTGTCCAGTAAATGGAGTTTTGGTCATTTTACCTTTTATACAGGACTGACAAGTTGCATAAGATTTATATTTCAAAAGGATTTAAATATCCATCTTTATGTAGCTTCTTTAGTCTTGTTTCATTAATATGACCAAGTCTGCAATACCAAAGAATAGCTTCATTTATATCTGAAAATTTTCTTTTATTTGTATGTTGTATATTGAAAACTGTGTGTTGGTTTAGGATGTAAATACCGTTATTTAATGTACCATACCCAATCAACTGTTGATTCAAGTTAATGTTCATAACATTATTTTGCACCCCAAAATGATATCCTTCATTGTCCAACAAAGAAATGGATATTATATTACATAGCATACTAGGTACATAATAACAAGGGTTCAAACCCAAAATACATCCCGAAGGCAACCCCAGATGATACTCTCCTACGGATACAGCAAGTACATTGGAACCATTTCCAACCCGAAGAGTATGGTCACCAGTCTTCAAAAACTCTACTGTTTCTCAATCCCTGCATATAATTGCATATGTGAGAACTATAACCGGTATCTAATACCTAAGATGCAGAATTTATAGAAAAACAGTTTTCAGTTACAAACATACCTGAAGAGGAAGCATCAGTATGCTTCTTCTTCTTGAGATCAACAAGATACAGAGCACAGTTGCGTTTCCAGTGTCCCGACTTGTGGCAGTAAAAACATTCTCCTTTTCCACTTCCCACGGCCCCGGATTTGTCTTTCCTCTTTGCCTTTACAACTCCACCTTTCGGTTTGGTGGGTTTCTTCTTCTTCTTTTCCTTAGCCTTAGCTTTTGGGATGGAAGAGGAAGATGGCCCGGCAAGTAGAGCGGGAGTTTTCGTTGTCTTAAGCGTGCTCTCTGCACTTCTCAACATATTGAGAAGTTCAGGCAGTGATTTCTCCAAATCGTTCATATTGAAATTCATAATGAATGGAGCAAAGGCAGAGGGGAGAGACTGTAGAACAATATCAGTATATTACTCATTATCCATGGTCCATCTTAGGTCCTCAAGTTCTTCTATAAGACCAATCATCTTCAAGACAAGTTCTCCTACTGATGTGCCAGGGGCCATCTGCATCTGAAACAACTTTCGAGATGCCTCGTATCGCAAAGTCCGAGATTGCTCTGCATACAACTCCTTTGTATGAAGAAAGATGGATTGAACATCCATCTTCTCGTGCTGTTTCTGATGTATACTGTCCATAGAAGCAAGCGCGAAGCACTTGGCCGTGTCACAATCAATATCTCATGTTTTTTGGATCTCTCTATCCGAAATAGATGATTCAGGTCCTGGGACGGGTGGGGCTTTAGCAGTGAGGACATATGATACTCTATCATATGTGAATGCAATGTTCAGGTTCCTCAACCATTCTTTATAATTCGGTCCTGTCAGTTTGTTTTTCTCTAAAAGAAACTTAAGTTCCGTCATCGGTATCTGCCATTAGGAGAGAGAAAAGAAAACACTCAGCGAAATGCTCTTGCAAAGATTTAGATTGGTTATTATCTTATCTAATCGATGTCTCCCGCTGCTTTTATTAAATTTTCTTTCAAAACCTCAAAAAGAAAACTAGCCAGGATTAATTACATTCTACAGTTTCGCTAACCGGTCAGCCAGACCTGTGTCGGTACTTTGAGGGAGGTTCCCCGTGCTTTCGCACGGACCTAATTAAAATAAACCTCGTTTTCCCAGAGGTCAAACCCCGTTGACACCTTTCTAGACACCTACTGGATTAGCTAATTTTAAAGTGCAAAACTCTCCTGGGGGTAACTCTTACTCACAGTGTGATCGGGATATAGAAGGTATGCAATCTCATTGCAAATTTCAACTCTAAAAACTACTGATATGGTTTTTACCCCTAACTGCTTATGACCTTGGCTATGGTCAACATATCATAAGCACTAGTCAAGTTCTACCCGTCATTTCGTGATTAACCAGACCCACCCATATGACCCTTGACTATGATCAACATAATCACATGTGTCCTAACTGATCGCATCATATGCTTTGTAGGAAGACATCATTTAGCTACCGTACACTACGTCTTGACTATGATCAATATACGTAACACGAATACTAAGTACTCTGCTTTCTAAAATGATGGAGGGTTGCGGATGGTTTTTATAAAAACCTTTAACGCTTTGAACTTGATCTCGTTGTAGAATCAAAATAGTTTAGAAAAAGGAGTGGCTTAAGCTCCGTATCTTTTGAAACTTGCATTTTTCATAAAAAGGCCGAGTGGGTTTCAAATCTGATTCTACAACATCTTTAGGTTTCTTTTTCTTTACATTAATGTTATTAATTTAGTCCCATCATTTAAATTCCTAAGCCATCACAGAAAAGAAATGAAAATAGAACGTACACTTATGCCATCCGCATTCGCCACAGTGTCCCGTTATGCACCGTTAGGTTACTTAACTAACGGCATAGCGGGGCGGGACTAGCGCGGGTGTAAAACATAAGCAACGTTTATTATATATCATATATATAATAATAATCCATTCGTCTCAGATATTAAGTAATCACATCACAGAATATCAACAGCAGAAGCACATATGAAAATATAGGATATCTAGGAGGTCCGTATTTTGTATTCAGCCAACAATAGAAAATACGGATTCCACGGTCGCGATGAATAGCCAAGCCCACACCCCTAGACCCATACGAGAGCGGCAAGTGACCCTACCAATTCTAGAGTTTAGGAGACCCGGTCTCGACTCCTCGAGATAGCCTCCCACTGAACCCTAGAACCAGGTCACTTGTGCTCCCCTCCTTAGGTTTATCCTAATGCGGAAAAGTAAATAATATACAATGATGGTGACAACATCCTCAACCCGGAAGTGCCCCAAATAAAAGAATATTACATACATTTGATATTTACTTGAATGAAAATAAAAACTCTCATCTTACATAAAACCTCGGTATTCAATCACGAAAATCCTGCACATCATATCTCAGCAACACATAATATCACATATCATCAACGTAAGAAAGTATGCGTACCCCGATTGTCGTTGATGTATAGCAACGAAATCGGCGATACACCACATACTACACTTACGGTCGCAGAAAAGAAAGTGAAAAACAACAACAATTGCAATTATCACATTCACATATATCAAGACGATGTTAAACGTTTCGATCGAATTAACAAAACACCCACAAATTACCCCGAGAGCTCAACACTTGAGCAAAGTCAAAATACCCAAAAACGTGCCACAGTGTCTATGGACCAGCCGTAGAAGGGTTAACCAATGCCTCACCTATGACACCACGAAACTACGGCAACCCCTAAGGTTCAATCGCGGTTCCGTGGGTATAGAATCGAGTTAAGGTTTTGTGTTCTTCTAGAGGGTCCATAGGGATACTTGCACGATTTTCCGAATACTTTCAATTTGGGAAAATTACAACTCTTGAAAATTTCAGCGGTGGTCTAGTTGTGGGGTTCGAAGTTCGTTCGAACTGTTAAACATTGTCTAGGTTACCATTACAGGGTAAAAATATACGACTACGAAACACTACGAATTAGCCTCTAATCAAAATAAACATCACATGAAATTTTGGGCTAAACAAACAATACCTGAAACCCCAAATCCTACAGAATAGAGCACTGGTGAAATATGAAGTGGAACAAGGGAAAGGGGGCCAGCCTGGCCGGATTTTCAAGCTTTGTGCTCGGCCAAAATCCGAGAAATAGGCCTCGTATTTCATCTGTGTTCATAGTGTATCACATACAGTCTTCTGCAGTTGTTTAAATAATTTTAAAACGACTTTTTAAAAAATTTACAGAGAGCAAATTTAGGGTTTCGTAATATCGTATTTTTCGGAGTTGTTTTCGTTTTCGTGATAGTTATAATATCGTGTCTAAATTTCTAGCTTGGCTCTGATACCACTGTTTGGGATTCCTTAGCACCATGCCTAGGGTTTGCAAGCATCATACATGCCACAATAAAAATTTGGAGAGGTGCTAAACAATCTAACCATGAATCTTAACTAGAATTTTAGGGTAACAACTAATAGTATCACATACTATAAAGAATCTATCACTAAGTGGAGAAATTACAACCTTTGTAGACTTCCCTTGGTGACTCCTTGGACCTTTGAGAGTTTGAAACGGATCGCTAGAGGCCTTCCTAGTCCACGATGATCCATCCGAAGTCCCTTTGCACAAAGATACTTGCTTCACTTGATCAAGAATGAGAATAAAGCAAACACTTTACACTAATGGGCTAGAGTAGTGTAGAATGGTGATGTGGTTTCTTTTCTCTATTCAAAACCCTTTCCTTTTATGATCCTCACTCACTAGAAATCTCAAGAGAGCTTGGAGGAAGGAGGAGGAGATGGCAAATGCTTTTTCTCAAAAGATAATGATAAAAAAATAAAAGAAAATGAGAAGAGAATATATATATATATATATATATATATATATATATATATATATATTCACACTCTCATCTCAAACCATGGTAAACAAATATCTAGATATTTTGAATATGAGTTAAAGCAACAAAGGAAAATAAATCAAGGGTTAAACTCATGGTTAAGTGAAGTGTGTGGAAACATTGACCATGAGATAATTCTATTTCATTTTCCTTTTCTTTAACTCAAAAACAAATATAAATACATATTTATTCACCATGTGAGTCTTGCATTGCCATCTCAAGTGTATCAACAACCATGATACCATGTATGCTTGTATGTGTCCATACACATCAACATGTGCATACATGCATGCATACATCACTTATAGAAAAAGGGTTTAATAAAGAATTGAGCTAAAAGTCAATGTTAAATCAACACTTGATTTAACAAACCGGTCATATCACATATGACCCGACCAATAGAAAAATGCCCGATTAATATACGGTATCACATACACGCATTTAATCGGGTCCCCGCGCATATCTCATATGCACACCACATCGTTTCGCCTGAGCTAGGAAACTCCTATGTGGGACTTTAAGACTCGTTAATACGCCGGCAGTAGGTGATGATCATATCAAACACCCACAAGCCGCAAGCGGTCAGCTAAACGTAACGGCCAGCCGGGTATTGAGCGATCAGAAGAAAATAAGCGAAGCTGTCAAAACTCCCGTCGAGCCAACTAGCAACACTTACTGTACAGTCCGGTCTCTTCATCAGATATGCTATATATCGAGTCTAGGGATGGCATCGTCGACCCCGATAACTCAATAATTCATGCCAATGTATGGCTCATAACAGATCGAGAAACTACTGATAACACTTATCAGCAAATCTCAACAGCCCTGGCCAGGGACTTCCTGTTATAGCCAATCAAGCATAGCACAACATCAACCCCTAATACCGAGAGAGAAGAAACCCCTCCTATCGCTCATTGCCTCCATGTGCCTCGGGACTGTACCCAAAATCCACCTGTTTGCACGACTCAGTAGAGCCGTGGTAGGGTGGAGATCAAAGTACAGTGGGAGGACACACAAGACTCTATGACGATCTTGGATCTACAGACTAACATGTACCAGTGTCACCTGAGAACTGCTATCCGAAGATAGATATAATACCACATAGGAGTTCTCGGCGAGTCCGTTCAGTGTACCCAGTCTCCACTGAGCACTCACATACAATCTTTAGTGTCACCACACCAGATGGATATGGGATCATCCATCGCCCATCATATGGGACAAGAATGGTATACGCTAGTCTACTCTGGAATATCGATGCCCCATCTCGATACACCCACGACTAGAAACAGTTCAAGGATATGCTTATAAACTACACGTGTCCCACTAGTATGATCTGCATCATAGTCCCAGTAGTCAAGCAAATATCCTAAGGGCTTTATCAACATGTACCAAATGAGTAAGATGCATGATCAAATGAACATGTCAAGATAAAGTAAACTAGATAGCATACTATCATGTCGAGCAAGAAAGTCATCTATATACATATATACATGTCCAAGCATCCATTATACATATAATGGCCTCTAGGGCATACATATATCCAACAGTGTAACACCTTAGATTGTGATTAGTGGCTAATTATACTTTAATATATGGTTTTTAGTAAAAAATATACCAAAACGATTTTCAAATATTTTATCAAAATTAATGAATGTTTTATTAGAATTTATTTAGGCTTGCACACACATGTGCATGTAAACTAGAGTTAAGTGTTAGGGTTAAACCATGCTTAGCAACCATGGTGGACTAACCCTTTTCTTTTAAGCTAATTTGAATTTGCTAAGTGTTTTAGTTTTTCTTTTTAAAATAAAATGAATTGTAGTGTTTAGGTGTTGACTTGAGTAGGTGAGAGAGAGAGGGGGCATGATGGGCTTGCCCATGCTCACATTTAATGAGGAGAGAGAGGGGGGTTTGACTCTCTTGTGCTCTCATTCTCTTTTGTTTGCAAACACTCATTTTTCTCACTTCTCTCTCACTTACACACACACACCCTACAACAACAGCAGCAGCTGCAGAACCAACAGCAACAGCAGCAGAAGTAGCAGCAGCAGCCCTTACAGCAACAACAGCAGCAGCATCTGGAGCAGCAGCAACAACACCAACAACAGCAACATCAACACCAACAACAACAACATCAACACCACAACAACAGCAATAGCAGTAGCAAGTAACAGCAACAGAAGCAGTAGCAACAGCAGCCAGCAGCAAGGCAGCAGCAGCAACAGCAGCTCAGTAGCAACAGCAGTTGCAACACCTCCTCCTCCCCTTCTTCTTCTCCTTCTTTTTGCACCTAGGATCTACTGAGGTATAATTTCCTAAGCCCAACTTCTTTGTTTGCTAGACTTTTAGTTGTTAGCTTAAATTAGTGTTTTATGTGGTCATTAGTGCTAGATTTGTGTTTTAAGTGAAGATTTAGCTAAGTTAGGGTTGTTATAGCTTAATGAACCTAATTAGGTGTTATATATGCTGTGAAAACCTAGTAGTATCACTAGATTTAGCTTAATCACCTTAAAGTCGCAAACTTGAAACTTTAAAATACGGTTTTGGAGAATAATGTAGGATATATGAGATCTGCTTCAACTGTGATCATTTTCTAGCTTAGCAAACACATACAGATTAGTGTGCAGGCTTTTTAGGCTAGTATGTTGAAATCCGAGCCCACCACCTTCCTACAAATCTGGCGACCATCCCCCAAATTCCGGCATCGCCGGCCCCCTGATGTTCTGAGTGTTGGTGCTTTGTGTAGGGGGGTATCTGTGGGGATTTTTCTGTGGTTGGTATTGTTTAGTTTTTGGGGTTTAGCAGTTGGTGAAATCTGAGAGAGTTTGAGTTAGTTTTAGTGTTTTTGGGGACTTTGACGATAATGTGATGGTTTAGTTGGAGAATAGAATGATTCAGGGTGATTATAGTTAGATTAGCTATAATTTGTGCTAGTGGTATCATTTAAGTCTAGTAGTTTCACCTAGCATCTCTTGTGCACCCTATTGTTGCAAACTTAGTGTTTTAAAACGTTTTTAAACTAAACCTTAGGATACATGGAATCTGCTATATCTAGGGTAGTAATTTTGGTAAGCAAACATATACACTAGGCTATGATTTGTGCTAGGATCATAGTGTTGAAATCTGAACCCATTCCACCGGTTTTTGGCCGATACCACACCCATAGCCGCCGGCCCAATTGATTGGAAATGTGTTGGATTTTTGCAGGTAGCTGTCTGTAGGTATTGTGAAGGGTTTGGTCTTGTTTGATTTACTTGTTTCTGCTCCAGATTAAATCTGGAGCCTATTACCTATATTTTGCGTAGCGGGACTTGCGCGACACGTGCGATACGAGTCGGGTTGGTTTGCTGTGTGTCCCAGCGTGTCTCTGTGTGCCACAGGGTGTCACGTTGGGTTTTGGTGTGTGCACACACGTTACGTATACACACGCGTTTAGTTCGCGACGCGAGTTTCTTGTTTGGTTTTAATATCGCGTTTTTGCAGGATCTTAGCTTATATGTATTCTTTGTGTAAATTCTAGGTTCGCAGGCGGGTACGTCGGACGCCGCAAAGAAGGGAAAGCAGATAGTCGGCTACACTTAGCACGAGACACGTGAGTAGATTTAACATCTACGGGGAAATCGCCCATATGGCGTTAAGCGTCAGGGCGTGATAGGATATTGTAGTCGCATATATGTTTATGTGTATATTGTCGTGCATATATACTATTGTAGCATACCCCTCTTTTGTTGCATATAGAAATGGTAGTTATATAACACCGCACTGTCACTAACGGTTCAACCTGCACGAGCACTATTTGTATGTCCCACTCACACCGTTAGTGATTGCCATGACACTCGCACTAAAGGATTGCTACGAACCATACATCATTTTGATTACCGCATCATTAATGATTAGATATGTTTCTGCCGCATATTGCGCACATGCACACTGTATATTCTATCCATACTTGCGCACAAGCGCACTGTATATTCATATTGGTGCACGCACACCTTGACATATTCATACTTGCGCAAATACACACTGTGTATCCATATTAGTGAGCATATACATTGCTACACTCATATTTGCGTATATATCCACTTGCACATCCATACCTATATGCATACATACGTTACATACATGGATGATATTGACTTGATTTCTAGAAAATAGGGACCGCATGACATATTTTCAAAACTGGATCCTTTTAAAAGAGCGGTTTTCCCTTTTTACTCTTAATGTCATACGACAAATTGCATGGATTTACGCATTGAATTTTGGATTCATGTGATTTCTGGATTTGAGAACCGTGGTATTATTTTAAGAAAATATGCACTGTTTTGAAAACCCGGTTTCTCTTGATATGATATTTCAGTGCGTCCACCATGAGTTTTCTCGGTTCATAAGATCTTGTGTGAGTATACCCGATTCGAGGAGTGGTAGGCACCGTCTGCAGGTACATGGTGGACCCGGTATGGTACCCCGGGGAAAGAAGACTCGTATAGTTAGACGGTGAGCCCGGCGGAGGGACTACTACCTACCGGTGATTGGTTGGACCTGGCGGTTATCCAGTGGATACTAACCAGAGTCGATAGATGGATACGGGACGACCCGTACTGCCGGGGCCGACGGTCGATACCGCAGACGGAGCCCGTAGGCCGATCCGAACTGACGGAGCCCGATACTTGAGGATTTGCGTGTCGATGTTGAACACGGTGATTTCATGATATTTTCGAGTGCCGATGTTGGGTACTCACGATTCTATGAGATTTACAGGATTTGAGAGCCGATTAGAGTGACGGCGCCTGAGTTGTACTGGGATTTGGGTGCATTGATGGGCACCGGTTATTTTTCCACGTTGATATTCCGTGTAGATGATATTTTATCCCATGCTCAGTATTCATTGTTATGCATCTCATCCTGTAGTCATAGTACCTGATAGAGTACCTTGGCATGGTTATTGCATACCCTGCTCATCATATATAGATGTTATTAAATTGTACTTGTTTGCATGATTATTGCGTATCCAGTTCATCATATAGATATTATCTGTTGGCATATGTTAGAGTATCGCAGTACGTGCATACTCGCGATTACCTTTATATGTTATCTACTATTCACGAGTTAGCAACTCACCCCCGTTGTGCCACAGTGTTTGCAGGTTGCCCCTTAGAGTAGTTGCGGCATGGCTACTTTCTTGTATCTTTTGCTACAGATACCACTGCAGTTGGCGCGTGAGCCCTTTTGCTGATAGGTGGGTTTTCGCGGTATCTGTTTATTTTTCAGTTGTACACTCTATTGTATCTAGTACTCTCCATCTACTATTCATGTATTGACTTAGAGACCAGTTGTGAGGACGATGTATATTATTTTGTACTCTGGTGTCGAGCTCGTTGTGAGCCAATTTTATTTATGCAGCTTTATCTTTTATGATGTTTTTCATTTATATTGCTCATTTCTTCGTTACGGCGTTGTATATTACTATTGTGGTGGTTGTTTCCGCCGTTGGGCGTGATTGCTCCTGTAACAATCCTAATTTTCTTATACACTTTTTCCTATACAAATTTTTAAATTAATTTTTTCAAAATCCAAAAAGGGGTATTTATTGCCTGAGCACAAGACTTAAGTAATTAATTAGTAATTTAATTACAAGAAGGAGCTTGTGGCTCATTGGTAATACCTTGCACTGCTGAACCAAGCCACCAGAGTTCAAATCCCCTGCCTCACATTATTTTTTATATTATTTTGTTTTAAATTCTTTGGAAGCCCAACAGTCCAAACATCATAACTCCCAAAACTTAAACTACACCTGAAAAAGTAAATATACCATAGTTACGTCAGGAGACCCCCCACCTTCCCATGCCCCGACTCGGCCCGACTCTGGCCGGCGCCGCCGGCCGGACTCGGCCGGACGGTCGAGTCGACAACTGCAAAGTTGTGTCTCTTCGCCTTCCTAACCCCCCCTACACACTTTAAATCTTCAGATCGGTTCCAGGATGCCCATTAACACCTAATTACTCCAATTTTTAATGAATTTTCTATATTTTTATATTTTTTTAATTTAAAAACCTTTCACCTATCCTACCCCTAGCCTACCCTATAAATACACCCCCTCCCCTCTACCTTCTCATCCCAAAATCCTAAGCTCGCTCTCTCAAAATTTTCCAAGAGTTGTGTACTTTGAAAACAAGCTTGCGGCGAAGCTCCGACGAAATTCCGGCGGAAATTCCGGTGGCGTTTTTAGGAACTACCGGCGACGACGCAACACATCGGCAATCCCTTTAGTTCCCCCTCACTCTAGAGTAATCAAAAACCCGTAAGTCTCTTTCTATCTCTCTCTTCCCTATTCAAGAAAATACGGAATTACAAACCCGACGGAATCGGAACAAATCCGATTTCCGATTCGGTTTTCTAAAAATTTCACTTCTCACTAATACAATCATAATTAAATATCCTTATGTTGACTACTAAACACTAATCAAAGAATCTGAACAAGTTTCACCACATGAAATGATAGCTTTCTCAATTTACCGTATTTTTCGCTTAAATACCACAATGTTTCACTCTTTCTTTTAACACCGTCAAACTTGCTATACATTTATAGTAGATCACGAGGTAACGACCTACCTCCTCACACACTTACATACAATCTATTACGATACCATTGAAACCGTAGAATACGAGAAAACAAGAATTTACATTTAAATACCATATACTTAATAAAACTATCATAAAAGATTTAGAGTTGATACACTTTTAAATAAATACTTCTTATTAGGAAAATACGATAAGTTGTGGACATCGGTCGTTTATCTAAACATGATTTTGTGGTGTCTAGGCTAGGCAAGTGAGAAAGGTAACTTTAAAAGGACCGTCTCACGGTGATTCGTGAGCGGATCCCTCTTTTCCTCATTTATACTTACCTGGCCACAATTGGCGGTGAAGAGGCGATTTGAGGCATCTAACATCTTGTCGTTTAGACCATTTAGAAATATGCTAGTTGACTTAGAAACCCTAGAATCTAAAATACGGAAAATTGACATTTTTACAAATAAATACCTTTTACTTTATAAAACCGTTTTCTAAACGATTTAGTATTTTACAATCTTTGTAAAGCGTCGCTACAACCCATTTTTGGGGAACCCGTTCGGTATGGTGCGGATTATCGCACATTCTCGGGCTTAGTAGTGCGAGATTCAGACCTCCGCAAGGAGCATTCGGTCTCGAAAGATTTAAAATACGACATCTTAAGAAAATGAGATTTTTAGAATATAAAATATATATATTAAAATTATTTTTATTATAAATATATGTATATTTATCATTAAAATACCTATTTTGTTATGAGATAAATATTCCACCTTTTCTAAAAATCACAAGAATAAATTTACACTAAAATACCATGAATTTCAAATAAATCAATATTACAGATAAATATTCCACCTTTTCTTGTGTATTTATTTTATATTGCTTAGATATGCTTAGCGTATGTACTTCTGAGTATATACGTAGCGGACCAGTCGCGTCCCCTTCGCCGTACACTGGGAACCGAGGCGTGACAGCTCCCGTTTGGGGATACTTTATTCTTATTGTATGTCATTTTTACTTATATCTTGTCTTGTACCCGATTTCGGAGCTAGTTTTTACAAAGGAGATGCTGCCGAAATTTTTAAGAAAACAACTTAAACTTTAAAGAACTTTACTAAATTACTCAAGGTTTTATAAATGTTTTAACAAATGTTTTCATTAAATGTTTTCAACACTCACTATTTTTAATGGTTTTGATTTCTGAGTTTCGGCTTACTTAGTCGCGTTACGCCTGTAGACGTTACGTGGTTAAGTGCCGGTCACGGGCCGAACTTCGGGTCGTGACAAACAGTTAGGCACCTCTAGTAGGGTTTAAAGTGCGGTGGAAGCAGTAATTTTAAAAATCTAAAGAGATATAACAAACCCAAACCAAGAATCAAACCAAACTACTAAACTTTTCACTAATCTAGTAAGTTAAAAATAAGAGTTGGTGGACTACAATCTTTGCAGCGCATTAGCCACCTCTCCATGGACTCTGGCTAGTCTTCACGAAGCCAAAACAAGCTTGCTCGATGATCTCCTCGCCGAAGATGATCCACCTTGAGATAACTCCAATACAAGCTTTAGTTTCAAATTGATTTCATCAAAATGAAGCAACCCACTAATTAAACTTGCTAAGAATGATTAGTATGAGATATAGAATAATTATCTCACTTAATTTTTCTCTTTTTGTTTCCTTTCCTCACTTGAAGAAAAATCAAGAGGAAGAAGAAGAAGCATGGAGGAGATGAGCAAGTATGAAAAGATATAAGGTTCAAAAAAGAACAAAAATAAAAATGAGTCACCAAAGAAAACATCTCATAAATCCTACAACCATACATTAAACAAGACTCATTCTCTTTTAAAAGTGTTCTCATTGTCCATATAATTCTCATATACCCATCTCCAATGTATCATCATCCATGACACAATATTTATATCAAATATAAATATATTAACAAAGAGAAGAAAATAATTAAGTGAGCATGATATTAGTTAATATATAAATATATCAATATATAAATATACATTTAATTATTAAATCAACACTTGATTTAATAATCCGGCTATATCATATATATCAACTAATATCAATAAACACCCGATAAAAATACGTGTATCAAATACACGTGTTTAATTGAACTCCTGCACGTATCTCTATACGTGCTAAATATCGTTTCACATGTGCTGGGAAACCTCTGTGTGGGACTCTAAAGACTCGACAATACGCTGGGAGTAGGTTAGGATCATATCCATAGCCTACAAGCACGTCAGCGATACTAGCTGCACGTAACGGCTACCCAGGTATTGATTGAAAGAAGGTCAACGAGCAAGCTCATCTGTGTTTTCTATAGTGCCCTCAAGTCAATTATTGGATCGCAGGCACGCGATTGCGGTGATTGAAGGAGGACGTATACTGGTAAAACAGTCTTACTAGAAATGATAGTATGCTATCTGGTTTGTCTTTATCATCATATATCTGCTTTAGGTAGCTTTACTGATCACTATTACATGTTGATAGAGCCCATAGGATTCTTGATTGACTACCAGTATTATGATGGCGATCATATACGTGGGAGCTGGGTGGTCTATAGGCACATCCTTAAATGTCCCTGGTCGTGGGAGTTTCGATACTCCAGAGTAGACTAGTGTATACTGATTGAGACCCCGATGAGGGGCGGTGGCCGGTCTCACAAGCAATTGGTGTTAGTTTATTCACCTAAGATTTATACAGGTACTCATTGGGTTATGAGTATACCGGACGGACTCGCCGAGAACATACTAGTTGGTATTATACCTATTGTCAAATAGCAGTTTCCTGGTGATATGTGTACAGATTAGTCTATCGACCTTAGATCGTCATTTGTCTCGTGTGAGTTCCCATTATGCTTTGATTACTACTCTACCACGACTCAAAGGAGTCGTGCAAACAGGTTTTAGTTGGGTACAGTCCCGAGCCACATGGAGGCAATGAGCGAATTGTTGGGGGATTTGTCTCTCCCGGTATTGGGGGTTGATGTCGCGGTTGTGCACGGGTGGCCATCACCAAAAATCCTTGGCCAAGATAGTCGAGAATTACTGATCTAGGATCGGTAGTTTCTCAGGTGGTGATAGGCTTCATACCGACACTAAATGTCGCATTATTAGGGGTCTGATTTTATCCACTCCCTAGACTCGATATGCGATACTCATAGACGAATGGACCGGACTGTACGGATATTGTCACTGTTAGGCTCAGTAGGGGTTTCAGGATGAGTTTGCTCGTCGGGCTCCCTTTCGCTCAATACCTGGAAAGCCGTTACGTACAGCTAGTGCCGCTGACATGCTTATGGTTAAACCACTGCCAGCGTATTGACGAGTCTTTAGAGTCCCACACTGAGGTTTTCCCTGCTTCCGGCGAAACGATGTAGAGGCTGTATGGTTTTACGCCAGGGTTCGATCACATGCATATACTTGTGCACGGATGATGTTCGGACGGATAATACTAGTGGGCTTTGGTTTAAGCCGGATCCTAGTATTATATTTGTTGGATTATTTTCGTCTTTTTGTATTCGTATTCTTCGGAATACGGATGCGGGTATGTATATACGGTTGAGGGGTATCCTTGTAATTTATTACAAGATTACTTTTAGAAGATTACACCTCATCATGGTTTAGACCTTTTTGGATTAAAAGGTTATTGTGGTGTAGGATGAGGTATTTATTGCATTTTTGTGGCATGGCTAATTAGTGACCCATGGTTACTATTCTAGCATGCTTAGGGTTTTTGTTTGTTGTGAGATTATGTTGACTTGAGATATTTTTTGTTGACTAAGACATTTTGGAGACATGGACATTTATGTGATTTTTCCATTATTTCTTATCACACATACACAAAAACAAAAACACAAGCCATTATTCATTTCTTTTTCTCTTTCTTGAGTTGCTCTCAACACCTCATCCTCATGGCATCTTCTTCTTCCTCCACCCAAACCCTCTCATGTGTTGAGAAATATTGGGTGTATTAAGACAAATCAATCCTTCATCACTCTCTACTTCTTCTACCGTATCTAATGTAGCAATCTAGGTACCCTAGTTACCTCGGAAATGAGATTGGAGCTCGTTGCATAGACTCTCGAGTGGATCATCTTCGATGGAGGGAGACCGGACATCAAGCTTGATCAAGAAGCTCCTACGAGCTTTGGATGATGGTTGAAGACCGAAGGACGCGGATCTATTCGGTATAACCATTCTAACTGCTTTGCATGTTTTGTTATGTAGGGCTTATGGGTCGATCCAGGTTATCGGATTGTTCTAGCATCGGTTTTTGAAAATTTTTGTTCCGCAATGGCCACGGTTTGATAGCCGGGGTTCTTGCATAACCCAACATGGTATCAGAGCCACTCCATAAGCATTAGTTAACTCATTGAGACATTAGAAATCCGTCGTTTTTGTCATGCAAAAACTGCCGACAAAAATAGTTCCGAAAACTGAAAGTTTGAGATGTTTGCACACCCCGCGGGCTCACGGTTTGAACTGAGAAGCCACAGGATGGTGCATAGGCACCCTTGGGAACCCTCGGAGGGGGACCAAATGGCTGGGCCCACTCCCCAAGACCACCACAAGGTGGTCTTGGCGGTGAGGACCCGTAAACTGCCCCACCTTGGGCAGTTTCGGGTCTGCCTCACCCCCTGGCCACCTCGTGGTGGCCTCGGGGGTGGGGTACCCCCTATAGGCCCCCCGACTCAAAGTTAACTTTGTGCTCTAACTCTCCGCGAAGGTTCGGGCGCGTTTCGTTTTGATTCGGACTTCCGAATTGACTTTAAACGGTCGGTTTTTGGAACTTTAGCTCACTGTTTTTTTTCATAGTTTTGGAAATTGGTTTAGTTTTCTAATTGCGTGCGGAATTCTAATGTCGTAGTTTTCAGTACATACATTACTATCTGCGACCGTGAATGTTATTAGAGTGGTACAACTCGTCTAACTGCTATATACTCTTTTAAACGGGTTTGCGAATGTAACATTCGCGTTGATGTTCTGTGTTATGCTGTGGTTGTGGCGGGATCGTCATGTGGATAGCTTGGGTGCAATGGTAGTACAGTTTGGGTTTATTTGTACATTTGATATTGCGGGGCGAGCGTCTGACATGTAGACTGCCGTCACCACCAATTTGTATATTATTTGTTTGGGGCACGACCGGGTTGAGGTCGATGTCACCGTTGTACATATTCTTTTCTTTTTGTACTAGGATTACCCTGCGATGGAGTGCACGGTTAGCCGGGTTCTATAGGGCAATGGGCCCGTATCTCATGGCGGTGAGACGGAGGGGGCCTCACTCTAGAATTGGCGGGCTATTCGCCACACTTGTAGGGGGTACAGGTTGACCCAAGAAGGGATGCTCAAATTACCGGATTCCGTGAAGTGCCGGGTGGCTCATTCACGTTGTTGATTAGGGTTGCCTCACTTTTGGGATTGGCGGGTAACTTGCCGCGCTCGTAGGGGTCTAGGTTTTTATTGCACAGGCTATCCACACGACCAGGGGAACGTCGGATTTCACTTGCGGTTCAAAGGAAACCCGGGGCTCCCAGATTATCAGTATTGTTCTGTGATACTTATCACTTATCTGTGATGTTGCATATATCATGCCTGGAACGATTATTATATATTGTTATATATATATTAGTAGATGTTGTATATGTTTTGCACCCGTGCTAGTCCAGCCCCCGCTCTGTCGTTAGTTAAGTAACCTAACGGGTGATGACGGGGCCCAGTGGCGAATGCGGATGGCATATACGTACATCATACTTTCGTTCTTTTCTGGTGTGATTAATTGATAGGATTGCGATGATTCTGATCAATGCAAGCAAAACAGACCTATTTAATATTGTTGGAACAGTTTTCAAAAGTTTTTATTACAAGGACATTTTCTTTTGTTTTGCACAGCGGTATTCGGTTATGAATATCCAGCACTTCATTCGACGAGGCAAAAGCCGAGATCCCTTCACCAGGAGTGACCTCTTTGGCAGAAGTTTGCGTCAGGATAATAACTTCACTATAGTCAATTACTTTTTTGCTTTGCATCGAGATATTCAGTTGGGAATATCCTACACCTCATTCCATAAGGAAAGAGCCGAGATCCCTTCACCGGGAGTGACCTCTTTAGCAAAAGTTTTCGCCACTATATATTTGTAAAGGTATCTGGTTCCTTCAACGATATCAAGTTCATTACGTTAAAGGTTTTTCGCCAAAAACTATTCGTGACCCTCCATCATTTCTGACGGGTACCACTTAGTATTCATGCTATGTTTGCTGGCCTTCGTCAAGGCATAGTGTATGGTAGCTATTTCTTACTTTTCTGTTGCATAGATAGATGCGTTGGTTTGGGATAGTCGTACTACTATGTTGGCCTTCGTCAAGGGTATGTACGGGTGGGTTCAAATTAACCTGGACAATGATGGGTAGAACTTGACATGTGAGTTATGATATATTTTCCTTTGTCAAGGTCATAATAGCATGTGGCAGAAATCACATCGGGAGTTTCAAACATACAGAAAACTTGCCAGGCATATGCATACCTTCTAGAGTGTGATAACTTGAGTGGATTCCATCAGGTTATCATGCGATGATAGTTGGATCCCGATTCCCACTGATGAGTTAGTTTACTCCTCGGGTGATTTTAGATGATCCCGACTAATTTTTCTTTTGGATTTGGAGGAAAATTTGAGGATACAGTGGGAGACATCCTAATTAGATAAAATGATTAACCATTCTGATCTAGGTTAGAGTGCACGCTGAGTGTTTCTTTTCTCTCCCTCTTTGGCAGTGACCATGGCCCGACCCTAGACTAGAACTCATAAATCAAGTTAACCGAACCTTCTTAAAACACACTGGCTTTGGATTGTCAGAGTTGCATACTTCATTGCCACTCCTGCTTTTACCTTTTGCTTTTCTCCGAAACATTCCGTATCACTATGAAGATCCATATTTATTGGATATGACCATCGTATGTTACATACGAACTCGAAGAAACTTGTTTCGGATTCGAGAATAGTTTCCGGTACTGGAGAAATTGAATAGGACTATTCAGTTGTCTTTTCCTTTTACCTTCTCTCAGATTGTAAGGGCTCCTAGGATTAGGAAAGGGTACATCTATTGCGCTTATTGGATAGTCTTCTTCCAAAACATAGGCAGGTGCCGAAAGGTGGAGAAAGAAGAAAACCAATTAGCCTAAGTGAGATGTACAGAAAGTAATAAGTAAAGACAAATAAAGGGATTAGAAAGAAGGCAAAGTAAATTGCGACTGCTATCATTCACGACCAACCCGCGTATATCATCGCCACTCCTACTTCACGTTGGCATTTCTCTAGAACACCCTGTATCACTACGAAGATCCATATTTATTGGATAATCCATCGTATAGTTACATACGAACTCGAAGGAACTTGTTCCAGTTCGAGAATGGATTCTGGTTCAGGAGAAATAGAATAAAGATTATTCAGTTGTCTTTTGTTAGTTATATGTATGCCCTAGAGGCCATTACTATACACAGGATGTATATTGTAGTGGATGCTTGGACATATATAGGGAGGACTTTCTTGCTCGACATGATAGTATGCTATCTGGTTACTCTTTACCTTAACGTGTACACTGATTGTCTCTCTGTTACATGTTGGTAAAGCCCTTAGGATGTGTACTTGACTACCTGGAATATGATGCGGATCATACTAGTGGGGACATGGGAGTCCATAAGTACATCCTTCAAGGTCCCTAGTCGTGGGTATATCGAGACGGGGCATCGATATACCAGAGTAGACTAGCGTATACCTTCTCGACCCATACAGATGGGCGATGGATGATCCCATATCCATTGGTGTTTGACATCGGAGATGATATACGGGTGCTCAATGGATACTGGGTACACTGGACGGACTCGTCGAGAACTCCTAGATAGTATTATACCTTACGTCAGATGGCAGTTCTCTGGTGACACTGGTACAGAGTAGTCTGTTGACCCGAGATCGTCATAGAGTCTTGTGTGGTTCCCACTGTGCTTTGATTTCCACCTTACCACGTCCAAGAGGGCATGCAAAACGGTGGTTTTTAGGTACAGTCCCGAATCACATGGAGGCAATGAGCGATAGGAGGGGATTCGTCTCTCCCGGTATAGGGAGTTGATGTTGCGCAGTGTTCGATTGGCTATAACCGGAAATCCCTGGCCAGGGTTGCTGAGATTTACTGGTAAGTGTTACCAGTAGTTTCTCAAACTGTTAAAGACCTCATATCGACACGACTTATCGAGCTATTGGGGTCTGACGTTTACCACCCCTAGGCGAGATATGCGACATATCAGACGACGAGACCGGACTGTACGGTAAGTGTTACTGGTTGGATTCACAGGAGTGTGAGCGGGCTTTCTCGTCGATCTTCTGATCGCTCAATACCCGGGTGGCCATTACGTTTAGCAGACCGCTTGCGGCTTGTGGGTGCTTGATATGATCATCATCTGCTACCGGCGTATTGACGAGTCTTTAGATTCCTACACAGAGGTTTCCTGGCTCAAGCGAAACGAAATAGGAGCGCATATGAGATATGTGCGGGACCGAGAATAATGCGTGTATGTGATACCGTATTTCATTCTCGCGATGAATGTATCGATTGGTTATATGCGATATAACCTAGTTATCGAATTAAGGATTGGTTCGATAAGCCGATGCATAGGATACTAGTCGGTTATATGCGATATGACCGGATCGTTAAATCAAGTGTTGATTTAATGATTTAGTGTATAATTATATATTTGATATATTACTTTGCATTAACTAGTATTGGTTCACTTTAAATGTATTTTCTCACTTGAATTGTGCAAGTTGTATATGTGATATACTTTTATGCACATGTTTGTATCATGTTTGATGATACATGCTTTTTTTTGGCTTTGTGTAAAGACTTATACCATGGTTATGATAATGGTTAGGGTTTTACTTACTTGTTTATTTATCTATTGATTTTTGAGAAATAGATAAATGGAAAACAAAATGGTTTTCCTTCTTTCTTTTATGAAGCTTATTGAAGCTTCATGAAGCTTTGACCAAATGACCATTTTGTCTTCTTGTGTTAACCCTAACCATTCACATAACTCTAGTTAGCTCTCTACACTTGACCATGGTTTGATTATGATAAGAATTATTTATTCTTTTCTATTCTATTAACTTATCATAATATTATCATCATCTTCTTCTTCTTCTTCAAGAAGAAACATTGCCTCCATCAATGGCATCTTGAGAAAAAGAGTGAGAAATCCAATTCTAAAGTGAACCCACTTCCTATTTCTTCATCCTCTACCTCTTGCCAAGTAGTATAGGGTGTTTTCTTCACAAGTTTCATGACTTGGTGAAGTGGGAGCTTGATCTTGTGATGCCTCGACGTAGATCATCTTCGGCATCGTAGTCGATGACCTAGCCCGCCCATTTCTCCGATGAAGCCGACGCTAGAGCCCGGGATTCGATTTGGACAGCGAGGAAACTTCATTGCGGAGCTATGGAGGTGGAGGACCGGATCTACAAAGGTTGCATTTCCGTTCTTTTAGTTAAGTTATTAACTAGTTTCTTTTGTCGCCTAAAATTCTAGTTAACGATCCGTATTAGGGTTTGTAGGCACTTGTAAAATTTGAAATTAGCATGGTTGATGCCTTGTGAGACCTCATTAGTGTGCCTAGGAACCCTACATCTTTTATCTTTATCTTCTCTCAGGTTGCGAGGGCTCCTAGAATTAGGAGAGTACACCTATTACGCTTATTGGATAGTCTTCTTCCAAACCATAGACTGGTGCCGAACGGTAGGAAAAGAAGAAAACCATTTAACCTAAGTACGGTATACAGAAGCTAATAAGTAAAGACAAAAAAAGGGATTGGAGAGATGGCAAGGAAATATACGATTACGGTCATAAATCTAGATAGTGGAAGAGGCATTACTAAGAATACTCGGATACCCCTTCGAAACATTTTCATGGTCCAGTTTCACTGTGAGTTGTTAATTGAAAACTGATTTCCCAATTAGATTCTTACTCCAGGGCATATATTTACCAGGTTTGATTTTCACATCTGTATGGTATTACAGATGATGAGTAGAAGTAAGATATTGGGAATTATGTGATTTTATCCTCATTATATCGGAATTCGTTGTAATTGGTGATATTTGAGGAAATTACCTGAGTTTTTGCCGGACGGCAAATATTTGGTTTTGAATATCCGTAGTTATGCACCAGTTTCAAACTGATATATCTGTACGTTTATTTTATAAAGTGAGATATAACTTTTTGAAATTATGTCTGTAATATTTACCTATATCAGTTGATAGTTAGGTAAGGAGTATTCAACAACGGTGTAATTCTTCTTAACCATAGTACAGTTTTCAACCTACGACGCACAGGGTTTGAGTTATTGAACTCAGGGGACTTCTACAAAGTATTGTATGTTGTCCAGTATCCATTAGGACAAAGGGGTTGGTACTCGTACTATATTCTGTTTACTTGTGACTTCTTTAGTTTTTAGACAAGTATTTCATAGAAATACAATATCCAAGTTTTGAGAAGTTATAGGTACCAGAATAAAGTAGAGAACCATGTGTTGCAAGTATCGGGATTCTTCAAGGTGATCGAAGATATAGATACTTGTGTTTGGTATTCAGTTGATAGTAATGGTTTTGAGAACATGCTTCTCTTTCAGGTTACTCATATCTGGATGCACTCCTAGTTGAGTAATGTTGATCGGCCTCTCTCCATTTAGTTGACATGCACTGGAGACAGCTGCATGATTTGAATCTGGTTCCAATTAAATTAGTGCCTCTGTTTCTATATTGTATATAAAATGGTTCATATCTAAACGATATTAAGGTATATGGAGTTGTCCGGCTTATGCTTAAAACCAGAATCTAGACATACTCAAGGCACGTTTCAGTAATGGCAGTTTGTGGGTTATCCTGGGCTATGACGATGGGTAACTTTCTACCATATGGAAGATCAATAGTGATATTATTCTTGACTCGCCACAGTTTTAGCAAAATGGACTTTTTCATAAAACAGTAGTGGGAGTATGGTAGAACTGAAAGTGATTCCAGAACTACAAACGATTACTGAAAATTTAATAGAACCTAAAGATTCAATCGGGTTTGACATTCCATTAGCCACTCCGCAGATATGGTGGGTAACTTCAGGCACCCGAGAGGTACTTCGGTCTTCTCAGAAACGGTAATAGGGAGGTTCTTGTTTACCCAGACTTGTCATTACTGCTGTTCTAGACTATAAGACCTGACAGGAGGATGAGTATATCATCGTTCTAAACTAGCTTTAGAAGTGCACGTGTATATAACTCTGCCAGAGGGTTGTTATAGTCAGTGGGAGCAGCGGAAGCATAGTGGATAAGTAGCTTGTGTCTATTTATAGACTAAAGCAGGTATAGAGAAGATAGATCATCTATTTTTGATGTGACAGTCATAGGATTTGATTTCATCAGAATAGGAGATGGATCTGTTAAGAAGATAGTAGGGTGTGATATCTTGGTATTTGGATGACATGCACTTTATAGGAAGTGAAATTCCTATACTACGATCGGTTATACTGTGGTTGTCACACAGTGGTTTCTCCACATTGGATATGGATAATATATCAGGCATTCTGGTAACTAGATCTAGATTTAGGTAGTTTCGCAATATGGGTATTTTGACACTATTCTAAAGGTGTTTTAGAATGGACGACTCCTGGCATGGTGGTGTACCTGCAGGTGATGGAGTCACCCTCTCTAAAGGTGTCTTACAGACTAAAGGGAAGAGGGATGCGCATGATTGGCATATCACTTGCTTGGGCAATTGAGTCAATCATGAGATGTCAAGTACCATATCAGATGTTGTTTTTTGCACTAGTTGCAATAAGTTTATATTAATCCAATCCTGGAGAAACGTTCAGAAGCAGTTTATGAACATAAGTGGATGTTCTAGGGATATGATAACGGCAGCCTCATTCGGAAGACGGTTATCATTCCAGGCTTCCAAGGTGACCTGGATGACAGAGTGACTGTCAAAGTTATAGTTTTCCCTCTTTTGAGGGGGCAGCAGTTTGGACAGGTGGTCCAAGCGGATACTGAGGAAAGCATGGCGCAGGATACCGATTAAATTACGTGGACGATACAGTCTAAGAAGTTTACTGGATTTGGAGTTCATTTGTGAACTGGGTCCCATCAGATATCCAGAAATATTCTAAGACAGGTATTGCTCATTTCGGGAGATGGTTTTCTCCGCGAACTTGAGATAAAGAGGGATATAGAAAGAAACATTGGAGCGGGTCCACTCACTGAGGATATTTCTCGAACGCGATAGTTTCACAATAGAGCTTTGTGAAACTGATTAGTAGAGAAATTGGGTGTTCGGTATCATACGGGCTGTGAGTATGCGACACCGCAATAATTAGCCTTAAGTGCAAGTGGGAGATTGTTGGCTATAGTGCCCTCAAGTCAATTATTGGATCGTAGGCATGCGATTACGATGATTGAAGGAGGACCTATACCGGTAGAACAGTCTTACTCGAGATGATAGTATGCTATCTGGTTTGTCTTTATCATCATGTATCTGCTTTAGGTGGCTTTACTGATCACTATTACATGTTGATAGAGCCCATAGAATTCTTTCTTGACTACCAGTATTATGATGGCGATCATATACATGGGAGCTGGGTGATTTATAGGCACATCCTTAAATGTCCCTAGTCGTGGGAGCTTCGATACTCCAGAGTAGACTATTGTATTCTGATCGAGACCCCGTCGAGGGGCGGTGGCCGGTCTCACAAGCCATTGATGTTAGTTTGTTCACCTAAGATGTATACAGGTGCTTATTGGGTTATGAGTACACCGGACGGACTCGCCGGGAACATGCTAGTTGATATTATACCTATTATCAGATAGTATTTCCCTGGTGACATGTGTACAGGTTAGTCTATCGACCTGAGATCGTCATTTGTCTCGTGTGAGTTCCCATTGTGCTTTGATTACTACCCTACCACGGCTCAAAGGAGTCGTGCAAACAGGTTTTAGTTGGGTACAGTCCCGAGCCACATGGAGGCAGTTAGCGGATCGTCGGGGAATTCATCTCTCCCAGTATTGGGGGTTGATGTCGTGGTTGTGTACGGGTGGCCATCACCAGAAATCATTGACCAAGATAGTCGAGAATTGCTGATCTAGGATCGGTAGTTTCTCAGGTGGTGATGGGCTTCATACCGACATTAAATGTCGCGTTATTAGGGGTCTGACTTTATCCACCCCCTAGACTCGATATGCTATACTCATAAATGAACGGACCGGACTGTACGAATATTGTCACTGTCAGGCTCAGTAGGGGTTTCAGGATGAGTTTGCACGTCGGCCTTCTTTTCGTTCAATACCTGGGTAGCCGTTACGTACAGCTAGTGCCGCTGACATGCTTGTGGTTAAACCACTGCCATCGTATTGACGAGTCTTTAGATTCCCACACAGAGGGTTTCCCTGCTTCGGGCGAAACGATTTAGAGGTCGTATGGTTTTACGACAGGGTTCGATCACATACGTGTACTTATGCACGGATGATGTTCGGACGGATAATACTGGTGGGCTTTGGTTTAAGCCAGATCCTAGTATTATATTTGTTGGATTATTTTCGTCTCTTTGTATTCGTATTCTTCAGAATATGGATGCGGGTATGTATATACGGTTGAGGGGTATTCTTGTAATTTATTACAAGATTACTTTTAGAAGATTACACCTCATCATGGTTTTTACCTTTTGGATTAAAAGGTTATTGAGGTATAGGATGAGGTGTTTATTGCATTTTTGTGGCATGGCTAATTAGTGACCCATGGTTACTATTCTAGCATGCTTAGGGTTTTTGTTTGTTGTGAGATTATGTTGACTCGAGATATTTTTTGTTGACTAGATATTCTGGAGACATGGACATTTATGTGATGGCTCCATTATTTCTTATCATACACACACAACAAACAAAAACACAAGCCATTATTCTTTTCTTTCTCTCTCTCTTGAGTTGCATTCAACACCTCATCCTCATGGCATCTTCTTCTTCCTCCACCCAAACCCTCTCATATATTGAGAAACCTTGGGTGTCTTGAAACAAATTAATCTTTCATCGCTCTTTACTTCTTCTATGGTATCTAGTATAGCGATCTAGGTACCCTAGTTACCTCGGATATGAGGTTGGAGCTCGTTGTATAGACTCTCGGGTGGATCATCTTCGATGGAGGGAGACCGGAGATCAAGCTTGATCAAGGAAGCCTCTAAGAGCTTGGGATGATGGTTGAAGACCGAAGGACACGGATCTATTCAATATAACCATTCTAACTCCTTTGCATGTTTTGTTATCTAGGGCTTATGGGTTGATCCAGGTTATCGGGTTGTTCTAGCGCCGGTTTTTGCAAATTTTTGTTCCGCAATGGCCACGGTTTGATGGACGGGGCGCTTGCATAACCCAACACTCTGAACCCTGCAAAGTCTATCAGTGACATTACCGTACAGTATGGTCTCTTCGTCTAAGTATCGCATATCGGGTCTAGGCTTTGTAATCTGTCAGAATCCAATAACTCAATAAGTCGTACGACAGAGGACTCATAACCAACCAGAGATACAACTGATAACACTTATCAGTTTATCTCCAGTACGATGACTATCGACATATGGTTATAGTCATGTCCTGCACAGCGTGATATCAACTCCATATACCTGGAGAGATGAATCCTCTCGACCATTCACTGTCTCCATGTGATTTGGGACTATACCCAACAAAAACCTGTTTGTATGACTCCTTTGAGCTGTGGTAGGGTAGAAATCTAAATATAGTGCGAACACACATGAGACACTATTGCGATCTTAGGTCTTAGGGACTAACCTGTACCCATGTCATAAGAGAACTGCTACCTGACATTAGTATATTACCAATTAGGAGTTCTCGGTGAGTCCGTCCAGTATAACTCATCCAATGAGCACCTGTATACAATCCTTGATGTCAAACACCAATAGCTGCAGGATCAGCTATCGCCCTCCAACCGGGTCAGAAAATGTACACACTTGTCTAAACTGGAGTACTGATGCCCAGTTATGATACTCCTATGACTAGGGACTTTTAAGGATGTGCTTATCGACTATCCAGGCCCCACTAGTATGATCCCCTTCATCATCCTGGTACTCAAGCAAAATTCTATGGCTTTATCTCATGTCTAAATGATACGTGATGGTAAATAAAACGCATCACATAAAAGATAAAGGCAAACCAGATAGTATACTATGATCTCGAGTAAGATTGTTCTCTCGTATAGGTTCTTCTTCAATTAAAATAATTACCTTGAGAGCACCTATATTCAACATTTAAAATCACATTTTTTCTTTTTGAGAGATGTATTTTCGGAAATCAAAGAGTTTTGAGAAACAATAGAGGATTTCAACAAATCAATTTTGTTTTTCAAACTTGAAATCACATCAACGTTTTCTTTTCTTAAAATCTTACAAATTAAAAGAAAATTTTTGTTTTCCTCTTTAAGAGCCATAAAATCACAAGCTAATACTTCTTGAGAAACAAGTGAAGATTTTTAACACTCAATTTCACTTGTAAATTTTGAAATCAAAATATCATTTTCTTTTCTTAATACATTGCAAGATAAAATCAAATTTTCATTTTTTATCTTCAAAACATCAAAAGAACTACATTGGAAATCAAGCTTTGAAAGTAACTCATTCTTCTCAAATTCAAGTTTATCAATTAAATCCTTTTGAGAGTCATGAGTAGAATTTAAAGCGCTAAATTTGGAAATCAAGTTTTTATTCAAACTTTTAAAGGAATCACAACAAGAAACCAAATCCCTTCTCTTATTTTCAAAAATGGAAATACATTTTTCAAAGGAGCTATTTTTATATGCTAAAGAGATATGACTATCATGAAGAGTATTGAATGCATCTAATAATTAATCATGTGTAAGTTTGCGGAAATCATAGGAAAGATTACTTACACCGCAATGATCAAAACACCCCTTTTCTGACTCCATAGAGTTGGATTATCTCGTTTGATTTGTATTTTGTTGAGACGCATCCAAAATCTCTATTTGATTTGTTCTCTTAGTATTTTCTTCTTTATTACAAACGGCTTGCTCTCCATAAATATTCTCCAAGAAGTACCATAAGTCATGTCCATCTTGTAAGAAGAAATATTGTTAAGAACATCAATATTTAAAACAACATGAAGAATTTTAATAGTTAAATGTTCAAAAGAAATAAATCTTTTTCAGGAGAACTTCATTTAGATTTAGAAATAGTAGGAAAAGAATACTCACGATCAACAATTAACCGCATATCTCTACCAAGAGACTCTAAAAAACATTGCATCATAATTATCCAAACATCAAATCTTGAACCATCAAAATATGAAGGTTATGAATAGATGGTTCATCATGATAAAAACAACAAAGTAAATACGATGCCATGGGATAACTCTGGGATGTAAGTCCTAACAAGATATGAGTACCAAGCTCTAATACGAATTGATGAACCGCGGAAGCTCACACCAAATAGTCCTAGAGGGGGGTGAATAAGACTATACTAACTATATGCCCAAATTAAAAATTCTAACAAGCACTTGCTAATATAAAACACAATTGCAAAGATCATATAATATTAAGCAAACTACAATTGTGAACTATAACATATAAAAAGAGATAAAAATCACAATCAAGCAAGAATGAGTATATAAAGCAAAAATAATCTAGCATGCAATTTTATCAATGAAAACTTCCAATCAAATAAGCACAATATAAATGGCAAGTAATAAAGGAGAGATATAGAGAAATTACAAACTCAAGGCACAAAATTTTTTTAAAGTGATTCGAAAGATCTCCTAGTCCACATTCTTTAGGCGTGCGAGCCCGTTCCACTAAACACATCTTTTTCGGAGACAACACGTTGCCTACAAGCCACCTACAACCCTGCTTCTGGTGGAGGCCTAACCAACACGTCTACTCAAAGGACGACACGTTGTTCGCCACAACGAACAACACTTCTTACAAGCTCTTCTCGCCTCTCTCTCAATACAACCACACATGCTCACACTTGAGCACTTCTTCTCTCAACAAGCTCTTCTATCTTATGAAGTACTCTTCCACTCAAGAATCCTCTCAATGAAGAAAGAAGGCAAAATGCAAGCTCAAGATTACCCTCAAAGGAGTTTTACAATTAAAGCACTAGTACTCAAGAAGAATGGAATATCACACTAGAAGTTCTTGCGTGATTTTGTGTGTGAAAGTGATTTTAGATAAGCAAATGAAAATCTCTTTTTAAACTCTTACAGGATATGGGATTTTTCTCTCTTGATCACTTAGGAATTTAGCAAACTGAAATATTGAATGATCAGAGCTCATAAAACCAACTCAAAACTCTTTTATAAACCTACACAAAAATCTAGCCGTTATAAGTCAAATTAATATTTTTCAGTAAGAACAGACGTCTGAAGAACAATAGGACAGGCGTCTAAAATTTTAACAAAATAAAACCCAACGACTATATTTTTAAAAAAAACACTACTGCAGTTGTCTATCGAATATAGGTTCAAACGTCTGCCATGGGTTTTCAAAGATGGTCAAAGAAAGTACAGAGATTAAATAGACATCTGAAGAATATAGGACAAACGTCTGAAGAAGAAATAATTTTCAAAGATTTTGTACAGCGGACGTTTGTTTCCTATATCCTCAGACATTTATTCCTTAAAAGAAATTCATTCCAAAGAAAGCACAGAGAACAAACAGACATCTGATGAAGTAATGGACAGATGTTTGAATCTCATAAAAATAGGCCATGTGAAAACACAGAGAAAAGACAGACGTCTGAACAAGCAAGGCACGAACATCTAAAGCACAAAACGTATGAAAACTAATAGTTCTGACATTTGGGGATTTTGTAAAAACACAGAAGAACGACAGACGTCTGAAGAATATGTGGATAGAGGTCTGAAGTGTAAAAACTCATAAACATGTGTTTTGTAATGAAAATCAATTTTAAATCCAAAACCCTAAATTTTATGCAATGTAAAACGTTTGTGCAAGCATGTGTGAGTGTTCAAGAGCTCTAATTGATAGTAACCATATTCATTAGAGTACTTACAAAGAATCCTATGTTGATATCACATTTCTTTGAAATCTTGAATCTTTGACACTTCGACACGAGCTCTTGAAACTTTGGCTCTTCGCTTGAATTTTACGTTGGTCAATTGATCTTCAATTAGTTTCGACACTTAATACTTCAAAATCAAACACGCTATTCCACTCACTAGCTTCTTGAAGTCGATATTTGATCTTCAAATGAACTTCGCTTCGACTTCGATCTTTGACACTTCAAACTTGGACTTGACTTCTAACTTCTTGACTATTCGTAACTTGAAATCTTGAATCCCTTCAACTTGGCTTCTTAGCATCATGAAGCTTGAATATGCAAATTGTGAAGCACTCGTCCATATCCTCCAACCTCTATTAGATATTCCAATTTAAGCTCGATTTCCTCCATCCTCTTTTATACGCTTGTGTTGTGAGATATCCTAAAAACCAATCTTAAACACGACCAAACATATCATATACAGTGTTATGAAATATAAGCATGATAGCAAACACAAGTATATGAACATTCATTATTTTGATTCACAATCATGAATAGTATATCAATATCAAGATATAACTCAAACTCAAAGCATGAGGTATTGATATACTAAATATATATACATGGTATACGAGAAGGAAGATATAGATCACATATATATACAAATTCATATTGTGAATTACCAAAATAATGAATGAGAGTAATATATCAATATCAAGAATATAACACAAGTATAGCATGAGATATTGATATATTACTCGGTATATACAAGATATAGGATAAGAAAGCTAAACAACAGGTGTATACGAGTTTAGTGCTGATGTGATAAGCAAGATAAGCAAGTCACACCAAACGAACTGTTCATATTTAAGCTATTATCAAAACTAAATAAATGGATTATCGAAATCCATAAGCTATTAGTCCTTCCATTCTTGTCTCTTATCCTTCACCTCCGGCCAAACCAAACACAATCGGTCTCAATTAAGAATCACCATTATTATGTAGGATAGGATGCCTAAGAGAGCGGATTGTGTATTTTTTGGTCGGTGTTCAAACTATAAGGTGTCGAGCAAAGGAAAAGGTAAAGAAAACTCCTAACTCAAATATCACTCTTCTCTTTTCCTAACAAGTAAGGAAAACTATTCACAAATCATCCCGTAAACAAAAATGAAACAAAAGATAGAAGAGATCATAAGAAACATTGCAAATAAAGTAAAGAGCAAGAAATACTAGGAACCAACTATATGAAATGAAAACTTTATTGAAGTGCAATCCAAAATACAAGATAATGAGTTCAAATACTAAAATCTAAACTTGCAAGCTCACTTAAGAGATTAAAAGATTAGATAAAAGTAAAGAACTCAAAACTAACTAAACTACTATGCACATGGCTTGTACAAAAGTTGGACTAAAAAAATTGGACCCTTGTATCTTCATCTCATCTAGTATTTATAGGCAAGTTTACAGAAAAATCAAACAATAAAAATGGACTGATGTGATAAGGAGGAGTGAACAGAAGAAGCACTAACTAAATTGGAGAAAGTGGGACCACTGGAAATGAGGTTCGGGCGGCCAAATAGCGGCCAATGCGGCCCATCTTCCTTGTGTTGTCTTCTGATATCAATAGCATCTCTCTGTGATCACTTGTTTCTTTTATAGCAACTTGGGTTTTAATCTGGAGATTTGGAGGGAAATGAACAGGCTTGAAAACTCTCAAATCAATACTTTTTCATTCATCATAACACTTAGCCCACTTGCCCACTTGCTCTTCCCACTTGCTCATATGAATCATTGCTGTCCCTAGCTTGTTCATGTGTGTAATTTGTGTGTTCACACTTGAAAAATTATCATATCATGTTGGACTATTTACATAAAAATGTTGTACACACATGTCTTTGTTGCAAAAACTCTTTGGACCATGATCGGTACTCTGTCTTGGTTGCGGTATTGGCTCAAATATGTCGTATCCGTGCATGTTGTGGTGTTTCCAGTATTTTGTCACGAATACATGCATCCTATATTTATTGAGCAGACACGGATTAAATAGCACTGTTTATAAACAAAAATGATATCGAATGAGCGATATTAAATGCAGTTATTCATGATGAACAAGAAGTCAACTATGAAGGTAAAAAAAATAGATGGCACCACTGAGTAATCTATCTCTCATTTCACAGATGTCAGAGTAAACCTTCTCCAAAACAAAACTCTTTCTACGAGATGCGCGCTTGACAAATGGAACACGAGTTTGCTTGCCAGTCGAACAATGTACATAAGAACTCATATGCGTAACTTTCCAAGTTGGTAGGAGATTTATCTTGGCAAGTGCCAGTAGGCCCTTCTCGCTCAAATGTCCAAGCCGCCGATGCTATAGGTCCATGGCCGAGCCTTGCTCAACAGTATTTACCAAGGCATTACATATCTTGGTAGGCATCTTGTAGAGAGTACGACACTTCATTCCACGTGCCACGATGAGAGATCCCTTGGTAATCTTCCACTATCCTTTACCAAAGGTGTTGATGTAGCCTTTCCCGTCCAACTTTCTCACAGAGATTAGATTCAGGCGAAGGTCTGAAACATTTCTCACCTCCCTGAGAACAACTTTGCAGCCCAAACTGGTCTCGATATCGATGTCGCCAATCCCCATAATCTTCGACGTGCCCTCGTTTCCCATCTTAACAACGCCAAATTCGTCGACTTTATAAGTTGAGAAGAACTCTCTCCGTAAGGTCACATGATAGGATGCTCTGGTGTCCACCCCTAATCCATATCCGTACATGTGAGGCATATGCAATCATCTTTACAGGCCGATATCATCAGAAACTGACCGACCTTGGCTGTAGCTGTCGTCGCTTCTTCGGATTTGTTCTTGGCTTTGCCTTTTTTCTTCTTCTGGTCCTTCTTGAACTTGCGACACTGCTTATTCAGATATCCCATCTTCTTACAGTAGAAGCACTCGACATCTTTCATCAGCCTCGACTTGCTTCGAGGCTAACGTCGATTTTGAAGTCTCTTTTGCTGACTTCTTCCCGGGCTCTCTGTGACAAGAGCTTCCGATGATGATGAAGCCCCCGAGTCTTTCCTTCACGTTTCTTCATTCAGCAAACTCCTGGTTACGAGGTTCATGCTAACCACACCGTCGGGTGCCGAGTTGCTCAGAGACACCACCGATGTCTCACAACTGTCCGGCAAAGAGCTGAGCAATAATAAGGCCTGCAACTCATCATCAATAGTCATTTTCATAGAGGAAAGCTGATTAATAATACTTTTCATTTCATTCAAGTGCTCTGGAATAGAACTTCCTTCTTTGTACTTGAGATTAACCAACTTTCGGATCAAAAAAGCCTCGTTACCCGCCGTCTTTCTTTCATAAAGACCTTCCAACTTCTTCTAAAGAGAGGGTTAAACTTTCTATGGATACGTGATAGAACACGCTATCATCCAACCATTGTCGGATAGTACTGACAGCTTTGCAATCAAGCTTCTTCCAATCGCTTTTAGACATCTCACCAGGCTTTGGCAGTGTCGCCTAGCAATGGTGCGGCTAGATACTTGCAAAATAGCAAGTCCTCCATTCGATATTTCTAGATCATCCAGTTTCTACAATTGAGACTGATCATTCATGTAGTGCTTGGCTCCATGACCACTTGTTCAACTTTGACTTTGATACCACTTGTTATAAATTGTTAGATTTAATAAGAAAGTTAAGCAAGCAAAGTGCATATGAGACACACAATATTTTTACATGGAAAACCCATTCAGTGTGGGGGGGAAAACCATGGGATCTAGTCCAGAAAGTTTATCATCCATTATGAGAATAATGGGATTACAATGTTCGTCTCTAGCACACTAGAGGATCATCACATAGAGTTATTCACTACAAGAGTGGATTACAACAAGAACGAACTCACTGACACACCGCCGATGGTATACCTTTGACACCTCGGTCCTTCACTCGTCGTCTTGAGTGGATAGCTTCACTTGGATGAACTTCAAGTGAATGGTATTGGATTGATACTTGGATGTTGGATTTCTTAAGGATGCACCAAGTAGCCCCTATTTATAGGTGGGAGCAAGACTCCTTAGTCAAGCAATACAATTACTCCTTTCTCTTTCCAAAACCAACAAACTCTAATTTTCAAAGTTCATTAACCTCATTTCCTAAGAGTAATACCAAATCTCAAGAATCTCATCTTTCATCTTCCAAGAAGCATCAACTCTAAGGGAGGATAACCATGCATACCATGCATGCAACTTTGACTAGAATATATTCACCCATAAGGAGTGAGATTCCCGACAAGAACTTCAACTTCGTTTCGATGGTCGGCGAGTTGCAACCACACTATGATGAGAGAAGCGCTTTAATTCACGGTAGTAGGGGCTACCATAGTTGCAACCACACTATGGTCGGCGAGTTGGGCCAAAATATAGCGAGGTAAATATTCCCGTGGGATACGTCCCTTGTCAATAGTCGCATTAGCGACAAAAGAAATGCTTAGCTAGGTAACATTGCCGAGGAAACATGATCCATCGACAATATTCCCTTGGAATTTCTTGTCTCTAATGTGATTATTGCCCAGGGATAAATCCCTCGGCAATGTTTCTCCCGCTATATTTTTTTCCAATTAAATTTACGCTTTTTATTCTTTCGTTCGGTAATTTATTCTTTCACCCTTAAAAATAGATAATTGCTGAGAGAATATTTAGAAGAGAGAAAATGCGCTTGGTAGTGTACACATTGCCGAGGAAAATTTGTCCCTCGCAAATGTTTTCTCTCGCTACTGCATTTTTTCTACTAGTGTTAGTTGTATCTCAATCCTTCTTGATAGCCCCAATGGATAGGCCTAGAGGAGAATAGAAGGACGACTTAGATTGACTCGCGCCTGATCCCACTCTTGGCCGACCTAAGCACTTGCACCAAATAGGGTGCGGGCGGCTTTATCTAGCCGATCCCACTCGGGCTCGGTCTAGACTCATGGGCCAGGATGCTGTCCCAACCAACCCGCCCACTCAATTGAGCGGGTTCGGGTCGGGCGTAAACCGAAGTCCAATACTAATTAAATCTAGATAGCTATGCTATGCTATCTTTTAATTTTATTATTTAAACCTGAAAAGTTCTAATATGTTAACCTTTTGATCTAAATTATTTTATTATAACTATTTATATTTTCTCAAATTTAGTACCTTCCGCACCGTTTCATTGGTAGAACCAGTACTGTATAGAGTAAACTACTTAATATGTTTAAAAATTGCTATAAATTTCATTTTTGGGAAAAATTATAATCAACCAACCAATTATCTTAGCTATAAAAAGATAAATTTCCTTAATAATACAATATATATGTCACCATTTTTCAAATAAATATGACATTATAATTGAAATAAATACCATGAACTTAGACATTTGCAAATAAATAATGTCCGTGATCTGTTCAATGTATTTCATTTTAATATCATATATAGTTTTCCGATTTCAATTCTTTTTATGGTATGTCTAATTAAAGGGTAACTTGGAAAAACAACAAATGGTATTATATTTAAAAACCTCAATAATTCATGGCATTTATCTTTAAAAAAACAATGACAATAGATGGTATTTAGTGAAATTTAATTAGTCAATAAAACAATGTAAAATGCGCTTGAAATAAAAAAAATTTGAAATTGTGCAACTATAAATGAAATTGTGCAACAATAATATTAATTATATTTGGCCGTCACCTGTAAATTTCAGTAACGGGAGAAGCATGCATGCTTTAGGGTTGGAGCTAAAATCCGTAATGATAGAACCATCTCTACTTTTTGAAAGCTAACTCTTGGGTGTGTGGGTGTGTGTGTGTCGGCCTAATTAAATTGTTTTTTGTTTAAATTGATGCATGTAGATGTAGATACCTCTATTTGCTTTAGAAAAAAAATTCTCTTAATCCATCCATATAAGCTATTCGTATCATCAATTCTCATTTAACTTTTTGCTACTTTCTTGCCCCCACCCCCACCCCCACCCCCTCCAAGAGAAAAAAAATTCTCTTAATCCATCCATATAAGACTTAAACCTTGTTAAACTTTGACCCATTTTATATTTTATAACCATATGCCCCTTATAGTTTTCCGATATGAGACTATATTAATTCACATATCATAACACTTATTTTCAAAAAAATAATGTTTTAAAATGTCCATGAAAGTGGTCAAGGTTCTCTTAACATGAATCCGCGCATATAAATTTTTATAAATATCTACCTTTTTTTAGTACAATAGTATTATATCAATATTTCACATTAAACCTAAAACTTGGTGCTATTTATTGTTGCCTCTTTATAATGAATGCCATCAAACCATGATTTTAGTATACACACTCCAGAAAATTAATTCAACATCTTATATTCAAATGTAAATAAAGCTTCTTTTATTCCGCGCGCATCACATATGCAAAAACCCAATTTGTATTAGTTTACAGCTGCTTCAAGATATACTGTAACCCGTATCTTATCGATCACGATCAGAACATTGAACTAGGCAATTTATTTGGTTGTATATGTTGTGTGCTTTTTATCACAGGACCAAGAAGAAATAGAATAAGATGACTGAAGCTCATGCTTAATTTCATTTATGTTTTCAAACTCGTTATTATGATTTTGATGAAGAAAAGAAATGAATAATAATGAGAGGGGAATGGCGTTGTGGAGAAGTGGTCCTTGGGGTTTTTTTTTGTCTGGTGGGTGGCGGGGGAAGGGCCCCACAAATAGCGTAACGAGGCGGCAAATGGCATCCAATTTGGGGTGGGCCCCACTCCCACGCTTGTCCTTTTCCCCCACTCCCTTTCGACAACGGAGGCCGAAGGTATCTTTTTTTCGTTCTTTCTTCTTTTTTTTTTGTCTGGGCCCCATGCCCCTCTAACGCCGTGGCAAAACGCCGTTAACCCTTCAGAAAAAAAATAGGAGGATCGTAATAAAGTACGGGCGCAGCCAGTTGGCTGTCGGTGTCATCCTCCCATACGTGGCACAAACGTCGTCACAAGAAACCTCAGATTGCCCAAAAAGTCCTCGTTTATAAGATCCCGGTCACGTGATTACGACGGCCCGCTTGCCGGCCCCACCACGCACATGCCACCCTTCTTCCAGGTCCGGCCGTGATACTTTCGGGAATCGAACCGATGAAAGCTATACACAGTTTGAGCTATGCTTAACCGATTTCCTAGGCCGTTCTAACGCGGTCTTGTGTATAGCTCCATCACAAGTCCGGTTTGGTCCAATCACCAAATCGAATGTTAATTCAAGACAAGTTGACACCGCTATAGATATTAAATTACGATTTACAAACAAACGTGTTTTAATTTTAATATCAGAAAGCGAGAGCATTGCTTATTAAAAAGAATCATATAATTTATTATTAAATATGTCTATAATATTTGATTAGGGTCACCTTACCAACTGGACCCATTTGGTAGGTATTATCTAATTACTCTATGATTACGAAAGATTACCTTTGTATTAGCACACTAAACAAACCTTTTCTTGCTTGATTAGAATGTACATTTGGGGCCTCATCACCATTATTCTTTGTCATACCTTTTACGATAAGTGTCTTCCAATGTCACGAATCCATTTAATTATTTGCAATGTTGCATCATGCTTGTGTTTCTACATTGAATCCATTAAAATTATCACACCTTTCACAAAAGAGAAATATAATTAGAGCCCACATAATTAATTTTGATATCAAAGTTGGTTAGATCAGCTATCATATGGCTTGTTTTCACAAAACTATATGAGAATTCTTTAATGATTGCTATGAGGAAAGCTCCCAGAAAACATCGGGTACCGCCGTTTAGGTTTATCCATAGGGTACTGACTTTCATCGGTGTTTGCGCAATACGGATATTTTACCATGGGACCCGTAAGATAGAACTTTTAGCGAGCTTCCTTTCGAGATCGAACTCAGCCTTATCTGAGATACCGCCTTTCCGTCGACGTATCCACAGCCATTAGGGACAAACAATAATGGGTTAGCATGCACGATTTACTCCTGGTCACATCCAAAATTGGAAAATTTGGGCCAGAACCATTGTTTGTTTGGGTTTTAACCCATCTATATATATATATATATATATATATATATATATATATTTCACGGGACACATAAGATAAATCTTTTAAATAAGAGTCATGTTGGGGCACTTTTTGCTACCGATTTTAGCTTATTCCTGATATATTTATGTTACTGTGTGACCTATATGAGAATCCTTGATGAATGTCGTTAGGACAACTCTCAGATAACTTCAGATACGGCTGTTTAGGTTTATCTGTAGGGTGGATAATCTTGCGGGACCGTTGAAGTAAAACTTTTAGTGAGTTTCTTTTTTGGATCAATCTCAGCCTTATTTCGATACTGTCTTTTGTCGGCGTATGTGCAATGCAGATATTTTACTATGGCACCTGTATGATGGGACTTTTTATGAGTTTCCTTTTCGGATCAATCTCGGTCTTATCTTAGGTCGTGATTACTTTGCAGGCATATCCATGACGACCGGGGACAAATCATAATAAGTCGACGTGCTCGATCTATCCTGGGTCAGATCCGAAATCCGTTAATTTGGCCAAAACCATTATTTGTTGAGATCTTTCGCATATTTTTATGTATGTATAGGTGGAGAGCTAAACATATATGAACTTTTCATGACCCCTGAAGGCCACCGAGATAGATCACTCATGTCATTGAATCAAGTAAAACCCCGAACTTATATATCAAGGTTCTTGTTAAGCTTGGGAATTTCTTGGCTCAAGCATCGGCAAACAAGGAAGCCAAGAAAAAAATGAGCGGCAAAGGTGTCGAGGAGTTTAGCTGCATGAGCCCGGATTTGTATATCAAGGCCCTTGTTATGCTTGAGGATTTCTTGGCTCAAGCATTGGCGAACAAGGAAGCCAAGAAAAAAATGAGTGGCAGCAGCATCGAGGCACTTAGCTGCATGAGCCTGAATTTGTATATCAGGGCCCTTGTTATGCTTGAGTATTTCTTAGCTCAAGCATTGGCGAACAAGAAAGCTAATAAAAAGATGAGCGGCAGCGACAGCGACGTCGAGACGCTTAGCTGCATGAGCCCGAAATTGTATATCAAAGGAAGCCAAGAACAAGATGAGCGGCAGCGGCGTCTAGACGCTTGGTTTAATGGGCCGCTGCAATGCCAAGGTGTGCAACATGATAGGCAATAGTGTTCACTTCCATTGCTCTACATCAAGCCAGTAATATTCTTTCGTTGGCCGTTGGCCATTCAGACGTAATACCTTTTTAGGTGTCTACCGTTGTCCCATGTGCATCGAGCGGCTGGCAAGAACCACCACCATAAGCGATTTGTATTATGTAGAGATCTTCATAATTCAGTTCGAATCTCCCTTTATCCTTTCGATTAGTGATTATTGAACGTCGGAAAGCCAAGGCCAGTTCTCCAACATTGAAGGTTCTTGGTCTGACTAATTTGTTGCAGGCGTGTGTCATTTTGGCTCGGTAAAGCTGTAAGTTTTGATGCGCCATGAGCCGTGTGTCATCTAAGGCTTCAACTTTCTTAAACCTCCATGCCGCATTTTATTCGTTTGCCACTCGAAAGGATGGTATTTGAATTTTAAGCGGAAGGACGGCTTCCGTCCCAAACACCAGTTAATATGGAGTAGAATTCCTAGGAGTCTTATATGTGGTCTAGAGGCCCATAATGCCTCCGTTATTTTGTTGTGCCGGGCATTTTTATTTTCGAGGACTATTTTTTTTACGCAGTTTAGTCTGGGTCTTATTAAAGGTTTCCGCTAAACCATTAGATCTGGGATTGTATATTGAAGAGTATTGCCAGTCGATCTTATAAGTCTTCACGAACTTTATTATCTTGTTGCTTTTATAGGAGGGCCCTTTATCCGATAGGGTATAGCACATTATTTTGAAAAAAACTTGATGATGGTATCCACCATGATTTTTTTGAAACTTGCGGCTTTAGACCATCGAGAGAAATAGTCCGTAATGACCAAAATGAACCTATGCATATTAGATGATGTAGGTTCAATTGGGCCGACAATGTCTGTTATCCACATTTTAAAGGGCCATAATGCCACAGTGGGGTGTAGAGGGTTTGGGTTCATGTGAATGAAGTTATCATGTATTTGGCACATGTGACACTTCTTTGCATGTTGTATGCAGTATTGCGTCATGTTTGGCCAAGCTGGGCAATGAGGTGACTAGATTTATAAGGCAAAGCTAGGAAATATGGATTAGAGTATGTAAAGAGAGATACTTGCGAGTCTAGGTTAGGGCTTTCCATGCGCTAAGTTCTTAAGTACATGACATCGATCCTTCCATTCTCTACCTTAAAATCTTAGCCTCCAAAGCAACAAATCTCCACTTATTCTCTCCTTAGGTCAAGTCCACATTCTAGCCTCACAATGAGATCTAGAGAGGAAGAGATGCCTAGATCGGAAGGTTGGAATCCGTTGAATGGGAGTTCAACTAAATAACCAAGAGAGGGAGAATAGTGAGGTCATGCCATCATTCCTATCCTCCCCTTTTTCCAAACAAAAAGGAAACTACTCACTCATTGTTAAAAAGAATGATAAGAAAAGAAAGGTAGAATAGAAAAATGATAACACAAAATAGATGAGAGCCAGCTTTCGGGCTCTTTACAAAAGCAAAGAGCCAACCCAAGCATCATTGCTCGTAAACAAGAAGAGAGAAGAAGAAAGAAGACCAATAAAAACTTCAAACTATCTAAACAAGCAAATCTCACAACTATTACAAGGAAATTCTAAATTACAATAATAAAAGACATGAACAATAATAAAAATGCAATCTTTATTTTCTAAAAGAAACCAGCTACAAAAGTTTAGATGAAAACTACAAACTAAGTATGAAATAGGCTAATTTATCTAAATCCTAGGCTCCTTCCTCCTTTTGAGCTTTTTGGAGATTTCAAGGAAAAAGATGAGAGTTTCTACCTAACCTCTAACTACTTTCTATTTCTAGATCAAAACTAAGGTAAAAACTATATGATACAAATGGGCAGCAGATCTGTTGCTTAAATAGAGATAGGAGCCCAAAACCCTAAGCAGATTCTAAAGGCACTTGAAAAGACAAGGCTGCAAGGCTGCCCCTGAAAGATGATCATGTTTGAAGCGGTTTTCATCGTGGAACCACGGCCAAAATGAGCTACGTTGGCTGCCGATCCACGGTCTAAGGCAAGTGGGTCCAAAGTTAAGCCCACATTCTTGTGTCGGGTCCTCTTTCTACTCTTCAATTTGATTTTTGAACACTTGATTTGGACAACACACTGGGCCGTTGACTTTGATCTTGACTTCGTCTCATTCGCGTCGCTTTAAGCTCAAAAATTCGTCTTTTGCTCCATTACCTATACATGGAATTATATAGGAGACATGGATCAATAACACTATTTATTTAAATAAAGGATTAAGAATGAGCGGTATAAAAATGCAATGAAACGTGATGAACACTCTCAAACTTATCTTTTGCTCGTACCAAGCAAAACCGTTTTTATTTTCAAGAAAAAAATGTTAGTTATATGTATGCCCTAGAGGCCATTACTGTACATACGTTGTATATTGTAGTGGATGCTTGGACATATATAGGGAGGACTTTCTTGCTCGACATGATAGTATGCTATCTGGTTACTCTTTATCTTAACATGTACTCTGATTGTCTCTATGTCACATGTTGATAAAGCCCTTAGGATGAGTACTTGAATATCAGGACTATGATGCAGATCATACTAGTGGGGACAGTGTAGTCGCCAAGTACATCCTTTAATCGTTCCTAGTCGTAAGAGTACCGAGACAGGGTATTGACACTTCAGAGTAGACTAGCATATGCGCTTCTTGACCCATATGATGGGCGATGGATGATCCCATATCCATTGGTGTTTGACATCAGAGAAGGTATACGGGTGCTCAGTGGAGACTGGGTACACTGGACGGACACGCCGAGAACTCCCAGATGATATTATACCTCACGTCAGATGGCAGTTCTCTGGTGACACTGGTACAGATTAATCTGTACACCCGAGATCGTCATAGAGTCTTGTGTGATTCCCACTGTGCTTTGATTTCCATCATACCATGTCCAAGAGGGCGTGCAAAATGGTGGCTTTTGGGTACAGTCCCGAATCACATGGAGGCAATGAACGATAGGAGGGGTTTCGTCTCTCCCGGTATAGGAAGTTGATGTTGCGCTGTGTTCGATTGGCTATAACTGGAAATCCCTGGCCAGGGTTGCTGAGATTTACTTATAAGTGTTGTCAGTAGTTTCTCGAGCTCTTATAGACCTCATATCAACACGACTTATCAAGCTGCTGGGGTCTGACGTTTACCACCCCTAGGCGACATATGCGACATATCAAACGAAGAGACCGGACTGTACGGGAGTGTTACTGGTAGGATTCACGGGAGAATGTACAGGCTTACTTGTTGATCTTCTGATTGCTCAATACCTGGGTGGCTGTTACATTTAGCTGACCGCTTGCAGCTTGTGGGTGTTTGATATGATCATCACCTACTGCCAGCGTATTGACAATTCTTTAGAGTCCTACACAGAGATTTCCTGGTTCAGGCAAAACGGAGTAGGAGCACATATATGATATGTGCGGGACCGAGAACAATACGTGTATGTGATACCGTATTAGATTCTCGCGATATGTGATATCGGCCGGATATATGTGATATAGCCGGATCATCGGATCAAGTGTTGATTCGATGAACTGATACAGATTATATTAGCCGGTTATTTGTGAAATAGCCGGATTATCGGATCAAGTGTTGATTCAATAATTTAATGTATAATTATATATTTGATATATTAAATTACATTAACTAATATAAACTCACTTAAAGATTTTTTTTCTCACCCGGATAATACATTGATATATATGCGATATATGTTAATTGTATTATTTTATTTTATTACAAAATATATTATATATGTGATATATAATATTGTAACATGTTATGTTTACAAATGCAACATATTAAGTGGAGATTAAACATGGTCAGGGTTTGATTTGGGTTAATCTTTTCTAGAAGTTTCTAGAAGCTTTTGTTTTGTTTCTTACAAAGATATTATGTGTTGATATTTTGGAGATATTTTCCTAAACCAACCCATACCCTTTAACCCTAGTTAAATCTCTACAATGGTTAAATCTTTCTTGACTTAACCATTATTGCAATTGTAATGATAACACTTGATTCATTATTCATCACAAAAGGTTTTGATTTTCTTTTTCTTCTTCATTTGATGAAAAGCTTTCTAGCCTTTTCATTTGTGATGTTTATATGTGAGAAATTGAAAACAAAAGAGTGCTAAATTCCTACTTCATCATCCTCATCTATTCTAGCCGCTTAGATTAGGGTGTTTGCTTTGCTAATACTTGATTAGCAAAGCAAGAGCTTGGGTTTGAGTTTCTTCAAGGTAAATCATCTTTGTTATTGAAGATCGGAAGCAAGCTTGCATCTTTCTCTTCATGGAGCCTCTCTTGAGTCCGGGTACTCGATGGTCGCAGCGAAGGGACCTCAACACGGAGCTTTAGAAGTGAAAGAATGGACTACAAAGGTTGTAATCCCTAACTCTTAGATGTAAAGTTGTTTACATGCTTTGTTTCGCCTAATCTCTAGTCTAAGATCTTGGTTAGGATTGTTCGGCATGTCTAAATCTTGAATCGGGCATGGTTGATACCTTGTAGACCCTTATGATAGTGCCTAGTAACCCTACAGTGGCATCAGAGCCAAGCTAGAGCTTTAGGCGAAGTCTAGACGAAATTTAAAGTCCGATCGAACCCCGAAACATCGAGTTTTACCCCCTCTCTGGAACTTTTTTTAAAATGTTGATTTTTCTGTATTAAAAATACTCAGAAAATTAAGCAGGTGATTTTATAGAGACTTGAGAAAAACGAACCCCTGAATCCATTAAAGCGCCACGGAACCGCGGCCAAACCAGGGTATTGGCGGCGGTTCCTCGGCAAGACTTGAGGATTAAGGAATCTTTTTTCAACAGTTGATCCGTAGGTGTTACCAACTGCTTCTGGGAATTTTTAATTCTACTCAAGTGTTGAGTTTTCTGGAGATCTTTGTATTCGTTGATTCGATCGGAAACTTTAACTTCGTTTAAGTTTTTTCCGGGTAATTTAGAACGTGTTAAAAAGTTCAAACGGATATCAATAACTCACTTTTTTCCCTGACTGAAAATTTCCAAGTGTTGGATTTTTTTCTTAATTAAAGAACATTCATAGTCGTGCAAGTAACGCGGTGGACCCTCTAGAAGAACACAAACCTTAACTCGATTATGTGACCGTCTGAACCGCCTCTAAACCTTAAGGTTTGGGGCAGTACGGCGTTGCTACATGTGAGGCGTTGGTTTGACCCTTCTACGGCTGGACCATTGGTACTGTGGCATTTGATGGATACCTTTTGAATTCCGCTCAAATGTTGAGCTATTTGGGAAATCTTGGGTGTTTGTTTATTTGATCGGAAAGTTTAACATTGTCTATTTATCTGGAATGCGATACAATATTTGGAATCCACAAGTAGTTATAAGATAACTAATTTGAATGTTATAAATCTAGCAGTTTAGTCTCATTTGATTGGTTGCCACGGGATTTTGATGAGATCAAAAGTCCGTCGCAATCACGTAGCGTACGCGGATACTCGCCGGGAAAACTTAATAGATATCCACGCCCCATAGCCCCGACCAAGTGACTGTAGGAGAACCTCGTCGCCAAAAGCATCCGTTCGGATGCTCGCGGCAGCGGTGTTCTGCCTTAGTGCACTTCGTCGACGGTATCCGGGGGTGCAGCCGTCTACTAAAGTTTGCGACGAGTATTCGATCAGGATGTCGGGAATCTTGTTGAATTGCCCGACTAGATATTGAAAAGTGTTTTCGAGATCGAGACTAAAATGCGGGGTTTATAATTGTTAGGCATGCGATATCTAAGGAATTCATTTGGTTAGGCATGAGATGTCTAAGGAGGTTGCGGATTCCAACTATTGTAGTTTTACACTTTCTTTTCTGTGACCGTAAGCGTAGTATGTGGTGTATCGCCGGTTTCGTTGCTATACATCAACGACAATCGGGATACACATACTTGCTTACGTTGATGATATGAGATATTATGTGTTGCTATGATATGTTATATTGGATCGTCGCATTTTGAATAGCCGGGGGTTTTATGTGAGATGAGGGTTTTTATTTTCATTCATGTAAAATTCATTTGTATGTAATATTCTTTTATTGGGGCACTTCCGGGATGAGAATGATGTCACCATTGTATATTATTTACTTTTCCGCATTAGGTCGACCCAAGGCGGGGAGCACAAGTAACCGGGTTCTAGGGTCCAGTGGGAGACCATCTCGAGGAGTTGAATCTGGGTCTCCTAACCTTAGAATTGGCAGTGTTGCTTGCCGCTCTCGTAGGGGTCTGGGGATGTGGGTTTGGCTATTCATCGCGACCGTGGAATCCGCGTTTTATACAGGTTCGCATAAAACACGGAAATCCTAGTATATCTAATATTTCATATGTTATCTTCTGCTGCAATGTTCTATGATGAGATCATATTACTGCCTGAGACGAATGTTTATATTATATATATGAGATATATGTTATATTGCTGATTTCGTTTCAAATGTAATGCTTGTGAAGTATAATAAAATGGGACTTCATTAATAAAATTAATGAAACTAAAAGAAACCTAAAGATATTGTAGAAACCTGTCTTAAAAACAGGTAGCTCTAGTTCTTGCTTTGCATAGCGGTGTTCCTTGTAGAACATCCAGCACCTTATTCGATAAGGAAAGAGCCGAGATCCCTTCACCGGGAGTGACCTCTTTAGCGAAACTAGCAGATGCTATAAACTCGGTTTGTCTTTTGATTGTTTTTATAGTTTTTGCTTTGCATAGTGATATTTGTGAAATATCCTGCACCTTATTCGATAAGGAAAGAGCCGAGATCTCTTCACCGGGAGTGACCTCTTTAGCAAAACTAGAAAAGGCCTCAAAAACATTCCATTAAAAATCACTCAATTCTACAACAATATAAAGTTCATTACGCAAAGGGTTTTCTTAAAAACCTGTCGTAGCACTCCGTCATTTCTGATAAGTAGTCTTTAGTATTCGTGCTGCGTTTGTTGACTTAGTCAAGGCGTGGTGTGCAGTAGCTGATTAGTGCTTATCTGCAAAGAATATGATGCGATTGGATTAGGGTAGTCGTGTGGCCTTGTTAACTTAGTCAAGGGTCGTGCGGGTGGGTTTAATTCAATCGGGAAATGACAGATTGAATTTTACTTGCGGTCTATGGTTTGTTGACTTAGTCAAGGTCATAGATCGCTCGGGGTAAAATATTATTGGGAATTTCAAGAGTTGAAATTTGCAATGAGATTGCATACCTTCTATAAGATAGTTGGATTCCGATACCCGCTGCGAGTAACAGTTACTCCTGGAAGAGTTTTACACATTACATTTAGCCGATCAAGTAGGTGTCTAAAAAGGTGTCAACGGGGTTACGCCTCTGGGAAAATGAGCTTTATTTTAATTAGGTCCGTGCGAAAGCGCGGGGAACCTCCCTCAAAGTACCGGCACTGGCCTGGCTGAAAGATTGGCGAACTTGTAGAGTGTAATTAATCTCGGCTAGTCTTTCCTTTTAGGGTTTGAAGGAAGATTTGACTAAAACAGTGGGAGCCATCCTGATTAGATAAATTGATAACCAATCTAATCTTGTAAAAGCGCACGCTGAGTGTTTTCTTCTCTCGCTCTCCAGGTAGCGACCATGTCACGCCTTAATCAAGATAATAAAATGGATGTATTGACCGAACCCGCTTGTTATACTGCGCTAAGGAACGTTGGTCCCGCTCCAACTGTAACATTTCAGAAAAATAAAATAATTGTAAGATTTCAGAAAAATAAAATATTATTTTTAGGAATTTTTATAATTTAACATTGTTTTTAATGAATATTTTAATATTTCGGTATAATTAAATGCCGATAAATGGGGAAAAAATTGAAAAATTACTAAAAGAGAGTGTTTTATGTTAGTTATGAAAATTTTAAGTTTTTATGATTAATTTGACACTAATTTAGTACTAATCGCGATTAAAAATCGCTAATCGCGTTTTAAGTTTATTTTGTGTAAACATGCACCATATCTTTTTTCACTTGTTACATTTTCTTATGGCTTTCCTACAGTTTTATTTCATGGTTGTTGGTTTATTAGAGGGGAGAAAAGAAAAGAAAAGAAAGGAAAAGGATTAAAATATATAGGTATGGGTGAGAGAGAGAAAAAGGGGGGGGGTTACCTTTGACTTGTTTTGAACCATTCCTCCTTCAAATTTTACCTTATTTCCTCTCTCCCTCTTCCTTTGTTCTTGCTGCTGCTGCCTCTTCCCTCTTCCTCCATCTCCAAGCCACAAAAACACCATGGAAAGCAACTCAAAACCCCACCCCCATTTCACAAAAAAATGCACAAGCTCAAGAGAAACACATTGGACCAAGAAAGCAAGGATTTTAGCCACTTGGGGCAACTCAAGAAAATTCTTGAGTTGCCAAATGAGGTATTTTCTGAACCACTAGCTTAGTTTTCCCATTACTTATTCCCCCATGTTAGATTAGAACCGATATCGAGTGGTTTTGTGGACTTAGAAAATTCTAGTTAGGGTTTATAGGAATTTGAGAGTTGTGATGTGAAATTGAACTCAGTAGAGGCCACACAAACCCCCTAGTGCTAGAATTAAGACTCAAAGCAGAGATTTGAAACCCGGAATACGGATTTAGAAAAGCCGATATCGGAAAAACTGTGATTCTGTGAAGGTTATATGAAATCTGCTATCACCTCGAGACTCTGAAAATTATTTTGTGAACACATAGAGATGTTCATGCACCCAGGAAGCTAACCCCAAAACCCCAGACCCTATCTCATCTTTCTGGCCGCAGATTTAATCTATTTGGCCACAATTTGCGGCCTAGGCCCCACCATTTTGGCTCGTGTTGGTTCTGAAGCTTTATTTCTTGTACACTAGACCCCTGGCATATGCAAAATTATCCAATTTGATCTAGGGTGAAATCTGGGACCCTTTTCTGTGGTTGCTGTTTTGGATTCGTGTTTCGTTTCACGTATTTTAAATTCTGGATTTGCGTATTGTGTTTTATCTCGATCACTTGACGTTTGTATGATGAGATCGAGGGTCGTTTGATGGTTTTGAAAGCGTAATCTATAGGTTCTAACCTATAGGCATTAGCGTGTCGTTTTATGTATTCCCGATGTGATTTTAATACGCGTTCCGATTATGTTATCTATGTAAGTACCATCATGTGGATTCCATACGATGAAGAAGACGAAAGTGACATCGACACCGACACGCAGGATACAAGGTGAGTAGATTATATCTGTTAGTTATATGTATGCCCTAGAGGCCATTGCTATACATAGGATGTAAATTGTAGTGGATGCTGGGACATATATAGGGAGGACTTTCTTGCTCGACATGATAGTATGATATCTGGTTACTCTTTACCTTAACGTGTATACTGATTGTCTCTCTGTTACATGTTGGTAAAGCCCTTAGGATGTGTACTTGACTACCTGGACTATGATGCGGATCATACTAGTGGGGACATGGTAGTCCATAAGTACATCCTTCAAAGTCCCTAGTCATGGGTATATCGAGACGGGGCATCGATATACCAGAGTAGACTAGCGTATACCTTCTCGACCCATACAGATAGGCGATGGATGATCCCATATCCATTGGTGTTTGACATCGGAGATGATATACGGGTGCTCAGTGGAGACTGGGTACACTGGACGGACTCGCCGAGAACTCCCAGATGGTATTATACCTTACGTCAGATGGCAGTTCTCTGGTGACACTGGTACAGAGTAGTCTGTTGACCCGAGATCGTCATAGAGTCTTGTGTGATTCCCACTGTCTTGTGTGATTCCCACTGTGCTTTGATTTCCACCTTACCACGTCCAAGAGGGCGTGCAAAACGGTGGTTTTTGGATACAGTCCAGAATCACATGGAGGCAATGAGCGATAGGAGGGGATTCGTCTCTCCCGGTATAGGGAGTTGATGTTGCGCTGTGTTCGATTGGCTATAACCGGAAATCCCTGGCCAGGGTTGCTGAGATTTACTGGTAAGTGTTACTAGTAGTTTCTCAAACTGTTATAGACCTCATATCGACACGACTTATCGAGCTATTGGGGTCTGACGTTTACCACCCCTAGGCGAGATATGCGACATATCAGACGACGAGACCGGACTGTACGGTAAGTATTACTGGTTGGATTCACAGGAGTATGAGCGGGCTTGCTCGTCAATCTTCTGATCGCTCAATACCCGGGTGGCCGTTACGTTTAGCAGACCGCTTGCGGCTTGTGGGTGTTTGATATGATCATCACCTGCTGCCGGCGTATTAACGAGTCTTTAGAGTCCTACACAGAGATTTCCTGGCTCAAGCGAAACGAAATAGGAGCGCATATGAGATATGTGCGGGACCGAGAATAATGCGTGTATATGATACCGTATTCTATTCTCGCGATGAATGTATCGATTGGTTGTATGCGATATAACCTAGTTATCGAATCGAGAATTGATTCGATAAGCCGATACATTGGATATTAGTCGGTCATATGCGATATGACCGGATCGTTAAATCAAGTGTTGATTTAATGATTTAATGTATAATTATATATTTAATATATTACTTTACATTAACTAGTATTTGTTCACTTTAAATGGATTTTCTCACTTGAAGTGCACATTGTATATGTGATATACTTTTGTACACTTGTTTGTATCATGTTTGATGATACATGCATACTTGGGTGTATGTTTGATTAAACCATGGTTAGTTAATTGTTAGGGTTTCATTTGCTTTATTTATTTATTTATTTATTTCATTTTGGAAGATAAATAGAATGGTGGTTTATTTTGTTTCTTTCATGAAACTTCTTGAAGTGTTGAAAGCTTGACCATTTTGTTTGTTTTCTTTAACCTAACCATTCAGCCTAACCATGGTTCATTCTCTACACCTAACTATGGTTGCCATTATGATAAGTATTCATTTTATTTTCTATTTTAAAAGCATACTCATCATATTCTTTCTTCTTCTTCTTCTTCTTCTTCAACAAAGAAGAAACCTTGCCTCCATCAATGGCAACATGAGAAAAAGAGTGTGAAATCCAATTCTAAAGTGAACCCACTTCCTATTTCTTCATCCTCTACCACTTGCCAAGTAGTATAGGGTGTTTTCTTCACAAGTTTCATGACTTGGTGAAGTTGGAGCTTGATCTTGTGTTGCCTCGACGTAGATCATCTTCGGCATCGAAGTCGATGACCTAGCCCGCCCATTTCTCCGATGAAGCCGACGCTAGAGCCCGGGATCCGATGATCGCAGCGAGGGGACTTCATCACGGAGCTATGGAGGTGGAGGACCGGATCTACAGTGGTTGTATTTTCGTTTACTCTTAGTTAAGTTGTTAACTAGTTATCGTTTTCGCCTAAAACTCTAGTTAATGATTGCATTAGGGTTTCTCGGCACCGGAATTTTTTGAAATTGGCATGGTTGATGCCTTGTGAGACCTCATTAGTGTGCCTAGGAACCCTACAGTGGTATCAGAGCCTAGCTAGAGCCTTAGGCGATGTGTAGACGGAGTTAGAAGTCCGATCGAACCGAAACCCTAATTCAAAACTTGCTCTCTGTACATTTTTACAAAACTGGATTTTTTCCATATTAAAAATTCTTAAAAAATTCAGCAGGAGATTCTAAGAATTACGGTGCAAAATTGACCAAGCGATTCGAAAAAAGCGCGGCAGAACCGCGGCATTAGCATGGCTAATGCGGCGGTTCCGCGGCCAATTAGTCTCTTCAGTCAATTATTTTTGCACAGTAACTTATTTATTTTAATGCTGAGTTTTCTGGGAATTTTTAATATCTACTCAAGAGTTGAGTTTTCTGGGTTGTATTAGGAGTTCGTAGATTCGATCGGATTATCAAACTTTGTCTGTGTTTTTCCGGATAATTTTTGAATATGTTAAAAAGTTCGACCGGATATAAATACTCACTTTTTCCCCTGTTGGGAAATTTCCAAGTGTTGGATCTTTCCGTGGTTTAATAACGTTCTAAGTAGTGCAAGTAACGTGATGGACCCTCTAGAAGACAACAAACCTTAACTTGATTATGTGACCGTCTTGAACTGCCCTTTGAACCTTCGGGTTTGGGGCAGTACGGCATGCCACATGTGAGGCGTTGGCTTGACCCTTCTATGGCTGGATCGTTGGTACTGAGGCATGAACTGGATGTTTTAAAACTTGTTTCATGTGTTGATCTGTTCTAGGAAAACTTGGGTGTTTGATTGTTCGATCGGAAAGTTTAACATTTTCTATTTATCTGGAATGTGATACAATAATTAGAATTCACAAGTAGTTATGAGATAACTGAATGAATGTTATAAAGATAGCAGTTTAGTCTCACTTGATCGGTTGCCACGGAATTTTGATGTGATCAAAAGTCCGTCGCAATCACGTAGCGTACGCGGATACTCGCCGGGTAAACTTAATAGACAGCTACACCCCTTAGCCTCGACCAAGTGACTGTAGGAGAACCCCGTCGCCGAAAGCATCCGTTCGGGTGCTCGCGGCAGCGGTGTTCCTCCTTGGTGCACTTCGTCAACGGCGTCGGGGGTGCGGCCGCCTACTGAAGTTTGCGACGAGCATTCGATCAGAATGTCGGGAATCCTGTTGAATTGCCCGACTTGATATTGAAAAGAGTTTTCGATAATGAGACTAAAATGCGGGGTTTATAATTGTTAGGCATGAGATGTCTAAGGAATTCATTTGATTAGGCATGCGATGTCTAAAGAGATTGCGGATTCCAACTGTTGTAGTTTTACACTTTCTTTTCTGCGACCGTAAGTGTAATATGTGATATCGCCGGTTTCGTTGTTATATGTCAACGACAATTGGGATGGGCATATTTACTTACGTTGATGACATGTGATGTTATGTGTTGCTGGATATGTTTTATTGGATCGTCGTGTTTGAATAGCCGGGTTTTTTTTTATGTGAGATGAGTGTTTTTCATTTTCATTCATGTAAAAACTTGTATGTAATATTCTTTTATTGGGGCACTTCCAGGTTGCGGAAGATGTCACCTTTTGTATATTATTTACTTTTCCGCACTACGATAGACCTAAGGAGGGGAGCACAAGTGACCGGGTTCTAGGGTCCAGTGGGAGACCAACTCGAGGAGTCGATTCCGGGTCTCCTAACCCTAGAACTGGTAGGGTTTCTTGCCGCTCTCGTAGGGGTCTAGGGGTGTGGGTTTGGCTATTTATCGCGACTGTGGAATCCGTGTTTTATACTGGCTCGTATTGAAAACACGGACGTCCTAGTATATCCAATGTTTCATATGATTCTTCTGCTGCGATATCTGTGATGTGATCATGTGATGTTCTGTGATAAATACTGTATATAGTATATATGATATATTATATAGACATTACTTATGTTTTACACCCGCGCTAGCCCTGCCCCGCTCTGCCGTTAGTTACCTAACCTAACGGTGCACGAGGGGACATCGAGGCGAATGCGGATGGCATAAGTGTACGTCGTATTTATCTGTGATGTTTAGGTAACTTAAATGATGGGACTTCATTAATGAGATTAATGAAATAAAAGAAACCTAAGATGTTGTAGAATCGAATTTCAAAAATAAAATAAGTAGCTACAGTTCTTGCTTTGCATCGCGGTATTCCTTGTAGAACATCCTGCACCTTATTCGATAAGGAAAGGACCGAGATCCCTTCACCAGGAGTGACTCCTTTAGCAATAACTGGCAGATGCTACAACCCTCGGTTTGTCTTTTGATTGCTTCTATAGTTTCTGCTTTGCACAGTGATATATATGATATATCCGCACCTCATTCGACGAGAAAAGGACCGACGATCCCTTCACCGGGAGTGACTCCTTTAGCAAAACTAGAAAAGCCTCAAAAGCACTCCATTTTAAAATCATTTGATTCTACAACGATATCAAGTTCATTATGCAATAGGTTTTCAGAAAAACCTGTCGTAGCCCTCCGTCATTTCAGATAAGTAGTAGTTAGTATTCATGCTGCGTTTGTTGGCCTTTGTCAAGGCGTAGTGTGCGGTAGCTGACTGGTGTTTATCTGCTTATGCATATGATGCAGATTGGATTAGGGTAGTCATGCGACCTTGTTGGCCTTTGTCAAGGGCCGTGCGGGTGGGTTTATTTCAATCAAGAAATGACGGGTTGAACTTGACTAACATCCTATGGTTTGTTGGTCTTTGTCAAGGTCATAGGAGGTTAGGGGCAAAATTATCGGGAATTTCAAGTGTTGAAATTTGTAATGAGATTGCATACCTTTTATGAGATAGTTGGATCCCGATACCCGCTGCGAGTAAGAGTTACTCCTGGGAGAGTTTTATACATTACAATTAGCCGATCAAGTAGGTGTCTAGAAAGGTGTTAACGAGGTTACGCCTCTGGGAAAACGAGGTTTACAGTAATTAGGTCCGTGCGAGAGCACGGGGAACCTCCCTCTAAGTACCGACACCGGCCTGGCTGAAAGATTGGCGAACTTGTAGTGTGTAATTAATCCCGGCTAGTCTTTCATTTTAGGGTTTGAAGGAAGATTTGATAAAAACAGTGGGAGCCATCCTGATTAGATAAAATAATAACCAATCTGATCTTGCAAGAGCGCACGCAGAGTGTTTTCTTCTCTCTCTCTCCAGGTAGCGACCATATCACGCCTTAATCAAGATAATAATACGGATTATTGACCGAACCCGCTTGTTATACTGAGTTGGGGAACGTTGGTCCCGCTCCAACTTATAATTGTTATAAGACAGAGCAGGAAATTGGGGATTACCTGAATTCCCGTGCCGCCCAAACGAAGAGAATGCATGCTGATGCATCATCTTCGGGTGTGTTCATTATACAGAACTGTTTCTTTGTATCCTCTACGTCCTGGGTATTTGATACCGGATCAGGATCCCTGATATGTAATCTGTTATATAGGGCTACAGATAGGTAGAGAACTGAGAACGGGTGATAAGTTTCATGAGACAGAAAACGGGGCAAGTGTTGCAGCCAAGTCTGTTGGTCACCGTCACCCTGTATTATCAGTACATTGATTCTGAACAAATGCTATTAGATACCGAACCTGATATACAAAATCATATCAGTCTCTTTATTAGTAAAGAAACGATAAAATTTTGTATTGTTGGATAATGTTTTGAACATTTCCTATATCAAAAGTTGATCGGTTCAGGCACGTTATCTAAAAGCATTGATGTTCTAAATCAAACTACAGTTCTAAGTATACGGAACACACACAAGAGGAAGGGTTCAGAAATGAACGGATCCTTCTTAAGGCATTGTAGACTAGGTCATATCAATGCGATCCGACTGGCTGAAGTTACATTTAGATGCATATTTAAATTAGTTTGAATTTACATCTTGTGAAACTTGCCAGTCATGTCACAGAGATAAGATGACCATAGCTCCGTTTACTGGAAACAGAGAAAGAGTTAGTGAACTCTTGGGATGATACATGTTGATGTATATAGGTCCCCTGTCTACATTTGCCAAGACCGGTTCTTTGTACTTCATTACATTCTCTGATGATCTCTCAAGATTCAGTCATGTGTTCCTGTTGAAATACAAGTCCGAACCTTTTGAGATATTCATAGAATATAAGTTAGAAGTAGAGAACCAATACAGGTATAAGTATTATGTCCTTTGATGAGATCAAGGAGGAGAATACTTGTGCATAGAATTCCTGGACTATTCTAAAGGAGAATGAGATTCTCTCTCAACATTACTCCTCCGTATACACCATAGCACGATGGTATATCGGGGCGGAGCAATAACACCCTATATGATATGGTGTGCTTTATGATGAGTACTACTGAGTCACCTATTTCCTTTTGGGAGTTATGCACTTATGAAGTTGCATACCTATTGAATAGGGTTCAAATCAAATCTGTTGCCTACCACTTCATATATGATATGGAAAGGGAAGAGCCCATATCTTAAGTTGGTTAAGATTTGGGGTTGTCCGGGCTATGTCTAAAAGCAAAATCCGGACAAGCTCGAGGTAAGGTCTGTTATGTAGAACTGAAAATGTTCCAGTTATACAAACCGCAGCTGATGATTTGAAAGAACCAAATGATTCAATAGTTACCAACGAACCTCAGCCTCTCCGCCGATCTAGTAAGGTTCCTCACCCGCCTGAGAGATACTTCGGTTTCTCTATGACAGTGGGAGCGAGGATTGCATCATGAGATGATGACCCAACTAGTTTCGAGCAGGCCATCGAGAGTAGGGACTCTGTAAGAATGGCTGGATGCTTAGCGATCTGAGATGGAATCCTTATACACCAACAAAGTATGGACTTTGGTTGCTTTATCTGAAGGGTTAAATCCCCATCAGGAGCAAGTATATCTTGAGAAGATTACTTGGTGTAGATGGAAAAGTTGAGACTTTCAAAGCTAGACTTGTTAAAAGGTTTGCATCATTGACCAGGTATGGATTATGTTGAAACCTTTTCTAAGGAGCTATGCTTAAGTCCATCCAGATCCTACTTGTCACGGCTACATACCATGACTACGATATCTGGTGGTTGGGTGTCATGACAGCTTTTCTAAAATGATGTTTTAGAAAAGAGCGCCTATAAGTACACAGCCAGAGGGCTTCGTAGACAGTGCGAGCAGCGGAAACGTGTACAAGATACTTTATAGGATAAAGCAGGCATCGCGGAGTTGGAACGTCTGTTTTGATGTAGTAGTCAAATAGTTTGACTTCATCAAAATGGTAGATGAACCTTGTATATACAAAAAGGTAGTAGGGAGTATGGTGGCGATCCTCGTAGAGTACGTGGATGACATACTCTTGATAGGGAAGGAGTTTTCTATTTTACGCTCGATCAATCTCCGCTTATCACAATGATTCTCCACATAGGATCAAAATAATACCTACTAAATCCTGGGTTTTGGATCTATGAGATAGATCTAAATGGATGTTAGGATTCTCACTTGTTGAAGTGAGATGGTATCAATTGATCCTGGGGAGAATCACTGGAAAAGTTCCAGGGTGATAAAGATGACTGAATGTCAGTCACAGGCATTGTCTTTACCCTCAGTAAAGGGACGGTATGTTGGAAGAGTTTCAAGCTAGATACCGTGGCATACTAGACGATAAAGGCTGGATGCATCGCTACTTAAGATACTACCAAAGAGGCAGTTTGGGTGTATATTGGTTCATGAGATGAACTAGGTTCCAACCATTGTGTGACAATGGAAGTGTGGCTTTGGCCCAGGAACCCCGGTCCCATCAGTGACCCAGACATAATCTAAGGCGGTATCACCTGATCATGAAGATGGTTGATCTCCAGGGTGATCGAGGTTAGGAGAGTAGACTCAGAGGACAACACGGCGGATCTACTCACAAAGGCCTTTTCCCAGAGAGAGACTTTTATGGGATGGTTGAGTATGAGATACTACAACCACTGCTATCAGATGGCCCTAGTGCAAGTAGGAGATTGTTAGTTATATGTATGCCCTAGAGGCCATTGCTATACATAGGATGTATATTGTAGTGGATGCTGGGACATATATAGGGAGGACTTTCTTGCTCGACATGATAATATGCTATCTGGTTACTCTTTACCTTAACGTGTATACTGATTGTCTCTCTGTTATATGTTGGTAAAGCCCTTAGGATGTGTACTTGACAACCTGGACTATGATGCGGATCATACTAGTGGGGACATGGTAGTCCATAAGTTCATCCTTCAAAGTCCCTAGTCATGGGTATATCGAGACGGGGCATCGATATACCAGAGTAGACTAGCGTATACCTTCTCGACCCATACAGATGGGCGATGGATGATCCCATATCCATTGGTGTTTGACATCGGAGATGATATACGGGTGCTCAGTGGAGACTGGGTACACTGGACGGACTCGCCGAGAACTCCCAGATGGTATTATACCTTACGTCAGATGGCGGTTCTCTGGTGACACTTGTACAGAGTAGTCTGTTGACCCGAGATCGTCATAGAGTCTTGTGTGATTCCCACTGTGCTTTGATTTCCACCTTACCACGTCCAAGAGGGCGTGCAAAACGGTGGTTTTTGGGTACAGTCCCAAATCACAAGGAGGCAATGAGCGATAGGAGGGGATTCGTCTCTCCCGGTATAGGGAGTTGATGTTGCGCTGTGTTCAATTGGCTATAACCGGAAATCCCTGGCCAGGGTTGCTGAGATTTACTGGTAAGTGTTACCAGTAGTTTCTCGAACTGTTATAGACCTCATATCGACACGACTTATCGAGCTATTGGGGTCTGATGTTTACCACCCCTAGGCGAGATATGCGACATATCAGACGACGAGACCGGACTGTACGGTAAGTGTTACTGGTTGGATTCATAGGAGTATGAGCGGGCTTGCTCGTCGATCTTATGATCGCTCAATACCCGGGTGGCCGTTACGTTTAGCAGACCGCTTGCGGCTTGTGGGTGTTTGATATGATCATCACCTGCTGCCGGCGTATTGACGAGTCTTTAGAGTCCTACACAGAGGTTTCCTGGCTCAAGCGAAACGAAATAGGAGCGCATATGAGATATGTGCGGGACCGAGAATAATGCGTGTATGTGATACCTTATTCTATTCTCGCGATGAATGTATCGATTGGTTGTATGCGATATAACCTAGTTATCGAATCGAGGATTGATTCGATAAGCCGATACATTGGATATTAGTCGGTCATATGCGATATGACCGGATCGTTAAATCAAGTGTTGATTTAATGATTTAATGTATAATTATATATTTAATATATTACTTTACATTAACTAGTATTTGTTCACTTTAAATGGATTTTCTCACTTGAAGTGCACATTGTATATGTGATATACTTTTGTACACTTGTTTGTATCATGTTTGATGATACATGCATACTTGGGTGTATGTTTGATTAAACCATGGTTAGTTAATGGTTAGGGTTTCATTTGCTTTATTTATTTATTTATTTATTTCATTTTGGAAGATAAATAGAATGGTGGCTTATTTTGTTTCTTTCATGAAACTTCTTGAAGTGTTGAAAGCTTGACCATTTTGTTTGTTTTCTTTAACCTAACCATTCAACCTAACCATGGTTCATTCTCTACACCTAACTATGGTTGCCATTATGATAAGTATTCATTTTATTTTCTATTTTAAAAGCATACTCATCATATTCTTTCTTCTTCTTCTTCTTCAACAAAGAAGAAACCTTGCCTCTATCAATGGCAACATGAGAAAAAGAGTGAGAAATCCAATTCTAAAGTGAACCCACTTCCTATTTCTTCATCCTCTACCACTTGCCAAGTAGTATAGGGTGTTTTCTTCATAAGTTTCATGACTTGGTGAAGTTGGAGCTTGATCTTGTGTTGCCTCGACGTTGATCATCTTCGGCATCGAAGTCGACGACCTAGCCCGCCCATTTCTCCGATGAAGCTGACGCTAGAGCCCGGGATCCGATGATCGCAGCGAGGGGACTTCATCACGGAGCTATGGAGGTGGAGGACCGGATCTACAAAGGTTGTATTTTTGTTTACTCTTAGTTAAGTTGTTAACTAGTTATCGTTTTCGCCTAAAACTCTAGTTAACGATCGCATTAGGGTTTCTCGGCACCGGAATTTTTTGAAATTGGCATGGTTGATGCCTAGTGAGACCTCATTAGTGTGCCTAGGAACCCTACAATATCTACGGGGGAAGTCGGGTGGATGGCGTATAGCACCCCCACAGTTCGAGATTTAGTATACTATATTTATACTATATATGTGTTTGATAGCATTAGGTGTACTATGGATAGAATAGGGTTTAGTTGTAAATTAGTATAGTTCCTAGTTGCGAACCCTAGAATAGGTTTACACCCACACGCACACACATGCTTATTTGTTATGGTTATACCAAGATGATGAGGATTGTGGACGATATTTGGAGATGAGTCGATGAAATTGGGCATAGTGCCATGAGATCGGTGATATGATGTGATTCGTATTTGGGATACGACATGAGATTTTTAGCGGGCCTTTGGACGTGTGTTTCACACACGCATTCATATTTATATAGATGGTATCGATTGTACTAGTCTTAGATCAGTACCCCAGATTTTGTGATATGACGATAAGGATACCAGATAATTGATGAGATGAATGTGATATTGACCCGTACCCAGCTATTGGGATGCCGTGCGATGATTTACCGTACGAGCTTTATCTTGATGATAGATCCGCACTCATGACTCGAGGACGTCATATGATATACTGTATCGTACATGATACTATTGGTAGTAGGAAGCCGTTATTTGCTCCTCTACCGGATGGAAAACATTTGCGGGATCCAAATATGCCGCGAACACATCCTCTAGTAAATGATAACGACAAAGTTGCGTAACCAAAATAGGGCGAGGGTGCACATTTCGTGTTTTTGCCGAACCAATTGTATGCAAAAGAATAGTGTAAAGATCTACTTGAGGGTTCTTAGTTATCATGCAATACACTATATGGACGACTTAGGTGAAGAAGGTGGATAGGTATGAACTTGCGGTGACGCTGGTTTGCAACCAATGACATGTCGCAAATACATTCTTATAGACCTTCTTCGAATCGATTTCTGTTTTAGTTTTCTGGTTACTGTTCACCCCCATGAATGGCATGTATTCATCGATTGGCATGGGTTAGTCATGTCCATTGGCACGGGGTATGCCGGTAACATCCAAAATAGTGTCGGCGGTGATTGCATAGAAATCATCGCCCCACTTAAATAGGATCGATCCACCACTAACTAAGCTACCATCTAGCATATTATTATAAAAATCATGGAACAAATTAGGGATTGCGAATGCATTGTCATGATTTTAAAGAAGATAGGTCCATCCACGACTCCTAATTTTTCACTAAAATATTGGCCGAATATATGATACTAAGAACTACCAAGTAATCTCGCTCAAACAGAAACTGTGCCCCATCACAATGACTAAAAATTTTGTAAACAGAAAAACACAGAGATCAAGTGGAGACAAACCTCCCTGAAAAATTTCAGAAGGAGAGGAGTCAAGATGGTCGCGAATAGGCGGCATGATGCTGCTTCTTGGTAGCGACTTGGTGGCCGGACTTGGGAGTTGGGTGCTCGGGCTTGAGGGGCGGCTAGGGTTTGAGGAGAAAAATTTTTACGAGGAAGAAGAATTCTAGATTTGGGCTAGGTGTGGGGATGGTGCGGATTTTAAATAAGGGGGCAAAAAGGGTCGAAGATGTTATTTATATGTATGCCCTAGAGGCCATTACTGTACATACGATGTATATTGTAGTGGATTCTTGGACATATATAGGGAGGACTTTCTTGCTCGATATGATAGTACGCTATCTGGTTGCTCTTTATCTTAACATGTATTCTGATTGTCTCTATATTACATGTTGATAAAGCCCTTAGAATATGTACTCGACTACTGGGACTATGATGAGATCATACTAGTGGGGCCACGGTAGTCGACAAGTATATCCTATAACTGTTCCTAGTCGACGGTGTATCGAGACAGGGCATTGATCCACCAGAGTAGACTAGCGTATACGCATCTTGACCCATATGATGGGTGATGGATGATCCCATATCCATCCGTGTTTGACATCAAGGATGGTGTACGGGTGCTCAGTGGAGACTGGGTACACTGGACGGACTCGCCGAGAACTCCCAGATGGTATTATACCTCACGTCAGATGGCAGTTCTCTGGTGACACTGCTACAGGTTAGTCTGTAGACCCGAGATCGTCATAGAGTCTTGTGTGATTCCCACTGTGCTTTGATTTCCATCATACCATGTCCAAAAGGGCGTGCAAAAAGGTGGCTTTTGGGTACAGTCCCAAATAATATGGAAGCAATGAGCGATAGGAGGGGATTCGTCTCTCCCGGTGTAGGGAGTTGATGTTGCGCAGTGTTCGATTGGCTATAACAACAAATCCCTGGCCAGGGTTGCTGAGATTTACTGGTAAGTGTTATCAGTAGTTTCTCGAACTGTTATGGACCTCATATCGACACGACTTATCAAGCTACTGGGGTCTGACGTTTACCATCCCTACGTGAGATATGCGACATATCAGACAAAGAGACCGGACTGTACGGGAGTGTTACTGATTGGATACGCGGGAGAATGTACAGGCTTGCTTGTTGATCTTCTGATCGCTCAATACCTGGGTGGCTGTTACGTTTAGCTGACCGCTTGCAGCTTGTGGGTGTTTGATATGATCATCACCTACTGCCGGCGTATTGACGATTCTTTAGAGTCTTACACAGAGGTTTCTTGGCTCAGGCAAAACGGAGTAGGAGCACATATATGATATGTGCAGGACCGAGAACAATATGTGTATGTGATACCGTATTAGATTCTCGTGATATTAGATATCGGCCGGGTATATGTGATATAGCCGGGTCATTGGATCAAGTGTTGATTCGATGAACTGATACAGATTATATTAGTCGGTTATTTGTGAAATAGCCGGATTATCGGATCAAGTATTGATTCGATAATTTAATGTAAAATTATATATTTGATATATTAAATTACATTAACTGATATAAGCTCACTAAAAGATTCTTTTTCTCACTCGGGTAATACATTGATATATATTCGATATATGTTAATTGTATTATTTTATTTTGTTACAATAAATATTGTATATGTGATATATAATATTGTAACATGTTAGGGTTACAAATGCAACATGTTTTGTGGAGTTTAAACATGGTTAGGGTTTGGATTAGGTTTAAGCCTTCTAGTAGCTTCAAGAAGCTTTGCTTTTGTTTTCTTGTAAAGATATTTTGTGTAGATATTTCCTTAACCAAACCCAAACCCTTAACTATGATTCATTCTCTACAATGGTTAAGTCTTCTCTTTCATAACTATGGTTGCATTTCTAACCTCACATATGAGTTTTTTCATTATTCATCACAAAGTAAATTGATTCTTCTTCTTCTTCCTTGAAAGCTTTCTAGCTTTTTGCTTAGTGATGATTTTGAGTGAGATTAAGAAAATAAATGAGAGCTAAATTCCTACTTCATCATCCTAATCTATCTTAGACTTTTAGATTAGGGTGTTCACTTCATTTAGTGAGTGAGAGCTTGTGTTAAAGAAACTTCAAGGTAGATCATCTTAGTTATCGAAGATCGGAAGCAAGCTTGCATCTTTCTCTTCGTGGAACCTCTCTAGAGTCCAGCTACTTGATGATCGCACCGAAGGGACCTCAACACGGAGCTTTAGAAGTGAAGGAACGGACTACAAAGGTTGTAATCCCAAACTCTTAGAAGTAAAGTTGTTTACTTGCTTTTTTTCGCCTAATCTCTAGTTTAAAGATCTTGGGTAGGGTTGTTCGGCACATCTTAATTTTAAATCGGGCATGGTTGATACCTTATAGACCCTTGTGAGAGTGCCTAGTAACCCTGCAGTGGTATCAGAGCCAAGCTAGAGTTTTAGGTGAAGTCTAGGCGAAGTTTAAAGTCCGATCCAAATCCGAATACCCGGAAAACCCTAGTTTCTGGAAATTTTCAAAAAATTGATTTTTTTCATATTAAAAATGCTCAGAAAATTAAGCAGGGAATTATAAGGATATCTGTGAAAAACGAGACAATAAGCCCAATAAAGAGCCGCGGAACCGCGGCAAAGACATGCCTTGCGCGGCGGTTCCGCGGCGCTACAGTGCGATTAGGGTTTTATGTTTTCACAGTAACTTCTGTACGAGTTACCTGATGTTTCTGGGAATTTTTAATTATACTCATGTGTTGAGTTTTCTGGGTTGTATTGGGAGCTCGTTGATTCGATCGGAAAGTATAATTTCGTTTAGTTTGTCCGGGTAATTTTTAGAACGTGTTAAAAAGTTTGAACGGATATCAATAACTCATTTTTTCCCCTGTCGGAAAATTTTCAAAAGTTGGATTTTTTCTCTAGTTTGAAACTTTCGGAAAATCGTGCAAGTAACGCGGTGGACCCTCTAGAAGAACACAAACCTTAACTCGATTATGTGACCGTCTGAACCGCCTCTAAACCTTATGGTTTGTGGCAGTACGGCGTTGCCACATGTGAGGCGTTGGCTTGACCCTTCTACGGTTGGACCATTGGTACTGTGGCATGTGATGGATATTTTTTGAACTCCGCTCAAGTGTTGAGCTATTTGGGAAATCTTGGGTGTTTGTTTATTCGATCGGAAAGTTTAACATTATCTATTTATCTGGAATGTGATACAATATTTGGAATCCACAAGTAGTTATGAGATAACTAATTTGAATGTTATAAATCTAGCAATTTAGTCTCAGATGATCGGTTGCCACGGAATTTTGATGTGATCAAAAGTTCGTCGCAATAACGTAGCATACGCGGATACTCGCCGGGTAAACTTAATAGATAGCCACGCCCCATAGCCCCGACCAAGTGACTGTAGCAGAACCCCGTCGCCAAAAGCATCCGTTCGGGTGCTCGCGGCAGCGGTGTTCCGCCTTAGTGCACTTCTTCGACGGCATCCGGGGGTGCGGCCGTCTATTAAAGTTTGCGACAAGCATTCGATAAAGATGTCAGGAATTTTGTTGAATTGCCCGACTAGATATTGAAAAGTGTTTTCAATATTGAGACTAAAATGCGGGGTTTATAATTGTTAGGCATGCGATATCTAAGGAATTCATTTGGTTAGGCATGAGATGTCTAAGAAGGTTGCGGATTCCAACTGTTGTAGTTTTACACTTTCTTTTCTGCGACCGTAAGCGTAGTATGTGGTGTATCGCCGGCTTCGTTGCTATACATCAACGATAATCGGGATACGCATACTTGCTTATGTTGATGATATGAGATATTATGTGCTGCTGTGATATGTTATATTGGATCGTCGCGTTTTGAATAGCCGGGGTTTTATGTGAGATGAGAGTTTTTCTTTTTCATTCTTGTAAAATTCATTTGTATGTAATATTCTTTTATTGGGGCACTTTCAGGCTGAGGATGATGTCACCATTGTATATTATTTACTTTTCCGCATTAGGTAGACCCAAGACGGGGAGCACAAGTAACCGGGTTCTAGGGTCCAGTGGGAGGCCATCTCGAGGAGTCGAGACTGGGTCTCTTAACCCTAGAATGGGCAGTGTTACTTGCCGCTCTCGTAGGGGTCTAAGGATGTGGGTTTGTCTATTCATCGCGACCGTGGAATCCGTGTTTTATACAGGCTCGTATTAAAACACAGACCTCCTAGTATATCCAATATTTCATATATGTTCTTCTGCTGCAATGTTCTGTGATGATATCATATTACTGTCTGAGATGAATGTTTATATTATATATATGAGATACATGTTATATTGCAGATTTCGTTTCAAATGTGATGCTTGTGAAGCATAATTAAAATGGGACTTCATTAATGAGATTAATGAAATAAAAGAAACCTAAAGATGTTGTAGAAACTTGTTTAAAAACTGGTAGCTCTAGTTCTTGCTTTGCATAGCGGTGTTCCTTGTAGAACATCCATCACCTTATTCGATAAGGAAAGAGCCGAGATCCCTTCACCGGGAGTGACCTCTTTAGTGAAACTAACAGATGCTGCAAACACAGTTTGTCTTTTGATTGCTTCTATAGTTTTTGCTTTGCATAGTGATATTTATGAAATATCCTGCACCTTATTCGATGAGGAAAGAGCCGACGATCCCTTCACCGGGAGTGACCTCTTTAGCAAAACTAGAAAAGCCTAAAAAATACTCCTTTTAAAATCACTCGATTCTACAACGATATCAAGTTCATTACGCAAAGGGTTTTCTTAAAAACCTATCGTAGCCCTCCGTCATTTCAGATAAGTACTTCATAGTATTCGTACTACGTTTGTTGGCTTTCGTCAAGGCGTAGTGTCCGGTAGCTATTTATGCTTATCTGTATAAGCATATGATGCGATTGAGTTAGGGTAGTCGTACGACTTTGTTGGCTTTCATCAAGGGTCGTGCGGGTGAGTTTAATTCAATCGGGAAATGACGGGTTGAACTTGACTAGTGGCCTATGGTTTGTTAGCTTTCGTCAAGGTCATAGGATGCTAGGGGTAAAATATTATTGGGAATTTCAAGAGTTGAAATTTGCAATGAGATTTCATACCTTCTATGAGATAGTTGGATCCCGATACCCGCTGCGAGTAAGAGTTACTCCTGGGAGACTTTTTACACATTACAATTAGCCGATCAAGTAGGTGTCTAGAAAGGTGTCAACGGGGTTACGCCCCTGGGAAAACGAGGTTTATTTTAATTAGGTCCGTACGAAAGCACGGGGAACCTCCCTCAAAGTACCGACACTGGCTTGGCTGAAAGATTGGCAAAATTGTAGAGTGTAATTAATCCCGGCTAGTCTTACCTTTTTGGGTTTGAAGGAAGATTTGACTAAAACAGTGGGAGACCCTGATTAGATAAATTGATAACCAATCTAATCTTGTAAAAGCGCACGCTGAGTGTTTTCTTCTCTCTCTCTCCTGGTTACGACTATGTCACGCCTTAATCAAGATAATAATATGGATGTATTGACCGAACCCGCTTGTTATACTGTGCTAGGGAACGTTGATCCCGCTCCAACTTATTATTGTTATAAGACAGAGCAGGAAATAGGGGATTACCAGAATTCCCGTGCCACCCAAACGAAGAAAGTGCATGCTGATGCATCATCTTCAGGTGTGTTCATTATCGAGAACCGTTTCTCAGTATCCTTTATGTCCTGGGTATGAGATACCGGATCAGGATCCCAGATATGTAATCTGTTACATGGGCTACAGATAGGTAGAGAAGTGAGAACGGGTGATAAATTTCAAGAGTTGGAAATGATGCATGTGTTGCAGCCAAGTCTGTTGGCAGTTATCACCCTGTATTATCAGAATACATTGATTCTGAACGAATGTTATTAGATACCGACCTGATATACAATATCATATCAGTCTCTTTATTAGTAAAGAAGGATATAATTTTGTATTATTGGATAATGTTTTGAACATTTCCTATATCAAGAGTTGATCGGTTCAGGCACGTTATCTAAAAGAATAGACGTTCTAAATCAAACTACAGTTCTTAATGTACAGAACACACACAAGTGGAAGAGTTCAGAAATGAACGAATCCTTTTTGTGGCATTGTAGACTAGGTCATATCAATGCGACCCGACTAGCTGAAGTTACATAAAGATGCATATTTAAATTAGTTTGAACTTACATCTTGTGAAACTTGCCGGTCATGTCACAAAGATAAGATGACCATAGTTCTGTTTATTGGAAATAGAGAAAGAGTTAGTGAACTCTTGGGATTGATACATGCTGATGTATGAAGGTCCCCTGTCTACACATGCCAGGACCGGTTCTTTGTACTTCATTACATTCACTGATGATCTCTCAAGATTCAGACATATGTTCCTGTTGAAACACAAGTCCAAAACTTTTGAGATAATCACAGAATATAAGTTAGAAGTAGAGAACCAAAAACCGGTAAAAGTATTATGTCCTTTGATGTGATCAAGGAGGAGAATACTTGAGCACAGGATTCCTGGACTATTCTAATGGAGAATGAGATTCTCTCTCACCATTACTCCTCCGTATACACCACAGCACGTCGGTGTATCGGAGCGGAGCAATCATACCCTATTTGATTTGGTGCGCTCTATGATGAGTACTTCTGAGTTTCCTATTTCCTTTTGGGAGTTATGCACTTGTGAAGCTGCATACCTATTGAATAGGGTTCCAATCAAATCAGTTGCCTACCACTTCATATGTGATATGGAATGGGAAGAGCCCATATCTTAAGTAAGTTAAAGATTTGGGATTGTCCGGCCTATGTCTAAAAGCAAAATCCGGACAAGCTCAAGGCAAAGTCAGTTCTGTGGAAGTTTGTTGGATATCCCAAGCATTCGCAAGGGAATATCTTCTACCTAACCGAGGAACAAAAGATGTTTTGTTTCTCAGCATGCCACCTTTGTGAAAGGAAATTTCTTGTGAAGAAATTAGTGGTCATAAGGTAGAACTGGAAAAAGTTCCAGCTATACAAAACTGCAGCTGATGATTTGGTAGAACCAAAGGATTCAATAGTTTCCAACGAACCTCAGCCTCTCCGCCGATTTAGTAGGGTTCCTTACCCACCTGAGAGATGCTTTGGTTTCTCTATGAAAGTGGGAGCGAGGATTGCATCATGAGATGATGACCCAACTAGTTTCGAGCTGGCCATCAGGAGTGGGACTCTGTAAGAATGGCTGGATGCTTAGCGATCTAAGATGGAATCCTTATACACCAACAAAGTATGGACTTTGGTTGCTTTATCTGAAGGGTTAAATCCCCATCAGTAGCAAGTATATCTTGAGAAGATTACTTGGTGTATATGGAAATGTTGGGACTTTCCAAGCTATGCTTATGTCCATCCAGATCCTACTTGCCACGGCTACATACCATGACTATGATATCTGGCAGTTGGGTGTCATGACTGCTTTTCTAAATGTTGATTTGGAAGAGAGTGTCTATAAGTACACAACTAGAGGGCTTCGTTGACAGTGGGAGCAGCAGAAACGTGTGCAAGATGTTTTATGTGATAAAGCAGGCATCGCGGAGTTGGAACGCCTGTTTTGATATGGTAGTCAAAGAGTTTGACTTCATCAAAATGGTAGATGGACCTTGTATATACAGAAAGGTAGTAGGGAGTATGGTAGTGATCCTCGTAGAGTACGTGGATGACATACTCTTGATAGGGAAGGAGTTTCCTATGCTACGCTTGGTCAATCTCCGCTTATCATAAGGATTCTCCGTATAGGATCAAGGTGATACCTCCTAAATCCTGGGTTTTGGATCTATAAGATAGATCTAATTGGATGTTAGGATTATCACTAGTTGTAGTGAGATGGTATCAATCGATCCTGGGGAGAATCACTGGAAAAGTTCCAGGGTGATAAGGACGACTGAATGTCATTCCCAGGCATTATCATTACCCTCAGTGGAGGGACGGTATGTTGGAAGAGTTCCAAGCTAGATAACGTGACTTACTAGATGATTAAAAGCAAGATACGTCGTTACCAAGGATGCTACCAAAGAGGAAGTCTGGATATATATAAGTTCATGAGATGGCTTCGTTCCTACCATTGTGTGACAATGGAGTTGTGGCTTATGCCAAGGAACCCCCGTCCCATCAGAAATCCAGATATAATTCTTAGGCAGCATCACCTGATCATGGAGATGGTTGATCTCCAGGGAGATCGAGGTTAGGAGAGTAGACACAGAGGACAACAGCGTGGATCCACTCACAAAGGCCTTTTTCCCAGTAGAGACTTTTATGGGATGGTTGAGTATGAGATACTTCAACCACAGCTAATTGTTGGGTATGCGATGCCACAACAGATGGCCCTAGTGCAAGTGGGAGATTGTTAGTTATATGTATGCCCTAGAGGCCATTACTGTACATACGATGTATATTGTAGTGGATGCTTGGACATATATAGGGAGGACCTTCTTGCTCGACATGATAGTATGCTATCTGGTTACTTTTTATCTTAATATGTACTCTAATTGTCTCTATGTTACATGTTGATAAAGCCCTTAGGATATGTACTCAACTACTGGGACTATGATGAGATCATACTAGTGGGGCCACGGTAGTCGACGAGTACATCCTATAACTGTTCCTAGTCGAGAGTGTATCGAGACAGGGTATCGATACACCAGAGTAGACTAGCGTATACGCATCTTGACCCATATGATGGGTGATGGATGATCTCATATCCATCAGTGTTTGACATCAAGGATGGTGTACAGGTGCTCAGTGGAGTCTGGGTACACTGGACGGACTTGCCGAGAACTCCCAGATGGTATTATACCTCACGTCAGATGGTGGTTCTCTGGTGACACTGGTACAGGTTAGTCTGTAGACCCGAGATCGTCATAGAGTCTTATGTGATTCCCACTGTGCTTTGATTTCCATCATACCACGTCCAAGAGGGCGTGCAAAAAGGTGGCTTTTGGGTACAGTCCCGAATCACATGGAGGCAATGAGTGATAGGAGGGGATTCGTCTCTCTCGGTGTAGAGAGTTGATGTTGCGCAGTGTTCGATTGGCTATAACAACAAATCCCTGGCCAGGGTTGCTGAGATTTACTGGTAAGTGTTATCAGTAGTTTCTCGAACTGTTATGGACTTCATATCGACACGGCTTATCAAGCTATTGGGGTCTGACGTTTACCACCCCTACGCGATCAGACGAAGAGACCGGACTGTACGGGAGTGTTACTGATTGGATACGCGGGAGATGTACAGGCTTGCTTGTTGATCTTCTGATCGCTCAATACCTGGGTGGCTGTTACATTTTGCTGACCGCTTGCAGCTTGTGGGTGTTTGATATGATCATCACCTACTGCCGGCGTATTGACGATTCTTTAGAGTCCTACACAGAGGTTTCTTGGCTCAGGCAAAACGGAGTAGGAGCACATATATAATATGTTCGGGACCGAGAACAATACGTGTATGTGATACTGTATTAGATTCTCGCGATATCAGATATCGGCCGGGTTTATGTGATATAGCCGGGTCATCGGATCAAGTGTTGATTCGATGAACTGATACAGATTATATTAGTCGGTTATTTGTGAAATACCCGGATTATCGGATCAAGTGTTGATTCGATAATTTAATGTATAATTATATATTTGATATATTAAATTACATTAACTGATATAAGCTCACTAAAAGATTCTTTTTCTCACTCGGGTAATACATTGATATATATGCGATATATGTTAATTTTATTATTTTATTTTGTTACAATAAATATTGTATATGTGATATATAATATTTCAATATGTTAGGGTTACAAATGCAACATGTTTTGTGGAGTTTAAACATGGGTAGGGTTTGGATTAGGGTTAAGCCTTCTAGTAGCTTCTAGAAGCTTTGCTTTTGTTTTCTTGTAAAGATATTTTGTGTAGATATTTCCTTAACCAAACCCAAACCCTTAACTATGATTCATTCTCTACAATGGTTAAGTCTTCTCTTTCTTAACTATGGTTGCATTTCTAACCTCACATATGAGTTTTTTTATTATTCATCACAAAGTAAATTGATTCTTCTTCTTCTTCTTCCTTGAAAGCTTTCTAGCTTTTTGCTTAGTGATGATTTTGAGTGAGATTAAGAAAACAAATGAGAGCTAAATTCCTACTTCATCATTCTAATCTATCCTAGCCATTTAGATTAGGGTGTTCACTTCATTTAGTGAGTGAGAGCTTGTGTTAAAGAAACTTCAAGGTAGATCATCTCAGTTATCGAAGATCGAAAGTAAGCTTACATCTTTCTCTTCGTGGAGCCTCTCTAGAGTCCGGATACTCGATGATCGCAGCAAAGGGACCTCAACACGGAGCTTTAGAAGTGAAGGAACGGACTACAAAGGTTGTAATCCCAAACTCTTAGAAGTAAAGTTGTTTACTTGCTTTGTTTCACCTAATCTTTAGTTTAAAGATCTTGGTTAGGATTGTTCGGCACGTCTAAATTTTAAATCGGGCATGGTTGATGCCTTATAGACCCTTGTGAGAGTGCCTAGTAACCCTTTAGAAGATTCATTGATTTTTGCAAAACCCCTCCCTCCTCGCAAATCCTATATCTATAAGGATTAAGAAAGATACAAACCTTTCTTATCATGAAAAGCCAAGATATAGGTCACAAAAGATTTTTATTTTTATTTTCAAATTTTTAAGAGAGATTATTTTTATTTTGAAGAGATTTAAAAATTTTGATTGTCTCTTTCAAATCTTTTTTTGGGAGATATTCTCAAATGTTTTAAATCTCATTATATATATTTTTTTCTCTCATCGTTTTTTACAAATGAATATTCACAAGACAAGAATATTCAAACAAGAGGATAAATATGAAAAAAAAACAAGAGTAAAATCTAAACAAAAATAAAGGAAAAATCTAAAATAAAACAAAATATTTATATACCCCACACTTATTTGAAACAGTGTCCCTACTGTTTATGGCCGGAAGACCAAAGTGTGGAGAATATCGTGGAGGAAGATCATTCAGTGTAAACACTACTACAATAAGGGCTTGCCCCTACGGAGATAAGAATCCGCAGGGGCAACTTTTTATTGCCCCTACGGATTAATCTGTAGGTCCATCCGTTTGCCCCTACGGTGCCTTACGGATTAATTAAAAATATTAAAATGCAATATTTTATTTGGCCCTACGGAGCGCAAAGAAGGCCCTACGGATTAATCCGTAAGGGCAAAGAAGGGTAATTTATATATTAAAAAAGCCTATGAAATTTCCTCTTCTCCCCCAATTTTTTCCTCACCCACGCCTCCTCCACTTCTCGTCAGCCGCCTCCGAAACCCCTCGTCGCCAAAATTTCCCGTCAGCCGCCGCCTCCACCTCTATCCCATCAGCCGCTGCGTCGACCTCCACCACTGTCCCGTCAGCTCGTTGCCATCTTGCCGCCACACCAGAGGATCTCGTCGAGCTCCATCCTCGGCGTCCTCCACTTCGTCGAGCTCCATCCGCCGGCAAAACTACAAGTAAGGTGAGTTAAATCCATTTTGAACTATTAATTATTCTTATTTTTTGTGTTATTGTTAATTTTAGAGTTAGGTTTAGGGTTATGGGTAGAGTTAGTTTTAGGGTTAGGGTTAATTAGGTAAGGTTAGGGTTAGGGTTAGTTTAGGTTAATTAGGTAGGGTTAGGGTTAGGGTTAGTTTGGGTTAATTAAGTAAAATAAGGTTGGTAATGATTAGGGTTAGGTTTTGGTTTAATTAGATTAATCAGGGTTAATTTTGGTTAGTGCTAGAGTTAATTTGTGTTATGGTTTGGGTGATGATTAGGCTTATGTTAATTTGGGTTAGGGTTTGGGCTAGGGTTAATTTGAGTTAATTTGGTAAAATAGAGTGTATTTGTGTTAGGGTGTTGATTATGATTAATTTGGGTTAATTGTGTTAATTAGTGATAATTTGAAGGGTTAGGGTGTTAATTAGGGTTAATTTGGATTAATTAGGTTAATTTTGGGTTAATTAGGGATAATTTGAGTTAGGTTGGTGATTAGGGTTAATTTGGGTTAATTAGGATTAGGCTTTACGGTGCACTAGTCCATTCAGTAGGATACTCGATGATAACGTACACGTACAACTTTACCATAAACGCAAGAAAAATTTACCCTAAACTAAAAACTTCGAACCCTTAATAACGAAACGTAAACGTAAAATCTATTCATGTTAAATGTTCAAATTAAAACCAATATATGATATTCGATGATAATATGAAACATTCATATTCTCATCGATATTCATATGTGAAAATCAAAGCGCGATTTAGTCCCCGTCTATCGGTTAACATACGTTCGATATTCGTCGTGATATAGAACTATACGAAGCTTGTTAAATATCGGAAGGTATAGTTCGGTGCTAACAACCGTCGTGTAGTCTATGTGTCGGGACCGGGTTCTTGCTCACGGAGCAAAGTGCCACACGGAACAAAGTGCCACGCCAAGTGTCATGTTAAGTGGGCGAGGGCCACCTCTTAAGTCCGTGGGGGCCACCTCTTGAGTCCGTAGGACCCACTGTAGAACAATGGGGACTCTTCGGAATACATTCCGAAAGGGGGCAGATCTGTACTATAAATGGAATGATACCACTCTTCAATACAGAGACACCTTTTAAGTGAACTGGCACTACAGGAGCTTGAGAATTCCGTAGTTAAGCGTGCTTGAGCCAGGGAAGTTCTGGGATGGGTGACCTCCTGGGAAGTGGCCTCTGGCCGGGTCCGGTTCGTCCCGAAGGACAAAACCGGGCGGCTTCAGCCAAAGCGGACAATACTCTCTATACTGGGGATGGGGCGTGACAGAATGGTATCAGAGCTGGTCTCTCAATAGTAGGTCTGTGGTTCGAGGACGAACCATTGTTCAAAGGTGGGGAGAATGTCAGGACCCGGTTCTTGCTTACGGAGCAAAATGCCACACGGAACAAAGTGCCACGTCAAGTGTCATGTTAAGTGGGCGGGGACCACCTCTTGAGTCCGTGGGACCTACTGTAGAACAATGGGGACTCTTCGGAATACAATCCGAAAGGGGGCAGATCTGTACTATAAATGGAATGATACCACTATTCAAAACAGAGGCGCCTTTTAAGTGAACCGGCACTACAGGAGCTTGAGAACTCCATAGTTAAGTATGCTCGAGCCAGGGAAGTTCTGGGATGGGTGACCTCCAAGGAAGTGGCCCCTGGCCGGGTCCGGTTCGCCCCGAAGGACAAAACCGTGCGGTTTCGGCCAGAGCGGACAATACTCTCTGTACTGGGGATGGGGCGTAACACTATGTGACGAAAAGATTCAATCGTATGATAACCGATAGATTTGTCTAGTGTAGACAAGTTAGGAATGTATAAAGCAAACACCTGCATTCACTTGTGTTTTCATTCGTTTTGAGTTATTTCGTCGGTACTTTTCCGCTGGTTCTCCGTGTACAAAGATAGATTAGATGTTCATTTCAACGTTGTTTCACAGCATTGAAATGATTATCTATTCTATTACAGTGTACTCGGAGAACAGTGAGGAGGTGCTGCCGAAATTTACTCGAAACGGATAAAGGCAAAAGCGAATGGGTGTCTGCTATATATATTCTTAATGGGATAGAAGCCTTACCCCCGACAGCCGAAACACACACATACAACACGAATACATAACAAACGCACACATAAAGCACATACACACTAACAACCTTATACTTAAGTGAAATCATAAATTGAAACATACACACACAAAATACAACTCATACTTGGGTATCTTCAAATCTAATTTTGTTTATCGATAATTTATTCTTTTCAACGACAAACTTGCATCTACGGATTTTCTTCTTTGTCAGTAACCATCCCGTTCTTAGATTTCTCAATACAGTCATCATAACCTACAATTTATATGTTATACAATCTAACATGGCCGAAGAGTACATCAGAGTTAAGGACAGGATGTACGTGTATTGGCAACAACGTATGCAACCTAAGTTTTTTGCAGGAGTTGCTGCTTTCATTGAATTTGCATGCTCACATAATAAGATCATGTTAGAGAATATTCAATGAAGGTGCGATAGATGTGGAAATAAGTACCGGTAGAAGGTAGAATTCGTAGAGCTTCACATTGTTAAACATGGTTTTACTAGACTTTATACAAGCTGGCTATATCATGAGGAAGGAGAAGAAGAAGAACGTAATGTGGCAGAAGAAGAAGATGTAAACTTCTTTCCAGGAGAAGAAATGGAGGATATGGTAAAGGCCGCCCTCGGTGATAGTATTCGTACCGAAAATGACATTCCTTCCGGTTAAGGACCGCGTGCGGATAAGTATGAAAAGTTCATGAATGATGCTAGAAAACCAATTTATGAGAATGCAAAGTATTCCACCCTCTTATGGTTCGTCCAATTTTTCCAGATTAAGTGCTTAAATGGATGGAGAAATAAGTCATTCACGATACTTATGAAGTTCTTGAAAAATTCTATGCCCCCGGAAAATAACATGCCCGACAGCTGGTATGGATCCCAGAAAATAATGTCTGATTTGGGTCTGAAGTGTGAGAAGATTCAAGCATATCCCAAAAATTGCATGTTGTACCGGAAAGAGAATTCAGATTTGAAAGAGTGTCCAACATGCGGAGAGACCAGATATAAGCCGAAAGAATCCGATAATAAGCCCGATATACCTGTCAAGATAGCACGATACTTTTCCATAACACAAAGGCTCTAGAGGCTATCCATGTGCAAGAAACCAGCCGAGGCAATGATTTGGCATCACCGTACTCCTCCAAGTGAAGATGGAAAAATGAGTCATCCAAGAGATTCACCAACATGGAAGGATTTCGATAGGAGGCACGAAATATTCAGTAGTGATCCTCGCAATACCAGGCTCAGACTCGCTAGTGATGGCTTCTGCCCATTCAGCTATATGGCTGGAAGCCACAACACGTGGCCCGTTGTAATGATAGTTTATAATCTGTCGCCTTGGTTGGATATGTTAGTGTATATGCCCTAGAGGCCATTACTGTATCATACTAGTTTGTATATTACTTAATGGAAGCTTGGGATATTCACAGTTGTATAGACAATCTTGCTCAAAATGGTAGTATACTACTTGGTTTGTTTCTACTTTAATATGTGCATGTGTTTCTTTTAGCATATCGCTTATACATATTAGTGGAGCCCTTAGGATTTTTTCTTGATTACCAGCGTTGTGATGGCAGTCACACTAGTGGGGGCTGGGTAATCTACAAGCACATCCTTATACAGGTCCCTAGTCGTAGGATTATTGAGACGGGGCATCGATACTCCAGAGTAGACTAGCGTATACGCTTCTCATCCCAACAGGGGAGATAGTCTGTCCCACAGCCATTAGTACTTCGTACTGGAGATAGTATGCAGGTGCTCGTTAGGTTACGAGTACACTGGACAGGACTCGTCGGGAACTGTTGGTTGGTACTATACCTATTGTCAGATAACAGTTCCCAGGTGACAGGAGTACAGCTTAGTCCGTCGACTTGACGCTGCTACTTCGCCTCGAGTGTGTTCCCACTGTACTTTGATTTCTACTCTACCACGGCTCAAAGGAGTCGTGCAAACAGGTAGTATTTGGGTACAGTCCCGAAGCACTTGGAGGTAGTAGCGGTTAGACAGGATTCGTCTCACCCGGTATTGGGGGTTGATATCGCACTGTGTCTAGGAGAGCCATTACACAAAGTCCCTGGCCAGGGCAAGCGAGATTTACTGGTAGTGTTTCCAGTAGTTTCTCAGGGTGTTCTGGGCTACACTCTGACACGACTTGTACCGCTGTCAGGGGTCTGACATTTACCGCCCCCTAGGCCTGACATGCGATACTCTTAGACGAACATACCGGACTGTACGGAGATTGTCATATTCAGGCTCAGTAGGAGTTCGGATGGGTTTACCTCATCGGCCTTTTTATCGACATCTACTTGGGGACCGTTACGTATAGCTAGTGCCGCTTGCGGTCTGTGGTTAAACCCACTGCCAACGTAGTGTCGAGTCTTTAAAGTCCCATACAGAGAGTTTCCCTAAACTGGGCAAAAGGTGTAGAGGCCGTATCGTTTTACGGAAAGGCTACGATCACTTACGTGCACTTGTGCGCGTATGATGTTCGGGCAGACGATACTAGTGGGTTTTGGTTTAAGCCGGATCCTAGTGTTGTATAGATAGATTAGTTTTTTCTTCTGTGCATTCGCATTCAACGGAATGCGGATGCGGGTGTGTATGCACGGTTGTGAGGAGCGAAGAAGGAGGCGCCTCGTTAGGGTTTTGACCGTTGATTCGGTCAAAACCATTATGAGGTGAGGAAATTATTTACTAATCTTTTCTAATGATAATTGTGTTATGGCTATTTGCTTTGACCATTTGACCATGTTGACCATTTGATCTAGTTGACCATCTTGACTTGGATATTTCTTGAGAGCACTAGATCCTTCTTATTCTTTTGGATTTATTTTTGAGATGATAAGGGTCAAATCAAGTAGCCATCACACTTTATCATGATAAGAGATTAGTAAATGGTTTTTCTTATGGATCATTATCTCTTGCTCATTCTTTCTCATCAAAAAAAGAGCTCCCATGGTTGCTTCATCTTCTTCCTCACTACAAAATCCTTTAGCTCTCATGTGTTGAGAAAATAAGGATCCAAATAGACAAACAAATCCATCTTCTTCCTCTACATCACCTAGGACATCAAGAGTAGCAAACTTGTTGCTCTGGTTACCTCGGCTTGAGGTGGAGCTCGGAGTATAGACTCTCGGGTGAATCGTCTTCGACTCAAGGAGGCCGCGGAGGTGACCAAGATCCGGATCGAACCATGGAGCCTACGGAGACGAGGAGGATAGCGGAGAAGACCCGAAGGACTAGTAGCATGAGGTATAATCTCCTTGCATAGTAGATAGAACCTCTTGTAGTTTGTTAGCAATGGTTTGGCAAAGATCCTCAAGTTTTAGTCTATGTTACCTTATGTTAAAAATTTATTTTTTACCTATTCCGCCTCCCTGTAAGTACCGGGATGGGTAACGTAGATTTACAGTGGTATCAGAGCCTAGCTAAACCATTACTAGCATGTTAGCAAAATGTTAGAAATTCGATCGCCGGAGAAATCGCAAAAACACGTCAAAAATTCACGTTTCCTGTCGTTTTTAAAAACTGGTCCTAAAATTTTTCCACAGACCTTAAAAATATGTGCAGGCTTTTTTAAGAAGACCCAAGAAAAACGAGATCGTGACTCGGTGAGACCGCCGCGGATGCGCGGCGAAACTATGGGTTTCACCGCGGATCCGCGGTCTAGTCGACTCCGAGTCAGCTCATTTTTCCTGCAGAATGTCTATCTTGGTGTTTTGTGATTTCTTTGATATTTTGTTTCTGCCCAGATTTGTTGAGTACTGTGTTGTGCTTGGGGTAGATTCAAATCTGGTAATCGATCGAAATTCTAAGTACTTTAGCTAATCAGATCTTCTGTGATGTGATATATGTACTGAATGTCTACTAATCTCTATACGTCGATTCGTGGGAGTTATGCATATCTGTGATCTGTGATGTTGGTTTGTGTATATGAACTTGTTGGATCGTCGTGATGAATAGACGGGGATGTGAGATGAGGGTTTTCATTTTTCATTCAATGTAAATTTATATTTGATGTAATATTATTTTATGGCCGCACATCCGGGTTGAGCTTGTAGCCGCCATTGTATATTAATTCTTTTACTGTTTTTGCTCCTAGGATAGACCCAAGGTGGGGTGCACAAACTACCAGGTACTTTGAAGTGCCGAGTGGCCTACCTACGTTGTTGAGGGAGGTTGCATCACTTCGGGTATTTGGCGGGTAGTTTGCCGCACCCGTAGGGGTCTAGGGTGGGGTTTGGCTATTCATCGCGACCGTGTAATCCGTCTTTCGTTGCAGGCTCAAACGAAGCGTGGATTCCTAGTATATCCAATGTGTTCATCTGTGATCTGGAATGGCTATCATTGCATCTGACGAATGTATATATCTATATATGATATCTAGTAGGCGTTGCTTATGTTTTGCATCCACGCTAGTCCAGCCCCCACTCTGTCGTTAGTTAAGTAACCTAACTGGTGATGACGGGGCCCAGTGGCAAATGCGGATGGCATAAGCGTATGTCATATTTTTGTTGTTTTCTACAATGGTAGGATTAATTGATGGGACACATTAAATTAATACAAAGAAAACAAACCAAAGCTGAATCGTTGGAACAATTTCAAAACCACTCGGTTTTTTCAAAACAGAAAAACTTTTAAAAAACGCGGAGCTTAAACCACTCCTTTTAAAAGCTATCAGGTTCTTTCGATTATATCAAGTTCACAACGTTCACGATTTCGCCAAAACCATTCGTAGCCCTCCGTCATTTCATATGAATATTCAATAGTATTCAAACTATGTTTGTTGGCCTTAGTCTAGGCATAGTGATTGGTTGCTGCTGGGTATTCATATGTTGCATAGATAGATGCATTGGTTTGGGACAGTCGTATTACTTTGTTGTCCTTAGTCAAGAGTATATACGGGTGGGTTCAAATCAACCTGGATAATGACGGGTAGAACTTGACATGTGACTTATGCTTTATTGGCCTTAGTCTAGGTCATAAGAGCATGGGGAAAAAATCCACATCGGGAGTTTCTAAGGAAATTGAAACTTGCTAGTGCTGCATACCATTTGGAGTTTGATAATTTTGGTAGGATTCCTTCAGCAATATCACACAATGATATTGGATCCCGATCCTACTGTGAGTATCCGCTACTCCTCGGCAGACTTTTTCACTTAACGATCAATGCTATAAACCAAGTAGGTGTCTAGAAAGGTGTTAGCGAGGCTACGCCCACAGGGAAAAGAGGTTATTTAATTAAGGAACTTCACGAAAGCGTCGTAAAACCTCCCTCGAAGTACCGACACTAGCCTGGCTGAACGGTTAAGCAAGTATTGTACGGTGAGATTAATCCTGACTGATTCTTCTTTTATGGTTTGAGGAAGGATTCGAGAAACAGTGGGAGCCATCCTGTTTAGATAAACTAAAAACCAATCAAAACTTGCAAGAGCATCATGCTAAGTGTTTTCTTATCTCTCTCTTAATTGCAGCGACCCAGTGACCAGACATAGGTTACATCTAGATAATAAAATGACTGAATCTGACTGTTATGACTGGCAATGGTCTGTCCAGATGTCCATTACCCATGACAAGCTGGGACACCTCTTAACTAATCAAACCCCTGCCGTCTCAGGACCAGTTTCCCTGTCACGGATATTGATATCCGTAAGACATCGGAAAAAGACTGTGCGAATGCCAAGTGCCTCGTATTGGCCTCAGTTGATGGTGCATACAAAAGGCAGCACGAGAAGATGGACTTAGTTTCTGTCTTCCTCCATAACAAAGATTTATATGGAGAGCAATCTCATATCGCAAGATATGAGACCTCGAACGAATTGCTTCAAGCGAGGTTGGCTTTCGGGTCATCTGTAGGGGACAACGTCCTTACAGAGACTACCAATTTTGATGAGCTCACGGACCTGAAGAACACGTTGAAGAACGGGTCAAATACTGACTTGATTCTACAGATTCTACCCTCTACTTACACCCTGAAGGAAACCAGGGAAGAAGAAGGAAAGGGAAGGGCAAAAGATTCGGGACTGGATGTGGTAAAGGAAGGACGTTCCTATTGTTACGGGAAAGGACATTGGCAGAAGGATTACAGGGCTAGCAAAGCCAGTTGCCAGGATTCGAAGCATGTTGTGGCTTCGGCTTCGGGTGTATTTGTAATAGAAAACTGTATGTCAATTAACTATATTTCCTGGGTACTGGATACCGGATCAGGATCTCACATCTGTAATTCATTACAGGCTTTAAGAAACCGTAGAGTTATCAGGATAGGTGATATAACTCTCAGGGTTGCCAACGGAATGAGCGTGGACGCTGAATCCGTAGGGGAATATCACCTTGGATTGACAAGTGGGCAGATATTGATTCTACGTAACTGTTTGTATGTACCTAGTATGGCTTGTAATATCATATCTGTATCCTTGCTTTCTAAGGAAGGATATGATTTTACTTTTGTAAGCGATGTGGTCCACATCCACCTAAATCAAGTTCTGATTGGGTCAGGTACATTAGAAAACGGAATATACGTATTGAATCAAGCTCAAGTTTTCAATGTCCAGAACACACTTAAAAGAATGTCTCCGGACACAAATCAGACTTTCTTATGGCATTGTAGACTGGGTCACATTAATGAGACACGATTAACAAAGTTACATAAAGAGAGATACTTGAATCCGTTCGAGTAGCAGTCTTATGCTACTTGTGAATCTTGTCTCATGGGAAAGATGACAAAGACTCTGTTCACTGGACACGGAGTAAGAGCAAGCAAGCTCTTGGGACTCATACACAGTGACGTGTGTGGTCCAATGTCTACACATGCGCGAAGTGGTTATTCATACTTCATTACTTTTACGGATGATTTCTCTAGGTATGGACATGTCTTCCTGAGGAAGCATAAATCCGAGGCCTTTGAGAAATTTCGGGAATACAAGAATGAAGTTGAAAAACAAACAGGAAAAAGTATTAAGACACTGAGATCTGATCGAGGTGGTGAATACTTAAGTGCCGAGTTTCTGGACTACTTAAAAGAGAATGGAAATCTCTCTCAGCTTACTCCTCCATACACACCACAACACAACGGTGTATCGGAAAGGCGGAATCGAACTCTATTGGATATGGTTCGTTCCATGATGAGTAAGGCTAAGTTACCGCGATCTTTCTGGGGTTATGCACTAGAAACAACTGCATATCTTTTGAACCAAGTTCCTACTAAGTCAGTGCCTACCACATCATATCAGATGTGGAGTGGTGATCAGTCGAAAATAATGTATTTTTAACACGGCAATTTCCCTATCATTTGCACTCATTTAGAAGTGTTCGGTATTCATTTAGCACATATTAGCAAATCATTCGTTAAATATCAGATTGTATGTGTTTGACTCTAAAACCAACATTTCTAAGGAAATTGACCGCATTTCATGGCATCGCATCATCTCTGTATTTGCGCAACACTTGTGTCGAGATTTATGCAGGAAATTGCAGGAGCAAAGTCAAAAGAAGCGGATCAAAAATACACCAACTCCATATTTTCAGATCTGGTAGCAATTCAAAAGGCAATATAAAATTCAACATATCAATAAAAGCCCCATACATCATTTCAAGACCACTACAGAAAGCCCAGGCTTTGAAGCCCCCAAAGCGCCGCGGAACCGCGACGGGAGCCGGCTTGCGCCGCGGTTCCGCGGCGGTTTGGACACGTCAGCAAGAAATTTTCACTGCAGAATTTATACCTCAGGGCCCACATTCATTTCTGATATGTCAAATTCCAGAATTCTCGCGAAGCTACTGCCAGATCAGCAAAGATCATTAAGCAAGGCTAATCTTAATTAAGCTCCTAACAAACTATTTCTAGAAGCTCCCTCCTAACTAATCACATCTAGAAGCTTCTCCTCAACAACCTTTTGGAGGGAAATTCAAATTTCATCTAACAAACTTTTGGAGGGAAATTCAAATTCTAATCCTAGATCTAGGGTTTTGAAGTTCTATAAATAGGAGCCTAGATCTAAGGGTTGAGGTTAATCTTCGATATTCCTAAATCTCTAATTCTTCATCTTCTTCCACAAGTCTAGTGACAAGACTTGTGCGAAACCCTAACCCTAATTCCACTCCAAATTCAAGATCTTGAGTACCAATCAAGTAAGAAGCCCTTCAACCTTTTAGGAGCGGAGCCGATCTCCAATCGAGCAAGTGATCCAAGCCGATCCGCGACTCACGGAGCCGAGCGAAGCCAAATCGACGATCGAGTTCTTCCTCTTGTAGTTCTTGAGCGAATGTAATGAAATTGTTGATATAAATAAAAGGTGAAATTCTTTAATCTTGCTTTCTTTAATTTCTTGCATCATGATTAGATCTCAATTTGTAATTGTGGTTCTTGTTGTGATGTTTGAGTAAAACTCCGCTCGTGGAGGAATCGAGACGATTGTAGAATGATGATGTAACAAATCTTAATACGATTCTTGAGTCCTACGAGCTTTGTAAACCCTAGCAAGTTCAAGAATCGACGACCTAGTTTCGTTGCGATACTTTCTTGATTGTGATCGCTCGAAATTAGGGATCTACGATCGTTTCTTGAATTTACTAGAGGCTAGAATGTGAATGATATCGACGAAAGAATAAGAGATAAGATGAAACCCTAGATCCATAAGAAATCCCTAATTCTCGATCGATCATCATCGATCTAGTATCAATTCATCGAAGGATAAGAATACGTAATTGTAAGATTACATCACATCTATAGATCCGATCGATTCCTACGAGCCTCATTTCGATTCTTGATATTTGGTTGGAAAAATCATCAAACTATCAATTCTTGATTCTATCTTTTTCTTGTTATTAGATCGAGATTTTCTAATTCTTGAACTTTAAATATAAATCATGAATTGTTTGTTTTCTTTCTTTTAAAATTTCAATTCACATAATTCTAAAGACGAACGATTACACTTTCCCTGAGGACGATCCGCACTTACTAACGCGCTACATCCGACACCGTTATTGATTGCGGTCAAATATTCTAAATACAAATTTCTCAAATACGACACATCAAGAATATCATTCAAATCAAATGGCGCCGTTGCCGGGGATAGTGAGCTAATTGTTAGTATTTTGAAATTTGTGTTGAAAAATTTATTCCATTATAATTTTTAGATCTAAACTCGCACAAACCATAATACATGTTTTGTGATTTGATTGCGAGGAAATCTGGGATCATTGGAGCTGGAGAAATTTTTTTCTGAAAATTCCAGAGAGTTCAGGGGCTGAACAGTAGCAGCCTCAAGAATTTTGGTGCAGTGATTAGCACAAAACACCGCGGAAGGGCGGCAATTGCCACGATTTGCGGCGGAACCGCGCCCTCCTTGAGGTATCTCTGCACCAAAATTCCTCAGGTGCTTTCTTACCTTCTTCTCTCTCCTCTTTTTAGCTCCAACTAACATTTTGTGCAGGTTTCTTTGCAAATAATCGCTGCGCCGCAAAAGCAAAATAAAATTTGTGCGTGTTTTGATTTTTGTGGTTGTTTGCATAATTAATACGGAAATTAAGGGGCACGGCCAAATCCAGATTAGGTGGGGAGTTCATTACCCTTCCTAGGCCCCGAAAATCGCAAAACTTGCATCCGCATTGACCCAAATTAACTAAAAAATATCTAGAGATGACTCTAAGGATCGTCGCGCTCACTTAGGACAGAAGAAGGCCGTGGGTAATTCATTGCTTATCCGCATTTTCTTGTGGTGCCTAGGCAAGTGTGTCGAAGGCTAGTGGTTATTAATTAGGCCCACTACTTATGTAGTGGAGTACCTTCCCACTTACCTGGCACTTATCTGGCCACAGGGGGACAAAGAGGCAGTGGAAGATTCTATCCTGCGACTTGTCTTTTGGCAGTTAGGAGCGGTCTAGAGCCGGACCTAGGTGACCACTAGATTCTAGGGTTTTTGTGTGTTGCATTTGTTGTGTTGCATCATTTTTTCAAAAGTCCGTATCAATTTTCAAAACAAACACCGCATTCATTCATTCCCCTAATTATAAATTCACGCTGCCACTTGTACTAATCTTTTTTAGTGCAAGATAGGCTGGACACGGGTTTCTAGTGCCCGTTAAGTCCGCGTTTCACCGATCGACCCAAAAGTCGGTATTTCTACATTTACCTTTCCTTTACCCACCACCAAACCCACATCGATGGATCCGACTCCATCGAACTTCTTTTCCACTACCCTGCCGCCGTCCGTTGGTGCGCAGAATCCACCTCGCATCTCTCTCCAAGAGAGGTGCTATCCTACACGAGGTCCCCTTTCCACCTGTCTTTCCACTCCACCAGCCAACGGGGAAAATTTTCAAATAAAACCCCAATACATCAACCTTGTACCAAAATTTCACGGTCTCGAGTCTGAGGACGCATATGTGTTTATCACGAAATTTGAAAATGTATGCGCAATGATGGGTACCTCACAGTTGTCTGTGGATACTTTGCATCTTCGTCTTCTCCCATTTACCTTGTGCGATTTAGCCGAGAAGTGGCTATACAACACTACCGCACATTCCATTTCAAATTGGGATGAATTCGTCAAAGCATTCCTTAAGAAATTTTACCCTCATCAAAAAACAGCTCGAGTCCGTAGCGAAATCTATCAATTCAACCAGCTTCCAAATGAAACATTTTCAAAATGTCTTGAACGTTTCAAGGATCTGTTAGTTCAATGTCCACATCATGGCATCCCAAGATGGGAATTGTGCCGAATCATTTATGAGGGCATTACTCCTTACACAAGACAGACCCTTGAATCCATGTGTCAAGGCAACTTTATGACCAAAGATGATGGGGAAGCCTGGGAATTCCTAGAAAATTTCGCTGAAAAATCTTTACAGTGGGAGGGTATGAGTCAATCGTCTAGGGATGGCAATGATATTTCCATAGGAGTTAGAGCTGACATTGCAGCTATACACAAGAAACTCGAGACTATGGAAAGCAAATTTTTAGCCGCCGCCCTAAGTCAAATATCACTCTCCAAAACTGTATGTGGCTGCTGTTCTGATCCGTCTCACTTGACGGAAGAATGTCCGTTTCAAGGTCATGAGCATACCAATGCTGCATTTCAAAGACCTAGAAACGATCCATTTTCCTCCACATATGATCAGGATTGGAGGAATCACCCTAATTTTGCTTGGAACCAATCACAATCTCAAAACACGGTTCCAAACCCGAATCAATTCCAAAGGGTCCCTCCACCACAACAGCAACCACCACAATTGAGTCAGCACCCCTTTCAAGCACAAAATTTTCAAAATCCGATCAACACTTTTGCACCATCTAGTCCTTTGCAGTTGACCGGGACTGATGAATCCTATTCATTTGCACAATGCATGAATTTGGTCTTAACAAATATCATACAAGTTTCGGCGGAAATGAAGTCTTCTGTCGATAAAATTGAGAAAAACTCAGCGTCCCAAGCTGAGAATATCAAATCGATGGAAGCAGAAATTTCACGATTAAGAGCCGAAATGAGTTCAAGAGAGAAAGGGAAATTTCCAGCTCAACCTTTACCCAATCCTAGCTATTCACATCATGTGGATGCAATCACGTTGAGATCTGGAAGAGTGCTTGACAATCATGTTGGGGAAGAGTTGGATGATACTGAAAAATCAATCAATAACACCCCGGCTGAGACCTTTCCTCACACACACACTTCTACTTCTGACCCCAGTTCTTCTACCCCACCACCTTCTTGCGAGCCTATTCTTCGTTTCCCAAAAGGCTCGCCACCTCAGCCCATCTCTTCTAGTTCTCCACAGACGATCCCCACTCCTCTTTTAGGATCACGTCTACCCCCACTTCCTTCTCCTATGATGGACCCAGCGCTTATTGCTAAAGCACCTTATCATAATCGGTTAAGGGCAAACACACCGAGTCCACATATGGAGAAGATCATGGATATTTTTAAGCAAGTTAATATCAACATCCCTCTCCTAGATGCCATCCAACAAGTTCCGTCCTATGCGAAAACTCTTAAGAACTTGTGCACTAGGAAGAGGAAGACTGAAGTGCCGAAAAAGATATTCATGGCAAAGACAGTAGACACGGCTTTCCCCCAACAATTACCGAGGACATGTAAGGATCCTGGCTATCCTACGATTTCCATTTCTATTGGGGAAAAACACATTAACCGTGCTCTACTAGACCTTGGCGCTAGTGTTAACTTGCTTCCTTTCTCAGTCTATGAGCAGTTAGGGATCGGAGAGTTGAAGCCAACCCATTGCACTCTCCAGATGGCTGACCGATCAATCACCAAACCTAGGGGTGAACTGGAGGATGTGTTAATAAAAATCGGGGAATTCATATTCCCTATGGACTTTATTGTAATTGATACACAGCCTGTAGCGAACTCACGGAATCAAATTCCGGTGATTTCAGGTCGCCCCTTTTTGGCCACTTCCAATGCAATAATCAACTGTCGTAATGGTTCTATGACCCTATCTTTCGGGAATAGGTCAATAGAGCTAAACATTTACAAGTTGGGAAGTGTACCGTCCGAACCTACTGCTCAGGTCTGTTCTGTCGACTTAATGGATGTCGACAGCAGCGAATTTGATGATCCTCCTGATACTGATCTTGACTCTTTTCATACGTTATTGTTTGACCCAACTATATATCATACACATACGGACTCTTCCACCGAGATGTCCGGGTCAACAATTAACACGGATTATGAACTGCTTTTAGAGTCTGAAGATCACCCCGCACTTTGTGATGACATTATTCATCGGGGTATGGATGGAACTTTTGAGGAGATCTTCGCTGATGAACTCCCATTTTTGAATGATACGGGTGTTGAGATGAATCATATCCCACTCAATGAAATTGAACCTCCACCCCTTCCTCTGAACTGTAAAAAGAATGCGAGTAATCCATCACATTCACTGCATCGTCTCTCCAATACGAGACGCACACACACTCTCTTCCACCACTTAACCTTTCCCCACTTCTTCTTCCACCAATCCGAGCACTGCATTGACAAAAATTTTGAATGGTTGGTGTTGACATTCGGTCTTTGCAAAGCTTGGCATCGACCACTGATTTTTGACCCCCTCATATGATTTTCAAAACTTAACATTGCATAACTCAAGTTTGGGGGGGGGGGGCATTTCATCGGGCTCTTGAAAAGAAAATTTTTACAAAATTTTGAGCCAAGAATAAGTTTGGGGGAGATTCTTCACTTAAATATTTTGCCCCCACTAATAAATTCCTCCCAGGCTTATAGGTTTTTCGAGATTTAGCAGATGGCAACAGTGAGGACACTGTTGAAAACAAGTTTGGGGGAGCTTTATGCTTATTTTCGCATCATTTGCATATCATTTGTATAAGCACAAAACATTTTTAAAAAAACATATAAAAATTTAAAAAAATTTCAAAACTATAAAAATATTTTTGTACATAAATAAGATAATAAAAGTTTAGATAGTGAAAAATTATATCCATGAGATTAGAAAAATTTAAGAAAACCAAGAAAATTAGAAGTTTTCTTATACGAACTAGTAATAAGTAGTTATGAGCCGTTGTCTCAAGGGTTAGTAAGATGAAAGACGTTACTAATCTGAGGATAAAAATAAGTCTGAAAAATAGTTTCTATTCTGGAAGCCAAACATTTTGAACGTTGATACCCTGCTATTCGCACTTACACACGTCTTAAAGCCTGGGATAGTAGAGGATACCTTGAAATGCTCGTCTTAAAGCCGATGTATGAAGGAAATAAAAAGAAAAAAGTGAATAAAAAAATATAAAGTGGTGAGAAAAATGGACACTGGTTTTGTTATCACCAAGGGCAATAAAAAATTTATAGCAAGGGTGCTTCTTCACCTAGTGCCCTAAAGCCAACTGGTCTGGGAGTCACTGCTATGCCTGAGGTGGTGCAAGACGAGGAAAATACACCAAATAAGCAAGCACATGAGTAATCGGTCGGTTAGTACCTCAAGAAGTATTAACGGTCGCATGAAAGTGTGTGAGCAATCTCATCTAAATATTCATTAATCAAAAAAAGTACTGAGGCTGATGGGCAAAAGTATGATAGCTTGAACTGAATTCTCCGGGTGTAGGGATGTCTTTACACACACGCAGGGTGATATGATCGATGTTTTGGAAGAAAGATAGGAATGAAGAACAAGACGATGTTTTATTGAGGGAGGACGTGATTTCTGACATCTTTTCATGACCATTAAGATAGGGCTCATGACAACCGAAAAGCTAGCTTAGTTGAAAACCCTAATTTTCAAGGCTTTTCTTTTACGATTCTTTTCTTTAAATGTAATATTCATGATCTTCCTTTTATTATTGGATTTTGTGGGTGCAATCCGCTGAAAACCCTCAGGAGACAACACTCCTCCTACTAGGGACACTTAGAGGTTTAAAGGCTTGTTGCACGTGCTCAGTGCAATCGTGTTGCCTACGAAAGTGTGCTAGTTAGTTTTTCTCTTTCTTTATTTTCTCCTTCTCTTTTTAATAAAACAGTTTGCTCGAGACGATCGAAAATAAGTTTGGGGGAATTTGATCAGTCGAAAATAATGTATTTTTAACACGGCAATTTCCCTATCATTTGCACTCATTTAGAAGTGTTCGGTATTCATTTAGCACATATTAGCAAATCAGTCGTTAAATATCAGATTGCATGTGTTAGACTCTAAAACCAACATTTCTAAGGAAATTGACCGCATTTCATGGCATCGCATCATCTCTGTATTTGCGCAACACTTGTATCGAGATTTATGCAGGAAATTGCAGGAGCAAAGTCAAAAGAAGCGGATCAAAAATACACCAACTCCATGTTTTCAGATCTGGTAGCAATTCAAAAGGTAATATAAAATTCAACATATCAATAAAAGCCCCATACATCATTTCAAGACCACTACAGAAAGCCTAAGCTTTGAAGCCCCCAAAGCGCCGCGGAACCGCGGCGGGAGTCGGCTTGCGCCGCGGTTCCGCGGCGGTTTGGACACGTCAGCAAGAAATTTTCACTGCAGAATTTATACCTCAAGGCCCACATTCATTTCTGATATGTCAAATTCCAGAATTCTCACGAAACTACTGCCAGATCAGCAAAGATCATTAAGTAAGGCTAATCTTAATTAAGCTCCTAACAAACTATTTCTAGAAGCTCCCTCCTAACTAATCACATCTAGAAGCTTCTCCTCAACAACCTTTTGGAGGGAAATTCAAATTTCATCTAACAAAATTTTGGAGGGAAATTCAAATTCTAATCCTAGATCTAGGGTTTTGAAGTTCTATAAATAGGAGCCTAGATCTAAGGGTTGAGGTTAATCTTCGATATTCCTAAATCTCTAATTCTTCATCTTCTTCCACAAGTCTAGTGACAAGACTTGTGCGAAACCCTAACCCTAATTCCACTCCAAATTCAAGATCTTGAGTACCAATCAAGCAAGAAGCCCTTCAACCTTTTAGGAGCGGAGCCGATCTCCAATCGAGCAAGTGATCCAAGCCGATCCGCGACTCACGGAGCCGAGGGAAGCCAAATCGACGATCGAGTTCTTCCTCTTGTAGTTCTTGAGCGAATGTAATGAAATTGTTGATATAAATAAAAGGTGAAATTCTTTAATCTTGCTTTCTTTAATTTCTTGCATCATGATTAGATCTCAATTTGTAATTGTGGTTCTTGTTGTGATGTTTGAGTAAAACTCCGCTCGTGGAGGAATCGAGACGATTGTAGAATGATGATGTAACAAATCTTAATACGATTCTTGAGTCCTACGAGCTTTGTAAACCCTAGCAAGTTCAAGAATCGACGACCTAGTTTCGTTGCGATACTTTCTTGATTGTGATCGCTCGAAATTAGGGATCTACGATCGTTTCTTGAATTTACTAGAGGCTAGAATGTGAATGATATCGACGAAAGAATAAGGGATAAGATGAAACCCTAGTTTCATAAGAAATCCCTAATTCTCGATCGATCATCATCGATCTAGTATCAATTCATCGAAGGATAAGAATACGTAATTATAAGATTACATCACATCTATAGATCCGATCGATTCCTACGAGCCTCATTTCGATTCTTGATATTTTGTTGGAAAAATCATCAAACTATCAATTCTTGATTCTATCTTTTTCTTGTTATTAGATCTAGATTTTCTAATTCTTGAACTTCAAAAATAAATCATGAATTGTTTGTTTTCTTTTCATTAAACTTTCGACTCATCTAATTCTAAAGACGAACGATTACACTTTCCCTGAGGACGATCCGCACTTACTAACGCGCTACAATCCGACACCGTTATTGATTGCGGTCAAATATTTTTGGTTGTGATTTCCATACTATTTTCTCTAAAACACAACAAAAATCATAAATCAAGTGGGATGAAACCCTGTCTTAAACACTTTAAGACATAGGGATGTCCAGCTTTTGTCAAAAAGCAGCATGCGGACAAGCTCGAGGCACACTCAATACAGTGTATGTTTGTGGGATACCCAAAGAACTCCAAGGGGTATGTTTTCTATTACGCAGAGGAGCAAAAGGTCTTTGTTTCTCGTCATACCCGTTTCTTGGAAACTGAGTTTTTAGAAAATCAGATAAGTAGGAGCGCAATAGAACTGGAAGAAATTCCAAAACCACAAGTTATTACTGAAAGCTTGGTAGAACCAGAAATTTCAAGAGAACCGGACATCCCAGCACCACTCTGCAGGAGTTGTAGGGAGTCTCATCCGCCCGAGAGATACTACAGTTTTCTCATAGACGGGGATTGAGAGGATCGCATCATTGAAAATAAGAGCCTACTAGCTTCCAGCAAGCCATTCAGAGCGGTGACTCCGTAAAATGGCTGGATGCAATGCGGACCGAGATGGAGTCTATGTACACCAACAAAGTTTAGACTTTGGACATTGCTCCAGAAGGGGTAAAACCTGTAGGCTGCAAATGGATCTTCAGAAAGAAGATTGGTGTAGATGGGCAGGTTGAAACCTATAAAGCTAGACTTGTTGCAAAGGGTTTTCGCCAAAGACCTAGTTTGGACTATGATGAAACCTTTTCTCCAGTGGCTATGCTCAAATCCATTCGGATCCTTCTTACCATTGCTGCCTTCCACGATTATGAGATCTGGCAGATGGACATAAAGACAGCTTTTCTAAATGGAAATTTGGAAGAGTGCGTCTATATGGATCAGCCGGAGGGTTTCATTCAGAGTGGGAGCAGCGGTAAAGTGTGCAAGTTGCTTAAGTCCATTTATGGACTGAAGCAGGCATCGCGGAGCTGGAACATCTTCTTTGATGATACTGTCAAAGAATTCGACTTTATCAAAAATCCGGATGAACCATGCATTTACAGTAAGATTGTAGGGAGAACTGTGGTATTCCTCGTCTTGTACGTGGATAACATTCTCCTAATAAGAAATGACATTCCTATGCTACAGTCAGTCAAAGGATTCTTGTCACAGAGGTTCTCCATGAAGGACCTGGGCAATGCCAACTACATTCTGGGGATCCAGATCTATCGTGATAGATCTAAGAGGATGTTGGGACTTTCGCAGTCCAGGTACATCGACACCATACTAAAACGATTCGGTATGGAAGATTCAAAGCGCGGTAATCTACCGGCTTGTCACGGAATCACCCTCTCTAAAGAGATGTTTCCTAAGACTGATTTGGAAAGGGCTCGCATGTCATCTATACCCTACACATCTGCGGTAGGCTCTATAATGTATGCGATGTTGTGTACCAGACCAGATGTAGCATACGCATTGAGCGTTTTAAGCCGGTATCAGTCGGACCCAGGGGAGAAACACTGGATAGCAGTAAAGAACATTCTCAAGTACCTGAGAAGGACTATGGAGATGTTCTTGGTGTATGGAGGAAATGACCTCCAGATCGAGGCCTTTGCTGACTCCAGCTTCCAGAGTGACAAGGATGACTCCAAGTCCATGTCGGGTTATGTCTTTACCCTCAATGGAGGGGTGGTTTGCTGGAAGAGCTCCAAGCAGGAAACCGTTGCTGACTCAACTATGGAAGTGGAGTACATAGCTGCTTGCGATGCCGCAAAGGAAGCTGTCTGGATGAAGAAGTCCCTCATGGAGCTTCAGGTGGTTCCCACCATTGTTGATCCAATACCGCTGTATTGTGACAACAACGGCGCTATAGCTTTAGCGAAGGAACCCAGGTCCCATCAGAAGTCCAGACACATTTTGAGGCGGTACCACCTGATCAGGGAGATCGTAGATCGTCGGGAGATCGAGGTGAGGAAAGTAAATTAAGAGAATAACATTGTAAATCCACTCACGAAGGCCATACCCCAGACTCAGTTCGAGCGGCTGATCGAGATGATAGGTCTTCGATACGCCAGTATAAGGCCCTAGTGCAAGTGGGAGATTGTTAGTGTATATGCCGTAGAGGCCATTACTGTATCATACTAGTTTGTATATTACTTAATATAAGCTTGGGATATTCACAGTTGTATAGACAATCTTGCTTAAATTGGTAATATGCTACTTGGTTTGTTTCTACTTTAGTATGTGCATGTGTTTCTTTTAGCATATCGCTTATACATATTAGTGGAGCCCTTAGGATCTTTGCTTGATTACCAGCGTGGTGATGGCAGTCACACTAGTAGGGGCTGGGTAATCTACAAGCACATCCTTATACAGGTTCCTAGTCGTAGGATTATCGAGACGGGGCATCGATACTCCGGAGTAGACTAGCGTATACGCTTCTCATCCCAGCAGGGGAGATGGTCTGTCCCACAGCCATTAGTACATCGTACTGGAGATAGTATGCGGGTGCTCGTTAGGTTACGAGTACACTGGACAGGACTTGTCAGGAACTGTTGGTTGGTACTATACCTATCGTCAGATAACAGTTCCCAGGTGACAGGCGTACAGCTTAGTCCGTCGACTTGATGATGCTACTTCGCCTCGAGTGTGTTCCCACTGTACTTTGATTACTACCCTACCACGGATCAAAGGAATCGTGCAAACAAGTAGGAGTTGGGTGCAGTCCCGAAGCACTTAGAGGCAGTAGCGGTTAGACAGGATTCGTCTCTCCCGGTATTGGGGGTTGATATCGCACTGTGTCTAGGAGAGCCATTACACAAAGTCCCTGTCCAGGGCAAGCGAGATTTACTGGTAGTGTTTCCATTAGTTTCTCAGGGTGTTCTGGGCTACACTCCGACATGACTTGTACCGCTGTTAGGGGTCTGACGTTTACCGCCCTCTAGGCCCGACATGCGATACTCTTAGACGAACAGACCGGACTGTACGGAGATTGTCACATTCAGGTTCAGTAGGAGTTCGGATGGGTTTACCTCATCGGCCTTCTTATCGACATCTACCTGCGGACCGTTACGTACAGCTAGTGCCACTTACGGTCTGTGGTTAAACCCACTGCCAGCGTTGTGTCGAGTCTCTAGAGTCCCACACAGAGAGTTTCCCTGCACTGGGCAAAAGGTGTAGAGGCCGTATGGTTTTACGGCAAGGCTACGATCACTTACGTGCACTTGTGCGCGTATGATGTTCGGGCAGACGATACTAGTGGGCTTTGGTTTAAGCCGGATCCTAGTGTTGTATAGATGGATTAGTTTTGTCTTCTGTGCATTCGCATTCTACGGAATGCGGATGCGGGTGTGTATGCACGGTTGTGAGGAGCAAAGAAGGAGGTGCCTCGTTAGGGTTTTGACTGTTGATTCGGTCAAAACCATTATGAGGTGAGGAAATTATTTACTAATCTTTTCTAATGATAATTGTGTTATGGCTAATTGCTTTGACCATTTGACCATGTTGACCATGTTGACCTAGTTGATCATTGTTGACTTGGACATTTCTTCAGTGCACTAGATCCTTCTTATTCTTTTGGATTTATTTTTTAGATGATAAGGGTCAAATCAAGTAGCCATCACACTTTATCATGATAAAAGATTAGTAAATGGTTTTTCTTATGGATCATTATCTCTTGCTCATTCTCTCTCATCAAAAAGAGAGCTCCCATGGTTGCTTCATCTTCCTCCTCACTACAAAATCCTTTAGCTCTCATGTGTTGAGAAAATAAGGATCCAAATAGACAAAAAAATCCATCTTCTTCCTCTACATCACCTAGGACATCAGGAGTAGCAAACTTGTTGCCCTAGTTACCTCGGCTTGAGGTGGAGCTCAGAGTATAGACTCTCGGGTGGATCATCTTCGACTCAAGGAGGCCGCGGAGGTGACCAAGATCCGGATCGACCCATGGAGCCTATGGAGACGAGGAGGATAGCGGAGAAGACCTGAAGGACTAGTAGCATGAGGTATAATCTCCTTGCATAGTAGATAGAACTTCATATAGTTTGTTAGCAATGGTTTGGCAAAGATCCTCAAGTTTTAGTCTATGTTACCTTGTGTTAAAAATTTGTTTTTTACCTATTCCGCCTCCCCGTAAGTACCGAGGTGGTAACGTAGACTTAAAAGATATAGATCAATCCCACTTTATGATGTCTCTTCTTATCAACGGAACAAGCTCACCGAGAAACAATATCGACGTCTATTTCCGACCTCTGATCGATGAGTTAAAATCTTTATTCATTGATGGTGTAGAGACTTACAATGCAAACACAGATACAACCTTCACACTGCGTGCTGTTTTAATGTGGACAATTAATGACTTTCCTATGTATGGAATGCTATCAGGTTGGTCCGTACATGGTCACAAAGCATGCCCTTATTGCCATAAATATACAACATCGAAATTCTTGAATTTTAGCAGGAATGTTTTTTATTACGGTCATCGGCGTTTCCTGCCACTAGACCATCCCTATAGATTAGACGCTGCTCACTTTGATGGAATCAGGAGCTTCTTGGGCCTCAAGCCTCATTGTCCGGAGAGGACATGACTGTTCAGTGGGATGGGTACAATAATGTGACCTTCGGGATAGATCCGGCAAAAAATGTCAAACCACGCTACTGGAATAATTAAGCATTTTCTACGAGCTTCCATACTGGTCAACAAATTTAGTGTGTTATTGTCTGGTCGTCATGCACATAGAGAAGGGAGTATCCGAGCACGTACTCAACTTGCTTCTTTGTAAAGACGGAAAATCGAAAGACAACCTCCGTACTCGGATGGATCTTCAGGACTGGAAAATTAGAAGTGAGTTGCATCCTAAACCGATAGCGGGTAAACCAGACAAGTTTGTACTTCCCAATGCCGCGTATCATATATCATAACCGGAGAAGAAAAGGTTCCTGCAGGTGTTGCATGATTTGAAAGTTCCCATACGTTTTTCAGAATTATTTAGCAAGAAGATAAAAATTGTTAAAGGCAAGATCGATGGGCTGAAAAGTCATGATCACCATGTTATTATGGAGCACCTTCTCCCATTAGCCTTCAAGACTTCCCTTCTCGAATTGGTTGGTCTAGTAATCAATGACCTTTGTTGTTTTTTAGAGAATTGTGCGCTAAAACCCTGGATGTTGTGACGGTGGAGAATCTAGAAAATTCTATTTCATTGTTACAAGCTTGAGCATATTTTCCCACCGCCATTCTTCGATATCATGATACATCTGAAGGTTCATCTTGCAACTGAGGCTAAGTTAGCCGGACCGGTACAATATCGATGGATGTATCTCGTCGAAAGGTACATGGAATTTTTTGTTTCACGCAATTTGTAAAATTGTTGTTTTCCTATATGCCCGTATTTATTTATTTAACATATTTTTCTTTAGGTATCTCTACACTCGAAAAAAGCATATACGCAATAGAAATCGACCAGAGGGTTCTATCATGTAAGGTTATCTTCTAGATGAAGCAACCACATTTTGTTCCCGCTATCTGGACGAGAACATTGAGACGAAGCTTAACCGCCCTCGGAGAATTCAGGACGGGCCATATGGTAAAGCTGATTATAAGAGAGTAGACACTGTGTTTATCAACAAGATATATCGGTTTATCCTCCTCAATAGCGTATGTCTTGAAGAAATTAGAGAGAAAGTTTTTTTTGGATTAATTGTTAAATTTGTGTTTGTGTGTGTGTGAAATGATATAATATTAATGTCATAATTTATTGTTGAGAACAGAAATCATTTTAATGAGGTACGTGAGGGACATTTTGATTGGAATGATGAACGATTGGAAAAATATCACCAGGATAATTTTTGCGATTGGATTGCAGATCATATAAGTTGTTCGAATAACATGTTATTGCTACCAGTCTTAATCTAAACTTATATTGTTATGTATTTGTCGTAAAATTTGTTTTGTCAGATCTACGATCCGAACTTGTCTGCATCATTAGAGAGTGATTGAAGATGTTTAGCTCAGTTTCCTAGTATAGAGGTTGTATATTATAAAGGATTTGGTGTCCTTGGATACAAATTTGAAGTTAAGGACAGAGAAACATTTCGAACCACTCAGAATAGTGGGATTGCGATACTAGGATCGGATGGTATTATTTATTATGGATACTTAAATTGCATACTTGGCATCCAATATCCCGGACGATCAGAACCAATTTATATATTTCAATGTACTTGGTACGATACACGAACCGATACGGATAAGTGGAGAAACAATCTCGGGACTTAGAAAGATGAATATGGATTGACTAGTATGAACACACTTCGATTTTACGGCCAGGAAGATCCATTTATCTTTCCGAACTAAGCATTCTAAGTATACTACTCACAGTGCTTGAAGGATTCGGGATGGAGTGTCGTATGCCGTTGGAAACCGAGGGATGTTTACGATGTCCCAGAATTCGAGGATCGTATGGAGGACAGCGATGAGGACGAAGAAGAAAGAAGATTTAGAGTGCTCCGACCGTCTGTTTCAAAAGACGGGTTGTCTTCGGCTGGTTGTGAAGTTACGTGAGTTAGAAATGATATCGATGATGAAATCCAAGTAGATATGTCTAATATGTCCACGAAATCAAAAAGGTTATCAGTAATGTTATATTATTATTTCACATTTTTACGATCTATACATATATAGAATGCATATGTAATGATTGTACTCTTGTCTAGATTTGTTGACGACGACCGGAGCAGCGAGGGGTAGCAGGAGCACCAGCCACGGCACCGGCAGAGTCAGAGGTAGAGGCAGAGCGGTTCTGCCGCCTGGAGAGCTGCGTAGGCAGTTTTAGAGGGCCGGTCTTGCATCCCGATCGGAGACCCCTTCGGATGACTCCTTCCGTATGGACTTTGCCACACCTCCAGGTATATTGTACGAATATTCATTTTGAATATAATATTATAGATATACACGCATATTTATTTCAAAATTACTTATATAGTCACTATTTGATTGTCTAGCTGTTGGTGGTGCGTCCACATCAGAGGCAGAGGCCACTCCCGCACCTCCAAGTATGTTTATATATCCTATAATGCATGCATATTGATTTAGAATGTTATATCATAAATATACACACATTCTTTTTGCTCTTACTTAGATAATCAATTTTTTACTGTCTACCTGTAGGTGGTGCCTCCACCACACGTGCGGGTATGTTTATATAGTTCTGTCATCCGAGCTCTAAATTATGTAGATATTTTATCCTATAGTGTATGCATATTGATTTAGAATGTTATATTATTGATATACACATTCTTTTTGCAATTACTTATATAATCTATTTTTAATTGTCTAATTATAGGTGGTGTGTCCACATCTGGCTTAGGGGCCACTCCCGCCACTTCCGTACCCTCCGCTCAGTCTGCAGGTTAGTATGAATAAATATAAAATATTTATTCATTTTACATATCCTTTAAGAATAAACATGAACTTCATGTAATTTTATCGTCAATTTTTATTTTCTAGTTAGAGGGTATGCGTCTATGTCCGGGTCACCGACTGTTCCTCACCGGAGGAACTATCGTCCCGCTCGTGCTGCTGTCGCCGGAGGTATATATCGAAATTCAATTTTCGTTACACCTTGATTTCTTAATACCACTTTTTTTTAATATTGATTGTCTTGATATTTCTTATAGATGCAGGGCAGCCCCATACCGAGAGAGGGACTCGAGGGCCGAATCAGTCCTACAGGCCGAGACCCGACAAAGCTAGGGAGGAGGCAGCATCCCCCCTCTTCTTTACCCCCGATTATCGCTATACTGGCCATTATGTAGAGAGGTTCAGCTGGTATATGGAGGATGAGAGCTGCCTCGTGAAGAAGTATTCACTTCACGTTGAGTTGAGCGATCAGCACCGGTGTTCATTTGCCCTCTTCTGGGATCAGGCTCGGGTATTAATATATATTTTCATTTGACTTATCCAATATTTTTATTATTATTTAACACTTGCAATTTAAATATATCGTTATTTGGAATTGCAGTTGGATTACGACTTTCAGCCTATACCCTACCCTGATCACCCTAAGAGAGTGCTCAATCTTCACGCTTTGTACCATGGCCTGATGAAGAACATGCAATCAAAGGTCCGATACAATAGGAACAATCCGAAGTTCGACTGTTATTCCCTGTGGATGGTGACCCCCGAGGCAGAGAGAGCGGCTCTCCTACATAGTCCGGCCTTTGCGAGAGTCGACGTAGATATACGGCCTCTCTTGTGCCAATATTTCGACTCTCAGTGCAAACAGGTTTGCTCTCCATCGAAAAATAGAGACGCGACCGCGTAGGTCCGTCTTGCCTGAATTTCGAGGGCAGATGCTAATTGGTGCTATCTGTCCACCTCTCCGAAGATGCCAAGTTGATTTATGACACCATGTATCGAAGGTTTAGACGGATGCGGCCGATATATCAGACTTCATCAGATTCCCCCTCATTTGAGGGGTTTTTGATTGTGGGGACGCTCTTCCCTACAGGCACAAGCCCCTGCAGTTAATTATGCTACCGCATCGCGGTAACCACTTTCTTCTTCTCCAGATGGTCATTTCGTGTCATGGGTGTTTGTTTTGTTTTTGGTTGCCCGTGGATTGTATACGGAGACTAATTTATTTTGTCGCCCGTAGGGCGTGGATTAGTCCAAATCCGTATTTTCTTAGATTTGGGTTTTGGGTTGGGTTTAAGGATACGCTAGTCTCATTTGAGACTAAGATCAACTTAAACGTTCGTTGAGGATACGTTAGTCTAATTTTAGACTAAGATCAACTCAACATGATCGTTTAGATCCAACAAAGGAGCATTTGGCCTATGTTGTTTAGTTTAGGGACATTGCGGTCGATTACCAATTTAAGGACATGGTGGTCCAAGGTTAAGGACATCATAGTCCATGGGCTTAAGGACCCCACAACCCGAGATTAAGGACATCATAGTCCATGAGTTTAAAGACCCCACAGTCCATGGAATGTTTGGTTATCGGGACCCGTCACCTCTCTGAAGACATTGAAGGATTACAACGACAAATATCAGATGAGTGAAGAGATGTACCCTTTGAACCAATTTTGGTTGAAAGATCTGTAGTCCAATTGGGACTAAGATCTGAGATTTTTGAGCTCACGGGCTGAATTAATCTGAATGAGGGTTCTGTAGCCACTTTGGGCTCGGCCCATTCAATTAAAATGTTAAACATTTAACAATGCTGAGCATTGGTTCGAGTTATGACAATATTTTTGTCTTTTATGGAATGCTTAGCATTCATCATAGCTCTAGGCTTTACTTATAAAACAATTTATGTTCTTTTAGCGCACACGTGAGGAGCACGTAGCGCGCTTGGCGCTTTGCGCCAGTCAAAGAGCGCAGAGCGCTTTTGCTGGGTAGCGCACACATGATGAGCACGTGGTGCGCTTGGTGCTGAGCGCCAGATTATAAGCGCATTGCATTTGTTTATGAGCGCAAAGCGCTATTTGTTCAGTGGCGCACACGTGAGGAGCACGTGGTGCGCTTAGCGCTAGCGCCAGTTGCAGTGCACTATATTTGGAGTGCTGAGGCGCTACAGCGGTTTGCACTAGATTTGGAGCGCTGAGGCGCTTCTGTTAAGTAGCGCACACGTGAGGAGCACGTGGTGCGCTTGGCACTGTGCGCCAGTTTTGAGCGCAGAGCGCTTCTTTAAATTTGGAGCGCTAGGGCTTGTTTTAGATTAAGAGCGCTAAGGCTCTGCAGCGCTTTGCGCTAGATGTGGAGCACTAAAGCTCTTCTTTTATGCAACTTAGATCCGTTTGCTCCCTGAGAATTAAATTCTCTTTTTATAAGAGAATTTGTCTCAAGGTTCTAAGAACAAAGTTCCTACTTTGTAGGAGATGCTTCAATCTCTTATTTTGATGAAAGGCTTTGCCTTATTGGATCTATGATCCTAAGAGAATTGACTTATTCTCCCCCCTTTATTTTATAGATCTATGATCTGCGAGAAGAGTTATGTTCTTCTTTTTATTTCACTACTACAAATAAGGGTTGCCCCTACGGATTTATCGGTAGGGGCAACCCACTGCCCCTACGGATATATACGTAGGGGCGAAAAAAGACCCCGTAGGTGCAAAGGCCGCAGGTGCAAGTTGAGGCCCTGAACGTGCCCCTACGGACAAATTTAAGCCCCTACGGATATATCAGTAGGTGTTATAGCCCCTACGGAGTACCCCGTAGGGGTAATAAAATCATATATGTAATTTTTTTTTTGAATATATTGTATATACCTACGGATATACCCGTAGGTCCCTTTTAGATCCCTACGGATATATCCGTAGGGGATATAAAGTAGTTCCTACGGTTAAGTCCGTAGGGGCTTATCCCAACACCTTGGACTGATATCAGGTGGGAAAATATCAGGAAACCTGATATTTTCCCCTACGGATAAATTCGTAGGGGATAAACACTGGCCCCTACGGACATATCCGTAGGGACAACCCCAACACCCTGCACTGATATCAGGTGGGAAAATATCAGGTTTCCTGATAGTTTGCCCCTACGGATATACCCGTAGGGTTATGGTATGTACCTGTGGTTTAATCCGTAGGTACATATTGTCTGTATTTTTTTTTAAAAAATGGGCTGCCAGATTTTTTGCCGCCCTGTGCACAATACTATATACATCAATCAAATCATATATTGCAGTATTCATAATCACATCTCACGCATATATATAATATACAAAAGAAACCCAAAAACTGAATATGATATAAATACAAACCAATATCAATATCGTTTCAAAATGTAGTACAATGTGATATAAATAAATACATGTTTCAAAAAATAAGAACCAAAAAGCTACCCTAGTTCGGTCCAGCTCCACCTCCGAATAACGTTCGAATAACGCGCGCCTGCTCTTCGGTAAATACACTCTCCAATGCTACATATAAGGGAGTCTGAGCGGCATGTGGAGCTGGCGATGTGGTCTGCGCAGCCGCCGTCGAGGTAGTCGCTTGCGGAGCCGCGGCTGCGGGAGTCTGAGTGGGCGGTGGAGCTACAGGAGCTGTCTGCGGAACCGCAGCCGATGTAGTGGCTTGCGGAGCCGCAGCCGAAGGAGATGCATGTGGAGGCTCGGCCGATCTACCCTGTCGCGTCTGGACATAACGTGTGTAAGAAGCGTGTAAGAACTGTGTATTATTCGAATTCGTTTCATTATTAAGTTATTTCGAAACCCTGTTTGGATATCTAGTTTGGAAAAGCGTTGTTTATTTTAATTACATATGTATGTATGATTAATCAGACTTAAGTCTAAAACCAAATAAGCTCAACCTACGTACTAATTATGGATATGTTGATATGTATATAATATGAAATGATATTTTACTATAAAGTAGTATACATACCAGCATCTCCTTCAACTCCTGAACGGTGGCCCTCAAGCTATCCAGTTCCTGATGGACATGCCGGCCACTGGAGACGGAGGAAGTAACCGCCGGGGTGGAGTCCAACCTCATATGGGCCCTGCTAGGGCCCAATCCCCGGCCTCTCTCCCAACCTCCGTGGTGCCCTCCGTGTGCGGCGTCCAGAACTGGGGTCAGCAGCCTCGGATCGTTCTGTCCGGTAAAATCGATCCCCGAGGCCTGGGCCTGCTCAACCACCCGCTCCTACACCCACATTAAGCAGTAAAGTATAAGTATAAAATTTAAACTTGAACCTTCCAAAACTAAAATTTCAAATTTGGGTAGAAAAAATATTAACACTTACGCAGTACTCCTGGGTAGCGACGTCGGGACATCGAAGCTCGCCCGTGGCGGGATCTGTCGAGGTGCCGTGGACGGCAAGATATGCGGACAGCACGCTCGGTGTACCACCTGACGCCACGGTCCGAGATGTCTGCAATATTAGAAAGTAACTCTTAATATTAGAAATATTATAGAATAACTCTTAATATTGCAGAATATTAGAGAATAACTCTTAATTTACCGATAACTCCATGGCTCGAGTAATGTTCCTCGAGCCACCTGTGTAAGTGGGGCGACCCCTCTTCGCCGACTTCCTGTTCTCCGTATTCTGAGCGGCCTGTTTCTGCACAACGCATTAACATTTAGTTTTCTAATTAAGAAACACAAAGAAATAAATTATATCATAAATAATGAATTAAATTTAAAATACATACTTGTTTGCGTTCGGAGTCGAAATAAGCGCACAATAGAGGCCATGTCTCTACGTCGACTCTCGCAAACGCCGGAGTAGATAGGAGGGCCGCTCTCTCTGCCTCGGGGGTCGCTATCCACAGGGAGTAGCAGTCGGCCTTCAGCTCATTCCTGTTGTATCGGACCTTGGCCTGCATGTTCTTCATCAGGCCATTGTACAGAGCATGAAGGTCGAGCACCCTCCCCGAGTGATCAGGGTCGGCTACAGGCTGAAAATCGTAATCCAACTGAAAATACAAAAAAAAACATTGTTATTAGATTGCAAGTGTTAATAATAAATATATTGGATAGATCAAATGAAAATATATATTAATACATACCCGAGCCTGTTCAAAGAAGAGGGCGAATGAGCGCTGGTGCTGCTCGCCCCACTCAACGTGAAGTGGATAGTTCTTCACGATCCGGCTCTCGTCCCCCAAATACCGGCCGAACCTCTCGGCATGAGGACCGGTATAGCGATAGTCAAGGGTAAAAAATAGGGGGAATGCTGCCTCCCCCCTAGCTCTATTAGGCCTCAGCCTATGGGACTGATTCGGGCCTCGAGTCCCCCTCTGGGGATGGAGAGGCCCTGCGTCTGCACGAAATATCAAGACAATCAATAATAAGACAAAGTTGTATTAAGAAATCAAGGTTAAACAAAAATTCAAGTGTGATATATACCTCCGGTGAATAACGCACGAGCCTGGGCCCGAGCAGCAGCACGAGCGGGACGATAGTTCCTCCGGTGAGGAACAACCGGGGTCCCGGACGCATCCCCTCCAACTATAAAATAAACATCGACGCTAAATCTCCATGAAGTTCATATTTATTCTATAGAGCATATGTAAAATAAATAAATATTTTAAATTTATTCATACTAACCTGCAGACGATGCGGAGGGTACGGAAGCGGCAGGAGTGGCCCCTGTGGAAGGTGTGGACGCACCACCTATAAATAGACAATTAAAAATAGATTTTATAAGTAATTGCAAAAAGAATGTGTAGATCAATAATATAACGTTCTAAATCAATATGCATGAACTATAGGACATATAAACATACCCGCAGGTGCGGTGGTGTCACCACCTACAGCTAGACAATAATAAAAATTGCTAAGTAAGAGCAAAAGGAATGTGTATATTTATGATATAGCATTCTAAATCAATATACATACACTATATGATATATAAACATACCTGGAGGAGCGGGGGTGGCCTCTGTCCCAGATGTGGACGCAGGACCAACAACTAGACAATTAAAAATAGATTTGATAAGTAATTGCAAAAAGAATGTGTAGATCAATAATATAACGTTCTAAATCAATATGCATGCACTATAGGACATATAAACATACCCGCAGGTGCGGTGGTGTCACCACCTACAGCTAGACAATAATAAAAATTGCTAAGTAAGAGCAAAAGGAATGTGTATATTTATGATATAGCATTCTAAATCAATATATATACACTATATGATATATAAACATACCTGGAGGAGCGGGGGTGGCCTCTGTCCCAGATGTGGACGCAGGACCAACAACTAGACAATCAAACATTGACAATATAAGTAATTTTGACATAAACAGGCATGAATATCTGTAATATTAAATTGAAAATGGATATGCGTGCAGTATACCTGGAGGTGTGGCAAAATCCACACGGAAGGAGGCATCCGAAGGGGTCTCCGATCTGGGTGCAAGACCGGCCCTCTGAAGCTCCCTACGGAGCTCTCTGGGCGGCAGAACCGCTCTGCCTCTGCCTCTGCCTCTGCCGCGGCTGGAGCTCCTGCCGCCCCTCGCTGCTCCCGACATCGTCATCCAATCTAGATAAACGGTTCGTGGACGCATTAGACAATCATTAAAAGTATTGACTATATATGATCTAGAGCGTAAAATGTGAAGTAATAATATAACATTACTGATAACCTTTTTCGTTTCGTGGGCGCATCATACATATCTACTTGGATTTCATCGTCGATGTCATTTCTAACCCACGTAACTTCATGATCGGTCGAAGACAACCCGTCCTTCGAAACAGACGGTCGGAGCACTTTAAGCCTTCTCTCTTCTTCGTCCTCATCGCTGTCCTCGTATTCTGGGACATCGTAGACATCTCTAGGTTTCCATCGGCATACAACACTCCACCCCGGATGCTTCAAACACTGTGAGTAGTATACTTGGAACGCTTGGTTCGGAAAGATAAACGGATCGTCTTGACCGTAAAATCGAAGTGTGTTCACACTGGTCAATCCATATTCATCTTTCCAAGTCCCAAGACTGCTTCTCCACCTGTCTGTATCGGTTCGCGGATCGTACCAAGTACAGTGGAATATATAAAAGGGTTCTGATCGTCCGGGATAGTGGATGCCGAGTATACAATTTAAGTACCCATAGTAAATCACACCGTCCGATCCTACCGTCGCAATACCACTATTCTGAGTGATTCTAGATGTTTCTATGTCCTTAACTTCGAATTTGTATCCAAGGACACCAAATCCTTTGTAATGTGCAACCTCCATACTAGGAAATTGAGCTAAACATCTTGAATCACTCTCAAATGATGCAGACAAGTTCGGATCGTGGATCTAACAAAACAAATTTTACGATAAATACATAACGATACAAGTTTAGATTAAAACTGATAGCAATAAAATGTAATTCGAATAACTTACATGCTCTGTGACCCAATCACAAAAATTATCCTGATGGTATTTTTCCAAACGCTCTTCGTTCCAATCAGGATGCCCCTCACGTACCTCGTTAAAATGAGTTCTGTTTTCGACAAATAATTGTGACATTAATATTATGTCATTTCATACACACACAAACACAAATATAACAATTAATCCAAAAGAACTTACTCTCTAATTTGTTCAAGACATTCGCAATTAAGCAAGATAAACCGGTATATCTTGTTGATAAACATAGTGTCTACCCTCTTATACTCGGCTTTACCATATGGCCCGTCTTGAATTCTTCGTGGTCGGTTAAGCCTTGTCTCAATGTTCTCGTCCAGATAGCGGGAACAAAATGTGGTTGCTTCATCAAGAAGATAACCTTGCATGATAGAACCCTCTGGTCGATTTTTATTGCGTATATACTTCTTAAGAGTGTAAAGGTACCTAATGAGAATATGTTGAATAAATAAACACGGGCATATATGACAAAAATAAATTTATAAATTGCGCGAAACGAAAAATTACACGTACCTCTCGACGGGATACATCCATCGATATTGTACCGGTCCGGCTAACTTCGCCTCAGTTGCAAGATGAACCGTCAAGTGTATTATGATATCGAAGAATGACGGTGGGAAAATACGCTCAAACTTGCAAAGTATCAACGCAATAGAATTTTCTAGTTTATCCAGCGTCGCAACTTCCAGCGTTTTAGCACACAACTCCCTGAAAAAACAGCATAGGTCGTTGATTACTAGACCAACCGAGTCGGGGAGAGAAGTCCTGAGGGCTAATGGAAGAAGGTGCTCCACGATAACATGGTGGTCATGACTTTTCAGCCCATCGATCTTGCCCTTCACAATTTTTATTTTCTTGCTGAATGATCCTGAGAAACCTGTGGGGACTTTCAAATCATGCAACACCTGCAGGAATCTTTTCTTCTTCGGTTGTGACATATGATAAGCGGCATTGGGAAGTACAAACTTGCCCGGTTTACCCGCTACCGGTTTAGGGTGCAGTTCACTTCTTATTCCCCACTCTTGTAGATCCATCCGGGCATTCATGTTGTCTTTCGATTTCCCGTCTTTACAAAGAAGCAAGTTAAGTATGTGCTCTGATACTCCCTTCTCTATATGCATGACGTCCAGACAATGACGCACTGAATTTGTAGACCAGTACGGAAGCTCGAAGAAAATGCTTAACTTGTTCCAATATTGTGGTTTGACCTGTCTCGTCGGATCCATCCCGAAGGTCACGTTATTGTAACCATCCCATTTAGCAGTCACGTCCTCTCCGGACAATGGGGATGGAGGCCCAAGAAGCTCCTGATGACCATCAAAGTGAACCGTGTCTAACCTGTAGGGGTGGTCTGGAGGCAGAAAACGTCGATGGCCGCAATAACAAACCTTCCTGCTAAAATTCAAAAATTTTGATGTTGTGTGTTCATGGCAATGAGGACATGCTTTGTGACCATGTACGGACCAACCTGAAAGCATTCCATATGCAGGAAAGTCATTAATTGTCCACATTAAAGCCGCACGCAGTATGAAGGTTGTATTTGTGTTTGAATCATATGTCTCTACACCATCAATAAACAAAGTTTTCAGCTCCTCAATCAGAGGTCGGAGATAGACGTCGATATTGTTCTCCGGTGAGTTTGGTCCGTCGATAAGAAGAGGCATCATAAAGTATGATTGGTCCATAGCCAACCAAGGCGACAGATTATAAATTATCATTACAACGGGCCATGTACTGTGACTTCCAGCCATATAGTTGAATGGGCAGAAGCCATCGGCAGCCAGTCCGAGCCGGACATTGCGGGGATCGCTACTGAATATTGTGTGCCTCCTATCGAAATCCTTCCATGCCGGTGAATCTCTTGGATGGCTCATTTTTCCATTTTCGCTTGGAGGAGCACGATGATGCCAAATCATTGCCTCGGCTGTTTTCTTGCACCTGAATAGCCTCTGTAGCCTCTGTGTTATGGGAAAATATCGTGCTATCTTCACAGGTATATCAGGCTTCTTATCAGAATCTTTCGGCTTATACCTGGCCTCTCCGCATGTTGGACACTCTTTCAAATCTGAATTCTCTTTCCGGTACAACACGCAATTTTTAGGACATGCTTGAATCTTCTCGCACTTTAGACCCAAATCAGACATCATTTTCTGGGCTTCGTACCAGCTTTCGGGCATATTATTTCCCGGAGGCATAGAATCTTTCAAGAACGAAAGAAGCATTGTGAATGACTTGTTGCTCCATCCATTTAGGCACTTAATTTGGAAAAGTTGGACGAACCATGAGAGGGTGGAATACTTCGCATTCTCATAAATTGGTTTCCTAGCATCATTCATGAAATTTTCATATTTATCCGCACGCGGTCCTTGACCGGAAGGAATGTCATCTTCGGTACGAATAGATTCACCTAGGGCAGCCTCTACCATATCCTCCATTTCTTCTGATGGAAATAAATTTCCGTATCCTGCCGTATTACAGAATTCTTCTTCTTCTCCTGCCGCATTATCGTGTTCTCCTTCTTCTACCGCAGTACTGCATTCTTCTCCTTCCCCGTGATATTTCCAAATTGAATAAAGTCTAGTAAACCCATGTTTTACAATATGAAGCTCTGCCAATTCTACCTTCTGCCAGTACTTATTGCCACATCTATCGCACGGACAGAGAATCTTCTCTATTATGATCTTATTATGTGCTCGTGCAAATTCAAGGAAAGCAGCAACCCCTGCGACAAACTTAGGTTGCATACGTTGTTTCCAATCCACATACATCCAGTCCTTAACTCTGACGTACTCATGGGCCATGTTAGACTGAATAACATATAAATTGTAGGTTATGCTGACTATATTGAGAAATATAAGAACGGGATAGTTACTGACAAAGGAGAAAATCCATGTATATGCTTTGTGTGTGCGTTTGTCGTTGAAAAGAATAAATTATCGCACGTTATGTTGACCGATAGACGGGGACTAAGTGGCGCTTTTAATTAGTTTCATATATGGGTATCGATGGGAATATGAAGGTTTCATATTATCATATATTGGTTTTAACCCGAACATCTCGAGTCGCTCTCTGATTATGCGTTTGTATTTATGTGTTCCGGCTGTCGGGGGTAGGCTTCTATCCCATTAAGAATGTATAGAGCGAACGCCCATCACTTGTGCTTTCAACCGTTTCGAGTAAATTTCGGCAGCACCACCCCGCTGTTCTCCGAGTACACTGTAATAGAATAGATAATCATTTCAAAGCTGTGAAACAACGTTGAAATGAACATCTAATCTATCTTTGTACACGGAGAACCAGCGGAAAGGTACCGACGAAATATCTCGAAACGGATGAAAACACAAGTGAATGAAGGCGTTTGCTTTATACATTCTTAACTTGTCCACACGGGACAAATCTATGGGTTACCATACGATTGAATTTTCTCGTCGCACAGACTATACGACGGTTGTTAGTATCGAGCTATACTGTCCGATATTTAACAACCTTCGTATAGTTCTAGGTCACGACGAGCATCGCACGTATGTTAACCGATAGACGGGGACTAAGTGGCGCTTTAGTTTCATATACGGGTATCGATGGGAATATGAAGGTTTCATATCATCATCGAGTATCATATATTGGTTTTAACCCGAACATCTCGAGTCGCTCTCTGATTATGCGTTTGTATGTATGTGTTCCGGCTGTCGGGGGTAAGCTTCTATCCCATTAAGAATGTATAGAGCGAACGCCCATCACTTGTGCTTTCAACCGTTTCGAGTAAATTTCGGCAGCACCTCCCCGCTGTTCTCCGAGTACACTGTAATAGAATAGATAATCATTTCAAAGCTGTGAAACAACGTTGAAATGAACATCTAATCTATCTTTGTACACGGAGAACCAGCGGAAAGGTACCGACGAAATATCTCGAAACGGATGAAAACACAAGTGAATGAAGGCGTTTGCTTTATACATTCTTAACTTGTCCACACGGGACAAATCTATGGGTTACCATACGATTGAATTTTCTCGTCGCGCAGACTATACGACGGTTGTTAGTATCGAGCTATACTGTCCGATATTTAACAACCTTCGTATAGTTCTAGGTCACGACGAGCATCGCACGTATGTTAACCGATAGACGGGGACTAAGTGGCGCTTTAGTTTCATATACGGGTATCGATGGGAATATGAAGGTTTCATATCATCATCGAGTATCATATATTGGTTTTAACCCGAACATCTCGAGTCGCTCTCTAATTATGCGTTTGTATGTATGTGTTCCGGCTGTCGGGGGTAGGATTCTATCCCATTAAGAAAAAATGGAGTGTATTTCGCTGTGAGAGACTCTTCAAAGAAATAGAGGAAGAAGCACTAAAGAAAAAAGAGAGAAAAATAAGAATATAAAGTTGAAACTAAACTTGAGCTATCCGCTGAAATCATAAAGCATAGGAAAGTTGATTGAGTCTTGATCTATTGCTCTTTCTTTGCATTATCTCGTATGTCCATTTATAGATTTTAATGCCACATGAGATGTAATCAGTCAACTCCCTATGGTTGTATTAATGTCAGCTCTTACACAATATGGGTATCTGCCTTACGATTAAGACAACTATGGAATATGTTAATTTAAAATGTAAGCCTAGCTTTCTATGTATTCTGAGGGACTGCTTGCATAGAACTTAGCTTGATCCTCTCAATTATTACACATAAATATGCTGACATGCCTCTCATAACCCTAACCCCAGCCCCACAGTAACCCTAACCCTAGCCCCAACCCTAACCCCAGCCCACCGTAACCCTACCCCAGCCCCACAGTAACCCTAACCCTAGCCCCAACCCTAACCCCAGCCCACCGTAACCCTACCCCAGCCCCACAGTAACCCTAACCCTAGCCCCAACCCTAACCCCAGCCCACCGTAACCCTACCCCAGCCCCACAGTAACCCTAACCCCAGCCCCACCGTAACCCTAACCCCAGCCCCACCACAGCAGCAGCCGAACCCCAACCCTAACCCTACCCCGACCCCGACCCCGACCCCGACCGCCACCGCGCCCCTGCCCAAACCCAACTCTCGCGCGCGCAACCCAGACCCAGCCATGAATAATCCAAAAATGCTTTAATTTACCTCGAGATTTATACCTGAACGGGTGCGCTGGTTACTTGGAGCGACGACGGCGTCGAATTGGCGAAGAAACCGGCGGTGGCGACGACGGTGGCGACGAAACCGGCGGTGGCGACGAGGATGGCGACGAAATCGGCGGTGGCGACGACGGTGGCGACTCTGCCCAACGACGGTGGCGACGCGACGGTGGCGATTTAGGGTTTTTCGCGCGCGTTTGAGGGAGAGAGAGAAAATGAGCGTAGGCTTTTCGATCTGGCTTTGTTTTAAATCGATATTTACTTGCCCCTACGGATATATCCGTAGGTCCTTTGTTTGCGCCACCGTAGGGGCAAACACCAAATTAAGAATTAAATTTTTTATTCTTGAACGTCACTGCCCGTAGGGGCAACCCTTTAGCCCTACGGACTAATCCGTAGGGCCAAGTAAAATCTGCCCCAACGGATAATTCCATCCGTAGGGGCAACCCCCTATTTTACTAGTGTTTTATGATGAGATCTTTTGATCTCTTTGTGAAAGGCCTTGGTCTTGTAGATCTATGATCTTAAAGAAAGAAGTGAATTCTTCTTTTTAATATGAGATGATTTCATCTCTCTGTTTATTTTTACCTTGAAGAAAAATATTCTTCTTCTACCGAGAGCTTGGCTCTTCTTTCTGAAATTTCTCAAAGTTTATGAGGGGTTCCTCTATATGCTTCTGTACATGAGACTTGAAGTCTTAGGGCCTTTATATAGGGCAAGCTGATTTGTTCAATCAGTTAAGGAGATCTTTTCTCCAATTGATTTGGGGAGTTTCCCATTGTTGGATCTTTGATCCAAGGGCTTCTGATTTACAGAAGGCAATCTTCTTGTTTTTAACAAGATTTGGAAATCTTTTCCATACAGAATTTATTTTGTGTTTTTGGTGATTTTTTTTAATCACCTTTGGATCATTGATCCAACAGTGCTCTGATTTATAGAGCATCATCTTTTTGTTTGGAAAGATTTTGAGGAATTTTTCCTTAACAGAATTTAATTCTGATTAATTGATGATTTATCATCTTTATTGGATCTTTGATATGATGGTGAGGAGCTTTTAGTTCCAGCGCTAGCACACCCGTGCTTTGAACGTGGTGCGCTGCTTAGAGTGCAGCGCACTTGGCGCTAGCGCACCCGTGCATTGCACGTGGTGCGCTGCTTAGAGTGCAGCGCACTTGGCGCTAGCACACACGTGCTTTGCACATGGTGCGCTACTTAGAGCGCAGCTCATTTGGCGCTACTATGAAGCGTTGCTTCATTTCAAAATTTCAAAATTTGAACAGAGCTTTGCTCTGATTGGGGGAAACAAATGCCCCCCCCGTTATGCTCACTTAGCTCACATGTGAGTGCAGCGGTGGCAGCATATGCGCCCTTGGATCAACTCAAAAGTTGAAACGGCATCTCAGTGTCTATAAATAGGACTCTTGGCCCTTGTGATGATTTCTGTTCATCTTCATTTTTTTCTTCTGAGAATTTTTATTCTCTTTCAGAGCATAGCTCTTCATTTTAAGAACCTTCAAAAGTCAAAACTCTGATTTGAACTTTATCAACAGAGGTTTGCTCTTCCTCAGATCACAGATCTCAAAATGTTTTTTAGGGTTTTACCCATTAACAGAGCTTTGCTCTTCATATATCTTAGATCTAAAGAAAACCCTTTTAGGGTTTCATTAATGGAGCTTTGCTCCCATAGATCTAAAGAGATCTTTCTTAGGGTTTCTTAACCCATTAACAGAGCTGCGCTCTCGTGAATAATGGAGATTTGTTAATCTCTCATGAAGAACTCTTAAGAGTTTGTTTATAGATCTTGAAGATCTCAGAATTTTAATTCATATAAAAATTGATTTCAATTTTTCTGATGGATTATTCCATCATTTTTTCAGAGCAAGGCTCTTGAGGAATTTTTATTCCTTCATCATTAGAGTTGACAGATGTCATTCTACCACAGAGCACTGCTCTCAAGGGGAGATTTACTCCTTAGCTCGAGGGGTTCTCATTGAATGAGAATCAATTGGGGATTTTCTCATTTAAAGACAGTCTCATCAAATAATGAGGCTGTTTTATTAATGAAGCAATGTCATCTGGATTATATGGATCCCCTTTGGTCCCTTTTCACTGCATTGCAGTGTGGTACAGATTTAAAGTACCTAGTGACAGAACTTAAACTGTAGCATTGGCGGCTGAAAATTTGTTCTTTTCCGCATAGGTACTATGTCTTTCGACACTTCCTTCCCGTTTGTCCGCTTAGAAGGCGGATTCCCCGAAGCGCCCGTAGACCGAGAGGTTCTTGCGCTGATCAAAGACTATGACCCGGAGCACAAGAATCTTCATTTATGGGGAACATGGTATAATCAGATCATCATGGGTCGGCGCAGCTTCTCTTGCGCAACACCTTCAGAGGCCATCTTGGCGATTCATTATGCTGACGTACCCCTGGTGAACTATGTCGTGGAGGTGGTTAATTAGACTTCAGAGGGTTCTCTTCAGCCCTCTATGGCTGCAATACCTATACAACCGCCGATGGCTTTGGACATTCTAGGGCGGCATATATGCCAGGGCGATTCGCGCCCTTGGGGACATCCATACAACATAGGCCTGACTCCCCGTCACTCAGCTGGATATCTACAGTGGGTCTGATACATCTTATCGGCAAAGAAGTCAGAGCTGCTGAAGCTTGGGTTGTACCCCGCGATCTATGCTTCCCTGTTTCAATATTCCCCACCTCCAGCTTGGTGGGTCAAATCCTTTTTGGAACAGTGGAACGTTCCAACTCATACCTTTCTTATGCTAGATCGGGAGGTTTCTATCTCTTCGGAAGAGTTCGCGGATATCTCTGGCTTGCCTGTCAGAGGGGAGCATTATGAGGAGATCTTACCCCCTGATGAGTATATTTTCGCTACCCGACTGGTGATGATGGGTCTAAACCCAGAGAATGCCATTCAACACCGATTCTCCAGCTTGATCAAGGTGCTAAACATTTACGAGGGCCTATTTCTTGAATCTGGAAGCCATGGGGTTAGCTTTGCGGACTTCATCGCCCGCTTTCTCCGTTCAGAAACTTTATCGCAACAAGGTGAAAAGTTTGCCAAATTTGATGATCCTTTCGGCTTTGGCTTGAATAGCCGGCCAATATTGGAAGCCGATCAAAAGAGTTTCTTTCTTCCAAACGTCGCGATCGTCCTCTTTTCAGAAATTGCCGCTCCGGGCATCGATGAGGAGGCGTTCTTTCTAGGGTTCCTCAGTTTGTGGTTAAGCTGGTTCACACTTCCCATGCACCCTAGCTACATGACGCCGTCTGTCTTCTACCCAGCTCATCGGATGGTTGAAGGGAGACTGGTTGCTGTTGGGATTGCCGGGCTGGCTCATTTGTATCACGGCCTCAGTTTGGCGGCCAACACTACTCAACCGGGGGTGCAGCCCATGAACTTCCCGATGCATTATTTTACTTCATGGATCGAGCTGCATGTGCTCGGTGCTTTTGGAATGCATAAGCGGCCTCATTTCTATGAAACTTGCAATTTTCCATGGATCATGGGGCTGGTCAATGCTTCCATTATGGAGCCAAGTCAGCGAGAGGCTCGGGGTGTAATTCTTCGCTTACGTATCGTCAGGGACGGCATGACCTTTGTTGATAAGGTTATGACCATCGGTAAGGAATCCGCTAAGACGGTGCAGCCGTTGCGGGACACTTTTAAAGACAGAGCTTCTACCATGAAAGCTCAGGAGATTCTCCATTTGTACTCGATCAGGCCGGGATACTTGGTGTTCAGGCAGAACGACTCGTCTTTGTTCATGAGGTATAACCCCCACCGTTTTGCCCAGCAATCAAGTTATAATCAGGGCGTCCCGCTCGAAGCATTCTTGGCAAAGCCGATTTATACTGAAGAGGGTATCCGGAGCGCTTTGCACCACTTCATGTGCCTAAACACAGGGTCCTATTTCTTCATTAGTGAGCTAAGTTGTGTTCCGAAAGCCCTGAAAGTATACGTGGCGTGGTATCAACACGCGATGGGTGCTGTCATCAGGGAGGAAAAGAAGCTGTTGCTCGATCGTAGGGGTGCAGCCCCTGCCGGTAATCCAACCATCCCTTTGAAGCAACGGACCACCGTTTGTCCTCCTTTGAGAGAGGTTGCTGCGGTTGTGGTCTCGAGTGATGTGCCTGAGCTACCGATACCCCGTGCTCCTATGAAAGAGGTGACTGTAGCGTCTCCCGAGTCTGGCGTGGGTTCAGATATCGGGACTCGTCGTCCTAAGGTGCCCACCAAGCGTAAGCTTGTGCTAGCGGCGACCAGTGCTTGCTCGCAGAAGAAGAAGAAGTCGATTCTTTCTGCAGACGTTGTACTCGGCCAGGAGCCTCATGCTCCTTATAGCGAGGGCCTGAGCGAATATGGGACCAACGAGGGTTTATTTATGGCGCCGGATAATACCGACCTCGAAGCTGCTATTACAGCTTCTGAGTGATTAGCAAGCCACAAAGGAGGACTGGTCATCCTCGTACAATCAAGTAGACTTCAACCATATCTTTTTGCTGTTATGTTTTTATTATCATGTTTTGACTGACACTCCTTCTTTAACAGGCATTTCTACTGAAGAGGCTCTCGCGGCTTCCCTTAAGACTTTTGAGGAGGAAGAGAGGCTTCGTGCTTCGTTGGGCCTTGGTATATTTCGGCTCATTGTGCCTTCATTCCCTTTTCTTATGGGTAATCCGACCCCTTTTTCATCTTATCGAAGGGACTACCTCGACTCAGGTCATCTCCAGTACAGTGCCAATCCCGCAGGGAGATGTGGAGATGCTTCCAGGGCCAGATATCGAAGTCCCGGCCTCCCTAGCATTGCCAAAAGAGGTTTTACTTAAGCAACCGATGACGGACGCCATAACGGCTCCAGAGGTAGCTCCTGGTGCGGACAATGACGTCTCCTTGACGGAGGTCCTGAGAAGATCAGCTCTCACGGCCCAGGCGGAAAGGAAGCACAGGAGGCGTATAACAAGAGAACGTAATGCCGCCTTGGCCGTAGGTGCAGGCTCGAGCGCTGCTACCCTCATCCCTTCTTCTTCAGAGGGTGCTCCGGTCATCCTGTCTACCGCTCACAGACAGGCGGCACGTGCGGCTCGGGAAGAAATTGAAAGGCCGACCCAAGTTAACGTAATATTGAGTCCTTTTGTCAAAGTTTTAATCTTCAGATTCTCATATATCCTATTCTGCAGGGCCGAGTCTCGATGAGGAAGTGGTAGGTGAGACGGCGGCAACCACTGAGCCTGAAGTGGCAACTCTTTTTCAAGAGCCTGGAACTGCCCCAATTGCCACTCTTTCCCCTTGCGGTTCCTTACTGTTGCCGGGCACTACGAGTATCACGACGGCTCTCGTGGAGTCAGGGGATGAAGCTACGGGTGGCGAAACTATTTCGATGGAGGAGGGTGAAGCAGTCGCTGCACCCAGTGATGCCCTTGTCGCGGTTTCGACCGGCGACTCACCAGGTAGATTTCGGGTCATCGCTTTCCTTTTCATTCTGCAATCCCTTTCATTCACTTCTGACAATATTTCTCTCTTTTCTAATGCAGGTGTGGTGAGCGTTGAGGTTGTGCCACCCGAGGAAGCACCACCAGTTGCTGCTTTGACGGTTGCCGATCTTTTGCCTTCTCTCGTGTCCTCCCAAATGCTGGAAGGTACGGATTTGTGACTTATCAGTTTCGTTGTAGGCAATATACTTTATGTAATGACATTGAATTATTACACCCTTGCAGGAGTCCTTTTTGATCATCTGTATCAGGTGCTACACCCACATTTCTCGTTCCAGTCGGAGATTGCTTCATCTAGTGGTGTTGGTGAGTACAGTCTCTAGCTAATATCTTCTCTTTTCTTTTACGGGAAGCCAAGACGTTACTAATTCTTCTTTATTTTGACTGCAGCACTACAGATTGAAGGAGGAGATGAAAGAATAGTTGCGCCACCGGTACTCCCGGCTTTACCACCTACCGCAGCCGGTATAGTATACTTCATCACTCATGTGATTTATTTATTTTGCGAGTTAGCTTTTAACTGTAATTCTTTTTGCAGCAGTAACACTGGTTCCTGCTCCCTTCGAATCTTGTATATTAATGCCAGTAGGACAATTTTCTAGACGTCCATCTTCTAAAGGCACTGCGACCAGCCTTCGTATGTTGAGTGAATCCATTGAAAAGCTTGACACGGAAATCCCTACACTCGCGGCAGATTTTGCTGCCGAGGTTAATCCTATGATGGAGACGCTCGTGAACTTCTATAGCGAGGGCGTCGTTGAGTCTTAGGTTAATCACTGCAGGAAAATTGAGGCCTGCCTGCATGAGCTTGAGCTCGGACGTCCTAGTACCGAGGTCCTGGCTGTGAACTCCTAACGGGCTGCTTGGGTCGAGCAGAGCACTCCCTAATTCCACCATCTTGAACAAGAAGCGGCCTTAAAGTGTAAGGAGTGCGAAGAGACTTCAAGCGAATCTGCCCGGCTGCACGCTCAAGTTGATGAAAATGCTGTACAGCTGAAAGCTATCTTTGAGGGCCTTCTACGATATATTTCTGACGGGCTAACGTTGAGGCAGAAGCTCGACCTCATCGAGCGAGATGCGTAAAGTCGTGGGGCAGCTCAGCGGGTCATTGATGAGCAACTTTCATCTTATTTGCAGCAACGGGCTCAGATTGAAGCGGAGTTGGCCGCGGCAGCTGACCGTGAAAAGGGGCTGAAGGGAGTGCGCGAGCAACTGGTTGGTTTATTGAAAATGCCTCCCTCCTAATAATTGTTTTTATACCAATTAACATGTATCCATTTTTTATTCTTTCATATGATGTATCTTATACCCACTTGAACTTATGAATAAAAGATACATTTCTTTCGTACTATCTTGTGTTATCTCTTGCTTTCTTTTCTTTTCTTTGTTACCGGCATGTTACTTTAGTCAGCGTTGCCTGTAGATGATAAAGAGCATTCCATCTTGAACTTTCGAGAGGTAGTGATGGCTTGGGAAGCAGGTTCAGATCTGCTGCCTAAGGCTTTTCAACTTTATGAGCCGTGAGGGTCTTATAAATACTTTTCTCTCTACGAGTCGAAAGGATCTCGTAGGTGTATTTTCTCCTTAGGAATCGTGAGGATTCCTAAGTGTGTTTTCTCTTGGGAGTCGTAAGGATCTCACAAGAGAGTTTTCTTCCTTACGAGTCGAGAAGACTCGTAAGTGATTGATGAGGTTGACATTATCCGCATTTTACGGAGTCAGGGGTTGCTCTGGGCATTTCCCACGGGGTCAGGATTGACTTTTGCGTGTTCCACGGGTCCAGGATTCGCTCTGGCTGTTTCCCACGGGGTCAGGATTGACTTTAGCCGTATTCTACAGGACCAGGATTTGCTCTAGACGCTTCCCATGGGGTCAGGATTGATATTAGCCGTATTCCACAGGACCAGGATCCTCTCTGGATGCTTCCCACGGGGTCAGGATTGACATTAGTCGTGTTCCACTAGACCAGGATTTGCTCTGGATGCTTCCCACGGGGTCAGGATTGACATTAGCCGTGTTCCACAGGACCAGAATTTGCTATGGATGCTTCCCACGGGGTCAGGATTGACATTAGCCGTGTTCCACAGGACCAGGATCCACTCTGGCTGTTTCCTATAGGGCCAGGATTGACTTTAGCCGTGTTCTACAGGACTAGGATTTGGTCTGGACGCTTCCCACGGGGTCAAGATTGACATTATCCGTGTTCCACAAGACCAGGATTTGCTCCGGACGCTTCCCACGAGGTCAGGATTGACATTAGCCTTGTTCCATAGGACTAGGATTTGCTCTGGATGCTTCCCACGGGGTCAGGATTGCCATTAGCCGTTTTCCACAAGACCAGGATCTACTCTGGACGCTTCCCACGGGTCAGGATTGACATTAGCCGTGTTCCACAGAACCAGGATCCGCTCTGGACGCTTCCCACAGGGTCAGGATTGACATTAGCCGTGTTCCACTAGACCAGGATTTGCTCTGGACGCTTCCCACGGGGTCAGGATTGACATTAGCCGTGTTCCACAGGACTAGGATCCGCTCTGGACGCTTCCCACGGGGTCAGGATTGACATTAGCCGTGTTCCACTAGACCAGGATTTGCTATGGACACTTCCCATGGGGTCAGGATTGACATTAACCGTGTTCCACTAGACCAGGATTTGCTATGGACGCTTCCCACGGGGTCAGGATTGACATTAGCCGTGTTCCACAGGACCAGGAGTCGCTCTGGACGCTTCCTACGGGGTCAGGATTGATATTAGCCGTGTTCCATAAGACCAGGATCCGCTCTGGAAGTTTCCCACGGGTCAGGACTGACATTAGCCATGTTCCACTAGACCAGGATTTGCTCTGGACGCTTCCCACGGGGTCAGGATTGACATTAGCCGTGTTCCACAGGACCAGAATCCGCTCTGGACGCTTCCTACGGGGTCAGGATTGACTTTAGCCGTATTCCACTAGACCAGGATTTGCTCTGGATGCTTCCCACGGGGTCAGAATTGATATTAGCTGTGTTCCACAGGACCAGGATTTGCTCTGGATGCTTCCCACGGGGTCAGGATTGACATTAGCCATGTTCCACAGGACCAGGATTTGCTCTGGACGCTTCCCACGGGGTCAGGATTGACATTAGCCGTGTTCCGCTAGACCAAGATTTGTTCTGGACACTTCCCACGGGGTCAGGATTGACATTAGCCGTGTTCCACAGGACCAGGATTCACTCTGGACGCTTCCCACAGGGTCAGGATTGACATTAGCCGTGTTTTACAAGATCATGATTTGCTCTGGACGCTTCCCATGGGGTCAGGATTGACATTAGCCATGTTCCACTAGACCAGGAGGGGTTGATTTTATCCGCATTTCATAGAGTCGGGGGTTGACTCTCGGTTGTCTGTGCACCGCCGAGTCATGGAACTGGGAATTGCCGTAGTTCCAATTTACTGATGTTGCGTCTGTTGTAATGAGATGAATGTTGAGATGATCTCCAGGCTGTCTGTGAACCGTCGAGATTTGGCTTCTTTTTCTGATGGAGCCTGGTGGGAAGGTATGGTTCCCTCTTTTTTTGTGCCCCTGGATTGTATACAAGGATCAATGTGATCTCACATGTAGGGCATAAAGTTTCATTTTATATATTTTTCTTTCCGCGATGCTCTATCATTTCAGCTTTTATATCGTAAAAGTCGCGATTGCCCAATCATTTCGGCTATTTTTCATGGTGCCCAATCATTTCTGCTATTTTTTTATTTACTCGTTGCTTTTTATTGCGAGTTGCCCAACCATTTCGGCTATTTTGTATGCATATATTTTACTTGCTGATTTTGTTGCAAGTTGCCCCATCATTTCGGCTATTTCATATGCATTGGTGGCTCGCTTGCTTTTCGCTGCGAGTTTGGGATTTGACACCGATTGATGCATCAGCATCGCTACAACTGGGATATTGCCAGGAGTGAATCATCATTTACCTCTGTCGATGTCGAACAAAGGTGTCTTAGCGAACAGGGTTAGGATCCTGTCGACTGAGGCTTTTGACTTTACGAGCCGTAAGGGTCTCATAAAGGTATTTCTCCCTACAAGTCGTGAGGATCTCGTAAGTGCGTTTTCTCCTTAAGAATCGTGAGAATTCCCAAGTGTATGGTCTCTTATAAGTCGTAAAGATCTTACAAGAGTGCTTTCTTCTTATAAGTCGAGAGGACTTACAAGGGTTGTTCACCATGCGAGCATATCCTCGGTCTCTGGTGGGACTTTGTTAGGTAAATATTTATTCGTGCCCGTGGATTGTATACAAGGGTCGAGATGCTTGTAGGGCAACACTGGAGGTTGTGATGGCTTAAGAACAGGTTCTGATCCTTGTAGCTTAAGGCTTTTGAATCCTATGAGCCGTGAGGGTCTCAAAGGGGAATTCTCCTTATGAGTCATGAGGATCTCGCAAGTGTAATTTCTCCTTAGGAATCGTGGGGATTCCTAAGTGTGTTGCTCCCTTGTGAGTGGTAAGGTTCTCACGCAGGTATTTTCTCCTCACAAAGTTGAGAGGACCTTGAAAGTGTCTTTTAATGAGATTGCGCCCTTTCGGGTTTTCACAAAACTCGCCGGTAGTCCTGCTGTTTTTACTCACGGAGCACTTTCGGGTTTTCATTCGTGCCCATTTTGCTTATGGACATACCGTTTTTTTGTGTCAGCCTTGGGATGCTGCAATCCGTAGTAGTTTATCGACGTCTCAGTCAATAGCCAGTTTTAGGACTTGGTGGTCCATCGTTAGTTTAGGGACGTTTCGGTCCGATAGCCGGCTACTACTTATAGAGTTTGGGCTTTAGGAAGATAGCGAGCGGAGATAGGCGTCGTCATCTATCGTTGGCCTAGGCCGTGACTCGTCAGGCGTAGTATTTTTTTAGGAAGCGACCATTTATTGGCCTGAAAGGTCTTTCACTATGCATGTCCATGAGTAGATAGGCTCCACCCTGGTAAACTTTGTCTATGATATACGGTCTTTCATAGTTCGGCTCGAATTTTCCCCGCTTGGCACGATTGGGGATCATAGGTCTTTTGACCACTAGCACGAGTTCACCTTTGTGGAATGTTCTCGGCCTAGTCAATCTTTCATATGAGCGCGTCATCTTTGCTTTATAAGCCTCCAAGTTTTGTTGCGCCATGAGCCGAGTTTGTATCAAGCACCTCAAGCCGGAGATGAGCATTTTCTTCGCCCGTTAGCTCGTAATGAACTGCCACTCGTAGAGAGGGTAACTCTATCTCAAGGGGGGTACTGCTTCTGTGCCGAATACCAAGGTATACGGCGTTGTGTTTGTGGCCGTTTTGAACGTAGTTCGATATGCCCAGAGAGCTTCATGCAGTCTCTCGTGCCAGTCCTTTTTATTTTGAGACACCGTCTTTTTCACGATCTTCGTTAAGGTCTTGTTGAAAGCCTTAGCAAGACCGTTAGCTCGGGGATTATAGACTTAAGAGTATCTCCAATCTATATTATGCTATTGCACGAAGCGGCTGATTTTGTACCTTCTGTAGGCTGGCCCGTTATCGGAGATAATCCGTCGAGGAGTGCCGAACCGATCAATGACACGTGTCTTGAAGAAATGGAGGATATTCTCTGTCTTCACTTCTCTTAGTGGTACCGCTTCTGCCCACTTGGAGAAGTAATCAGTTGTCGCGAGAATAAACCGATGTCCTCTGGACGACGCCGGTTCGATGAGCCCGATTATGTCAGTTCCCCACATTTCAAATGGCCAGCTAGCCGCTGTTGGATTAACGGATTTGGATGCTGGTGGATAAAGTCCCCATGAATCTGGCACGAGTGGCATTGCTTCGTGTATTCGAGGCAGTCTTGGATCATCGTGGGCCAGTAATAGCCTATCCGTTTGATCTTCAGCTTCATCTTCGGCCCGGCTTGGTGAGAACTGCAGAGTCCGTCTTGAGTTTCTTGGATAACTCTCTTTGCCTCTTCAGGTTCCAGGGCATCTTAGCTATAGGGAGTCGAACGATCTCTTATATAGAGTATCATTGACAAAGGCAAAAGATAGAGCTCGTTTCATGAGCTGATGTATTGACGATGCATCTTCAGGTCTTCGATGAGATTTGAAGTAGTCTATAAAGACTTCTCTCCAATCCTTAGCCTTTTCTTGATCTTTTATTTGTAGAGACATTTGCTCGATCGCTCCCTTTTCTTCGGACGACTCCGGAGATATTTCTGCCGGCGCAAAAACCCGACGGCTTTGTACCACGATCCTTACATCATTGAGGTTTTCGTCGTCCAGTTCTTTAGCGAGCTTGGCTAATGCATCCGCCTTTCTATTTTCTACGCGCGGTATGCTTTCCAGGGCGTTGGATGGGGTTTGAGTCAGCAATTGCTGTACTCTCTCACCGTACTTTACCAGCTCCGGTTTGCACATTTGATAGTCGCCGTTTACTTGACTAACGATCAGTTGGGAGTCCCCGTATATGAGGAGGCTTTCAATTCCCATGTCGACAGCGATCTCAAGACCTGCTATTAAACCTTCATATTTGGTTTCATTATTCGTCCTCGGCTCTGTTAAGGAGAAGGCAAAACACATTATCCCTCCTTGTGGAGTTACGAAGATGAGGCCCACCCCAGATTTGATTATGGGGATGCCTTGTCTGTGCTTCTTCATGGAAGATGCTCCATCGAAGTAAAGTTGCCACCGGCGGGTATCATTCTTTTTTCTCTCCCCGTCGATTGTGTCAAACACGTGCTCGTCGGGCAATTTGCAGTTCAAAAGAGAGTCGGCAGGTATCGGATGTTCAGCAAGGAAGTCGGCGATGGCCTGTCCTTTCACTGCCTTGAGGGGTTGGTATATCACCGAGAATTCCATTAAGAGTAGGGCCTATTTAGCGAGCCGCCCTGTCAATATAGCCTTTGACATCAAATATTTGAGAGGATCCACCTTTGATATGAGATGGACCTCATGTGCCAACGCATAGTGTCTGAGCTTCGTTATCATGTAGATTAACGCCAGGCAGTGTTTTTCGATGGGGGAGTAATTGTTTTCTGCACCTAGAAGAACTCGGCTCAAGTAGTAGAGGGCTCTCTCCTTCCCTTGGTCGTTTTCTTGTGCCTATAATGCGCCTAGAGAACCCTCAAGGGCGATTGTATACAGAATGAGAGGCTTTCTCTTGACTGGAGCGGTTAGTACCGGAGGATTCTGTAGATATTGCTTGATTTTGTCCAGCGCGCTTTGGCATTTGCCATCCCAAACGAACGGGGTCCCTTCTTCATTAGGTGACTGTAGGGACGACATTTGCCGGAGAGATTGTCTATAAATCGCCGGATATACGCGAGCTTCCCTTGGAGAGACCGTAGTTGCTTGAGAGTTCTTGGCGGAGGCATTTCCATGATCGCCTTGATCTTCGACGGGTCTATCTCAATGCCTCGGTGTCGGACGATGAATCCCAGGAACTTGCCTGAGGAAACTCCTAATGCGCATTTCAGAGGGGTTCATCTTCAGGTTGTATTTCCGAAGATGTTGGAATACTATCTTTAGATGCTCCCAATGCTCTTCGTGCAATTTTCTTTTTACCACAAGGTCGTCAATATAGCATTCGATGATTTCATGTATGAGGTCATCGAAAATCTTCGTCATGGCCCTCTGATAGATGGCGCCGGCGTTCTTCAGACCGAAGGGCATCACTTTGTAGCAGAATATGCCCAGAGGAGTCCGGAAAGCGGTATGCTTTTGGTCCTCGGGATGCATCTTTATTTGATTGTACCCTGATGAGCCGTCCATGAAGGAGAAGACTTCGTGAGTGGACGTGTTGTCTATCATTAGTTCGGTAACCGGTACGGGAAAGTCATCTTTCGGACATGCTTTGTTGAGGTCTCGAAAGTCTACGCAGATGCGTACTGTCCCATTTTTCTTCATCACTGGGACGATGTTGGCGATCCAGTTAGGGTACTAAACCTCTTGGATGAAGCCGGAGTCGATTAGCTTTTTGACTTCGGCATTGATGCTTATCTCAAGCTCAAGCCGCATTCTTCTCGGCGCTTGTTTGATTGGTTTGATGTTCGGAGATATCGCCAATCTGTGCACGGCTATTTCTGGATCTAGTCCCGGCATCTCAGAATAGTTCCATGCGAAGAAATCTTTATATTGTATGAGCACGTCGTTTAGCGTAGCCACCCTTTCTTCAGACAACAGCTCACTGACGAATGTCGGCTGCGGGTCACTTGCCGTCCCCAAGTCAATTTTCTTGAGGTTATCTGCAGTAGTATGTATCCCATCTTCCAGCTCTTTTGGTGCCGGTGGGAACTCTGAGATCACCTCATCATCATCGTTTTCGAAGCACCAGGGGAGGTCATCCATATTCTCGGGTTCTTCTTCTGACAGCGTTATCACGTGATAGGTACGAGATCGTTTCCAAGACCAATATTGGTCTGGTTCTACTCTCGCTGCATACATGGCTTTCGGTTCATGCTTCTGTGGTGGGGTTACCCTCCAACTGCTGGATAAAGCGAACTTGCTTTGCTGATACTGGTCTTCTACCCAGTCTTGAATGTAAAGTAGTTTTCGAGAGGATGTCCTATTGCTCGATGATAGGAGCAATAGTCTGGGTGAGAGACCTCACCTGCTTGCTTAGGGTGCTTGGACTCCGGAAGTGTCATCATCTGATGTTTTATGACAAGATCGAATATCTTCTTTGTCTTGTCTTGGGGAAAAGAATACGCTCGGCCCATCTTCTTTATAAGAGACGAATCCGGATTGCTCGATTCTCGATCACGTGGCTTCTCAGACCCGCTTTGCCGCTTTCGAACGTTTTTTTCCGTTCTTTGATTTATTTTTGCCTCTGCGTCGGGGCTTTTGTATGACGGGTTGACGACGAGGATCATTGTCATTCTTCGCAGCCTATTGAAGGAGGCGCTGCGTCCTGGCTTTCTTGTAGATGGCCATTTCATGGCTATGATCATCCTGGACTATTTGACCCGCTTCCCTTATTAGCTTGTCCATCTGTTCTTCGAATTATAGACTTGGCATTTTCATGGCGGGACCTCATCTTGGTTCAGGGTTAGCATCTTCCTACAGAGCATCTCCTTCTTCATCGAAGTCATGTATGACGCAGCAGCCATGGAATCGCTCCCATTTCTTGGATCGGATATATACAAGCCCGATCGCTTCCATTCTCCCGGTGGACAGTTTTCGCTGAGTTCCGGGGACATTCCAGATCCTGTTGTAGAATTAAGCTTGTCACACGGTCTGTTTCAAAGGTATGCCTTGGCGCTTTAACAGCCTCTTCAATCCGTCTATGTAGTATCTGGGCAGACGGATGGGTTGAAGCCTGTCAAGCGTAGAATCGGCGCCATGCCAGATTTCTTTCTCCACTATAGTTTCTGCGGATCGATAAAAGAGGATCGCCTTTTCATCTCTTCGTCTGGGATGGACGTAGAATGTCTGCAGTTCTTGCACACTATAGGTACCAAGCACGTTGAGCTCTTTATAATGCTCTTGCGGAACCATGGCGATTTGCAAGCTTTGATCTTCGTCAGCGAAGGCTTGTATCGATGGCCGAGCAGAGAATACGGCATTGACCTCATCTTCCGAGTCGCTGCCGAAGACTAGCGTAGGGGTGGACGGTCCCAGCTTGTTGCATTAGGGCGGCCCTGAATAAACTATCTCTTCCTCCTCCTCGGTATCACTCCCGAAGACCGGAATGGTGGTGATAGCTTTTTGCTTATTCTCCGGCTTGCGACATCTTTCTGTGTCTTCAAAATCTGGCAGGAAGTACTTAGCATCTTCGTACTTGCGGACCTCGTTCACGGAGAATGGGTTCAACTCCCCTGTCACGGTATACTCGAGACTATCCTTGAAATACTTCATACACTGATATTGTGTAGAAAGGATGATGTTATACTCGTATGACCAAGGCCTGCCGAGCAGAGCATTATAGCGTGTCTTGGCGTCAATGACGTGAAATTTGATGTCCGTGATGAGTAGCCCAAAGCGTAACGTCAGTATCACAGACCCGAGCGTCCGTGATGACTGAGAGTCGAACCCGGAGATAGTGATTTTATCCCGAGTGAGGTGTTGAACGCTCATGCAGAATTCCTTCAACACTCTTACATTGAGGAGATTGACGGAGGTCCCATTGTCAACCAGGATCTTGCCTATCTTAATATCATGACAGTATCCGGAGACATAAAGGGGGCGGTTATGCTCGCATGTCCCGAGGAGGAGGTCCTCATCGCCGAAGGTGATATCGGTCGTGTGCACTTCTTCCAGCTCATCCTTCATCTTTTCTTCGGCTAGGAAAGCTTGAAATTGTAGGGTTCCTGGGCACTCTTGTGAAGGTTCTAAAGGCATCAAACATGCCCGGATAAAATTTTAGACGTGCCGAACAACCCAAAGCCGGGATCTTTGCTAGATTATTAGGGTTAAACATGCAATAAGATAACTTTTATCTAAGAGTGAGGGATTACAACCTTTGTAGTCCGCTCCTTCACTTCACAAGCTCCGAGTAGAAGTCCCTTTGCCGCGATCCACGATCTCCCGGACTCATGAGAGGCTCCACGACTCGAACGATCCATGCTAGCTCGTCGTAATCCAAATCTCCGATGATCTACCTTGAGGTTGCTTCGACTCAAGCTTTCTCACTCTAAAAAGAAGAACACCCTAATCCCAAGGGCTAGATGAGATGAGGATGAGAGAGTAGTGATTTTGCTTTCTTTTTATATCATTTTCTCATAATCTTTCATCACTTAAGAAAATTCAAGAGAGCTTCTTCAAGAGAGAGAAGAAGAAGAAGATAATGGAAAAAGAATAATGATTATCATTTTTCTTTTGTGATGAATAGAAATAAAACATATGATTGATCTTTTAACCATGGTCAAGGATGAATGGATGAGAATGTGTAGAGAAACAACTAGGGTTAGGGTTTGGTTAGGTTAGAAATGTGTCATCCAAAATATCCTAAGAATGACAAAAGAAAACATCTTCTAGAAGGTGCATGAATCATCTAGCCCTAATCAAACCCTAACCTCAATTAATCATCCTTAAACATGTTTAACAATTAATCATATCATGTCACAATAATATATATCACATATATATTATATATTTGCAACAAAAGAAAATAATACAATTAACATATATCGCATATATATCAAAGTATCATCCACTGAGAAAATGAAATAATAAAGCAAGCTAATATTAGTTAATATAATAATATATCATATATATTATTATATATTAAATCATCGAATCAACACTTGATCCGACGATCCGGCTATATCGAATATAACCGACTAATATATCATGTACCGATTCATCGAATCAACACTTGATCCGATGACCCGGTTCATATCCATATTTCGCGAGAATATAATACGGTATCCCATATCGTATTATTCACGCTCCTGCGCATATCACATATGCGCCACTACTCCGTTTCGCCTGAGCCAAGAAACCTCTGTGTAGGACTCTAAAGAATCGTCAATACGCCGGTAGCAGGTGATGATCATATCAAACACCCACAAGCTGCAAGCGGTCAGCTAAACGTAACAGCCACCCAGGTATTGAGCGATCAGAAGATCAACAAGCTAGCCTGTGCGTTCTCCTGTGAATCCAACCAGTAACACTCCCGTACAGTCCGGTCTGTTCGTCTGATATGTCGCATATCAAGTCTAGGGGTGGTATACGTCAGACCCCAGTAACCGATAAGTCGTGTCGATGTATGGCTCATAACGGGTCGAGAAACTACTAGTAACACTTACCAGTAAATCTCCATATCAGCCCTGGCCAGGGACTTCCAGTTATAGCCAATCGAACACAGCACAACATCAACTCCCTATACCGGGAGAGACGAATCCCCTCCTATCGCTCATTGCCTCCATGTGATTCGGGACTGTACCCAAAAGCCACCGTTTTGCACGCCCTCTTGGACGTGGTAAGGTGGAAATCAAAGCACAGTGGGAATCACACAAGACTCTATGACGATCTCGGGTCTACAGACTACCCTGTACCAGTGTCACCGGAGAACTGCCATCTGACGTGTGGTATATCACCATCTGGGAGTTCTCGGCAAGTCCGTCCAGTGTACCCAGTCTCCACTGAGCACCCGTACACCATCTCTGATGTCTAACACCGATGGATATGGGATCATCCATCGCCCATCATATGGGTCAAGATGCGTATACGCTAGTCTACTCTGGTGTATCGATGCCCTGTCTCGATATACCCTCGACTAGGAACAGTTATAGGATGTACTCATCGACTACCGCGGCCCCACTAGTATGATCTCATCATAGTCCCAGTAGTCGAGTACAGATCCTAAGGGCTTTATCAACATGTGAGAGTAAAACAGTAAACCAATACAAGTCAACATGTTAAGATAAAGTGAAACCAAATAGCATACTATCATGACGAGCAAGAAAGTCATCTCTATATAGAACCAAGCATCCATTATAATATACATCATATGTACAACAATGGCCTCTAGGGCATATACATAACTAACAATCTCCCACTTGCACTAAGGCCAGCTGCTGTAGTATCTCATACCTAGCATCCCGAATAATCTCTCAAACTGTATCTGGGGAATAGCCTTCGTGAATGGATCCGCAGTGTTGTCCTTCGTATCTACTCTCCTGACCTCGATCTCCCGGCGATCAACTATCTCCCTGATCAGGTGATACCGCCTCAGAATATGTCTGGACTTCTGATGGGACCTGGGTTCCTTGGCTAATGCCACTGCTCCATTGTTATCGCAATACAGAGGTATTGGATGCTCAATGGATGGAACCACACCAAGTTCACTAATGAACTTCTTGATCCAGACAGCCTCTTTGGCAGCATCGTTGGCAGCGATGTATTCAGCCTCCATCGTTGAGTCTGCAACGGTATCCTGTTTGGAACTCTTCCAACATACCGCCCCTCCATTGAGGGTAAAGACAAAACCCGAATGCGACTTAGAGTCGTCCTTATCACTTTGGAAGCTGGAATCGGTAAAGGACTCCACCTGGAGTTCTCCGTTACCATACACCAAGAACATCTCCTTAGTCCTTCGTAAGTACTTGAGAATGTTCTTCACAGCTGTCCAGTGACTCTCTCCAGGATCTGCTTGATACCGACTCACTACACTTAGTGAGTATGCTACATCGGGTTTGGTACATAGCATCGCATACATGATAGAGCCTACTGCCGAAGCATAGGGTATCCCTTGCATGCGAGCTTTCTCCAAATCAGTCTTGGGAGACATCTCTTTGGAGAGAGTGAGTCCAGAGATCGTGGGCTGATTCCCACGTTTGGATTCTTCCATACTAAACCTCTTTAGTATGGTGTCAATGTACCTGGATTGGGACAATCCCAATATCCGTTTAGATCTATCTCTATAGATCATGATTCCCAATATGCAGGAGGCATCACCTAGATCTTTCATTGAGAATCTCTGTGATAAGAAGAGCTTGACTGATTGCAGCATAGGAATATCATTTCCTATCAAGAGTATGTCATCCACGTACAATACGAGGAAGACAACCTTACCCTCTGCTACCTTCTTATAGATACAAGGTTCATCTATATTTTTGATGAAGTCAAACTCTTTGACTACAACATCAAAACAGATGTTCCAACTCCGCGATGCTTGTTTTAACCCATAAATGGATTTAAGCAGCTTGCACACCTTTCCGCTGCTCCCACTATCTACGAAGCCCTCTGGCTGAGTCATGTACACGCACTCTTCTAAATCACCGTTTAGAAAGGCGGTCTTAACATCCATTTGCCAGATTTCGTAGTCATGGTATGCAGCAATGGCAAGTAAGATCCGGATGGACTTAAGCATAGCCACTGGAGAAAAGGTTTCGTCATAATCCACACCTGGTCGTTGACGAAAACCCTTTGCTACAAGTCTAGCTTTGAAAGTCTCAACTTTTCCATCTACACCAAATTTCTTTTTAAAGATCCACTTGCTCCCAATTGGTTTTACCCCTTCAGGAGCATTTTCCAAAGTCCATACTTTGTTGGTGTACATGGATTCCATCTCAGATCGCATTGCATCCAGCCATTTCACAGAGTCACCACTCGTGATGGCCTGCTCGAAACTAGTCGGTTCATCATCATCCATGATGCAATCCTCGCTTCCACCATCAATGAGAAAACCGTAGTATCTCTCAGGTGGACGAGAAACCCTACTAGATCGGCGGAGAGGCTGGGGTTCGTCGGATACTACTGAATCCTCTGGTTCCACTAAATCTTCAGTTGCGGTTTGTGGTGTTGGAACCTCTTCCAGCTCTACCTCTCTGCCACTAATTTCTTTTACAAGAAATTCCCTTTCCAAAAAGGTGGCATGTTGAGCAACAAACACTTTTTGTTCCTCAGCGTGGTAGAAAAAATATCCTTGTGAATTCTTAGGATATCCTACAAATTTGCAAAGAACTGACCGTGCCTCGAGTTTGTCTGGATTTTGTCTTTTGACATAGGCCGGACAACCCCATATCTTAACTCGTTTAAAATATGGTCTCTTCCCACTCCATATCTCATATGGTGTGGTAGGTACAGATTTAGACGGAACTATATTCAATATGTATATGGCTGTCTCAAGCGCATACCCCCAGAAGGAAATAGGTAACTCAGCTTCGCTCATCATTGATCGCACCATATCTAATAGGGTGCGATTCCTTCGTTCAGATACACCATTGTGCTGTGGTGTATAAGGAGGAGTAAGCTGAGAGAGAATCCCATTCTCTTTTAGATAATCTAGGAACTCACCGCTTAAGTATTCACCTCCTCGATCAGATCGAAGAATCTTAATACTTTTGCCCGTTTGGTTCTCTACTTCGTGCTTATATTCTCTGAATTTCTCAAAAGCTTCAGACTTGTGTTTCAACTGGAACACATGTCCGTATCTAGAGAGATCGTCAGTGAATGTAATGAAGTAGGAAGAACCGTTCCTGGCATGCGTAGACATGGGACCGCATACATCACTATGTACCAGTCCTAAGAGTTCGGTAACTCTTTCTCCGTGTCCACTAAACGGAGCTTTGGTCATTTTTCCTTTGAGACATGAATGGCAAGTATCATAAGATGATAATTCGAACGGATTCAAATAACCATTTTTATGTAACTTAGCCAGTCGTGTCGCATTGATATGACCAAGTCTACAATGCCACAAGAAGGATTCGTTCATGTCTGAACTTTTCCTCTTGTGTGTGTTTTGGATATTTAGGACTGTATTCTGATTTTGAATGAATATACCATTATGTAACGAGCCTGATGCAATCAACTTTTGATCTAAGAATATGTTCATAACATTATCCTGTACTACAAAATTATATCCCTCTTTACTCAATAAAGAAACTGATATAATGTTGCACATCATGTTCGGTATATAATAGCACTCATTTAGAATCAGTGTATTACGACTTGGCAATACAAGGTGATATTCGCCAACTGCTTTGGCTACAATACTTGCACCGTTCCCTACTTGAACGGAATGATCACCTTTTCCCAGTTCTCTACCTTTGCGTAGCCCATGTAACTGTTTACATATGTGGGATCCTGATCCGGTATCTAATACCCAGGACGTAGGGTGAACTGAGAAACAGTTCTCAATAACTAACACACCCGAAGAAGATGCATCAACATGTATGTTCTTTTGGGCGGCGTGAGAATCCAGATATTCTCCTGTTTCCTGTTCAGTCTTATAACTCTTATAAGAAAGAACGGGTCCAACGTTCCCCTGCTCAGTATAATAAGCGGGTTCAGTCAATACATCAATATTATTATCTTGATTAAGGCCTGAAATGGTCGCTACCTGGAGAGAGAGAGAAGAAAACACTTTAGCGTATGCTCTTGCAAGATTAGATTATTATCTTATCTAATCAGGATGTCTCCCACTGTTTTTATCAAATCTACCTTAAAACCCTAAAAGGTAAGATTAGCCGGGATTAATTACACCCTACAACTTCGTCAATCTTTCAGCCAGATCAGTGTCGGTACTTTGAGGGAGGTTCCCCGTGCTCTCGCACGGACCTAATTAAAGTAAACCTCGTTTTCCCAGAGGCGTAACCTCGTTAACACTTTTCTAGACACCTACTTGAATGACTAATTGTCCTGTGTAAAACTCTCCCAGGAGTAACTCTTACTCGCAGTGGGTATCGGGATCCAACTATCTCATAGGAGGTATGCAATCTCATTGCAAATTTCAACACTTGAAATTCCCGATAATGTTTTTGCCCCTAGCGATCTATGACCTTGACTAAGTCAACAAACCATAAATCGCAAGTCAAGTTCAACCCGTACATTTCTTGATTGAATTAAACCCACCCGTACGACCCTTGACTGAGTCAACAAGGCCGTGCGAATACCCTAATCCAATCACATCTCATGTTTTAACAGATAAACACTACTTAGCTACCGTACACTACGCCTTGACTAAGTCAACAAACATAGCACGAATACTAAATAACATCTATCTGAAATGACGGAGGGCTACGCAGGTTTTTTCAGAAAAACCCTGAGCGTAATGAACTTGATATCGTCGTAGAATCGAGTGATGTTTTGAAAAGGAGTGTTTTTGAGGCTTTTCTTAGTTTCGCTAAAGGGGTCACTCCCGGTGAAGGGATCGTCGGCCCTTTCCTCATCGAATAAGGTGCTGGATATATCATATATACCGCTGTGCAAAGCAAAACACTAAAAGCAATCAAAAGACAAACCGCGTTTTGTAGCATCTGCCAGTTTTGCTAAAGGAGTCACTCCCGGTGAAGGGATCTCGGTCCTTTCCTCATCGAATAAGGTGCAGGATATATCGTATATATCACTGTGCAAAGCAAAACTGTAGCTACCCTTTTTATAAAGTTTTGATTCTACAACATCTTTAGGTTTCTTTTCTTTTATTAATCTCATTAATAAAAATCCCATCAGCTTATGCTTCCTAAGCATCACAGAAGAAACGAAAGCAGTAATATTTATATATCAGCATATATATATATATAGTATAAGCATTCGTCTCAGGCAGTAATATGATCTCATCACAGAACATTGCAGCAGAAGAACATATATGAAATATTGGATATACTAGGACGTCCGTGTTTTCAATACGAGCCTGTATAAAACACGGATTCCACGGTCGCGACGAATAGCCAAACCCACATCCCAAGACCCCTACGAGAGCGGCAAGTAACACTGCCAATTCTAGGGTTAGGAGACCCGGTCTCGACTCCTCGAGATGGCCTCCCACTGGACCCTAGAACCCGGTTACTTGTGCTCTCCTCCTTGGGTCTACCTAATGCGGAAAAGTAAATAATATACACTGGTGATAGCAACCGCAACCAGGAAGTGCCCCAAATAAAAGAATATTACATTACAAATGAATTTTACATGAATGAAAATAAAAACCCTCATCTCACATAAAACCCCCGGCTATTCAGAACGCGACGATCCAATATAACATATCACAGCAACACATAATATCTCATATCATCAACGTAAGTAAATATGCGCATCCCAATTGTCGTTGAATCAATAGCAACGAAACCGGCGATATCACATATTACACTTACGGTCATAGAAAAGAAAGTGTAAAACTACAATATTTGGAATCCACAATCACTTTAGACATCGTAAATCCGAAATATCACATACTCCGCATTTCATGCCTAACTCTATGAATTCCACATATTGTATCACATTCCAGATGAATAGACAGAATTAAACTTTCCGAACAGATAATCAAATACCCAAAATTTCCCAAACTGCTCAACACTTGAGCGGGGTTCAAATAATCCCAGAATATGTCACAGTACCGGTGATCCAGCCGTAGAAGGGTCAAGCCAACGCCTCACATGTGGCACGCCGTACTGCCCCAAACCCGAAGGTTCAAAAGGCAGTTCAAGACGGTCACATAATCGAGTTAAGGTTTGTGTCTTCTAGAGGGTCCACCACTTAACTTGTACAATTTTTCCAAAAGATTTAAACCCAATAAAAATTCAACGCTTGAAAGTTTGCCGTGCCGGGAAAAAGTCGGTTAATGATATCCGTTCAACTAGTTTAACAATTTCTAAATATCCGGAAAGAAATACGAATTTAAAATTTCCGATCGAGTCTACTATTACCAAATAAACCCCAAATTTAAACAATACTGGAATCACTGTTAAAAATATCCAGAAGCCTCAGCAAGTGCCTACGGTCATCACCAAAAAGCCACGTGTCATGATCACACCAATCCGCCGCGGAAGCGCGGCGCAAGCATGGCTTTCGCGGCTCTTCCGCGGCCGTTTAGTGAAATTAGGGGCTCGGGTTTCATGGTATGTCTTAGAATTCCCTGCTGATTTTTTTACATATTTTTAATTCAGAAAAATCCCAAATTTTAAAAAATTTCCAGAGAGGGGTTTTTTTTCGTCGTTTCGCGTTCGATCGGAGTTTTCACTTCGTAAACACATCGCCTAATGCTCTAGCTAGGCTCTGATACCACTGTAGGGTTCCTGGGCACTCTTGTGAAGGTTCTAAAGGCATCAAACATGCCCGGATAAAATTTTAGACGTGCCGAACAACCCAAAGCCGGGATCTTTGCTAGATTATTAGGGTTAAACATGCAATAAGATAACTTTTATCTAAGAGTGAGGGATTACAACCTTTGTAGTCCGCTCCTTCACTTCACAAGCTCCGAGTAGAAGTCCCTTTGCCGCGATCCACGATCTCCCGGACTCATGAGAGGCTCCACGACTCGAACGATCCATGCTAGCTCGTCGTAATCCAAATCTCCGATGATCTACCTTGAGGTTGCTTTGACTCAAGCTTTCTCACTCTAAAAAGAAGAACACCCTAATCCCAAGGGCTAGATGAGATGAGGATGAGAGAGTAGTGATTTTGCTTTCTTTTTATATCATTTTCTCATAATCTTTCATCACTTAAGAAAATTCAAGAGAGCTTCTTCAAGAGAGAGAAGAAGAAGAAGATAATGGAAAAAGAATAATGATTATCATTTTTCTTTTGTGATGAATAGAAATAAAACATATGATTGATCTTTTAACCATGGTCAAGGATGAATGGATGAGAATGTGTAGAGAAACAACTAGGGTTAGGGTTTGGTTAGGTTAGAAATGTGTCATCCAAAATATCCTAAGAATGACAAAAGAAAACATCTTCTAGAAGGTGCATGAATCATCTAACCCTAATCAAACCCTAACCTCAATTAATCATCCTTAAACATGTTTAACAATTAATCATATCATGTCACAATAATATATATCACATATATATTATATATTTGCAACAAAAGAAAATAATACAATTAACATATATCGCATATATATCAATGTATCATCCACTGAGAAAATGAAATAATAAAGCAAGCTAATATTAGTTAATATAATAATATATCATATATATTATTATATATTAAATCATCGAATCAACACTTGATCCGACGATCCGGCTATATCGAATATAACCGACTAATATATCATGTACCGATTCATCGAATCAACACTTGATCCGATGACCCGGTTCATATCCATATTTCGCGAGAATATAATACGGTATCCCATATCGTATTATTCACGCTCCTGCGCATATCACATATGCGCCACTACTCCGTTTCGCCTGAGCCAAGAAACCTCTGTGTAGGACTCTAAAGAATCGTCAATACGCCGGTAGCAGGTGATGATCATATCAAACACCCACAAGCTGCAAGCGGTCAGCTAAACGTAACAACCACCCAGGTATTGAGCGATCAGAAGATCAACAAGCTAGCCTGTGCGTTCTCCTGTGAATCCAACCAGTAACACTCCCGTACAGTCCGGTCTGTTCGTCTGATATGTCGCATATCAAGTCTAGGGGTGGTATACGTCAGACCCCAGTAACCGATAAGTCGTGTCGATGTATGGCTCATAACGGGTCGAGAAACTACTAGTAACACTTACCAGTAAATCTCCATATCAGCCCTGGCCAGGGACTTCCAGTTATAGCCAATCGAACACAGCACAACATCAACTCCCTATACCGGGAGAGACGAATCCCCTCCTATCGCTCATTGCCTCCATGTGATTCGGGACTGTACCCAAAAGCCACCGTTTTGCACGCCCTCTTGGACGTGGTAAGGTGGAAATCAAAGCACAGTGGGAATCACACAAGACTCTATGACGATCTCGGGTCTACAGACTACCCTGTACCAGTGTCACCGGAGAACTGCCATCTGACGTGTGGTATATCACCATCTGGGAGTTCTCGGCGAGTCCGTCCAGTGTACCCAGTCTCCACTGAGCACCCGTACACCATCTCTGATGTCTAACACCGATGGATATGGGATCATCCATCGCCCATCATATGGGTCAAGATGCGTATACGCTAGTCTACTCTGGTGTATCGATGCCCTGTCTCGATATACCCTCGACTAGGAACAGTTATAGGATGTACTCATCGACTACCGCGGCCCCACTAGTATGATCTCATCATAGTCCCAGTAGTCGAGTACAGATCCTAAGGGCTTTATCAACATGTGAGAGTAAAACAGTAAACCAATACAAGTCAACATGTTAAGATAAAGTGAAACCAAATAGCATACTATCATGACGAGCAAGAAAGTCATCTCTATATATAACCAAGCATCCATTATAATATACATCATATGTACAACAATGGCCTCTAGGGCATATACATAACTAACAGAAATTGGTCAGGCTCTTGTAATGCCCTGATCAGAGAATCTCTCGCCTCCTTGGATAGCAGAAGGGCATAGAGAATGCTTAGCTATGAGGGGATCTTCCTCAGGTGTACCAGAACGTTGTACTCTACCTTGTTTTTCTTGGGCGGGTCCTTAGCTGCCAGCTCTTCGACGACTCGATCATCGAGAGCGATATCCTCATGGATCTTTTCTTTCCCCTTATCCTTTTTATTGGATCCCTTATTTGCAGGTTCGAGATTCTTTTCAGGTAGCGTGCGTTGTGCAGCTGAATGTTCTCGCAGCTCTTCAGTTCTTCCTCTTTTCCTGAGGTGGATTCTTTGAAGAGAGGGCCGAGAGTCATTTCTTCTTCAGAATCGCTCCCGAAGGTGAGAACTTGCGATCCCCTGCTATCAATCATGTGACAGTTTCCGACAGCTCCTTTATGCTCATCAGTCATGCTTCTCTGTTCCCGACGAGCCTTGCGCTTCATTCGCTGAACGTGTTGTCGGTGGTCAACATATCTTTGCCACCAGTTTTTAAAGGCCATGCATTCTTCGGTAGGGTGTGCAATCCTCTGATGGTATAAGCAAAAGTTAGGATGTATGTCTGCTTCATCAAGATGTATATCGCCAGGATAATTTCCTCTGAACGAGGGCAATTTCATTCCCATTGACAGGGCTCTGGCGAACCTTTTCCTTGTCTTGAACCTGCTTTTATTTGTGGCGGATGTACTTTGATCTGGTGGGGGTGTTTCAACCTTTTCGTCCAGTTGCCAGCATTTGGCCTTTTCAAATATGGCCATCTCGTGCTCCCGATCAGCTTTGCTTTTCAGAAGAGCTTCGTTCAGGAATGCATCAATCATTTCTTCTGATAGTCCTAGAAGTTTCGGCTCAGGATCTTCCCCTTGTTTCTTTGCGTCAGGAGATTCTTCACTGTCTATCAACGAGTGAGAGATCACATGGCAGAGATCGCATGGCAGCTTGCCACGTAATCCTCAGGTTCATCCGACGAGTCTTCTCCCTCATCGTTGTCGCTATCCCCGTCTTCAAGGATGTGGTGAGAAACTCCTGAAGCATGACCGGGGTTTGCACCTTCTGGTTATATTCTTCCAGCGCGTCAATATATTTTCAGGTCCGTGCGCTTGTTATCAGGCTTCATAGGCTCTTTGGTCTTTTTCTTCTTCTTCGAAGACTTTGACGGCTGGGTGTAGACGCTTTGATCATTGCTACCAATTTTTAGAGTTGGGCGCGGCTTCAGCATTCCCTCGATGATCTCGGGTTCTAGCTGATTTTTCCATCTGATCGCCGGGCATGTTTGGAGATTCTTCAGCATTCTTTTTATTTTGGCTGAAAGAGCGATCTCCCATGGAGCTTCTTCGACAAAAGAGCACGATGCCCCTAGTGTGTCCCCCCTTTTAAGAGCGTGCGATTGAGGTGGGCTTACTTTCCAATTCTCGAACATGGCGAATTTGCCCTGTTGGTATTGATCTTCAATCCAGCCTTTGAAGATGAAGCAATCTTCGATTGGATGGCCTATCGCTTCGTGATAGGGGCAATAATTGGGATTATTAGCCTCACCGGGTTGCAATGGGCGTTTTGGATTTGGCAAATTGATGAGCCTGTTTCGCACCGCTAGCTCGAATAATCTCCTCGTTTTGTCCCGGGGAAACGAATAAGGACGCTTCATTTTCTCATTGAAGAATCGCCGTCTTTCGTCTAGGCGATCAGTTAGTTTAGGGCCACTGGGCTGCTGTTGGGCATTGGCGATGAAGGTCGCTTTCCCTTTCCCTTTTTCATTCCGTGGCTCCGGCTTCGAAGAGGAAGGCCTGTGTCCCATTTGGTCCATTTGGGCCAACTTGTCAATCAAGGCTTGGAAAGTGGTCGGCTTGAAAAACATCATAAATTGGGAAATAGTCGCTTGAGGGTCAAGAGTACCCATGAACATGCCTACCGCAGGCGCTTCTTCGATGCGCTGCTCACATTTTGACCATAAATTCCGCCACCGTATTGCGTACTGGACCCAAGTTTCGCCTGGCTTCACCCTGGCATTGATCAATGCTGTGATTAGGGTGCGTTCGCTAGCGCTTGCGAAACGCTAGGTGAATAGCAACTCCATCTCTGCAAATGTCTTGACAGAGTCATTTGGGAGATCGGAATATTACTCGAATGCCGTCTCCGACAAGCTGCCAACAAACTGGCGGAGCAGTAGTTTATCATCACCTCCAGTGTTGCCGCACAGTGCCCTGAATTGAGCAACATGCTGGTGTGGATTCCCCGTCCCCTTATATACGTGGAATTTGGGGATCATGTATCACGACGGGTAATTTATTTGGTCGTACCAACCCGGATAGGGTCATCCAGTTTTAACAATTTGCCCATCCGCTTCATTCGCCTGGTGAACTCATATCTGCTGAGGGATGTAATCATCTAGGGCAGCTTTTGAGATGGTCTCCTTTTAGGCTGCTGAACAAGCTGGAAAAGGGTTTGATATCTTCGCTCGGTCGTCTTCGAGGATAATCGGAGGATCTTCAGCTGGAGGATCCGGCTGTAATATCATCCCGACCATGTCTTGGAATAAGAACGCAATTTGTTTTATGTTGGCAGCTTGTTCCGCTGCCTCTTTGTCCTTATTTTCGAGGATTCTGCGGAGGAACTCGGTATCAGTTTCTTATTCTTGACGTTCCTCCGATGACGTTTCCGGGCTCTCTTTTGGCCCAGTGAGTGCGGCCATTTGCGTTAGCATTTTCTGAAGCTTTTGTTGTTGCTCTGGGCCTTTGTTACAGATCACGTAAGCGGTCGATGACCCGTAGAGATACGGCTATCCTCTTTCCCGAATGCCATATAGACAGTGTGCACCACCATGCCCCCAGACTTAGGGCGTTTGGGTTCAGTGGTCTTGCAATTCGTTGCGGACTCAGGGATTTTCTCTGGCCTTCTCTTTTTGTGGACGGTCGAAGTTGAGGGGGCTGTTGCAGTGGGCACCCAAGTAGCTGTCATCTTCTGTGGCTTGACAGGATAGTCCTCTTCTTGCCGAACCTTTACCTTTTTCTGTCGGCAGGAGTAATTTGGATCAATAACCAAGTCTTGGACTTGACGCCAGACCTTGTAGATTTTAGAGGACAGCCGCTGAGGGGGCTACTCCAGCTTCGCCTTTGGGGCACTCTCCATAGGTGGAGGATATTTTTCAGCACAGCAATTGGCGAATTCCTACGCACCATGTTAAGTAATTCAAAGCTGTTCCCGGTTGGAACAACAATATCAAATTTCACCATTGGAGCTGGCGGAGTCAGTCCAGAAGGGGAATTGCCCCCAGCCTTCCTCACTCGGCGCCAGTGGCGACGTTGAGCATGTCATGCGGCCGGGATCACCTCCGCTGTTGGATCAGCTTTTCCATGCCCCCCTGTTTTGATGAGAGTCTGCTGTTGGCGCCAGCCTATCAAAGACAGATGGTTGCTGAAAGGGAACGACCAATCTTGAAAAGGCCAATTTTCGTACAGGGGAAATGACCTTAGTTACTTCACCCAGAGTGGGAGCTGAAACGGCCAGTCTTGTGAAGACCGACCTCTTAGCCGGAGAAGCCGTCTTAGTAACTTCAGGAATAGGAATGGCTATCCGCTTCGGGATAACGCCTTCTGGTATTACGGGCTTCTTCACGGTCCTGTTGGAGCTTCGGCCCAGTCTGCTGAAAACTGAGGCGCTTGGTTTGGACGATCTGTTAAGAGGGGCCGCAGTAGTGGTAAGTCGATCAAAGACCGACTTCTTCGAAGCTTCATGCGATGGTACAGGAGCGCTGAAGCTTGTTGGCGGGATTATGGTCCCGAAGAATAGCCCAGTGGTGGCTTGGGTCATCTGCTCCACTGGTATTATAAAGATGGAGGCCGCTTAGGGCCCATAAGTCACTCCTCCAGATGAGGCGAAACGGGAGTTGCAGTTGCAGCCGGAGCAGTTAGAGGCCATTGCTGTTCTTTCTTCTGCAAGGGAGCCAAACCAAATCTTAGTACCTTGAACCCAAGGGCAACCATATTAAACCGCGATTCGTTCGCGAACATGACACACAAAGTGTGGAGCGGAAAGAGAAAAAGGTCCCACCGGGCTTGCCAGAATCTGCTCTCCACCGAAAAACAGAGACGCGACCGCGTAGGTCCGTCTTGCCTGAATTTCGAGGGCAGATGCTAATTGGTGCTATCCTTCCACCTCTCCGAAGATGCCAAGTTGATTTATGACACCATGTATCGAATGTTTAGACGGATGCGGCCGATATAGCAGACTTCGTCAGATTCCCCCTCATTTGAGAGGTTTTTGATTGTGGGGACGCTCTTCCATGCAGGCACAAGCCCCTGCAGTTAATTACGCTACCGCATTGCGGTAACCACTTTCTCCTTCTCCAGATGGTCATTTCGTGTCGTGGGTGTTGTTAGTGTATATGCCCTAGAGGCCATTACTGTATCATACTAGTTTGTATATTACTTAATGGAGGCTTGGGATATTCACCTTGTATAAACAATCTTGCTCAATATAGTAGTATGCTACTTGGTTTGTTTCTACTTCAATGTGTACATGTGTTTATTTTGCGATATCACCTATACGCATTAGTGGAGCCCTTAGGATCTTTGCTTGATTACCAGCGTTGTGATGGCAGTCACACTAGTGGGGGCTGGGTAATCTATAAGCACATCCTTATACAGGTCCCTAGTCGCAGGACTATCGAGACAGGGCATCGATACTCCGGAGTAGACTGGCGTATGCGCTTCTCATCCCAGTGTGGGAGATGGTCTGTCCCACAGCCATCAGTACGTCGTACTGGAGATAGTATACGGGTGCTCGTTAGGTTACGAGTACACTGGACAGGACTCGTCGGGAACTGACAGGTTGGTATTATACCTATCGTCAGTTATCAGTTCCCAGGTGACATGAGTACAGCTTAGTCCGCTGACTTGACACTGACACTTCGCCTCGAGTGTGTTCCCACTGCACTTTGATCACTACCCTACCACGGCTCAAAGGAGTCGTGCAAACAGGTAATGGTTGGGTGCAGTCCCGAAGCACTTGGAGGCAGTGACGGTTAGATAGGATTCGTCTCTCCCGGTATTAGGGGTTGACATCGTGCTGTGTCTAGGAGAGCCATTACACGAGTAGTCCCTGGCCAGGGCAAGCGAGATCTACTGGTAGGCTTCCAGTGTTATCTCAGGGTGTTTTGGGTTTCACTCCGACACGACTTGTACCGCTATTAGGGGACTGACGTTTTACCGCCCCTAAGCACGACATGCGATGTATTAAACGAACAGACCGGACTGTACGGAGACTGTCACATTCAGACTTAGTAGGAGTTCAGATGGGGTTCACCTCGTCAGCCTTCTTGTCGGCATCTACCTGGGGACCGTTACGCACAGCTAGTGCCGCTTGCGGTCTGTGGTTAAACCCACTGCCGGCGTAGTGTCAGGTCTTTAGAGTCCCACACAGAGGGTATTCGCCTCTGGGCAAAACAGAGTAGAGGTCGCATGGTTTTGCGACAGGGTTCGTTCTCATTCGCGCACTTGTGCACGTTTTGGAGTCCGGACGGATATTGCTGGCTGGCTCTGGTTTGAGTCAGATACTGGTATATGTTTTGGGGTTGATTTTATCTCTTGGTATTCATGTTCCTCGGAACAAGAATGCGGGTGTGTATGCACAGTTGATTGAGGCGGAGGAAGAGTTTTTTCATTAGGGTTTCGGAACGGGTGCGTATGCACAGTTGACAGTCGTCTTTTTCCAAACCCTAATGGAATTATGATATATCAATTAATAATATTAATAAAATGAAATTGTGTCATGGTTGGTTTTTGTTGACTTGTTGACCATGGTTGACTTGTTGACCATGGTTGAAGTTTTGACCATCATCATTACAAAAGAAAGATGCTCTTTGATTCTAGCAAATTCATTTAATGTTTGAAATGATAATGGTCATTCCTAAACCTTCCATCAACTATTCCATTTTCATTATTATTATTAATTTGATAATTCTTTTTCTTTTGTGATATGGTTGCAAGAAAGAAAAAGATAGCTCATTCTATCATTTTAGCTTCTCTCTCCTCATTTCATCTTCTTCTTCCTCTAGCTCAAGGAGAACCCTTCTCATGAGCTGAGAATCTCTCTCCTTGAAAAGATAAAACTCCAAAAGACACTCTCTACTCACTCTAGGATCAAGGTTTAGCAAGCCGGAGATTCTAGTTCTCTCAAAGTTCGAGAAAGAGCCCGAAGGTTGAACCCTCAGGTGGATCCATCTTCGACGGAAGAAGGCAACGAGGAAAGAACCATCAACCTCTACAAGGATTCAAGAAGAAGGAGTTCAAGTTAGGTATAACCATATATCCTAACTCTCCTTAGCATGTTAGCTAGTTTAGTTTAGAAAAGATCCCGACTTTGTTAGTCCATGTTGCCCCATGCGCTAAAAATTTGATTTTTATACCGTTTCCGCCTCCCCGTAAGAACCGGGGGTCGCAATGTGGACTTACAGTGGTATCAGAGCCTAACTAAACTTTAACTAGCTAGGTAGTGAAGTGTAACGAAGTTCGGAACCGAAAAATCCAAAAACCAAACTTTTCAAAAACCCTAGTTTCTGTTAAAACTTTTTCTGGTCAAAACAAAATTTGTTATATACCAAAAATTATCTCAGGGTTTTTTAAAGATAACCACCAAAAACGAGCCAGAGATCTGACCAAACGACCGCGTTTCCGCGGCGACAGCAAGCTATGTCGCCGCGGATCCGCGGCCGTCTTGTCTCCTCTCTGCCTCGATTTTGGTGCAGTGTATCTCTGTATTGGTTTTAGGATTTTTAAGATATATTATATGTGCCCAGATTTTCCAGAATAGAGATTTGTTTTTGGGGGCCTATAATTCCGTATTTTTTTCCGGACTTCACTACACTTTGACTATGATGGTTATATCTGTGATGTTTGTATGTATTGAACGTCGGCTAATCGCTATAAGTCGATTAGTCGGGGTTATACATCTCTGTGATCTGTGTTTGATAATGGAATGTGTATATGAATGTTTTGGACTGTCGCGGGTGAATAGCCGGGGTGGATGTGAGATGAGCTTTTGTTTTTCTTTCATTCATTGTAAATGTAAATTGATGTAATATTATTATTTGTATGGCAGCACAACCGGGTCGGGGTTGTAGCCGTCATTGTATAATTCTTTTTACTGTTTTTGCTCCTAGGATAGACCCATGGAGGGGTGCACAAACTACCGGGTACTTGGCGGGTAGTTTGCCGCACCCGTAGGGGTCTTGGGTAGGGTATTTGCTATTCACCGCGACCGTGTAATCCGCTTTTCGTTGCAGGCTCGAACGGATTGCGGATTGCTAGTATATCCAATGTATTCATCTGTGATCTGTAATGTCTATCATTGCTTTATATTTAGGCGTTGCTTATGTTTTACAGCCGCGCTAGCCCAGCCCCCGCTCTGTCGTTAGTTAAGTAACCTAACGAGTGATGACGGGACCCCGTGGCGAATGCGAATGGCATAAGCGTACGTCATATTTTGGTTTTTTCTGCAATGGTAGGATTAAATGATGGGACGCATTAAAAGAACTAATGCAAGAATATCACGCATTAAAAGAACTAATGCAAGATAATAAACCAAGTTAAAGTCGTTGGAACACTTTCGAAAAACCACTCGGTTCTTTTCAAAACTAACTTTTAAATGCGGAGCTTAAGCCACTCCTTCTAAAAGCTATCTCGTTCCATCGATTATATCAAGTTCACTACGTTCACGGTTTCGCCAAAACCATTCGTAGCCTTCCGTCGTTTCGTATGAATATTCAATAGTATTCAAGCTATGTTTGTTGACCTTCGTAAAGGCATAGAGATTGGTAGCTGTTGGGTGTTCATATGTAGCATAGATAGATGCGTTGGTTTGGGACAGTCGTATTGCCTTGTTGACCTTCGTCAAGGGTATATACGGGTGGGTTCAAATTAACCTGGATAATGACGGGCAGAACTTGACATGTGACTTATGATTTGTTGACCTTCGTCAAGGTCATAAGAGCATGGGGCAAAAATCCACATCGGGAGTTTCATAAGTACTGAAACTTGCTAGATTTGCATACCATTTGGAGTGTGATGATTCTGGTAGGATTCCTTCAGTTTCGTCACGCGATGATATTTGGATCCCGATCCTACTGTGAGTATATGCTACTCCTCGGGAAATTTCTCACTAAACGATCAATGCTATAAACCTAGTAGGTGCCTAGAAAGGTGTTAGCGGGGCTACGCCCCCAGGGAAAAGAGGTTCTTAAATTAAGGAACTTCGCGAAAGCGTTGGAAAACCTCCCTCGAAGTACCGACACTGGCCTGGCTGAACGGTTAAGCAAGTATTGTACGGTGGGATTGATCCCGACTAATTCTTCCTTTATGGTTTGAGGAGGGATTCGAGAGACAGTGGGAGCCATCCTGTTTAGAAAAATTAAAAACCATTCTAAACTTGCAAGAGCATCGTGCTAAAGTGTTTCTTCTCTCCCCCCTGATTGGCTCAGGAATGTCAAATTGGCAATCACTTACGACAAGCTGGGGTATCTTCTTACCACCAAAGCTCCCCCCGTCCCAAGTCCCACCTCCAGCGCCGCGGATAAGGAAATCCGTAAGACTTGGGAGATTGATTGCGCGAAGGCCAGGTGCCTCGTGCTTGCCTCTATGGACAACGAACATCAGAGGAGGCATGAGAATATGGACCTCGAGTCCATATTTCTCCATACAAAAGAACTGTATGGAGAGCAGTCTCGTATCGCAAGATACGAAGTGTCGAAGAAGTTATTTTCGACAAAGTTGGCCGTCGGATCATCGGTAGCGGACCACGTGCTTAAGATGATTGGCTACACTGAGGAGCTCGCGGAACTTGGGACCACGTTGGACAGTGAACTCTATACGGATTTAATTCTCCAGTCCCTTCCATCCACTTACGCCCAGTTTATACTGAACTTCAACTTACAAGAAAAGGAAGTTGAACTTTCAGAACTCCTCAACATGCTGAGGAGCGCAGAGGGCACCCTACAGAAGGGTAGGGAAACACCCGCTTTGTTTGTAGGAGGATCTTCTTCCTCTAGGTCCAAGGCGAAAGCCAAGGGAAGGAGGAAGAAAGCCCCCGCCAAACCAAGAGGCGGTGTTAGTAAAGTGGGAACGAAGGGAAAGGAAAAGGCAACAAAGATTGCGGGGAAGCTTGTTGGAAAGGAAGAATGCTTCTATTGTCATAAGAGTGGACACTGGAAGAAAGATTGCAGGGCTTGGAAAGCCAGGACACAGGAACTGAAGCAGGTTGCGGCTTCAGCTTCAGGTGTGTATGTTATTGAAAACTGTCTTTCTATAAACTCTACTTCCTGGGTATTGGATACCGGATCAGGATCTCATATCTGTAATTCTTTGCAGGCGTTGAGAAACCGTAGGTTTTTGAAGTCAGGTGACATGACCCTCGGAGTTGCGAACGGAGCTAGCATGGATGCTAAAGCCGTGGGGGACTATCACCTGGGAATGTCAGATGGGCATGTTTTGGTTTTGCGTAATTGCTTTTTTGTACCCAACGCAACTTGTAATATCATTTCTGTATCTTTGGTTTCTAAAGAAGGTTATGAATTTGCGTTTGTAAGTAATGTTGTAAACATTCACCTTAATCAAGTTCTGATTGGGTCAGGTACATTGAGCAATGGTATATACGTATTAAACCAACCACAGATTTTCAATGTCCAGAATACACACAAAAGAAAGTCTCCAGATATCAATCAGGCTTTCTTATGGTATTGTAGACTGGGTCACATCAATGAGACACGGTTGACTAAGTTACATAAAGAAGGATACTTGGATCCGTTCGAGTATCAGTCTTATGCCACTTGTGAATCTTGTCTCATGGGAAAGATGACAAAGACTCCGTTCACTGGACACGGAGAAAGAGCGAGCGAGCTCTTGGGACTCATACACAGTGACGTGTGTGGTCCAATGTCTACACATGCGCGAAGCGGTTATTCATACTTCATTACTTTCACAGACGATTTCTCTAGGTATGGACATGTCTTCTTAATGAAGCACAAATCCGAGGCCTTTGAGAAATTTCGGGATTACAAGAATGAAGTTGAAAAACAAACAGGCAAAATTATTAAGATTCTAAGATCGGATCGAGGTGGTGAATACTTGAGTGCCGAGTTCCTGGACTATTTAAAAGAGAATGGAATTCTCTCTCAGCGTACTCCTCCATACACTCCGCAACATAACGGTGTATCGGAAAGGAGGAATCGAACCCTATTGGATATGGTTCGTTCCATGATGAGTAAGGCTGAGTTACCGCGATCTTTCTGGGGCTATGCACTAGAAGCAGCTGCATATCTCTTGAACAAGGCTCCCACCAAGACTGTGCCTACCACTCCATATCAGATGTGGAGTGGGAAGAAACCCTGTCTTAAGTACCTTAAGATATGGGGATGTCCAGCTTTTGTAAAAAAGCAGCATGCGGACAAGCTCGAGGCACGTTCAGTACAGTGTAAGTTTGTGGGATACCCAAAGAACTCCAGGGGGTATCTGTTCTATTCCGCTGAGGAACAAAAGGTTTTTGTTTCTCAACATGCCCGCTTCTTGGAAACTGAGTTTTTGGAAACCCAGATAAGTGGGAACGCAATAGAACTGGAAGAAATTCCGGAACCACAAGCTATTACTGAAAGCTTGGAAGAGCCAGTAAGTTCAAAAGAACAGGACATTCCTATGCCGCTCCGCAGGAGTAGTAGGCAGTCTCATCCGCCCGAGAGATACTACGGTTTTCTCATAGACGGGGATAGAGAGGATTGCATCATAGATTATGATGAGCCTACTAGCTTCCAGCAGGCCGTTCAGAGCATTGACTCAGTAAAATGGCTGGATGCAATGCGGACCGAAATGGATTCCATGTACACCAACAAAGTATGGACGTTGGACATTGCTCCAGACGGGGTAAAACCCGTAGGATGCAAGTGGATCTTCAAAAGGAAGATTGGTGTAGATGGACAGGTTGAGACCTATAAAGCTAGACTTGTAGCAAAGGGTTTCCGTCAAAGACCTGGCTTGGACTATGACGAAACCTTCTCTCCAGTGGCTATGCTGAAATCCATTCGGATCCTTCTTGCCATTGCTGCCTTCCACGATTATGAGATTTGGCAGATGGACGTAAAAACCGCTTTTCTAAATGGAAATTTAGAGGTGTGTGTCTATATGGATCAGCCAGAGGGTTTCATTCAGAGTGGGAGCAGCGGAAAGGTGTGCAAGTTGCTTAAGTCCATCTATGGACTAAAGCAGGCATCGCGGAGTTGGAATATCTGTTTTGATGAGACGGTCAAGGAATTTGGCTTTATCAAAAATCCAGATGAACCATGCATCTATAGTAGATTTGTAGCGAGAACTGTAGTATTCCTCGTTTTATACGTGGATGACATTCTCTTAATAGGAAATGACATTCCTATGCTACAATCTGTCAAGGGTTTCTTGTCACACAAGTTCTCCATGAAAGACCTGGGTGATGCCTCATACATCCTGGGGATCCGGATTCATCGTGATAGATCCAAGAGGATATTAGGACTTTCACAGTCCAGGTACATCGACACTATACTGAAAAGATTCAGTATGGAAGATTCCAAACGCGGTAACCTACCGGCTTGTCACGGGATCACCCTCTCTAAAGAGATGTCTCCCAAGACTGATTTGGAGAGGGATCGCATGTCTATTATACCCTACGCTTCTGCGGTAGGCTCTATAATGTATGCGATATTGTGTACCAGACCGGATGTAGCTTATGCACTGAGTGTAGTAAGCCGGTATCAGTCAAACCCTGGGGAGAAGCACTCGATAGCAGTAAAGAACATTCTCAAGTACCTGAGAAGGACTAAGGAGATGTTCTTGGTATATGGCGGAAAAGACCTCCAGATCGAGGCCTTTGCTGACTCCAGCTTCCAGAGTGACAAGGATGATTCCAAGTCCATGTCGGGTTTTGTCTTTACCCTCAATGGAGGGGCGGTGTGTTGGAAGAGTTCCAAACAGGAAACCGTTGCAGACTCGACGATGGAAGCGGAATACATCGCTGCATCTGATGCCGCAAAAGAAGCTGTCTGGATGAGGAAGTTCTTGAAAGAACTTCAGGTGGTTCCGTCCATTGTTGACCCAATACCTCTGTATTGCGACAACAACAGGGCTATAGCTTTAGCGAAGGAACCCAGGTCCCATCAGAGATCCAGGCACATCTTGAGGCGGTATCACCTGATCAGGGAGATCGTGGATCGCAAGAAGATCGAGGTTCGGAGGGTTGCTTCAGAAGAAAACACTGCAGATCCATTCACCAAGGCCCTACCCCAGACTCAGTTCGAGCGGCTGATCGAGATGATAGGTCTTCGATACGCCAGTACATGGCCTTAGTGCAAGTGGGAGATTGTTAGTGTATATACCCTACAGGCCATTACTGTATCATACTATTTGTATATTACTTAATGGAGGCTTGGGATATTCACCTTGTATAAACAATCTTGCTCAATATAGTAGTATGCTACTTGGTTTGTTTCTACTTCAATGTGTACATGTATTTATTTTGCGATATCACCTATACGCATTAGTGGAGCCCTTAGGATCTTTGCTTGATTACCAGCATTGTGATGGCAGTCACACTAGTGGGGGCTGGGTAATCTATAAGCACATCCTTATACAGGTCCCTAGTCGCAGGACTATCGAGACAAGGCATCGATACTCCGGAGTAGACTAGCGTATGCGCTTCTCATCCCAGTGTGGGAGATGGTCTGTCCCACAGCCATCAGTACGTCGTACTGGAGATAGTATACGGATGCTCGTTAGGTCACGAGTACACTGGACAGGACTCGTCGGGAACTGACAGGTTGGTATTATACCTATCGTCAGTTATCAGTTCCCAGGTGACATGAGTACAGCTTAGTCCGCTGACTTGACACTGACACTTCACCTCGAGTGTGTTCCCACTGCACTTTGATCACTACCCTACCACGGCTCAAAGGAGTCGTGCAAACAGGTAATGGTTGGGTGCAGTCCCGAAGCACTTGGAGGCAGTGACGGTTAGACAGGATTCGTCTCTCCCGGTATTGGGGGTTGACATCGTGCTGTGTCTAGGAGAGCCATTACACGAGTAGTCCCTGGCCAGGGCAAGCGAGATATACTGGTAGGCTTTCAGTGTTATCTCAGGGTGTTTTGGGCTTCACTCCGACACGACTTGTACCGCTATTAGGGGACTGACGTTTTACCGCCCCCTAGGCCCGACATGCGATGTATTAGACGAACAGACCGGACTGTACGGAGACTGTCACATTCAGACTCAGTAGGAGTTCAGATGGGGTTCACCTCGTCAGCCTTCTTGTCGGCGTCTACCTGGGGACCGTTACGCACAGCTAGTGCCGCTTGCGGTCTGTGGTTAAACCCACTGCCAGCGTAGTGTCGGGTTTTTAGAGTCCCACACAGAGGGTATTCGCCTCTGGGCAAAACAGAGTAGAGGTCGCATGGTTTTGCGACAGGGTTCGTTCCCATTCGCGCACTTGTGCACGTTTTGGAGTCCGGACGGATATTACTGGCTGGCTCTGGTTTGAGTCAGATACTGGTATATGTTTTGGGGTTGATTTTATCTCTTGGTATTCATGTTCCTCGGAACAAGAATGCGGGTGTGTATGCACAGTTGATTGAGGCGGAGGAAGAGTTTTTTCATTAGGGTTTCGGAACGGGTGCGTATGCACAGTTGACAGTCGTCTTTTTCCAAACCCTAATGGAATTATGATATATCAATTAATAATATTAATAAAATGAAATTGTGTCATGGTTGGTTTTTGTTGACTTGTTGACCATGGTTGACTTGTTGACCATGGTTGAAGTTTTGACCATCATCATTACAAAAGAAAGATGCTCTTTGATTCTAGCAAATTCATTTAATGTTTGAAATGATAATGGTCATTCCTAAACCTTCCATCAACTATTCCATTTTCATTATTATTATTAATTTGATAATTCTTTTTCTTTTGTGATATGGTTGCAAGAAAGAAAAAGATAGCTCATTCTATCATTTTAGCTTCTCTCTCCTCATTTCATCTTCTTCTTCCTCTAGCTCAAGGAGAACCCTTCTCATGAGTTGAGAATCTCTCTCCTTGAAAAGATAAAACTCCAAAAGACACTCTCTACTCACTCTAGGATCAAGGTTTAGCAAGCCGGAGATTCTAGTTCTCTCAAAGTTCGAGAAAGAGCTCGAAGGTTGAACCCTCAGGTGGATCCATCTTCGACGGAAGAAGGCAACGAGGAAAGAACCATCAACCTCTACAAGGATTCAAGAAGAAGGATTTCAAGTTAGGTATAACCATCTATCCTAAATCTCCTTAGCATGTTAGCTAGTTTAGTTTAGAAAAGATCCCGACTTTGTTAATCCATGTTGCCCCATGCGCTAAAAATTTGATTTTTATACCGTTTCCGCCTCCCCGTAAGAACCTGGGGTCGCAACGTGGACTTACAGGTGTTTGTTTTGTTTTTGGTTGCCCGTGGATTGTATACGGAGACTAATTTATTTTTTCGCCCGTAGGGCGTGGATTAGTCCAAATCCGTATTTTCTTAGATTTGGGTTTTGGGTTGGGTTTAAGGATACGTTAGTCTCATTTGGAACTAAGATCAACTTAAACAATCGTTGATGATACGTTAGTCTAATTTTATACTAAGATCAACTCAACAGGATCGTTTAGATCCAACAAAAGAGCATTTGGCCTCTGTTGTTTAGTTTAGGGACATTGCGGTCGATTACCAGTTTAAGGACATGGTGGTCCAAGGTTAAGGACATCATAGTCCATGGGCTTAAGGACCCCACTGTTCGAGGTTAAGGACATCATAGTCCATGAGTTTAAAGACCCCACAGTCCATGGAATGTTTGGTTATCGGGACCCGTCACCTCTCTGAAGACGTTGAAAGATTACAACGACAAATATCAGAGCAGTGAAGAGATGTACCCTTTGAACCAATTTTGGTTGAATGATCTATAGTCCAATTGGGACTAAGATCTGAGATTTATGAGCCCATGGGCTCAATTAATCTAAATGAGGGTTCTGTGGCCACTTTGGGCTCGACCCATTCAATTAAAATGTTAAACATTTAACAATGCTGAGCATTGGTTCGAGTTATGACAATATTTTTGTCTTTTATGGAATGCTTAACATTCATCATAGCTCTAGGCTTTACTTATAGAACAATTTATGTTCTTTTAGCGCACACGTGAGGAGAACGTGTCGCGCTTGGCGCTTTGCTCCAATCAAAGAGCGCAGAACGCTTCTGCTGGGTAGCGCACACGTGAGGAGCACGTGGTGCGCTTGGTGCTGAACGCCAGATTATGAGCGCATTGAACTTGTTTATGAGCGCAAAGCGCTATTTGTTCAGTGGCGCACATTTGAGGAGCACGTGGTGCGCTTAGCGCTAGCGCCAATCGCAGTGCGCTATATTTGGAGTGCTGAGGTGCTACAGCGCTTTGCGCTAGATGTGGAGCGCTGAGGCGCTTCTGTTAAGTAGCACACACGTGAGGAGCACGTGGTGCGCTTGGCGCTGTGCGCCAGTCTTGAGCACAGAGCGCTTCTTTAAATTTGGAGGGCTAGGGCTCCTTTTAGATTAAGAGCGCTAAGGCTCTGCAGCGCTTTGCGCTAGATGTGGAGCGCTGAAGCTCTTCTTTTATGCAACTTAGATCCGTTTGCGTCCTGAGAATTAAATTCTCTTTTTGTAAGAAACTTTGTCTCAAGGTTCTAAGAATAAAGTTCTTACTTTGTAGAAGATTCTTCAATCTCTTATTTTGATGAAAGGCTTTACCTTTATTGATCTATGATCCTAAGAGAATTGACTTATTCTCCCCCTTTTCTTTTATAGATCTATGATCTGCGAGAAGAGTTATGTTCTTCTTTTTATTTTATGATGAGATCTTTTGATCTCTTTGTGAAAGACCTTGGTCTTGTAGATCTATGATCTTAAAGAAAGAAGTGAATTCTTCTTTTTAATATGAGATGATTTCATCTCTCTATTTATTTTTACCTTGAAGAAAAATCTTCTTCTTCTACCGAGAGTTTGGTTTTTCTTTCTGAGATTTCTCAAAGTTTATGGGGGAGGGGGGGTTCCTCTATATGCTTCTGTATATGAGACTTGAAGTCTTAGGGCCTTTATATAGGGCAAGCTGATTTGTTCAATCAGTTAAGGAGAACTTTTCTCCAATTGATTTGGGGAGTTTCCCATTGTTGGATCTTTGATCCACGGGCTTCTGATTTACAGAAGGCAATCTTCTTGTTTTTAACAAGATTGGGAAATCTTTTCCATACAGAATTTATTCTGCATTTTTTGTGATTTTTTTAATTACCTTTGGATCATTGATCCAACGGTGCTCTGATTTACAGAGCATCATCTTGCTGTTTGGAAAGATTTTGAAGAATCTTTCCTTAACAGAATTTAATTCTGATTAATTGATGATTTATCATCTTTATTGGATGTTTGATCTGACGGTGAGGAGCTTTTAGTTCCAGTGCGAGCATACCCGTGCCATGCATGTGGTGCGCTGCTTAGAGTGCAGCGCACTTGGCGCTAGCACACCCGTGCGTTGCACGTGGTGCGCTGCTTAGAGTGCAGCGCACTTGGAGCTAGCGCACACGTGCTTTGCACATGTGCACTACTTAGAGTGCAGCGCATTTGGTGCTACTATGAAGCATTGCTTCATTTCAAAATTTTGAAATTTAAACAGAGCTTTGCTCTGATTGGTGGAAACAAGGTTTGTAATTTAAATGTAATTCTTGTTTAGTATATAATTTATTTTTTTGTGTTGCTTAATTAGAAAACTAAATCTGAATGTGTTGTGCAGAAACAGGCCGATCAAAATAAAGAGAATAGGAAGTCGGCGAAGAGGGGTCGCCCCACTTATACAGGTGGCTCGAGGAACATTACTTGTGCCATGGAGGTATCGGTAAATTACAATAGATCTATTCTGATATAATATAATATTAAGAGTTATTTTATAATATATGTAAATTTTTTGTGAATTGTAGAGAGATTAGACCCTGGCGTAGGGTGGTGCACCGAGCGGGCTGACCGTGTATCTTGCCGTCCACGGCACCTCGACAAATCCCGCCACGGGTGAGCTTCGATTCCCCGACACTGTTACCCAGTAGTATTGCGTAAGTGTTAATATTTAGTCTAACAGGTTTGAAATTTTTGTTTTGAAATGTTCAAATTTAAATGATATACTTATATTTTAATGGTTAATGTGGGTGTAGAAGCGGGTGGTGGAGCAGGCAGAGGCATCGGGGATCGATTTTACTGGGCAGACCAGTCTGATGCTGCTGACTCCAGTCCTAGATGCCGTACACGGAGGGCACCACGGAGGTTGGGAGAGAGGTCGGGGACTGGATCCTAGCAGGGCCCACATGAGGTTGGACTCCATTCCGGCGGTTACTTCCCCTATCCCCCGTGAGCGTCGTCTAGAGCATGATGTTGCCACCTTGAAGACCACCATCGAGGAGTTGAAGGAGATGGTACGTATACCAGTTAACAGTAAAATATTATATCACATTATAGATAGTAAAATATGCAATATTAGTAGCCTGAGCTTATTTGGTTGTAGACTTAGCTTTGATTAATCATACTTACATAAAACTATCTAATTAAAAATAAACTACGGTTTTCCAAACTAGATACCCAAACGAGGCCTAAGTCCCTAAGTATTCTTAGATTGCGGTTTCAATATAACCTGATAATGATACGAACTCGACTAAAATCTAATACAACGTTCTTAATCGTTTATTACACACAAAATTTAACAGATGCGATAGGCTACTTCGGCTGCGGCTCCATATGCATCTCCTTCTGTTGCGGCTCCGCAAGCCACTACCTTGGCTGCGGCTCCGCAAACCACTACCTCGGATGCAGTTGTGCAGACCACTCCTGCATCTCTACAGCCCGCTCAGACACCCGCACAGTCCGCTCCTTCATTGGTCGAGTTTTTGACATATCAGGGCTGCACTGAGGAGCAGATGCGCCAGATTACGGCGTTTATCAGAAGTGGAGGAGCTGGACCGAGCTAGGGTAGCTTTTTTTTAAATTATTTTTGAGGATGTATGTACTTACTTGATACATATTATATATATTTTGGACGATATTGGTGGTTGTTTGATTGTTCACGATGATTTAGAGTGATATCGTATTCTGTTTATTTATTTCTTTTATATATTATGCGTGAGATGTTGATTATGAATATTTCTATATTTGGTATATGATGTATATATTATTGTGCACAGGGCGGGGAAAAAACAGTAGCCCCCTTTTTAAAAAACCCTCCTGATATTTTGTCCCTACGGATTAATCCGTAGGGACATATGTTGCACCTACGGATTAATCCATAGGTGCAATGTTTGCCCCTACACAGTTAGCCGTAGGGACAAAATATCAGGATACCTGATATTTTGTCCCTATGGACTCAGTAAAACTTGCCCCTACGAATTTATCTGTAGGGGCATTTATCTAGACCTACGGATATATCTGTAGGGGCACCAATCAGGCCCTACGAATACATCTGTAGGGGCATGTATTTTATTTTATAAACCAATAAATTAAAATATTTATCAGACCCAACGGATTACTCTGTAGGGATAAGTGTCCTTACGGATTAAGACGTAAGGGCAATTATTACTCCGTTGGGGCATGTTGAGGGCGAACACTTGCACCTACAGCCTTTGCACCTACGGGGTATTTTTTGCCCCTACCGGTATATCCGTAGGGGCAGTGCTTTGCTCTTATGGATAAATTCGTAGGGGCAACCCTTTATTGTAGTAATGAAAGCGGCTCATGTATCAACATGAGCTCCTCCAATGGGTCGACAGAACAGAATGGTTTCAAGCGATGTCCATTGAACTTAAAAATCGAATCGTCTTTCAGGTTTTTGAGATCCACTACACCGTGTAGGTACACACACCGCATAATAAAAGGTCCGGTCCAACGGGACCTCATTTTACCGGGATGTAAGTGGAGCTTCGTGTAATATAAAAGATCCTGTTGATCGATGGAAAACATTTTGCGTAAAAGGTGTTTATCATGAAACATGTTCGTCCAGTTCTTCATAATGACCACATTTTCGTAAGTTTCATCTCGAAGCTCCTGCAGTTCGTTCAACTGTAGCTTCCTAAATCTACCCGCTTGGCCAAGATTGAAGTTTAACTCCTTTAAAGCCCACATCGCACGGTGCTCAATCTCAACTGGGAGGTGGAAAACCTTGCCATAGACTAGCTGGTAAGGATTCATCCCTAAATCGTTCTTATAAACCGTACGGAATACCAAAGAGCATCTGTTAATTTACAAAACCAATCCTTATGGTTCTTGGAAACCGTTTTCTAAAAAATCTGCTTGATTTGTCGGTTAGAAACCTCGTCTTGCTTGTTTGTTTGGAGATGATAGGACGTGGATAGCTTGTGCTTGATCGAATATTTCCGCATTAAGGACTTAAAAGACCTATTTCAGAAATATGTGTCATTGTCACTAATGATAGCACGAGAGGTACCGAACCATGAAAATATATGATCTTTAAGGAACTCAACGACAACCTTGTTGTCGTTGGTTCGGCTCGGTATTGTCTCGACCCATTTTGACACGTAATTGACCGCAAGCAAGATGTAAAGGTACCCAAAAGAGTTAGAAAAAAGGGCCCACAGAATCTATACCCTAAATATCAAAAATCTCAACAATTAAGATTGGTTGGAGCGACATCTCATTCCTCCTCATAATCCGGCCCAAGTGTTGACATCGGCTACAAGTCTTACAATATTCGTATGTATCTTTGAATAGCATATGCCAATAAAAGCCGTATTGCAAGGCCTTTTCCGATGTTTTCCTTATGCCGAAATGACCGCCACACGCATAATCATGGTAAAAACCTAACACATTCTTGAATTTAGAATTTAGGACACACCGGAGAATGATTTGGTCAGGACAATATTTGAACAAGGAAGGATAGTCCCAGTAAAAATATTTTACTTATGATAGAAATCTATGCTTATCTTGACTCGACCATTCGCTTGGTAGTAACCCTGTAACAAGGTAGTTCACTATATCCGGAAACCAAGGTTCGCTAGATATTGTCAAGAGGGTTCATCAGGGAAAGAATTGTCAATAGGCAAAGGAATAGTCGGCGAAGAAGGAAGTCATGAAAGATGGTCGGCAACTACGTTTTCACATCCTTTTTTGTCCTTAATGACAAAGTCAAATTCTTGTAACAAAAGAAACCAACGTATAAGCCAGGACTTGGCATCCTTCTTCATGAAAAGATGCCTCAAAGCGGAATGATCCGTGTAGACGAAGACTGGTGAACCCATTAGGTAGGGCCTAAATTTTTCTAAAGCAAACATAATAATCAAGAATTCCTTCTCGGTAGTTGTGTAGTTCAATTGAGCATCATTCAGGGTCCGTCTTGCCTAATAGATTACATGTGGCATCTTATCAAGGTGATGTCCTAAGACCGCACCGATAGCAAAGTCGGATGCATCACACATAATCTCAAATGGATGGTTCTAGTTGGGAGCATGTAAAATTGAGGTTGTGGTGTATGAACGTTCTAAGGAGTCAAAAGCAGTCAAACAATATGAATTGAAGTGGAAAGTGGTGTCCTTGGCCAAGAGAAGAGTCAAGAGTCTAGAAATTTTGCTAAATTCCTTTATGAACCGTCTATAAAAACTGGCATTGCCAAGAAATGATCGTATTTTCTTAACGCAAGTGGGAGGAGGGAGGTTTAATATGACATCAATCTTTTCTTTTTCAACCTCAAGCCATTTTAAATATGATATGTCTTAAGATAATACATTCTTGAACCATGAAATGATACTTCTCCCAATTTAAAATAAGGTTCTTGTCCCTACACCGGGTAAGGACAGTGTTAAGGTGGCTTAAACACTCGTCTAAAGAATCTCTAAAGATGGAGAAATTTTATATGAAGATCTCCATAAACTTCTCGACCATATCGGAGAAATTTTGCATCATATACCGTTGAAATGTAGCGGGTACGTTGCATAACCCAAAGGGCATGCGACTATACGCAAAAGTTCCGAACGGACAAGTAAAAGTGTTCATGTCTTGATCCTCAGGTGCAATAAGAACTTTGTTATAGCCTGAGTAACTGTCCAAGAAATAGTAAAACTCATATTCAGCCAAGCGTTTTACCATTTAGTTGATTAAACGTAGAGGAAAGTGATCTTTCCTCATCGCGGCATCGAGTTTCCAATAATTAATACCAACTTGCCACCCATTTTGAGTGCGAGTCAGAACTAATTCGTTTTACTCATTTGTGATGACCGTAATTCAAGACTTTTAGGGGACAGCGTGACTTGGACCCACACACTTGCTATCGGAGATAGGGTAAATGATACCACTATCTAAGCACTTGAAAATTTCTTTCTTTACCGCCTCTTTCATGACGGGATTTAACCGACTTTGTGGGTCTCGAGTTGGCTTGGCATCATCAATCAAATGTATATGATGTTGCACAATTAAGAGACTAATCCCTTTGATGCCTGCCATAGTCCAATCAAAAGCTTGCCGGTTCGATCGTAGAATGGAAAGAAGGGCTTTCTCTTGCTAAAAATGCCGAGATGATGGCCGATAACGAGGAATTATCACCTAAGTAAGCATAAATTAGTTGAGAAGGCAAAAGTTTTAGTTCGAGCGTCGTTGGGTTAACGATAGAAGCCAAAGTAGGTGAGCGAAGCTCAAACTCATGAGACTCTAAGAGGGGATCAAAGTGAGTTTATGAAGCGGAATCAGATGTTGCTAACTCATCCGCAAATACGAAAAACTCCAACTCGGAGGGTGACTCATTAATAGCGGGACTCTAAGTGTCAAGATCTTCAGTAAAGATTAAACACTCATACGCACGGCCAGCGTTGGATGCTAATGGATTGAAAGAAGCATTATCGACATCAGAATCAAGTGGATCAAACAGAAACTCCTTGAAATAAAAAATATCGGGAGCGATCGTGTCAATATAATAGATATCAAGTATATGAGCAGAAGGTTTTAAGGGTTGATTCTTTAACCTAAAGATGTTAAGATCAATTGTCATAATTCCGAATAATAAAGTCATAGAATAATGTTAGGATATATATGCCCTAGAGGCCTTTATTGCACAGGATGCTGGGGATATATATGTACAGGTTTTGTTCATTATGATAGTATGCTATTTGGTTTGTCTTTATCTTAACATGTGTATATGTTATACTTATTATTTCATATCGCTAATACATGTTGATAAAGCCTATAGAATTCTTGCTTGACTACCAGAGTTATGATATCAATCATACTAGTGGGGGCTGGGTAGTCTATAAGCACATCCTTAAATTGTCCCTAGTCATAGGATTATCGAGACTAGGCATCGATACTCTAAAATAGACTAGCGTATATGTTTCTTATTCCTGTTAAGGGAAATGGCCAGTCCTACAGCCATTGGCATACAACACTAAAGATTGTATACATGTGCTCATTAGGTTATGAGTTACACTGGACAGACTCGTTGGGAGTTGCTAGATGGTACTATACCTAACGTCAGATAGCAGCTCTCAGGTGACATAAGTACAGGTTAGTCTGTCGACCTGAAATCGTCATTTGTCTCGTGTGAGTTCCCACTGTGCTTTGATTACTACCCTACCACGGCTCTACTGAGTCGTGCGAACATGTTTTAGTTGGGTACAGTCCCGAGCCACATAGAGGCAGTGAGAGATTGTCTAGGACTCGTCTCTTCCGGTATAGGGAGTCGATGTCGCAATGTGTACGGTTGGCCAAAACCATAAGACCCTGTCTAGGGCAGTTGGGATTTACTGATAGTTAGATCATTAGTTTCTCGGATGGTCTTGAGCCACATCGACACGACTTATCAAGTTATTAGGGTTTGACGTTTTCCACGCCGTAGACTTGATATGCGATACTCACAGACGAACAGACCGGACTGTACCAAGATTGTTACAGATAGGCTCAGTAGGAATACAGACGAGTTTGTTTGTCAGCCTTCCTTTCGATAGATACCTGGGTAGCCATTACGTACAGCTGGTGCCACTGACGTGCTTATGATTAAACACACTGCCGGCGTATTGTCTAGTCTTTAGAGTCCCACACAGAAGGTTTCTCGGTTAAGGAAAAACGATGTAGTATGCGTATTTTGTTAGTTATATGTATGCCCTAGAGGCCATTACTGTACATGTGATGTATATTGTAGTGGATGCTTGGACATATATAGGGAATACTTTCTTGCTCGACATGATAGTATGCTATCTGGTTGCACTTTATCTTAACAGGTACACTTATTGTCGCTCTATTACATGTTGATAAAGCCCTTAGAATGAGTACTTGACTACCAGGATTATGATACAGATCATACTAGTGGAGACATAGGTAGTCCGTAAGTACATCCTTCAAATGTTCCTAGTCGTAGGAGTATCGAGAAAGGGCATCGATACTCCAGAGTAGACTAGCGTATACGCTTCTCGACCCATATGATGGGCGATAGATGATCCCACATCCATTGGTGTTTGACATCAGAGAAGGTATACGGGTTCTCCGTGGAGACTGGGTACACTGGACGGACTCACCGAGAACTCCTAGATGGTATTATACCTATCGTCGGATAGCAGTTCTCTGGTGACATTGGTACAGGTTAGTCTGTAGACCCGAGATCATCATAGAGTCTTGTGTGATTACCACTGTGCTTTGATTTCCACCATACCACGGTCAAGAGATCGTGCAAAAAAGTGGTTTTTGGGGACAGTCCCAAGTCACATGGAGGCAATGAGCGATAGGAGGGGTTTCGTCTTTCCTGGTATTGGGAGTTGATATTGCGCTATGCTCGATTGGCCATAACAGGAAATCCCTGGCCAGGGTTGCTGAGATTTACTGGTAAGTGTTATCAGTAGTTTCTCCAACCTTTATGGACCTTGCATCGGCATGACTTATCAGGCTATTAGGGTCTAACGTTATAGCTGTTAGTTATATGTATGCCCTAGAAGCCATTACTGTACATACGATGTATATTGTAATGGATGCTTAAACATATATAGGGAGGACTTTCTTGCTCGACATGATAGTATGCTATCTGGTTGTACTTTATCTTAACATGTACTCTGATTGTCTCTATATTACATGTTGATAAAGCCCTTAGGATATGTACTCGACTACTGGGACTATGATGAGATCATAGTAGTGGGGACACGGTAGTCGACGAGTACATCCTATAATTATTCCTAGTCGAGGGTGTATCGAGACAGGGCATCGATGCACCAGAGTAGACTAGCGTATACGCATCTTGACCCATATGATGGGCGATGGATGATCCCATATCCATCGGTGTTTGACATCAAGGATGGTGTACGGGTGCTCAGTGGAGACTGGGTACACTGGACGGACTCGCCGAGAACTCCCAGATGGTATTATACCTTACGTCAGATGGCAGTTCTCAGGTGACACTGGTACAGAGTAGTCTGTTGACCCGAGATCGTCAAAGAGTCTTGTGTGATTCCCACTGTGCTTTGATTTCCATCATACCACGTCCAAGAGGGCATGCAAAATGGTGGCTTTTGGGTATAGTCCCGAATCACATAGAGGCAATGAGCGATAGGAGGGGATTCGTCTCTCCCGGTATAGGGAGTTGATGTTGTGCAGTGTTCGATTGGCTATAACCGGAAATCCCTGGCCAGGGTTGCTGAGATTTACTGGTAAGTGTTATCAGTAGTTTCTCGAACTGTTATAGACCTCATATCGACACGACTTATCGAGCTACTGGGGTCTGACGTTTACCACCCCTAGGCGAGATATGCAACATATCAGACGACGAGACCGGACTGTACGGGAGTGTTACTGTTTGGATTCACAGGTGAATGTACAGGCTTGCTTGTTGATCTTCTGAGAGCTCAATACCTGGGTAGCTGTTACGTTTAGCTTACCGCTTGCAGCTTGTGGGTGTTTGATATGATCATCACCTACTGCCGGCGTATTGACGATTCTTTAGAGTCCTACACAGAGGTTTCTTGACTCAGGCAAAACGGAGTAGGGGCACGTATGTGATATGTGCGGGACCGAGGATAATGCGATATGGGATACCGTATTCTATTCCCGCGATATTTGATATCAGCCGGGTCATTGGATCAAGTGTTGATTCGATGAATCGGTACGGATAAATATTAGTCGGTTATATGCGATATAGCCGGATTGTCGGATCAAGTGTTGATTCGATAATTTAATGTATAATAATATATATGATATATTAAATAACATTAACTAATATTAGCTCACTAAAAGATTCTTTTTCTCACTCGGGTAATACATTGATATATATGCGATATATGTTAATTGTATTATTTTCTTTTGTTACAATAAATATTATATATGTGATATATAATATTGTAACATGATATGATAACTAATGCAACATGTTTAGTAGAGATTAAACAAGATTAGGGTTTGATTTGGGTTAATGCTTTCTAGATGTTTTTAGAAGGTTTTCTTTTGTTTTTACAAAGATATTTTCAAGTGACTCATTCTTAACCTAACCCAAACCCTAACCTTGGTTAAGTCTCTACAAAGGTTTAGTCAACCATGGTTGCATTATTGATCATCTTTATCCTTTCATTATTCATCACAAAAGGTTTGATATTCATTTTTATTCATTCTTCTTCTTCTTCTTCCTCCTTTGCAAAGCTTTCTTGCTTTGATATTTGTGATGAAAGTGAGTGAGAAATAGAAAACAAATGAGAGCAAAAATCCTACTTCATTATCCTCATCTATCCTTGCCATTTAGATGAGGGTGTTCACTTCATTTAGTGAGTATTAGCTTGTGTTAATGAAACTTCAAGGTAGATCATCTTTGTATCGAAGATCGGAACCAAGACTGCATCTTTCTCTTCGTGGAACCTCTCGAGAGTCCGGAACACGATGATCGCAGTGAAGGGACTTCAACACGGAGCTTAAGAAGTGAAGGACCGAATCTAAAAAGGTTGTAATCCCTCTCACTTAGTGTTAAAGAGTTTAACATGCTAGTTTTTGCCTAAACCCTAGTTTAAAGATCCGACTTTGGTTTGTTCGGCACGGCTAAAATTTTAATCGGGCATGGTTGATGCCTCGTAGAACCTTGTGAGCGTGCCTAGCAACCCTACAGTGGTATCAGAGCCAAGCTAGAGTTTTAGGCGAAGTTTAGACAAAGTTTAAAGTCCGATCGAACCCGAGAACCCCGATAAAACCCTTTCTCTGGATATTTTTTCAAAATGTTGAGTTTTCTGAATTAAAAATACTCAGAAAAACAAGCAGGAAAAAACTAAGAATTACTGTGAAGTACGGCCCTCTAAATCGCTCATATGACCGTGGAACCGCGGCCAAACCAAGGGTTTGGCGGCGGTTCCGCGGCCAAAATTGTGACTTAGTCCCTGGAATTTCAAGTAATTATTCTTAGGTCCTTTCTTGTTAATTTTTTCTGGGAATTTTTTAATTCCATTCAAGTGTTGAATTTTCTAGGGTTGTATTGGGGACTCGTTGATTCGATCGGATATTTTAACTTTGTTTAGTTTTGTCCGAATAATTTTTAGAAACTGTTAAAAAGTTCGAATGGATATCAATAACTCACTTTTTCCCCTGTCGGAATTTTTTTTCAAAAGTTGGATTTTTCCTCGAGTTTAAGAACGTTCTAAGTCGTGCAAGTAACGCGGTGGACCCTCTAGAAGACAACAAACCTTAACTCGATTATGTGACCGTCTTGAACTGCCTCTAAACCTTAGGGTTTGGGGCAGTACGGCGTGCCACATGTGAGGCGTTGGCTTGACCTTTCTACGGCTGGACCATTGGTACTGTGGCATGTGATGGATGTTTTTAAACTGATTTCAAGTGTTGAGATATATCGGGGAAATCTTGGGTGTTTGATTATTCGATCGGAAATTTTAACATTGTCTATTTATCTGCAATGTGATACAATATTTGGAATCCGCATATAGTTATGAGATAACTAATTTGAATGTTATAAATATAGCAGTTTAGTCTCAGATGATCGGTTGCTACGGAATTTTGATGTGATCAAAAGTCCGTCGCAATCACGTAGTGTACGCGGATACTCGCCGGATAAACTTAACAGACAGCCACGCCCAATAGCCCCGACCAAGTTGTTAGTTATATGTATGCCCTAGAGGCCATTACTGTACATGGGATGTATATTGTAGTGGATGCTGGGACATATATAGGGAGGACTTTTTTGCTCGACATGATAGTATGCTATCTGGTTGAACTTTACCTTAACGTGTATACTGATTGTCTCTCTGTTACATGTTGGTAAAGCCCTTAGGATCTGTACTTGACTACCTGGACTATGATGCGGATCATACTAGTGGGGACATGGTAGTCCATAAGTACATCCTTCAAAGTCCCTAGTCGTGGGTGTATCGAGACGGGGCATCGATATACCAGAGTAGACTAGCGTGTACCTTCTCGACCCATGTAGATGGGCGATGGATGATCCCATATCCATCGGTGTTTGACATCAGAGGAGATATAAGGGTGCTCAGTAGAGACTGGGTACACTGGACGGACTCGCCGAGAACTCCCAGATGGTATAATACCTCACGTCAGATGGCAGTTCTCTGGTGACACTGGTACAGAGTAGTCTGTTGACCCGAGATCGTCATAGAGTCTTGTGTGGTTCCCACTGTGCTTTGATTTCCATCTTACCACGTCCAAGAGGGCATGCAAAACGGTGGTTTTTGGGTACAGTCCCGAGTCACATGGAGGCAATGAGCGATAGGAGGGGATTCGTCTCTCCCGGTATAGGGAGTTGATGTTGCGCTGTGTTCGATTGGCTATAACAGGAAATCCCTGGCCAGGGTTGCTGAGATTTACTGGTAAGTGTTACCAGTAGTTTCTCGAACAGTTATAGACCTCATATCGACACGACTTATTGAGCTATTGGGGTCTGACGTTTACCACCCTTAGGCAAGATATGCGACATATCAGACGATCAGACCGGACTGTACGGTAGTGTTACTGGTCGGATTCACTGGAGTGTGAGCGGGCTTGCTCGTCGATCTTCAGATCGCTCAATACCTGGGTGGCCGTTACGTTTAGCAGACCGCTTGCGGCTTGTGGGTGTTTGATATGATCATCACCTGCTGCCGGCGTATTGACGAGTCTTTAGAGTCCTACACAGAGGTTTCCTGGCTCAAGCGAAACGAAATAGGAGCGCATATGAGATATGTGCGGGACCGAGAATAATACGGTATGTGATACTGTATTTAATTCTCGCGATGTGACATTGATCGGTTATATGCGATATAGCCGGGTTATCGGATCAAGTGTTGATTCGATAAGATGTTACTAATGATACCAGTCGGTTATGTGCGACATGACCGGATCGTTAAATCAAGTGTTGATTTAATGATTTAATGCATAATTATATATTTGATATATTACTTTGCATTAACTAGTATCGGTTCACTTTGAATGGATTTTCTCACTCGGGTGTGCGCATTGCATATGCGATATGATTTTTGTGCACTTGATTGTATCATGTTTGATGATACATATCTTTTATGTTAAGTGTAATGAATTAAACCTAGGTTAAGTAAATGATTAGGGTTTTCTTTTATTCTTTCATTTATCTTTTCATTTTCATTTAAAAGATAATTGAGAAAAGGAAAAAGAAGTCAAAAATGGTGGCTAGTTTTGTTTTCATCATGAAGCATTCATGAAGTGACCATTTTTGTCTCATCTCCTTAACCCTAACCATTCTTTAACCTTGGTCAACTCTCTACACTTAACTTGGGTTATGTTATGATAAGAATGGATTTATTCTTTTCTTTTTAATAATTCATATCATATCATTTCTTCTTCTTCTTCCTTCAACAAAAGAAGAAAACCTTCACTTCAACAATGGCAAGTGATGGAAATGAGTGAGAAATCCAAAACTAAAGTCTACCCATTTCCTATTTCTTCATCCTCTACCTCTTGCCAAGTAGTAGAGTGTGTTTACTTCACAAGTTTCATGACTTGGTGAAGTTGAGAGCTTGATTCATCGATGCTTCGACGTAGATCATCTTCGGCATGGACATCGACGACCTAGCTTGCCCATTCTCCGACGAAGCCGATCCTAGAGCCCGGATTTGATTTGGACAGCGGAGACGACCTCGTTGCGGAGCCGTGGAGGTGGAGGACCGAATCTACAAAGGTTGTATTTCCGTTAAACTTTTAGTTAAGTGTTAACTAGTTAGTTGTTCGCCTAGACATCTAGTTATCGATCCGTACACTAGGGTTTGTAGGCACCATATTTTTGAAATTGCCATGGTTGATGGCTTGGGATACCTCACTAGAGTGCCTAGGAACCCTACACAAGTGACTGTAGGAGAACCCCGTCGTCAAAAGCATCCGTTCGGGTGCTCGCGGCAGCGGTGTTCCGCCTTAGTGCACTTCGTTGACGGCATCTAGGGGTGCGACCGTCTACTAAAGTTTGCGACGAGCATTCGATCACGATGTCGGGAATCTTGTTGAATTGCCCGACTTGATATTGAAAAGAGTTTTCGATGATGAGACTAAAATGCTGGGTTTATAATTGTTAGGCATGCGATGTCTAAGGAATTCATTTGATTAGGCATGCGATGTCTAAGGAAGTTGCGGATTCCAACTGTTGTAGTTTTACACTTTCTTTTCTGTAACCGTAAGCGTAGTATGTGGTGTATCGCCGGCTTCGTTGCTATACATCAACGACAATAGGGATACGCATAGTTGCTTACGTTGATGATATGAGATATTATGTGTTGCTGTGATATGTTATATTGGATCGTCGTGTTCTGAATAGCCGGGGGTTTTTATGTGAGATGAGAGTTTTTCTTTTTCATTCATGTAAAATTCATCTGTATGTAATATTCTTTTATTGGGGCACTTCCGGGTAGAGGATGATGTCACCATTGTATATTATTTACTTTTCCGCATTAGGTAGACCCAAGGCGGGGAGCACAAGTAACCGGGTTCTGGGGTTCAGTGGGAGAGCATCTCGAGGAGTCGAGACCGGGTCTCCTAACCCTAGAATTGGCAGGCTTACTTGCCGCTCTCGTAGGGGTCTAGGGATGTGGGTTTGGCTATTCATTGCGACCGTGGAATCCGTGTACTTCGTCGACGGTATCGGGGGTGCGGCCGTCTACTGAAGTTTGCGACGAGCATTCGATCAGTATTTCGGGAATCTTGTTGAATTGCCCGACTTGATATTGAAAAGTGTTTTCGATGATGGGACTAAAATGCGGGGTTTATAATTGTTAGGCATGCGATGTCTAAGTAATTCATTTGGTCAGGCATGTGATGTCTAAGTAATTCTTTTATGTGACCGTAAGTGTAATATGTGATATCGCCGGTTTCGTTGCTATATGTCAACGACAATTGGGATGCGCATATTTACTTACGTTGATGACATGTGATGTTATGTGTTGCTGGATATGTTATATTCGATCGCCGTGTTTGAATAGCCGGGGTTTTTTATGTGAGATGAGTGTTTTTCATTTTCATTCATGTAAAAACTTGTATGTAATATTCTTTTATTGGGGCGCTTCCAGGTTGCGGGAGTTGTCACCTGTTGTATATTATTTACTTTTCCGCACTAGGATAGTCCCAAGGAGGAGGGCACAAGTAACCGGGTTCTGGAGTCCAGTGGGAGACCAACTCGAGGAGTCGAGTCCGGGTCTCCTAACTCCAGAATTGGTAGGGTTGCTTGCCGCTCTCGTAGGGGTCTAGGGGTGTGGGTTTGGCTATTCATCACGACCGTGGAATCCGTGTTTTATACTGGCTCGTATTGAAAACACGGACGTCCTAGTATATCCAATATTTCATATGTTTCTTCTGCTGCGATATCTGTGATGTGATCATGTGATGTTTCTGTGATGGATACAGTATATAGTATATATGATATATTATATAGACGTTACTTATGTTTTACACCCGCGCTAGCCCTGCCCCGCTCTGTCGTTAGTTACCTAACCTAACGGTGCACGAGGGGACATCGAGGCGAATGTGGATGGCATAAGTGTACGTCGTATTTATCTGTGATGTTTAGGTACTTAAATGATGGGACTTCATTAATGTGATTAATGAAATAAAAGAAACCTAAGATGTTGTAGAATCGAATTTCAAAATAAAACAGGTAGCTACAGTTCTTGCTTTGCCCAGCGGTATATGTGATATATCCTGCACCTCATCCGACGAGAAAAGGACCGAGATCCCTTCACCGGGAGTGACTCCTTTAGCAATAACTGGCAGATGCTACACACTCGGTTTGTCTTTTGATTGCTTTTAAGAGTTTTTGCTTTGCACAGTGATATGTGTGATATATCCCGCACCTCATTCGACGAGGAAAGGACCGACGATCCCTTCACCGGGAGTGACTCCTTTAGCAAAACTGGAAAAGCCTCAAAAGCACTCCATTTTAAAACCATTCGATCCTACAACGATATCAAGTTCATTACGCAATAGGTTTTCAGAAAAACCTGTCGTAGCCCTCCGTCATTTCAGATAAGTACTAGTTAGTATTCGTGCTGCGGTTGTTTGGCATGCGTCAAGGCGTAGTGTACGGTAGCTAACTAGTGCTTATCTACTAGCATATGATGCGATTGGATTAGGGTATTCATACGGCGTTGTTTGGCATGCGTCAAGGGTCGTGCGGGTGGGTTTAATTCAATCAGGAAATGACGGGTTGAACTTGACTAGCAGACTATGGGTTGTTTGGCATGCGTCAAGGTCATAGCGAGCTAGGGACAAAATATTATCGGGAATTTCAAGTGTTGAGATTTGCAATGAGATTGCATACCTTCTATGAGATAGTTGGATCCCGATACCCGCTGCGAGTAAGAGTTACTCCTGGGAGAGTTTTATACATTACAATTAGCTGATCAAGTAGGTGTCTAGAAAGGTGTTAACGGGGTTACGCCTCTGGGAAAACGAGGTTTACATTAATTAGGTTCGTGCGAAAGCACGGGGGACCTCCCTCAAAGTACCGACACTGGCCTGGCTGAAAGATTGGTGAACTTGTAGTGTGTAATTAATCCCGGCTAGTCTTTCCTTTTAGGGTTTGAAGGAAGATTTGATAAAAAGCAGTGGGAGCCATCCTGATTAGATAAAATAATAACCAATCTTTTCTTGACAGAGCGCACGCTGAGTGTTTTCTTCTCTCTCTCTCCAGGTAGCGACCATATCACGCCTTAATCAAGATAATAATACGGATTATTGACCGAACCCGCTTGTTATACTGAGCTGGGGAACGTTGGTCCCGCTCCAACTTATAATTGTTATAAGACAGAGCAGGAAATTGGGGAATACCAGAATTCCTATGCCGCCCAAACGAAGAGAGTGCATGCTGATGCATCATCTTCGGGTGTGTTCATTACAGAGAACTGTTTCTCAGTGTCCTTTACGTCCTGGGTATATGATACCAGATCAGGATCCCAGATATGTAATCTGTTACATAGGGCTACAGAAAGGTAGAGAACTGAGAACGGGTGATAAGTTTCATGAGGCAGAAAACGGGGCAAGTGTTGCAGCCAAGTCTGTCGGTCACTGTCACCCTGTATTACCGATACATTGATTCTGAACGAATGTTGTTAGATACCGAACCTGATATACAAAATCATATCAGTCTCTTTATTAGTAAAGAAAGGATATAATTTTGTATTGTTGGATAATGTTTTGAACATTTCCTATATCAAAAGTTGATCGGTTCAGGCACGTTATCTAAAAGCATTAATGTTCTAAATCAAACTACAGTTCTTGGTATACGGATCACACACAAGAGGAAGAGTTCAGAAATGAACGAATTCTTCTTGAGGCATTGTAGACTAGGTCAGATCAATGTGACCCGACTGGCTAGAGTTACATAAAGATGCATATTTAAATTAGTTTGAATTTACATCTTGTGAAACTCTCCAGTCATGTCACAAAGATAAGATGACCATAGCTCCGTTTATTGGAAACAGAGAAAGAGTTAGTAAACTCATGGGATGATACATGTTGATGTATGTAGGTCCCCTGTCTACACATGCCAGGACTGGTTCTTTGTACTTCATTACATTCTCTGATAATCTCTCAAGATTCAGACATATGTTCCTGTTGAAACATGAGTCCGAGCCTTTTGAGATATTCACAGAATATAAGCGAGAAGTAGAGAACCAGATATAAGGGTATAAGTATTATGTCCTATGATGAGATCAAGGAGGAGAATACTTGAGCACGAAAATCCTGGATTATTCTAAAGGAGAATGAGATTCTCTCTCAGCATTACTCCTCTGTATACACCATAGCACGATGGTATATCAGGGCGGAGCAATCACACCCTATATGATATGGTGTGCTCTATGATGAGTACTACTGAGTTTTTCCTATTGGGTGTTATGCGCTTATGAAGCTGCATACCTATTGAATAGGATTCGAATCAAATCAGTTGCCTACCACTTCATATATGATATGGAAGGGGAAGAGCCCATATCTTAAGTTAGTTAAGATTTGGGGTTAACCGGCCTATGTCTAAAAGCAAAATCCGGACAAGCTCGAGGCAAGGTCTGTTATGTAGAACTGGAAGTGTTCCAGCTATACAAACTACAGCAGATGATTTGAAAGAAACAAAGGATTCGATAGTTGCCAACGAACCTCAGCCTCTCCGCCGATCTAGTAGGGTTCCTCACCCACCTGAGAGATACTTCTGTTTCTCTATGACAGTGGGAGCGAGGATTGCATCATGAGATGATGACCCAACTAGCTTCGAGCTGGCCATCAGGAGTGAGACTCTGTAAGAATGGCTGGATGTTTATCGATCTGAGATGGAATCCTTATACACCGACAAAGTATGGACTTTAGTTGCTATATCTGAAGGGTTAAATTCCCATCAGGAGCAGGTATATCTTGAGAAGATTACTTGGTGTACATGGAAAAGTTGAGACTTTCAAAGCTAGACTTGTTAAAGGTTTTCGTCATTGACCAGGCGTGGATAATGATGAAACCTTTTCAAGTAGCTATGCTTAAGTCCATCCAGATCCTACTTGTCACGGCTACATACCATTAATACGATATCTGGTGGTTGGGTGTCGTGACTGCTTTTCTAAATGATGTTTTAGAAGAGTGTGTCTATAAGTACACAGCCAGAGGGCTTCGTAAACAGTGGGAGCAGCGGAAACGTGTGCAAGATGTTTTATATGATAAAGCAGGCATCGCGGAGTTGGAACATCTGTTTTGATGAAGCGGTCAAAGAAGTTGACATCATCAAAATGGTAGATGAACCTTGTACAAACAAGAAGGTAGTAGGGAGTATGGTGACGATCCTCGTAGAGCACGTGGATGACATACTCTTGATAGGGAAGGAGTTTCCTATGCTACGCTCGATCAATCTCCGCTTATCACAATGATTCTCCATATAGGATTAAAGTGATACCTACTAACTCCTGGATTTTGGATCTATGAGATAGATCTAAATGGATGTTAGGATTCTTACTTGTCGAAGTGAGATGGTATCACATGATCCTGGGGAGAATCGCTGGAAGGGTTCCAGGGTGATAAAGACGACTGAGTGTCAGTCACAGGCATTGTCTTAACTCTTAGTAAAGGGACGGTATATTGGAAGAGTTCCAAGATAGATACCGTGACATACTAGACGAAAAAGGCTGGATACATCGCTACTTAAGATGCTACCCTAGAAGCTGTTTGGGTGTATATTGGTTCATGAGATGAACTACGTTCCTACCATTGTGAGACAATGGAGTTGTGGCTTATGCCAAGGAACGCCGGTCCCATCAGTGATCCAGACATATTCTAAGGCAGTATCACCTAATCATGGAGATAGTTGATCTCCAGGGAGATCGAGGTTTGGAGAGTAGACTCAGAGGACAACACAGCGGATCCACTCACAAAGGCCTGTTCCCAGAGAGAGACTTTTAATGGGATGGTTGAGTATGAGATACTGCAACCACTGCTACAGATGGCCCTAGTGCAAGTGGGAGATTTTTAGTTATATGTATGCCCTAGAGGCCATTACTGTACATGGGATGTATATTGTAGTGGATGCTGGGACATATATAGGGAGGACTTTCTTGCTCGACATGATAGTATGCTATCTGGTTGAACTTTACCTTAACGTGTATACTGATTGTCTCTCTGTTACATGTTGGTAAAGCCCTTAGGATCTGTACTTGACTACCTGGACTATGATGCGGATCATACTAGTGGGGACATGGTAGTCCATAAGTACATCCTTCAAAGTCCCTAGTCGTGGGTGTATCGAGACGGGGCATCGATATACCAGAGTAGACTAGCGTGTACCTTCTCGACCCATGTAGATGGGCGATGGATGATCCCATATCCATCGGTGTTTGACATCAGAGGAGATATACGGGTACTCAGTAGAGACTGGGTACACTGGACGGACTCGCCGAGAACTCCCAGATGGTATAATACCTCATGTCAGATGGCAGTTCTCTGGTGACACTGGTACAGAGTAGTCTGTTGACCCGAGATCGTCATAGAGTCTTGTGTGGTTCCCACTGTGCTTTGATTTCCATCTTACCACGTCCAAGAGGGCGTGCAAAACGGTGGTTTTTGGGTACAGTCCCGAGTCACATGGAGGCAATGAGCGATAGGAGGGGATTCGTCTCTCCCGGTATAGGGAGTTGATGTTGCGCTGTGTTCGATTGGCTATAACAGGAAATCCCTGGCCAGGGTTGCTGAGATTTACTGGTAAGTGTTACCAGTAGTTTCTCGAACAGTTATAGACCTCATATCGACACGACTTATTGAGCTATTGGGGTCTGACGTTTACCACCCTTAGGCAAGATATGCGACATATCAGACGATCAGACCGGACTGTACGGTAGTGTTACTGGTCGGATTCACTGGAGTGTGAGCGGGCTTGCTCGTCGATCTTCAGATCGCTCAATACCTGGGTGGCCGTTACGTTTAGCAGACCGCTTGCGGCTTGTGGGTGTTTGATATGATCATCACCTGCTGCCGGCGTATTGACGAGTCTTTAGAGTCTTACACAGAGGTTTCCTGGCTCAAGCGAAACGAAATAGGAGCGCATATGAGATATGTGCGGGACCGAGAATAATACGGTATGTGATACTGTATTTAATTCTCGCGATGTGACATTGATCGGTTATATGCGATATAGCCGGGTTATCGGATCAAGTGTTGATTCGATAAGATGTTACTAATGATACCAGTCGGTTATGTGCGACATGACCGGATCGTTAAATCAAGTGTTGATTTAATGATTTAATGCATAATTATATATTTGATATATTACTTTGCATTAACTAGTATCGGTTCACTTTGAATGGATTTTCTCACTCGGGTGTGCGCATTGCATATGCGATATGATTTTTGTGCACTTGATTGTATCATGTTTGATGATACATATCTTTTATGTTAAGTGTAATGAATTAAACCTAGGTTAAGTAAATGATTAGGCTTTTCTTTTATTCTTTCATTTATCTTTTCATTTTCATTTAAAAGATAATTGAGAAAAGGAAAAAGAAGTCAAAAATGGTGGCTAGTTTTGTTTTCATCATGAAGCATTCATGAAGTGACCATTTTTGTCTCATCTCCTTAACCCTAACCATTCTTTAACCTTGGTCAACTCTCTACACTTAACTTGGGTTATGTTATGATAAGAATGGATTTATTCTTTTCTTTTTAATAATTCATATCATATCATTTCTTCTTCTTCTTCCTTCAACAAAAGAAGAAAACCTTCACTTCAACAATGGCAAGTGATGGAAATGAGTGAGAAATCCAAAACTAAAGTCTACCCATTTCCTATTTCTTCATCCTCTACCTCTTGCCAAGTAGTAGAGTGTGTTTACTTCACAAGTTTCATGACTTGGTGAAGTTGAGAGCTTGATTCATCGATGCTTCGACGTAGATCATCTTCGGCATGGACATCGACGACCTAGCTTGCCCATTCTCCGACGAAGCCGATCCTAGAGCCCGGATTTGATTTGGACAGCGGAGACGACCTCGTTGCGGAGCCGTGGAGGTGGAGGACCGGATCTACAAAGGTTGTATTTCCGTTAAACTTTTAGTTAAGTGTTAACTAGTTAGTTGTTCGCCTAGACATCTAGTTATCGATCCGTACACTAGGGTTTGTAGGCACCATATTTTTGAAATTGCCATGGTTGATGGCTTGGGAGACCTCACTAGAGTGCCTAGGAACCCTACACAAGTGACTGTAGGAGAACCCCATCGTCAAAAGCATCCGTTCGGGTGCTCGCGGCAGCGGTGTTCCGCCTTAGTGCACTTCGTCGACGGCATCTAGGGGTGCGACCGTCTACTAAAGTTTGCGACGAGCATTCGATCACGATGTCGGGAATCTTGTTGAATTGCCCGACTTGATATTGAAAAGAGTTTTCGATGATGAGACTAAAATGCGGGGTTTATAATTGTTAGGCATGCGATGTCTAAGGAATTCATTTGGTTAGGCATGCGATGTCTAAGGAAGTTGCGGATTCCAACTGTTGTAGTTTTACACTTTCTTTTCTGTAACCGTAAGCGTAGTATGTGGTGTATCGCCGGCTTCGTTGCTATACATCAACGACAATAGGGATACGCATAGTTGCTTACGTTGATGATATGAGATATTATGTGTTGCTGTGATATGTTATATTGGATCGTCGTGTTCTGAATAGCCGGGGGTTTTATGTGAGATGAGAGTTTTTCTTTTTCATTCATGTAAAATTCATCTGTATGTAATATTCTTTTATTGGGGCACTTCCGGGCTGAGGATGATGTCACCATTGTATATTATTTACTTTTCCGCATTAGGTAGACCCAAGGCGGGGAGCACAAGTAACCGGGTTCTGGGGTTCAGTGGGAGAGCATCTCGAGGAGTCGAGACCGGGTCTCCTAACCCTAGAATTGGCAGGCTTACTTGCCGCTCTCGTAGGGGTCTAGGGATGTAGGTTTGGCTATTCATTGCGACCGTGGAATCCGTGTTTTATACAGGCTCGTATTAAAAACACGGACGTCCTAGTATATCCAATATTTCATATATGTTCTTCTGCTGCAATGTTCTGTGATGAGATCATATTACTGCCTGAGACGAATGTTTATATTATATATATGAGATATATGTTATATTGCAGATTTCGTTTCAAATGTGATGCTTGTGAAGCATAATAAAATGGGACTTCATTAATGAGATTAATGAAACTAAAAGAAACCTAAAGATGTTGTAGAAACTTGTTTAAAAACTGGTAGCTCTAGTTCTTGCTTTGCATAGCGGTGTTCCTTGTAGAACATCCAGCACCTTATTCGGTAAGGAAAGAGCCGAGATCCCTTCACCGGGAGTGACCTCTTTAGTGAAACTAGCAGATGCTACAAACTCGGTTTGTCTTTTGATTGCTTCTATAGTTCTTGCTTTGTATAGTGATATTTGTGAAATATCCTGCACATTATTCGATGAGGAAAGGGCCGATGATCTTTTCACCGGGAGTGACCCCTTTAGCAAAACTAGAAAAGCCTAAAAAACACTCCATTTAAAAATCACTCGATTCTACAACGATATCAAGTTCATTACGCAAAGGGTTTTCTTAAAAACCTGTCGTAGCCCTCCGTCATTTCAGATAAGTACTACTTAGTATTCGTGCTGCGGTAGTTTGGCATTCGTCAAGGCGTAGTGTACGGTAGCTAACTAGTATTTATCTGCTTATGCATATGATGCAGATTGGATTAGGGTATTTGTATGGCGTTGTTTGGCATTCGTCAAGGGTCGTGCGGGTGGGTTTAATTCAATCAAGAAATGTACGGGTTGAACTTGACTAGTGGACTATGGGTTGTTTGGCATTCGTCAAGGTCATAGAACGTTAGGGGTAAAATATTATTGGGAATTTCAAGTGTTGAAATTTGCAATGAGATTGCATACCTTCTATGAGATAGTTGGATTCCTATACCCGCTGCGAGTAAGAGTTACTCCTGGAAGAGTTTTACACATTACAATTAGCCGATCAAGTAGGTGTCTAGAAAGGTGTTAATGGGGTTACGCCCCTGGAAAAATGAGGTTTACTTTAATTAGGTTCGTGCGAAAGCACGGGGGACCTCCTCAAAGTACCGGCACTGGCCTGGCTGAAAGATTAGCGAACTTGTAGCGTGTAATTAATCCCGGCTAGTCTTTTTTTTTAGAGTTTGAAGGAAGATTTGACTAAAAACAGTGGGAGACATCCTGATTAGATATATTAGATAAGCAATCCAATCTTGCAAGAGCATACACTGAGTGTTTTCTTCTCTATCTCTCCAGGTAGCGACCATATCACGTCTTAATCAAGATAATAATACGGAAGAATTGACCGAACCCGCTTGTTATACTGAGCTGGGGAATGTTGGTCCCGCTCCAACATATAATTGTTATAAGACAGAGCAGGAAATTAGGGAATACCAGATTTCCCGTACCGTCCAAACGAAGAAAGTGCATGTTGATGCATCATCTTCGGGTGTGTTTGTTACAGAGAATTGTTTCTCAGTATCCTTTACGTCCTGGGTATGTGATACCGGATCAGGATCCCGCATATGTAATCTGTTATATGGGCTACAGATAGGTAGAGAACTGAGAACGGGAGATAAGTTTCATGAGATAGAAACGGTGCAAATGTTGCAACCAAGTCTGTTGGTCACTATCACCTTGTATTACCAGAATACATTGATTCTGAACGAATGTTATTAGATACCGAACCTGATATACAACATCATATCAGTCTCTTTATTAGTAAAGAAATGATATAATTTTGTATTGTTGGATAATGTTTTGAACATTTCCTATATCAAGAGTTGATCGGTTCAGGCACGTTATCTAAAAGCATTGACGTTTTAAATCAAACTACAGTTCTTAATATACGGAACACACACAAGAGGAAGAGTTCAGAAATGAACGAATCCTTCTTGAGGCATTGTAGACTAGGTCATATCAATGCGACCCGACTAGCTGAAGTTACATTAAGATGCATATTTAAATTTGTTTGAATTTACATCTTGTGAAACTTGCCGATCATGTCACAAAGATAAGAAGACCACAGCTCTGTTTATTGGAAACAGAGAAAGAGTTAGTGAACTCTTGGGATTGATACATGCTGATGTTTGAAGGTCCCCTGTCTACACATGCTAAGACCGGTTCTTTGTACTTCATTACATTCTCTGATGATCTCTCAAGATTCAGACATATGTTCCTGTTGAAACACAAGTCTGAACCTTTTGAGATATTCACAGAATGTAAGTTAGAAGTAGAGAACCAAAATACGGGTATAAGTATTATGTTCTTTGATGAGATCAAGGAGGAGAATACTAGAGCACGGAATTCCTGGACTATTCTAAAGGAGAATGAGATTCTCTCTCAGCATTACTCCTCCGTATACACCACAGCACGTCGGTGTATCGGGGCGGAGCAATCACACCCTATGTGATATGGTGTGCTCTATGATGAGTACTACTGAGTTTCTTATTTCCTTTTGGAAGCTATGCACTTGAGAAGTTGCATACCTATTGAATAGGGTTCAAATCAAATCGGTTGCCTACCACTTCATATGTGATATGGAAAGGGAAGAGCCCATATCTTAAGTTTGTTAAGATTTGGGGTGTCCGGCCTATGTCTAAAAGCAAAATCCGGACAAGCTCAAGGCAAGGTCTGTTTTGTAGAACCGGAAATGTTCCAGCTATACAAATTGCAGCTGATGATTTGGTAGAACCAAAGGATTCAATAGTTTCCAACGAACCTCAGCCTCTCCGCCGATCTAGTAGGGTTCCTCACCTACCTGAGAGATACTTCGGTTTCTCTATGACAGTGGGAGCGAGGATTGCATCATAAGATGATGACCCAATTTATTTCGAGCTGGCCATCAGGAGTGGGACTCTGTAAGAATGGCTGGATGCTTAGCGATCTGAGATGGAATCCTTATTGTTAGTTATATGTATGCCCTAGAGGCCATTACTATATATAGGATGTATATTGTGGTGGATGCTTGGACATATATAGGGAGGACTTTCTTGCTCGACATGATAGTATGCTATCTGGTTACTCTTTACCTTAACGTGTACACTGATTGTCTCTCTGTTACATGTTGGTAAAGCCCTTAGGATGTGTACTTGACTACCTGGACTATGATGCGGATCATACTAGTGGGGACATGGTAGTCCATAAGTACATCCTTCAAGGTCCCTAGTCATGGGTGTATCGAGACGGGGCATCGATATACCAGAGTAGACTAGCGTATACCTTCTCGACCCATACAGATGGGCGATGGATGATCCCATATCCATTGGTGTTTGACATCATAGATGATATACGGGTGCTCAGTGGAGACTGGGTACACTGGACGGACTCGCCGAGAACTCCCAGATGGTATTATACCTTACGTCAGATGGCAGTTCTCTGGTGACACTGGTACAGGTTAGTTTGTAGACCCGAGATCGTCATAGAGTCTTGTGTGATTCCTACTGTGCTTTGATTTCCCCCTTACCACGTCCAAGTGGGCGTGCAAAACGGTGGTTTTTGGGTACAGTCCCGAATCACATGGAGGTAATGAGCGATAGGAGGGGATTCGTCTCTCCCGGTATAGGGAGTTGATGTTGCACTGTGTTCGATTGGCTATAACCGGAAATCCCTGGCCAGGGTTGCTGAGATTTACTGGTAAGTGTTACCAGTAGTTTCTCAAACTGTTATAGACCTAGTATCGACACGACTTATCGAGCTATTGGGGTCTGACGTTTACCACCCCTAGGCGAGATATGCGACATATCAGACGAACAGACCGGACTGTACGGTAAGTGTTACTGGTTGGATTCACAGGAGTATGAGCGGGCTTGCTCGTCAATCTTCTGATCGCTCAATACTCGGGTGGCCGTTACGTTTAGCAGACCGCTTGCGGCTTGTGGGTATTTGATATGATCATCACCTGCTGCCGGCGTATTGACGAGTCTTTAGAGTCCTACACAGAGGTTTCCTGGCTCAAGCGAAACGAAATAGGAGCACATATGAGATATGTGCGGGACCGAGAATAATACCAATATGTGATACTGTATTCGATTCTTGCGATTTGTGACATTGATCGGTTATATGCGATATAGCCGGGTTATCGGATCAAGTGTTGATTCGATAAGTTGTTACTATTGATATTAGTCGGTTATATGTGATATGACCGGATCGTTAAATCAAGTATTGATTTAATGATTTAATGTATAATTATATATTAGATATATTACTTTACATTGACTAATATTGTTCACTTTAGATGGATTTTCTCACTTGATGTACACAAGTTGTATATGTGATATACTTTTGTGCACAAGATTGTATCATGTTTGATGATACATGCAAACATGAGTGTGTATGATTAAACCATGGTTATCTTAATGGTTAGGGTTTTGATTTACTTATCTATTTATTTTTATTAATTCATTTTAAGGCAAGAATAAAATGGTGGCTAGTTTTTGTTTCTTTCATGAAACTTCATGAAGCTTTGAAGCTTTGACCATTTTGTCTCTTAGCCTTAACCTAACCATTAAAGCTAACCTTAGTTTATTCTCTACACCTAACTATGGTTGCTATATGATAAGATAATTCTTTTTATTCTTATCATAATTCTTTTCTTCTTCTTCTTCTTCTTCAACAATGAAGAAAAGCTTGCTACCATCAATGGCAACATGAGAAAAAGAGTGAGAAATCCAATTCTAAAGTGAACCCACTTCCTATTTCTTCATCCTCTACCACTTGCCAAGTAGTATAGGGTGTTTTCTTCACAAGTTTCATGGCTTTGTGAAGTTGGAGCTTGATCTTGTGTTGCCTCGACGTAGATCATCTTCGGCATCGAAGTCGACGACCTAGCCCGCCTATTTCTCCGATGAAGCCGACGCTAGAGCCCGGGATCCGATGATCGCAGCGAGGGGACTTCATCACGGAGCTATGGAGGTGGAGGACCGGATCTACAAAGGTTGTATTTCCGTTCACTTAGCACTAAAGTAGTTTAGTAGATTGTAGTTTCGCCTAAACTCTAGTTAACGATCCGTATTAAGGTTTCTCGGCACCGGAAAAATTTGAAAATGGCATGGTTGATGCCTTGTGAGACCTTATTAGTGTGCTTAGGAACCCTACAGTGGTATCAGAGCCTAGCTAGAGCCTTAGGCGATGCGTAGACGATGTTAGAAACCCGATCGAACCCCGAAACCCTAAATTTCAACCCTCTCTGGACATTTTTTCAAAACTGGGTTTTTTACAGATTAAAAATTCTTAAAAAATTCAGCAGGAAATTCTAAGAATTACGGTGCAAAAATGACCAAGTAATACGGCTAAAGCGCGGCGGAACCGCGGCAGAAGCTTGGCTTCTGCGGCGGTTCCGCGGCCAAATAATGAGATTAGACTTCTATTTTTGCACAGTAATTTATCTCTTCAGGTGCTGAGTTTTCTGGGAATTTTTAATTTGCACTCAAGAGTTGAGTTTTCTGGGTTGTTTTGGAGCTTCGTGGATTCGATCGGATTGTTTAATCTTGTCTATGTGTTTTCCGGATAATTTTAGAATATGTTAAAAAGTTCGACCGGATATAAATACCCACTTTTTCCCCTGCCGGGAAATTTCCAAGTGTTGGATCTTTCCGTAGTTTAATGACGTTCTAAGTAGTGCAAGTAACGCGATGGTCCCTCTAGAAGACAATAAACCTTAACTCGATTATTTGACCGTCTTGAACTGCCATTTGAACCTTAGGGTTTGGGGTAGTACGGTATGCCACATGTGAGGCGTTGGCTTGACCCTTCTACGGCTGGACCGTCGGTACTGAGGCATGAAGTGAATGTTTTTAAACTTGTTTCATGTGTTGAGCTGTTTCGGGAAAACTTGGGTGTTCGATTGTTCGATCGGAAAGTTTAACATTTTCTAATTATCTGGAATGTGATACAATAATTGGAATTCACAAGTAGTTATGAGATAACTGAATGAATGTTATAAACATAGCAGTTTAGTCTCACTTGATCGGTTGCCACGGAATTTTGATGTGATCAAAAGTCCGTCGCAATCACGTAGCGTACGCGGATACTTGCCGGGTAAACTTAATAGACAGCCTCGCCCCATAGCCCCGACCAAGTGACTGTAGGAGAACCCCGTCGCCGAAAGCATCCGTTCGGGTGCTCGCGGCAGCGGTGTTCCTCCTTGGTGCACTTCGTCGACGGCGTCGGGGGTGCGGCCGCCTACTGAAGTTTGCGACGAGCATTCGATCAGAATGTCGGGAATCCTGTTGAATTGCCCGACTTGATATTGAAAAGAGTTTTTGATAATGAGACTAAAATGCGGGGTTTATAATTGTTAGGCATGCGATGTCTAAGGAATTCATTTGATTAGGCATGCGATGTCTAAAGAGATTGCGGATTCCAACTGTTGTAGTTTTACACTTTCTTTTCTGTGACCGTAAGTGTAATATGTGCTATCGCCGGTTTCGTTGCTATATGTCAATGACAATTGGGATACGCATGTTTACTTACATTGATGACATGTGATGTTATGTGTTGCTGGATATGTTATATTGGATCGTCGTGTTTGAATAGCCGGTGGATTTTATGTGAGATGAGTGTTTTTCATTTTCATTCATGTAAAAAACTTGTATGTAATATTCTTTTATTGGGGCACTTTTAGGTTGCGGAAGATGTCACCGTTTGTATATTATTTACTTTTCCGCACTAGGATAGACCCAAGGAGGAGGGCACAAGTAACCGGGTTCTAGAGTCCAGTGGGAGACCAACTCGAGGAGTCGAGTCCGGGTCTCCTAACTCTAGAATTGGTAGGGTTGCTTGCCACTCTCGTAGGGGTCTAGGGGTGTGGGTTTGGCTATTCATTGCGACCGTGGAATCCGTGTTTTATACTGGCTCGTATTGAAAACACGGACGTCCTAGTATATCCAATATTTCATATGATATTTTCTGCTGCGATATCTGTGATGTGATCATGTGATGTTCTGTGATAAATACTGTATATAGTATATATGATATATTATATAGACGTTACTTATGTTTTACACCCGCGCTATCCCTGCCCCACTCTGCCGTTAGTTACCTAACCTAACGGTGCACGAGGGGACATCGAGGCGAATGCGGATGGCATAAGTGTACGTCGTATTTATCTGTGATGTTTAGGTACTTAAATGATGGGACTTCATTAATATGAATAATGAAAGTAAAAAGAAACCTAAAGATGTTGTGGAATCGAATTTCAAAAATAAAACAGGTAGCTACAGTTCTTGCTTTGCACAGCGGTATATATGATATATCCTGCACCTTATTCGATGAGGAAAGGGCCGACGATCCCTTCACCGGGAGTGACCCTTTTAGCAATAACTGGCAGATGCTACACACTCGTTTTGTCTTTTGATAGCTTCTATAGTTTCTGCTTTGCACGGTGATATATATGATATATCCCGCACCTCATTCGACGAGGAAAGGGCCAACGATCCCTTCACCGGGAGTGACCCCTTTAGCAAAACTAGAAAAGCCTCAGAAACACTCCATTTTAAAATCATTTGATTCTGCAACGATATCAAGTTCATTACGCAATAGGTTTTCAGAAAAACCTGTCGTAGCCCTCCGTCATTTCAGATAAGTCCTACTTAGTATTCGTGCTACGTTTGTTGACCTCCGTCAAGGCGTAGTTTGCGGTAGCTAACTAGTATTTATCTGCTTATGCATATGATGCAGATTGGATTAGGGTAGTTGTGCGGCCTTGTTGACCTCCGTCAAGGGTCGTGCGGGTGGGTTTAATTCGATCAAGAAATGATGGGTTGAACTTGACTAGTAGCCTATGGTTTGTTGACCTCCGTCAAGGTCATAGGACGCTAGGGGCAAAATTATCGGGAATTTCAAGTGTTGAAATTTGCAATGAGATTGCATACCTTCTATGAGATAGTTGGATCCCGATACACACTGCGAGTAATTGTTACTCCTGAGAGAGTTTTACACATTACAATTAGCCGATCAAGTAGGTGTCTAGAAAGGTGTTAACGAGGTTACGCCTCTGGGAAAACGAGGTTTACATTAATTAGGTTCGTGCGAAAGCACGGGGGACCTCCCTCAAAGTACCGACACTGGCCTGGCTGAAAGATTGGCGAACTTGTAGTGTGTAATTAATCCCGGCTAGTCTTTCCTTTTAGGGTTTGAAGGAAGATTTGATAAAAACAGTGGGAGCCATCCTGCTAGATAAAATAATAACCAATCTGATCTTGCAAGAGCGCACGCAGAGTGTTTTCTTCTCTCTCTCTCCTGGTAGCGACCATGTCACGCCTTAACCAAGATAATAATACGGATGTATTGACCGAACCCGCTTGTTATTCTGAGCTGGGGAACGTTGGTCCCGCTCCAACTTATAATTGTTATAAGACAGAGCAGGAAATTGGGGAATACCAGATTTCCCGTACCGCCCAAACGAAGAAAGTGCATATGATGCATCTTCTTTGGGTGTGTTCATTACAAAGAACTATTTCTCTGTATCATCTACGTCCTGGGTATTTGATACCGGATCAGGATCGCAGATATGTAATCTGTTACATAGGGCTACAGAAAGGTAGAGAACTGAGAACGGGTGATAAGTTTCATGAGACAGAAAACGGGGCAAGTGTTGCAGCCAAGTCTGTTGGTCACTGTCACCCTGTATTCCAAATACATTGATTCTGAACAAATGCTATTAGATACCGAACCTGATATACAAAATCATATCCGTCTTGAGGTATTGTAGACTGGGTCATATCAATGCGACCCAACTAGCTGAAGTTACATAAAGATGCATATTTAAATCAGTTTGAATTTACATCTTATGAAACTTGCCAGTCATGTCACAAAGATAAGATGACCATAGCTCCGTTTACTGGAAACAGAGAAAGAGTTAGTAAACTCTTGGGATTGATACATGTTGATATATGTAAGGTCCCCTGTCTACATATGCCAAGACCGGTTCATTGTACTTCATTACATTCTCTGATGATCTCTCAAGATTCAGTCATATGTTCCTGTTGAAACACAAGTCCGAACCTTTTGAGATATTCACAGAATATAAGTTAGAAGTAGAGAACCAATACGGGTATAAGTATTATGTCCTTTGATGAGATCAAGGAGGAGAATACTTAAGCACGGAAATCCTAGACTATTCAAAAGGAGAATGAGATTCTCTCTCAGCATTACTCCTCCGTATACACCATAGCACGTTGGTATATCGGGGTGGAGCAATCACACCCTATATGATAAGGTGTGCTCTATGTTGAGTATTACTGAGTTACCTATTTCCTTTTGGGAGTTATGCACTTATGAAGTTGCATGCCTATCGAATAGGGTTCCAATCAAATCAGTTTCCTACCACTTCATATGTGATATGGAAAGGGGAGAGCCCATATCTTAAGTTAGTTAAGATTTGGGGTTGTCCGGCCTATGTCTAAAAGCAAAATCCGGACAAGCTCGAGGCAAGGTCTGATATGTAGAACTGGAAATGTTCCAGCTATACAAACTGCAGTTGATGATTTGAAAGAACCAAAGGATTCAATAGTTACCAACGAACCTCAGCCTCTCCGCCGATCTAGTAAGGTTCCTCACCCGCCTGAGAGATACTTCGGTTACTCTATGACAGTGGGAGCGAGGATTGCATCATGAGATGATGACTAAACTAGTTTCGAGCTGGCCAAAAGGAGTGGGACTCTGTAAGAATGGCTGGATGCTTAGCGATCTGAGATGGAATCCCTATACACCAACAAAGTATGGACTTTGGTTGCTATATCTGAAGGGTTAATCCCCATCAGGAGCAAGTATTTCTTGAGAAGATTACTTGGTGTACATGGAAAAGTTGAGACTTTCAAAGCTAGACTTGTTAAAGGTTTTCGTCATCGACCAGGCGTGGATAATGATGAAACCGTTTCCAGTGGCTATGCTTAAGTCCATCCAGATCCTACTTGCCACGGCTATATACCATGACTACAATATCTGGCGGTTGGGTGTCATGACTGCTTTTCTAAATGATGTTTTAGAAGAGAGAGTCTATAAGTACACAGTCAGAGGGCTTCGTAAACAGTGAGAGCAGCGGAAACGTGTACAAGATGCTTTATAGGATAAAGCAGGCATCGCGGAGTTGGAACATCTGTTTTGATGTAGTACTCAAATAGTTTGACTTCATCAAAATGGTAGATGAACCTTGTATATACAAAAAGGTAGTAGGGAGTATGGTGGCGATCCTCGTAGAGTACGTGGATGACATACTCTTGATAGGGAAGTATTTTCTTATGCTACGCTCGATCAATCTCCGCTTATCACAATGATTCTCCATATAGGATCAAAGTGATACCTCCTAAATCCTGGGTTTTGGATCTATGAGATAGATCTAATTGGATATTAGGATACTCACTAGTTGTAGTGAGATGGTATCAATCGATCCTGGGGAGAATCACTGGAAGGGTTCCAGGGTGATAAGGACGACTGAAAGTCAGTCACAGGCATTGTTTTTACCCTCAGTAAAGGGACGGTATGTTGGAAGAGTTCCAAGCTAGATACCGTGGCTAACTAGACGATAAAGGCAAAATACATCGCTACTTAAGATGCTACCAAAGAGGCTGTTTGGGTGTATATTGGTTCATGAGTTGAACTACGTTCCTACCATTGTGAGACAATGGAGTTGTGGCTTATGCCAAGGAACGCCGGTCCCATCAGTGATCCAGACATATTCTAAGGCAGTGTCACCTGATCATGGAGATGGTTGATCTCCAAGGGATCGAGGTTAGGAGAGTAGACTCAGAGGACAACACGGCGGATCCACTCACAAAGGCCTTTTCCCAGAGAGAGACTTTTATGGGATGGTTGAGTATGAGATACTACAACCACTGCTATCAGATGGCCCTAGTGCAAGTGGGAGATTGTTAGTTATATGTATGCCCTAGAGGCCATTACTATACATAGGATGTATATTGTGGTGGATGCTTGGACATATATAGGGAGGACTTTCTTGCTCGACATGATAGTATACTATCTGGTTACTCTTTACCTTAACGTGTACACTGATTGTCTCTCTGTTACATGTTGGTAAAGCCCTTAGGATGTGTACTTGACTACCTGGACTATGATGCGGATCATACTAGTGGGGACATGGTAGTCCATAAGTACATCCTTCAAGGTCCCTAGTCATGGGTGTATCGAGACGGGGTATCGATATACCAGAGTAGACTAGCGTATACCTTCTCGACCTATACAGATGGGCGATGGATGATCCCATATCCATTGGTGTTTGACATCAGAGATAATATACGGGTGCTCAGTGGAGACTGGGTACACTGGACGGACTCGCCGAGAACTCCCAAATGGTATTATACCTTACGTCAGATGGCAGTTCTCTGGTGACACTGGTACAGGTTAGTCTGTAGACCTGAGATCGTCATAGAGTCTTGTGTGATTCCCACTGTGCTTTGATTTCCACCTTACCACGTCCAAGAGGGCGTGCAAAACGGTGGTTTTTGAGTACAGTCCCGAATCACATGGAGGCAATGAGCGATAGGAGGGGATTCGTCTCTTCCGGTATAGGGAGTTGATGTTGCACTGTGTTCAATTGGCTATAACCGGAAATCCCTGGCCAGGGTTGCTGAGATTTACTGGTAAGTGTTATCAGTAGTTTCTCGAACTGTTATAGACCTCGTATCGACACGACTTATCGAGATATTGGGGTCTGACGTTTACCACCCCTAGGCGAGATATGCGACATATCAGACAAACAGACCGGACTGTACGGTAAGTGTTACTGGTTGGATTCATAGGAGTATGAGCGGTCTTGCTCGTCGATCTTCTGATCGCTCAATACCCAGGTGGCCGTTACGTTTAGCAGACCGCTTGCGGCTTGTGGGTATTTGATATGATCATCACCTGCTGCCGGCGTATTGACGGGTCTTTAGAGTCCTACACAGGGGTTTCCTGGCTCAAGCGAAACGAAATAGGAGCACATATGAGATATGTGCGGGATCGAGAATAATACCAGTATGTGATACTGTATTCGATTCTCGCGATTTGTGACATTGATCAGTTATATGCGATATAGCCGGGTTATCGGATCAAGTGTTGATTCGATAAGTTGTTACTATTGATATTAGTCGGTTATATGTGATATGACCGGATCGTTAAATCAAGTATTGATTTAATGATTTAATGTATAATTATATATTAGATATATTTTTTTACATTGACTAATATTGTTCACTTTAGATGGATTTTCTCACTTGATGTACACAAGTTGTATATGTGATATACTTTTGTGCACAAGATTGTATCATGTTTGATGATGCATGCAAACTTGAGTGTGTATGATTAAACCATGGTTATCTTAATGGTTAGGGTTTTGATTTACTTATCTATTTATTTTTATTAATTCATTTTAAGGCAAGAATAAAATGGTGGCTAGTTTTTGTTTCTTTCATGAAACTTCATGAAGCTTTGAAGCTTTGACCATTTTGTCTCTTAGCCTTAACCTAACCATTAAACCTAACCTAAGTTTATTCTCTAGACCTAACTATGGTTGCTATATGATAAGATAATTCTTTTTATTCTTATCATAATTCTTTTCTTCTTCTTCTTCTTCTTCTTCTTCTTCAACAATGAAGAAAAGCTTGCTACCATCAATGGCAACATGAGAAAAAGAGTGAGAAATCCAATTCTAAAGTGAACCCACTTCCTATTTCTTCATCCTCTACCACTTGCCAAGTAGTATAGGGTGTTTTCTTCACAAGTTTCATGGCTTGGTGAAGTTGGAGCTTGATCTTGTGTTGCCTCGACGTAGATCATCTTCGGCATCGAAGTCGACGACCTAGCCCGCCTATTTCTCCGATGAAGCCGACACTAGAGCCCGGGATCCGATGATCGCAGCGAGGGGAATTCATCACGGAGCTATGGAGGTGGAGGACCGGATCTACAAAGGTTGTATTTCCGTTCACTTAGCACTAAAGTAGTTTAGTAGCTTGTTGTTTCGCCTAAACTCTAGTTAACGATCCGTATTAGGGTTTCTCGGCACCGGAAAAATTTGAAAATGGCATGGTTGATGCCTTGTGAGACCTCATTAGTGTGCCTAGGAACCCTACACTTATACACCAACAAAGTATGGACTTTGGTTGCTTTATCTGAAGGGTTAAATCCCCATCAGGAGCGAGTAAATCTTGAGAAGATTACTTGGTGTACATGGAAAAGTTAAGACTTTCAAAGCTATGCTTAAGTCCATCCAGATCCTACTTGCCACGGCTACATACCATGACTACGATATCTGGCGGTTGAGTGTCATGACTGCTTTTCTAAATGATGTTTTAGAAGAGAGCGTCTATAAGTACACAGCTAGAGGGCTTCGTAGACAGTGGCAGCAGCGGAAACGTGAGCATGATGTTTTATATGATAAAGCAGGCATCGCGGAGTTGGAACGTCTGTTTTGATGTGGTAGTCAAAGAGTTTGACTTCATCAAAATGGTAGATGAACCTTGTATATACAAAAAGGTAGTAGAGAGTATGGTGGTGATCCTCGTAGAGTACGTGGATGACATATTCTTGATAGGGAAGGAATTTCCTATGCTACGCTCAGTCAATCTCCGCTTATCATAAGGATTCTCCATATGGGATCATAGTGATACCTCCTGAATCCTGGGTTTTGGATCTATGAGATAGATCTAATTGGATATTAGGATACTCTCTAGTTGTAGTGAGATGGTATCAATCGATCCTGGGGAGAATCACTGGAAAGGTTCCAGGGTGATAAGGACGACTGAATGTCAGTCGCAGGCATTATCTTTACCCTCAGTGGAGGGACGGTATGTTGGAAGAGTTCCAAGCTAGATACCGTGACTTACTAGACGATTAAAGGCAAGATACATCGTTACCAAGGATACTACCAAAGAGGCAGTCTGGATATATAAGTTCATGAGATGAACTTCGTTCCTACCAATGTGTGACAATGGAGTTGTGGCTTATGCCAAGGAACCTCCGTCCCATCTGAAATCCAGATATAATTCTTAGGCAGTATCACCTGATCATGGAGATGGTTGATCTCCAGGGAGATCGAGGTTAGGAGAGTAGACACAGAGGACAACAGCGCGGATCCACTCACAAAGGCTTTTTTCCCAGTAGAGACTTTTATGGGATGGTTGAGTATAGATACTTCAACCGCAGCTAATTGTTGGGTATGCGATACCACAACAGATGGCCCTAGTGCAAGTGGGAGATTGTTAGTTATATGTATGCCCTAAAGGCCATTACTGTACAGACGATGTATATTGTAATGGATGCTTGGACATATATAGAGAGGACTTTCTTGCTCGACATGATAGTATGCTAACTAGTTGTGCTTTATCTTAACATGTACTCCGATTGTCTCTATATTACGTGTTGATAAAGCCCTTAGGATATGTACTCGACTACTGGGACTATGATGAGATCATACTAGTGGGGCCACGGTAGTCGACGAGTACATCCTATAACTGTTCCTAGTCGAGGGTGTATCAAGACAGGGCATCGATGCACCAGAGTAGACTAGCGTATACGCATCTTGACCCATATGATGGGCAATGGATGATCCCATATCCATCGGTGTTTGACATCAAGGATGGTGTACGGGTGCTCAGTGGAGACTGGGTACACTGGACGGACTCGTCGAGAACTCCCAGATGGTATTATACCTTACGTCAGATGGCAGTTCTCAGGTGACAGTAGTACAGAGTAGTCTGTTGACCCAAGATCGTCATAGAGTCTTGTGTGATTCCCACTGTGCTTTGATTTCCATCATACCACATCCAAGAGGGCGTGCAAAAAGGTGGCTTTTGGGTACAGTCCCGAATCACATGGAGGCAATGAGCGATAGGAGGGGATTCGTCTCTCCGGTATAGGGAGTTGATGTTGTGCTGTGTTCGATTGGGTATAACCGGAAATCCCTGGCCAGGGTTGCTGAGATTTACTGGTAAGTGTTATCAGTAGTTTCTCGAACTGTTATAGACCTCATATCGACATGACTTATCGAGCTACTGGGGTCTGACGTTTACCACCCCTAGGCGAGATATGCAACATATCAGACGACGAGACCGGACTGTACTGGAGTGTTACTGTTTGGATTCACAGGAGAATGTACAGGCTTCCTTGTTGATCTTCTGAGCGCTCAATACCTGGGTAGCTGTTAAGTTTAGCTGACCGCTTGCAACTTGTGGGTGTTTGATATGATCATCACCTACTGCCGGCGTATTGACGATTCTTTAAAGTCCTACACAGAGGTTTCTTGACTCAGGAAAAACGGAGTAGGGGCACGTATGTGATATGTGCGGGACCGAGGATAATGCGATATGAGATACCGTATTCTATTCTCGCGATATTTGATATCAGCCGGGTCATCGGATCAAGTGTTGATTCGATGAATCGGTACGGATAAATATTAGTCGGTTATATGCGATATAGCCGGATTGTCAGATCAAGTGTTGATTCGATAATTTAATGTATAATAATATATATGATATATTAAATTACATTAACTAATATTAGCTCACTAAAAGATTTTTTTCTCACTCGGGTAATACATTGATATATCTGCGATATATGTTAATTGTATTATTTTCTTTTGTTACAATAAATATTATATATCTGATATATAATATTATAACATGATATGATAACTAATGCAACATGTTTAGTAGAGATTAAACAAGATTAGGGTTTGATTTGGGTTACTGCTTTCTAGATGTTTCTAGAAGGTTTTCTTTTGTTTTTGCAAAGATATTTTCAAGTGACTCATTCTTAATCTAACCCAAATCCTAGCCTTGGTTAATTCTCTACAAAGGTTTAGTCAACCATGGTTGCATTATTGATCATCTTTATCCTTTTATTATTCATCACAAAAGGTTTGATATTCATTTTTATTCATTCTTCTTCTTCTTCTTCCTTTGCAAAGCTTTCTTGCTTTGATATTTGTGAGAAATAGAAAACAAATGAGAGCAAAAATCCTACTTCATCATCCTCATCTATCCTTGCCATTTAGATGAGGGTGTTCACTTCATTTAGTGAGTGTTAGCTTGTGTTAATGAAACTTTAAGGTAGATCATCTTTGTATCGAATATCGGAAGCAAGACTGCATCTTTCTCTTCGTGGAACCTCTCGAGAGTCCGGAACACGATGATCGCAGTGAAGGGACTTCAACACGGAGCTTAAGAAGTGAAGGACCGGATCTACAAAGGTTGTAATCCCTCTCACTTAGTGTTAAAGAGTTTAACATGCTAGTTTTCGCCTAAACCCTAGTTTAAAGATCCGGCTTTGGGTTGTTCGGCACGGCTAAAATTTTAATCGGGCATGGTTGATGCCTCGTAGAACCTTGTGAGCATGCCTAGCAACCCTACAATAGCACCCCCAGGCTGTGATATGCGATATATCAGACGAAGAGACCGGACTGTACGGTAATGTTACTGATTGGATTCGCAGAAGTACGAGTAGGCTTGGTTGTTGATCTTCTGATCGCTCAATACCCGGGTGGCCGTTACGTTTAGCAGACCGCTTGCGGCTTGTGGGTGTATGATATGATCATCACCTACTGCTGGCGTATTGACGAGTCTTTAGAGTCTTACACAGTGGTTTCCTGGCTCAAGCGAAACAGAGTAGGAGCACATATGTGATATGTGCGGGACCGTGATTAATACGTGTATGTGATACCGCATTCTATTCTCACGATATGTGATATCGGTTGGTTATATATGATATAACCGGTTTATCGGATTAAGTGTTGATTCGATAAGTAGATTCATATGATATTAGTCGGTTGTATATAATATAGCTGGATTATTAAATCAAGAGTTGATTTAATAATTTAATGTATTAATATATATTTGATATATTACATTACATTAACTAATATTAGCTCACTTACGTATTCATTTTTCTCACTTGATGATACATTAATATATATGTGATATATGTTAATTGTATTATTTTCTTTTGTTCACACTTATATATATGTGATATATATCATTGTGACATGCTAGGTTACACATGCAACATATATGTATGAGACTTATACCATGCTAGGGTTTATGTTTGTGTTTTATTTATCATTAAGTAATTCACAAAACATTTGGAATTAGTCATGTATAAGCTTGTAGAAGCTTATGGATACATTGACTTATTCAATTTGTTTGTCTAGCTTAAGATATTTGTTAACCCAACCCTTAACCTTAGACTATGGTTTATTCTTTACATGAGTTAGGCATGACACTAACTCACCCATGGTTGCAATTCTAACCTCACTCTCTTATGAGTTCATTCATCTCTTCATCACTTCTTCTTCCTCAAGAGAAAAAGCTTGCTAGTTTTTTCTAAGTGATGAAACCTTATGAGAAAAATAAATCTAAAGTGAGCCCACTTCCTACTTCATCATCCTCTACTATTAGATATTTAGTATAGGGTGTTTGCTTCACTAATTCCACAATTAGTGAAGGGGTAGCTTGGGTTAGTGTCTCCTCGACGTAGATCATCTTCGTCCTCGAAGACTTCGATGCAAGCTTGTTCGTTTCTTCATAGGAGCCTCTCTAGAGTCCGGAAGTTCGTGATCACAGCGAAGGGACTACTACATGGAGCTATTGAAGTGAAGGACCGGTCTACAAAGCTTGTATTCCTTGTTCAGTTTAGATGTAAAGTTTTTGCATAATGTTTCGTCGGATTTTCTAGTAGCGATTCTAGGGTTAGGGTTTACTAGAACGGCAATTTTTTAAAATATGGTATGGATGATGCCTCCCGAAAACTTGCTGCCACGCTATACAACCCAACAGTGGTATCAGAGCCATACTATAAAATTAGACGATGTTTGCTAGGATTACGAAACCAAAACTACTCCGAAAAACCCGATACGATAACTTAGTTTCTGTCGATTTTAAAAAGTCTTCAATTTTTTTTTAAAAACTGCAGAATGTTGTATGTGATATAACATGAACACCAAGAAAATTTGAGGGGGTTTATGCAAAAATGGCCGGCCACATAGGGCTAAAATCCGGTGTGCTCGGGTCATTTGTGGAGTTTTGGCTTCAAATTTTCAGGGTGTTCCAGTCTCTAGGTTTTAGGATTTCAGGTGTTGTTTGTTTTTGCTAAATTTTCATGTGATGTTACCTTTCTGCAAAAGCAACTCAGAGTGTTTCGTAATCGTAATTCTAACATGTATTCGGGTTATTTAGACAATGTTAAAAAGTTTGAACGGATATCAATAACCCAATTTTTCCCCGCTGGAAATTTTTTCAAGAGTTGGATTTTTCCGAGTTTAAAATTTTCAGAAAAACTTGCAAGCGATTCTTTAGACCCACTAGAAGAACGAAACCCTAACTCGATTATGTAACCGTCAGAGCCTCCATCAAACCTTAGGGTTTGTGGTAGTTCAGCGGTGCTACATGTGAGGCATTGGTTGACCCTTCTACGGCTGGTTCATAGGAGCTGTGGCAGTTTCTGGGTACTTTTGAACTCCGTTCAAGTGTTGAGCCTGTTGGGAAATTTTGGGTAATTGCTTATTCGATCGAAAAGTTTAATTTCATCTAGCTATCTGTGATTGTGATACAATATTTGGAATCCACATAATTGGTTATGAGATAACTAGTTTGAATTTTATAAATCTAGCAGTTTAGTCTCATTTGATCGGTTGCCACGGAATTTTGATGTGGATCAAAAGTCCGTCGCAATTTCGTACTGTACGCGGATACTTGCCGGGTAACCTTACTAGATAGCCACTCTGCATAGTCTCGACAAAGTGACTGTAGGAGAACCCCGTTACCAAAAGTATCCGTTCGGATGCTCGCGACCGCGGTGTTCCGTCATAGTGCACTTCGTCGATGGCATCGGGGGTGCGGGTGCGGCCGTCTACTAAAGTTTCCGATGAGCATTCGATCTGGTTATCAGGAATCTTGTTGAATTACCCGACAGGTTATTAGAAAGCTTTTTCAATATCGAGACTAAAATGCGGGGTTTATAATTGTTAGGCATGTGATATCTAAGGAATTCATTTGGTTAGGCATGAAATCCAAAGTATGTGATACATTGGGTTTATGATGTCTACAGTGGTTGCGGATTCCAACTGTTGTATTTTTTCACTTTCTTTTCTGTGACCGTAAGTGTAATATGTGGTGTATCGCCGGTTTCGTTGCTATATGTCAACGACAATTGAGATACGCATATTTACTTACGTTGATGACATGTGATGTTATATGTTGTTGTGATATGTTATATTGGATCGTCGTGTTTTGAATAGCCGGGGGTTTTATGTGAGATGAGGGTTTTTATTTTCATTCATGTAAAATTCATTGTATGTAACATTCTTTTATTGGGGCACTTCCGGGTTGAGGATGATGACACCATTGTATATTATTTACTTTTCCGCATTAGGATAGACCCAAGGCAAGGAGCATAAGTAACTGGGTTCTAGGGTCCAGTGGGAGACCATCTCGAGGAGTTGAGACTAGGTCTCCTAACTCTAGAATTGGTAGGGTTGCTTGCCGCTCTCGTAGGGGTCTAGGGATGTGGGTTTGGCTATTCATCACGACCGTGGAATCCGCGTTTTTACTGGCTTAAATAAAATACGGAATTCCTAATACATCCAATATTTCATATGCGATTCTTCTGCTGCTGATATTTTGTGATGTGATCACTTGATATGTTCTGAGATGAATGCCTATATTATATATATGAGATATAATTAATATTGTTGCTTTCGTTTCTTATGTGATGCTTGGGAAGCATATAATTGACGAGAATTCATTAATGAGATTAATAAAATAAAAGAAACCTAAAAGATGTTGTAGAAACTTGTTTTAAAAACTGGTAGCTCTAGTTCTTGCTTTGCATAGCGGTATTCCTTGTAGAATATCCAGCACCTTATTCGATAAGGAAAGAGCCGAGATCCCTTCACCGGGAGTGACCTCTTTAGCGAAACTAGCAGATACTACAACCCACTCGGTTTGTCTTTTGGTTGCTTCTATAGTTTTTGCTTTTCATAGTGGTATTTGTGAAATATCCTGTACCTTATTCAATAAGGAAAGAGCCGAGATCCCTTCACCGGGAGTGACCTTTTTAGCAAAACTAGTAAAAGCCTCAAAAACACTCCTTTTAAAATTCACTCGATTCTACAACGATATCAAGCTCATTACGAAAAAGGTTTTCTTAAGAACCTGTCGTAGCCCTCTGATATTTCAGATAAGTAGTATTTAGTATTCGTGCTGCGTTTGTTGGCTTTCGTTAAGACGTAGATGCGGTAGCTGATTAGTGCTTATCTGCTTAAGCAAATTATGCGATTGGATTAGGGTAGTCGTACGAATTTGTTGGCTTTCGTCAAGGGTCGTGCAGATGGGTTTAATTCAATCATGATATGTACGGGTTGAACTTGACTAGTAGACTATGGTTTGTTAGCTTTCGTCAAGGTCATATGACGCAAGGGGCAGATATTATCGGGAATTTTAAGTGTTGAAATTTGCAATGAGATTGCATACCTTCTATGAGATAGTTGGATCCCGATACCCACTGCGAGCAAGAGTTACTCCTGGGAGAGTTTTACACATTACAATTAGCTGATCAAGTAGGTGTCTAGAAAGGTGTTAACGGGGTTACGCCCCTGGGAAAATGAGGTCTATTTTAATTAGGTCCGTGCGAAAGCACGGGGAAGCTCCTTCAAAGTACCGACACTGGCCTGGCCGAAAGATTGGCGAACTTGTTGGGTGTAATTAATCCCGGCTAGTCATACCTTTTAGGATTTGAAGGAAGATTTGACAAAAACATTGGGAGCCATCCTGATTAGATAAAATAATAACCAATCTGATTTTGCAAGAGCGCACGCAGAGTGTTTTCTTCTCTTTCTCTCCTGGTAGCGACCATGTCACGCCTTAATCAAGATAATAATAAGGATGTATTGACCGAACCTGCTTATTATACTGAGCTAGGGAACGTTTGTTCCGCTCTATCTTATAACTGTTATAAGTCTGAGCAGGAAATAAGGGAATTTCCGGATTCCCATGCCACCCAATCGAAGAAAGTGCATGTTGATGCATATTCTTCGGGTGTGTTCATTACCAAGAAATGTTTCTCAGTATCCTCTACGTCATGGGTATGTGATACCGGATAAGGATCCCACATATGTAATAGTTACATGGGCTATAGAAATGTAGAGAACTGAGAATGGGTGATATATCTCTAAGTATTAGAGAATAGTGCAAGTGTTGCAGCCAAGTCAGTTGGTAGATATCACCTTGTATTAATACATTAATTCTGAACAAATGTTATTACATACCGAAATGATATACACAATTATATCATGTTCTTTACTGAGTTAAAGAAGGATATATTCTGTATTAGAGGATAATGTTGTGAACATTTTCCTGAATCAAGAGTTGATTCGATCAGGCACGTTAGATAATAGCATATACGTTCTAAATCAAACCACAGTTCAAAGTATCTAGAATACAAACATGAGGAGTAGTTCAGAAATGAACGAATCCTTCTTGAGGCATTGTAAACTAGGTCATATCAATGGGACACGACCAACTAAGTCACATAAGAATGAATATGAGAATATGTTCGAATTTTCATCTTATGATACTTGCCAGTCTTGTCTCAAAGGTCAAATGACCAATACTCCGTTTACTGGAAACAGAGAAAGAGTTATTGAACTCTTGGGACGCATACATGATGATGTATAAGGTCATATGTCTACAAATGCCAAGGTTGGTTATTGGTATTTCATTACATTCATCGACTATCTCTCAAGATTCGGACATATGTTCCTGTTGAAACATGAGTATGAAACTTTTGAGAAATTCAAGGAATATAAGCTTGATGTTGAGAACCAGTCGGGTGGAAGTATTAAATTCCTTCGATATGATCAAGGAGGAGAATACTTGCGCATGGAGTTCCTGGAGTTTGTAAAAGGAGAATGTGATTCTCTCTCAGCTTACTCCTTCGAGTACACCAGAGCACAATGGTGTATCGGGACGGAGGTATCGCACCCTATGAGATATGACGCGCTCTATGATGAGTATTACTGTGTTACTCGTTTCCTTTTAGGTGTTATGCACTTGTGAAGCTGCATACCTATTGAATGGGGTTCCATCCAAATCAGGGCCTACCACTACATATGAGATATGGTGTGGGAAGAGACCTTGTCTTAAATGAGTTAAGATATATGGTTGTTCGGCCTATGTTGAAAGGCAGAATCCGGAAAAGCTCGAGGCAAGGTCAGTTCTGTACAAGTTTGTTAGGATATCCCGAACATTCGCAAGAGAATATCTTCTACCACTCTGAGGAGCAAAAGGTGTTTTTGTTTCTCAACATGTCACCTTTTTAGAAAAGGAATTTCTTGTGAAGAAATTTGTGCTCATGAGGTAGAACTGGAAGTAGTTCCAGCTAAACAAACTAATAGCTGATGATTTGGTAGAACCAAAGGATTCAATAGTCTCCAACGAACCTCAGCCTCTCCGCGAATCTGGTAGGGTTCCTCATCCACTTGAGAGATACTACGGTATTCTTGGTGATAGTGGAAGCAAGGATTGCATCATGGTTGATGAAGGCCCAACTAGGTTCAGGCAGGCCATCACGAGTGGAGACTCTGTGAAAAGGCTGGATGCTATGCGATCAAAGGTAGAATCCAAGTACACCAACAAAGTATGACTTTGCATGTTTCACCTGAAGGGGTAAAACCCATTGGGAGCAAATGGATCTTGAGAAGATTATTGGTGTAAATGGAAAAGTTGACACTTTCAAAGCTATGCTTAAGTCCATCAGGATCAATGCGCGCATTGCGGAGTTGGAACATCTGTTTTAATGTGGCAGTCAAAGAGTTTGACTTCATCAAAATAGTAGATGAACCTTGTATATAAAAGAAGGTAGTAGAAAGTAAGGTTGTCTTCCACGTATTGTACGTAGATGACATACTCTTGATAGAAAATGGTTTTCTATGCTACACTCGGTCAAGCTCCTCTTATCACAATGATTCTCAATAATAGATCTGGATAATACTTGCTACATCTTGTCGATTATGATCTATGGTGATAGATCTAAGTGGATGTTGGGAGTGTCCCAAATCCAGGTACATAAACACCATACTAAAGGGGTTTAGTATGGAAAATTATAAGCATGGTGGTTCTCCTACTTACTCATGGATCACTTTCTCCAAAAAGATGTCTCATGTGACTGATTTGAAGAGAGCTCGTATGCAAGGGATACGCTATGCTTCGGCAGTAGGCTCTATCAGAGTATGCGATGTTATGTACCAGACCGGATGTAGATGACTCTCTAGGTGTAGTGATCAGGAATCAATCGGATCTTGGGAGAATCACTGGAAAGCTGTGGAGGACATTCTTAAGTACTTGAGAAGTACTAAAAGAAAGTTCTTGGTTCGAGCTTCTAAAGTGATAAGGTCGACTGAGAGTCAGTCACATGCATTGTCTTTACCCTCAGTGCAGGGACGGTATGTTGGAAGACTTCCAAGCTAGATATCGTGACATACTAGACGATAAAGGCTGAATACATTGCTACCAATGATACTGCCAAAGTGGCTGTCTGGGCAATTCTTTTTCATGAGATGAACATGGTCCTACCATTGAGCGTCCAATAACTTTTATTGTGACAACAATGGAGTTGTGGTTTTGGCATAGGAACGCAGGTCCCATCAGCGTTACAGACATATTCTGAAGTAAGTATCACCTGATCAAGGAGATGGTTGATCTCCAAGGGATCGAGGTCAGGAGAGTAGACACGAAAGATAACACAGTGGATCCACTCACAAAGGCCATACCCCTAGAGAGACTTTTATGGGATGGTTGAGTATGGGATACTACAACCACTGCTATATTGTTGGGTATTAGATACTACAATAGATGGCCTTAGTGCAAGTCGGAGATTGTTAGTTATATGTATGCCCTAGAGGCCATTACTGTACATGTGATGTATATTGTAGTGGATGCTTGGACATATATAGGGACGATTTTCTTGCTCGACATGATAGTATGCTATCTAGTTGCACTTTATCTTAACATGTACACTTATTGTCTCTCTATTACATGTTGATAAAGCCCTTAGGATGAGTACTTGACTACCAGGATTATGATGCAGATCATACTAGTGGGGACATAGGTAGTCGGTAATTACATCTTTCAAATGTTCCTAGTCGTGGGAGTATCGAGACAAGGCATCGATACTCCAGAGTAGACTAGCGTATACGTTTCTCGACCCATATGATGGGCAATGGATGATCCCACATCCATTGGTGTTTGACATCAGAAAAGGTATACGGGTGCTCAGTGGAGACTGGGTACACTGGATGGACTCGCCGAGAACTCTTAGATGGTATTATACCTATAGTCGGATAGCAGTTCTCTGGTGATACTGGTACAGGTTAGTCTGTAGACCCAAGATCGTCATAGAGTCTTAAGTGATTCCAACTGTGCTTTGATTTCCACTATACCATGGTCAAGAGATCGTGCAAAAAGGTGGTTTTTGGGTACATTCCCGAGTCACATGGAGGCAATGAGCGATAGGAGGGGTTTCTTCTCTCCCGGTATTGGGAGTTGATGTTGCGCTATGCTCGATTGGTTATAGCAGGAAATCGCTGGTCAGGGTTGCTGAGATTTACTGGTAAGTGTTATCAGTAGTTTCTCGAACCGTTATGGACCTTGCATCGGCATGACTTATCAGGCTATTGGGGTCTGACGTTATACCACCCCTAGGCTGTGATATGCGACATATCAGACGAAGAGACCGGACTGTACGGTAGTGTTACTGATTGGATTCGCAGGAGTATGAGCATGCTTGTTTGTTGATCTTCTGATCGCTTAATACCCGGGTGGCCGTTACGTTTAGCAGACCGCTTGCGGCTTGTGGGTGTATGATATGATCATCACCTACTGCCGACGTATTGACGAGTCATTAGAGTCCTACAAAGAGGTTTCCTGGCTCAAGCGAAATGGAGTAGGATCACATATGTGATATGTGCGGGACCGAGATTAATGCGTGTATGTGATGCCGCATTCTATTCTTGTGATATGTGATATCGGTCAGTTATATATGATATAGCCGGGTTATCAGATCAAGTGTTGATTCGATAAGTTGATTCATATGATATTAGTCGGTTGTATATAATATAGCCGGATTATTAAATCAAGAGTTGATTTAATAATTTAATGTATTAATATATATTTGATATATTACATTACATTAACTAATATTAGCTCACTTAAGAATTCATTTTTCTCACTTGATGATACATTAATATATATGTGATATATGTTAATTGTATTATTTCTTTTGTTCACACTAATATATATGTGATATATCATTGTGACATGCTAGGTTACACATGCAACATTTATGTATGAGACTTATACCATGCTAGGGTTTATGTTTGGGTTTTCTTTATCATTATGTAATTCACAAAACATTTGGAATTAGTCATGGATAAGCTTGTAGAAGTTTATGGATACATTGACTTATTCAACTTGTTTGTCTAACTTAAGATATTTGTTAACCCAACCCTTAACCTTAGACTATAGTTTATTCTCTACATGAGTTAGGCATGACACTAACTCCCCCATGGTTGGAATTCTAACCTGACTCTCTCATGAGTTCATTCATCTCTTCATCACTTCTTCTTTTTCCTCAAGAGAAAAAGCTTGCTAGTTTTTTCTAAGTGATGAAACCTTGTGAGAAAAATAAATCTAAAGTGAGCACACTTCCTACTTCATCATCCTTTACTATTAGCCATTTAGTATAGGGTGTTTTCTTCACTAATTCTACAATTAGTGAAGGGGTAGCTTGGGTTAGTGTCTCCTCGACGTAAATCATCTTCGACCATGAAGACTTCGATGCAAGCTTGTTCCTTTCTTCATGGGAGCCTCTTTAGAGTCCGGAAGTTCGTGATCACAGCACAGGGACTACTACATAGAGCTACTGAAGTGAAGGACCGGTCTACAAAACTTGTATTCTTTGTTCACATTAGATGTAAAGTGTTTACATAATATTTCGTCGGATTTTCTAGTAGCGATTCTAGGGTTAGGGTTTACCAGAATGACAATTTTTAAAATATGGCAAGGATGATACCTCCCGAAAACTTGCTGCTGCGCTAGACAACCCAACATATTTTGATATGCTCGGGTGTTCGATTAAACATGTATATTTTATACACGTGCTTTATTCAGACATTTTGGTAATACTAGCTAGTTTGAAAGATAGCCAGATATATGAGCTAGTCTTATATTGCTCTCTTTAGGTATTTTTGTTTTTAACATGAATACGGTATTTATACGAATACATGTATTTGTATGAATACGAGTATTTGTGTCTTGATATAAATACATGTATTTCTTTCTTAATATGAATACGTGTATTTTGTACTTGCGATACAAATATAGTCTTTCTATTTTGGTAGAAATACGTATATATGTATTTATTATAAATACCGGTATATATGGTTGTGTGTGTGTATATGTATATGTGTACACTTGTGAGATGACATCTCTCTTTCTCTTTTCTCTTCTAGTTTTATTTAGATGTGTGTGGGCATGTGACTCACACTAGTAAGTCAAAAACCCACTCACAATATTTAATTTAAAATATATGAAGAGATAAAAAAGAGAGTGTGAGATAATATTTGATCATTATCTTCATCCATTAGCTTCATCTTCATCTTCTTCCTCTTTTATCTTGAGCTTTGAGGGAAAAGAAAGAGAGCATGTTTAGACTAATACTATATCACTAAACATCATTCCTTAGCAAGTATTGATTTTTAATTGCTTCTTAGTTGATTACTAGAAGTTAGAGCTTGAACCGGTATCCTCCGGTGGATCATCTTTGACGTAGGAAGACTCCCGTGCAAGCTCGATCCAAGAACCTTAGGAGCTTAAGATGAGGACCGCAAAAGACCCAAAGGACACGTCTTCAAAGGTAGTAATTCTCAATATAGTATCTAATATCTTTTAGTTATATTAGTTTAGTATTTGGATTCGATTTTTAGGGTTAAAGTTTCTAGTGCTCAAGTAAAATTTACCACATAAGCCGTAGTCATCACGACACGAGCACTATGAACTTACACTGGTATTAGAGCCAACCCAAACACTTAAACTAATTGTAGAAGATGTTAGAGTTTCTAAACCGAAATAACTCCGTATTTGATAAAACATGAATCCAAGTTTCTGTCGAAAATTTTAGAAATTTTTCTGAGCCTCTAATTTTTTTTAAAACAATTGCAGAGTGCTCTTCATAGTATTAGATGATAACCAGAGAAGCACAACACCCTAAGTTTGAGTTTGGACTGCCGGTTTTCTCCAAATCCCCGTTACTGGCGGTTTTCCTATTGGGTCTAGTGTCGTGCTTCTTGTGGTCTCTTGATTGCTTGGATTTAGGGTTTTCGGTATTATTTGATTTTTCCCAGATTTCATATAAGGTTATCTTTGTGTTTGGGCAATACAGAATGTTTCTAAATTGAATTTATAACATCGTAGTTTATCTTTTCATCTGTATATGTGTTTCTAAACGCCGGCTAACTACTATACGTCGATTTGTAGGGGTTGCACATATCTTGTTTGTGTTGTGGTTTTGATTTGGAATAGAAGTGATCGTCATGATTAAATAGTCGGGGGGTTTTACATGTGAGAGAGTGTTTTCTTTTTCATTCATGTAATTATTCGAAGTGATGTAATATTATTCTTTTACGGGGCACTTCCGGATTGAGGTTGTAACCGCCGTGGTATTATTATTTTTCATTACTTGTACCAAGAATAAACCCAAGGTGGGGTGCTCAACTAGCCGGGTTCTAGAATCCAATGGGTGGCCATCTTGAAGAGCCGAGACCAGGTCACCTAATTCTAGAATTGGTAGGGTTGCTTGCCGCACTCGTAGGGGTCTGGGGGTATAGGCTATTGACTATTTATCACGACCGTGGAATCCGTATTTTCGTAAATAGCTTAAACAAAAATACGAAAATCCTAGTATATACTCTATTTCATTTGTGTTGCTTCCGCTTTTTCTGTGTTTGGATATTATTGCGTGAGACGAATGTGATATATACTATATATAAATAAATGTTGCTTATGTTTTGCATCCGTGCTAGTCCTGTCCCCACTCTGCCGTAAGTTAAGCAACGTTACGGTGAAAACTCGAGACTCTGTAGCGAATGCGGATGGCATAAGCGTACGTTCTATTTTTGTCTTTTCTGCAATGATAATTTTAATTGATGAGACCACATTAATCCTAATTAAAGCAAAGAAACAAACCTAATATATGACTTCATTAGAACAATTATAAAACCACTCAGTTTTCTTTAAAAAACTACTTTTAAATGCGGAACCTAAATCGCTCCTTTTAAAAGCTATTTGGTTCCTTCGACGATATCAGGTTCATTATGTTCACGGTTTTCGCCAAAACCAGCCGTAGCCCTCCGTCATTTCAGATAGGTATCCACTAGTATTCAAGCTATGTATTTTGACCTTCGCTAAGGTATAGTGTTTGGTAGCTAGTGAATATTTATCTATAATATAGATAAATGCGTTAATCTAGGACATATGTACAACTATTTTGGCCTTCGTCAAGGGTTACTACAAATTGGTTTAGATTAAGCAGGACAATGACGGGTAGAACTTGATTTGCGACTTATGATATTTTGGCCCTCGTCAAGGTCATAAGCGCTTGGGGAAAAAACCATATCGGAAGTTTCAAACATACAAGAAACTTGCTAGTATTGCATACCTTTTGGAGTGTGGTAGTTTTGGTTGGCTTCCTTCAAAATTATCACACGATGATAGTTGGGTCTTGATTCTACTGTGAGCATCAGATACTTTTCAGGAAAGTTTTTCACTTTACAATTAGCTTATCAAGTAGGTGTCTAGAAAGATGTTTACGGGGTTATGCCTCTTAGAAAACAAGGTTATTTAATTGGGTCTGTGCGAAAGAACGGGGGACCTCCCTCAGAAGTACCAACACTGGCCTGGATGAAGACAAGCGAACTTGTAGGGTGCGATTAATCCCGACTAATTCTTTTTTTAGGGTTTGAAGGAGAATTCGAGAAAACAGTGGGAGCCATCCTGTTTATATAAACTAATAAACAATCTAAATTTGTATGTGTATATGCTGAGTGTTTCTTCTCTCTCTTCTAATTGTAGCAACCATCAAGACTGAACTTAAGTTGCTAGTAGATAAAAACATACTGATAGGGCCGAATTATAAAGATTGGTTACGGCATGTCCAAATAACCCTTACTTATGACAAAGTGGCATATATCCTTACGGCTAAAGCCCCTGTTGTTTCAGGTCCTGATTCCACAGTCGCGGACATTGAGGTTTGTAAGACTTAGGATATTGATTGTGCAAAAACCAAGTGCCCCGTGCTGACCTCCATGGATAATGAACATCAAAGTCGACATGAGAAGATGGACCTAACTTCCATCTTCCTCCATACCAAAGATTTATATGGAGAGAAATCTCGTATCGCAAGATACGAGACCTCGAGCAAACTATTTCAAGCGAGGTTGGCTATCGGTTCATCTGTCGGGGACCACATCCTGAAGATGATCAGTCTCATTAAGGAGCTCGTAGATCTCGGGACTGCGTTAGAGAATGAGTTATATATTGACTTGATTCTACAGTCCCTACCCTCCACCTATGCCCAGTTTATATTGAATTTCAATATGCAACGAAAGGAAGTTACACTTCCAGAACTCCTCAACATATTGAGGATTGCAGAGGGCACCGTGAAAAAATCTTGAAAGTCACCCGCTCTACTTGTTGGGGAGCCTTCTTCCTCTAAATACAAGGCTAAGGCCAACAGGAAGAAGAGGAAAGCCCCCACCAAACAGAAAGGTGGTGTTAATAAGGTGCAGGGGAAGGGAAAGGAAAAGTGTTACGCCCTGCTTTCCGGTGTACGGGGAGGGGACGCGGCGGGCTCCACTACGTATTTACTCCGAAGTAAACACGCTAAGCGTATCTAAACAATATAAAGTAAAATGTACACAAGAGACAGGAGTATAAATGAACATCAACTTTATTTATTAAACATTAGTTTACAGGTACAACTGGAAATGTAAATACAAGTCTGGAATGCAATGCTTAAATAATGGCATGAAAGAAAACATGTACAAGTGACTATAGCTCGGGGTTTTCAGTGTACTGCTCAGGGGTCTGCTCCAAGTGCTCCTGGCCGATCTCGATCTCCAGTGAGTCCGATCCACCTGACAAGTGGGACCTACCCTTTCGTTCGCTGAATCAACATTCCAAAGAATAAGAGAAATAGGAATGTCGTCAGCGAACAATTGCTCGGTAAGTCCCAAAGATGGGCAGAGATAGAATAGAAAGAAAGAGAGTATAACTAGTAATGTTTGATGATAATGTTAACACAGTTGTTTGTAGCTTGATATAGAATATGCCAGTGTATACGAGAGGAGTCCAACTTACACCGTGGACTTTGGTAACCCGTAGTACAAGGCTCCGTCGAAAATACCACGGAACAACGGCATGGATGTATTTACGTCTTTAGTGACCACCTCGTGCCACTTTTACAATGTTCTGTACCAGTCTATTCCTTTATAAACCCCGTAATATTTATTGTATTGATTGTATTGATCGTACTGATTGTATTATATTGTCTTGTAGTAAATGGAAGACTTGCCGTAACCATGATATTAGTAAATGGAATGGATATAAATGGATAGTCATGTAACCAGAGTATATCCATGGTTCGGTTCAGTCATGTTCATATTGTTATAGATTGTAGTCTGGTATAGACGGATTCATGTTGAATTGCAGTTATACTTGAATCATATTCAAGTCAGATTAATTGCAGATTTGACCATGACTCGAACTGAGTCAGACTTTTAAAAAGAATTGAAGTCCTGATTGTTTTGGAGTTATCGGTAACTGCTGCACATGGACGGCAGGATTTATGTATTTTTCTAAGACAATTACCGTGTTGATAACACCGTTGTTAGGTTGTCTACCTTAGATAGGCAAGCACCCACATTCTCCGGCTCTCTGAGGCTCAAGAGAACCGGTCCCTCTTTAACTTATATTTACTAGGGTCCTTATTGTAAATTAATATAACTTGAGGGGGTTTTATGTAAAAATAGTTTTGATATAATTCCAAAATATACCTCAAGTATTTAATTATCATCTTTAGGGTTTTCATAGATGTATATTTTATAAAAGTGAAATTTTCTAGTGAGTAAAACATAGTTTTCATTGTATATGGTATTTTAATGGAAAATTGGAATTTGTATTGGATTGTAATGGTAGTTTCATGAAATGGTGGTTCCTTTGATTTAAAAAACATAGAATATTTGTATAATATATTTAAAATAGATCTTTTGATAATATTCATATATATATATATATATATTTAATAAAAATAATTTTATTTATTTTGTAGAAATCTCATTTTCTTAAAAATTGCATTAAAAATTCCATCGAGATCGAATGCTTCTTGTGGAGGCGAGAATGTGCGATAACCCACACCATCCCGATTGGGGTTCCCCAAAATGGGTTGTAGAGGCACAATTGCAAGGAATTTAATTAACACCCTTTAAAAAAACGGTTTTTAATTGTTTAAGGTATTTATTCGTAAAAGCGTATTTTCTCATAATCTAGATTCCCAAAATGCATCGTGCTATGTCAAAAATATGTGTTGTGATGAGATAGGTCATTATCTCGTGAGTTTTCTAAAGGTAATACGGTTAAATTGAATATTTACAAGTTGTATGTAACATTATGGTATTTTACTGTAAAAGTAAAATAGAAATTGCAACATGAATTATTTTGAGATGAAAATTATTATAATATGTTTATTTATGTTTGTTAAACACTATATGAGAATATGGTATTTAATGGTTTAAGAAAAATGGAAATTTTAAAGAAAAACGAATCGGAAGTCAGAATAACTCCGCTTCCGACGAGTTTTGATAAAGAAAAGTTTTAGAATAGAAATGGAGGAGGGGAAAGGGGAATTATAGGCTACAAAGATAGAGGGAAGAAGGAGGAAGCTCTCAGAACCGTCGGTGCGTCGTTTCGTCGCCGGAATCTCCTCGAAAGATCGTCGGAACTTCGCCCTTTGCTAACTCCACATGCACAACTTGGGACTTGGAAATTTTTGAGAGTTTTTGTAATGAAATTCTGAGTGAGGAGGGGTGAAATGCGGTGTGGTATTTATAGTGAAAATTATTGTTTTGAGGGTTAAAGAATGCAATAAAAATATGCATTAAAATTAGAATTAAAAAGTAAAATTACACTCTCTGGATAATTGCAGAGTAAACAAACAATATGGTGTTAGTAGGGTAGGCGAAGAGGTGTCAGGGGAGAAAATTAGGGACCATCCCTTACGGGGGGTCCGGCGATGCCGGCCGTAGGAGGATTCTCGCCAAACGAAAACTGTTTATCACAGAAAACTGCATTTCAATACCACTCATTCATTATCTGTTTTGTTATAGATCGGTACTATTAACCAGTGTCTGCTCAGTAAATACAGATTACAGGTATCCCTGACACAATATTAGAAACACACTTAAAATCACGGATATAACGTTTGTGAACCGACACTGCAACCGGAACTGCAAACCGATCGATATCCAAAGAGTTATTTTGCAACAAATAAAGTGTACACAATTTTGGTCCAACACATAGCAAGTGTGCACTAGCTCTTTGATGACTTGGGCCTAGGTGTTGGCTACCATGGCACACAGTGGGCATATATGGGGGACAAGAATGTTAAATGCAAAAAGATGTGATGTGATATAAAGCTACATATTTCCCTCCAATCTACTAAGTACAACTCAGGCTTCTACAAAAAAATCAAGCAATACCAGTGGGATTGTCGAGAGAACACAATATCACACAACAAACACGAGCCCAATTGCTTGGAATTGGCCCGGCAACAAGCTTTAGAAATTCGGCCCCACCGGTCCCCCTAGCTCCAATTGTCCCCATTTTTCTGCTGGTGCCGTCACATCAACTCATTTTTATTACTTGTTTACTCTTATTTTGTGCCTATAAAAAGCAGATCAGTAAGCAAGGAAAGGGTCTCATATGTTCATACTTTTAGATACACTTTTAATCTTTATTTTCTTTTTCTTGTACATAGCTAGTTCCCCTTGAGTTCTTTACCTTCTCTTGCTCTTGCAACCTCTATATTGAGCTTGCAAGTTTAAGTTTTGGTTATTGAACTCAAGGGTTGTATCATCACTTGAAGATTAATAAAGCTTTCATTTTTGCACTTTGGGTTCTTAGTATTTCTATTCCTTTCCTTACTTGCAATTTAATTCTTGCCATTAACTTACTTACATTTTATTATCTTGCCATTTACTTACTTGTAATGTTGTTTTATTCTTTTCTTTTATCTTTTCCTTTACTCTTTCTTTTTGTTTTTTTTATGGTTTGTGAATATGGTGTTGTTAGGAAAGAAAACGATATTGTAAGTTAAGGTTTCTTTTCTCATTTTCCTTTGCCCGATATTTTTCTATTTGAACTCCGTCCAAACCTTACGCAAGTGCTCCGTTAGGCACCCTACCCTACCAAGGTATCGGTGTTCCCCAACCGTGACCGGTTACGTTCGGCTTGGCTGGAGGCGAAAGCCAAGAGACAAGAACGGACGGACAAGGGTCAATAAGCTGGATTTCACTAATACCGTGCTTAAGCACTCTAATCCACATTGTTGCCAATTGCTCTAGCTTCAATGGTTAATCTTGGCACAAAGGAATGAGTACGAACTTCACTAACTTACAGTACCTTATCTAATCCTAACAACTTTTACTGTGCATATATACACTCGGGTTAGAAACGAACATTCCGACCCGCGCATTAACTCGTCATAACAAGAACGCAAAATGCACCGTCTCCCTGCGGACGACTTGTACTCATCGCGGCTAGCTACACGCGACGATGTCCTGATTGTGGTTAATTTTAGAACTTTAAATACGATGTGCGAAAGAGCTAACAATCAAATGGCGCCGTTGCCGGGGAGACGATAACGTTTTTATTCTTGTTATTTCGGGTTAATCTTGTGTATATCACTAACACCATTTAAAAAGAAGAAAAACAAACTAAAAAAATCAAAAAATTTCAAAACCAAAACAAAAATTAACATATCTAACTTTTTTTTGTAAAACAAAAATTAACATATCTAACTTTTTTTTCTTCTCTGGATTTTTGACCTGCAAGCACTCTGGAACTAAACAGAGAAGTTAAACAATAACATTGAGACACTAGTAGAACACATAGACACCAGAAAAAAATTGGAGCCCCAATTCATCAAGTAGGCCGTCGACATACCTAAAAATTCCGGCGCCGTCGGCCTTGTCTCCTTATTTCGCTCCCAAAATTTCTTCTGTGCTCCAGTGTTCTAATTTTGTCCTAATTTTATTGTTTGATTTTTATAACCGGCCTGTGTTAGACTCTAAAACCGGCATTTCTAGGGAAATTGACCGCATTTCATGGCATCGCATCATTCCTATATTGCGCAACACTTGTTTTAAGATCTGTGCAGGAAAATCCAGAAGAAAGGCAAAAATTTATACGGTACCGATCAAATATTACGCCAACTCAATGATTTTAATTCTGGTATCAATCCAAAGGGACAAATACAAATCAACATATCAGATAAAGGCCCAAGTATCAATCCAAGACTACACCAGAAGAACCAAGCCCCAAGGAGCCTACTTGGCCGCGGAACCGCGGCCTAAGCCGCCTTGTGCCGCGGTTCCGCGGCGGATCTGCCACGTCAGCACCAAAACTTTGCACCAAAATTCTTCATTCAGGGCCCACATTCAGCTCATGTAATTCAAGTTCCATAAGACTCCAGAGGTTTCTGCCAGATCAGCAAACTAGGGTTTCTAAGCTTAATTAATCCTAGCTTAAAACCTAAGCTAGCTCGTAACAAACTCTTTCTAGAAACTCCTCAACAAACTTTTGGAGGGAATTGTAATTTCAAACCTAGACCTAGGGTTTGGGAAGTCTATAAATAGAAGCCTAGACCTAGGGTTATGAATCGAATCATCATTAGTTCATTTTTAGTAGCCAATCTAAATCCATTCACTCTCTTTTCTTCATCTTCTTCCACAAGTCTAGTGAAAGGACTTGTGTGAAACCCTAACCCTAATTCCAATCAAAAGCCAAGATCCCGAGTACCCATCAAGCAAGAAGCCTTGCAATCTTTTATGAGCCGAGCCGACCTTCAACAGAGCAAGTGGTCCAAGCCGATCCGCGACTCACGGAGCCGAGCAACGCCAATTCAACAATTTAATTCTTCCTCTTGTAGTTCTTGAGCGACTGTAATCAAATTGTTGATATAAATAAAAGGTGATATTCTTTTATCTTGTTTTCTTTAAATTCTTGTATCATGATATCTTTTCAATTTTTGAATGCTTTCTGTGTGATGATGTTTGAGTAATACTCCGCTCGTCGAGGAGTCGAGACGATCAATAGAATGATGATGTAATATATCTTAAATCGATTCTTGAATCCTACGAGTTTTGTAAACCCTAGCAAGTTCAAGAATCGACGACCCAATTCGTTGCGATGCTTTCTTGATTGATATCGCTCGAGATTGGGGAGTTACGATCGTTTCTTGAAATTGTTAGAGGCTAGAATGTGAATGATATCTACGAAAGAACAAGGGTTAAATGATGAAACCCTAGTTTCATCAAGAAAGCCCTAACTCTCGTCGATCATCATCGATCTAGTATCAATCCTTCGAAGGACAAGAACACGAAATCTTGAGATTACATCACGTCTATGATCCGATCGATTCCTACGAGCCTCATTTAGATTCTTGACATTTTGGTTGGAAATATCATCGAAACACCGATTCTTGATTTGTTTATCAGTTTCTTGATTCTTGATTAAACATCGTGACACCTGAATCAATCGATAAATTCTTGAATCATGTTTTCTTTTCCTTTCGATTAACTTTTCAATTCAAACAAATTAAATACAGAAACGAATCGCACAATCCCTGTGGACGATCCGCACTCGCTTACGATCTACAATCGACACCGTAATTGATTGCGGTCAAATATAATTCTTTGATTGTGAATTTTATTCAATATTACCGACACATAGAAACTTATTCGCTTATTTCGATTTACACAAACAAGAAATCATTACAATCAAATGAAACCGTTATCGGGAATCATTTGAGTATTTGATTTGGTACGTTTACATCCAATCAACGAAATTCTTTTCAATCAAATGGCGCCGTTGCCGGGGATCGCGCGCTAATTCGTTTCATATTATAGTTTGAATTGAAAGATTTATTCCATTGTTAATTTTGAGATCAAAATTCATGCAAACCCTAAACGATTTGTTGTGGTTCATTGCAAGGAAATCTGGAGCTGTTTGGCAATTGAAGAAAATTTTTGGAAAATACCAGAGAGTTGAGGGAGTCTACAGAAGCTCCCTGAAAAAGTTTGGTGCAGTGATCCCATTGTTCAACCGCGGAAGCGCGGCATAAGGAGGGATTCGCGGCGGAACCGCGGCCCCTTGGAGGGATCTCTGTACAATTTTGCTTCAGGTGATTTCTTACCTTCTCCTCTCTCCTCTTTTTAGCTCCAACTAACATTTTCTGCAGGGTTCTTTGCAAATAATCGCAGCTCGCAAAAAGCAAAAATTAAATTTGTGCGTGATTTTTGGTTGTTTGCATTCTAATACGGATACTAAGGGGCACGACCAAATCCAAATTAGGTGGGGATTTCATTACCCTTCCTAGGCCCTGAAAATCACAAAACTTGCATCCGCATTGACCCACATTAACTAAAAGAAATCTAGAGATGACTCTAAGGACCGTCGCGCTCAATTAGGACAGAAGAAGGCCGTGGGTAATTCATTTCTTATCCGCGTTTTCTTGTGGTGCCTAAGGCGAGTGTGTCTAAGGCTAGTGGTTTTTAATTAGGCCCACTACTTACGTAGTGGAATACCTTCCCACTTACCTGGCACTTATCCGGCCATAGGGGGACAAAGAGGCAGTGGAGGATTCTATCCTGCGACTTGTCTTTTGGCAGTTAGGAGCGGTCTAGAGCCGGACCTAGGTGACCACTAAATTTTAGGGTTTGTGTGCTGCATTTGTTGTATCGCATCATTTTTTCAAAAATCCGTCCCTTTTTCAAAGCAAGCACCGCATTCATTCATTACTCCTAATTATAAGCCAACGCTGCCACTTGTACTAACCCTTTTTAAGTACAAGATAGGCTGGACACGGGATTCTAGTTCCCGTTTAGTCCGCGTGCCCTTTATCGACTCCGAAGTCGATATTTCTCCATTTACCTTTCCTTTACCCACTGCCACACCCACACCGATGGATCCGAATCCATCAAACTTCTTTAACCCTAATCTGCCGTCGTCTGTTGGTGCGCAGAATCCACCCCGCATCTCTCTCCAGGAGAGGTGCTACCCTATTCGAGGTCCTCTTTCGACCTGCTTATCCACACCACCAGCCAACGGGGATAACTTTGAGATTAAGCCCCAGTATATCAATCTTTTACCCAAATTCCACGGGCTCGAGACTGAGGACGCTTACGTTTTCATTACCAAATTTGAAAACGTATGCGCAATGATGGGTACGTCACAACTTTCAGTGGATGCGATGCGTCTACGACTTCTTCCATTTACATTGTGCGATATAGCCGAGAAGTGGCTATATAACACTACCGCACATTCTATTACGAATTGGGAAGAATTCGTCGCTGCATTCCTTAAGAAATTTTACCCAATACAAAAGACAGCTCGAATCCGTAGCGAACTGAATCAATTTGCCCAGCTCCCAACTGAACCATTTTCAAAATGCTTTGAACGTTTCAAGGATCTATTGGTTCAATGTCCTCATCACGGCATCCCGAGATGGGAATTGTGCCGAATCATTTATGAGGGCATTAACCCAAACACTAAACAGAGCCTTGAAAACATGTGTCAAGGTACTTTTATGACCAAAGATGATGGGGAAGCTTGGAAGTATTTAGAAGAGTTCGCTGAAAAATCACTACAGTGGGAGAGTGGAACCCAACCATTGAATAGGGGTGGCGTACACCAAATAGATGTGTCCATAGGTGTTCGAGCTGAAATGGCAGCAATGCAAAAGAAGCTCGACGCTATGGAACAAAAATTTGCAGCAGCCTCCCTAAACCCAGTATCGCTCCCCAAAACTGTTTGTGGGTGTTGTTCTGATCCATCTCATTTAACGGAAGAATGTCCATTAAACTCTGCGTTTCAAGGTCACGAGCATTCTAATGCCGCATTTCAAAGACCTCGAAACGATCCATATTCTTCCACGTACAATCAGGGTTGGAGGAATCACCCGAATTTCGCTTGGAACCAAAACCAATCTCAAAACCCGGTTCCAAACACGAATAATTTTCAAAGGGGTCTTCCTCCACCACAACAGCAACCCCTTCAACTCACTCAGCACCCCTATCAGTCATAAAATTTCCAAAATCAGGTCAACACTCCTGCACAGTCTAATCCTATGACCTGTTCTGACGAGTTCTCTCAATTCACTCAAACCATGAAATCACTTTTACCAAATTTCATAGAGGTTTCGACTGAGGTTAGATCTTCCGTCAGTGAGATAAAGAAAAACTCAGCGTCACAAGCTGAGAGTATCAGATCGATGGAAGCTGAAATCGCACGCCTAAAAGCCGAAATGAGTGCGAGAGAAAAAGGGAAACTTCCCTCTCAACCCCTACAGAATCCTGGGCATTACAATGTAAATGCCATCACAACGTTGAGATCGGGAAGAGTGCTGAACAATCATGTCGGGGAAGGTATTGATGATACTGAAAATCATATCAACACCCCGGCTGAGACCTTTCCACACACACACACTTCTCCTTCTGATCCTTCTTTTTCTACCACACCACTTTCTTGCGAGCCTATTCTCCATTTCCCACTAGGCTCGACACCTGAACCCAACCCTTATAGTTCTCCACAGACGGTCCCCACACATCTTTTGGGACCTCGTCTACCCCCTCTTTCTTCTCCTGTGATGGACCCTGCGCTTATTGCGAAAGCTCCTTACCCGAATCGGTTAAGGGGTAATAGAACGAGTCCTCATATGGAGAAAATTATGGAAATATTCAAACAGGTTAACATCAATATCCCTCTCCTAGATGCAATTCAACAAGTCTCCGCATATGCGAAAATTCTTAAGGACTTGTGCACTAGGAAGAGGAAGACTCAAGTGCCAAAGAAGGTCTTTATGGCTAATAATATCAGCACTGCTTTTATTCCCCAGCTACCAAAGAAACGAAAGGACCCAGGATGTCCTACAATATCGATTTCTATTGGGGGTAAAAACATAAATCGTGCTCTTTTAGACCTTGGCGCAAGTGTTAACCTCCTTCCATATTCTGTCTATGAGCAATTAGGGATTGGAGAGCTGAAACCTGCTCACTGCACTCTCCAGATGGCAGACCGATCTATCACCAAACCAAGGGGTGAATTAGAGGATGTGTTGATAAAGGTCGGGGAATTTGTTTTCCCTGTAGACTTCATTGTACTCAACACACAGCCTGTAGCAAACCCCCGGAGCCAAATTCCGGTGATTCTGGGTCGTCCTTTCCTTGCCACTTCCAACGCTGTTATAAACTGTAGAAATGGTTCAATGAATTTATCATTTGGAAATATGACCATTGAACTAAATATCTGCAAAGTTGGAAGTCAGCCATCAGAACTCTCTGCTCATATTTTAGATGTGTGCTCTGTCCATGAGATCGCTCCCGATAGTTGTGGAGCTGAGGATCTTTGCTTTCTAGATCTCGACGACATTACCACATCTCTGCTTGATCTTACACATGATCTTAGTGAGGACACTTTTCCTACACTTGAGTCCTGCACTCCTGACTTTTCTCCACCCGAGTCTGTATCTTTCACAGGCTCTGAGCTTCTTTGTAAATCCAAAAATCGCTCAATGATCCCTCCTTCTATCATTTCTCCGCCTGAATTAGATCTCAAAATTTTACCTTCTCACCTTAAATATGCATATCTAGGTGAGAATGAGTCTTTACCGGTTATAATATCCGCTTCTCTTGCATCAGAGCAAGAGAATGCACTTTTATCGGTATTGAGATCTAACAAAGAGGCGTTTGGTTGGAGTATGGCGGACATCAAAGGGATTAGTCCCTTGATAGTTGAACATCATATACATGTGATGGATGATACCAGACCAACCTGAGAACCACAGAGACGGTTAAATCCCGTCATGAAGGAAGCTGTCATGAAAGAGATCGTCAAATGCTTAGATAATGGTATTATATACCCCATCTCCGATAGCCAGTGGGTGAGTCCTATACATGTCGTTCCTAAGAAATCCGGCATCACTGTTATAACCAATGAGGTAAATGAGTTGATTCAGACACGCGCCCAAACTGGGTGGCGTGTATGTATCGATTATAGAAAACTCAATGCTGCCACGAGGAAAGACCACTTTCCTCTACCATTCATTGATCAAATGCTGGAACGCTTAGCGGGACGAGAGTATTATTATTTTATGGACGGATACTCAGGCTATAATCAGGTCCCCATCGCCAAAAAGGATCAAGATAAAACCACTTTTACTTGTCCTTTTGGTACCTTTGCTTACAGTCGCATGCTCTTTGGGTTATGCAATGCTCCCGCTACCTTTCAGTGGTGTATGATGGGGATATTCTCTGATATGGTAGAGAATTTTCTGGAGATCTTTATGGACGATTTCTCGATTTTTTGAGACTCTTTTTCTGATTGCCTAGCGAATCTTGACGCTGTTCTTACTCGTTGCAAAGAGAAGAACTTGGCTTTGAACTGGGAAAAATTCCATTTTATGGTCCAAGAAGGAATTGTACTTGGACATGTCATTTCACAGAAAGGCATTGAGGTTGACAGAGCTAAGATAGATGTCATTCAAAACCTCCCTCATCCCAAAAGCGTCAAAGATATTCGATCTTTCCTTGGCCATGCGGGCTTTTATAGGAGATTCATTAAGGACTTTAGCAAAATTGCTAGACCTTTAACTCTTCTCCTGGCCAAGGATACGACCTTCCATTTTGACTCGGATTGCGAGACAGCTTTCGACTCACTTAAACACTCACTCACTTCAGCCCTCGTGTTATCATCACCAAACTGGGACTACCCCTTTGAGCTGATGTGTGACGCATCTGATTTTGCAGTAGGTGCAGTCTTAGGACAGCACATCGATAAGATGCCACACGTGATATACTATACAAGTAAGACCCTGAATGATGCGCAAATCAATTATACAACCACAGAAAAAGAACTCTTAGCGGTTGTATTTGCATTAGAAAAATTCAGGCCTTACTTAATTGGCTCACCTATAGTTGTGTATACTGACCATTCCGCTTTAAAACATCTTCTGGCGAAGAAAGATGCAAAAGGTCGACTAATACGTTGGATCCTTCTGTTACAAGAATTCGATCTTGTTATCAAAGATAAGAAAGGATGTGAAAACGTAGTAGCTGACCATCTTTCACGCATCATTTCTTCCCCTGTGACCCTGCCGATCAATGATTCATTCCCTGATGAACAACTCTTGAGCATATCCAATGAACCATGGTTCAGGGATATTGTGAACTATCATGCCACGGGACTTATACCGAGCGATTAGTCAAAACAGGACAAATACCGTTTTCTATCCCAAGTAAAATAGTTTTACTGGAACGAGCCTTATTTGTTTAAATATTGTCCTGATCAGATCATTCGCCGGTGTGTCCCGAATGAAGAATTCAAGAGTGTTCTTTCTTTCTGTCATGATCAGGCCTGTGGAGGTCACTTTGGTTCTAGAAAGACAGCGGAAAAGGTTTTGCAATGTGGATTTTATTGGCCGACCTTATTCAAGGACGCATTTGAGTATTGCAAAACCTGTACACAATGTCAGTATACGGGTAGAATCTCCCAGAGGAATGAAATGCCTCAGCAACCCATTCTAGTTGTTGAAATATTCGATGTTTAGGGCATTGATTTTATGGGTCCATTTCCCAACTCCTTTGGGAATTTGTACATATTGCTGGCGGTTGATTATGTCTCAAAGTGGGTAGAAGCCATTCCATGTCGCACTAATGACAAGAAAGTTGTCATTAAGTTCTTAAAGGAGAATATCTTCTTGCGATTTGGACACCCACGCGCTATTATTAGCGATAATGGGACACATTTCTGCAACAGGTCTTTCAAGACTCTGATGCGAAAATACTCAATCAACCACCGACTTTCTATACCCTATCATCCCCAAACAAGCGGGCAGGCTGAAATCTCAAACAGACAAATCAAACTTATCCTGGAGAAAACTGTTGCTAAAAATAGAAAAGGCTGGTCGACCAAACTGACGGATGCTCTTTGGGCATTTAGGACTGCATATAAAACCGACCTAGGGATGTCTCCATATAGGATAGTGTTTGGAAAAGCATGTCATTTACCCGTCGAGATAGAACATAAAGCATTGTGGGCTATAAAAGAAATAAATTTTGATCTGAACCTTGCTTGCAACTTTCGGAAGCTGCAAATAAATGAGCTAAGCGAACTCCACGATGAAGCTTATGATAACGCTGTAATCACACAGAATAGGACTAAGGTTTTTCACGATAAAAATATTTTGAGGAAAACATTTTCACCTGGTCAACAAGTCCTTCTTTATGATTCACGATTACACCTTCACGCGGGTAAGCTCCGATCTCGATGGAAGGGACCTTTTGTTGTGCGGTCCTTAGACCCGCACGGGACAGTAGAAGTAGAAAATGTTAAAAACAACACCTTTTTCAAAGTGAATGGACATAGACTTAAGCCGTATTTTTCCACTAACCCCACGGAGGAGCTCTTGTTCTTACAAGAGCCAGTTTATTTTGATTAAAATTCCTCCATCTCACCTTCATGTCCAGTATATCATTACATCATCTTTTTTTGAAGGTGAGTGAAAAGAGTAAGTTTGGGGGAAGTTCTTTACTTATATATTTTGCCCCCACTAATAATTCCCCCCAGGCTTACAGTTTTGTAGGTATAGCATTTGGCAACAGTGAGGACACTGTTGAAAACAAGTTTGGGGGAGGTTTGTGCTTATTTTTGCATCATTTGCATATCATTTGCATAAGCACAAATTATTTCTTTAAAAATCTATAAAAATTGAAAAAATTTCAAAACTAATAAAAAATTTAAAAATTTCCAAGTATAAAAATAATTTTAATATTTACACTTTTTGTATATAAATAAGATAATGAAAGTTTAGATAGTGAAAAATTACATCCATGAGATTAGAAAAATTTAAGAAAACTAAGAAAATTAGAAATTTTCTTATACGAACTAGTAATAAGTAGTTATGAGCCGTTGTCCCAAGGGTTAGTAAGATGAAGGAAGTCACTAATCTGAGGATAAAAATAAGTCTGAAAAATAGTTTCTATTCTGGAAAGCCAAACATTTTGAACGTTGATACCCTGCTATTCGCACTTACACACGTCTTGAAGCCTGGGATAGTAGAGGATACCTTGAAATGCTCTTGTCTTAAAGCCGATGTATGAAGGAAATTAAAAAAAAAGTGAAAAAAGAAAATATAAAGTGGTGAGAAAAATGGATACTTGTTTTGTTATCACCAAGGGCAATAAAAAAATGTATAGCGAGGGTGCTTCTTCACCTAGTGCCCTAAGGCCAACTGGTCTGGGAGTCACTGCTATGCCTGAGGTGGTGCAAGACGAGGAAAATACACCAAGTAAGCAAGCACATGAGTAATCGGTCGGTTGGTATCTCAAGAAGTATTAACGGTCGCATGAAAGTGTGTGAGCAATCTCATCTTAATATTCATTAATTAAAAAGTACTGAGGCTGATGGGAAAGAGTATGATAGCTTGAATTGAATTCTCCGGGTGTAGGGATGTCTTTACACACACGCAGGGTTATATGATCGATGTTTGGAAGAAAGATAGGAATGAAGAATAAGACGATGTTTTATTGAGGGAGGACGTGATTGCTAACATCTTTTCATGACCATTAAGATAGGGCTCATGACAACCGAAAAACTAGCTTAGTTGGAAACCCTAATTTTCAAAGCTTTTCTTTTAGGATTCTTTTCTTTAAATGTAATATTCATGATCTTTCTTTTATTATTGGATTTTGTGGGTGCAATCCGCTGAAAATCCTCAGGAGACAACACTCCTCCTACTAGGGACACCTAGAGATTTAAAGGCTTGTTGCATGTGCTCAGTGCAATCGTGTTGCCTACGAAAGTGTGCTGGTTATTTTTTCTCTTTCTTTATTTTCTCCTTCTCTTTTTAATAAAAAGTTCGCTCGAGACGATCGAAATTAAGTTTGGGGGAATTTGATTAGTCAAAAATATTGCATATTTTAGCCGGCAATTTCCTCATCATTTGCATTCATATAGAAGTGTTCGGCATTCATATTTCACATATTAGCAAAACTGTCGCAAAATATCAGATTGCATATGTTAGACTCTAAAACCGGCATTTCTAGGGAAATTGACCGCATTTCATGGCATCGTATCATTCCTATATTGCGCAGCACTTGTTTTAAGATCTGTGCAGGAAAATCCAGAAGAAAGGAAAAAATTTATACGGTACCGATCAAATATTACGCCAACTCAATGATTTCAATTCTGGTATCAATCCAAAGGGACAAATACAAATCAACATATCAGATAAAGGCCCAAGTATCAACCTAAGACTACAGCAGAAGAACCATGCCCCAAGGAGCCTACTTGGCCGCGGAACCGCGGCCTAAGCCGCCTTGTGCCGCGGTTCCGCGGCGGATCTGCCACGTCCGCACCAAAACTTTGCACCAAAATTCTTCATTCAGGGCCCACATTCAGCTCATGTACTTCAAGTTCCAGAAGACTCCAGAGGTTTCTGCCAGATCAGCAAACTAGGGTTTCTAAGCTTAATTAATCCTAGCTTAAAACCTAAGCTAGCTCGTAACAAACTCTTTCTAGAAACTCCTCAACAAACTTTTGGAGGGAATTGTAATTTCAAACCTAGACCTAGGGTTTGGGAAGTCTACAAATAGAAGCCTAGACCTAGGGTTATGAATCGAATCATCATTAGTTCATTTTTAGTAGCCAATCTAAATCCATTCACTCTCTTTTCTTCATCTTCTTCCACAAGTCTAGTGAGAGGACTTGTGTGAAACCCTAACCCTAATTCCAATCAAAAGCCAAGATCCCGAGTACCCATCAAGCAAGAAGCCTTGCAATCTTTTATGAGCCGAGCCGACCTTCAACAGAGCAAGTGGTCCAAGCCGATCCGCGACTCACGGAGCCGAGCAACGCCAATTCAACAATTTAATTCTTCCTCTTGTAGTTCTTGAGCGACTGTAATCAAATTGTTGATATAAATAAAAGGTGATATTCTTTTATCTTGTTTTCTTTAAATTCTTGTATCATGATATCTTTTCAATTTTTGAATGCTTTCTGTTTGATGATGTTTGAGTAATACTCCGCTCGTCGAGGAGTCGAGACGATCAATAGAATGATGATGTAATATATCTTAAATCGATTCTTGAATCCTACGAGTTTTGTAAACCCTAGCAAGTTCAAGAATCGACGACCCAATTCGTTGCGATGCTTTCTTAATTGATATCGCTCGAGATTGGGGAGTTACGATCGTTTCTTGAAATTGTTAGAGGCTAGAATGTGAATGATATCTACGAAAGAACAAGGGTTAAATGATGAAACCCTAGTTTCATCAAGAAAGCCCTAACTCTCGTCGATCATCATCGATCTAGTATCAATCTTTCGAAGGACAAGAACACGAAATCTTGAGATTACATCACGTCTATGATCCGATCGATTCCTACGAGCCTCATTTAGATTCTTGACATTTTGGTTGGAAATATTATCGAAACACCGATTCTTGATTTGTTTATCAGTTTCTTGATTCTTGATTAAACATCGTGACACCTGAATCAATTGATAAATTCTTGAATCATGTTTTCTTTTCCTTTCGATTAACTTTTCAATTCAAACAAATTAAATACAGAAACGAATCGCACAATCCCTGTGGACGATCCGCACTCGCTTACGATCTACAATCGACACCGTAATTGATTGCGGTCAAATATAATTCTTTGATTGTGAATTTTATTTAATATTACCGACACATAGAAACTTATTCGCTTATTTCGATTTACACAAATAAGAAATCATTACAATCAAATGAAACCGTTATCGGGAATCATTTGAGTATTTGATTTGGTACGTTTACATCCAATCAATGAAATTCTTTTCAATCAACACCCTCCTGAATCTTTAACCGATACCATTCCTCAATCACTCCCCTTCATCCTTTCCGTCGTTTCCACCTTGCAAGACACTGTATCACTTTCATTTCCTTTGTCTGGTTTACCATGTTTGGTCTACCCATGTTTTCTCACGAATCATGAGTGGCTTGACCCCATTTCTCAACGGGTTAATAGATTAGTACAATCGCTTTTTACACATCGGTCATTACAAATTATACTAATTTATTCACTTCATTTTAACCCTCAAGTTTACTCCATTTCTTTTTTCCTTCCGCCATTCTTCTCCTCATATACCGAGACCATATACCACTTCCTTACTTATACGGTCTAGCGTATTCTCCATTTCTTTCCTCTCCGCATTCTTTCACCAGCCCGGGCCTTATCCCAATAAATTTTTTGAATGCTTGGTGCTCATTTTTGGCCTGTGTAAGGCCCTGTATAGATTATTACTGTTCTCTCCCCCTAACTCTGAACGTTAACGCCTAAATAGTGGAAACACAGTTTTACTTAAGTTTGGGGGAGCTTTTTGTGTATATATATTCTGTTTTCTTTTTCTGTTCATTAATATAAAAAAAAAGAAAAAAAAACAGGGAAGTGCCGACAATTTTGACCCACTTGGTGTAGCCTGACAGTGAGGACGCTATCAAGTTTAAGTTTGGGGGTGTGCTCGGTAAACTTTCTACCTTCGCATTCATGTGTATATTTTTCATTTGCATACTTATTAAAAACCCACAAAAATAGAAAATTTTTACAAAAATATAAAAACTTTGTCATCAAGTTAGCTAGTAGGGTAACTTAGATTTTTATTCCGAAAGTCTAGTTGATACGTTAGAAATAACTAAATCCTAATCATAAGAATTGAAAACCCTAAAAATAACACTCATTCTGTTTAACCTTGGTAATTATACATCCTTGCAGTTTTTTAGGAGTAGGTAATCTTGAGTTCAGTTCTTGAGTTAAGTTAAGATGAAAGGTAAGTATTGAAAGCTTTATTGAAAAATAAATCTGAAAAATAGTTCCTATTCTAAAGTCCAAATTTAGAAAGTATATACCCTACAAACTGCATTTACATGGACCTTGAAACTTGGGATAGTAGAGGATGCCTAGAAATACTCTTGTCTGAAAACCTAGTATGAAAGAAAAAACGGTATTTAAAGCTAACCACTAAAAGAGCATCACTGAAAAATATATCCGTTCTTAAAAAATAAAAATAAAGAAAAAAAGAAAAAGAAAAAAAATAAATAAAGTCAAGACCTGGAAACTGCTATTTACGTTTTAAGCTCACACATTAAGTAATCGGCTGTTAGTACCTTAAGAAGCATTAATAGTCGCATGAAAGGTGTGTGAGCAAATCCGTCCATCATAAACAAAAAGAAGTAGTATTAGGTATTAAGACAAGAGTACTATAGCTTGAATTGAATTCTTGAGTGTAGGGGTGAAAATTTACACACACGTGGGGGTATACAATCGATATTTGGAGGAAAGATAGGGATGAAGAATAGGACTTATGTTTACCGTAAAGTTGATAAAAATTCCTGATTGGAGATTGCGCTTTAGAAGGAGAACTCAAGAAATACCGAGATCTTTCTAAACTGTAAAAACATATAGGATCTGAGATTGAATAAATAGGAGGCGTGAAACATAAGGGTTGAATATTTCTAACTTAGGATAATAGAATCTCTAACCTAGATACTAAACTATAAGAGTAGAATCAACGTTAACTTGTGAAACTAGCTTGATGGGATTTTATGGGTGTAATCCGTTGAAAACCATCAGGAGAAAACACTCATCCTAATAGGGACACCTAAAGGTTTAACGGCTTGTTGCACGAGCTCAGTGCAATCGCGTTCCCTGCAAAAGTTAGGCTAGGATTTTGTTTTGCTCGGGACGAGTAAAAGATAAGTTTGGGGGTATTTGTTTATCACAGAAAACTGCATTTCAATACCACTAATTCATTATCTGTTTTGTTATAGATTGGTACTATTAACCAGTGTTTGCTCAGTAAATACAGATTACAGGTAACCATGGCACAATACTGAAACACACTTAAAATCATGGATATAACGTTTGTGAGCCGACACTGCAATCGGAACTGTAAACCGATCGATATCCAAAGAGTTATTTTGCAACAAATAAAGTGTACACAATTTTGGTCCAACACATAGCAAGTGTGCACTAGCTCTTTGATGACTTGGGCCTAGGTGTTGGCTGCCATGGTACACGGTGGGCACATATGGGGGACAAGAATGTTAAATGCAAAAAGATGTGATATAATATAAAGCTACATGTTTCCCTCCAATCTACTGAGTACAACCCAGGGTTCTACAAAGAAATCAAGCAATACTAGTGGGATTGTTGATTGAGAGTTGTTTTGCGTTTTGAAATCAAAGTTAAGAATATACCGCAATCAAGACGGTGTCGCTTGGTAGCTAGCCGGTTAAGTACGGGTCGGTCCACAGGGAAAACGTGTCTTTTCATATTGTTCTAACGAGTCAATTCCTATTTGTGGTAGGTTTTGATTTTTATAAAAACTAAGATTGAATTTAATTTGAATTAAAACCTTGCTAGGATTAAGATTAGGTAAGTTTGGAAAGTTAATTCTACTCACTGCTTCCTTTGCCCTAATAAGAACTTAGGTGTTAAGGTAATAGTTAACAAAGGGGATTAGCACGACTAGGAAGAAACATAGTTTCTTTCCTTTGGTCCTTGTCCGTCCTTTCTTAACTCTTATCCCTAACCTCTATGTAAATCAAGCACTACCGGTCTAACTAGGGAATCATCGCTGTTTCGTAGGATAGGGTGCCGTAGTGAGCGGTGGGTGTTTCTTTTACATAGAGTCCTAATTTATAAAGTTATGAGGGCAAGAAAAGAGTGAGAGTTTTCTATCTCTCAAAGCCACCCAATCCTAATCCTAACAAGTGAGGAACTACTCACTCATTAGGGTATTAACAAAGAAGTTCATTTTTTATTTTCTTTTTAATTACCTATTTAACGTGCAGATAATAAAAAATAGATACGAAATTTACAGAAAATAAAAGATGAAATTAAAATTGCAAGATAAAAAAAACTTACTTTATTGACACCTCTTGACGATTACAATAGAATTGAAAATTTAAAATCTAAGAATTAAAAAGAGGCATCTCAAAAGAGACACACCTAATTAGGTTTTAGGGTTTCCTATTTATAGGTATGAGAAACCATAGGATTTACATCTGGTCCACATATGAAATTACAAGACTACCCTAAAAAAGCCGGGTCAACGCACCGACACCACCGACATTTTGCACCGACAAGTGCACTGCACGGCCGCGGAACCGCAGCAGAATAGCCTGTTTGGCCGCGGATCCGCGGCCATTTGGTTGGCTCATGGGCCCATATCTTCAGGGTTTCTCTGTGTTGCTTTTATCTTCTGTTTTCTTTACTTGGTTTCTCAGAATTTCTTCTATTTCCTTCCAGATTTCCAACAGTGCAAAATGATGTGGACTTTTGCCTTGAGCTTCGCGTTGAAGTCTTTAATCCTGTGCTGCCCTTATACTTTGTGCATTGAACTGTTCGCTGATCTTCGTTTGTTACTTAAACTGTAGGCGGCATCATACAAATTCCTCTATTTGTTGGTCGTAGTCTCACATTTGTAGCGTCTTTTCCTGAATTTCACTGTATTGTTCTGAGAACCTGTAACCTGCAACTATTTAGCAGACATGGATCAAAAGCACCTATTTATTTGTAATATGATTAAGATTGGGGAATATAATAATGCAAAATTCTGATATGAATAAATACCCCCAAACTTATCTTTTGCACGTCCCGAGCAAATCCTATTTTATTCTTGAAAAAACCTAACCTCACTTTCACAGAGAATCGCGATTGCACTGAGCTCGTGCAACAAGCCGTTAAACCTCTAGGTGTCCGTAGTAGGAGGAGTGTTGTCTCCTGATGGTTTTCAATGGATACTACCCACAAAATCCGATCAATTTGGCCTGTTGACTTTCATTCTTCAATTCGGTGTTCTAGCAAGAAATTCTATTATCTTCAACTTAGAAATCATCAACCCGTATTTTTCACACCCACTTGTCATTTAACTTAAGATCGTATATGTTTTGCAAATTTATTTAGGTTTTAGCATCTTTTGAATTTTCCTTCTAAGGTTCCATCTCAACTTAGGAATTTTTATCATCTCTACTGAAGATATAAGCCCTATCTTTCATTCCTATCTCTCATCCAAATCCCAATCATATACCCCTACATGTGTGTGATTATCACCCCTATACTTGGAAATTCAATTCAAGCTATCATACTCTTGTCTATCGTCCAAAGTACTTTTAGTTTGTGAATTTTAGATGAAACTGCTCACCCATTCTTCATGCGACCGTTAATACTTATTGAGGTACTAACGACCGATTACAAAATATGTTCGCGCATTTAGGCGTAATTCCTCGTCTTGCAATACCTAAGGCTTAGCAGTGACTCCCAAACCAGTTGGTCTAAGGCACTAGGTGATAAAGCACCCTTGCTATATTTTTTTTATGCTGCCTTAAGTAATTGGAAAACCAGTGTTCATTTTTTTTTTATCTCTTTATTCACCACTTATACTTTTATTTTATTTTCCTTCATACTAAGGATTTTAGGCAAGAGCATTTCAAGGTATCCTCTACTATTCCAAGTTTCAAGGTGCGTGTTCGTGCAAGTTGTTGGATATATATTTTCAGAATTTAGACTAAAGGTTCAAAATTATTTTTCAAACTTACACTTCAAATAAAAATTTCAGTACTCTTCCCTTATTTTGACTTAGCCTAGGAACTGAACTCAAAATTTGCCTATTTCTAAATAAACTATAAGGACATATATTTTCTATAGTTAAACTTTAAGAAAGGTTTTTTTAGGGTTTTTAATTTATTAAGTTTAGAATCTAGTTTTTCCCTACTATTCAACCGTCATGTTAAGCTTAAGTCAAATATGGCCAAAATTGAACTTTTCAATTTTTATAATTTTTTAAAAATTTTTCAATTTTATGGGTTTTAAAATAAGTATGCAAATGCAAAAATATACATATGAATGCGAAGGAAGAAAGCTTACCGAGCACAACCGAGCACACCCCCAAACTTAAACTTGACAGTGCCCTCACTGTCAGGCTACACCAAGAGGGTCAAAATTATCCTCACTCCCCCCTTTTTTTATTTAATTTTTTTTAACAGAAAAAGAAAACAAAATATATATACACAAAAAGGCCCTCCCAAACTTAAGTGAAACAGTGTTTCCACTGTTGAAGCATTAAAGTTCAGAGTTAGGGAGGAGAAAAACATAGTATCAAGCTATACAAGGCCTTACACAGGCCAAAGATTAGCACCAACCATTCTAAAATTTTATCGTTATAATGGTGCGGTTGGTGAAAGAATGGAGTGTAGAGAAAAGAAATGAAAAACACATGAGACCATGTGGAGATCGAAGCAGTATACAGTCTCGGTGGAGGAGAAGAATGGCGGAAGGGAAAAAGAAATGGTAGTGGTTCGACTTCTTCAGGTGAGGGTTGATTAATCATAAAATCCGTGTCGTTTAGGAATGCAAGTTCGTCAGCAAAAAGTTCTTCAAAACTCTCATCGATGTAATTGTATATTTTGCTGTCAGTAAGTTTTGTTCCAGAATTTATCATACTTGATTTGTCAAAAATTATGGAGGTAGGAGACTCGAAAAACTCATCTACCTCATTTTCAAAAGTATCCAAATCAAGTTAGCTTGCTGGAATGATCAAACTTGAATTATCGGATTGTGATTCATCAACACTCATTGAAATTATAGGAAGAATAGAAGAGGAACCTGAGAAAATGGGAGAAAGAAGTTGAATACGAACTTGAGGGTGGAGATGGAGTGTATAAATTAGCACAATTTGTAATGACCGATGTGTAAAATGCGATTGTGCTAATCTATCAACCCACTGAGAAATGAGGTCAAATCCCTCAAGATTCGTGAGAAAACATGGGTACGTCGAACTTGGTGAAGCAGACATTGAAAATGAAAGGGATACGGTTTCTTCCGCAGTCGGAACGACAGAAAGGATGAAGCGGATTGATTTAGGAAGTGTAACAGTTAAAGGTTCAGGTGGATGAATTGGAAAATCCGACTCATCAAACAAAACTGGTTCATCTTCAATACTATCCTCAATACTCTCCTCAAAATTTAGCTTATCCATATAATTCTCATCAAATTCAAGACGCCTATGAAGTTCGTGAGAAACATTTAATGTCTCGGGATATTGAATTGGATAGAAAAACTCATCCAAATTTGTAGGTTCATCATCCAAAATATTCCCAGCGTCAATATTCTCGATCAAGTGAAAATTAAATTTCTCAGACACCTCATCAAAAGCATGGATATTAATCAATTCAGGTTCTAGAGTGGATGTGTAGAGGTCAAAAGGATTGGTGGTGATTTCACTCGAAAGGGACCCTTCACAATCAGGTAAATCAAACACTACAAAGTCGCACAACTCATTAGATGTTTTATCTTCAACTGGTGAATCATTTGGAATACTTGATAGACATTCAAAACCGGAATTGTGGGATTCAATTGGGGATGGATAGGTTTGATTTGGAAGGGTGCACAGCTTACTCTCTCTACTCAAATTCTCAATCTGTCTTACCGCCTCATCATACATTGGAAAATTTGGAGCTAGTTGGAAACTAGCTACCGGGTCACTAGGTTGTATAAGGGCGGCCATGGACGCATTCAAATCCATCATCTGTTGTTTTGACGCTACCATAAAGTCTTCTAACGACTGTTCCAGACTAGACATGGGTTGTGACAGGGTTTCAGTAAAAGATTCAAAGTTGTTTGGATTTTGGAAACTCCCAAATGGCTGTGTAAAAGCAATGTCTAGGGAAGGTGCAACAGTTGGGTAGGATGGATAGGAATTGAATGGTTGGTCAGTATTAGGATCAAAATTTGGATAAAAAGGTGAATGGAATTGTTGATCCTAAGAACCGGAAGTGTTGAAAGGAGTGAAAGATCGGCTACGAGATTGTTCAATATGTTCAGTAATAGACATGGGTTTCGGAGTTACCATCGGACTCTCAAAAGGGGTATCGACGTAAGAAGGTGGTGAAGGTTGAAACGGTTGATACAAATTGGATTGCGGAGTCCAACTGTTTCTCCTAGACGCGTCTATTCGATCTTTTAAAGAAATTTTGGGCATGGAAGGGTCGTCCGAAATTCGTCCAAAACAATGCGCGTAGGAAGTAATGTCTGCTTGAGGGGTACCAAAGTTCGGCAAGAGTTTTGTGAAGTGGGTTACCCATGACGTGAGAAAGGTGAAGAAAAAGAATGTGATGATTTTTTTTTGATTTTTTTAAAACAAAAATTTTTTTAAAATTTTTTTTTGTTTTTGGAGTTTTGAAATTTTTGAAAGTGTTTTTTTAGAAAGAGTTTTGCAAAAATTTGTACGGAACTACGGCACAATTTCAAACAATCACAATTTATACATGCACAATCAAGCCTAGAGCTAGGGTCTCCTAAGTCAACTAGACTGCTCCTAACTGTTGTAAAGGGCAAGTTGTAAGATATCTCTCAAATCGCCTCTTCACTGCCTATTGTGGCCAGGTAAGCACAAATGAAGAAAGGAGGGTTCCGCTCACGAATCACCGTAAGACGGGCCTTTTAAAGTTACCTTTCTTACTTGTCTAGCCTAGGAACCACAAAATCAGGTTTAGATAAACGATTGAATGCCCACAACCTTCCTCTGTCCTGTTGAGAACGACAGTCCTTAGTTGGCTGAGTCTAAATATTTTTTAATTAACTCAAGGGTGATGCATATGCTTTTTAGTTATTTTTGGGGTCTCAGGAAGGGTAATGAAATCCCCACCCAATCTTGATTGGTGTTATAGCCCCTCAAAGTCCGTATTAATTATGCAAAGCAGTTAACACACCAAAAATCTAAAACACTTGCAAATTTTTTTTTATTTAGCAGCGCAAAGAATCCTGCACGAAAATAATTTATTGGAGAGGGAGAAGAATTTTGCGCAAAGAACCCTGCAGGAAATTTTTTCAGTGGAGTTCAGAGGGTAGAAGAGAGGACAAAATTACTTACAGATAATTTTGGGATGTTGAAGTCACTGGTTGACCGCAGTTCCGCGGTCAACTGCATATATCCGCCGCGGTACTGCGGTGGTTCTGTTAGTTTGGATCTTCAAAAATTTTCTGTTTGTTGTTATGATTCTCCTCTGTCTGTTCAGATATTCTGTTTATTGATTTGTTCACTGGTTTTTTTCCAGATCTGAATCTGTCCTCTTCTTTTCCTGCGCAATTCACACAATAACTCTAAAAAAGAACAAGATGAATTTTATTTTATTTTTTTGTTTTAAAACTTTTCAATTTTTATAATTTTTAAATTTTTAAGTTTTTTAATTTTTTAACCCGAAATTACACAAAGAAAGAGACCACCGTCTCCCCGGCAATGGCGCCATTTGATTAAGAGTTGTTTTGCATTTTGAAATCAAAGTTAAGAATATACCGCAATCAAGACGGTGTCGCTTGGTAGCTAGCCGGTTGAGTACGGGTCGGTCCATAGGGAAAACGTGTCTTTTCTTATTGTTCTAATGAGTCAATTCCTATTTGTGGTAGATTTTGATTTTTATAAAAACTAAGATTGAATTTGATTTGAATTAAAATCTTTCTAGGATTAGGATTAGGTAAGTTTGGAAAGTTAATTCTACTCACCTCTTCCTTTGCCCTAATTAAGAACTTAGGTGTTAAGGTAATAGTTAACAAAGGGGATTAGCACGACTAGAAAGAAATATAGTTTCTTCCCTTTTGTCCTCGTCCATCCTTTCTTAACTCTTATCCCTAACCTCTATGTAAATCAACCACTACTGGTCTAACTAGAGAATCACCGCTATCTCATAGGATAGGGTGCCGTAGTGAGCGGTGGGTGTTTGTTTTACATAGAGTCCTAATTTATAAAGTTATGAGAGCAAGAAAGGAGTGAGAGATTTCCATCTCTCAAACCCACCCAATCCTAATCCTAATAAGTGAGGAACTACTCACTCGTTAGGGTATTAACAAAGAAGTTCATTTTTTATTTTCTTTTTAATTACCTAATTATCGTGCAGATAATAAAAGACAGATCTGAAATTCGCAGAAATTAAAAGATGAAATTAAAATTGCAAGATAAAAAAAACTTACTTTATTGACACCTCTTGACGATTACAATGGAATTGAAAATTTAAAATCTAAGAATTAAAAAGAGGTATCTCAAAAAAGGCACCCAAAAGAGGCACACCTCATTAGGCTTTAGGGTTTCTTATTTATAGATAGGAGAAACCCTAGGGTTTACATCTGATCCACATCTGAAATTACAAGACTACCCTAAGAAAGCCGGGCCAACGCATCGACACCACCGACATTTTGCATCGACACGTGCACTGCACGGCCGCAGAACCGCGGCAGAATAGCCCGTTTGGCTACGGATCCGCGGCCATTTAGGGGGCTCATGGGCCCATCTCTTCAGGGTTTCTCTATGTTTTTTTTATCTTCTGTTTTCTTTACTTAGTTTCTCAGAATTTCTTCTATTTCCTTCCAGATTTCCAACAGTGCAGAATGATGTGGACTTTTGCCTTGAGCTTCGCGTTGAAGCCTTTAATCCTGTGCTGCCCTTGTACTTTGTGCATTGAACTATTCGCTGATCTTCGTTTGTTACTTAAACTGTAGGCGGCATCATATAGATTCATCTATTTGTTGGTCGTAGTCTCACATTTGTAGCGTCTTTTCCTGAATTTCACTGTATTGTTCTGAGAACCTGTAACGTGCAACTATTTAGCAGACATGGATCAAAAGCATCTATTTATTTGTAATATGATTAAGATTGGGGAATATAATATTGCAAAATTCTGATATGAACAATTGTCGAGAGAACACAACATCACACAACAAATACGAGCCTAATTTCTCGGAATTGGCCCGGCGACAAGCTCCAATTGTCCCTAGGAACCCAGCCCCACCGGTCCCCCTAGCTCCAATTGTCCCCATTTTTCTGCTGGCTCTCCCTTGCTGTCACATCAACTCATTTTTATTACTTGTTTACTCTTATTTTGTGCCTATAAAAGGCATATCAGTGAGCAAAGAAAGGGTCTCATATGTTCATACTTTTAGATACACTTTTACTCTTTGTTTTCTTTTTCTTGTACATAGCAAGTTCCTCTTGAGTTCTTTGCCTTCTCTTGATCTTGCAACCTCTTCATTAAGCTTGAAAGTTTAAGTTTTGTTTATTGAACTCAAGGGTTGTATCATCACTTGAAGATTAATAAAGTTTTCATTTTTGCACTTTTGGTTCTTAGTATTTCTATTCCTTTCCTTACTTGCAATTTAATTCTTGCCATTTACTTACTTGCATTTTATTACCTTGCCATTGTAGAGTTCCTAGGCACTCTAATGGAGTCTCACAAGTGATCAAACATGCACAAATCAAAATTTTACGGGTACCTACAAACCCTAATACGGATCGTCAACTAGATGTATAGGCGATGCAAGAAAGTAAACAGAAATATAGCTAAAGGAAAGGGGCTACAACCTTTGTAGATCCGGTCCACCACCTCCTAGGCTCCGTGATGAAGTCTCCTCGCTGTCCAAATCGCATCTTGGGCTCTAGCATCGGCTTCATCGGAGAAAAACGGGCTAGGTCATCGACGACGATGCCGAAGATGATCTACGTCGAGGCATCGCTAGATCAAGCTCCAACTTCACCAAGTCAAGAAAACTTGTGAAGGAAACACCCTATACTACTTGGCAAGAGGTAGAGGATGAAGAAATAGGAGGTGGGTTCACTTTAGAATTGGATTTCTCACTCATATGCTCAACTTGCCATTGGTGAAGACATGCTTCTTCATTTTTGTTGAAGATGAAGAAGAAGAAGAAGATATATGATAAGTTATTTAAAAAGGAAAATAAAAAGAATACTTATCATGACTTCAACCATGGTTTAGTGTAGAGATTTAACTAAGGTTAGATGAGTGGTTAGGGTTAGAGAAGAGACAAGAATGGTGGACTTGTTCAAAGCTTCAAGAAGCTTCAACAAAAAACAAACTAAGCCACCATTTCTTTTTCTCTTTATCTTTTCCAAAACAATAATAAATGGATAAATAAATAAGAGAAAAGAAACCCTAACCATTCACTAAACATGGTTTAATCTTTACACAAACCCAAATGAGCAAGTATCATCAAACATGATACAATCTTGTGCACAAAAATATATCATATACACAATGTGCACTTCAAATGAGAAAATCCTTTTAAAGTGAACAAATACTAGTTAATGCAAAGTAATATATCAAATATATAATTATACATTAAATCATTAAATCAACACTTGATTCAATGATCCGGTCATGTCGCATATAACCGGCTAGTATCCAATGTATCGGCTTATCGAATCAATCCTTGATTCGAAAACTAGGCTATATCGCATACAACCATTCGACACATTCATCGCGAGAATGAAATACGGTATCACATACACCCATTATTCTCGGTCCCGCACATATCTCATATGCGCTCCTATTTCGTTTCGCTTGAGCCAGGAAACCTCTGTGTAGGACTCTAAAGACTCGTCAATACGCCGGCAGCAGGTGATGATCATATCAAACACCCACAAGCCGCAAGCGGTCTGCTAAACGTAACGGCCACCCGGGTATTGAGCGATCAAAAGATCGACGAGCAAGCCCGCTCACACTCCTGTGAATCCAACCAGTAACACTTTCCGTATAGTCCGGTCTGTTCGTCTGATATGCCGCATATCTCGCCTAGGGGTAGTAAACGTCAGACCCCAATAGCTTGATAAGTCATGCCGACGTAGGGTCCATAACATTCGTGAAACTACTGATAACTCTTACCAGTATATCACTGCAACCCTGGCCAGGGATTTCCTGTTATGGCCAGTCGAGCATAGCGCAACATCAACCCCCAATACCGGGACAGATGAATCCCCTCCTATCGCTCATTGCCTCCATGTGAATCGGGACTGTACCCAAAAACCACCTGTTTGCACGACTCAGTAGAGCCGTGGTAGGGTGGAAATCAAAGCACAGTGGGAGACACACAAGACTTTATGACGATCTCGGGTCAACAGACTAAGCTGTACCAGTGTCACCAGAGAACTGCCATCTGACGTGAGGTATAATACCATCTGGGAGTTCTCGGCGAGTCCGTTCAGTGTACCCAGTCTCCACTGAGCACCCGTATACCATCTCTGATGTCAAACACCAATGGATATGGGATCATCCATCGCCCATCACATGGGTCGAGAAGATATACGCTAGTCTACTCTGGAATATCGATGCCCCGTCTCGATATTCCCACGACTAGGAACAATGAAGGATGTACTCATTGACTACCCAGGCCCCACTAGTATGATCTGCATCATAGTCCTGGAAGTCGAGTACTCATCCTAAGGGCTTTATCAACATGTAACAGAGAGACAGAAAGTATACACGTTAAGATAAAGAGTAACCAGATAGCGTACTATCATGTCGAGCAAGAAAGTCCTACCTATATATGTCCCAGCATCCACTACAATATACATCCAATGTACAGTAATGGCCTCTAGGGCATACATATAACTAACAATCTCCCACTTGCACTAGGGCCATCTGTAGCAGTGGTTGCAGTATCACATACTCAACCATCCCATAAAGTCTCTCTTTGGGAAAAGGCCTTCGTGAGTGGATCCGCCGTGTTCTCCTCTGAGTCTACTCTCCTAACCTCGATCACCCTGGAGATCAACTATCTCCATCATCAGGTGATGCTGCCTCAGAATATGTCTGGGTCACTGATGGGACCAGGGTTCCAGGGCCAAAGCCACAGTTCCATTGTCACACAATGGTAGGAACCTAGTTCATCCAATGAACCAATATACACCCAAACTGCCTCTTTGGCAGTATCTTTAATAGCGATGTTACCAGCCTTTATCGTCTAGTTTGCCACGGTATCTAGCTTGGAACTCTTCCAACATACCGTCCCTTTACTGAGGGTAAAGACAACGCCTGTGACTGACATTCAGTCGTCTTTATCACTCTGGAACCTTTCCAGTGATTCTCCCCAGGATCGATTGATACCATCTCACTACAACTAGTGAGCATCCTAACATCCAATTAGATCTATCTCATAGATCCAAAGCTTAGGATTTAGTATGTATCACTTTGATCCTATATGGAAAATCATTGTGATAAGCGGAGATTGATCGAGCGTAGCATAGGAAACTCCTTCCCTAACAAGAGTATGTCATCTACGTACTCTACGAGGATCGTCACCATACTCCCTACAACCTTTTTTTTTATACAAGGTTCATCTACCATTTTGATGATGTCAACTTCTTTGACTAATCCATCAAAACAGATGTTCCAACTCCGCGATGCCTGCTTTATCCTATAAAGCATCTGGCACACGTTTCCGCTGCTCCCACTGTCTACGAGGCCCTCTGGCTGTGTTCTTATAGACGTTCTCTTCTAAATCAATATTTAGAAAAGTAGTCATGGCACCCAACCACCAGATATCGTAGTCATGGTATGTAGCCGTGGCAAGTAGGATCTGGATGGATTTAAACATAGTCCCTGGAAAAGGTTTCATCATTATCCGTGCCGGTTGATGATGACGAAAACCTTTAACAAGTCTAGCTTTGAAAGTCTCAACTTTTCCATGTACACCAAGCAATCTTCTCAAGATATACTTGCTCCTGATGGGGATTTAACCCTTCAGTTATAGCAACCAAAGTCCATACTTTGTTGGTGTATAAGGATTCCATCTCAGATCACTAAGCATCCAGCCATTCTTACAGAGTCCCTACTCTCGATGGCATGCTCGAAACTGGTTGGGTCATCATCTCATGATGCAATCCTCGCTCCCACTGTCATCGAGAAACCGAGGTATCTCTCAGGTGGGTGAGGAACCCTACTAGATCGGCGGAGAGGCTGAGGTTCGTCGGAAACTATTGAATCCTTTGGTTCTGTCAAATCATTAGCAGTTTTGTACAGCTGGAACCTTTCCAGTTCTACAGAACTGATCTTGCCTCGAGCTTGTCCAGATTTTGCATTTTAGACATAGGCTGGACAGCCCCAAATCTTAACTAATTTAAGATATGGGCTCTTCCCATACCATATCTCATATGGAATGGTAGGCAGTGATCTGATTCGAACCTAATTCAATAGGTATGCAGCTTCTCAAGCGCATAACACCCAAAAGGAAATAGGAAACTCAGTAGTACTCATCATAAAGCACACCATATCTAATATCGTGTGATTGCTCTGCCCTGATACACCGTTGTGCTGTGGTGTATTCAGAGGAGTAATACGGAGAGAGAATCTCATTCTCCTTTAGAATGGTCCAGGAATGCCATGCACAAGTATTCTCCTCCCTGATCTCATCATAGGACATAATACTTATACCCGTATTTTGGTTCTCTACTTCCCACTTATATTCTGTGAATACCTCAAAAGCTTCGGACTTATGTTTCAATAGGAACATACGACTGAATCTTGAGAGATTATCAGAGAATATAATGAAGTATAAAGAACCAGTCCTGGCATGTGTAGACAGGAGACCTTACATACATCATCATGTATCAGTCCCAAGAGATTACTAACTCTTCCTCTGTTTCCAATAAACAGAGCTATGGTCATCTTATCTTTGTGACATGACTGGCAAGTTTCACAAGATGCAAATTCAAACTGATTTAAATACGCATCAAAAATGTAACTTCAGCCAGTCGGGTCACATTGATATGACCTAGTCTATAATGCCTCAAGAATGATTCATTCATTTCTGAACTTTCCTCTTGTGTGTGTTCTGAATTCAAAGAACTGTAGTTTGATTTAGAACGTTAATGCTTTTAGATAACGCGCCTAAACCGATCAACTTTTGATATAGGAAATGTTCAAAACATTATCCAACAATACAAAATTATATCATTTCTTTACTAATAAAGAGACTGATATGATTTTGTATATCAGGTTCGGTATCTAATAGCATTTGTTCAGAATCAATGTATTCGTAATACAGGGTGACAGTGACCAACAGACTTGGCTGCAACACTTGCCCCGTTTTCTGTCTCATGAAACTTATCACCCGTTCTCAGTTTTTCTACCTTTTTGTAGCCCTATGTAACATATTACATATCTGGGATCCTGATCCGGTATCAGATACCCAGGATGCAGAGGATACTGAGAAACAGTTCTGCATAATGAACACACCCGAAGGAGATGCATCATATGCACTTTCTTCGTTTGGGCGGCATAGGAATTCTGGTATTCCCCTATTTCCTGCTCTGTCTTATAACAATTATAAGTTGGAGCGGGACCAACGTTCCCCAGCTCAGTATAACAAGCGGGTTCGGTCAATATTCCATTTTATTATCTTGATTAAGGCGTGATATGGTCGCTACCAGGAGAGAGAGAGAAGAAAACACTCTGCGTGCGCTCTTGCAAGATTAGATTGGTTATGTATTTTATCTAATCAGGATGGCTCCCACTGTTTTTATCAAATCTTTCTTCAAACCTTAAAAGGAAAGACTAGCCGGGATTAATTACACTCTACAAGTTCGCCAATATTTCAGCCAGGCCAGTGTCAGTACTTTGAGGGAGGTTCCCCGTGCTTTCGCACGGACCTAATTACTGTAAACCTCGTTTTCCCAGAGGCGTAACCCCGTTGACACCTTTCTAGACACCTACTTGATCGGCTAATTGTAAAGTGCAAAACTCTCCCAGGAGTAACAATTACTCGCAGTGGGTATCGGGATCCAACTATCATATAGAAGGTATGCAATCTCATTGCAAATTTCAATACTTGAAACTCCCGATAATGGTTTTTACCCCTAGCACTTATGACCTTAACTATGGTCAACAAATCATAAGCACTAGTCAAGTTCTACCTGTCATTTCGTGATTAATTAGACCCACCCACATGACCCTTAACTAAGGTCAACAAAGTCACGCGACTGTCCTAACTAATCGCATCATATGCGGTGTAGGAAGACATCACTTAGCTACCGTACACTGTGCCTTGACTATGGTCAACAAACACAGCACGAATACTAAGTACTCTACTTCCTAAAATGACGGAGGGTTGCGAATGGTTTTTGTGAAAACCTTTAACGCTTTGAACTTGATCTCATTGCGGAATCAAATGGTTTTTAAATGGAATGTTTTCGAGGCTTTTCTGGTTTTGCTAAAGGGGTCACTCCCGGTGAAGGGATCGTCGGCCCTTTCCTCGTCGAATGAGGTGCGGGATATATCATATATATCACTGTGCAAAGCGAAAACTATAGAAGCGATCAAAGACAAACCGAGGGTTGTAGCATCTGCCAGTTATTGCTAAAGGAATCACTCCCGGTGAAGGGATCTCGGTCCTTTCCTCATTGAATAAGGTGCAGGATGTTCTATAATGAACACCGCGACGCAAAGCAAGAACTGTAGCTACCTGTTTTTATTTTGAAATTCGATTCCACAACATCAAGTAGGTTTATTTTCTTTCATTAATCTCATTAATGAATATCCCATCATTAAGGTCCACCTAAATATCACAGATAAATATAACGTACGCTTATGCCATTCGCATTCGCCTCGATGTCCCTTCTGCACCGTTAGGTTAGGTAACTAACGGCAGAGCGGGACAGGGCTAGCGCGGGTGTAAAACATAAGCAACGTTTATATAATATATCATATATACTAAATATAATATCTGTCACAGAACATCACATGATCACATCACAGATAACGCAGCAGAAAGAATCATATGAAATATTGGATATACTAGGACGTCCGTGTTTTCAATACGAGCCGGTATAAAACACGGATTCCACGGTCGTGATGAATAGCCAATCCCACACCCCTAGACCCCTACGAGAGCGGCAAGCAACCCTACCAATTCTAGGGTTAGGAGACCCGGACTCGACTCCTCGAGATGGTCTCCCACTGGACCCTAGAACCTGGTTACTTGTGCTCCCCTCCTTGGGTCTATCCTAGTGCAGAAAAGTAAATAATATACATCAATGGTGACATCTTCCGCAACCTGGAAGTGCCCCAATAAAAGAATATTACATACAAGTTTTTACATGAATGAAAATGAAAAAACACTCATCTCACATAAAAACCCCCGGCTATTCAAACACGATGATCCAATATAACATATCCAGCAACACATAACATCACATGTCATCAACGTAAGTAAATATGCGCATCCCAATTGTCGTTGACATATAGCAACGAAACCGGCGACATCACATATTACACTTACGGTCACAGAAAAGAAAGTGTAAAACTACAACAGTTGGAATCCGCAACCTCCTCAGACATCGCATGCCTGACCAAATGAAATACTTAGACATCGCATGCCTAACGATTATAAACCCCGCATTTTAGTCTCATTATCGAAAACTCTTTTCAATATCAAGTCGGGCAATTCAACAGGATTCCCGACATTCTGATCGAATGCTCGTTGCAAACTTTAGTAGGCGGCCGCACCCCTGACGCCGTCGACGAAGTGCACCAAGGCGGAACACCGCTACCGGGAGCACCCGAACGGATGCTTTCGGCGACGGGGTTCTCCTACAGTCACTTGGTCGGGGCTATGGGGTGAGGCTGTCTATTAAGTTTACCCGGCGAGTATCCGCGTACGCTACGTGATTGCGACGGACTTTTGATCTTATCAAAATTCCGTGGCAACCGATCAAGTGAGACTAAACTGCTATATTTATAACATTCATTCAGTTATCTCATAACTACTTGTGAATTCCAATTATTGTATCACATTCCGGATAAATAGAAAATGTTAAACTTTCCGATCGAACAATCGAACACCCAAGTTTTCCCGATACAGCTCAACACATGAAATAAGTCTAACAGAATTCAGTTCGTGCCTCAGTACCAACGGTCCAGCCGTAGAAGGGTCAAGCCAACGCCTCACATGTGGCACGCTGTACTGCCCCAAACCCGAAGGTTCAAAGGGCAGTTCAAGACGGTCACATAATCGAGTTAAGGTTTGTTGTCTTCTAGAGGGTCCATCGCGTTACTTGCACTACTTAGAACGTCGTCAAACTACGGAAAAATCCAACACTTGGAAATTTCCCGACAGGGAAAAAATTGGGTATTTATATCCGGTCCAACTTTTTAACATATTCTAAAATACCCGGAAAAACACACTGACAAAATTAGACAATCCGATCGATACACAGAGTTCCCAATACAACCCAGAAAATAAAACTCTGGAATAAATATTAAAATATTCCCAGGAAAACCAGCACTGCATACTAGGAACTACTGTGCACATTTCATTAAACAAGGATACATTATGGCCGCGGAACCGCCGCATAAGCCATGCTTATGCGGCGGAAACGCGGCTCTTTGATGGATACGGGAGCTCGAATTTCACAGTAAGTCTTAGATCTTCCTGCTGATTTTTCTTCATATTTTTAATTCACAAAAAACCACGAATTTCAAAAAAGTCCAGAGAGCATGTTAAAATCGGGGTTTCGGGTCGATCGGACTTCTAACTCCGTCTACGCATCGCCTAAGGCTCTAGCTAGGCTCTGATACCACTGTAGGGTTCCTAGGCACTCTAATGGAGTCTCACAAGTGATCAAACATGCACAAATCAAAATTTTACGGGTGCCTACAAACCCTAATACGGATCGTCAACTAGATATATAGGCGATGCAAGCAAGTAAACGGAAATATAGCTAAAGGAAAGGGGCTACAACCTTTGTAGATCCGGTCCACCACCTCCTAGGCTCCGTGATGAAGTCCCCTCGCTGTCCAAATCGCATCTTGGGCTCTAGCGTCGGCTTCATCGGAGAAAAACGGGCTAGGTCATCGACGACGATGCCGAAGATGATCTACGTCGAGGCATCGCTAGATCAAGCTCCAACTTCACCAAGTCAAGAAAACTTATGAAGGAAACACCCTATACTACTTGGCAAGAGGTAGAGGATGAAGAAATAGGAGGTGGGTTCACTTTAGAATTGGATTTCTCACTCATATGCTCAACTTGCCATTGGTGAAGACATGCTTCTTCATTTTTGTTGAAGATGAAGAAGAAGAAGAAGATATATGATAAGTTATTTAAAAAGGAAAATAAAAAGAATACTTATCATGACTTCAACCATGGTTTAGTGTAGAGATTTAACTAAGGTTAGATGAGTGGTTAGGGTTAGAGAAGAGACAAGAATGGTGGACTTGTTCAAAGCTTCAAGAAGCTTCAACAAAAAACAAACTAAGCCACCATTTCTTTTTCTCTTTATCTTTTCCAAAACAATAATAAATGGAAAAATAAATAAGAGAAAAGAAACCCTAACCATTCACTAAACATGGTTTAATCTTTACACAAACCCAAATGAGCAAGTATCATCAAACATGATACAATCTTGTGCACAAAAATATATCATATACACAATGTGCACTTCAAGTGAGAAAATCCTTTTAAAGTGAACAAATATTAGTTAATGCAAAGTAATATATCAAATATATAATTATACATTAAATCATTAAATCAACACTTGATTCAATGATCCGGTCATGTCGCATATAACCGGCTAGTATCCAATGTATCGGCTTATCGAATCAATCCTTGATTCGATAACTAGGTTATATCGCATACAACCATTCGACACATTCATCGCGAGAATGAAATACGGTATCATATACACCCATTATTCTCGGTCCCACACATATCTCATATGCGCTCCTATTTCGTTTCGCTTGAGCCAGGAAACCTCTGTGTAGGACTCTAAAGACTCGTCAATACGCCGGCAGCAGGTGATGATCATATCAAACACCCACAAGCCGCAAGCGGTCTGCTAAACGTAACGGCCACCCGGGTATTGAGCGATCAGAAGATCGACGAGCAAGCCCGCTCACACTCCTGTGAATCCAACCAGTAACACTTTCCGTATAGTCCGGTCTGTTCGTCTGATATGCCGCATATCTCGCCTAGGGGTGGTAAACGTCAGACCCCAATAGCTTGATAAGTCATGCCGACGTAGGGTCCATAACATTCGTGAAACTACTGATAACTCTTACCAGTATATCACTGCAACCCTGGCCAGGGATTTCCTGTTATGGCCAGTCGAGCATAGCGCAACATCAACCCCCAATACCGGGAGAGACGAATCCCCTCCTATCGCTCATTGCCTCCATGTGAATCGGGACTGTACCCAAAAACCACCTGTTTGCACGACTCAGTAGAGCCGTGGTAGGGTGGAAATCAAAGCACAGTGGGAGACACACAAGACTCTATGACGATCTCGGGTCAACAGACTAAGCTGTACCAGTGTCACCAGAGAACTGCCATCTGACATGAGGTATAATACCATCTGGGAGTTCTCGGCGAGTCCGTTCAGTGTACCCAGTCTCCACTGAGCACCCGTATACCATCTCTGATGTCAAACACCAATGGATATGGGATCATCCATCGCCCATCACATGGGTCGAGAAGATATACGCTAGTCTACTCTGGAATATCGATGCCCCGTCTCGATATTCCCACGACTAGGAACAATGAAGGATGTACTCATTGACTACCCAGGCCCCACTAGTATGATCTGCATCATAGTCCTGGAAGTCGAGTACTCATCCTAAGGGCTTTATCAACATGTAACAGAGAGACAGAAAGTATATACGTTAAGATAAAGAGTAACCAGATAGCGTACTATCATGTCGAGCAAGAAAGTCCTACCTATATATGTCCCAGTATCCACTACAATATACATCCAATGTACAGTAATGGCCTCTAGGGCATACATATAACTAACAACCATTTACTTACTTGTAATGTTGTTTTATTCTTTTCTTTTATCTTTTCTTTTGCTCTTTCTTTTTGTTGTTTTTTATGGTTTGTGAATATGGTGTTGTTAGGAAAGAAAACGAAATTGTAAGTTAAGATTTCTTTTCTCATTTTCCTTTGCCCGATATTTTTCTATTTGAACTCTGCCCAAACCTTACGCAAGCGCTCCGTTAGGCATCCTACCCTACCAAGATATCGGTGATCCCTAACTGTGACCGGTTGCGTTCGGCTTGGCCGGAGGCGAAAGCCAAGAGACAAGAACGGACGGACAAGGGTCAATAAGCTGGATTTCACTAATACCGTGCTTAAGCACTCTAATCCACATTGTTGCCAATTGCTCTAGCTTCAATGGTTAATCTCGGCACAAAGGAATGAGTATGAACTTCACTAACTTACAGTACCTTATCTAATCCTAACAACTTTTACTGTGCATAAATACATTTGGGTTAGAAACGAACATTCCGACCCGTGCATTAACTCGTCATAATAAGAATGCAAAACACACCGTCTCCCTGCAGACGACCTGTACTCATCGCGGCTAGCTACACGCGACGCCGTCCTGATTGCGGTTAACTTTAGAACTTTAAATACGACACGCGAAAGCGCTAACAATCAAGAACCGGTGGAATGGGCTTGGATTTATGCTATGTGTCCCCTTCGTGGTATAACTCAGTACACGTGTTTGCTTAATTTGACAATTTCATTTTATGTATAGTGCACGTGTAAACTTTTGGGCTTCTAAAAGTTTAAAAGAAAATACAATAAAAGTAATATGTGGTTGGGGGGAATTCGATCACAAGGGCTACGTCACAGCAGTGCAAGGATTTACTAATGAGCTACAAGTGCTTTCTTGCTGTTCAAAAGCAAATCAAATTTATAACTTGTGCTCAGGCTTAGGTGTTCCTTTCTGTATTTTGGAAAAATTATGTACAGAAAGTTTAGGGTTGTTACAAAAAGAACGGAAGGACAACAACAACAAAGGATGAGTGCTTTTACTGTAAGGGACACTAGAAGAGGACTGCCGGGCTTTGAAAGCCAAGAATCAGGACACGAATCAAGTTGTGGCTTTGGCTTCAGGTTTGTTCTTGATTGAAAACCATTTCTCTATTAACTCTACTTCCTGGGTATTGAGAACTGTAATTCTTTGCAGGTGCTGAGAAACCGTAGAGTTTTAAAGAAAGGTGATATGACCCTACAAGTTGGCAACGGAGCAAGTATGGATACTGTTATAGTATGAGAGTATCACCTCAGGATGATGAGTGGACATATTTTGGTTTTGCGAAACTGCTTTTGTGTATCTAGTATGATGTGTAATATTATATCTATATCTTTGTTATCTAACGAAGGATATACTTTTGCACTTGAAAGCAATTTTATAAACATTCACCTAAATCATCAAATGATTGGATCAGGTACACTGAATAACGGAATATACATATTCAATCAGCATCTAGTTTTCAACATCTAAAACACACTAAAAAGAAAGACTCCAGAATCAAATCAAGCTTTCTTATGGCATTGTAAACTTGGTCATATCAATGAAATACGATTAACTAAGTTATACAAAAATATATATTTAGATCTGTTTGAATATCTATCCTATGCAACTTGTCAATCATATATCAAAAGAATGATGACCAAAACTCCATTCACTGGACACGACATTGAGCTCTTAAGACTCATACACAGTGACGTGTGTGGTCGAATGTCTATACATGTAAGAAGTAGTTATCCCTACTTCATTACTTTTACCTATGATTTCTCAAGGTATGGATAAGTATTCTTGATGAAACATAAATCCGAGGCCTTCGAGAAATTCAAGGAGTATAAGAATGAATTGGAAAAACAAAAGGGAAAAAGTATCAAGATGCTTCGATCCGATCGAGGTGGAGAATACTTAAGTACCAAGTTCCTCGAATATTTAAAAGAGAATGGAATTCTCTCTCAACTTACTCCTCCATACACGCTACAACACAACCGTGTATCACAAAGATGGAATTGCACCTTACTTGATATGGTGCACTCCATGATGAGTAATGCTGAATTACCGCTATCCTTCTGGGATTTTGCACTAGAATCTGCTGCATACCTATTGAAAAAAATTCCAACTAAGTCAGTGTCTACCAATCTATATGAAATATGGAGTGGGAAGAAACCCTGTCTAGAGTATCTTAAGATATAGGGATGTCCGGCTTTTGTCAAAAAGTACCATGCGGACAAACTCGTGGCACGCTCGGTATTGTGTAAGTTTGTGGGATACCCAAAAAATTCTAGGGGATATCTTTTCTATTACGCTGAGGAACAAAAGGTATTTTTTTCTTGAAATGCCCATTTTCTGGAAACTCAATTTCTTGAAAAAGAAATTAGTGGGAGCGCAATAGGAGCGCAATAGAACTGGAAGAAATTCCAGAACTATAAACTATTACCGAAAGCTTAGTGGAATCCGATACTTCAATAGAACCGGATGTACCTACTTCACTCTGCAAATCTAGTAGGTAGTCTCATCCGCCCGAGAGATACTATGGTTTTCTCATAGATGGGGATCGAGAAGATTGCATCATCGATGATGATGAGCCTACTAGTTTTTAGCAAGCTATCACGAGCAAAGACTCGGTGAAGTGGCTGGATGCTATGAGATCCGAGATGGAATCCATATACACCAACAAAGTTTGGACTTTGGACGTTGCACCTCAAGGGGTAAAACTCGTAGGCTGCAAATGGATCTTTAAAAGGAAGAATGGTGCAGATGGAAAGGGTGAAACCTATAAAGCTAGACTTGCAGCAAAAGGTTTTCGTCGAAGACAAGGTTTGGGCTGTGTCGAAACCTTTTCTCCAGCGGCTATGCTTAAATCCATTCGGATCTTACTTGCCATTGCTGCCTTCCATGACTATGAGATCTGCCAAATGGACGTAATGACCGCTTTTCTAAATCGAAGTTTGGAAGAGTGTGTTTATATGGATCAAAAAGAAGGCTTCATAGAGAGTTGGAATAACGGAAGAGTGTGTAAGTTGCTTAAATCCATTTATGGATTAAAGAAAGCATCACGGGGTTGGAACATCTGCTTTGATGAGACAGTCAAGGAATTTAGCTTTATCAAAAATATAGATGAACCATGCATTTATAAGAAAGTTGTAGCGAGAACGGTGGTATTCCTCGTCTTGTACATGGATAACATTCTCTTAATAGGAAATGACATTCCTATGCTACAATCGGTAACGCGCTTCTTGTCACAAAAGTTCTCCATGAAAGACTTGGGTGATACCTCGTATATTCTGAGGATTAAGATCTATCGCGATAGATCTAAGAGAATGTTGAGACTTTCACAGTTCAGGTACATTGACACCATATTAAAGAGATTTAGTATGGAGGATTCCAAGCGTGGTAATTTACCCACTTGTCACGGGATCACCCTCTCCAAAGAGATGTCTCCCAAGACTGATGAGAAGAGGGATCGTATGAGCATTATACCCTACGCTTCGGCGGTAGGCTCTATAATGTATGCTATATTATATACGAGACCAAATGTAGCTTATACACTTAGCATGGTAAGCCGGTATCAGTCAAACCCAGGGGAGAAGCACTGGATAGCCGTAAAGAACATTCTTAAGTACCTGAGAAGGACTAAGGAATTGTTCTTAGTATACGGCAATATAGACCACAAGGTCGAAGCCTTCACACACTCTAGCTTCCAGTGTGATAAGGATGACACTAAATTCATGTCGGGTTATTTTTTTACCCTCAACGGAGGGGCGGTCTGTTGGAAGAGTTCCAAACAAGACACCATAGCAGACTCGACGATGGAGGCTGAGTATATTACTTCTAATGATACCGCTAAAGAGACGGTCTTGATGAGGAAGTTCATTTCTAAACTTCAGGTGGTTCCGTCCATTGTTGATCTAATACCTTTATATTGCGACAACAACAATGCTATTGCTTTAGCGAAGGAACCACGGTCCTATCAGAAATCCTGATACATCTTAAGACGGTATCACCTAATCAGAGAGATTGTGGATCACCAGGAGATCGAGATGTAGAGAGTAGATATGAAGGACAAAACTGTAAATCCATTCATCAAGGTCATCCCTCAAGCACAATTCGAGATGTTAGGTATACGATACGCCAACGACTGGCTCTAGCGCGGATGATGGGTAGTCGATACGCTAATAAAATGCCTTAGTGCAAGTGGGAGATTGTTAGGATATGGGGGTTTTTCAAAATAGGATGGTTAGGGATTATAATTAGTAAAATAGAGTAATTTAAAATATAATTATGCAAATAGGGCGGTTTGGGACCACGTAGACGTGGCCCAATCCCAACATCAAGAGAGGGCGGGTTCCTGAAACCCACCACGGCCACTTATAAGAGGAGGACAGGTTCTCAGAACCCGTCTTGCTCCCATCCAACCCCACCTAAGGACCCCCTCACTCCACCCCACCAGGCACCCACCCTACCCCTAACCCACCCTACCCCTCCGCATTGGAAGGCGGGTTCTAGGAACCCGTTCTCTCCCTAATGGGGAGAGGGCGGGTTCTTAGAACCCGCCCCTCCCTTAAAAGAGGTCAGGTTCAGAACCCGCCCTCTCCTTCCTTTCCTTTAAAAAGGAGACGGTGGGTTCCCAGAACCCGCCCTCTCCTTTAAAAAGGAGGGGGCGGGTTCCCAGAACCCGTCCTACTTAAAAAATTAAAATATAAAAAAAATTAAAGAAAACAGTATTATTAAATAAAAAAATCCTTCAAAAAAATAATTTAATGTGTACCTAGAATACGAGTAAACCGGGTTCCAAGAACCCTCCCTTCAGTGTATGGCAGAGAGAGCGGGTTCCAAAAACTCGCCCTTAGGCAAATATTGGATAAGATTGACAGATAAGGGATCCTACTGTTTACTGACGTGGGGATAAAATCGACCGATAAGGGTTGCTATTGTTTATATAGAAGGAATCCAATGCTTAGATCATATTATAAATATGAATGAGAAACACTTCAATAACGAAAGCAAAGAAAACAAGTTTGAGTTTCAGGTTCTGTTTTCTCATGGAAGAATTAGAGAAGATATGAAGAATATAATTGCAGTTGCAATTGAGCAAAACTCGTTCAATTCTCTTACTGGATTCATTTCCAATGCTTCAACTTCAGTTATAAATAATGGAAATGAATCCATTATGAGAATTTGATGTTTTTGACATCCAAATTAAAAGTATACAATTAACGCTTTACCTTTCTCTTTCCCTTTCCTAACCCGAGAAGGCTTGACATAGGACTATGCCTCTTTGGCTGACTCGATGACCCCTCGTGTTCTGTGTATGTGGTGGTGGTGTCTGCTCTTCCGCTTGATCTTCCGCTTCGTCTTGGACAGGCTGTTGTTGCGCAAATCCTGTTTGTGGGACAGGTTCCAGATATGTGCTGCCTCCCAACAACTGTATGTTAGACGCAAAATTCATCTCCCAACTGAACTGTTGTTGCGAAGAACCTATCCTGGTTTCCTGCTGCTGTTGTTGCAAAAAACCTGCCCCCCAAGGCTGCGTAAAACCTATCCCCCAAGACTGCTGTTGTTGCGCGAAACCTGACCCCTAAGACTGTTGTTGTTGCGTAAAACCTGTCCCTCAAGACTGTCATTTCTTCGATTGTTGTGCTTGTTCATTATCTCCCGACGATTGTCGATACCACTGACTATGACAGGGTTGCTGTTGACTGTATGGTGCTCTGAACCACTGATGCTGCGGTTCTGGATCTGGCTGATGCGGCGGCTCTGGTTCCGGCTCATGCTGTGGCTCTACCTCATGCCGCGGCTCTAGCGATGGTGACAAATGTGGAAGCATATGATATGAACTGAATATACTACTAATATATGAGTCTACGGTAGAAAATAAAGCCTGACTATCTAGAGCAGTATCAGTCGGATATGGATCTTGGATCAATGATTGTATATGATGCAACCCACGAGCCTTTCGTTACATAAAAAATAATATATAATTATAGACTCTTACCGCTGGATGTTAAAATATAATTTAATTTAAAAAAATTTAACTTACTATTCATCATTCCACGTGGCCTCTAGACTGATACCGCTGGACGTTCGGAAAGTCAGTAGGAGGAGCAGAAAGATATTTCACATTTACACGCTTATACCATTGTAGGTATGTTTCTGTAGCGCTGGTGGGTGTTTGGTCACCTATTTACTTTAAGGCGATATTAAGAAGCCTATTTTCTTATCTCAATAAATATTGATGATGATACTCCCTCCTATCACGCTCCGCCTTTCCTCTCGCATGTCTCCCTCTATTGTCATTGGTGCAGGTGGTGGACCAGGAATACGTTGCAATCTACCAAACTATCGCAACACCCGGTCTGGTAAGTGCATGAATAAGATATTAATGCACAGTAGTGGGCATCGAGCCCGCCAAATCGGCTCTCCTTCCAAACAAATGCTGGGTAATCCTTGCAGATGATCTATTGTATAAGGCGTCCACATGAACTGCGCAAATAATATAGTACAAAAATTGTAAATAATGTCAATTAAAAATTTCAAAAAAATTTAATTACCTAATTAATGGTTACCTGAGTTGCCTCCATTCGATCCAATTCATGTCTATAATAGTTAAGTACTCGACGAGAAGTCTTATATGATTTTTTGCCACTCCACCAGCAGCCGAGAGGTTTTCCAGGGATATTCTCGGCAGAAATACGAATATGATCTGGTCTTCCAATATATATGTGCTCTCATGACCAAATCTATATATAAAGAGTTATAATATCAGAAAGAACCAATATTATAAATTTTCAAATATTTAGTTCAAAATTATTATGTACCTGAAGTAATATAATACAGCCACAAATTTTATTCTTCGTAGGAGCACATGCCTTATCTATTCCTTGTAAAGATATGTTAGGACTCTTGCTCCCCAAGCATACTGGCCACACACATCAAAGTCTCTAAGAAACCCAAGGTATAAAGGATGAACATGTGTTGCCGACTGGTCCGGCATCAACCAAGAACCGATCATGTACAAAATGTAGGCACGTGCATGTCTATCCATGATATCATCGGTAGCTTCATCAGGGATATTAGTAAATGTATGTTTGAGCCAGCTTAAACTAATCTTATACCCCTTAATAGACCCTCCTGGTACCTGAATTTTATAATTAATCGTTAATTAATATCACTGTAATATACTTTAACTTTTAATTTAAAGAAACAACGAATTATACCTATCCGAGAGCAGACTCAATATACGTATCCCAATATGGGTGCTCGGTTTCCGGACCCACAATTGTACCTCCAACCAATCCAAGTCCATTCACCCGTAAACCAAGATAAAAGGCAATATCCTGGAGTGTGATGGTGGCTTCACTCCATCAAAGATGAAAAGTATGAGTCTCTATTCTCCAACGCTCAACAAAAGAGGTAATGAGGCTGTATTCGAGTTAGATATAACGCTGTAATGAAACTTCCTAAAAACCGGCTCTTTGAATCTGCTCGATAATACGATAATCAGTAACTTACCATTTGTCAGAACTATGACTAAGGACTGTAAGATTATCTCCACCCTGCAAGATTTATTCATATTATTTTCAACTATTTGAATTAAAATTTATGGGCCAATATTTGAAACAAATTTAATAAGTTTCGAATCTTTCCTCACCGTGTAATATACTGAAAGATCTATGCTCGTTTTGATTTACGAGAAGTGATTTGTCGAATGGTTGATTCTCCATTGTATTTTTTTTCCAAACTCAAATAGTTGAAAGATTGGAAAATTCGGTGCGTATAGAATGGAGTTCGGACAGAAAAGTGATAAGGGAGAGCAGAGGGAAGAAGGGGGATTTTAAAGAGGAAAAAGAGAGTTTACATTAATTGGGGGCATGTTTCAAGAACCCGCCCTCATCTTTTTAAAGTGGAGGGCCCATGGATTTGTCATGCCCTTGATCTCTCATTTTTAAAGGAGAGGGAATCTCATTTAAAAAGGAGATGGGCCCCTTTTTAAAGGGGATTTATCACTATGTAACATCTCCTTTTTAAATGAGATGGAATCTCAATCTCCTTTAAAAAGGAGAGGGACAGTGGATTTGTTAATACGTGACAGATTAATGGCTTTTAAAAGGGGATAGTGGGTTCCAAGCGCTGACCCTCTCATTTAAAAAGGAGAGGACGGTTTCATGGAACACGCCCTCTTCACAATAAAAGATTGCTAAAAACTAATTTCAATAATTTCTCTTATTGATGGACTGCCCAATAATTAGCTACACCTTAACTCATGAACAATTTTACTTAACCCAAAGCAAGCCCGTGACCCCTTTCTCTCAAAACAAGGCAATCCCATTACTCGTGACCCCTTTCTGTCCAATCCTTTTCTTGAACCCAAGGCAATCCCGTGACACTTTATCTTAAGACCCGTGAACACTTTTTCTGAAATCAAGTGTGACCCCTTTTTTGACCAATGACGACCAAATACTTACAAAGACCTGCCTTCCTCCCATTTGCTCCCCATTCTGCTCCAATTTGCATCTGCACCTCCTAAAAAATCTAAAGCTCTCATCTGCACCCCTTCAACGGAACTCGATCTCTCTATCCCTATAGATCTATCTATCAAAATTCCCGATTGACAAACGTATGTAAATTTTATTTACCGTTTATTTAACTTTCAGTGAATATAATCATTACTTCAGTTGTTAACATTTTATATTTATTATTGGGTTGATATTGTTTGATATAGATAATGTCAAGTTCAAGTTGATTTGTTCTATGTAAATACGATGACCAGAATGTGACAAGTGCATAAGGTCTCGAATATATGGGCGGGTATGCAAGGATTATGCGATTATGTTTATCAACGACTTACAATGAACTCGAGAATTAAGTGTTTAAAAGCATGAAATATGATCCCCGTGAAATTAAGGTTAAGTTAAGTTGTATATGGCCTCTGTTTAGTGGAAATGCATTGGTTGAAATTATAGACGATGCAATAATATCTTCGATGATAGACTTCGGTTTGGCAAACACCCAGCATTCTTTTGAACTTTTAGTTGAGAAGGAACAGTTGGAAGTATCAGATGTCGCTCCAACAATTATTTTGATGGTAACGCTGGAGGTAGTTCCTGGGGATACCGTCCCATGGTTAACGATGATACCTTTAGTCTCAGTGGATACGACTATACACATGATTATTCAGACCTTCAAACTCAAGGGTAAATATTTTATAATTACTTTTTTTTGTAATACCAAAATGCTAATACATTTTATATATTAAATACAGATTTTCCCAAGCGACTGCTGCAGTTGCATGAACACCTGAAGAACAATAAGAATTACCATATACAACCTTCCAAGGGTAAATCAATCTGAAACAACTGGTGATTATGTTTATTTTCTTTGTAATATGAAAATGTTAAAAAAATTTATATACTAAATGCAGATTTTCCTATACCTCTGCATTTCAATCTTTTCTTTCCGCATCATTCCAACACGATCCAAGCAGCGCATTCCACGCATGCCCGTCCACATCATTCCGGTCTTTTCAACCCGAACTATCCACATTATACCGACCTCAACCATCGCATATTGCACCCGAGCCTTATGTTGCTATGAGTGACAATGATATAGGTGACAATGATATGGGTGGAAGTGATAATGATGAAGCTAATGAAGATCATCAAGAGGAGGATAGCGTGGATTATGCCGCTAGATTGAATGAAGTGGCATTGATTGATGGCATAGCTACGAATAATGATTTTGTTGAACTAGAAGATCACGGCCTCGATCCGTTGGAAGATGATAGTTGGGTAGACTTAACTGTGGCAGAAGTAAATGCTGAGCCTTATTTGGAAGCGAGTGTAGCAAGCGAGGATTGCGTCATTGTTGGAGATATGTTTCCGAAAAAATAAGATCTTATTTGTAAACTGAAGTCGTGGGATATTGAAAAAAATGTTACATTTAAAACCGAAGAGTCAAATAAGACGTACTATACCATGATATGTACGAAAGCTCCTGAATGCAAGTGGAGATTGCATGCATATTGTTCCAAAAGAGATAAAGTTTAGAAAGTCTTGAAATACAACCGGAAACACACTTGTATCAATTCGATTATGTTAAAAGATCACATGATTTGCACTTCGTCATATATTTGCTCACTTATCATGCCACTTATCTGTACAGATGTGGCGACGACTCCTCGAGAGATACGGCTCTACGTAAGTGGAGAGCATTAAATTCAGATTTCGTATATGAAGGTATGGGATGCTCGTAGAAAGGCTTTATGCAAGATATTTGGAGATTGGGAAAGCTCAAACAACTCGCTAGTCCCTTTTATGGAAGCCATGAAAGCATTAAATCCGGGGTCTGTATACCAATTAAAAACCACAGAAACAGATGTCGATGGCCGTGTCAAATTTCAAAGAATTTTCTAGTGCTTTGCTCCTTGCACGGCTGGTTTCACACACTGTCTGCCGGTATTATGCGTGGATGGGACATACCTATATGGTAAGTACAGAAGTTGCATATTAATTGCTACATGTGTTGATGCTAATAACGGTATATTTCCATTGGGATTTTCTATTGTTGAGGGTGAAAATACATCATCTTGGTCATGGTTTTTTCGTCAACTCAAAAGTATCCCATCTATTATTGATAAAACAGATTTATTCCTCATATCTCATAGACATCTTCAAATACTAGCTGCTATAAGAGCTTATTTCCGACGACACCACATAGGTTTTGCCTGCGGCACTTCAGACAGAATTTTGATAGAAAATTTAAAAATTCAAATCTACATAAGCTTATGTAGAAAGCCGGTGAAGCGTCTGACCCTAATGTTCATGACATGTACATGGAGAAATTTGGAGAGATGAGTCAAGCAGCGAAAGCGTGGTTAGATGAGTATCTAGCACGCATGTGGACATATGCACATGATAATGGATGTAGGTATCTATTAATGACCACTAATATGTCTGAAAGCTTCAACGGGGTTCTTAAGAGTGTTAGAGGCTTACCGATATAGGGGTTGATTGTTCGAACCTTTTTCAGAGTGAATACTTATTTTGTGCAATGAAGGGAAAAGTCTTTGGCAATGGAGACTCCATTCATCGCGTATTATGAAGATATATTTCGGAAAAGAGAGTGCAGATCACAATACTACAGATCTGAAAGGTTTGACACAACGGAGCTTCAAGTTATGGGGAGCAATGTGAATCAATATACTGTAAATTTTAGAGATGAAGTGCTTTCTTTATGCACATGCGGTGTTTTCCGGCTAAAACATGTATCGTGTGCCCACGCAATTTCTGCTGTAAGCAGCATGCATAATTCACATTACAATTTTGCTTCACGTTACTATACGGTTTCCAGTTACCAAGGCGCATACGATCCAACATTTCATCCTATACCAGACAATCGCTATTGACACTATTATACTGGGTACAGACAAACACCGACGATTTTACCACCGGACAAAAACATAGGATCTAGAAGACCTAAGGTGTATCGAGATCGAATGACAATGGATGCTGATCCTCAGCAAAGGCACGGCAGATGCAGTTTATGCAAACAACCAGGTTATTATAGGACCAGATGTCCAGGACAGTCATTAGGGATGAGACCTTCGAGATCGTGAAGAAAAAGCAACGGAAGGAAAATCAATTATCATTTGTAAGGAAACTTGTACAATTTTAATTTTAGTATAATCTTTTTTCATTATTCGTTGGAGCATAATTTACTGTAAACCACCATTAAAATTGAAATATGTAAATTGAGTAGCGAATAATATCACTTGAATTTACTCGTTTTCAAATGAAATATCTTCTACAACATACTAATTTTCTGCTACAGTGTTACAAAATTGTACTACGACATATACATCAATTAAATGTTATACAATAATATTAAAGAAGTAGATGGTACACAGTCTGTGATGTTGGATTGAATGTAGTTCTGAGAGGGGTAAAAGATCATGTCCCTACATGGACTCGTTTCTTCCCTCGAGCTTCCGCGGCATACTATATTGCCCTCTCCAATGAGTTTTGTAGGTTTAGATTGGTAATGGGATGGACTTCAAGTATTAAGAAATTACGTTGGTAAACCTCTTAGAAATTTCGAGTCATTCTACCCCCATATCTTTCACCCTTTAGTAACCACTTATAAACTTCATTACAACTGCAGTTGTATTCTTCGTATCTTCTCTAATTCTTCCATGAGGAGACAGAACTTGAAACTCAAACTTGTTTGCTTTGTTGTCGTTACTGAAGTGTTCCTCATTCATATTTATAGTAAGATCTAAGCATTGGATTCCTTCTATATAAACAGTATCAACCCTTATCGGTCGATCTTATCCCTATGTCAGTAAACAGCAGGGTCCCTTATCTGTCAATCTTATTCAATATTTGCCCGAGAACGGGTTTTTGGAACCCGCTCTCTCTACCATACACTGAAGGGCTGGTTCTTGGAACCCGGTTTACTCGTATTCCGGCTACACATTAAATTATTTTTTTGAAGGGTTTTTTTTATTTAATAATACTGCTTTTTAAATTTATTTTTTTAATTTTAATTTTTGAAGTAGTACGAGTTCTGGGAATCTGCCCATTTTAGGGGGAGGAGGGTGGGTGGAGGGGGCGGGTTTTGGGAACCCGCCCTCTTTTGGAGGAAGGGGGCGGGTTCTAGGAACACGCCCTCCAATAGGGAGGGGTAGGGTGGGTTGGGGGTAAGGTGGGAGCCTAGTGGGGTAGGGCGAGGGGGTCTTTGAGTGGGGTGGGATGGGAGCAAGGCGGGTTCTGAGAACCCGTCCTCCACTTTTCAGTGGTCATGGCGGGTTCCAGGAACCCGCCCTCTCTTGATGTCGGGACTGGGCCACGTCTACATGGCTCCAAACCGTCCTATTCTCATAATTATATTTTAAATTATTCTGTTTTACTAATTCTAACCCTATCCACTCTATTTTGAAAAAAAATCCCTTAGCATATATGTGTCCTAGAGGCTTTTATTGTATAGGATGTTGGGGATATATATGTACAGGACAATCTTGCTCGTTATGATAGTATGCTATTTGGTCTGTCTTTATCTTAACATATCTATATGTTTTACTTATTATTTCGTATCGCAAATAAATGTTGATAATGCTCGTAAAATTCTTGCTTGACTACCAGCGTTGTGATGGCAATCATACTAGTGGGGCTAGGTAGTCTATAAGTACATCCTTAAATTGTCACTAGTCATAGGATTATTGAGACTGTGCATCGATACTCCAGAGTAAACTAGTGTATACGTTTCTTATTCCTATTAGGGGAGATGGCCGGTCCCACAGCCATTGTGTATGACACCATTGTATACAGGTGCTCATTAGGTTATAAGTTACGCTGGACGGACTCGTCGGGAGTTGCTGGATAATACTATACCTAACATCAGATAATAGCTCTAAGGTGACATAAGTACAGGTTAGTCCGTCGATCTGAGATCGTCATTTGTCTCGTGTGAGTTCCCACTGTGCTTTGATTACTATCTTACCACGGCTCTACTGAGTCATGCAAACAAATTTTAGTTGGGTACAGTCCTGAGCCATATGGAGGCAGTAAGCGATTATTAGGGATTCGTCTCTTCCGGTATAGGGAGTCGATGTTGCAACGTGTACGGTTGGCCGAAACCATAAGATCCTGACCAGGGCAGTTGAAATTTACTGATAGTTAGATCAGTAGTTTCTCGGATGGTCTTGAGCCACATCGACATGACTTATCAAGTTATTAGGGACCTGATGTTTTCCACCCCCTAGACTTGATATGCGATACTCTCAGACGAATAGACCGGACTGTCTGGAGATTGTCACAGATAGGCCCAGTAGGAATACAAACGAGTTTTCTTGTCAGCCTTCCTTTCGACAGATACCTCGGTAGTCGTTACGTACAGCTAGTGCCACTGATATGCTTATGGTTAAACCCACTACCAGCGTATTATCGAGTCTTTAGAGTCCCACACAGAGGTTTCCCGGTTTAAGAGAAATGATATACTATGCATATTTTTATACGCTCGGGTGTTCGATTAAACATGTATATTTTATGTATGTCCTTTATTCGAACATTTTGGTAATACTACAAGGTTTGAAAGATAGCCAAATATGTGAGCTAGTATTATATTTCTCTCTTTAGTTATTTGTATTTTAACACGAATACAATATTTATACGGATACGTGTATTTGTATGAATACGGGTATTTATGTCTTGATACAAATACATGTATTTCTTTCTTAATAAGATTATGTGTATTTTGTATTTTCGATACAAATATGGTATCCATATTTTGGTAGAAATACGGGCATAAGTATTTATTATAAATACAGATATATATGGTTGTGTGTGTGTGTAATTATATATTTATGTATATATGTACATTTGTGAGGTGGCATCTTTCTTTCTCTCATCTTTTCTAGTTTTATTTAGATGTGTATAGGTTGTGACTCACATGAGTGAGTCACAAACCTACCCAAAATATTTATTTTAAAATATATAAAGAGATAAAAAAGAGAGTGTGAGATAATTTTTGATCATTATCTTTAGCTATCATCTTCATCTTCTTCCTCTTTTACCTTGAGCTTTGAGGAAAAAGAAAGAGAGTATCTTTAGACTAATACTATATCACTAAGTATCATTTCTTAGCAAGTCTTGATCTTTAGTTGCTTTTTAGTTGATTACTAGAAACTAGATCTTGAACCGGCATTCTCGGGTGGATCATCTTTGATATAGGGAGACTACCTTACTAGCTCGATCCAAGAACCCTAGGAACTTAAGAAGAGGACCATAAAAGACCCGAAGGACATGTCTTCAAAGGTTATAGTTATCAACATAGTTGCTAATCTCTTTTAGTTATATTAGTTTAGTGTTTGAATTCGATTTCTAGGGTTAAAGTTTCTAGTGCTCAAGTAAAATTTAAGTTTTTTGATTCCGCATAGGCCGTCGATGTCACGGCACGAGCACTATGAACTTACAAGAACCATTACGGCAACCAATCACAACATTAGAGGTTGTAAGAAATGGTCGACTGAGAATCACCGGAATTTGATTTCAGGGGTTAACTACAGGTTCTGTGTCTAAAACAATGAAGTCAACGGGGAAAATAAATTCCCCGACTTTAACCAACACATCCTCTAGCTCTTCCCTATGGTAGGTGATTGATCGGTCGGGCATTTGGAGTGTTCATCTCGTAGGTTTCAACTCTCCAACGTCTAATTTCTTATATTCCGAAAAAGGAAGCAAGTTTACACTTGCACTGATGTATAAAAGAGCGCGACCGATGTTCTTAGCCCTAATAGTTATTGAAATTGTAGGAAATACGGGATCCTTGCGTTTTTTTGGTAAAGATCGAGAAAAAGCATCGCTTATGCTATAGGCTAGAAAAATCTCCTTTGGTACTTGTGTTTTACTTTTTTTAGTGCACAAATCTTTGAGAAATTTGGCATAAGCCAAAACTTGTTGGATGTCATCCAAAATAGGAATGTTTATATCAACTCGCTTGAAAATCTCCACTACCTTCTCCATTTGTGGAGATGGTTTGTCAGGATTCAACCGTTTTGGAAACGGTGCTTTCGGTAAGGCAGTTGAGTCCAACATTTGTGGAGAAGGATGTGGAGATGGAATGGATCCCGAATAAGGTGTAGAAGTTGAATGAGAAAGGGGACTATTCGACGAAGAAGAATGATCAGATCTATGTGGAATTGGTAAAGAAGTAGGATAAGAAGCGGTCTCAGAAGATATGAAGGGTGGTAAAGAAGACGGACTCACTAATGGGACGTCGATGTTATCGGCATCAACATCAAAAATTGGGTCACCAATATTGTTATTAACAGTCCTTACTAATTTCAACGTAGTAATCACGGCCATATGATAAGGTTGATTCTCTTGAATCGCGTGTGCATGTGTATGAATAGGGTTAACAATTAGTTGAGAGGGAAGTTTTCCTTTCTCTCTCGCTCAAGGTAGCGTTGAATTGTGCAAGTTGAGAATCAATGTGAGCGTTGTGTTGTGCTTGCGATTGCATGAATGTTTGGAGCGAGGTGTTGGTTTTTAACAAAGATTCAAGACTCTTTTTAAGGGTGGAAATCTAACGATCATCGGCACCGGGTTGAACAAAATTGTTACTTTGTAGAGGTGCGAAAGAGTTGTTATGTGGAAAAAAGTTGTTAATCGGTGGAGCAAAGTTGTTGTTCATCGGGGAATTTTGAAACTAGTTTTGAGAAGGTCGTTGAAAGGGTTGATTTTGATAGGGAGGTGCTTGTGGAGAATATTAGATATATGTATGCCCTAGAGGCCATTATTGTGTATTATAGTGGATGCTTGGATATGGATATATATAAAGTACTTTCTTGTTCGACATGATAGTATGCTATCTGGTTGTTCTTTATCCTGACATGTTTACTTGATTAAGTTTACTGTCTATTTGATACATGTTGATAAAACCCTTAGGATATTTGCTTGACTACCATGACTATGATGCAGATCATACTAGTGGGGCATGTGTAGTCCATAAGCATATCCTTAAAAGTTCCTAGTCGATGGAGTGTCGAGACAGGGCATCGATATTCCAGAGTAGACTATTGTATACGTTTCTTGACCCAGTATAGGGGCAATGGATGATCCCATATCAATTGATGTTTGACATCAAAGATTGTATACATGTGCTCATTAGAGACTGAGTACACTGAACAGACTCGCCGAGAACTCCTAAATGGTATTATACCTATCGTCAATTAGAAGTTCTCCGGTGACACTTGTACAGATTAGTCTGTAGACCCGAGATCGTCATAGTGTCTTATGTGCTTCCCACCGTGCTTTGATTTCCACCCTATCACGGCTCTACTGAGTCGTGCTAACAGGTGGATTTTGGGTACAGTCCCGAGACACATGGAGGCAGTGAGCGATAGGAGGGGTTTCATCTCTCCCGGTATTTGGAGTTGATGTTGTACTATGCGCGATTAGCTATAATCGCAAGTCCCTGGCCAGGGCTAATGAGGTTTACTAACAAGTGTTATCAGTAGTTTCTCAATTGATTATAGGCCATGCATCGGCATGACTTATTGAGTTATTGGGGCTTGACGGTTCCAACCCCAGACTCGATATGGGACATATCAGACGAAGAGAATGGACTGTACGGAAAGTGTTGCTTGTTCTCTCTACGAAAGTTTGAACAAGTTTGATTGTTGATTTTCTATTCGTTCAATGCCTGGGTAGCCGTTAAATCCAGCTGGTACTGCTGACGGCTTGTGGGTATCTGATATGATCATTATCTACTGCTAGCGTATTGATGAGTCTTAAGAGTCCCACATAGGGGTTTCCAAACTCAAGAGAAACGAAGTAAGGCACATATGGAGATATGAGCAGGAGCTTGATTAACTACGAGTATCTGATACCGTATTTTAATCTAGCGGTTTTTTTTAGTTGGGTTATATTTGATATGACCGGATTATTAAATCAAGTGTTGATTTACTAAATTGACTAATCACTCATTTAAAATTCCTTTCTTTATATATGTGTGTGTGTGCGTGCGCGTGTGTATCGTGGTTGATGATACATGGAACAAGGCAATGCAAGAATCACATTGGAGATATAACGGGTATTTAGATAAATAAAAGGAAAAGGAAAATATCTTGTGATGAGTCATATCTTCTACATTCTTCTTAAAATATCTAGCACCATGACTCATTATTTATTATTCATTCTTATCTTTAAATATCTATGATATCTCAAAGGTTCATTTAACCCATGGCTAAGTTCATCCTCTTCTATGCTCTCTAGATTTTTCTATGAGTTAAAAAGAGAAAAGAAAAAGAAAGGATTTTGAGTGAAAACTTCCTCACTTCATCTACCTATTCTAAACTAGCAATTTAGTATAGGTTGCTACCTTCACTTGTTCATATATTAGTGAAGCAAGAGCTTGAGAGTGAGAAACATCGGGTGGATCAACATAGACAACGAAGTTTTTCAAGCAACCTCGTTACAACTTCAAGTGGAGCTATAAAGGAGCTCAATGACTACTACACGGAGCAATTGAAGTGAAGGAATGGATAACAAAGGTTGTAGTTCTTATCCACTTTGTTTTATCCATAGTTGCTCTATATGTAACCCTAATATCTAGTTTGATTCATGGTTAGTTAATTTAGCACCCAATAAAATTAAAAATAACTCACCTGCATAGGATGAAACCCTTGATTGTGGTGCTAAGAAACACTTACATGGTATCAGAGCCAAGATAGTGCATTAGGGTAGTCTAAACGAAGTTAAAGTGTTCGATCGAAGTTCAAAACCCGAACTTTTCATGTTTCTGTCCATTTTTCCAAAAGTTGGTATTTTACAAATTAAAATTATTCAGAAAATCGTGCAGGTAATTGTATGGAGCCCCAAGAAATATGAGTGCCCAATCAACCAAATGGCCTCGGAACCGCGGCAGAACCTAGGGTTTAGCCACGGTTCCGCCGCAAGTTTGGTGAGTTTAGGAATCATGTTTCTTGTACTACTCCATTATGATATTTGAGACTTTCTGGGTATTTTTGTTGAGGCTCAAGTTGTTGAGCTCTCTGTGATTTATGAGAATTTAAGATATCGATCGAAATGTTTAATATCGTCTAGATAGTTATGTAAGTCCACGGTAGCGCCCCGGCCGTCTAACAGACGCCAAATGCGGAACAAAAACTTTTTATGAACTGGCGCTATCGTGTACCGTAACCCGGATCTGCCATTAAAGCTAAACTAACAAACTATAAAGTGGGTAGAAGAGTTATACCGAACGATCTGAGTCCTTCGGTCTTCAACCATCATCCCACGCTTGTTGCGGCTGCTCCGATCTCCTCGATCTCCAGTCTTGTCGTCCAGGTGGCACCACGTCGACGGATCTTTAAACGGGCTCCCGCCTCTGAACCGAGGCAACTCGATCGTCAAGTTTGCTAAAAGAGACGACCAAGATGAAGTAGAGAATGAGTAGAACACTTTGTCTCGTTACGTCCAAAACTATGGACGAACGGTTAATGAAGTTGCCTTTTTGGATCGGATGAAAAGAGAAACCGATCACATCTAATTTATATGCACCAAAAAAACTTATATCTTTTCAAATGAACAACCATGAGCATGAGAGTGGGGGAGGCCGGCCACATATTTGTAGGAGGGAGGTGAGTGTAGGAGAGATGAGAGGGTGACTATAAACCATGATACTTATCATAACACCTAGTATGAAAGCATTTAAAGCAAACCAATCACAATTAACCTAGTCACCTTGTCATTAAATGCACCATTAATGACCTAATGACACACAAGCCTTGTCACCCTCTCTAGAACCTTCTAGAACACTGACTCACCTCATGACTCACCCAATAGAAGAAAAGATAAATCCGCATTTTACCGAATGTTAAATACGGCCGATAGAAAACTGGAAACTGGCAACTTTCAAAAGCGATCGTGAAACGAATTTCAGGATAACCCCGTATCAGTATAAACATACCCGCATTTGTTTTACGACCGAATACAAATGCAACTGAGACAAAGATATTATATCTACACAGTATAATACTGGGTTCCGGCTTAAACCAAAGCCTACCAGTATTATCTGCCCGAAAAATGACACGTGCGAAAACGCACGTGCATTTTCCGAACCTTGCCATAAACCCATATGGCCTCTACAACGTTTCGCCCAAACTTGGGAAAGTGTCTGTGGGGGACTCTAATGACTCATCAACACACTGGCACTGGGTATAACCCCTAGCAAGTCAGAGGTACAAGCTGTACGTAACGGTTTGCCTATGTATTGATTGGAAGAGAAGCTGACGAGCGAACTCATCCATAAACCCTACTGAGCCTGACAGTGACAATGTATATACAGTCCGGTCCGTTCGTCTAAAGAGTATCGCATATCGAGTCTAGGGGGGTGGATAAAGTCAGACCCCTAGTAACGCGATAAATCGTGTCGGCATGAAGCCCATCACCTCCTGAGAAACTACTGATCCAAATCAGTAATTCTCCACTACCTCGGTCGAGGATTCCTAGTGATGGCCACCCGTGCACTGCGCGATATCAACCCCCAATACCGGGAGAGACGTAACCCCGATGATCCGCTCACTTGCCTCCAATGTGGCTCGGGACTGTACCCAACTAAAACCTGTTTGCACAACTCCTTTGAGCATGGTAGGGTAGTAATCTAAGTACAGTGGGAACTCACATGAGACAAATGACGATCTCAGGTTGATGAACTAACCAGTACACATGTCACCAGGGAACTGCTATCTCACGATATGTATAATACCAACTAGCAGGTTCCCGGCGAGTCCTGTCCGGTGTACTCATAACTCAATGAGCACCTGTATACATCTTAGGTGATCCTACTGACACCAATGGCTTGTGAGACCGGCCATCGCCCCTCGTCGGGGTCTCGACTGTATACACTAGTCTACTCTGGAGTATCGATGCCCTGTCTTGAAACTCCCACGACTAGGGACACTTTAAGGATGTGCTTACAGACCCCAGCTCCCACGTATATGATCGCCATCATACTGCTGGTAGTCAAGCAAGAATCCTATGGGCTCTATCATCATGCAATAGTGAACTAAAGCATGTATACGATGATAAAGACAAACCAGATAGCAAACTATCATCTCGAGCAAGACTGTCATATCGGTATAGGTCCTGCCTCAATCATTGCAATCACGTACCTGCGATCCAATAATTGACTTTGAGGGCACTATCTCCAACAATCTCCCACCTGCACTCAAGGCTAATTATTTCGATGTCGCATACTCATAGCCCGTGTGATACCGAACATCCAACTCCTCTACTAATCAGTTTCACAAAGCTAGTTTGTAAAACTCTTGTGTTCGAGAAATAGCCTCAGTGAATGGATCCGCCCTGATGTTTCTTTCTATGTCTCTCTTAATCTCAAGTTCGCGGAGAAAGCCATCTCCCGAATCAAGTAATACCTGTCTTAGAATATGTCTGGATATCTGATGGGACCTAGTTCATAAATGAACTCCAAATCCAAACTTCTTAGACTGTATCGATAACTGAACCTAATCAGTATCCAGCACCATGCCTCCCACAGTATCCTCTTGGACCACCTGTCCATAATACTGTCCCTCGTCAGAGGAAAAACTATAACTCTGACAATCACTCTGTCATCTATGTCACCTTGGAAGCCTGGAATGATAACTGTCTCCCGAAGGAGGCTGCCGTCATCAAATCCGTAGAACAAGCACTTATGTTCTAAAACTGCTTCCTTTTGTTTCTTCAGGATTGGATTAATATAAACTTATCGCATCTAGTGCAAAAAAAACATCTGGTGTGGTACTTGACATCTCATGATTGACTTAATTGCCTAAGCAAGTGATCTGCCAATCATGCACATCCCTCTTTCCTTTAGTCTCTAAGACACCTTTAGAGAGAGTGACTTCATCATCTGCAGGTACACCACCATGCCAAGAGTCATCTATTCTAAAATACTCTTAGAATATTGTCAAAGTACCCACATTGGGAAACTATCCAAATCTTGATCTAAAACCATAGATCTAGAAACCAGAATGTCTAATATTATATCCATATCCTTTATGGAGAAACAACTGTGTGACTACCAAAGTACAACCGATCGTAGTATATGAATTTTAGTTCCTACTCTGTTTATGTCATCCAAATACTAGGATATCACACCCTACTACCTTCTCAACAGATCCATCCCCTATTCTGATGAAGTCAAAGCCATGACTGTCTCATCAAAATTAGATGATCTATCTCCGCTATAACCGCTGAAGTCTATAAATAGTCATAAGCTACTTGCCCACTACGCTTCCGCTGCTCCCACTGACTACGACAACCCTCTGGCAGAATAATATATACGTGTACTTCTAAAACTAGTTTAGAACGACGCTATACTTATCCTCCTGCCGGGACCCATAGTATGGAACAACAGTAATGTCAAGTCTGGGTAAACAAGAACCTCCCTGTCACCGTCTTTGAGGCTACCGGAGTACCTCTCGGATGTCTGAGGTTACCCACCATATCTGCGGAGTGGCTATTGGAATGTCAAACTTGATTGAATATATAGGTCCTATTAGATTTTCCGTAATCGTTTGCGGTTCTGGAATCTCTTCCAGTTCTACCTACTCCCACTACTGTTTTCTGAAAAAGTCCATTTTAATAAAACTGTGGAGAGTCAAGAACAATATCACTATTGATCTTCCAGATGGTAGAAATGTCAACCTTCGTCAAAGCCAGGGTCAACCCACAAACATCCATTACAGAAACGTGCCTTGAGTTATCCAGTGTCTGGTTTTAAGCATAAGCTGGACAACTCCCCGTATCTTAACATCGTTAAGATATGAACCATTCTATATACCATATAGAAATAGAGGCACTAATTTAATTGGAACCAGATTCAAATCATGCAGCTGTCTCCAGTGCATATCAACTTAATGCAGAGAGGCTAATCAGCATTACTCAACTTAGGAATCCATCCAATTATGAGTAACCTGAAAGAGAAACAAGTTTCTCAAAACCATTACTATCAACTGAATACCAATCACAAGAATCTACATCTTCGATCTCTTTGAAGAATCCCGATACTTGCGATACCTGGTTCTCTACTTATTCTTATACCCACAACTTCTCAAAAACTTAGACATTGTATTTCTACGAAACACTTGTCTAAAAACTAGAGAAGTCACAAGTAAACAGAACATAGTACGAGGACCTACCCCTTTGTCCTGACGGATACTGGACAACATACAATACTCTGTATAAGTCCGCTGAGTTTGAATAACTCAAAACCTATGCATCGTAGGTTAAAAACTGTACCCAGGCGATTTTCTCAAATATTACCAATTACAACGAATTCCGATATAATGAGGATAATCACCTAATTCCCAATAACATACTCCCACTCATCATCTGTAAAACCATACAGATATGAGAATGAAACCTGGTAAATACATACCCTGGAGTAAGTATGTAATCGGGAAATCGGTTTTCCTTTAACAATGCACTGAAACATAAAAATGTTTCGGAGGGGTATCCTGGTATTCCTAGTAATGCCTCTTCCATATCCAATTCATGATTATAACCGTATATTTCTTTGACATCTCTCCAAATCCCTTTATTTGTCTTTAGTCGTTACCTTCTGTACACCTTCGTTAGGCTAAATGGTTTTCTTCCTTCCCTACCGTTCGGCACCAGCCTATGGTTTGGAAGAAGACTATCCAGTAAGCATAATAGGTGTACCCTCCTCAACCTAGGAGTACTCGTATCTTGAGAGAAGGTGATGATAAAAGACAACTGAATAATACCTTATTCTATTTTTACCGAACTGGGCAAAGGTGAAAAAGGAGTGGCGATGAAGTACGCGGTTTGGTCGTGAATGATAACAGTCACAATTTACCTTGCCCTCTTTCTAATCCCTTTATTTTGTCTTTAGCTATTAGCTTCTGTACACCCTACTTAGGCTAATTGGTTTTCTTCATTCCCTACCTTTCGGCACCAGCCTATGGTTTGGAATAAGACTATCCAATAAGCGTAATAGGTGTACTCTCCTAAACCAAGGAGCTCTCGCAACCTGAGAGAAGGTGATAATAAAAGACAAGTGAATAAACTAATTCTATTTCTCCTGAACCTGGATCCATCCTCGAAGAAGTCTCTCCGAGTTTGTATATAATCATACGATGGATCTATCCAATGGAAGTAGATGTCCGTAGTAATACGGGGTGTTCTGAGAAATACAAAGGGTAAAAGAAGGAGCGGCAATGACTTATGCAATTTAGACAATCCAAAAGCCAGTATTTTAAGAAGGTTCGGTCAATTTGGTCACTGAGTCAAAATCTCGGGTCGGTCAAAGGTCGCTGCCAAAGAGAGAGAGAGAGAAAAGAAACACTCTGCGTGCACTCTAACCTAGATCAGAATGGTTATCAATTTATCTAATCAGGAAACCTCCCACTGTAATCTCAAATTCTCCTCCAAACCCGAAAGAAGAATTAGTCGGGATCACCCGAAGAGTAAACCAAGTCATCTGTGAGAATCGGGATCCAACTATCATCGCATGATAACTTGATGGAAGCCACTCAAGTTATCACACTCCAGAAAGTATGTGCATGCCTGGAAAGTTTGCTGTATGTTTGAAACTCCCGATATTGATTTTTGCCCCATGCTCTTATGATCGTGACTTTGGCCAACCCATCATAAGTCACATGCCAAGTTCTACCCATCATCATCCAGGTTAATTTGAACCCACCCGTACATACCCTTGACTTTGGCCAACAAGGTAATATGACTGTCCCAAACCAACGCATCTATCTACGCAACAGATGAATACCCAGCAACTACCAAACACTATGCCTTGACTTTGGCCAAACAAACATAGCTTGAATACTGCTAACCACCCAAAAGAAATGACGGAGGGCTATGACTGGTTTTTGGCGAAAAATCTTTAACGTAATGAACTTGATTTCGTTGAAGGAACCTGATAGCTTTTTATAAAATATAGTGACGAAAAACCTTTTGCTAAAGAGGTCACTCCCGGTGAAGAGATCTCGGCTCATTCCTCATGGAATGAGGTGCAGGATATTCTAACTGAATATCGCGATGCAAAGCAACTTGTAATCGACTATATAGAAGTTATTACCCTGACGTAAACTTCTGCCCAAGGGGTCACTCCCGGTGAAGGGATCTCGGCCTTTGCCTCGTCGAATGAGGTGCAGGATATTCTAACTGAATATCACTATGCAAAACAAAAGGAAACATCTTTGTAATAACACCTTTTTAAAATTTGTTCTAACAACATCAAATATAGGTTTGTTTTATCCTTGCATTGATAAGAATCAATGCAGTCCCATCAATCAATCACACCAGAAAAGAACGAAAATATAATGTACGTATATGCCATCCGCATTCGCCACTGGGTCCCGTCATCACCTGTTAGGTTACTTAACTAACGACAGAGCGGGGGCTGGACTAGCGCGGGTGTAAAACATATACAACATCTAATAGTATATATACCAATATACAATAATCGCTCCAAGCGTGATAATATGCAACATTATAGAAAAGTAATAAGCATCACAGAACAATACAGATAATCTGGGATCCCCGGGTTTCACAGAGCCGCTGCTGAAACCTGACGTTCCCCTAGTCGTGTGGATAGCCTGTGCAATGAAACCTAGACCCCTACGGGTGCGGCAAGTTACCCGCCAAAACCTGAAGCGAGGTAGTCCCCCACAGCATAGTGAATGGAACACCCGGCACTTCACGGAATCCGGTAAATTGAGCACCCCTCCTTGGGTCAACCTATACCCCCTACGAGTGCGGCGAATAGTCTGCCAATTCTAGAGTGGGGTCCCTCTGCCTCTCAAAGCTATGAGATACGGACCCGTTGCCCTCCAGAACCCGGCTATCCATGCACTCCTTCACGGGATAAACCTAGTACAGAAATAAAAATATGTACAATGGGTACATCGACCTCGACCCGGTCGTGCCCCAAAAGAATATTATACAAACAGGCAGTAACGGCAGTCCACATGTTGGACGCTCGCCCCACAATATCAAATGTACAAATAAATCCAAACTGCACTATCATTGCACCTTGCTATCCACCACGACAAATCCGCAACATCACAGCACAACACAGAACATCAACGCGAATGTCACGTTCACAAACCCGTCTAAAAGAACTATAGCAATCAGACGCGGTTTACCGATCAAATGACATTCCCGGTCGGAGATATAATGTAAATACTGCATACTAACAAATTTAAAATTTCGATCGACTAAATTTCCCGAAGTGGGCTCCACGTACATCTGCTGTACAGTAACAAAATCCGGGCCCAAAAAAATATTACCAAAAGCCACAATTTCCTCACAGAAGCTCACTGGAAAAATTTAGTGCACTGTTCCTACAGTGCTGCCGCGGTTCCGCGGTCAAACCTTAGTTTTGACCGCGGATCCGCGGCTCTACTGTAGGATCACATGCTCAAATTTTGCCGTTATGCTTAAAAACCCCTGCACAATATACTGTGATATGTAAAAAAAAATTTAGACACTGTTTAAAATTAACAGAAACTGTGAACATGGAATTTGCGGTTTTTGAAAATCCGTTCGATCGATATTTTAAACGTGTTAGCGTAAATTAGTATAGCTTAATGGTAAGGCTCTGACACCACTGTAAGTCCACGGTAGCGCCCCGGCCGTCTAACAGAAGACAAATGCGGAACAAAAACTTTTTATAAACCGGCGCTATCGAGTACCGTAACCCGGATCTGCCATTAAAGCTAAACTAACAAACTATAAAGTAGGTAGAAGAGTTATACCGAACGATCCGAGTTCTTCGGTCTTCAATCATCATCCCACGCTTGTTGCGGCTGCTCCGATCTCCTCGATCTCCAGTCTTGTCGTCTAGGTGGCACCACGTCGACGGATTTTTAAACGGGCTCCCGCCTCTGAACCGAGGCAACTCGATCGTCAAGTTTGCTAAAAGAGACGACCAAGATGAAGTAGAGAATGAGTAGAACACTTTGTCTCGTTACGTCCAAAACTATGGACGAACGGTTAATGAAGTTGCCTTTTTGGATCGAATGAAAAGAGAAACCGATCACATCTAATTTCTATGCACCAAAAAAACTTATATCTTTTCAAATGAACAACCATGAGCATGAGAGGGGGGAGGCCGGCCACATATTTGTAGGAGGGAGGTGAGTGTAGGAGAGATGAGAGGGTGACCATAAACCATGATACATATCATAACACCTAGTATGAAAGCATTTAAAGCAAACCAATCACAATTAACCTAGTCATCTTGTCATTAAATGCACCATTAATGACCTAATGACACACAAGCTTTGTCACCCTCTATAGAACCTTCTAGAACACTGACTCACCTCATGACTCACCCAATAGAAGAAAAGATAAATCCGCATTTTACCGAATGTTAAATACAGCCGATAGAAAACTGGAAACTGGCAACTTCCAAAAGTGATCCTGAAACGAATTTCAGGATAACCCCGTATCAGTATAAACATACCCGCATTTGTTTTACGACCGAATACAAATACAACTGAGACAAAGATATTATATCTACACAGTATAATACTGGGTTTCGGCTTAAACCAAAGCCTACCAGTATTATCTGCCCGAAAAATGACACGTGCGAAAACGCACGTGCATTTTCCGAACCTTGCCATAAACCCATATGGCCTCTACAACGTTTCGCCCGAACTTGGGAAAGTGTCTGTGGGGGACTCTAATGACTCATCAACACACTGGCACTGGGTATAACCCCTAGCACCTCAGAGGTACAAGCTGTACGTAACGGTTTGTCTATGTATTGATTGGAAGGGAAGCTGACGAGCGAACTCATCCATAAACCTTACTGAGCTTGACAATGACAATGTATATACAGTCCAGTCCATTCATCTAAAGAGTATCGCATATCGAGTCTAGGGGGGTGGATAAAGTCAGACCCCTAGTAACGCGATAAATCGTGTCGGCATGAAGCCCATCACCTCCTGAGAAACTACTGATCCAAATCAGTAATTCTCCACTACCTCGATCGAGGATTCCTAGTGATGGCCACCCGTGCACTGCGCGATATCAACCCCCAATACCGGGAGAGACGAATCCCCGACGATCCGCTCACTTGCCTCCAATGTGGCTCGGGACTGTACCCAACTAAAACCTGTTTGCACAACTCCTTTGAGCATGGTAGAGTAGTAATCTAAGTACAGTGGGAACTCACATGAGACAAATGACGATCTCAGGTCGATGAACTAACCAGTACACATGTCACCAGGGAACTGCTATCTCACGATATGTATAATACCAACTAGCAGGTTCCCGGCGAGTCCTGTCCGGTGTACTCATAACTCAATGAGCACCTGTATACATCTTAGGTGATCCTACTGACACCAATGGCTTCTGAGACCGGCCATCGCCCCTCCTCGGGGTCTCGACTGTATACACTAGTCTACTCTGGAGTATCGATGCCCTGTCTCGAAACTCCCACGACTAGGGACACTTTAAGGATGTGCTTACAGACCCCAGCTCCCACGTATATGATCGCTATCATACTGCTGGTAGTCAAGCAAGAATCCTATGGGCTCTATCATCATGCAATAGTGAACTAAAGCATGTATACGATGATAAAGACAAACCAGATAGCAAACTATCATCTCGAGCAAGACTGTCATATCGGTATAGGTCCTGCCTCAATCATTGCAATCACGTACCTGCGATCCAATAATTGACTTTGAGAGCACTATCTCCAACAAGTTATAAACCATGATACAATTTTTGGAATCCACATTAGGTTTGTGTTTTGTAAATCTAGCATTTTAATCTCATATAATGATTACCACTCGATTCGGATCAAAACTTCTTCGCAATCTCGTATCGTACGCGAACACTCGCCCAGAAACACTAATAGATAGCCACACCCAAAGCCCCGACTAAGTGACTATAGCAGAACCCAGTGGTCAAAAGAATCCACTCGGGTGTTCGCAACCATGGTGTTCCGCCCAAATACACTTCGTCGTCGGCATTGCGGGTGCGACCATCTATTAAAGTTCCCGACGATTATTCGATATTATAATCGGGAATCTTATTGAATTACCTGAATCCATTTTTGAAAAAGTGTTTTCAATTCGAGACTTAAATGCAAGGTTTGTTAGGTTCGGCATGAAATCCGGAATATGAGATAATCCGGGTTTATGATGTCTAAGGATGATGCAGATTCTAATTATTGTAGTTTTTCATTTCTTTTCTACGACCGTAAGTGTAATATGTTCGTATATCCCTAATCTCGTTGCTATAGGTCAACGACATTAGGAATACGCATATTTATTTTCATTGATGATATGTGATATTATTCTATTGCTATATTGATATGTTATATAGGATCGCCATGATTGAATAGCCGTGGGTTTTATGTGAGATGAGAGTTTTTCTTTTTTCATTCATGTAAATAAATGTATGTAATATTTTTTTATTGGGACACTTCCGGGTTGAGCTTGTCGTCTCCATTTGATATATATTATTTACTTTTCCGCATTATGATAGACCCAAGGCGGGGAGCACAAGTAACCGGGTTCTAAAGTTCAGTGGGAAGCCATCTCGATGATACGAGACCGGTCGCCTAACCCTAGAATTGGCAGAATTTCTTGCCGCTCTCGTAGGGGTTTAGGGGTGTGCACTTGGCTATTCATCACGACCGTGGAATCCATGTTTTTCATTATTGGCTTAATCTAGAACACGGACTTCCTAGTATATCCTATATTTTCATATATCTGCTTTTGCTGTTTCTGGTATGTGATGTGATCAATATAACTGCGTGAAACGAATGCTACTTATATATATGATATATTAGTAGACACTATATATGTTTTGTATCAGCGCTAGTCCTAACCCTGTCCTGCCGTAAGTTAAGTAACCTTACGGTGAAGACTCGGGTCCCTATGGCTAATGCGGATGGCATATATGTATGTTTTATTTTTGTTTCTTCTGTGATGATTAGGACTTTAAATGATGGGACTATATTAATAAGATTAATGTTAAGAAAAGAAACCTAAAGATGTTGTAGAATCAAATTTGAAAAATACTCGGCCTTTTTACGAAAAAGCAAATATTTCAAAATGTGGAGCTTAAGCCACTCCTTTTTCAAATCATTTGGTTCTACAACAATATCAAGTTTAATACATTAAAGGTTTTTATCAAAACCATTCATAGCCCTCCGTTATTTTAGGAAGTAGAGTACTTTGTATTCGTACTACGTTTGTTGACTATAGTTAAGGCGTAGTGTATGGTAGCTAAGTGATGTTTTCCTATTAAGCATTTGATGCAATTGATTAGGACATTCGTACGACTTTGTTGACCATAGTTAAGAGTCATACGAATGGGTCTAAATCAATCATGAAATGACGGGTAGAACTTGACTAAGCACGTATGATTTGTTGACCATACTTAAGGTCATAAGACGCTAGGGGTAAAAAACTATATCGGGAATTTAGTGTTGAAATTTGCAATGAGATTGCATACCTTCTATTTGATAGTTGGATCCTGATCCCATTGTGAGTAATAGTTACTCCCAGGAGATTTTTACATTTTACAATTAGCTAATCCAGCAGGTGTCTAGAAAGGTGTCAACGAGATTATGCCTCTAGGGAAACGAGGTTTATTTTAATTAGGTCCGTGCAAAAGCACGGGGAACGTCCGTCGGAGTACCGACACTGGCGTGGCTAATCGGTTAGCGAACTTGTAGAATGTGATTAATCCTTGCTAATTTTCTTGTTAGGGTTTGAAGGAAAATTTTATAAAAGAAGTAGGAGACATCGATTAGATAAGATAAATAACCAATCTAATCATGCAAGAGCTTTCGCTGAGTGTTTTCTTTTCTCTCTCCTAATGGTAGATACCAATGATAGGACATAAGCTTCTATTAGAGAAAAATAAACTGACAGGACCTAATTATAAAGACTGGCTGAGAAACGTGAACATTGCCCTTACCTACGATAAGGTTGCATACGTCTTCACTGCTCTAGCCCCTCCCCTCCCAGGCCCTGATTCCTCTATTGCATATAAGGAGATCCGCATGACATGGGAAATCGACTGTGCCACAGCCAAATGTCTCATGTTATCTTTTATGGACAATGAAAATCAAAAGCAACATGAGAAGATGGATGTACAATCCATCTTTTTCCATACAAAGGGGTTGTATGGGGAGCAATCTCATGCTCTTCGTTATGAGGGCTCGAGAAAGTTATTTCAGATGAAGATGGTTGCCGGTACATCTGTAGGAGATCATGTTTTGAAGATGATAGGGCTTATCGAAGAACTTGAGGACCTGAGATGGACTATGGAGAATGAACAGTATATTGATATAGTTCTACAGTTTCTCACCCCTGCCTATGCTCAATTTATAGTGAACTTCAACATGCATAATTTAGAGAAATCACTTCCTGAACTTCTCAATATGTTGAGAAGTGCAGAGAGCATGCTTAAAGTTGTGAAAACTCCCACTCTACTTGTTGGGCAAACTTCCTCTTCCGTCCCAAAAGCTAAGGTTAAGGAAAAGAAGAAGAAGAAACCCACCAAACCGAGAGGTGGGGTTAAAAAGGTAAAGGGGAAAGAAAAATCTGGTGCTGCGGGATCAGGAAAGGGGGAATGTTTCTACTGCCACAAGACGGGACACTGGAAGTGAAACTGCACTGAGTACCTCGCCAATATCAAGAAGAAGAAGCATGTTGATGCTTCCGCTTCAGGTGTGTTTGTCACCAAAAATTGTTTTTCAATAAACTTTGCATCCTGGGTATTAGATACCGGTTTGGGATCTTACATCTGCAATTGTGTACAGGGATTGCTAAATAGCAAAGTTTTAAAGAAAGGTGATCATACTCTCCGAGTTGGAAATGGTTCAAGTGTTGATGCTGCATTGGTTGGAGAGTATTACCTAGGGTTGCCTTCAGGGCGTATATTGATTTTGAATCCCTGTTATTTTGTACCGACTATGTTATGTAATATAATATCTATATCTTTGTTAGACAATGAAGGATATCATTTTGGGTTACAAAGTAATGTTATGAACATTAACCTAAATCAACAGTTGATTCGGTATGGTGCACTAAATAACGGTATTTACGTCCTAAATCAACACACAGTTTTCAACATACAACACACAAACAAAAGGACGATTTCAGAAATAAATGAAGCATTTGTATGGCATTGTAGACTTGGTCATAATAGCGAAACAAGACTAACCAAGCTATATAAAGATGGATATTTAAATCCGTTTGAATATAAATCTTATGCGACTTGTCAGTCTTGCATCAAGAGTAAAATGACCAAAACTCCGTGGAACCTGAGACAGAGCTATTGAACTCTTAGGCCTCATACATAGTGATGTATGTGGACCAATATCTATACATGCAAGAAGCGGTTATTCTTACTACATAACTTTTACTGATGATTTCTCGAGGTTTGGACACGTGTTCTTATTGAAACATAAGTCTGAAGCTTTCGAAAAATTCAAGGAGTATAAAATTGAAGTAGAAAACAAGTAAATTTGAGTATTAAGAAACTTCGATCAGATTGAGGAGGAGAGTACCTAAGTACAAAATTCCTAAATTTCCTAAAAGAGAATGAGATTCTCTCTCATCTCACTCCTCATTATACACCACAACACTACGGTGTATCAGAATGGAGGAATCGTACCCTATTAGATATGATACGTTCAATGATGAGTGATGTTGAGTTGCTACTTTCTTTTTGGGGGTATGCATTAGAGCCTGCAGTATATCTATTGAATAGGGTTCTGACCAAATCCGTGCCTACCACTCCATATGAGGTATGGTATGGGAAGAGACCATCTCTTAAACGAGTTAGGATATAGGGTTGTCTTGCTTTTGTTAAAAAGCAGAATCTAGACAAACTCGAGACACGATCGGTTTTCTGTAAATTAATGGGATATCCCAAACATTCATATGGATATCTTTTCTACCACAAGGAGGAACAAACAGTGATTGTTTCTCAATATGCTACATTTTAAGAAAATAAATCTTTTACAAATGATACTATTGGCAATATGATTGAACTGGAAGAAATTCTAGAGCCACAAACAACTACTGACGATTTGGTTGAACCTAAAGTTGCGATAGAACCCAACGAGACTCAGTCACTCCGTAGATCTAGTAGGACTTCTCTCCCAGTAGAGAGATACTATGGTTTCCTCATTGATGGTGATAAAGAAGATTGCATCATAAATGATGATGACCCTACTAGTTTTCAGGAAGCTATCACGAGTAGTGACTCAGTGAAATGGCTCGATACCATGCGATCCGAAATGGAGTCCATGCACACTAACAAAGTATGGACTTTGGAAGTTGCACCTTCTGGAGTAAAACCCGTAGGATGCAAATGGATCTTTATTCAAAAGATTGGTGTGGATGGACACGTAGAGACCTATAAAGCTAGACTTGTAGCAAAAGGATTTCGTCAAAGACTAGGATTGGACTATGATGAGACTTTTTCTCCAGTCGCAATGCTTAAATCCATTCGAATCCTACTTGCTATTGCTGCTTAATACGATTATGAAATCCGGCAGATGGACGTTAAAACAGCATTTCTAAATGGTGATTTGGGAGAATGCGTTTTTATGGATCAGCCGGAAGGCTTCATTGACAGTAGGAGTAGCGAAAAGGCATGCAGGTTGCTTAAATCCATCTATGGATTGAAGCAGGCATCACGGAGTTGGAACATCTGCTTTGATGACACATTCAAAGAGTTTGATTTTTATCAAAAATATAGATGAACTTTGCATTTATAAGAAGATGTAGGGAGTACAGTCACATTCCTCGTATTTTACGTGGATGACATTCTATTGATAGGAAATAACGTTCCTATGCTACAATCGGTCAAACTATTCTTATCACAAAGGTTCTCCATGAAGGTAAGGTGATGCCTTGTGCATTCTAGGCATAAAGATCTATAGATATAGATCTATGAGATTATTGGGATTTCTCAATTTAGGTACATTAACACCATCCTAAAGAGGTTTAGTATGGTAGATTCTAAATGAGGTAATTTACCCGTTTTTCATGGAATCACCCTCTCCAAAGACTTTTGTCCAAAGTCTAATGAAGAGAGAGCTCGCATGCGTGTTTGTCACGTCCCGAAAGTACGGAATATGCCTGGCACTTAGACTACGAACTTCTCAAGGCGTACGTATTCTAAGTAAGCCGAAAATCCAGAAATCCAAACTAAGAAAAGTAGTAGAGTGTAGTAAAACCATTATAAAATCAACCAGTTGCAACATAATATACAACGCCTAAAGGCGAGGATCACAACAGAGAAGGAAACTCAAACAGCATGAAATCCATAGAAATATAACGTGCGACTCTAAGGTCGAAAGAATAAACATCACTGGTCTCTATCTCAAATAAGTACATGTTTGGTTGATGGAACTTCTAGATACAACTGAAATATAATATACAATGTATAATGATGGGCACGATACAAATAAACCCACCTACTAGCAAGTCACCCGAAAAAACAGTGCCTGCAAAGCCGTAATGAAACATGTACGGCGAAACCAGCAAGAAACTGGGGTACAACGGGGGTGAGTTGCCAACTCGTGAGTAGAAAAAGATCTACGAACAGAAAATCGCATGTATGACGCAATCCTAGGTCATACGATCATAATATATAATCCTCAAAAATATAACCGGCAATCTATAACCATGGCTAGGGTAAATATCTAACCCAAGTGTCATCCCATGTGCCCGTGTCAGTGCCTCGGGTAGCAATATGTATGGATGATGTATGAATGCATGAAACAGAATGCATGTACTGAAGAAAACTGTTTTCATAATTTAGTGAGAATTCTGTATTTCTAAAATGAGGTATCATAAATGAAATGAGCATAAAACAGTGCCTAACATCGACACAAAACAAGTATCCCAATGTCTCGATATCTCTGTGTTGTAAACTCTGTGCCTCAATACCTCAAATCTCAATGTCTCAATCACAATATCTCGGGCGCCGTCTGTCCAGATCGGCCCCTACCATCCATCTCAAGACCACGACGGTATCCTCCGGATATCCGACGCGTCGGGTAAAATCACCGGTTGGTAGTGCTCCCCTGCCAGGCTCAACGCCATCTCCTGCGATCTTCTTGCCCCGGGGTACCGCACCGGGCCCACCATGTACCCGAAACGGTTCATCCGCCTCCTCGAATCGGGTTTCACATGTCGCTCTCAGCACCAAAAAAACACATGGTGGATGCACTGAAATATCATATCAAGGGTAACCGGGTTTTTAAAACATTTACATAATCTCTTTGAAATATCCACGGTTCCCAAATCCAGAAATATCATAGAAACAACATATCTCAATGCGCATAATCAGGAAGCATGATGTATGTGACATATAAATAAAATGCAAGTATAACAGTATATCATGCAACATGGAATAATAGTATGCACATACAAGGGTCATATCCTGATGCAATAATACTACTGTGTAGTGACATGGCAATTACCGATGAAGATGTGTGTGAGCCGGCAAGTAAGTGTATGTGGTACATACGCATCATCGGTAATGGTGCTGGTGTCCTAACAGCATGATATCAACAATAGAATATGAATCACAATAAGTATGTGATGCGGAGCAACAATAATAATGTGCGGGATCTGAATACTAAACACAATGATAGCTAAACTGCATCTAATGTCATAAGAGTCCTATAACCACACCAACTATAAGGCTGAGCTAATAGGCTAACTGCAGGTAAGGTAAACCGCCTAACCTCTGAGTCGATACATATATATACATATATAGTCGGTGATCCCGCCTCGATAACATCACATCCGATACCATATCTCTATAATCGGTTATTCCCAAGTCAAGAGTGCGGATCAACATCAAAATATAGCTCGTACGTAAATCCGTCGTACGGCATCCCCAAATCTGAGTACAGGTCAATATCGCATTCATCATATCATTCATCTGGTAACCTCTTTATCAAAGATCAAATCAGGGTACTGACCTATGTCTAGTACAATGCTAATATCATCACTATAATCCTGATCCGACTACTGATCGACGGTCTCGTATAAATCGATATCATCAGCACATATCATCACAAGGGAGTATACATCGCCCGATGCGGCCTGTCATAATTATCTTGTCATATCATATCATATCATATCTTGTAACATAATCACATGTCGACCATTTTATATATATGTCACTATTCCTATGGCATCATCATCCCAAAATCCGCTAAAGCATCAAGAAGTATCTCAAATATGAATTTTACCATGTCACCGATATCATAATCTCGGATCAAATATCATCGACTCATCTCAAACCCAAGTATCCTCCTCAAATCCATATGTGAACACATAGTCCCATACCCATGTGAACACATAACTATATAGGATCCCATAACCACGTATAAATTAAGGATGTATGCAAGTATGTATGTGTGTGTATGTGTAGTGCACCCACTACCCTAGGGTTTCGTAACCTTTCACCAATCCAACACACCAATATCCATCCTAAACATCATCATTAATCCCAAATAACATATAATAATTGTTGGTGTGTATACGCAACCGTATACATCACCACGAACTGCGGGGGTGCTATACGCCATCCACCCGACTTCTCCCCGTAGATATAAATCTACTCACCTTATTTTATGCGTGCCGATGCCGACGTCGACATTTGAATCTCCAACGCCTCGATGTCACGTGGATACCTACAAGAATATCACACGCTAAAACACATGAAAACCTTGTCGGAAACCAAAACGGTACACGCTGCGCTCATAGGTAAAAACCTGTAGCCTCGCGTGCAAACACAGCTAATAACCCTCTACCGTTGGCGTTCGAACGCCACCCGATAGAAACGAATCACCAAACCCCAAAATTGTTACTGTATATGCCCTAGAGGCCATTACTGTATCATACTGGTTTGTATATTACTTAATGGAAGCTTGGGATATTCACCTTGTATATACAATCTTGCTCAAAATAGTAGTATGCTACTTGGTTTGTTTCTACTTCAATGTGTACATGTGTTTATTTTATCATATCACCTATACGCATTAGTGGAGCCCTTAGGATCTTTGCTTGATTACCAGCGTTGTGATGGCAGTCACACTAGTGGGGGCTGGGTAATCTATAAGCACATCCTTATACAGGTCCCTAGTCGCAGGACTATCGAGACTGGGCATCGATACTCCGGAGTAGACTGGCGCATGTGCTTCTCATCCCAGTGTGGGAGACGGTCTGTCCCACAGCCGTCAGTACGTCGTACTTGAGATAGTATGCGGGTGCTCGTTAGGTTACGAGTACACTGGACAGGACTCGTCGGGAACTGACAAGTTGGTATTATACCTATCGTCAGTTATCAGTTCCCACGTGACATGAGTACAGCTTAGTTCGCTGACTTGACACTGGCACTTCGCCTCGAGTGTGTTCCCACTGTATTTTGATTACTACCCTACCACGGCTCAAAGGAGTCGTGCAAACAGGTGGTAGTTGGGTGCAGTCCCGAAGCACTTGGAGGCAGTGACGGTTAGACAGGATTCATCTCTCCCGGTATTGGGGGTTGACATCGCGCTGTGTCTAGGAGAGCCATTACACGAGTAGTCCCTGGCCAGGGCAAGCGAGATATACTGGTAGGCTTCCAGTGTTATCTCAGGGTGTTTTGGGCTTCACTCCGACACGACTTGTACCGCTATTAGGGGACTGACGTTTACCGCCCCTAGGCCCGACATGCGATGTATCAGACGAACAGACCGGACTGTACAGAGACTGTCACATTCAGACTCAGTAGGAGTTCAGATGGGGTTCACCTCGTCAGTCTTCTTATCGGCATCTACCTGGGGACCGTTACGCACAGCTAGTGCCGCTTGCGGTCTGTGGTTAAACCCACTGCCAGCGTAGTGTCGAGTCTTTAGAGTCCCACACAGAGGGCTATTCGCCTCTGGGCAAAACAGAGTAGAGGTCGCATGGTTTTGCGACAGGGTTCGTTCTCATCCGGGCACTTGTGCACGTTTGGAGTCCGGACAGATATTACTAGCAGGCTCTGGTTTGAGCCAGATACTGGTATATGTTTTGGGGTTGATTTTATCTCATAGTATTCATGTTCCTCGGAACAAGAATGCGGGTGTGTATACACAGTTGATTGAGGCGGAGGAAGAGGATTTTCATTAGGGTTTCGGAACGGGTGCGTATGCACAGTTGATAGTCGTCTTTTTCCAAACCCTAATGGATTTATTATATATCAATTAATAATATTAATTAAATGAAATTGTGTCATGGTTGGGTTTGTTGACTTGTTGACCAAGGTTGACTAGTTGACCATAGTTGAAAGTTTGACCATCATCATTACATATCAAAGATGCTCTTTGATTCTAGCAAAATCATTTAATGTGTGTAATGATAATGGTCATTCCAAACCATCCATCAACTATTTCATTTACATTATTATTATTATTTTTGATAATTCATTTCTTATTATGTTATGGTTGTAAAATGAAAAGCTCTCATTCTATCATAACTCTTCTCTCTCCTCTCTTCTTCTTCCTCCTCCTCTAGTTCAAGGAGCTCCCTTCTCATGTGTTGAGAATCCATCTCCTTGAGATAAAAACATCCCAAAGCCACTCTCTACTCACTCTAGGGTTAGAGGTTTAGCAAGCCAAAGATCCTAGTTCACTCAAAGTTCGAGAAAGAGCCCGAAGGTTGAACCCTCAGGTGGATCCATCTTTGACGGAAGAAGGCGACGAGGAAAGCACCATCTACCCCTACAAAGGTTTCAAGAAGAAGGAGTTCAAGTTAGGTATAACCACTTTTCCGAGTAGCTAACTCTCTTTAGCTTTCTTGCTAGTTTAGTTTGGAAAAGATCCCGACTTTGTTAGTCCATGTTGCCCCATGCGCTAAAAATTTGATTTTTATACCGTTTCCGCCTCCCCGCAAGAACCGGAGTTGGCAACGTGCACTTACAATGGTATCAGAGCCTTACTAAACTTAAACTAGCTTAGTAGTAAAGTGTATGGAAGTTTGATCGGAAAAATCGCAAAAACCGGAAAATAAAAACCCTAACTTTCTGTTGAAATTTTTTGTGCTCTAAAAATAAAAAGTTTTACTCCTAAAATCGGCTCAGGGTTTTGTGAAAACACCCACCAAAACCGGTCGCCTGATTCCCTCAAACCACCGCGGTTCCGCGGCGATAGGTATGCATTTGCCGCGGAACCGCCGCCGTTTGGGATCCTCTCGTGATCGGGTTTTGTGCAGTGTTCTTCTGGTAGGGTTTTGGGATTTTTCAGATGGTTTATTTGTGCCCAGGTTTTCCAGAAAAGAAATTTGTTTTTGGGGGCCTATAAATCTGTATTTTTATCGAACTTCACTACACTTTGACTATAATGGTTATATCTGTGATGTTTATATGTATTGAACGTCGGCTAATCGCTATATGTCGATTAGTCGGGGTTATACATATCAGTGATCTGTGTTTGATGATGGTTTGCGTATATGAATGCGTTGGACTGTCGCAGGTGAACAGCCGGGGTGGATGTGAGATGAGTGTTTCTTTTTCTTTCATTCATTGTAAAATGTAAATTGATGTAATATTATTATTTGTATGGCCGCACAACCGGGTCGGGGTTGTAGCCGTCATTGTATAATTCTTTTTACTGTTTTTGCTCCTAGGATAGACCCATGGAGGGGTGCACAAATTACCGGGTATCTCGAAGTGCCGAGTGGCCTACTCACGGTGTTGAGGGAGGTTGCTCCTCTTCGGGTACTTGGCGGGTAGTTTGCCGCACCCGTAGGGGTCTTGGGTGGGGTATTGGCTATTCACCGCGACCGTGTAATCCGCTTTTCGTTGCAGGCTCGAAAGGATTGCGAATTCCTAGTATATCCAATGTATTCATCTGTGATCTGTAATGTCTATCATTGCTATATATTTATAACTATTTAGGCGTTGCCTATGTTTTACAGCCGCGCTAGCCCAGCCCCCGCTCTGTCGTTAGTTAAGTAACCTAACGGGTGATGACGGGGCCCCGTGGCGAATGCAATGGCATAAGCGTACGTCATATTTTGGTTGTTTTCTACAATGGTAGGATTAAATGATAGGACGCATTAAAAGAACTAATGCAAGAATATCACGCATTAAAAGAACTAATGCAAGATAATAAACCAAGCAAAAGTCGTTGGAACACTTTCGAAAAACCAATCGGTTCTTTTCAAAACCAACTTTTAAATGCGGAGCTTGAGCCACTCCTTTTAAAAGCTATCTCGTTCCATCGATCATATCAAGTTCACTACGTTCACGGTTTAGCCAAAACCATTCGTAGCCCTCCGTCGTTTCGTATGAATATTCAATAGTATTCAAGCTATGTTTGTTGACCTTTGTCAAGGCATAGTGATTGGTAGCTGTTGGGTGTTCATATGTAGCATAGATAGATGCGTTGGTTTGGGACAGTCGTATTACCTTGTTGACCTTCGTCAAGGGTATATACGGGTGGGTTCAAATTAACCTGGAAAATGACGGGCAGAACTTAACATGTGACTTATGATTTGTTGACCTTCGTCAAGGTCATAAGAGCATGGGGCAAAAATCCACATCGGGAGTTTCATAAGTACTAAAACTTGCTAGATTTGCATACCATTTGGAGTGTGATGATTATGGTAGGATTCCTTCATTTTCGTCACGCAATGATATTTGGATCCCGATCCTACTGTGAGTATATGCTACTCCTCGGGAAATTTCTCACTAAACGATCAATGCTATAAACCTAGTAGGTGTCAAGAAAGGTATTAGCGGGGCTACGCCCCCAGGGAAAAGAGGTTCTTAAATTAAGGAACTTCGCGAAAGCGTTGGAAAACTTCCCTCGAAGTACCGACACTGGCCTGGCTGAATGGTTAAGCAAGTATTGTGCGGTGGGATTGATCCCGGCTAATTCTTCCTTTATGGTTTGAGGAGGGATTCGAGAGACAGTGGGAGCCATCCTGTTTAGACAAATTAAAAACCATTCTAAACTTGCAAGAGCATCGTGCTGAGTGTTTCTTCTCTCTCTCCTAATTGCAGCAACCAATCAACATGACTGGACTTAAGTTACTTCTAGATAAAAACATACTGACAGGGCCAAACTACAAAGATTGGCTCAGGAATGTCAAAATGGCAATCACTTACGACAAGCTGGGGTATCTTCTTACCACCAAAGCTCCCCCCGTCCCAGGTCCCACCTCCAGCGTCGCGGATAAAGAAATCCGTAAGACTTGGGAGATTGATTGCGCGAAGGCCAAGTGCCTCGTGCTTGCCTCTATGGACAACGAACATCAGAGGAGGCACGAGAATATGGACCTGGAATCCATATTTCTCCATACAAAAGAACTGTATGGAGAGCAGTCTCGTATCGCAAGATACGAAATGCCGAAGAAGTTATTTTCGGCAAGATTGGCCGTCGGATCATCAGTAGCGGAACACGTTCTTAAGATGATTGGCTACATTGAGGAGCTCGCAGAACTTGGGACCACGTTGGAGAGTGAGCTCTATACGGACTTGATTCTCCAGTCCCTTCCTTCCACTTACGCCCAGTTTATACTGAACTTCAACTTACAAGAAAAAGAAGTTGAACTTTCAGAACTCCTCAACATGCTGAGGAGCGCAGAGGGCACCCTACAGAAAGGTAGGGAAACACCCACTTTGTTTGTAGGAGGATCTTCTTCTTCTAGGACCAAGGCGAAAGCCAAGGGAAAGAAGAAGAAAACCCCCGCCAAACCAAGGGGCGGTGTTAGTAAAGTGGATACGAAGGGAAAGGAAAAGGCAACAAAGACAGCGGGGAAGCTTGTGGGTAAAGAAGAATGCTTCTATTGTCATAAAAGTGGACACTGGAAGAAAGATTGCAGGGCTTGGAAAGCCAGGACATAGGAACTGAAGCAGGTTGCGGCTTCGGCTTCAGGTGTGTATGTTATTGAAAACTGTCTTTCGATAAACTCTACTTCCTGGGTATTGGATACCGGATCAGGATCTCATATCTGTAATTCTTTGCAGGCGTTGAGAAACCGTAGGTTTTTGAAGGCAGGTGACATGACCCTCAGAGTTGCGAACGGAGCTAGCATGGATGCTAAGGCCGTGGGGGACTATCACCTGGGAATGACAGATGGGCATGTTTTGGTTTTGCGTAATTGCTTTTTTGTACCCAACACAACTTGTAATATCATTTCTGTATCTTTGGTTTCTAAAGAAGGTTATGAATTTGCGTTTGTAAGTAATGTTGTAAACATTCACCTTAATCAAGTTCTGATTGGGTCAGGTACACTGAGCAATGGTATATACGTATTAAACCAACCACAGATTTTCAATGTTCAGAATACACACAAAAGAAAGTCTCCAGATATCAATCAGGCTTTCTTATGGCATTGTAGACTGGGTCACATCAATGAGACACGGTTGACTAAGTTACATAAAGAGGGATACTTGGATCCGTTCGAGTATCAGTCTTATGCCACTTGTGAATCTTGTCTCATGGGAAAGATGACTAAGACTCCGTTCACTGGACACGGAGAAAGAGCAAGCGAACTCTTGTGACTCATACACAGTGACGTGTGTGGTCCAATGTCTACACATGCGCGAAGCGGTTATTCGTACTTCATTACTTTCACAGATGATTTCTCTAGGTATGGACATGTCTTCTTGATGAAGCACAAATCCGAGGCCTTTGAGAAATTTCGCGAATACAAGAATGAAGTTGAAAACCAAACAGGCAAAAGTATTAAGATTCTAAGATCGGATCGAGGTGGAGAATACTTGAGTGCCGAGTTCCTGAACTATTTAAAAGAGAATGGAATTCTCTCTCAGCGTACTCCTCCATACACTCCGCAACATAACGGTGTATCGGAAAGGAGGAATCGAACCCTATTGGATATGGTTCGTTCCATGATGAGTAAAGCTAAGTTACCGCGATCTTTCTGGGGTTATGCACTAGAAGCAGCTGCATATCTCTTGAACAAGGCTCCCACCAAGACTGTGCCTACCACTCCATATCAGATGTGGAGTGGGAAGAAACCCTGTCTTAAGTACCTTAAGATATGGGGATGTCCAGCTTTTGTAAAAAAGCAGCATGCGGACAAGCTCGAGGCACGTTCAGTACAGTGTAAATTTGTGGGATACCCAAAGAACTCCAGGAGGTATCTTTTCTATTCCGCTGAGGAACAAAAGGTTTTTGTTTCTCAACATGCCCGCTTCTTGGAAACTGAGTTTTTGGAAACCCAGATAAGTGGGAGCGCAATAGAACTGGAAGAAATTCCAGAACCACAAGTTATTACTGAAAGCTTGAAAGAGCCAGTAGTTTCAAAAGAATAAGACATTCCTACGCCACTCCGCAGGAGTAGTAGGCAGTCTCATCCACCCGAGAGATACTACGGTTTTCTCATAGACGGGGATAGAGAGGATTGCATCATAGATTATGATGAGCCTACTAGCTTCCATCAGGCCGTTCAGAGCGTTGACTCGGTAAAATGGCTGGATGCAATGCGGATCGAAATGGAGTCCATGTACACCAACAAAGTATGGACGTTGGACATTGCTCCAGACGGAGTAAAACCTGTAGGATGCAAGTGGATCTTCAAAAGAAAGATTGGTGTAGATGGACAGGTTGAGACCTATAAAGCTAGACTTGTAGCAAAGGGTTTCCGTCAAAGACCTGGTTTGGACTATGACGAAACCTTTTCTCCAGTGGCTATGCTGAAATCCATTCGGATCCTTCTTGCCCTTGCTGCTTTCCACGATTATGAGATTTGGCAGATGGACGTAAAAACCGCTTTTCTAAATGGAAATTTAGAGGAGTGTGTCTATATGGACCAGCCAGAGGGTTTCATTCAGAGTGGGAGCAGCGGAAAGGTGTGCAAGTTGCTTAAGTCCATTTATGGACTAAATTAGGCATCGCGGAGTTGGAACATCTGTTTTGATGAGACGGTCAAGGAATTTGGCTTTATCAAAAATCCAGATGAACCATGCATCTATAGTAGATTTGTAGCGAGAACTGTAGTATTCCTCGTTTTATATGTGGATGACATTCTCTTAATAGGAAATGACATTCCTATGCTACAATCTGTCAAGGGGTTCTTGTCGCACAGGTTCTCCATGAAAGACCTGGGTGATGCCTCATACATCCTGGGGATCCGGATCCATCGTGATAGATCCAAGAGGATATTAGGACTTTCACAGTCCATGTACATCAACACCATACTGAAAAGATTCAGTATGGAAGATTCCAAGCGCGGTAACCTACCGGCTTGTCACGGGATCACCCTCTCTAAAGAGATGTCTCCCAAGACTGATTTGGAGAGGGATTGCATGTCTATTATACCCTAAGCTTCTGCGGTAGGCTCTATAATGTATGCGATGTTGTGTACCAGACCGGATGTAGCTTATGCACTGAGTGTGGTAAGCCGGTATCAGTCAAACCCTGGGGAGAAACATTGGATAGCGGTAAAGAACATTCTCAAGTACCTGAGAAGGACTAAGGAGATGTTCTTGGTGTATGGCGGAAAAGACCTCCAGATCGAGGCCTTTGCTGACTCCAGCTTCCAGAGTGACAAGGATGATTCCAAGTCCATGTCGGGTTTTGTCTTTACCCTCAATGGAGGGGCGGTGTGTTGGAAAAGTTCCAAACAGGAAACCGTTGCAGACTCGACGATGGAAGCGGAATACATCGCTGCATCTGATGCCGCAAAAGAAGCTGTCTAGATGAGGAAGTTCTTGAAAGAACTTCAGGTGGTTCCGTCCATTGTTGACCCAATACCTCTGTATTGCGACAACAACGGGGCTATAGCTTTAGCGAAGGAACCCAGGTCCCATCAGAGATCCAGATACATCTTGAGGCGGTATCACCTGATCAGAGAGATCGTGGATCGCAAGAAGATCGAGGTTCGGAGGGTTGCTTCAGAAGAAAACACTGCAGATCCATTCACCAAGGCCCTGCCCCAGACACAGTTCGAGCGGCTGATCGAGATGATAGGTCTTCGATACGCCAGTACATGGCCTTAGTGCAAGTGGGAGATTGTTAGTGTATATGCCCTAGAGGCCATTACTGTATCATACTGGTTTATATATTACTTAATGGAAGCTTGGGATATTCACCTTGTATATACAATCTTGCTCAAAATAGTAGTATGCTACTTGGTTTGTTTCTACTTCAATGTATACATGTGTTTATTTTATCATATCACCTATACGCATTAGTGGAGCCCTTAGGATCTTTGCTTGATTACCAGCGTTGTGATGGCAGTCACACTAGTGGGGGCTGGGTAATCTATAAGCACATCCTTATACAGGTCCCTAGTCGCAGGACTATCGAGACAGGACATCGATACTCCGGAGTAGACTGGCGCATGCGCTTCTCATCCCAGTGTGGGAGACGGTCTGTCCTACATCCGTCAGTACGTCGTACTTGAGATAGTATGCGGGTGCTCATTAGGTTACGAGTACACTGGACAGGACTCGTCGGGAACTGACAAGTTGGTATTATACCTATCGTCAGTTATCAGTTCCCAGGTTACATGAGTACAGCTTAGTCCGCTGACTTGACACTGGCACTTCGCCTCGAGTGTGTTCCCACTGTATTTTGATTACTACCCTACCACGGCTCAAAGGAGTCATGCAAACAGGTGGTAGTTGGGTGCAGTCCCGAAGCACTTGGAGGCAGTGACGGTTAGACAGGATTCATCTCTCCCGGTATTGGGGGTTGACATCGCGCTGTGTCTAGGAGAGCCATTACACGAGTAGTCCCTGGCCAGGGCAAGCGAGATATACTGGTAGGCTTCCAGTGTTATCTCAGGGTGTTTTGGGCTTCACTCCGACCCGACTTGTACCGCTATTAGGGGACTGATGTTTACCGCCCCCCTAGGCCCGACATGCGATGTATCAGACGAACAGACCGGACTGTACGGAGACCGTCACATTCAGACTCAGTAGGAGTTCAGATGGGGTTCACCTCGTCAGTCTTCTTATCGGCATCTACCTGGGGACCGTTACGCACAGCTAGTGCCGCTTGCGGTCTGTGGTTAAACCCACTGCCAGCGTAGTGTCGAGTCTTTAGAGTCCCACACAGAGGGCTATTCGCCTCTGGGCAAAACAGAGTAGAGGTCGCATGGTTTTGCGACAGGGTTCGTTCTCATCCGCGCACTTGTGCACGTTTGGAGTCCGGACAGATATTACTAGCAGGCTCTGCTTTGAGCCAGATACTGGTATATGTTTTGGGGTTGATTTTATCTCATAGTATTCATGTTCCTCGGAACAAGAATGCGGGTGTGTATACACAGTTGATTGAGGCGGAGGAAGAGGATTTTCATTAGGGTTTCGGAACGGGTGCGTATGCACAGTTGATAGTCGTCTTTTTCCAAACCCTAATGGATTTATTATATATCAATTAATAATATTAATTAAATGAAATTGTGTCATGGTTGGGTTTGTTGACTTGTTGACCAAGGTTGACTAGTTGACCATAGTTGAAAGTTTGACCATCATCATTACATATCAAAGATGCTCTTTGATTCTAGCAAAATCATTTAATGTGTGTAATGATAATGGTCATTCCAAACCATCCATCAAATATTTCATTTACATTATTATTATTATTTTTGATAATTCATTTCTTATTATGTTATGGTTGTAAAATGAAAAGCTCTCATTCTATCATAACTCTTCTCTCTCCTTGCTTCTTTTCCTCCTCCTCTAGTTCAAGGAGCTCCCTTCTCATGTGTTGAGAATCCATCTCCTTGACATAAAAACACCCCAAAGCCACTCTCTACTCACTCTAGGGTTAGAGGTTTAGCAAGCCAAAGATCCTAGTTCACTCAAAGTTCGAGAAAGAGCCCGAAGGTTGAACCCTCAGGTGGATCCATCTTTGACGGAAGAAGTCGACGAGGAAAGCACCATCTACCCCTACAAAGGTTTCAAGAAGAAGGAGTTCAAGTTAGGTATAACCTCTTTTCTGAGTAGCTAACTCTCTTTAGCTTTCTTGCTAGTTTAGTTTGGAAAAGATCTCGACTTTGTTAGTTCATGTTGCCCCATGCGCTAAAAATTTGATTTTTATACCGTTTCCACCTCCCCGCAAATACCGGAGTTGGCAACGTGGACTTACAAAAATCCATACGAAAACAAGTTGTAAATCATGCGCCAACTCAAGAAAATCAACCCAGATTCTACTCTGTTTGGAATCAGGCAAAATTGGATATACCAGGGGTCAAGTTTACGGGTAACAAGCTACAGAACAAAAATGGTGCCCAGAACCCATGCTCTGGCCGCAATTTACGGCCAGATGGGATTTATATGCGGCCAGGAAGTGGGTCCAGGGGCTAGGGCTTTGGGTGTTGGTTTCTACCTGCCTGTATATCTCACTGCCAAGTCAAAATTATTTTAGGGTATCTCGGTTGATAGCAGTTTTCAGAAAGGCTAGAAAGTCGATAAAATCGCTAAAATACGCCAAGTCGAAACTTTCAGGCAACTAACTGGAAATCTGGGGTAATTTTGGTTAGACCAGTCTCAAATACACCTAATAAGGCTATATTAACATTCAAAACCAACACTTGGCCAAATCTCACTCAAATTTTCCTAAACTAGCACTAATCTATATAATAACATCAAATTTCAGCTAACTAACCATATCTGAGCAAGGAAAGAGTTGGGTTGCGAGATTATACCTCAAGGGGTCCTAGGATGAAGGAGAAGAGAAGAAGAAGGTGAAGTGGGTTGGTGCTGCTGAAGTTCCTGCTTGTGGTTGTTCTCTTTTCTTGTTGCAGTTGCTGATGCTGCATCTGCTGCTTGCAATTTCTCTTTTGTTTTGTGTTTCAATGTGTGTTGCAGCAGCAGAAGTGTTGGGCTGTGGCTTATAATATTGTGGCTGTTGTGGCTGATATAGGGTGGAGTGTTGTAGTATCTGATGTTGATAGAAATTGGGGCTGAAGTTGTGCTGATGTTGGCTGATGTAGTTGCTGTTCTGGTGGCTGAATGTGTGCTGATGATGTTGGGTGTGGGGCTGATGGTGTTGCAGCTGATGTGAGTGTGAGAGAAGGATGGGAGTGAAATGAGAGGGAGTGATATGAGTGAGAGGGGTTGTGAAGAGCACAAAGGGTAATGAAGAATGAGATGGATCATGGCACACCCTAGCAATCTTTCTCTCTCTCTCTCTTTTTAAATGTTGCATGCTCAAGCCATCATGGCTCTCTCTCTCTCCTTAACACAAGTCAACCCCCCTCCTAATCACCATTAAACAACACTAAGAACCCTTAATTAAACCCAATCAACACAACCATAAGGTTGAATCCACCATGCTCATTTAAACATGGTAACCCTAGACTTAACCCAAGTTAACATGCACAAGTGTGTGCAGTCCAGATAAAATTCCGATAAAATATCCATAAAACCAGATAAAATATTTAAAAGCCATTTTGGTAAACTTTTTACCAAAAACCCCACATTAAGACAAACTTACCACTAAACACAAACTCAGGTGTTAAAGTCTTCCCCCCTTAAGAAAATTCGTTCCCGAATTTAAAATATAAAGCAACGCATACCTTCAAAAAGATGAGGGGACTTCTCCTGCATCTCGCCCTCGGCCTCCTAAGTGACCTCTTCACCATTCGGGATGCGCCATGCACCCTTACTGATGGCAAGGCCATCGATCTAAGTTTCTTCATTTGCCGGTCCAATATCATGACTGGCTGCTCGGTGAATGTAAGATTGTGCTCGGGCTGAATGGTCTGATGCTGAATCATGTACGAAGGGTCATGTAGGTATCTGCGAAGCATCGGCATGTGGACCACGGGGTGAACATCTGGGAAGTTGGGTGGAGGAGCCAAACGATATGCTACTGTGCCCATACGCTCGAGGACCTCGAAGGGGCCTATGAATCTGGGGCTAAGCTTCCCCTTCCGTCCAAACCTCATCACTCACTTCATCGGAGAGACCCTCAGGAAAAAAAAACATCATCACCAACTGCGAACTCTAATCTACGGCGGCGCCTGTCAGCATACGATCTCTTCTTGCTCTGAGCTGTTCTCATCCTGTCTCGAATCGGCTGTATCTTCTCGGTCGTCTCCTGTACGATCTGTGGCCCCAAAATACTGCTCTCGCTGAGCTCTGTCCAACAGACGGGCGATCTACATCTCCTCCCATACAAAGCCTCGAAAGGTGCCATCCGAATAGTCTGCTCTGACTGGCCGTCGGTCTGCGGACGCAATGCTGCGCTGAAACTCAAGCGTGTGCCCAACGCCTCCTAAAGTCTCTGCCATAGTCGGCCGGTAAGCTGGGTGCCTTTGTCGGACACGATACATGTCGGGACTCCATGCAGTCGTACAATCTCGTCGATGTAAATCCGGGCGTACTGAGCAAATCCGAAAGTCGTCTTCACTGGCAGGAAGTGAGCCACGTTCGTCAAACGATCCACGATCATCTAAATAGAGTCATACCCTCTCCTAGTCCTGGGTAGACCATAACGAAATCCATCGAAATCTGTTCCCATTTCCACTCCGGAATGGGTAACGGCTGTAGCTCACCTGCTGGTCTTTGGTGCTCGGCCTTGACTTGCTGACAAGTTAGGCATCTCAACACGAAATCTGCGATGTCCCTCTTCATTCCGTCTCACCAGTAACCATCTCTCATATCATGGTACATCTTGGTGGAACCCGGAGGAACACTGTACACCGATCGATATGCCTCCTCAAGAATCTCACGCCGCAGTCCCTCGGCATCTGGTACGCACAGTCTAGTCCCAAATCGCAGTACCCCCTGATCATCAAATCAGTCATGCGAATAGATTGCCCAAACATCGAAATCGAGTATGGCGGAATAGTCCCGCTCAAGCACATCCTCTAAGAATCTCTGGCCAACTGTCGTGATCACTCATAGCTTGTCTCGTCGACGATCTTGAACTCTGGCCTGCTGGTGTGCATAACATGACCACTCCTGGGTCCAAGTCTTCTCTGTGGATTACCAATCTTACGATCCATCGGCTCATCTGCCCTTTCAGGTGTGCTAATGGGGACGATTCCGTTCTGGCACTCCTCTAGTAATTTCTCGGTCAATCCTCACGGCCACTCGTAAGGCAGTATGTCACTGGCGTCGGCCTCTGGCTCTCTGAGTGCACATCACACATCTGATCCTGGGTGCAAAAATCATTGTAACAATGTCCTGGTCTCTTCCATGTCTCATGTCTTCCAATTGTCCGGGAGGCAACGCCCTTTACTATTTCTGGTTCTTGCTCCGGAACGGCTGCATACTCATCGCGAATCCTCCTGGAAGGTGTATCCAGTATTCTGCCTCGGCATGCGCATCGCATCTCTGATGTCGGCGGAGTGGAACGTCATCTCATCCAGATCTGGTACGAACCTCTTACTCCACTCTCTCTAATGTCGACTGCTTCGGACTTGTCTCGTCGTGGCTGCATGGACCGAGCTCCAATGGCTATCCTCGTATCTGGAGTCTCCCAAGAAATGCATCTTACCACCTAGCATCCGAATGAAGTCGAGCCATCCGATCGATTCGTCAAAACCTCACAATCCCCTAAGAGCTCAACATCTTGGGTATAGTTTAATTGTATCGAGTACATACCACAGCATCGGTGGTCCAGCAATAGAAGGGCAAACCCAAGCCTCACTAATGGAGCCGCAGAACTGCCGCAAACTCTAAGGTTCAAAGGCATTCACACGGTCATTAAGTCGAGTTAGGGTTTCATTCTTCTAGAGGGACCATAGAATTGCCTGCATGTCTTCCCGAATACTTTAAACTTGGAATAATGGGTTTCTGACATTCGATCGTCTCTGTCGACTCTCAACGTCTCCGCGTGAAGTCGTCTCAGCTAGAATCAATCTATCTGATGACCTCGCATCGGGGTAGCGAATGATCCACATGTCCTAGTCATTCATCCTTGGTGACTAGCGACTTTCTATCACCTCTTAGTACAACTCGTACTACAATAGCTCCAACATCTGGGGCAATATCTCGTCGTTCGCAGTGACAACTGGCTCACTCGTCCATACGCTGAACATTGCCTCAATCATCATGAGTAAGCAATACACCAACGGTCATCAAGATCTGGCTGGCGTCTGTCAGTGGCTCAATCTTCTGGTGCCGATCTGCACATCCGGGTAATCTCATACATCGATCCATCCAACGCTCGTGGCGCAAAAACATAATCAAAAGACACATCTCTGCAATCGTGTGTCGCCAGAATCACGCCCTGGGCAGTCCTCGTTCGTAACGAGCCCGCGGTGACCGCAACTCTTAGCCGTAGCTCTCCCTGCCCGTAATCATAGCAGCAAACCATAACTGGTACCGATGAGGCTAGATCATAGGAAGGAATATAATACTGAACAAGGAAATGTACATCCAAAGGCTTCTTAAGTGGAGTGGCGTGTCGTAAATATGCCGCGGAACATACCCATGGTACGTCACTCTACTTTAGTCACCTATTCCATCAACCGAAGGTCATCCTACGCTACGAACGTAAAACCTAACACTTTGATACCAACTTTGTCACGTCCCGAAAGTACGGAATATGACCGGCACTTAGACTACGAACGTCTCAAGGCGTACGTATTCTAAGTAAGCCGAAAACCCAAAAATCCAAACCAAGAAAAGTTGTAGAGTGTAGGAAAACCATTTTAAAATCAACCAGTTGCAACAAAATATACAACGCCTAAAGGCGAGGATCACAACAGAGAAGGAAACTCAAACAGCATGAAATCCATAGAAATATAACATGCGACTCTAAGGTCGAAAGAATAAATATCACTGGTCTCTATCTCAAATAAGTACATGTTTGGTTGATGGAACTTCTAGATGCAAATGAAATATAATATACAATGTATAATGATGGGCACGATACAAATAAACCCACCTACTAGCAAGTTACCCGAAAGAAACAGTGCCCGCAAAGCCGTAATGAAACCTGTAAGGCGAAACCTGCAAGAAACTGGGGCACAACGGGGGTGCGTTGCCAACTCGTGAGTAGAAAAAGATCTACGAACAGAAAATCGCATGTATGACGCAATCCTAGGTCATACGATCATAATATATAATTCTCAAAAATATAACCAGCAATCTATAACCATGGCTAGGGTAAATATCTAACCCAAGTGTCATCCCATGTGCCCATGTCAGTGTCTCGGGTAGCAATATGTATGGATGATGTATGAATGCATGAAACAGAATGCATGTACTGAAGAAAACTGCTTTCATAATTTAGTGAGAATTCTGTATTTCTAAAATGAGGTATCATAAATGAAATGAGCATAAAACAGTGCCTAACATCGACACAAAACAAGTATCCCAATGTCTCGATATCTCTGTGTTGTAAACTCTGTGCCTCAATACCTCAAATCTCAATATCTCAATCACAAAATCTTGGGCGCCGTCAGTCCAGATCGGCCCCTACCATCCATCTCAAGACCACGACGGTATCCTCCGGATATCCGACGCATCGGGCAAAATCACCGGTCGGTAGTGCTCCCCTGCCAGGCTCAACGCCATCTCCTGCGATCTTCTTGCCCCGGGGTACCACACCGGGCCCGCCATGTACCCAAAACGGTTCATCCGCCTCCTCGAATCGGGTTTCACATGTCGCTCTCAGCACCGAGAAAACACATGGTTGACGCACTAAAATATCATATCAAGGGTAACCGGGTTTTTAAAACATTTACATAATCTCTTTGAAATATCCACGGTTCCCAAATCCAGAAATATCATAGAAACAACATATCTCAATGCGCATAATCAGGAAGCATGATGTATGTGACATATAAATGAAATGCAAGTATAACAGTATATCATGCAACATGGAATAATAGTATGCCCATACAAGGGTCATATCCTGATGCAATAATACTACTGTGTAGTGACATGGCAATTACCGATGAAGATGTGTGTGAGCCGGCAAGTAAGTGTACGTGGTACATACGCATCATCGGTAATGGTGCTGGTGTCCTAACAGCATGATATCAACAATAGAATATGAATCACAATAAGTATGCGATGCGGAGCAACAATAATAATGTGCGGGATCTGAATACTAAACACAATGATAGCTAAACAGCATCTAATGTCATAAGAGTCCTATAGCCACACCAACTATAAGGCTGAGCTAATAGGCTAACTGCAGGTAAGGTAAACCGCCTAACCTCTGAGTCGATACATATATATACATATATAGTCGATGATCCCGCCTCGATAACATCACATCCGATACCATATCTCTATAATCGGTTATTCCCAAGTAAAGAGTGCGGATCAATATCAAAATATAGCTCGTACGTAAATCCATCGTACGACATCCCCAAATCTGGGTACAAGTCAATATCGCATTCTTCATATCATTCATCTGGTATCCTCTTTATCAAAGATCAAATCCGGGTAATGACCTATGTCTAGTACAATGCTAATATCATCACTATAATCCTGATCCGACTACTGATCGACAGTCTCGTATAAATCGATATCATCAGCACATATCATCACAAGGGAGTATACATCGCCCGATGCGGCCTATCATAATTATCTTTTCATATCATATCATATCATATCTTGTAACATAATCACATGTCGACCATTTTATATATATGTCACTATTCCTATGGTATCATCATCCCAAAATCCGATAAAGCATCAAGACGTATCTCAAATATGAATTTTACCATGTCACCGATATAATAATCTCGGATCAAATATCATCGATTCATCTCAAACCCAAGTATCCTCCTCAAATCCATATGTGAACACATAGTCCCATACCCATGTGATCACATAACTATATAGGATCCCATAACCACGTATAAAATAAGGATGTATGCAAGTATGTATGTGTGTGTATGTGTAGTGCACCCACTACCCTAGGGTTTCGTAACCTTTCACCAATCCAACACACCAATATCCATCCTAAACATCATCATTAATCCCAAATAACATATAATAATTGTTGGTGTGTATACGCATCCGTATACATCACCACGAACTGCGGGGGTGCTATACGCCATCCACCCGACTTCTCCCCGTAGATATAAATCTACTCACCTTATTTTATGCGTGCCGATGCCGACGTCGCCATTTGAATCTCCAACGTCTCGATGTCACGTGGGTACCTACAAGAATATCACACGCTAAAACACATGAAAACTATGTTGGAAACCAAAACGGTACACGCTACGCTCATTGGTAAAAACCTGTAGCCTCGCGTGCAAACACAGCTAATAACCCTCTACCGTTGGCGTTCGAACGCCACCCGACAGAAACGAATCACCAAACACCAAAATCCATACGAAAACAAGTCGTAAATCATGCACCAACTCAAGAAAATCAACCCAGATTCTACCCTGTTTGGAATCGGACAAAATTGGATATACCAGGGGTCAAGTTTACAGGGTAACAAGCTACAGAACAAAAATGGAGCCCAGAACCCATGCGCTGGCCGCAATTTGCGGCCAGATGGGATTTATCTGCGGCCAGGAAGTGGGTCCAGGGGCTGGGGCTTTGGGTGTTAGTTTCTACCTTCCTGTATATCTCACTGCCAAGTCAAAATTATTTTTGGGTATCTCGGTTGATAGCAGTTTTCAGAAAGGCTAGAAAGTCGATAAAATCGCTAAAATACGCCAAGTCGAAACTTTCAGGCAACTAACTGGAAATCTGGGGTAATTTTGGTTAGACCGGTCTCAAATACACCTAATAAGGATATACCAACATTCAAAACCAACACTTGGCCAAATCTCACTCAAATTTTCCTAAACTAGCACTAATCTACATAATAACATCAAATTTCAGCTAACTAACCATATCTGAGTAAGGAAAGAGTTGGGTTGCGAGATTATACCTCAAGGGGTCCTAGGATGAAGGAGAAGAGAAGAAGAAGGTGAAGTGGGTTGGTGCTGCTGAAGTTCCTGCTTGTGGTTGTTCTCTTTTCTTGTTGCAGTTGCTGATGCTGCATCTGCTGCTTGCAATTTCTCTTTTGTTTTGTGTTTCAATGTGTGTTGCAGCAGCAGAAGTGTTGGGCTGTGGCTTATAATATTGTGGCTGTTGTGGCTGATATAGGGTGGAGTGTTGTAGTATCTGATGTTGATAGAAATTAGGGCTGAAGTTGTGCTGATGTTGGCTGATGTAGCTGCTGTTTTGGTGGCTGAATGTGTGCTGATGATGTTAGGTGTGGGGCTGATGGTGTTGCAGCTGATGTGAGTGTGAGAGAAGGATGGGAGTGAAATGAGAGGGAGTGATATGAGTGAGAGGGGTTGTGAAGAGCACAAAGGGTAATGAAGAATGAGATGGATCATGGCACACCCTAGCCACCTCTCTCTCTCTCTCTCTCTCTTTTTAAATGTTGCATGCTCAAGCCATCATGGCTCTCTCTCTCTCCTTAACACAAGTCAATCCCCCCTCCTAATCCCCTTTAAACGACACTAAGAACCCTTAATTAAACCTAATCAACACAACCATAAGGTTGAATCCACCATGCTCATTTAAACATGGTAACCCTAGACTTAACCCAAGTTAACATGCACAAGTGTGTGCAGTCCAGATAAAATTCTGATAAAATATCCATAAAACCAGATAAAATATTTAAAATCCATTTTGGTAAACTTTTTACCAAAACCCCCACATTAAGACACACTTACCACGAAACACAAACTCAGGTGTTACAGTGTTTTACCCTATGCTTCTGCTGTGGGATCTATTATGTATGCGATGTTATGTACCCGCCCTAATGTTGCTTATGCACTTAGTGTAGTAAGCATGAATCAATCCAATCCAAGAGAGAAACACTAGACAGATGTGAAGAACATTCTTAAGTACTTACGAAGAACTAAAGAAATGTTCTTAGTGTATGGTAACGGGAATCTCCAAATAGAGGCCTTTACCGATTCCCGCTTCTAAAGTGATAAGGATGACATCAAATCTATCTCGAGTTTTGTATTTACCCTCAATGGAGGGCGGTTTGTTGGAAAAGTTCCGAACAGGACACCGTTGCAGACTCAATGATAGAAGCTCAGTACATTGCTGCAAATGATGCTGCCAAGGAAGCTGTCTGGATGCGGAAGTTCATCTCAGAGCTTGGAGTTGTTCCAACCATTATTGATCCAATACCCTTGTATTGTAATAATAATGGAGCTATGGTATTGGCCAAGGAACCCAGGTCCCATCATCGTTCCAGACATATCCTGAGTCGATATCATCTGATCCGAGAGATTGTTGATTGCTGCGAGATCGAAGTTCGAAGAGTAGACAAAAAGAACAATACCGCGGATCCACTCACTAAGGCCCTTCCATAGGCGCAACATGAGCGACTTTTTGAGAAGTTGAGTATGAGATACGCCAATAATTGGGCTTAGTGCAAGTAGGAGATTGTTAGATATATGTATGCCCTAGAGGCCATTATTTTATATTATAGTGGATGCTTGGACATGTATATATATATAAAGGACTTTCTTGCTCGACATGATAGTATGCTATCTGGTTGTTCTTTATACTGACATGTTCACTTGATTAAGTTTACTTTCTATTTGATACATGTTGATAAAGCCCTTAGGATATTTTCTTGACTACCATGATTATGATGCAAATCATACTAGTGGGGCATGTGTAGTCCACAAGCACATCCTTAAAAGTTCCTACTCGATGGAGTGTCGAGACAGGGCATCGATATTCCAGAGTAGAATAGTGTATACGTTTCTTGACCCAGTATAGGGGCAATGGATGATCCCATATCCATTGATGTTTGACATCAAAGATTGTATACAGGTGCTCATTAGAGACTGAGTATACTGAACGAACTCATCGAGAACTCCTAAATGGTATTATACCTATCGTCAATTAGCAGTTCTCCGGTAACACTTATATAGGTTAGTCTGTAGACCCGAGATCGTCATAGTGTCTTGTGTGATTCCCACTGTGCTTTGATTTCCACCTTACCACGGCTCTACTGAGTCGTGCCAAAAGGTGGATTTTGGGTACAGTCCCTAGACACATGGAGGCAGTGAGCGATAAGAGGGGTTTCGTCTCTCCCAGTATTGGGGGTTGATGTTGTACTATGTGCGATTGGCTATAACCGCAAGTCCCTAGCCATAGTTGATGAGGTTTACTAATAAGTGTTATCAGTAGTTTCTCGATTGGTTATAGGTCACGCATCGGCATGACTTATTGAGTTATTGAGACTTGATGATTCCAACCCCAGACTCGATATGCGACATATCAGATGAAAAGACCGGACTGTACAGTAAGTGTTGCTTATTGGCTCTATGAGAGTTTGAACAAGTTTTCTTATTGATCTTTTATTCGTTCAATTCCAGGGTAGCCGTTACGTTCAGCTAGTACTGCTAACGGCTTGTGGGTATCTGATATGATCATTACTTACTTCTAGTATATTGACGAGTCTTAAGAGTCCCACATATGGGTTTCCAAACTCAAGCGAAACGAAGTAAAGCACATATGGAGATATGTGCGGGAGTTTGATTTACTACGAGTATCTGATACCGTATTTTAATCTAGCGGTTTTTTTAGTCGGGTTATATGTGATATGACCGGATTATTAAATCAAGTCTTAATTTAATAAATTGACTAATCACTAATTTAAAATTCCTTTCTTTATGTGTGCGTGTGTGTGTGTGTGTGATGATGCATGGAACAAGCCAATGGAAGAATTAATCACATTGGAGATATAATGGGTATTTAGATAAATAAAAGGTATGAAAATATCTTGTGATGAGTCATAGCTTCTACATTCTTCTTAAAATATCTTGCACCATGACTCATTATTTATTATTCATTGTTATCTTTAAATATCTATAATATCTCCAAGTTTCATTTAACCCATGGCTAAGTTCATCCTCTTCTATGCTCTTTAGATTTTTCTATGAGTTAAAAAGAGAGAAGAAAAAGAAAGGATTTTGATTGAAAACTTCCCCACTTCATCTCCCTATTCTAAACTAGCAATTTAGTATAGGTTGTTGCCTTCACTTGTTCATATATTAGTGAACCAAGAGCTTGAGAGTGAGAAGCTTCGGGTGGATCATCATAGACAACGATGTTTTTCAAGCATCCTCGTTACAACTTCAAGTGGAGATATAGAGGAGCTCAAGGACTACTACACGGAGCAATTGAAGTGAAGGAATGGACAACAAAGGTTGTCGTTCTCATCCACTTAGTTTTTATCCATAGTTTCTCTATATATTACCCTATTCTCTAGTTTGATTCATGGTTATTTAACTTAAAACCAAATAAAATTCAAAATAACTCACTTGCTTAGGTTGAAACCCTTGATTGTGGTGCTAACAAACACTTACAGAGGAACCGGTATTTGATATTGGAACGGTTGATTTTGATTTTGGTTGCATCTAAAATTTGGGTGATTCCTCCGTCCGGGATTATAAGTCGAAGAGTAGGGATCATTTCGAGGTCGTTGTTGATTCCAAGCAACATTGATGTCTTCTTGACCTTGAAATGAGGGATTTAAGGGACACTCTTTTTTTAAGTGTGAAGGATCAGAACAACAAGCACACACTGTTTTAGAGAAAGAATTTTGGGTAGGGGTAGGGGTAGAAAGTTTTCCTTCAAGTGCCTTGAGTTTTCATTGAAGAGCGGCCATCTCGGCTTTCATTTAAATCGAGGTATTGATTTAGTGGATCCGACCACTAGACGGAATAGAAGATGAGGAAGATGAAGTCGGCTTCAGACTTTCCCATTGTAACGTTTGCTCGGAGAGATCCTCGAGGAATTTTTATGCCACGATGTCCGATTTGTCCATGTAGTGACATTGACAAATCGTTTCAAGCATTTATTTGGTCGGTGGATCATTTCCCTCATAGATGATCTGGAAAAGACACCATTTATCAATTCCATGATGGCGGCATTACAAGAGAGGATTGTCACGACCCGGAAATAGCACGTGACCAGCACTTGGATCACGTGATGTTTATAGGATCCCACTGTAACCCAAGTAAGCCAAAAACCCAGAAATCTAAAGCTTTTTATGAAAATAGTGGAGATGAAGTTTTGAAATAAAGATATAATGAAATCAATTTCTTTCTTTTAAAATATATATAAAGTTCGTTTGAAATGCAAGTGGATTATATACTATAACTTGAAAACATTTTTCGTCCGTTGAATTTGGGCAGCACCTCCTTTGTAAATTTTGATCCAAAACCTGTACATTTAAAGAATAATATATAGGCATTCGTAAATGGGAGATATCTCTTTGCCAATTGGAGAAATCACAACTACGCAATATGAAATATACAACGCCCAAGGTGAAGATCAATCACAGAAAAGAGTAAGGAAAATCAAAACATTATCAAATCCAATATAAGAATATACAAGTCTCGACTCTAAACCCAAAGTATATACAACCGGTCTCTAAGTCTACCAAATATACAGTCTAGTTGATGGAGCTTTTAACTAGATACAATGAATATAAAAGTAAACAATAGTGGTTACACTCTGAACTGTAACCCACCTACCAATGCAAATCACCCAGAAAGGAGCAATGTGCTAGCAAGCCGCTACTAAATCCGAACGGTCGATCCTGCAAGAAAACTGTGGCACAACAGGGTTAAGTTGCCAACTTGTGAGTAGAAAACATTATTAGGTAGAAATCGAATGTATGACGATCTCCGAGGGCATATAGTAATATAATAATATCATGCCGTGTGGTAACGAAGGTGATCGTGTACACATAAGTATAATAATATAATAATATCATGCCTGTGTCAAAATATGGTACCATGTCATCTGTGTCATATGTGTGTGTGTGTGTGTCATCCAACGTGTGTCCATCAACGACACATCAAATCATCATAAAATCCTGAACGTCCAGTATCGACACTCGAAATTATCATAAATCCCGTATCCATTATCGACATGAAAATCCTCATATCTCAGGCACCGTTTCATCGGATCAGCTCTCATATCTCAAGCACCGTCTCATCAGATCGGTCCTTATATCCAGCTGTCTGATATCACTTCGGTCGGCTTCTTCCGGATATCTGCTGAGCCCGGTACTATAACCGGTAGGTAGTGTTCCCTTGCAGGTTCAACGCGTTTCTATACCATCTTTTTGCCCCGTGGTATCGTACTGGGTCCACCATGTACTCGCAGACGGTGACTCCTCACTTCTCGAATCGGGTAATCATCATACCTCAGCACCGAGAAATTTCATGGTGGACGTCGAAATATCGTATCAAGAGAAATCACGTTTTTTAAAACAATCATAAGTTTTTAAAATAGTATCTGCGGTTTCTGAAATCCAGAAATCTCATTAAAACAGAATCTCATAAAAGCAAGGCAGTAATGAAATAATATGTACAGGTATAAAACAACACTGTAATGCATAGCAAGTGTATTCATATGAGCATGTCGTGTAGCATGGTAAAGAAAGTGCAATATCTATAATAATATGTGGTACTGTGTACAAATCAGTAACTAAAATGCTAACAAGTTATAAGGTGATACGGTGACATAGCGAGTACTAATGTATAAGTGGCATGGTAATTACCAATGATGTATGTGTGAGCCGACAAGTAAGTGTACGTGCAATATGTTCATCATCGGTAATAATGCATATGTCCTAGCAGACGAACTCATATATAAATATAAGGGTATGAACGCAGTATATACATATATCGTAAATGAAAATAATGCGAGTGTATGCAGAAATAAGAAATCGTAACACAAGCATAAATAGAATAAAGAAATCGTAAACGCGAACAGTATAAAAATACGCAACTATGTAGGAGCCATACTGTTATAGTTTAAAATAGTACGAATCGTTGTTTTTAGAAAAATAGGGGGACTACAATATTTTTGAAAAAGATACCATTTGAAAAGTCATTGCGTCCCCTTGAATTTATCATTTTTAAAAGTGCCTAACGATTCGTTAGTTTTGAAAATAGGCATGGCTCCAAATATATGGTGATATTTACTTAAATATTTTAATCAATATTTCTCGAATCGATATATATAAGTCGGTGATTCATCCTCATCATATCACGTACGGTATAATCCATCTTATGATATCATCAATCAATAGTATGAATCTATAGTCGCGTAGATCATCATCTCATATCATCATATGTCATATCGTATCATGTCATGCCTATTTGGAATGTGTATTCCCTAGAGGCCATTATTTTACATGTGATGTACATTATAGTGGATGCTTGGACACGCGCGCGCGCGCGCGCCCACACACACATATAGAGGACTTTCTTGCTCGACATGATAGTATGCTATCTGGTTAATCTTTATCTTAACATGTTGACTGGTATTCTTTACTATCTTGCTCTCACATGTTGATAAAGCCGTTAGGATATGTACTTGACTACCAGGATTATGATGGGATCATACTAGTGGAGCCAGGATGGTCCACAAGTACATCCTTTAATCATTTCCTAGTCGTAGGAATATCGAGACCACGGCATCGATATTCCAGTGTAGACTAGTGTGTACGTTTTTTGTTCCTTAGAGGGCGATGATTTATCCCACAACCATTAGTGTGTGACATCAAAGATTGTACACAGGTGCTCATTGGAGAATGGGTATACTGAACAGGACTCGCCGATGACTCCTATGTGGTAGTATACCTATCGTCAGATAGCAGTCCTCTGCTGACACTGGTACAGGTTAGTCTGAAGACTCGAGATCGTCATAGAGTCTTGTGTGGCTCCCAATGTGCTTTGATTTACTCCTTACTATGGCTCAAAAGAGTCGTACAAACAGGTGGATTTTGGGTACAGTCCCGAGTCACATGGAGGCAATGAGCGATAGGAGGGGTTTCGTCTCTCCCGGTATTGGGGGTTGATGTTGTGTTATGCTCGATTGGCTATAACTGGAAGTCGCTGGCCAGGGCTGTTGCTGAGATTTACTGATAAGAGTTATCAGTAGTTTCTCAAACCATTATAGGCCAGACATCGACATGACTTATCACGTTACTGGGGCCTGACGTTTACTACCCTTAGACATGATATGCGACATATCAGACGAAGAGACCGGACTGTACGGTAGTGTTACTGATAGGATTCATGGAGAGTATGGATGGGCTTGCTTGTTGATCTTCATATCGCTCAATACCCGGACAGCCGTTACGTCCAGCTAATACCGCTGACGGCTTGTAGGTGATTGATGTGATCATCACCTACTGCTGGTGTATTGATGAGTCTTTAGAGTCCCACACAGAAGTTTCCTGGTTCGAGCGAAACGAAATAGGGCACATATGTGATATGTGCGTGGGCCTGATTAAATACGTGTATATGATACCATATTGTAATCTGACAGTTATCTGATGTCGGTCAAGTTATATGTGATATAACCGGATTAACGAATCAAGTATTGGTTTGATAATGTGATATTCAGATTAATTATATTAGTCGGTTATATGTGATATAACCGGATTATTAGATCAAGTGTTGATTTAATAATATGATATATATTATATGTGATATAATTATATCTTAACTAATATCATTAGCACACTAATTGCTTTATATATATATATATATATATTAATGTATATTTGATATATATATATATATATATATATATATATATTATATGAAGCATGGCATGTTTTTCTATTTTTAGAAAATAGAAAAATGAGGTGCAAATTGTGGAGATATTTATGGAATGGGCAAAGCATGTGTTTTATTATTAGTATATTAGTCTTGACTCACTATTCAAGCATGGTTGCAATTTAGAATTGCAATTTTATTCCATGCTTGAATGAGTGAGGAGAGAGAGAGCCATTTGAGTTTTCTCTTATCATTTTTATTTTTCATGCCTTAGCCATTTCTCTTGAGCTCTTGCTTCCTTTTGCTCTCTACAATTTTTTTCACTTCAATTCCAAGTTCAAACCCTCACATATGATATGAATCATTGAACTTGTAAAAACCTTAGTGAGAAAATTAAACCCCTACTTCACCATCACACATTAGATTAGCAATTTAATGTGGAGTGTTGCCTTCACTAATGAGATTAGTGAAGGGTTAGCTTGAGCTTGTGGACTTCAGGTGGATCGTCTTTGGCGCGAAGATCACAAAAGAGGTTCATTCAACTCGAAGAGGAGCCCAGTGGAGTCGCGTGGACCACAACCCGGAGCTATTGAGGAGAAGGACTCGAACTACAAAGGTTGTATACTCTTTTCTTCTCTTTAGTTCATCACATCACAAAGGTAAACCCTAATAATCTAGTAAAGATCTTATTAGTCTAACTTAGCACCTAATAAAAATTAAAATTTGGCATGCTTGATACCTCTAGAACCTCATGGTGGTGCTAAGGTCGACTTTCATGGTATCAGAGCCAAGATAGAATATTAGGGTAACTTGTAGCGACGTTAGAAATCCGACGTTTTTGTCGCGCAAAAACTGCCGATAAAAATAGTTATGAAATTGATGTTTTGAGTTGTTTGCACACCCCGCGGGCTTACGGTTTGAACTGAGAAGCCGCGGGGTGGAGAGTGCACACCCCAGGGGGGACCGGAGGCCGGACCCATACCCCAAGGCCACCATAAGGTGGCCTTAGGGGTGGGTGACCCGAGAGCACCACAACTGGGTGCTCTCGGGTCTGCCAACCCTAGGGGGCTACTTCGTGGTGGCCCCCCGGGGTGGGTGTTAGTTATGTATATGCCCTAGAGGCCATTGTTGTACATATGATGTATATTATAGTGGATGCTTGGATATATATAGAGAGGACTTTCTTTCTCGATATGATAGTATGCTATTTGGTTTCATTTTGTCTAAACATGTTGAATTGTATTGGTTTACTGTCTTGCTCTCACATGTTGATAAATCCCTCAGGATATGTACTTGACTACTAGGACAATGATGCAGATCATACTAGTAGGGTCAGGGTAGTCCAAGAGTACATCCTATAACTGTTCCTAGTTGAGGGTGTATCGAGACAGGGCATCGATACTCCAGAGTAGACTAGCGTATACGCATCTTGACCCATATGATGGGCGATGGTTGATCCCATATCCATTGGTATTTGACATCAAAGATGGTGTACGGCTGCTCAGTGGAGACCGGGTATACTGAACGGACTCGCCGAGAACTCCCAGATGGTATTATACCTATCGTCAGATAGCAGTTCTCTAGTGACACAGGTACAGGTTAGTCTGTAGACCCGAGATCGTCATAGAGCCTTGTGTGATTCCCACTGTGCTTTGATTTCCACCTTGCCACGTTCATGAGAACGTGCAAAACGGTGGCTTTTGGGTACAGTCCCGAATCACATGGAGGCAATGAGCGATAGGAGGGGTTTCGTAGGGGTTAACGTTGCGCTGTGTTCGATTGGCTATAACTAGAAGTTCTTGGCTAGGGATGATATGGAGATCTACTGGTATATGTTATCAGTAGTTTTTCGACCCGTTATGAGCCTCACATCGACACGACTTATTGGTTACTGGGGTCTGACGTTTACCACCCCTACACTGGATATGCGACATATCAGACGAAGAGACCGGACTGCATGGTAGTGTTACTGATTGGATTCACAGGAGTATGTGCGTGCTTGCTTGTTGATCTTCTGATCGCTCAATACCCGAGTAGCTGTTACGTTTAGCAGACCACTTGCAGCTTGTGGGTGTTTGATATGATCATCACCCACTGCCGGTGTATTGACGAGTCTTTAGATTCCTACATAAAGGTTTCCTGGCTCAGGCGAAACGGAGTAGGAGCACATATGTGATATGTGAGGGACCGAGATTAATACGATATGTGATACCGTATTCTATTCTCGTGATATGTGATATCGGCCGGTTATATGTGATAAAGCCGGGTTATCGGATCAAGTGTTGATTCGATAAAATGATACGTTTAATATTAGTCGGTTATATGTAATATAGCCGGATTATTAAATCAAATGTTGATTTAATAATTTAATGTAGAATTATATATTAGATATATTAAATTATATTAACTAATATATTGCTCACTTAAGTATTTCATGTTCTCACATTTGGATACATTTAACATATATGTGATATATGTTTAATGTATTCTTTTCTTTTGTTACAAAATATTATATATGTGATATGTGATATTGTAACATGCTAGGGATACACATGCAACTAGGGTTTAAGAGAACTACACAATGTTTTGTAATTAGGGTTAGGTTTTATTTGTTTTAGATAATTCAAATTTGCGGATTAATGTATGAGATATTTTTCTTGTTGACTTAGTCCACTCTTTTGATATTTCTAAGATATTTGTTAACCTAACTCTAACCACTTTGCCATGGTCAATTTTCCACAAGGGTTAAGCATGACATGCTTAACCCTTGGTTGCATTCCTAACCGCAACAATAATTCATTTTCTTTCATCACTTCTTCTTCTTCTTCACAAAAGAGCTTGCTTGATTTTTCCAAGTGATGAAAGATTGTGAGAAATAGAAAACTAAAGAAGGCAAAATTCCTAGTTCATCATCCTCTTCTATACTAGCCATATAGATTATTGTGTTAGGTTCACTAATCTCTAATTAGTGAAGTAATAGCTTGGGTTTTTGATTTCTCAAGTTAGATCATCTTTGATTGTGATGACTTCAAGCTAGCATGGATCATTCACCTCATAAAGCCTCTATAGATTCCGGGAGCATGATAATCGCAACGAAGGGACCACAACTTGGAGCTTATGAAGCGAAGGAACGGACTACAAAGGTTGTAATCCTTATCACTTAGAACTAAAGTAGTTTACTTGATGTTTTAGTTTAATTCTCTAGTTAATGATCTAGGGTTAGGGTTGTTTAAACATAACAAAATTTTTAAAATGTCATGGATGATTCTACCCGAAACCTTACTGTCATGATAAATAACCCAACAGTGGTATCAGAGACTAGCTAGAGAATTAGACGGATAAGTGTAGGATTACGAAACCGAAACAACTCTGAAACATCCGAATCGAAACCCTAGTTTCTGTCGAATTATTTCAGGTGTCAAAATTTTTTTAAAACAGCTACAGAATGTTATATGTGATACAAAATGAACACTGTGCAAAATTCACTCCAACCCCCCAGAATTTGGCCTAGCACATTGATGCCAAAACCGGCCTGGTCAGTTTTTTCATGGTAGTTTAGGTTAAAATTTGTACTGTGTTCATGTCTCTGGGGTTTGGTAATTCAGGTGTTGTTTGTTTTTGCTAAATTTGCATGTGATGTTATCTTTTTACAGAGGCAATTCGGAGTGTTTCGTATTCGTAATTCTAGTTTTGTTTCGAGTAATTTAGACGGTGTTAAAAGGTTCGAACGGATATCAATAACCCACTTTTTCCATTGCCGGAAAATTTTCAAATATTGGATTTTTCCTTAGTTAAAGAACATTCAAATATCATGCAAGTGATGCGATGGAACATCTAGAAGAACAAAATCTTAACTCGATTTTGTGACCGTAAGAACCGCCGCTAAACCCTAGTGTTTGCAGTAGTTCCGCGGTGCCACAAGTGAGGCATTGGTTGACCCTTCTACGGCTGGTTCATTGCTACTGTGGCATGTGATGGATACTTCTAAACTACGCTCAAGTGTTGAACATTTTGGAAAATTTTGGGTGTTTGTTGATTCGATCGGAATGTTTAACATTGTTAGCTTTTTCTGGAATGTTATATAATATGTGGAATTCATTTAGTTAGGCATAAAATCCGTAATATGTAATATTTCGGGTTTACGATGTCTAAGGTGATTGTGGATTCCAAATGTTGTAGTTTTTCACTTTCTTTTCTACGACCATAAGTTTAATATGTGGTGTATCGCCAGTTTCGTTGCTATACATCAACGACAATTGGGATACGCATATTTACTTACGTTGATGACATATGATGTTATGTGTTGCTGTGATATGTAATATTGGATTGTCGTTTTTTGAATTGCCGGGGGTTTTATGTGAGATGAGGGTTTTTATTTTCATTCATGTAAAATTCAATGTATGTAATATTATTTTATTGGGGCACTTCCGGGTTGAGGATGATGTCACCATTGTATATTATTTACTTTTCCGCATTCGGATAGACCCAAGGAGGTGAGCACAAGTAACCAGGTTCTAAGGTCCAGTAGGAGGCCATTTCGAGGAGTCGAGACCGAGTCTCCTAATCCTAGAATTGGGAGGGTTGCTTGCCGCTCTCGTAAAGGTCTAGGGTTGTGGGTTTGGTTATTCATCACGACCGTAGAATCCGTGTTTTATACAGGCTCAAAATATAACACGGACCTCCTTGTATATCCAATATTTCATATGTTATCTTCTGCTGCTGATATACTGTGATGTGATCATTTTATATGCGTGAGACGAATGCTTTATTATTGTATATATGATATATAATAAGCGTTACTTATGTTTTACACCCGCGCTAGTCCCGTCCCGGTATGCCGTTAGTTAAGTAACCTAACGGTGCATAACGGGACATTGTGGCGAATGCGGATGGCATAAGTGTACATTGTATTTTCGTTTCTTCTGTGATGCTTAGGAAGCATAAATGATAGGAATTCATTAATGAGATTAATGAAAGAAAAAGAAACCTAAAAGATATTGTAGAATCAAATTTATAAAAAAGGGTAGCTCTAGTTTTTGCTTTGCATAGCGGTATTCCTTGTAGAATATCCAGCACCTTATTCGATAAGGAAAAAGCCGAGATCCCTTCACTGGGAGTGACCTCTTTAGCGAAACTATCAGATACTACAACTCATTAGGTTTTGTTTTTGATTGCTTCTATAGTTCTTGCTTTGCATAGCGGTATTTGAGAAATATCTTGCACCTTATTCGATAAGGAAAGAGCCGAGATCCCTTCACCGGGAGTGACCTCTTTAGCAAAACTCGAAAAAGCCTAAAAAACACTCCTTTTCAAAAATCACTTGTTTCTACAACGATATCAAGTTCATTACGCAAAAGGTTTTCATAAAAAACCTGTTGTAGCCCTCCGTCATTTTAGATAAGTAATATTTAGTATTCGTGCTGCGGTAGTTTGGCCTCCGTCAAGGCGTAGAGTACGGTAACTGATTACTACTTATCTGTAGCATAAGATGCGATTGGATTAGGGTATTCATACGGCGTTGTTTGGCCTCTGTCAAGGGTCTTGCAGGTGGGTCTGACTCAATCAGGAAATGACGGGTTGAACTTGACTAGCTCCCTATGGGTAGTTTGGCCTCCGTCAAGGTCATAGGAGGCTAGGGGTAAAAAGTATTATCTGGAATTTCAAGTGTTGAAATTTGCAATGAGATTGCATACCTTCTATGAGATAGTTGGATCCCGATACCCACTGTGAGTAAGAGTTACTCCTGGGAGAGTTTTACACATGACAATTAGCCGATCAAGTAGGTGTCTAGAAAGGTGTTAACGGAGTTATACTTCTGGGAAAACGAGGTTTATTTTAATTAGGTCCGTGCGAAAGCACGGGGAACCTCTCTCAAAGTACCAACACTGGCCTGGCCGAAAGATTGGTGAACTTGTAAAGTGTAATTAATCCCGGCTAGTCTTACCTTTAAGGGTTTGAAGGAAGATTTGATGAAAACAGTAGGAGCCATCCTAATTAGATTAGATAATAACCAATCTAATCTTGGAAGAGCGCACACTAAAGTGTTTTCTTCTTTCTTTCTCCAGGTAGCGACCATATTAAGCCTTAATCAAGATAATAATATGGATGTATTGACCGAACCCGCTTATTATACTGAGCAGGGGAACGTATAATTGTTATAAGACAGAACAGGAAATAGTGGAATATCCGGATTCCCATGCCGCCCAAATGAAGAATAAGCATGTTGATGCATTTTCTTCAAGTATGTTTGTTATCGAGAACTGTTTCTCAGTTCACTCTACGTCCTGGGTATTAGATACCGGATCAGGATCCCGCATATGTAACATGTTACATGGGCTACGGAAAGGTAGAGAACTAGGAGAGGGTGATCATTCCATAAGAGTAGGAGATGGTGTAAATATTGCAGCCAAAGCAGTTTGCGAATATCACCTTGTGTTACCAAATAGTAATACATTGATTCTTAATAAATGCAATTACATTCCAACCCTGATACGCAATCTTATATCAGTTTCTTTTATTGAGTAAAGAGGGATATAATTTTGTAGTACAGGATAATGTTATGAACATCTTCCTGAATCAAAAGTTGATTGGATCAGGCTCGTTAAATAATGGCAAATACGTTCTAAATCAAACTACAGTTCTTAACGTACAGAACACACACAAGAGGAAGAGTTTAGAAATGAACGAATCCTTCTTATGGCATTGTAGACTAGGTCATATCAATGCGACACGACTAGCTAAGTTACATAAGGATGGATATTTGAATCCGTTCGAATTTTCATCTTATGACACTTGCCAGTCATGTCTCAAAAGCAAGATGACGAAAACTCCTTTTAGTGGACACGGAGAAAGAGTTACTGAACTCTTGGGACTGATACATAGTGATATATGCAGTCCCATGTCTACTCATGCCAGAAATGGTTCCTCGTACTTCATTACATTCACTAACGATCTCTCAAGATACAGACATGTGTTCCTGTTGAAACACAAGTCTGATGCTTTTGAGAAATTCAAAGAATATAAGAACGAAGTCGAGAACCAAACGGGTAAAAGTATTAAGATCCTTCGATCTGATCGAGGAGGAGAATACTTGAGCAATGGGTTCCTGGATTATTTAAAAGAGAATGGGATTCTCTCTCAGCTTACTCCTCAATATACACCATAGCACAATGGTGTATCAGAGTGGAGGAATCGCACCTTATTAGATAAGGTGCGCTCTATGATGAGCACTGCTGAGTTGCCTATTTCCTTTTGGGGTTATGCGCTGGAGACAGCAGCATACCTATTGAACATAGTTCCAACCAAATCAGTGCCTACCACTCCATATGAGATATGGAATGGGAAGAGGCCATGTCATAATTTTATTCAGATATGGGGTTGTCCGGCTTATGTGAAAACACAAAATCCGGACAAGCTCGAGGCAAGGTCTGTTCTGTGCAAGTTTATTGGATATCCTAAGCATTCGCGAGGGTATAGCTTCTACCACTCCGAGGAACTAAAGGTGTTTGTTTCTCGACATGCCACCTTTTTAGAAAAAAAGGTTTTCTTACGAAAGAAGTTAGTGGCAAGGAGGTAGAACTAGAAGATGGTCCAGCTATACAAACTACGACAGAAGATTTGGTGAAACCAGAGGATTCAGTAGTTCCCGACGAACCTCAGCCGCTCCGCCGATCTAGAAAGGTTCCTCATCCACCAAAGAGATACTAAGATTTTCTCATTGATGGTGGGAGCGAGGACTGCATCATGAAAGATGATGACCCGACTAGCTTCGAGCAGGCCATCACGAGTGGAGACTCTGTGAAATGGCTGGATGCAATACGATATGAGATGGAATCCATATACACCAACAAAGTATGGACTTTGGAAGTTGCTCCTGAAGGGGTAAAACCCATTAGGAGCAAATGGATTTTTAAGAAGAAACTTGGTGTAGATGGAAAAGTTGAGACTTTCAAAGCTAGACTTGTTGCAAAGGGTTTTCGTCAATGGCCAAGTGTGGATTATGATGAAACATTTTCTTCAGTGGCTATGTTTAAGTCCATCCGGATCATACTCGCCAATGCTGCATACCATGACTACGAAATCTGGCAAATGGATGTTAAGACTGCCCTTCTAAATGGTGATTTAGAGGAGTGCGTGTACATGACTTAACCAGAGGGCTTCATAGACAGTGGGAGAAGCGAAATGGCGTGCAATCTATTTAAATCCATCTACGGGTTGAAGCAGGCATCGTGGATTTGGAACATCTGTTTTGATGTTGTAGTCAAAGAGTTTGACTTCATCAAGAACGTAGATGAACCTTGTATTTTCAAGAAGATGGCAGAGAGTAAGGTTGTCTTCCTCGTATTGTACGTGGATGACATACTCTTGATAGGAAATGATGTTCCTATGCTGCACTCGGTCAAGCTCTCCTTATCACATAGATTCTCAATGAAAGATCTAGGTGATACCTCCTGCATTTTGGGGATTAAGATCTATATAGATAGATCTAAACAGATATTGGGATTGTCCCAATCCAGGTACATTGCCACCATACTAAAGAGGTTTAGTATGGAAGAATCCAAGGGTGGGACCCAATCCACGATCTCTGGACCCACTCTCTCCAAAGAGATGTCTCCTAAAACTGATTTGGAAAGAGCTCACATGCAAGGGATACCCTATGCTTCGGCAGTAGGCTCTATCATGTAGGCGATGCTATGTACCAGACCTGATGTAGCATACTCACTAAGTGTAGTGAGTAGGTATCAAGCAGATCCGGGAGAGAGTCACTGAACAGCTGTGAAGAACATTCTCAAGTACTTGAGAAGGACTAAAGAGATGTTCTTGGTGTATGGTAACGGAGAACTCCAGGTGGATTCCTTTACCGATTCAAGCTTCTAAAGTGATAAGGACGACTCTAAGTCGCACTCAGGATTTGTCTTTACCCTAAATGGAGGGGCGGTTTGTTGGAAGAGTTCCAAACAGGAAACCGTGGCAGACTCGACGATGGAGGCTGAATACATCGCAGCCAACAATGCTGTCAAAGAGGCTGTCTGGATCAAGAAGTTCACAACTGAACTTGGAGTGGTTCCGTCCATTGAGCATCCAATACCTTTGTATTGTGATAACAATGGAGCTGGGGCTTTAGCCAAGGAACTCAGGTCCCATCAGAGATCCAGGCATATTCTGAGGCGGTATCACCTGATCCGGGAGGTAGTAGATCGCCGCGAGATCGAGGTCAGGAGAGTTGACATGAAGGACAACATTGCGGATCCACTCATGAAGGCCATACCCCAGATACAATTTGAGAGACTCTTTGGGATATTGGGTATGAGATCTACAACAGCTGGCCTTATTGCAAGTGGGAGATTGTTAGTTATGTATATGCCCTAGAGGCCATTATTGTACATATGATGTATATTATAGTGGATGATTGGATATATATAGAGAGGACTTTCTTGCTCGATATGATAGTATGCTATCTGGTTTTACTTTGTCTAAACATGTTGACTTGTAATTGTTTACTGTCTTGCTCTCACATGTTGATAAAGACCTTAGGATATATACTTGACTACGAGGACTATGATGCAGATCATACTAGTGGGGCCTGGGTAGTCCAAGAGTACATCGTATAACTGTTCCTAGTCGAGGATGAATCGAGACAGGGCATCGATACTCCAGAGTAGACTAGCGTATAGGCATCTTGACCCATATGATGGGCGATGGATGATCCCATATCCATTGGTGTTTGACATCAAAAATGGTGTATGGGTGCTCAGTGGAGACTGGGTACACTGAACGGAAGCGCTGAGAACTCCTAGATGGTATTATACCTATAGTCAGATAGCAGTTCTTTAGTGACACTGGTACATGTTAGTTTGTAGACCCGAGATCGTCATAGAGCCTTGTGTGATTCCCACTGTGCTTTGATTTCCACCTTACCACGTTCATGAGAACGTGCAAAACGGTGGATTTTGGGTACAGTCCCGAATCACATGGAGGCAATAAGCGATGGGAGGAGTTTCGTCTCTCCCAGTATTGGGGGTTGATGTTGCGCTGTGTTCGATTGGCTATAACTGGAAGTCCCAGGCCATGGCTGATATGGAGATCTACTGGTAAGTGTTATCAGTTATTTCTCGACCCGTTATGAGCCTCACACTGACACGACTTATCGGTTACTGGGGTCTGACGTTTACCACCCCTAGAATGGATATGCGACATATCAGACGAAGAGACCGGACTACACAGTAGTGTTACTGATTGGATTCACAGGAGTATGTAAAGGCTTGCTTGTTGATCTTCTGATCGCTCAATACCCGGGTGGCTATTATGTTTAGCTTACCACTTGCAGCTTGTGGGTGTTTGATATGATCATCACCCACTGCCGGCGTATTGACGAGTCTTTAGAGTCCTACACAGTGGTTTCCTGGCTCAGGCGAAACGGATTAGGAGCACATATGTGATATGTGCGGGACCGAGATTAATACGATATGTGATACCGTATTCTATTCTCACGATATGTGATATTGGCCGGTTATATGTGATATAGCCGGGTTATCGGATCAAGTGTTGATTCGATAAAATGATACATTTAACATTAGTCGGTTTTATGTAATATAGCCGGATTATTAAATCAAATGTTGATTTAATAATTTAATGTAGAATTATATATTAGATATATTAAATTATATTAACTAATATATTGCTCACTTAAGTATTTCATTTTCTCACATTTGGATACATTTAACATATATGTGATATATGTTTAATGTATTTTTTTTCTTTTGTTACAAAATATTATATATGTGATATGTGATATTGTAACATGCTAGGGATATACATGCAACTAGAGTTTAAGAGAACTACACTATGTTTTGTAATTAGGGTTAGGTTTTATTTGTTTTAGATAATTCAAATTTTTGGATTAATGAATGAGATATTTTTCTTGTTGACTTAGTCCACTCTCTTGATATTTCTAAAATATTTGTTAACCTAACCCTAACCACTTTGCCATGGTCAATTCTCTACAAGGGTTAAGCATGACATGCTTAACCCTTGGTTGCATTTCTAACCTCAACAATAATTCATTTTCTTTCTTCATTTCTTCTTCTTCTTCTACTTCACAAAAGAGCTTGCTTGATTTTTCCAAGTGATGAAAGATTGTGAGAAATAGAAAACTAAAGAGAGCAAAATTTCTACTTCATCATCCTCTTCTATACTAGCCATATAGATTATTGTGTTAGCTTCACTAATATCTAATTAGTGAACTGATAGCTTGGGTTTGTGATTCCTCAAGGTAGATCATCTTTGATTGTGATGACTTCAAGCTAGAATGGATCATTCACCTCATGGAGCCTCTCTAGAGTCCGAGAGTATGATGATCGCTGCAAAGGGACCACAACTCGGAGCTTATGAAGCGAAAGAACGAACTACAAAGGTTGTAATCCCTATCACTTAAAACTAAAGTAGTTTACTTGATGTTTTTGTTTAATTCTCTACTTAAAGATCTAGGGTTAGGGTTGTTTAAACATGACAAAAATTTTAAAGTGGCATGGATGATGCCACCCGAAACCTTGCTGTCGTGATAAATAACCCAACAGTGGGTACCCCCCCCCCCGAGGCCCCCTATTCGATACTTAATTTTGGTTCTTCGCCCCCGTGAAGATTCGGGCGGGTTTCGAGTTCGTTTTGACTCCCGGATTGGCTTATAACGATCGGTTTTGGAACTTTAGCTCACTGGATTTTTCAAGTGTTGGAAAAATTGGTTTAGTTTGCTAATTGCATGGGGAATTCTAATGTCGTAGTTACTTTACAAGATTTGTCATGTGTATGATACAATTATTAGAATCCGGATTAATTAGTTTTATGAAAACTAGTTAGTATATTCTAAACCTAGCCGTTTAGTCTCAATTGATCGATTGCCACGAAGTTTTGATTCGTATCAAAACGCCGTCACAATTGTGTATTGTACGCGATCACTAAGTCGGGAATCTTGTTGAATTATCCGACAACCAATTGAAAAATGGTTTCAATTTGAGATTAAAATACAAGTTTTATAAGTTAGGCATGAAATCCGGAATATGAGATATTCCGGGTTTATGATGTCTAAGGATATTGCGAATTCTAATTATTGTAGTTTTCTGTTTTCTTTTCCGCGACCGTAAGTGTAATATATGGGGTATCCCAATCTCGTTGCTATATGTCAACAAGTTTTAGGGATACGTATATTTGTTTATGTTGATGATATGTGATATCATGTGTTGTTGTTGATATGATTTATTGGATCGTCGTGAAAGAAAAGCCGGGGGGGTTTTATGTGAGATGAGGGTTTTTATTTTCATTCATGTAAAATCTGTTTGTAATATTATTTTATTGGGGCACTTCCGAGTTGAGGATGATGTCATTACTGTTGTATATTATTTACTTTTCCGCATTAGGATAGACCCAAGGCGGGGAGCATAAGTAACCGGGTTCTAAAGTCCAGTGGGAGATCATCTCAAGGAGTTGAGACCGGGTCTCCTAACTCTAGAATTGGCAGGGTTACTTGACACTCTCGTAGGGGTCTAGAGATGTGGGTTTGGCTATTCATCACGACTATGGAATCCGAGTTTTACATTACTGGCTAAATTTATAACACAGACATCCTAGTATATCCAATATTTCATATGTTGCTTTTGCTGCTTGTTTCTGTGGTGTTGATCATATAACCGCGTGAGACGAATGTAATATTATATATATGATATATAATAAACGCTGCTTATGTTTTGCACCCGCGCTAGTCCAACCCCCGCTCTGGCGGTAGTTAAGTAACCTAATGATGCATGACGGGGCCCCGTTGCAAATGCAGATGGCATAAGCGTACGTTCTATTTTCGTTTCATTTTTCTATGATGTTTAGGAAACATTAATTGATGGGACTTCATTAATGAGATTAATGAAAAGAAAGAAACTAAAAGATGTTGTAGAATCAAATTTTTAAAAAGGTAGCTCTTTTTGCTTTGCATAATGGTATTCCTTGATGAATATCCAGCACCTCATTCGGTGAGGAAAGTGCCGAGATCCCTTCACCGGGAGTGACCTCTTTAGCGAAACTAGCAAATTCTACACCCCACTCGGTTTTGTATTTTGACTGCTTCTCTAGTTCTTACTTTGCATAGTGGTATTCATGAATATTCAGCACCTCATTCGATGAGGAAAGAGCCGAGATCCCTCACCGAGAGTGACCTCTTTAGCGAAGCTAGCAAAAACCTAAAAAACACTCCTTTTCTAAATCACTAGATTCTACAACGATATCGAATTCATTACGCTCATGGTTTTCTTAAAAACCTGTGTAGCCCTCCGTCATTTCAGATAGGTACTATTTAGTATTCGTGCTGCGTTTGTTGACCTCCGTCAAGGCGTAGAGTGCGGTAGCTAATTAGTGCTTACCTGCCGCATGAGATGCGATTGGATTAGGGTAGTCGTATGGCCTTGTTGACCTCCGTCAAGGGTCGTACGGGTGGGTTTAATTCAATCAAGAAATGAACAGGTTGAACTTGACTAGCAGCCTATGGTTTGTTGACCTCTGTCAAGGTCACAGGAAGCTAGGGGTAAAAACCATTATCGGGAATTTCAAGTGTTGAATTTTGCAATGAGATTGCATACCTTTTATATGATAGTTGCATCCTGATACCCACTGCGAGTAAGAGTTACTCCTGGAAGAGTTTTACACTTTACAATTAGCCGATCAAGTAGGTGTCTAGAAAGGTGTCAACGGGGTTATGCCTCTAGGAAAACGAGGTTTATTCTAATTAGGTCCGTGCGATAGCACGGGGAACCTTCCTCGGAGTACCGATACCTGCCTGGCCGAACGATTGGCGAACTTGTAGGGTGTAATTAATCCCGGCTAATCATACCTTTTAAGGTTTGAAGGAAAATTCGATTAAAACAGTGGGAGCCATCCTGATTAGATAAGATAATAACCAATCTAATCTTGCAAAGAGCAAACGCTAACCCGTTTCCTTCTCTCTCTCTCTCTCTAAGCAGCAACCAATATCATGCTTTAATCAAGATAATAAAATGGATGTATTGACCGAACCCTCCATTTATACAGGGCTAGAGAACATTGGTCCTGCTCTATTTTATGACTGTCATAAGTCTGAGCAAGGGATAGGGGAATATAGGATTCCCATGCCACCCGTGCGAAGAAACAGTATGTTGATGCATTTTTTCGGGTGTGTTCGTTACCGAGAACTGTTTCTCAGTTTGTTCTACGTCCTGGGTATTGGATACCGGATCAGGATCCCACGGATGTAATTTATTACAGGGCTAAAGAAAGGTAGAGAACTAGGAAAGGGTGATAAATCCATAACAGTAGGGAATGGTGCAATTGTTGCAGCCAAGGCAGTTGGCGATTATCACCTTGTATTATCAACTGGTAATACATTGATTCTGAACGACTGTTACTACGTACCAAAGATGATGTGTAACAATATATCGGTTTCTTTGCTAACTAAAGAAGAATATAATCTCACATTAGAGGATAATGTTATGAACATTTTCCAGAATCAAGTGTTGATTGGATCTGGTACGTTATGTAACGGTATATACGTTCTTAATCAAAGTACAGTTCTTAACATACAGAACACAAACAAGAGGAAAAGTTCAGAAATGAACGAAACTTTCTTGTGACACTGTAGACTAGGTCATATCAATATGACAAGACTAGCTAAGTTGCATAAAAATGGATATTTGAATCCGTTTGAATTTTAATCTTATGAAACTTGCCAGTCATATCTCAAAGGCAAGATGACCAAAACTCTGTTTACTGGACATGGAGAAAGAGCTACTGAACTCTTGGGACTGATACATAGTGATGTATGTGGTCCTATGTCTACACATGCCAAAAATGGTTTTTCGTACTTTATTATATTCACCGATGATCTCTCAAGGTTCGGACATGTGTTCATGTTGAAACACAAGTCTGAAGTTTTTGAGAAATTTAAGGAATATAAGTGCGAAGTGGAAAACCAGACGGGCAAAAGTATTAAAATCTTGCGATCTGATCGGGAGGAGAATACTTGAGCGGGGAATTCCGTGATTATCTAAAAGAGAATGGGATTCTCTCTCAGCTTACTCCTCCGTATACACCACAGCACAACGGTGTATCGTAGTGGAGAAATCGCACCCTATTAGATATGGTGTGCTCTATGATGAGTACTGCTGAGTTACCTATTTTCTTTTAGGGATATACGATTGAAACAGCTGCATACCCATTGAATAGATTTCCGACCAAATCTGTTCCTACCACTCCATATGAGATATGGAATGGGAAGAGACCATGTCTTAATTTCATTAAGATATGGGATTGTCCGGCCTATGTCAAAAAGCAAAATCCAGACAAGCTCGAGGCAAGGTCAGTTCTGTGCAAGTTTGTAGGATATCCCAAACATTCGCGAGGGCATATCTTCTACCAAAGTGAGGAACAAAAGGTGTTTGTTGCTCAACATGCCACCTTTTTGGAAAAGGAATTTCTTGTAAAAGAAATTAGTGGCAATGAGGCAGAACTTGAAGAAGTTCCAGCAGCACAGACTACAACTAACGATTTGGTGGAACCAGAGGATCTAATAGAACCCAACGAACCCCAGCCATTTCACAGATCTACTAGGGTTCCTCACCCACCTGAGAAATACAATGTTTTTCTCAAAGACGGTGGGAGCGAGGATTGCATCATGGAAGATGATGACCCCACCAGTTTCGAGCAGGCCATCACGAGTGGGGACTCTGTGAAATGGCTGGATGCTATGCAATTCGAGATGGAATCTATGTACACCAACAAAGTATGCACTTTGGATGTTGCTCTTGAAGGGGTAAAACCCATTGGGAGCAAGTGGATCTTCAAAAAGAAGATTGGTGTAGATGGAAAAGTTGAGACTTTCAAAACTAGAGTTATAGAAAAAGGTTTTCGTCAACGACCTGGTGTCGACTATGATGAAACCTTTTTTCCTGTCGCTATGCTTAAGACCACCAAGATACTACTTTCCATTGCTGCATACCATGTCTACGAAATCTGGCAGATGGACGTTAAGACCGCTTTTCTAAATGGTGGTTTAAAAGAGAGCATGTACATGACACAGCCAGAGGGCTTCATAGACAGTGGGAGCAGCAGAAAGGTGTGCAAGCTGCTTAAATCCATCTACGTATTAAAGCAGGTGTCACGGAATTGGAACATCTGTTTTGATGAATCTATCAAGGAGTTTGACTTCATCAAAAATATAGATGAACCTTGTATATATAAGAAGGCTTTAGAAAGTAAGGTGGTATTCCTCGTATTGTATGTGGATGACATACTCTTGATAGGAAATGATATTCCTATGCTACACTCGGTCAAGCTCTTCTTATCACTCAAGTTCTCCATGAAAGATCTTGGTGATGCCTCCTACATTCTGGGGATAAAGATCTATAGAGATAGATCTAAACGGATTTTGGGATTGTCCCAATCCAGGTACATAGACACCATACTAAAGAGGTTTAGTATGCAAGATTCCAAGTGAGGTAATGTACCCGCTTGTTCAGGAATCACTCTCTCCAAAGAGATGTCTCCCAAGACTGATTTGGAAGGGGCTCGCATGCAAGGGATACCCTATGCTTCGGCAGTAGGCTCTATCATGTATGCGATGTTATGCACCAGACCGGATATAGCTTACTCACTAGGTGTAGTAAGCAGGTATCAATCAGATCCTGGGAAAAACCACTGGACAGCTGTGAAGAACATTCTTAAGTACTTGAGAAGGACTAAAGAAATGTTCTTGGTGTATGGTAATGGTAAACTCCAAGTGGAGTCCTTTTCTGATTCGAGCTTCCAGAGTAATAAGGACGACAGTAAGTCGGTCTCGGGTTTTGTCTTTACCCTCAACGGAAAGGCGATGTGCTGGAAGAGTTCCAAGCAAGACACCATAGCAGACTCGACGATGGAGGCTGAATACATCGCTGCCAACGATGCTGACAAAGAACCTGTCTGGATGAAGAAGTTCATTGCAGAGCTTGGTGTGGTTCCATCCATTGAGCATCTAATACCTGTGTATTGTGATAACAATAGAGCTGTGGCTTTGGCCAAGGAACCCAGGTCCCATCAGAGATCCAGACATATTCTGAGGCGGTATCACCTGATCAGGAAGATAGTAGATCGCTGGGAGATCGAGGTCAGGAGAGTTGAAACAAAGGACTACGTAGAGGATCCACTCACGAAAGCCCCCCCGATATAGTTTGAGAGACTTTTTTGGATGTTGGGTATGAGATACTACAACACATGGCCTTAGTGCAAGTGGGAGATTGTTAGGAATATGTATGCCCTAGAGGACATTATTATACATGTGATGTATATTATAGTGGATGCTTGGACATATATATAGAGGACTTTCTTGCTCGACAAGATAGTATACTATCTGGTTGCCTTAATTTTAACATGTTCACTGGTATTCTTTACTGTCTTACTCTCACATGTTGATAAAGCCCTTAGGATATGTACTTGACTATCGGGATTATGATGAGATCATACTAGTGGGGCCATGGTGGTCCACAAGTACATCCTTTAATCAGTTCCTAGTCATGGGAATATCGAGACCAGGGCATCGATATTCCAGTGTAGACAAGTATGTACGTTTCTTGTCTCTTAGAGGGCTATGGTTGATCCTACAACCATTGGTGTGTGACATCAAAGATTGTACACAGGTGCTCATTGGAGAATGGGTATACCGAACAGGACTCGCCGAGGACTCCTATGTGGTAGTATACCTATCGTCAGACAGCAGTCCTCTGGTGACACCGGTACAGGTTAGTCTGTAGACCCGAGATCGTCATAGAGTCTTGTGTGGCTCGCACTGTGCTTTGATTTACTCCCTACCACGGCTCAAAGGAGTCGTGCAAACAGGTGGATTTTGGGTACAGTCTCGAGTCATATGGAGGCAATGAGCGATAGGAGGGGTTTCGTCTCTCCCGGTATTGGGGGTTGATGTTGCGCTATGATCGATTAGCTATAATTGGAAGTCCCTGGCCAGGGCTGTTTCTGAGATTTACTGATAAGAGTTATCAGTAGTTTCTCAAACCGTTATAGGCCAGAAAATGACATGACTTATCACGTTACTGGGGCCTGACGTTTACCACCCCTATACATGATATACGACATATCAGACGAAGAGACCGGACTGTACGGTAGTGTTACTGATAGGCTTCATGGAGAGTATGGATGAGCTTTCTTGTTGATCTTCATATCTCTCAATACCCGGGTAGCCGTTACGTCCAGCTAGTACCGCTGACGGCTTGTAGGTGATTGATGTGATCATCACCTACTGCTGGCATATTGACGAGTCTTTAGAGTCCTACACAGAAGTTTCCTGGTTTGAGCGAAACGAAGTAGGGCATATATGTGATATGTGCGTGGGCCTGATTAAATACGTGTATGTGATACCGTATTGTAATCTGGCAGTTATCTGATGTCGGTCAGGTTATATGTGATATAACCGGATTTTCGAATCAATTGTTGGTTTGATAATGTGATATTTAGATTAATGATATTAGTCAGTTATATGTGATATAACCGGATTATTAGATCAAGTGTTGATTTAATAATGTGATATATATTATATGTGATATAATTATATCTTAACTAATATCATTAGCTCACTAATTGCTTTATTTATATATATATATATAAATATATATTAATGTATATTTGATATATATATATAAATATATATCAAATATAAATTAATATATATATATATATATATATATTATGAAGCATAGCATTTTTTTTCTATTTTTAGAAAATAGAAAAATGAGGTGTAAATTGTGGAATGGGAAAAGCATGGATTTTATTATTAGTATATTAGTCTTGACTCACTATTCAAGCATGGTTGCAATTTAGAATTGCAATTTTATTCCATGCTTGAATGAGTGAGGAGAGAGAGAGAGCCATTTGAGTTTACTTTCATCATTTTCATTCTTCATGCCTTAGCCATTTCTCTTGAGCACTTTCTTCCTTTTGCTCTTTACAATTTTTTTCACCTCACTTTCAAGTTCAAACCCTCCCATGTGATGTGAATCATTGAACTTGTGAAAACCCTAGTGAGCAAATTAAACCCCTACTTCACCATCACACATTAGATTAGCAATTTGATGTGGAGTCTTGTCTTCACTAATGAGATTAGTGAAGGGTTAGCTTGAGCTTGTGGACTTCGGATGGATCTTCTTTGGCGCGAAGATCACGAAGGAGGTTCGTTCAACTCGAAGAGGAGCCTAGTGGAGTCGCGTGGACCACAACCCGGAGCTATTGAAGAGAAGGACTCGAACTACAAAAGTTGTATACTCTTTTCTTCTCTTTAGTTCATCACATCACAAAGGCAAACCCTAATAATCTAGTAAAGATCTTGTTAGTCTAATTTAGCACCTAATAAAAATTAAAATTTGGCATGCTTGATGCCTCTAGAACCTCATGGTGGTGCTAAAGTCGACTTTCAATGCCATCTCATCTCATATCATATACCATCGCCTCATATCATCATATCCAAACATATCGACTCGTGTCGTCATATCAGATTATATCCTCATCATACCGTATCTTAAATACTCTCATATATATACAAAAGTAGATATAGTTCATAGGTTAAGGAATAGTACTAGGGCTATAACTTTTATAAGTATACTACTATGGTATGGTACTCTAGAAACCTTATTAGCTAAGTATTCGTGTCACGACCCAAAATTGGCCCGTGACGGCCCTAATACTACGCAACGCCAAAAGACGTAACGCAGTAAAAGAAAGCCAAAACCCAGAAATCTAAACCAAGAAAAATACGGAAAAGATAATATGGTTTTTGAAACATTTGAAATCGCAACCCAAATTCTTTAAAAGTCTTACTTTCTTTTTTTAAAATTTGGCAACACCCCTTTTTTAAAAACTAGCTCAAGACGGAAAACAATAACATCATAAATATACGACGCCGTAGCGAAGAAATAAGAGACAATAGAGGGAAAGCTGTATATAAAAGACATCAAATCCACAATAATACACAATAACGTCCTCACCAAGTCTCTAAGTCAACAATACAATAGTAGATGGAGAGTACAAAATACAACGAATGTACAATATGAAATACAGATAATCATCTAACCCACCTGAGCAAAATGGTACTGTGAGCTGATGCGGTATCTGTAGCAAAAGATGATAGCTGAAAAGCTGAATAGCCTGCCTCGACTACTCTGGGGAACAACCTGAAACACCTGTGGCACAACGGGGGTGAGTTGCCAACTCGTGAATAGTAGATTACATATGCAGGTAATCGCAGGAATGCACGTACAGCATGAATCTAAGATATACGATTACAGTAATAACATGTCATGCAAATGCTAAAAAAGGAAAGTACACTAACAGGTACAATCAATATGTGAAGCGATAGTAACATGACAAATAGTATGTAATAACCATGCAATAGGGATATGAGAATGTGAATATGCAACTATCATAAGGGTACACTAACAGGTACTACCAATATATGAATCTGTGCATAAAATAGATAAGTGTGAGGTATGGGGTGGATTGTGTCATTTCCACGGAAACCTGACATCGTGGCAGGATCACAATCCATCAAGACACTCAAATCCCAAATCCTCAAATCAGCCCCCAAGTTGGGCTCTCATATCATATAAGTCTCACACCTCCTCAATGTATAATATCGAAAAGATCCCCTATATCCCGAATGTACAAATCATCAATCTCTTTCATATCCAATATCCAATCTCAATGAATCACCTATATCCCAAGTCGAATCTCAAATAATTTCTAACATCCTATATATATATATATATATATATATATATATATATATATATATATATATATATATATATATGCAGAAGTAAAATATGATGGGGGCAATACACATATATTAGCGTCCCATTCCACTAATATTGGTGTAAGGGTATATATAACAATGGCTAAATCCCCTGTTATATATACAAAGGTATTAAAAGAAATATCATGAAAACCAATGTGCCAAGTATCGACACAGAAATCCTGATCACGTATCATACGCTATCCCGAAAGCACGAGTGCCTAGCTCTGACCCTCGCCTTTCGACCTGTGCATACGTACATGACTCCCAGCGGTGTCTCCGTGATCCCCCGCCGAGTCATGGGTACTGTCACCGGTAGGTACTCGCCCGCCTCCAGGCTCAATCGGCAAAGTCCATCGATCTTCTTGCCGAGGGGAACCATACCGGGCCCCACCATGTACTCTCATACGGCAACCACACCTCGTATGGAGTATATAATCAGCACCGATAAAACTCATGGTGGACGCACAAATATCATCTCAAGGAAACCGGATTTTTCAATGTATGCATAATTTCATGAACTCCCACGGTTCCCAAATCCAGAAAACATCATATGAAACCCAAATAAATAAATGCGCAAATCCAGGAACAATATGTGCGATATATCCGAAATGCAAGCATATGAATGAAAATATGTAGCTGAAACCAGATGTATGCGAAATCAAGAAGGTACAGCTAAGTATAGGTGTCTACCTATAAGTAAATGATATGGCATACCCCACTGGGTACAAGTAACATATATTCAAGGTATACCTGTAGCTGTATCGCAAGGTGTATATGTACCTATCACTAAAGTTATGATACACTATAGGTATACCGATAAGCTAGATGTCATGTGTGACAAGCAATAAAGTATCTAAAATGGTTGGTGTGTGACATGGCAATTATTGACGGTGTGTGTGTAGCATATAATCCGTGCTCATGCAACATGAACCGTCAATAATATGTGCAGTGTCCTACGGCTGCTAGTCACAGTATAACTACATCTAAGGAAAAACAGTAAAAGCGCAATTCTAACAATGACGTAGAATATGCGACATGTATTGAATCCTAGCCCAGACGCATAACGCCATGCGGGCGATTCCCCTGTAGATGTTAAATCTACTCACCTACGCTCCACGCTAAGTGAATCCTACCATCTGCTCCCCCCTGTAGCAGTGTCCGTAGTCCCTGCCTGCAAACCTGCAAATAAGACATGGAAATCATATATAAGCCAAATATTCCGCAAAACGCGATATCGAACCAAAATGAGAAACTCGCGTCGGGAACTAAACGCGCGTGTGCACGATACGCTAAAACGTGTGTGTACGCGTCTAAAACTATCGCGACACGCCGCGATAAGCTGGATCACAGAACCATCTCACGAATCGCGCGTATCGCGCAAGCACAACAAACTAGAAATACGATATATTGTCCCAGATTTTCCTACAGGTCAAATCTTACAAAACTAGACATGCCAAGGCACTAGACAACACTGCAGAGTACCCTACCCAAAACCCCAAGACCCTACCCCTCTTCCTGGCCGCAAATTGCGGCCAGATTGATTAAACCGGCGGCCATAATTGGGAGTGGAGGGTTTGTATTCTGGTGGTGTGTCCTAGACCTAATCGGTATGCTCCAGTATTCTCAAATTTAACCTGAAGGCCCCGGGTCAATAGCAGATCACAGAATGTCACAATATCGCTTACAAAACGCTAATTTTGCACAAAACACAAACCCTATAGTATTTTAGTGTAATCCAGGGTTAAACTCAGTTAAGTTGACCCTAACAACACTTAAATAAGCTAGGTTAGCTAACACAATCACATTCTAACCAAAATTCCACATAAATCACCATTTTAGCACAAAACTAACTATTTAACACAAACCGATACTAATCTACACACAACTTAAGCAAACCATGAAATGGGGTTCAAGTAATATACCCTAATGAACCCTAGAAGCAGGTGAAGGGGAAGAACTGAGTTGCTACAGCTGCTGGTGATGCAGGGGATGCAAGTTGCTGCTGCTGCAATGAAGCTGATGGTGATGCTGATGCTGCTGATGGTGCTGTTGTTGGTGTTGCTGATGGTGCTGCTGCTGCGAGCTGGTGCTGGTGTCTCGAGCTGCTGCTACTAGCTGTGGCTGTTGCTAATGAGGCTGCTGCTACTGCTGTTGTCTACTGCTGCTTCAATACTTGTTGTTGTTGTTGTTTTTGCTGCTGCTGCTGCTGATGGAGAGGTGTGAGGGTGTGTGTGTGTTGTGTTGAGAGAGAGAATGAGAGTGAGAGAATGAGAGTGAGTGAATGAGAGAACACAACAAGTCAACCCCCTCCTCTCTCTCTCTCATTAATGAAGGCATGGGCAAAGCCATGATGCCCCATCATGCACTCTCTCTCTCTCTCACCAAGGTCAACCATTCAAACAATATTTAAAATTCCATTTCAAATTCATTTTCATTTTTAAAACAACCATATTCAAATAAAAACCCAAAACACTTAATACAATATTAAACTAGATTAGGGAATGGTTAATTCACCATGTTGCTAATCATGGTTAAACCCCCAAAACAACCCTAGTTATCATGCACAAGTGTGTGCAAGGCTAGGAAAAATCTAATAAAATATTCATTAAATAGGATAAAATATTTAAAACTTAATTTGGTAAACTTTTTATAAAAAAACCATACATTAAAATATAATTAGCTACAAAACACATTCTAATGTGTTACAATTCGTATCTATCAATTTACATACATACATACACACACACACACATACACACACATACACACACTACGTTTGCGGAGGTGCTATACGCCATCCACCCGACTTCCCCTGTAGATATACATCTACTCACTTAACTTCACCTCGCCTAAGCCGATTCCAACGGATGTCTTGCCCTCCTTTGTCGTCCCGAAAGTCCATGCGCTTGTACCAACAAATCAAAGCATATCGTATCACATTAAAATCCAAATCGAAAACCGATACGACGAGCGAAACGCACATAGGTTAGAACCTATGGTCAACGCGTGCTAAAAAAACAAAATACCATGTGACGTCGACGTATGAATGTTGAACGACCAAGTCACATCAAGAAAATCCAAAAACCAAGTTTCAAATGTCAGAAAACATTGACAAAATTCAAGTAAAACGGCTCCATATTTTTCTTAAGGTGAAATTAGAATTTTTAGTATATATGGTTGGCCTAGTTATCTAGTGAGTGAGCTACAGACCAAACCCCAGACCCTAACTCCTAAGTCGACCCGCAAATTGCGGTCAAAGTGAATATTTTGGCAGCCAAAACTTTGAGTTGGTGGCTCGGGCTTCTACAGTGGCTTCCTAGTGGTCTGCATATCTCACTGTAATCTCAATTTAATTTTTAGAGCCTCAAAGTAATACTAGATTTCAATCGATCACCACAAGTCATACAAAACCGATATCGGAAAATTCTAAACTCATCTTTGAAACTTCTAAGCTCATTTGAACTGAGGATACATCCACTACTATGCTAGTAAACACTCTCTAAACCCCTTACTATATTACTGCTATAAGTTTTATCTACTAACACCCACTTTAGAATTTTGCAAGTTCATAAAACATAAACTTTCTAACTCTAAACTAATATAGAAGGTTAGGAAACTTAAAAACTAATCTAATGGTAGAGTTATTATCTCAAAAACCAACTCAAGAAATTTCTAAGATGACCAAAGTTGCTCAAAACCCCTACTTGATCATGCCATGTTGCTTAGATTGAAGTTGGGCATAATTTTATTGAAGGTTATGTGAGATTTTGTGGTGGTTTTGAGGATATTTGTGGGGATGGTAATGAGGGTTTGGAGGAGGTTGAGGATACAGAAGATGAAGGAGGAGAAGAAATGAGATGTATGAAACAAGAATGGTTGGAGGCAAACCATAACTCTCTCTCACCCATACCTCTGTGTCCACTTGTCCCCCATTTTCTTTTTCTCTCTTTTCTTTTCTTTTCTTTTTTCTTTTAAAACAAAACCATATGAAAAATGAAACCATGGTATAAGATATGAACAAAATGTTACATGTCATGCACACAAGGCATGATTAACAAAACAAATTTGGTTTGATGCAAAATTAATGAAATACTAATCAAGTTTAACATTTAACTTATATGTAAATAATTATATGTTAATTTATAAAAAGCCCAGGTCAAATGAATGCTCTCATAAATGATAATTTATTTAAATTCCAATTATTTTCCAAAATATAGGTATATAATTATACCATTCTACGAAAACTCAAATCAATATTTGTATAATATCTGTGAAATTTATTATGTTACCATTTAAATTCAAAAATAATATTTTATATTATCTGAAATGTTACAGTTTTCCCCCCTTAAGTAAATTCGGTCCCAAAATTTACATTAAAACCCCTAAATATTTAAAACATTTCAGTAAATCAAATCAAATCAAATCAAATCAACAGGGCTCCGAAACCACGGAAAAGCTAGAAATATCATAACACAATGTGTGCGCATGAAAACGAGTGCAAAGCTCAATAGTCGAAACTCCGACAGTGTCATGCAAATAATGCGAGTTATGATGAATATGCAAGTTTCGAAATCTACTGTTTAAATCAAGTATAATATAATCAAGACCATAATACGTATATAGCACGTATCGAGTAAAATCATTTAAGTAGCTGAATGATATATGGAAAACCCTTTCCAAACTGCCGTATGATGTGTATATCATAGTACAGGTAGCGGATGTTCATTTATGGAGAAATATATTCATATACATATATATATATATATATATATATGTATATATGTTTAGCTTAAAATATATGTCCCGCCTTTTTTTAAAATGATTTAGAAGGATTTTTTTTGAAAAAAATCTTGTGTCACTCACTGACACGTAGAGAAATAGTGAGTCTATAGATTTTTTTGAAAACCTCTTCAATAAATATCGATGCATGCAAAAACACTCAGGTACTGCTCTCAGACCAGTCCTGCTCGGCTACTATATAATATAGTGTATATCATAAAATGCGAAGCTCGAAAAGAACCAATTCCAATAGGCGTACACGAAAATACAACGTACGTCTGCTGCGAAATCAAAGTCAAATCGAAGTGCCATGAATGTACACGAAAACGAAAACTGAGTGCAATGGGTGTGCACGAAAGCATCTGTCGCGTGTATCGAGTGTGCACGACAACAACATCAAGGGCCTTTAAAGTGCATGAAAAATCTCAATCGATTGCAACTGGTGTGCACGAACATCCTCAAGTGCATCAAATATGCACAAAACTACATCAAGTATGCCGAGTATGCGTGAAAATCTAAATCAAGTGCATCAGGTCCACACAAAAGAATCTAGTGCAATAGGGTGCACAAAAACAAATATCAAGTGCACACGGTGCACGAAAACATAAATCTAGTGCAACTGGCGTGCATGAAAATCATATCAATGCATCAAAGGCGCATGTAGACAACATCAAGTGTATGAATTAAAATCAGCGGTATACAATATGCACGAAATCAAAATTGAGTATACCGAAGTGTATGAAATCATAAATATATGCAACCTCATGCACAATACAACATAGAGCGCAATAGATATGCACAACACAAATTAAGTGTAGTGGATGTAAAAAATATAAATCACGTGCAACAGTTATGCAACAAAGGAAAATATCCTTCGGGTGCAGCTACGGTGCACAAAAATATCAATCATGAAACTAAATCATTGATTGATCGTGAAAAAGTGTGTCTATGTATGTTGGAAATAACCACAATCAATAACGGTGTCGCAATAGCTAGCCGTGATGAGTACGGGTCGTCCATAGAACGGTGAACTGCTTTTCTTGTTTTAGTCGAGTTAATAGAAGATAGGAGTGATTGTTGTCGTTTATCATTAAGAAAGTTTGAAAATTTTATGATAGAAGGGTTTGTTGGGTTTATAAGACTTTGTAGTTAATGGATGGAGATTTAAAAATAATTCTTTTTATCTTTTAATTGTTTAATACTGGAGAGATAGTGATGAATACGGATTAGGGTTCTTGGAGGAAATTAGGGTTTCCCTCTACTGCCCCTTGCCCTTCCATTGATCTCTATTTATCTCAAGCCCTTAATAAAACAAGTATTAACGAATTTCAAATCGTGGTCATGACTATCATGATCGATAGCACACCTGATAAGAGAGTTAACATTCAGTTTGCTAAAGTTTATAAAAATTAATGCTTTAAAAAGAATTGAAGAGATATTTTTCATCTATTATTCTACCATATCCTACAAACCCTAGCAAGTAAGAATTTACTCGCTCATGGATATTAGCATAAAAGAAGAGAGGTGGAAGATTACGAAACCCATAATTAAAATTGAAAATGCAGAAAGTAAATGCAGAATGTAATTACAGAAAGCAATACAGAAAGAAAAGTGCAGAAAGTAAATGCGACAAAAATCAAAAGAAAGAACTACCTTGATTGATTTTCTAGTGCATTACAAAAGTTACTCGCTGAAAAAGTAATTTACAAAACCTTAATTTGCTTGCTAGATCTTAATCGATTCTTTGATGGATTATTCGATCGATTCCTCTTTAGATAGATAGGTCTCGGTCTTTTATATAGGTTCTGAAGTGAAACCCTAGACGTCACGTTGAAGTATGTATAAAGACGATCAAGCCCCTGAAGTTTTACATTCTACGGCCGCCAGAAGACCGCGCAACCGCCGCCCATATAGCCTTTTGACCGCGGATCCGCCGCTATATGGTGGAGTTGTGACTTCGGATTTCTTGAGGTTTCTTCTCTCAATATTTGGAGATCCTTCTGATAAAAATATTCTGGAAATATTGCTCTTAGTTACTGCCGTTGCGAGATTCTTCAATTTGCTCCTAATATTCTGCAGATTTGGTTTGTTGAATCGATTTACTATGGATCTCCTACTTGTATTTCTGAGCTAATCTTATTATAATACTTTTACAATATCTCAAATCATCTTGTTAGTAGCACTTATTTTTATTTGAGATATTATTCCAACTAATTGAATGATATGAGATCTTAAAAATATTGATTAGGATTATTTTATATGATATGCATATTTTAATAATAAATAATCTCATGAAAATTTTATTTAAATAGGTTATGTATATATTTCCCTAATTATATTAATTATAAATGAAGAAACATATGAAAATATTCTTTTTACAAATAAACACACAAATGTTCTTTATTTACAATTAACACCTTTTATTAATTTATAATAATAGGAAAAATGTCCATAAAAATGTGCAATAAATTTGACTGATCAAATAGCTCCTAACGTATTTTTGATCGTCCCGAGCAAACTATTTTATTTTAAAAAGAAAAAGAAAAACCTAGCACACTTTCGTAGACAACACGATTGCACTTAACTCGTGCAACAAGCCGTTAAACTTCTAGGTGTCCCTAGTAGGAGGAGTGTTGTCTCTTGATTGTTTTTCAGCGGATTACACCCACAAAATCCCAAAATTCGGAAAATAAAAGAAGGAAAATGAAAATTACGTCCAAAGATAAGGAACATATAAATGAAAAAACTTGAAAATAAGTGTTTCAAACTATACTAGCTTTTTAGTTGTCATGAGCCCTATCTTAATGGTCTTGAAAAGATGTCAGAAATCACATCATCCCTTAATAAAATATCGTATTTAGTCTTCCTCCCTATATTTCCTCCAAACATCGATCATATACCCCTACGTGTATGTAAAAGACATCCCTACACTTGGAGAATTCAATTCAAGCTATAATACCCTTGTCCACATTTCTTAGTACTTTTTAGTCGGCGATATTTTAGATGGATTTGCTCACATATTTTTCTTGCGTCCGTTAATGCTTCTTGAGCTACTAACCAACCGATTACTAAATATACTCACTTATTAAGGCATAATTAGCAATATGCTAGTCTTGCAACACCTAAGCCTTAGCAATGACTCCCAAACCTGTCGGTCTAAGGCACTAGGTGATAAGACACCCTCGTTATATTTTTTTATGCTGCCTTAAGTAATTACAAAACCAGTGTTTATTTTATCGCACCATTTATATTTTATTTCTCCTTCATACTAAGGTTTTTAGACAAGAGTATTTCAAGGTATCCTCTACTATCCCAAATTTCAAGATGTGTGCAAGTGCATATAGTAGGGTATCAACGTTCAGAAGTTTGGACTCAATAATAGGGACTATTTTTCAGACTTATTTCTATCTGCAGATTAGTAATCCCTTCATCTTACTAACGCATAGGACAACAGCTCATGACTACATATTACTACCTTCATTTTAAAATATCTAATTTTCTTGCATTTCTTAAATTTTTTCCTCTCTTTCATATGTATTTTTCACTTTGTAACTTTTATTTTAAAAAAATTCTTTTTTTTATAGTGCCTAGTGCCAAATGATATGTCAATAAATACGAACCTCCCCCAAATCTGTTTGCAGCAGTGTCCTCACTGATGTTGTTGATCGAGCGCAAAAATCTGTAGACTTGGGTGGAGAATAATAAGGTTAAAAAATTTAGTCAAATAGAAAGCCACTCCCAAACTTGTTATTTGGCACGCACAGATATTTATTATTTTTTTATACACACCTCCATTCATAGATGAAATAGTGTTACCGAAACATGGAGGTGAGGCAGAGGAAAGTTAGTCATGATAAAGCGGCTCCTGCAAGAACATGAGCTTCTTCGATGGGTCAGCGGAAAAGTACAGTTTTAATCTATGCCCGTTTATTTTGAAAATAAAACCGTTTTTAACATTTTCTACATCTACTGCACTGTGTGGGTACACATACCGCACTACAAAAGGTCATTTCCAACGAGATCTCAGCTTACCCGAATGAAGATGGAGACGGGAATCGTAAAGAAGGACTTGTTGTCCCGGCATGAAAGTTTTTCTCAAAAGGTTTTTGTCGTGGAATACATTTGTCCGGTTATTTACTATAACCGTGTTATCGTAGGCTTCATCATAAAGCTTGCTTAGCTCATTTAATTGTAGCCTCCGATAGCTGCTTACTTGGTCAAAATCGAGGTTAAGCTCTTTAATAGCTCACATTGCTTTATGTTCGATCTCGACAGGAAGGTGGCAAACCTTTCCAAACACCAATCGATAAGGAGACATGCCAAGATCGGTCTTATATGCGGTATGAAATGCACAAAGGGTATCAGTTAGTTTCGAAGACCAATCTTTACGGTTCTTAGAAACCGTTTTCTTCAAAATTTGCTTGATCTGTCTATTAGAGATCTCAGCTTGCCTGCTCGTTTGGAGATGATAGGGTGTAGAAAGTTTGTGGTTGATCGAATATTTCCGCATCAAAGCCTCGAAAGACCAATTACAGAAATGTGTCCTATTGTCGCTAATCATAGCTCGAGGGTGCCTGAACCGAGAAAAAATATTTTCTTTAAGAAACTTAACAGCAATCTTGTTGTCATTAGTACGACATGGTATTGCTTCAACCTATTTAGAGATATAATCAACCGCTAATAAAATATATAAGTTCTTAAAAGAGTTGGGAAATGGGCCCATAAAATTAATTCCCCATATATCAAATATCTCAACAACCAAGATAGGTAGGAGTGACATCTCATTTCTCCATGAAATCCTACCCATGTGTTGACACCGTGAACAAGTATTGCAATAATCATGTGCATGTTTGAATAACGTTGGCCAATAAAAGCCACATTGCAAAACTTTCTCCGTCGTTTTTCTTAGGTCAAAATGACCGCCACATGCTTGATCATGGCAGAAAGACAATACACTCTTGAACTCATTATTAGGACCATATCGGCGAATGATCTGATCGGGACACTACTTAAATAAATAGGGTTCGTCCCAGTAGAAGTGTTTCACCTGGGATAAAAATATGTGATTGTCTTGATTTGACCATTCGCTGGGTAGAAGTCCCGTAGCTAAATAATTCACAATATCAGTGAACCAAGGTTTGCAAGATATGGTCAAGAGATGTTCATCCGGAAAAGAATCATTTATTAGCACGGTCAACGTTGGCGATGAAGAAAGTCGTGAAAGATGTTCAGCTACAACGTTTTTACATACACTTTTGTCTCGTATTACAAGGTCAAATTCTTGTAACAAAAGGATCTAACGTATTAGCTTGGATTTAGCATCCTTTTTCGATAAAAGATGTCGTAAGGAGGAATGATCGGTGTAAACTACAACCGAAGTGCCAATTAGGTAAGGCCTGAATTTTTCTAATGCAAATACAACACCCAAGAGTTCTTTCTCGGTGGTTTTATAGTTCATTTGGGTATCGTTCAAGGTCCTACTCGCATAATAAATTATATGTGGCATCTTATCAATGTGCTTCCTAAGACCGCACCATTAGTAAAATTGGATGCAACACACATAAGCTCAAAAGGGTGATTCCAATCCGGAGATGATAGAATGGAGGCTATAGTGAGGAAACGTTTGAGTACTTCAAAAGCAGCCAAGCAATCCGAGTTAAAATGAAATATTGTATCTTTGGCCAAGAGAAGAGTTAAGGGTGTAGCAATTTTGCTAAAGTCCTTAATGAATCGTCTATAAAATCTGGCATAATCAAGAAAGGATCGTATATCTTTGACGTATTTGGGAGGAGGAAGGTTGGAAATGACATCATTTTAGCCCTGTCTACCTCAATGCCTTTTAGTGAAATGATATGCTCTAAGCCAATACCTTCTTGAACCATGAAATAACATTTTTCCCAATTCAAAGTTTGATTCTTATCGTTACAGCGGATAAGAACAGCGTCAAGATGACGTAAGTATTCCTCAAAGAAATCCCCAAATATAGAGAAATCGTCTATAAATATCTCCAGAAAATTCTTGACCATGTCCGAGAATATTCCCACCATACACCGCTGAAACGTAGCGGGAGCATTGCATAACCCAAAAAGCATGCATTTATAAGCGAAAGTACCGAAAGGACAAGTAAAAATTGTCTTATCTTGATCCTTTCCGGTGATGGCAATTTGGTTATAGTCTGAGTATCCATCCAAAAAATAGTAGTACTCATGCCCAGCTAAACGTTCCAACATCTGGTCAATGAGAGGTAGAGGGAAGTGATCTTTCCTCGTCGCGGCATTGAGTTTTCTATAATCAATATATACCCGCCAACCGATTTGAGTGCATGTTTGAATCAACTCATTAGCCTCATTAGTTATGACTATGATGCCAGATTGTTTAGGGACCACATGAATAAGACATACCCATTGGCTATCAGATATTGGGTAAATTATACCATTATCTAAGCATTTGATGATTTCTTTCTTCACCGCCTCTTTCATGACAGAATTCAACCGTCTTTGTGGGTTACGGGTTGGTTTGGCCTCATCCATCAAATGCATATGATGTTCAACAATCAAAGAACTAATCTCTTTGATATCCGCCATTGTCCAACCAAAAAGTTGCTGATTTGATCTCAATACAGACAAAAGAGCTCTCTCTTGCTCTAAGGCCAGAGAAGCTGATATGATAATGGGTAAAGACTCATTCTCACCGAAATATGCATAATTAAGATAAGATAGAAGCGGCTTCAGATCAAGTGTTGGCGGAGAGACGATAGAAGGTAGGGTAACGGAATGATACTCGGACTCCATAAGAGGTTCATAGCTAGCATAAAAAATTGACTCGGACTACATAAGAGGTTCATAGCTCAACTGACTTGTTTGACAAGTCAAAGGATTCGAACTCGGTGGTGGACTTGTCGACAGAAGGGTCCCGTGAATTAAGATCATCAAAGAATATGAACCCATCGTATTCCCTATTCGTGTAAGGAATAACTGGATCAAACAATAACGCACTAGTGGCGTCAAGATCATTATCGTAAAGCTTCTCAAATTTGCAACTATCGGAAGCTATCTCATTGACGAAACATATATCAATCATATGAGCAGAAGGTTCGAAAGGTTGACTTCCTAACCTAAAAATGTTAAGTTCAATTGCCATCTTCCCAAAAGATAGATTCATAGAATCGTTACGACAATTGATTACTGCATTGGAAGTTGCTAGAAATGGTCGATCAAGAATCACCGGGATTTGGTTCCGTGGGTTCGCCACAGGCTATGTATCTAAAACTATAAAGTCCACAGGGAATATAAATTCCCCGACTTTGATCAACATGTCCTCTACCTCACCCTTAGGGTGGGTGATAGATCGATTGACCATATGGAGAGTGCAGTACGTAGGTTTCAACTCTCCTATGCCTAATTGCTCATAAATAGAATACGGGAGAAAGTTAACACCAGCACTTAGATCGAGTAGAGCGCGATTGATGTTTTTACCCCAATAGTTATGGATATTGTAGGACAACCGGGTTCCTTATGTTTCTTGGGCAAATGTTAGGTAAGAGCATCGCTCGGTAAGAAAACCTTTTTAGGTGCTTGAGTTTTCCTTTCCTTAGTGCACAAGTCCTTTAGAATTTTTGTATAGCATGGAACTTGTTGGATAGCATCTAAGATAGAAATATGAATGTTAACTTGCTTAAACATTTCCACAATTTTCTCCATTTGGGGACTTGGTTTGTTAGGCCTTAACTGGTTTGGAAAAGGAGCTTTTTTAATAGTGGTTGGGTCTAACACTTGTGGAGAAGTTTGTGGAGATGGAATGGATACCAAAACTGGAGTTTGGGTGGTCGGAGAGGGTGATCCATTCCAGGAAGTGAACTGAGAGGTCGAGCTCAGTGGAGAACGGAGAATAGAATCGAATGAAGATGTTTGATTAGACGATGTAGGAGTAGAAGTAGCAGCCGGGGTTTCATCGAAACCATCAACTTGTTCTCCAACATGGTTGTTCAACACTCTTCCCGATCTTAACGTAGTTACGGCACTCACATTATGATTTTGTTGGTTAAGAATAGTGTTAGCGTTTTGTGAGTGGCCGGGATTTGGTAGAGGTTGGGATGGAAGTTTCCCTTTCTCTCATTCACTCATCGCGGCATTTAACTGTGCAATTTGTGCTTCAATAGATTTGATGCTTTCACCATGGGAAGTAGTGTGTTGCACTAGTATTTGGATAGAAGACGTTAAATTAGCCGATGTTTGCACGGATTGTTTAATAAACGCTTCTAAACTTCTTTTGTGTGCAGATATTTTATCGGTACCGGCCGGAGGAATATTATTCTGTGGTTGGAAAGAATTATTATAAGGAGCAAAGTTGTTGGCCGGATTTTGAAATGATTTTGGTTGAAAAGGTTGCTGAATTTATTGTGATGGTTGTTGTTGCTATGGGGGAAGCCTTTGATAGTTATTCTGACTTTGGAACTGATTTTGATTTTGGTTTTGAGTTTAGTTTTGGTTCCAAGTAAAATTAGGATGATTCCTCCATCCGTGGTTATATGTGGAGGAATAAGGATCGTTTTTAGGTCATTGCTGAAAAACAGTATTAGTTTGTTCATGACCTTGAGACGGAGGATTCAAAGGGCATTCTTCCGTTAAATGTGACGAATCATAACAACAATCACACACAGTTTTGGGGAGCGTAACTTGGTTTAGGGAGGATGAAAAGAATTTTCTTTCAATAGCTTCGAGCTTTTTTTGCATCGCAGCCATTTCGGCTTTCATTGCGATGGAAGTATCGAACTGATGGATAACTACCTTAGATGAATATGATGTTGTTGGTCATGTTCTCTCCCACTGTAGTGTTTTTTCGGCGAGATCTTTCAGAAATTGCCACACTTCCTCGTTGGATTTGGACATGAAATGACATTGACAAATGGTTTCTAGCATTTATTTTGTCGCTGGATTAATACCCTCATACATAATTTGGCAAAGTTGCCATCTTTCAATTCCGTGATGAGGGCATTGGACAAGGAGATATTTAAACCGTTCAAAACATTTCCAAAAGGGTTCGTTGAGAAGTTTGGCAAACTGGTTAATCTTGCTCCTAATACGGGCAATCTTGTGATTAGGATAAAATTTCTTAAGGAACGCTTTGATGAATTCATCCCAATTAGTGATAGAATGTGAGGAGGTGCTTGTTGGGGTGAAAAATTGCACCCCGGTTGACCAAGTAAAAATTAAAGTCAACCCCAAGTAAGAGGGCCCAAGCCCAGCTCAAGTGGGCCCATGCCAAATCGAGCCCCGCGGCCAGCCTCCCCCATGCCAAAATAAAAATTATGTGATAAATAATTTTGATGTAATCTTTATGGGCATAAAGCCAAATTTTTGTAAAGCCCATGGCTCATGTGCAAAAGAAATGAGCATATGAGACATGGGATGGGCAAAATGCCATTTTGTAAAGCCCAAGGGGCTATGTGTAAATATGTAAGCCTATATAAGGCAACATGATAATGAAATAAAAAAGAATTTTTCATTCCCCTCAAGATCTAGGGTTTTTTTTTGCCTCGTTCTCCTTCCTCAAGGTTCTAAACCTTCTTCCTCTTTTCAATTAAATCAAGAGTTTTACTCTTCCTTTTCTAAAATTAAATAGTTTTCACCACAAAACCCACAAAGGGGAGCTCAGATCTTCCATCAGATCTCAAAAGGGGGAGAATTTTAAATCTCACCCCATTTCTCCAAGATCCGGCCAACCGAGAGTAAGAAGAAGGAGACTCATTTCCAAAAATCCCATCTTGGGAAATCCAGAGCCAAAGGGGAGAGAAACAAAGGGGTCCCTTTGATCATTTCTAAAAATTTCTAGAAGTTTAACTCCATTTAAGATCTGTTGGAGTTCAACTCCATAAATTAATCTATTTTTAGGAGTTTAACTCTAGAAGTCAAATCGGGAGCACAGCTCTCAGTGCAGGGACAAAGTCCGTTTTCCCGCTGACGCCCGGTGCCCAGCGCCCGCCAAGCGTCCAACGCCCAGCGCCTGCATGCTAGGAACGTGAGGCGCTGGCACCCACGCATCCTTTGGATGCTATTCTTCCTTTTTTCATACGCACACACTCTACAACACTGTCGCCGTTAGAAAAAACTCCGCGGGGCCCCCGATATATCCAATTCCCTTCCAAAACACATACACACACTGCACGTTGAGTTCGCATGACTAGTTTGACCTGCAAATCGGAAGTTCTCTTGATCCAACGGCGAGGTGTAATTAACGGTAGCTTAGTCCGCGGCTGGTGGAGATTTGGATCCCCATAATCAATAAACCCTCGCCTACCCTAGGTAGGGGGAATCAGTAGTACGCCTAACAAGCGCACACGTATTCCCATCTCAATAGGGTGACGAAAAACACACTACAGTGCTATAAAGCCACTTCTCTGTGAAATAGCACAAGGTCAAAGGGAGAAGACGTAATCGCATAGCATCCCCAGAAAGTTGGGTGGTGCACATATATGTTTTCGAATTTAGTTATAAAAGCGCATGCATCTTCAAATTCAAGCCCGTGAAATTTGGGCAACAAGTTGATGAAGTGGGGTTTAATTTCGAAATTATCCTCATTGGCTGGTGGAAGAGACAAACATGTAGGAAGGGATCCGCGAGTGGGGTATCATTGGTCTTGGAGAGGGATGGATGGTGGATTTTGAATTTGCGCACCTACGGGTGGTGGCAAGGTGGCGTTGTTATAACTCGATGGAGTGTTGGAGATAGTGCCCTCAGAGTCAATTATTGGATCACAGGCACGTGATTGCAATGATTGAGGGTGGACCTATACCGGTAGAACAGTCTTACTCAAGATGATAGTATGCTATCTGGTTTACCTTTATCATCGTGTACTGTTTTAGGTAACCTTACAGGTCGCTATTACAGGTTGATAGAGCCCCTAGGATTCTTGCTTGACAGCCAGCAGTATGAGGGCGATCATATACGTAGGAGCTGGGGTCTACAAGCACATCTTTAAAAAGTCCCTAGTCGTGGGAGTTTCGAGACAGGGCATCAATACTCCAGAGTAGACTAGTGTATACAGTCGAGACCCCGACGAGGGTCGGTGGCCGGTCTCACAAGCCACTGGTGTCAGTTGGTTCACCTAAGATGTATACAGGTGCTCATTGGGTTATGAGCACACCGGACAGGACTCGCCGGGAACATGCTAGTTGGGATTATACCAGACGTCAGATAGCAGTTCCCTGGTGACATGTGTACAGGTTAGTTCATCGACCTGAGATCGTCATTTATCTCGTGTGAGTTCCCAATGTACTTTGATTACTACCCTACCACGGCTCAAAGGAGTCGTGCAAACAGGTTTTAGTTGGGTACAGTCCCGAGCCACATGGAGGCAGTGAGCAGATCTGCAGGGGTTCGTCTCTCCCGGTATTGGGGGTGAGGTCGCGCTGTGTCTAGGAGAGCCAGTACATGAAAGTCCTTGGCCATGGCAGGAGATTTACTGGTAGGTATTCCAGTAGTATCTCAGGTTGTTCTGGGCTACACTCCGACACGACTTGTACCGCTTTTGGGGGTCTGACTTTTACCAACCCCCTAGGCCCGCCATGCGATGCTCATAGACGAACGGACCGGACCGTATGGATATTGTCACTGACAGTCTCAGTAGGGTGTCAGGATGAGTTCGCTCATCGACGTCCCTTTTGGTCAATACCTGGTAGCCCGTTACGTATAAGCTAATACCTCTGACGTGCTAGTGGTTAAATCCACAACCAAAGTATTGATGAGTCTTTAGAGTCCCCCACAGACCGTTTTCTCAAGTTTCGGGCGAAACGCTGTAGAGGCCGTATGGAGATATGGCAGGGTTCGATCGGATACGCGCAGTATTTCACAGATCATGGTCGGACGGATAATACTAGCGGGCTTTAGTTTAAGCCGGATCCTAGTATTGTACAGTGTAGGTTTTGTCTCTTTGCATTTGTATTCAGTGGGAATACAAATGCGGATATGTATATACAGTCGCGGGGTTTTCCTGTAATTTATTACGGGATCAGTTTTCTGAAGTTTCCAGTTTGCATTCCTTTTCGGCCAGTTTTCCTTTGTTCCTCCACGGCCGGATTTTTCCGATGGAGGGGGTTATTTGCAAGTGTGCAAATTATCTTTTGTAGAAGGGTTTCTTGCAATTATGTGGCTTCATGATATGACTAGGATCATTTGATTCTTTTTGAATCAACTCTTTTTCATTTATGAGATTAGAAATGGATGGGATTTGATTTGGCTTGAGTGTGATTCTTTTTTTCTCATTATCCTTCATTTTCTCCTTTTGCAAAATGGCTCCACCATCTTTAGAGAGGGGCCGGCCACATATTTGGGGAGATGAGAGAGAGTTCTTTTTTTTTGGTGTGGGAAATCATTCATCTCATTTCATTCTATTCTTGCTACAAAAATCCCTCATCTCTCTCCAAAGATCATTCTTCTCCTCCTTCATAGACAACTTCACAACCCCCATGAGACAAGCTTACTACACTTAGCCTATAGCATTTCTTGGGCACTTCGGCTTGCCAACTTCGTGCGCGAGTTGCCTCGGTCCAGAGGTGGGAGCCCGTAAAAGAACCCGGCGATGTGGTGCCCGTTCCGATGAGGAGATGAAGACCGAAGGTTCCGCAAGGAGATCGGAGTGGAGGCCGAAGACCGAAGGACACGGATCGCTCGGTATAGCATTCTACCCTTTCTCGTATTTGCTAGAGTTAGGTTAATGGCCCGATCCGAGTTAAAAGTGCGCGGTGGTGTCAGATTTCTAGTTTTTAGAAAAGATTCGTTTCCGCATTCCGGCGTCGGATTGACGGCCGGGGCGCCGCCGTGCACTTACATTGGTATCAGAGCCGCGCCATTAACCTAGTCTAGCTTGCTCTAACGTGTTTACAAGTTCGATCGAACGAAAATTCCGAAAACCCGATTTCAAAAGTGCACTTTCTGTCGATTTTGTTTTCTGCTCTAAAAATTTTTCAGTACATTGCAGAATAACATGCAGGGTTTTTTGTTGAACACTGAAGAAAAATGGTCACGTGAAGACACTGTAGCACCGCGGAACCGCGGCCCTAACCCCCTTTTGGCCGCGGTTCCGCCGCGGAACAGTGACCTCTTTGCACTATTTTTCTGCAGTGATTCCAGTGTTTGAAATGGGGTTTTTTGGAATGTTCTGTTTGGGCCCAGATTTTCTTTGAGTGCTACAGTTGTGCTTGGGGCCCACTTCGGTAAATTTAGTCGATCGAAAATTTTAAATATGTTAGTTCACAGTATTTACATTATATCTACGACCGTGAATGTCATTTGATTGGTAAATCCTGTCTAACTGCTATAGCCCTTTTAGACGGATTTGCGAACGTGACATTCACGTTGATGTTCTGTGTTGTGCTGTGATGTTGCGGATTTGTCGTGGTGGATAGCCTGGATGCAATAGTAGTACAGTTTGGTTGTATATGTACATTTGATTTTACGGGGCGAGCGTCCGACATATGGACTGCCGTCACTGCCTGTTTGTATATTATTCTTTTGGGGAACGACCGGGCTGAGGTCGATGTATCCGTTGTATATTTTACTTTCTGTACTAGGATTACCTCGCGGAGGGGTGCACGGATAGCCGGGTTCTAGAAGGCAACGGGCCCGCATCTTATGGCGTTGAGACGGAGGGCGATTTACTCTAGAATTGGCGGGCTATTCGCCGCACTCGTAGGGGGTATAGGTTGACCCAGGAGGGGTGCCCAAGTTACCGGATTCCGTGAAGTGCTGGGTGGTCCATTCACGTTGCTGAAGGGGGCTGCCTCGCTTCAGGTTTTGACGGGTAACTTGCCGCGCCTGTAGGGGTCTAGGATTTCATTGCACAGGCTATCCACACGACCAGGGGAACGTCGGGTTTCAGTAGCGGCTCTGTGAAACCCCGGGATCCCAGATATCTGTATTGTTCTGTGATACTTATTACATTTCTGTGTTGTTGCATTTTATCACGCCTTGAGCGAATATTATATATTGATATATATACTAGTAGATGTTGTATATGTTTTGCATCCGCGCTAGTCCAGTCCCCGCTCTGTCGTTAGTTAAGTAACCTAACGGGTGATGACAGGACCCAGTGGCGAATGCGGATGGCATATACATACATCATTATTTTTGTTCTTTTATGGTGTGATCAATTGATGGGACTGCGTTGATTCGGATCAATGCAAGCTAAACAAACCTGTTTGATGTTGTTGGAACAATTTTTCAAAAAAAAGCTGTTATTGTAAGGGCGTTCTCTTTTGTTTTGCACAGTGGTATTCGGTTATGAATATCCAGCACCTCAGTCGACGAGGCAAGGGCCGAGATCCCTTCACCGGTAGTGACCCCTTGGACAGAAGTTTGCGTCAGGGCAATAACTTCATTATAGTCGATTGCTTTTGCTTTGCATCGTGGTATTCAGTTGGAATATCCTGCACCTCATTCTACGGGGAAAGAGCCGAGATCCCTTCACCGGGAGTGACCTCTTTAGCAAAGGTTTTCGCCATTATATTTTTATAAAAAGCTATCCGGTTCCTTCAACGATATCAAGTTCATTACGTTAAAGTTTTTCGCCAGAAACCATTCGTAGCCCTCCGTCGTTTCATATGGATAGTCAATAAGTATTCAAGCTGTGTTTGTTGGCTAAAGTCAAGGCACAGTGATTGGTAGCTATTGGGTATTCATATGCAGCATAGATAGATGCGTTGGTTTAGGAAAGTCGTACTGCCTTGTTGGCCAAAGTCAAGGGTAGGTACGGGTGGGTTCAAATTAACCTGGAGAATGACGGGTAGAACTTGACATGTGACTTATGATTTGTTGACCAAAGTCAAGGTCATAAGAGCATGGGGCAAAAATCACATCGGGAGTTTCTAAAGAAACTGAAACTTGCCAGATATACGCATACCTTCTGTAGTGTGATAACATGAGCGGATTCCGTCACGTTATCATGCGATGATAGTTGGATCCCGATTCCCACTGATGAGTTGGTTTACTCCTCGGGCGATCCTGACTAATTCTTCTTTCAGGTTTGGGGAAGAATTTGACGTTACAGTGGGAGGTTTCCTGATTAGATAAAGTGATAACCATTCTGATCTAGGTTAGAGTGCACGCTGAGTGTTTCTTTTCTCTCTCTCTTTGGCAGCGACCATGACCCGACCCTAGACTATGACTCAGTGACCAAGATTAACCGAACCTTCTTATAAGACTGGCTTTTGGATTGTCAGAGTTGCATACCTCATTGCCACTCCTACTTTTACCCTTTTCTCCAGGACACCCCGTATTACCACGAACGTCCACTTCCATTGGATAAAACCATCGTATGGTTATATACGAACTCGAAGGAATTTATTCGAGGATGGTTCCCGGTTCTGGAGGAAACAAATAGGACTATTCAATTGTCTTTTCCTTTTACCTTCTCTCAGGTTGCGAGTACTCCTTGGTTTAGGAGATAGTACACCTATTATGCAAATTGGATAGTCTTCTTCCAAACCTTAGGCTGGTGCCGAACGGTGGGGAATGAAGAAAACCAATTAGCATAACGATGGTATACAGAAGGTATTAAGTAAAGACATATCAAGGGACTAGTAAGAAGGCAAAGTAAATTGCGACTGCTATTCACGACCAAACCAAGTATTTCTTCGCCAATCCTATATCACCTTTGTATTTCTCCAGAACACTCCGTATCACTACGAAGATCCAAAGTTTATTGGATACTCCATCGTATGTTTATATACGAACTCGAAAGGAACTTGTTCCAGTTCGGGGATGGATTCTGGTTCGGGAGAAATAGGAATAAGGTTTATTCGGCTGTCTTTTATCTTCAACTTCTCTCGCATTGCGAGTGCTCCTAGGATTAGGACAGTATACCTATTATGCTTATTGGATAGTCTTCTTCCAAACCATAGGCTGGTGCCGAACGGTAGGGAAGGAAGAAAACCATTTAGCCTAAGAGGGTGTACAGAAGGTAATGAATAAAGACATATAAAGGGATTTGGAGAGATGGAAAAGAATTATACGGTTACAGTTGTGAATCTGGATAATGGAAGAGGCATTACTAGGAATACCGGGATACCCCATCGAAACATTTCAATATTTCACTTTCACTGTGTACTGTTAAAAGAAAACTGATTTCCCAATTAGACACTTACTCCAGGGTATGTATTTACCAGGTTTGATTCACACATCTGTATGGTTTTACAGATGATGAGTGTGTAAGTGCACGGCGGCGCCCCGGCCGTCAATCCGACGCCGGAATGCGGAAGCGGTGAAAAACTTAAATTTTGCGGACTTAGCAAACCGGCACCACCGCGCACTATAACCCGGATCGAACCATTAACTAGTCCTAGCTAACTACAAGAAAGGGAATAGAGATATACCGACGATCCAAGTCCTCCGGTCTTCTCGTCATCGTCCCGATCTCCTGCGGAATGTCCCGTCTCCTCCTCGTCGCCGGAAGTGCACCACATCGCCTACTTTGTTTACGGGCTCCCACCTCAATGCCGAGGCAACTCGGGCACGAAGCCGGCTACTCGACGTGCCCAAGATTCGCTGTAGAATATGTAGTCCTCAAGTCTCACTTTGGGGTTGTAGGAATTGCCTTTTGGTGGAGGAAATGATATGAGCTTGTGGAGATGAAACATGTGGGATTTTACAAAGCTAGAATGATAAAAATCCCACCCTAAGAATTTTTGGACAGCCCCTTCCCTCAATGAGGCCGGCCATGTATATGGTGGTGGAGAGAGTGAAAGAGTGAGAGAGTGTCAAAAAGATGGGAGCCATTCTCATATCATGCAAGAGAGAGAAAGGAAAAAACTCATCATGAAAAGAAATGATCATCAAAACAAACCCACACTCCACACACTAATCATCAACAACCATGATGCTTACAAAGTCAAGCCATCATGAAGTGATCAAGTCAAAAAGGTCAAGGTATGGTGCTCATCATGAAAACTATCATGATGCAACAAGAATGCAAATGACCCCTCCACAACCACTTATTTGCAACAATGCAAATAAGCCCTCCTCCACCAATCTTCGGCCAATGAACGGAACAAAGGAAATTGGCCGAAACGGAAAGCAAACTGGCAACTCCAGAAAACTGGTCCCGTAATAAATTACGGGAAAACCCCGATACTGTGCATACACACCCGCATCTGTATTTCGACCAAAATACAAATGCAATGAGACAAAATCTACACTGTACTATACTAGGATCCGGCTTATACCAAAGCCGGCTAGTAATATCCGTTCGATCCTGATCCGTGCAATACCGCACGTATCTGATCGAACCCTGCCATATAACCATACGGCCTATAGTACAGACTGTCCGATCCTGATCCGTGCAATACCGCACGTATCTGATCGGACCCTGCCATATCTCCATACGGCCTCTACAACCTTTCGCCCGAAAGCTGAGTAACTGAATGTGGGGGACTCTAAAGACTCGTCAACACCTCGGTTGTGGATTTAACCACTAGCACGTCAGAGGTATAAGCCAATACGTAACGGGCTACCAAGTATTGACAAAAAGGGACGTCCGTGAGCGAACTCAGCCTGACAACCCTACTGAGCCTGTCAGTGACAATATCCGTGCAGTCCGGTCCGTTCGTCTATGAGTATCGCATGGCGGGCCTAGGGGGTTGGTAAAAGTCAGACCCCCAAAAGCGGTACAAGTCGTGTCGGAGTGTAGCCCAGAACACCCTGAGATACTACTGGAATACCTACCAGTAAATCTCCTTGCCTTGGCCAAGGACTTTGTGTAATGGCTCTCCTAGACACAGCACGACCTCACCCCCAATACCGGGAGAGACGAACCCCTGAAGATACGCTCACTGCCTCCATGTGGCTCGGGACTGTACCCAACTAAAACCTGTTTGCACGACTCCTTTGAGCCGTGGTAGGGTAGTAATCAAAGTACAGTGGGAACTCACACGAGACAAATGACGATCCCCAGGTCGATAAACTAACCTGCACACATGTCACCAGGGAACTGCCATCTGACGTCTGGTATATGACCAACTAGCATGTTCCCGGCGAGTCCTGTCCGGTGTACTCATAACCCAATGAGCACCTGTATACATCTTAGGTGATCCTACTGACACCAGTGGCTTGTGAGACCGGCCACCGCCCCTCGTCGGGGTCTCGACTGTATACACTAGTCTACTAATGGAGTATCGATGCCCAGTCTCGAAACTCCCACGACTAGGGACCTTTTAAGGATAAGCTTATAGACCCCCAGCTCCCACTTATATGATCGCCCTCATACTGCTGGTGGTCAAGCAAGAATCCTAGGGGCTCTATCAATGTGTAATAGCGACGTGTCAGGTCACCTAAAGCAGTACACGATGATAAAGGTAAACCAGATAGCATACTATCATCTCGAGCAAGACTGTCCTACTGGGATAGGTCCTCCCTCAATCATTACAATCACGTACCTGTGACCTAATAATTGACTCTGAGGGCACTATCTCCAACAGAGTGGGAGTAAGTTATTGGGAATTAGGTGATCATCCTCATTATATCGGAATTCGTTGTAATTGGTGATATTTAAGGAAATCGCCTGGGCTGTTTGCCGGACGGCAAATATTTGGTTTTGAATATCCGTTGCTATGCACCAATTTCAAATTGATATATTTGTACGTCTATTTTTATAGAGTGAGATATGCCATTTTGAAATTATGTCTATGACATTTACCTATATCAGTGGATGGTTAGGTAAGGAGCATTAAACAGCGGTGTAATTCTTCATAACCATAAGTACAGTTTTCAACCTACGACACACAGTGAATGAGTCACTAGACTCAGGGGACTTATACAGAGTATTGTATATTGTCCAGTGTCCATTAGGACAGAGGGGTTGGTCCTCGTACTATATTCAGTTTACTTATGACTTCTCTGGTTCTTAGATAAGTGTTTCGTAGAAACGCAAGGTCCGAATTTTGAGAAGTTATAGGTATGTGGATAAAGTAGAGAACCAGGTATTGCAAGTATCGGAATTCTTCAAGGTGATCGAAGATGCAGATACTTGTGTATGGTACTCAGTTGATAGTAATGATTAAGAGAACTTGTTTCTCTTTCAGGTTACTCATAATTGGAAGCATTCCTAAGTTGAGTAACGCTGATCGGCCTCCTTCCATTTAGTTGACATGTACTGGAGACAGCTGTATGATTTGAATCTGGTTCAATTAAATCAGTGCCTCTGTTTCTATATTGGATATAGAACAGTTCATATCTTGACATTGTTAAGATACGGGGAGTCTTCCACCTTATGCTTAAAACCAGACTCTGGATGACTCAAGGCACATTTTTGTAATGGCTGTTTGTGGGTAGACCCGGGCTATGACGAGGGTTGACTTTCTACCATCTGGAAGATCAATAGTGATATTGTTCTAGACTCGCCACAGTTTTAACAAAAATGGATTTTTTCAGAAAATAGTAGTGGGAGTATGGTAGAACTGGAAGTGATTCCAGAACCGCAAACGATTACTGAAGATTTGATAAGAACCTAAAGATTCAATCTGATTTGACATTCCATTGGCCACTCCGCAGATATGGTGGGTAACCTTAGGCACTCGAGAGGTACTTTGGTATGCTCAAGGACGGTGACAGGGAGGTTCTTGTTTACCCAGACTTGCCATTGCTGTTGTTCCAGACTGTGAGACCCGGCAGGAGGATGGGTATAGCGTCGTTCTAAACTAGCTTTAGAAGTGTACGTCTATATGACTCTGCCAGAGGGTTATCGTAGTCAGTAGGAGCGGCGGAAGCATGGTGGACAAGTGGCTTATGTCTATTTATAGACTAAAGCAGATATAGCGGAGATAGATCATCTATTTCTGATGTGACAGTCATAGGTTTGACTTCATCAGAATAGGGGATGGATCTGTTAAGAAGTCAGTAGGGTGTGATGTCCTGGTATTTGGATGACATACACAGAGTAGGAAGTGATATTCCTATACTACAATCGGTTATACTTTAGTTGTCACACAGTGGTTTCTCTACATGGGACTTAGATATAATATCAATACATTCTGGTTACTAGATCTTTAGATCTAGATTTGGGAAGTATTCCAATTTGGGTACTTAGACAGCATTCTAAGAGTATTTAGAATGGACGACTTCAGGCATGGTAGTGTACCTGCGGGTGATGGAGTCACCCTCTCTAAAGGTGTCTTACAGACTAAAGGGGAGAGGGATGTGTATGATTGGCAGATCACTTGCTTAGGCAATTGAGTCAATCATAAGATGTCAAGTACCACACCAGATGTTGTTTTTGCAGTAGGTGCAATAAGTTGATATTGATCCAATCCTGGAGAAACATTCGGAAGCAGTTTTAGAACATAAGTGAATGTTCTAGGGAAATGATGACGGCAGCCTCCTTTGGGAGATAGTTATCGTTTCAGGCTTCCAAGGTGACCTGGTTGACAGAGTGACTATCAGAGTTATAGTGCTCCCTCTGAAGAGGGGCAGTGTTTTGGACAGGTGGTCCAGGCGGACACTGAGGGAGGCATGGCGCGGGATACTGATTAAATTCAGTTGGCGATACAGTCTAAGAAGTTTGGATTTGGAGTTCATTTATGAACTAGGTCCCATCAGATATCCAGACATACTCTGAGATAGGTACTGCTCATTTCGGGAGATGGTTTTCTCCGCGAACTTGAGATAAAGAGAGACATAGAAAGAAACATCACAGCGGATCCACTCACTGAGGCTATTCCTCGAACACAATAGTTTCGCAAACGAGCTTTGTGAGACTGACTAGTAGAGGAGTTGGGTGTTCGGTATCACATGGGCTGTGAGTATACGACATCGCAATAATTAGCCTTGAGTGCAAGTGGGAGATTGTTGGAGATAGTGCCCTCAGAGTCAATTATTGGATCACAGGCACGTGATTGCAATGATTGAGGGAGGACCTATACCGGTAGGACAGTCTTACTCAAGATGATAGTATGCTATCTGGTTTACCTTTATCATCGTGTACTGTTTTAGATGACCTTACAGGTCGCTATTACACATTGATAGAGCCCCTAGGATTCTTGCTTGACTGCCAGCAGTATGAGGGCGATCATATACGTGGGAGGTGGGGACTATAAGCACATCCTTAAAAGGTCCCTAGTCGTGGGAGTTTCGAGACAGGGCATCGATACTCCAGAGTAGACTAGTGTATACAGTCGAGACCCCGACGAGGGTCGGTGGCCGGTCTCACAAGCCAATGGTGTCAGTTGGTTCACCTAAAATGTATACAGGTGCTCATTGGGTTATGAGTACACCGGACAGGACTCGCCGGGAATATGCTAGTTGGGATTATACCAGACGTCAGATAGCAGTTCCCTGGTGACATGTGTACAGGTTAGTTCATTGACCTGAGATCGTCATTTGTCTCATGTGAGTTCCCACTGTGCTTTGATTACTACCCTACCACGGCTCAAAGGAGTCATGCAAACAGGTTTAGTTGGGTACAGTCCCGAGCCACATGGAGACAGTGAGCGGATTTGCAGGGGTTCGTCTCTCCCGGTATTGGGGGTGAGGTCGCGCTGTGTCTAGGAGAGCCAGTACATGAAAGTCCTTGGCCAAGACAGGAGATTTACTGGTAGGTATTCCAGTAGTATCTCAGGGTGTTCTAGGCTACACTCCGACACGACTTGTACCGCTTTTGGGGGTCTGACTTTTACCAACCCCCTAGGCCCGCCATGCGATGCTCATAGACGAACAGACCGGACCGTATGGATATTGTCACTGACAGGCTCAGTAGGGTGTCAGGATTAATTCGCTCATCGACGTCCCTTTTGTTCAATACCTGGTAGCCTGTTACGTATAGGCTAATACCTCTGACGTGCTAGTGGTTAAATCCACAACCAAAGTATTGATGAGTCTTTAGAGTCCCCCACAGACCGTTTTCTCAAGTTTCTGGCGAAACGTTGTAGAGGCCGTAAGGAGATATGGAAGGGTTCGATCGGATACGCACGGTATTGTACGGATCATGATCGGACGGATAATACTAGCGGGCTTTGGTTTAAGCCGGATCCTAGTATTGTACAGTGTAGGTTTTGTCTCTTTGCATTTGTATTCGGTGGGAATACAAATGCGGGTATGTATATACAGTCGCGGGGTTTTCCTGTAATTTATTACGGGATCAGTTTTCTGAAGTTGCCAGTTTGCATTCCGTTTCGGCCAGTTTTTCTTCGTTCCTTCACGGCCGGATTTTTCCGATGGAGGGGGTTATTTGCAAGTGTGCAAATTATCTTTTGTAGAGGGGTTTCATGTAATTATGTGGCTTCATGATATGACTAGCATCATTTGATTCTTTTTGAATCAACTCTTTTTCATTTATGAGATTAGAAATGGATGGGATTTGATTTGGCTTGAGTGTGATTCTTTTTTTTCTCATTATCATTCATTTTCTCCTTTTGCAAAATGGCACCACCATCTTTAGAGAGGGGCCAGCCACATATTTGGGGAGATGAGAGAGAGTTCATTTTTTTTGGTGTGGGAAATCATTCATCTCATTTCATTCTATGCTTGCTACAAAAATCCCTCACCTCTCTTCAAAGATCATTCTTCTCCTCCTTCATAGGCAACTTCACAACCCCCATGAGACAAGCTTACTACACTTAGCCTATAGCATTTCTTGGGCATGTCGGCTTGCCAACTTCGTGCGCGAGTTGCCTCGGTCCAGAGGTGGGAGCCCGTAAAAGAACCCGGCGATGTGGTGCCCGTTCCGACAAGGAGATGAAGACCGGAGGTTCCGCGAGGAGATCGGAGTGGAGGCCGAAGACCGAAGGACACAGATTGCTCGGTATAGCATTCTACCCTTTCTCGTATTTGCTAGAGTTAGGTTAATGGCCCGATCTGGGTTAAAAGTGCGCGGTGGTGCCGGGTTTTTAGTTTTTAGAAAAGATTCGTTTCCGCATTCCGGCGTCGGATTGACGGCCGGGGCGCCGCCGTGCACTTACATGGAGATCCGTCCATCTCAGAAGATGTGGCAGGTGGAGGAGAAAAAGAAGATGAAGAAGTGTCGACTTCGTAGTCGATAGCAAAAATTCGAACTAGACGGGTACTAGAATCCTGTGCCCAGCCGATCATGCACTAACTGGGTTTAGTGCACGTGGCAGCGTGTGATACGTGTCAGAACTATTTTAAGAAGGCTTGTTTTGAAAAGAGTGATGGACACAAGGCTTGACTCAACCAATTAAAAAATGTACAATCAGTCCCTAGAGCTAGGGTCACCTAGGTCATGTCACTAGATCACTCCTAGACCTCCAAAGAACAAGATAGAGGATCAATCCTCTACCACCTCCTTATCAATCATGCGGCCAGTTAAGTGCAAGGAAAGTGGGAGGTATTCACTATATGAATCACCAAAATAGTGGGCCTAATTAAGTAAACCACTTGCCTTAGTCACACGTGCCTTAGATACCATAAGAGAAATTCGGAAAAGAAATAGATTACCCACGACCCTTCTTTTGTCCTAGTTGAGCGCGATAGTCCTTAGAAGTTTGTTCTAGATATTTTTTTATTAATGTAGGGTTATGATATGCTCGTTTGTGATTTGTGGGGCCTAGGAAGCGTGATGAAATCCCCACCTAATCTGAATTTGGGTTTCTTGCCCCTTAATGTCCGTTTTAATATGCAAAACAAATCGAAATAAAAAACACACAAAAAGATTTTTTAGGCGGCGCTCTTTGCAAAGAATCTGCAGATAAAAACTGTTTATTGGAGTTTTAGAGAAGAGAGGAAGACGATAGGAGAAGCCATGAGAAATCTAAAGTCACAACTCCACCATACGGCGGCGGATCCGCAGTCAAAAAGCTATATGGGCGGCGGTTGCACGGTCTTCTAGTAGAAGAGAGGTGGAAGATTACGGAACCGATAATTAAAATTGAAAACCCGATAAGATTGTTGTTGTTTATTATTAAGAAGGTTTGAAAAATTTATGATAGAAGGGCTTGTAGGATTTATAGGACTTGGTAGTTAATGGATGGAGATTTAAAAATAATTCTTTTTATCTTTTAGTTGTTTAATACTAGAGAGATAATGATAAATGTGGATTAGGGTTCTTGGAGGAAATTAGGGTTTTCCTCTACTACCCCATGTCCTTCCATTGATCTCTATTTATCTCGAGCACTTAACAAAACAAATATTAATGAATTTCAAATCGTGGTCGTGACTATCATGATGGATAGCACGGGCGATAAGAGAGTTAACATTTATTTTGCTAAAATTTATAAAAATTAAAGTTTTAAAAAGAATTGAATAGATATTTTTCATCCATTATTCTACCCTATCCTACAAACCCTAGCAAGCAAGAATTTACTCACTCTTGGATATTAGCGTAGTAGAAGAGAGATGGAAGATTACGGAACCCATAATTAAAATTGAAAATGTAGAATGTAAATACAAAATGTAATTGCAGAAAGTAATGCGGAAAGTAAAGTGCAGAAAGTAAATGCGACAAAAATTAAAAGAAAGAACTACCTTTATTGATTTTCTAGTGTATTACAAAAGTTGCTCGCTGAAAAGGTAATTTATAAAACCCTAGTTTGCTTGCTAGATCTTAATCGATTCTTTGATGGATTATCCGATTGATTCCTCTTTAGATAGATAGCTCTCGGTCCTTTATATAGGTTCTGAAATGTGAAACTCTAGACGTCATGTTGAAGTATGTATAAGGACGATCAAGCCCCTGAAGTTTTACATCCTACGGCCACCAGAAGACCGCGCAACCGCCGCCCATATAGCCTTTTGACCGTGGATCCGCCGTCGTATGGTGGAGTCATGACTTCGGATATTTTGTGGCTTCTTCTCTCAATATTTGGAGATCGTTCTGATAAAAATATTATGGAAATATTGCTTTCAGTCTCTACCATTGCGAGATTCTTCAATTTGCTCCCAATATTCGTCAGATTTAGTTTGTTGAATCGATTTGCTGTGGATCTCCTACTTGTATTTCAGACCTGAGCTAATCTTATTATAATACCTGCACAATATCTCAAATCATCTTGTTAGTAGCATTTGTTTTTATTTGAGATATTATTCCAACCAATTGAATGATATGAGATCTTAAGAATATTGATTAGGATTATTTGATATGTTATGTATATTTTACTAATAAATAATCTTATGAATATTTTATTTAAATATTTTATGTATATATTTCCCTAATTATATTAATTATAAATGAAGAAACATATAACAATAATCTTTTTACATATAAAACCATATATGTTCTTTATTTATAATTAACACCTTTTATTAATTTATAATAATAGGAAAAATGTCCATACAAATATGCAATAAATTTGATTATTCAATCATCAAAACTCAAAAGTCCAAAATGATAAAAGCATGATACTCGGATCACTAAACACATAAAAAATAAATGATATTGAGGTAAACCTCATTCAATGTAGAAAGGTGTCGGTGCACCCGGAGCTGACAGAGCAAGAATTCCTACTTGCCTTCTGCCCACGGTCTGGCATTATCTGTCTTTAGGTCCTTGTTCTCTCTGTGGATCACCAATCCCGCGATCTCTCGGCTCGATAGCCCGGTTAGGAGTAGCGACGGAAACAATCCAGCTCTGACACCTCTGTGAACATCTTCCGACCAATTTAACTTAGCCACTCGTAATGTAGCATGTCAATGATGGCAGACTCTTGCCCTTTGAGTGCGTGCCATACAACCGATCCTAGGTTTAATTCCTTATTGCTAAAATATTCCAGAAAGAACCTTCCACGGTTTCTTCCGATATCATCTCTGCCGAACTGCCCAGAAGTTGGCACTCTTTAATTAATCCGTTTTTTGTTCCAGGACAGCCGCAATCTCATGCATACTTTCCTATGAAAAGGTGGTTGTATCCAAAGCTTTGCATACGTATCAAATTTCTGACATCAACGGAGAGGAACAACTACTAATCGAGATCTCGCACGAACCTCTTAATCCACTTTTCTTCTGTATCGACCAAATCGGAATCACGTCTTAATAGTTGCGTAACTGCAATTCAACCACCATTACGGTCATATCCGGTGTCTCTCGCAGAGACTCGAAACTATGAACTCGGTGTCTCCAACACTCGGTGGAAGAAATCTAGCGAAATGCGTCCTTTCTTGATCGATTCACGCCATGTCTGAGCAAGACCTTTTAAACTGAAGTTAGTCAACTCACTGATCTCGCATCGGGGCATCCAAATAAATGAAATATCCTAGTCACTTTATCCAAGAATGGTTTGAGATATTTTATCACATCCTTTCCTGTAAACTCATGTGGCTTCAGCTTCGTAAACTCTGATGGCGATATCACGTCAATCTTAGCAACAGCTGGTTCATCTGTCTGTACGGTAGACAACACCACAATCTCTGGAATAGGTTATATGTCAACAGTCCTCTCAATCTGACTGAACTTACGCAATGGCCCGATCATCTGGTGCAGATCCCGAATGCTCGTCTCAAACGAGAAATCCTAGCATAAAAGGATAACAATCCGTTCCTGTGTCACCGGAATAACATATTGGTCAGTCCTCGTCCCTGACGAGCTCACTCTGACTGCATCTCTAGCTGCAGTTCTCTCTTCTCGCATAGCCGAGGTGACAGGAACCACAACAAGTATCGATGATGATAGATCATAAGAACGAATAGAAATACGGATCTCAAGATATACACATCCTAAGGTTACTTCAGCGGAGCGTCGTATCATAACTATGCAGTGGAACATATGTAAGCTACGTCACTCAACTTGAGTTACCTACTCCATCAACCAAGGTCAACCTACGTAATGAATGTTCGGGTCTAATACCCCCTCAGTCAAGTCTAAGTTTCGTAAGGTCAAGCCTAGGTTCCGAAATATATACGCCCTAGACTCCTTATAGTCAAACCTAGACTCGAACAAAGGTTAAACGTAACGTTCTGATACCAACTTTGTCACGACCCAGAAATGGCACGTGACTGGCATTTGGATCACGTGAAGTCTATAGGACCCCACCGTAACCCATGTAAGCCGAAAAGACAGAAATCTAAAGCTTTTTAAGAAAATAGTGGAAGTGAAGTTTTGAAATAAAGGTATAATGAAATCAAGTTCTTTCTTTTAAAATATATATAAAGTTCGTTTGACATGCAAGTGGATTATATACTATAACTTGAAAACATTTTTTGTTAGTTGAAATTTGGGCAGCATCTCCTTTGTAAATTTTGATCCAAAACCAGTACATATGAAGAATAATATATAGGAATCTACAAACGGGAGCTAGCTCTTCGCCAATTGGCGGAATCACAACCATGCAATATGAAATATACGATGCCCAAGGCAAATATCAATCATAGAAAAGAGTAAAGAAAATCAAAACATTATCAAATCTAATATAAGAATATACAAGTCTCGACTTTAAACCCAAAGTATATACAACTGGTCTCTAAGTCTACAAAATATACAGTCTGGATGATGGAGATTTTAACTAGATACAATGAATATAAAATTAAACCATGGTGGTTACGCTCTGAACTGTAACCCACTTTCCAATGCAAATCATCCAGAAAAGAGCAATGTGCCAACAAGCCGCTACTGAATCCGAATGGTCGATCCTGTAAGAAAATTATGGCACAGCAGGGGTGAGTTGCTGAAAGCGTACGGTAGCACCGCGACGGAGTTTAAACGGGGCATTACAGATGCAATTTTACAAATTTCGGGTGCTAACGAACAGTAACCAAGATCTTAACTAGAATATTAGGGTTTTACAATATGATGATGTGAAAACTAAGAGAAGGGAAGGAGGCTACAACCTTTGTAGGCCGTGTCCCTCTCTTCAAATTCTCTGGGTAGTTCTCCATGCGGCTCCACTAGGCTCTACTTGAAGAATGAATAAGGTTCCTCCGATGATCTTCGTGCCGAAGATGATCCACCCGAAATCCGTCAATCCAAGCTACCTCTTCACTAAACTTTTTAGTGAAAGAAACACACTACACTAGAGTGATAATGAAGTGTAGGATGGTGAGGTAGGGGTTTTATATGCTCACTAGGGTTTCAAGCTCTATGGTTCACATCACATGTCAGGGTTTAAAGCTTGAAGTATGAGGTGAAGAAAAATGGAAAATGCTAGAACTCATCTCATGATCTCAAGAAGGAGCTAAAGAAAAATAACTCAAGTCAAGAATGAAGTGTGGAATGGCAACCTTCTTGACCTCACTTATTCAAGCATGGAATAAATTGTAATAAGGAATTGCAACCATGCTCGAATAGTGAGTCAAGAGCAATAAACAAATGATAAAGCACATGCTTTCCCATTCTACAAAAATCCACCTCATCATTTCTATTTTCACAAAATAGAAAGTGCCATGCTTCATATAATATATATATATATATATATATATATATATATATATATATCATATATATTAATATATATATATATTATGAAGAATAATTTGTGAGCTAATAATAATAGTTAATATATAATTACATCAAATATAATATATATCAAATTATTAAATCAACACTTGATTTAAAAATTCGGTTATATCACATATAACCTACTAATATCTTTTATCTGTATATCACAATATCTAATCAACACTTGATTTGATAATCTGGTTATATCACATATAACTTACTGATAACAAATTACCGCCAGATTAGAATACGGTATTACATACACGTATTTAATCAGGCCTACGTACATGTCAGCATATGTGCCCTACTTCATTTCGCTTGAACCAGAAAAGTTCTGTGTGGGACTCTAAAGATTCGTCAATACGCCAGCAGTAGGTGATGATCACATCAGTCACCCACAAGCCATCAGCGGTACTAGCTGGACATAACGGTTACCCAGGTATTGAGCGATTAGAAGATCAACAAGCAAGCTTGTCTAAACTCCCATGAAGCCTATAAGTAACACTTACCGTACAGTCCGTTCTCTTCGTTTGATATGTCGCATATCGAGTCTAGAGGTGGTATCGTCAGACCCTAATAACTTGATAAGTCATGCCGATGTAAGGCCTATAACGGTATGAGAAATTACTGATAACACTTACCAGTAAATTTCATCAACAGCCCTGGCCAGGGACTTACTGTTATAGCCAATCAAGTATAGCGCAACATCAACTCTCAATACCGAGAGAGACAAAACCCCTCCTATCGCTCATTACCTCCATGTGACTCGAGACTGTACCCAAAATCCACCTGTTTGCACGACTCCTTTGAGCCATGATAGGGAGGAAATCAAAGTACAGTGGGATCCACACAAGACTCTATGAGGATCTCGGGTCTACAGACTAACCTGTACCAGTGTCACCAGAGAACTGCTATCTGACGATAGGTATAATACCAACTAGGAGTTCTCGGCGAGTCCTGTTTGGTGTACCCATTCTCTAATGAGCACCTGCGTACAATCTTTGATGTCAAACACCAATGGATATGGGATCAACTATCGCCCCCATACAGGGTCAAGAAACGTACACACTAGTCTACTCTAGTGTATCGATGCCCTTTCTCGATATACCCTCGACTAGGAACAATTAAAGGATGTGCTTGTAGACTACCCAGGTCCCAGTAGTATGATCCACATCATAGTCCTGGTAGTTAAGCCTACACTCTAAGGGCTTTATCAAAATGTATATGAGAGACGGTATATTAATACCAGCGAACATGTTAAGATAAAGGAAACCAGAAAGCATACTACCATGTCGAGCAAGAAAGTCCTCCATATATATGTCCAAGCATCTAATATATCATACAATAATGGCCTCTAGGGCATACATATCACTAACAATCTCTCACTTGCACTAAGGACAGTTGTTGTAGTATCTCATATCCAACATCCCAGAAATTCTTTCGATTATTATCTGGGGGGGCCTTGGTGAGTGGATCCGCTGTGTTATCCTCAATGTCAACTCTCCTGTCCTTGATCTTCCTGATCAGGTGATACCGTTTAAGAATATTTCTGGATCGCTGATGGGACCGGGGTTCCTAGGCTAAAGCCACAGCTCCATTGTTATCACAATACACATGTATTGGATGCTCAATGGTAGGAACCACACCAAGTTCATCTCATGAACTTCTACATCCAGACAGCCTCTATGGCAACATCGTTGGTAGCGATATATTCAGCCTCCATTAATGAGTCTGCTACGGTATATAGCTTGGAACTCTTCCAACATACCGTCCCTACACTGAGGGTGGAGATAAAACCCGAGACCGACTTATTGTCGTCCTTATCACTCTGGAAGCTCGAATCGGTAAAGGACTCTACCTGGAGTTCACCGTTACCATACACCAAGAACATCTCTTTAGTGCTTCTCAAGTACTTAAGAATTTTCTTCACAGTTATCCAGTATTTCTGCTCTGGATCTGATTGATACCTACTCACTACACCGAGTGAGTAACCTACATCTGGTCTGGTACACAACATCACATACATGATTAACCCGACTGCCGAAGCATAGGGTAAGCCTTGCATACGAGCCCTCTCCAAATCATTCTTGGGAGACATCTTTTTGGAGAGAGTGATTCATGAACAAGTGGGTATATTACCACGTTTAGAATCTTCTATACTAAACTTCTTTAGTATGGTGTCAATGTACCTGAATTGTGATAATCCCAACACCCGTCTAGATCTATCTCTATAGATCTTAATTCCTAGGATGTAGGAGGCATCAGCTAGATCTTTCAAGGAGAGCTTGTGTGATAAGAAGTGCTTGACCGAGTGTAGCATAGGAACATCGTTTCCTATCAAGAGTATGCCATCCACGTACAGTACGAGGAAGACAACCTTACTCATTACTTTCTTCTTATATATACATGGTTCATCTACATTTTTGATGAAGTCAAACTCTTTGATAGCTTCATCAAAACAGATGTTCCATCCCCATGATGCCTGCTTTAATCCGTAGATGGATTTAAGCAGCTTGCACACGCTTCCATTGCTCCCACTGTCTACTAAGCCCTCTAGTTGTGTCATGTACATGCTTTTTTTCTAAATCACCATTTAGAAAAATGGTCTTGACGTGCAATTGCCAGATTTCGTAGTCATAGTATGTAGCAACGGCAAGTAGGATCCTTATGGACTTAAGCATAGGCACTAGAGAAAATGTTTCATCATAATCGATACCTGGTCGTTGACGAAAACCATTTGCTACAAATCTAGCTTTGAAAGTCTCAACTTTTCCATCTAAACCAATTATCTTCTCAAGATCCACTTGCTCCCGATGGGTTTTACTCCTTCAGGAGCAACTTCCAAAGTCCATACTTTGTTGGTGTACATGGATTCCATCTCAGACCGCATAGCATCCAGCCATTTCATAGAGTCTCCACTTGTGATGGCCTGCTCGAAACTAGTTGGGTCATCATCTTCCATGATGCAATCCTCGCTCGCACTGTCTATGAGAAAACCGTAGTATCTCTCAGGTGGATGAGGAACCCTACTAGATCTGCGGAGTGGCTGAGGTTTGTTGGGGACTATTGAATCCTCAAGTTCCACCAAATCGTCAGTAATAGTTTGTGTTGCTGGAACTTCTTCCAGTTCTACCTCATTGCCACTGATTTCTTTCACAAAAAAATTCCTTTTCAAAAAATGTGGCATGTAGAGAAAAAAACACCTTTTGTTCTTCGGTGTGGAAGAAGATATTCCCTCGCGTTTGTTTGGGATATCCTACAAACTTGCATAGAATTGATCTTGCCTTGAGCTTGTCCAGATTTTGCCTTTTAACATAGGCCGGAAAACCCCATATCTTAACTCGTTTAAGAGATGGTCTCTTCCCATTCCATATCTCATATGGAGTGGTAGACAACGGATTTGATCGGAACTCTATTCAATAGGAATGCAGCTATCTCAAGTGTATAACCCTAAAAGGAAATAGGCAACTCAGCATTACTCATCATAGAGCTCACCATATTTAATAGGGTGAGATTCCTCCACTCCGAAACTCCATTGTGCTGTGGTGTATACGGAGGAGTAAGCTGAGAGAGAATCCTATTCTCTTTTAAGTGGTCTCTGAATTCCGTGCTCAAATATTCTCCTCCCCGATCATATCGAAGGATATTAATACTTTTACCCATCTGGTTCTCAACTTCGTACTTATATTCCTTGAATTTCTCAAAATATTCAGATTTGTGTTTCAACAGAAACACATGTCCATATCTTGAGAGATCATCAGTGAATATAATAAAGTACGAAGAACCATTCCTGGCATGTGTAGACATAGGATCACATACATCACTATGTATCTGTCCTAAGAGTTCAATAGCTCTTTCTTCGTGTCCAGTGAACGGAGATTTGTTCGTCTTGCCTTTGAGACATGACTGGAAAGTTTCATAAGATGTAAATTCGAACGGATTCAAATATGCATCCTTATGCAACTCAGCCAGTCTTGTCGCATTGATATGACCTAGTCTATAATGCCATAAGAAGTCTTCATTCATTTCTGAACTGTTCCTCTTGTGTGTGTTTTGTAAACTTAGAGCTGTAATTTGATTTAGAACGTATTTACCATTATATAACGTACCATACCTAATCAACACTTGATTCAGGAATACATTCACAAAATTTTGGGTACGAAATAACAGTCGCTCAGAATCATTGTGTTACCACTTGGTAATACAAGGTGATATTCGCCAACTGCTTTGGCTGCAACAATTGCACCATTCTCTACTACTAGAGACATATCACCCTTTCCTAGTTCTCTACCTCTCTATAGCCCATGTAACAAATTCCATACGTGGGATCCTGATCCAGTATCCAATACCTAGGACGTAGACTTAACTGAGAAACAGTTCTTGGTAATGAACACACCCGAAGAAGATACATCAACAAACTTATTCTTCATTTGGATGGCGTGGGAATCCGTATATTGCCCTATTCCTTACTTCGTCTTATGACAATCATAAAATAGAGCGGGACCTAGCTCAGTATAATAAGTGGGTTCGGTCAATACATCTATATTATTATCTTGATTAAGGCGTGTCATTGGTCGCTACCAGGAGAGAGAGAAGGATAATCACTTTGTGTGGGATCTTTGCAAGATTAGATTGGTTGTTATTTTATTTAATCAGGATGGCTCCCACTGTTTTTATCAAATCTTCCTTCAAACCCTAAAAGGTAAGATAAGCCGGGATTAATTACACCCAACAAGTTCTCCAATCATTCGGCCAGGAAGGTATTGGTATTCCGAGGGAGTCTCCCCATGCTTTCGCATGGAACTAATTAAATAACCTCGTTTTCGCAGGGGCATCATCCCATTAACACATTTCTTAGACACCTAATGGATCGTCTAATTGTAAAGTGCAAAACTCTTCCACGAGTAACTCTTACTCGCAGTGGATATCGGGATCCAACTATCATATAGAAGGTATGCGATCTCATTGCAAATTTCAACACTTGAAATTCCCAATATTGTTTTTACCCCTAGCTTCCTACAACCTTGACGGAGGCCAACAAACCATAGGCCTCTAGTCAAGTTCAACCCGTTCATTTCTTGATTGAATTAAACCCACCCGCACGACCCTTGATGGAGGCCAACAAAGTCGCACGACTACCCTAATCCAATCGCATCACATACTGCAGATAAGAACTAATCAGCTACCGCACACTACGCCTTGACGGAGGCCAACAAATACAACACGAATACTAAATATCACTTATCTGAAATGATGGAGGGCTACGTTGGTTTTTAAGAAAAACTTTTGCGTAATGAACTTGATATCGTTGTAGAATCTAGTGATTAGAAAAGGAGTGGTTTAAGCTCCGCTTTTAAAATCGAGTAGTTTTCAAAAACAAACCGAATAGCTTTTACTAGCTTTTGCTAAAGAGGTCACTCCCGGAGAAGGGATCTCGGCTCTTTCCTCATCGAATGAGGTGCTGGATATCTATCAAGGAATACCACTATATAAAGCAAGAACTATAGAAGTTATGATGATAAACCGAGTAGGTTGTAGCATTCGCTAGTTTTTCTAAAGAGGTCACTTCCGGTGAAGGGATCTCGGCTCTTTCCTCATTGAATGAGGTGCTGGATATTCATCAAGAAATACCACTATGCAAAGCAAAGAACTAGAGCTACCCTTTTTAAAAACTCTTGATTCTATAATATATTTAGGTTTCTTTTCTCTTTATTAATCTTATTAATGAAGTCCCATCATTTAATATTTCCTAAACATCACAGAAAATGAAACAAAAATAGAACGTACGCTTATACCATCCGCATTCGCTATGGGGCCCCGTCATTCACCGTTAGGTTACTTAACTAACGGCAGAGCGGGGGCTGGACTAGCGCGGGTGCAAAACATAAACAACGTTTATTATATATCATATATATATATATATATAACATTCGTCTCACGCAGTTATATGATCAACATCACAGAGCCAAGCAACAGAAGTCAACATATGAAACATTGGATATACTAGGAGGTCCGTGTTTTAAATTCAGCCAGTAATGAAAAACACGGATTCCATGGTCGTGATGAATAGCCAAACCTACATCCCATAGACCCCTACGAGAGCAGCAAGTAACCCTGCCAATTCTAGATTTAGGAGACCCGGCCTCGATTCCTCGAGATGGTCTCCCACTGGACTCTAGAACCTTGTTACTTGTGCTCCCAGTCTTGGGTATATCCTAATGCAGAAAAGTAAATAATATACATCAATGGTGACATCATCCTCAAACCGGAAGTTTCCCAATAAAAGAATATCAAATCCAAATTTTACATGAATGAAAATTATAAAACTCTCATCTCACATAAAACCCCCGCATATTCAATCACGACGGTCCAATAAAACATATCACAACAACACATAACATCACATGTCATCAACGTAAGTAAATATGTGTATCCCAAATTCCGTTGACATATAGCAACGAAATTTGGGATACCCTATATGTTACACTTACGGTCGCAGAAAAGAAATAAAAAACTAAAATAATTAGAATCCGCATATCCTTAGACATCATAAACCCGGAATATTTCATATTCCGGATTTCATGCCTAACTTATAAACCTTGCATTTTAGTCTCAAATTGAAAACTCTTTTCAATAAGCTGTCGGATAATTCAATAAGATTCCCGACTAAGTGATCGCGTACTATACGCAATTGTGACGGAGTTTTAATCCGAATCAAAATTCCGTGGCAATTGATCAAATGAGACTAAACGGCTAGATTTATAATATACTTACTAGTTTTCACAAAACTAATTATTCCGGATTCTAACAATCGTATCACATATCATCATCATCTATATGACGCTAAACATTTCGATCGATTTATCGAACACTCACAAATCCAGAGAGCTCAACAACTTGAGTCTAATAAAAAATACCCAGAGAGCGCAAAATCATAAAGTGTAGCAGCACAAGAGAATTGATGCCACAAAGCCACAAAGAAGCGGCGGAACCGCGGCCCTTTAAAGGAATTGGCTTCTCAATTTTCTTGGGGCTCCACTTGATACCCTGCACGATTTGCTGCATATTTTTAATCTGAAAAATTCCAACTTTTGAAAAATCGACAGAAACTTGATGAAAATTGGGTTTCGAAGTTCGATCGAACAATTTAATATTGTAAAGACCTTCCTTAATGTTCTAGCTTAGCTTTGATACCATGAAAGCGCACGGTAGCACCGCGACGGGGTTTAAACGGGCATCACATATGCAGTTTTAAAAATTTCGGGCGCTAACGAACACTAACCAAGATCTTAACTAGAATATTAGGATTGTGATGATATGAAAACTAAGAGAAGGGAAGGAGGGTACAACCTTTATAGACCGTGTCCTTCTCTTAAAATGCTCCGGATATTAGTCCACGTGGCTCCACTAGGCTCCACTTGAAGAATGAACAAGGTTCCTCCGGTGATCTTCGTGCCGAAGATGATCCACCTGAAGTCCGCCAATCAAAGCTACCTTTTCACTAAATTCTTTAGTGAAGGAAACACACTACACTGGGGTGCAAATGAAGTGTAGGATGGTGATGTAGGGGTTTTATATGCTCACTAGGGTTTCAAGCTCTATGGTTCACATCACATATGAGGGTTTACAGCTTGAAGTATGAGGTGAAGAAAAATGGAGAATGCTAGAACTCATCTCATGAGCTCAAGAAGGAGTTAAAGAAAAATAACTCAAGTGAAGAATGAAGTGTTGAATGGCAACCCCCTTGACCTCACTTATTCAAGTATCGAATAAATTGCAATAAGAAATTGCAACCATGCTTGAATAGTGAGTCAAGAGCAATAAACAAATGATAAAGCACATGCTTGCCCATTTTACAAAAATCCACGTCATCATTTCTATTTTCACAAAATAGAAAGTGACATGCTTCATATATATATATATATATATATATCATATATATTAATATATATATATATATATTTTATGAAGAATAATTAGTGAGCTAATAGTATTAGTTAATATATAATTACATCAAATATAATATATATCAAATTATTAAATCAACACTTTATTTAATAATCCGGTTATATCACATATAACCGACTAATATCATTTATATGTATATCACATTATCGAATCAACACTTAATTCGATAATCTGGTTATATCACATATAACCTAACTGATAACAAATTACCGCCAGATTAGAATACGGTATCACATACACGTATTTAATAAGGCCCATGCACATTTCAGCATATGTGCCATACTTCGTTTCGTATGAACCAGAAAACTTCTTTGTAGGACTCTCGACTAAGAACAATTAAAGGATTTGCTTGTGGACTACCAGGTCTCAGTAGTATGATCTACATCATAGTCCTGGTAGTGAAGCCTACACCCTAAGGGCTTTCTCCACATGTTTATGAGAGACAATATAATAATACCAGTGAACATGTTAAGATAATGGAAACCAGATAACATACTATCATGACGAGCAAGAAATTCCTCCATATATATATGTCTAAGCATCCACCATATCATACAATAATGGCCTCTAAAGCATACATATCACTAACAGTTGCCAACTCGTGAGTAGAAGACATCATGAGGTAGAAATCGAATGTATGACGTTCAGTTAAGTCATACAGTAATATAATAATATCATGCCATGTGGTAACGAAGTGTAGGGTTCCTAGGCACGCTAATGAAGTCTCACAAGGTATCAATCATGCCAATTTCAAATTTTACGAGTGCCGAGAAACCCTAATATGGATCGTTAACTAGAATTTTAGGCGAAAAGTTAAGCTTGTTACCATCTTAACTAAAAGTGAGAAGCTACAACCTTTGTAGATCCGGTTCTCCACTTCCTTAGCTCCACGTAGACGTCCTCTCGCTGTCCTAGTCGGATCTCGGACTCTAGCATCGGCTTCATCGGAGAAATGAGCGGACAAGTCGTCGGCAACGATGCCGAAGATGAGCTACGTCGAGGTTACACAAGATCAAGCTCCAACTTCACCAAGTTGTGAAACTTGTGAAGAAAACACCCTATACTACTTGGCAAGAGGTAGAGGGTGAAGAAATAGGAGGTGGGTTCACTTTAGAATTGGATTTCTCATACTTTTGCACAAGATGCCATTGATGGAATCAAGCTTTCTTTCTTGATGAAGATGATGAAGAAGAAGAAAGAATATGATAAGTGTTGCTTTTAAAATGAAAATAAAATCAATACTTATCATATGCTAACCATGGTAAAGTGTAGAGAATAGATCATGGTTAGTTAGAATGGTTAGGGTTAAGGATGAAGACAAAATGGTAACAAAGTCAAACCTTCATGAAGCTTCAACTAAATACAAAGAAAGCCACCATTTTTCTTCATAATCCTTTCCAAAATCAATAAATAAATAAATGAGTAATAAAAAGGAAACCCTAACCATTACACAACCATGGTTTAATCTTTACACAAAACACAAGTTAGCATGCAACATCTAACTGTTGGAAGAGTTCCAAGCTAGATACCGTGACATACTAGACGATAAAGGCTGGATACATCGCTACTTAAGATGCTACCAAAGAGGCTGTTTGGGTATATATTGGTTCATGAGATGAACTACGTTCCAACCATTGTGAGACAATGGAGTTGCGGCTTATGCCAACGAATGCAGGTCCCATCAGTGATCCAGACATATTCTAAGGCAGTATCACTTGATCATGGAGATGGTTGATTTCCAGGGAGATCGAGGTTAGGATAGTAGACTCAGAGGACAACACAGCGGATCCACTCACAAAGGCCTGTTCCCAGAGAGAGACTTTCATGGGATGGTTGAGTATGAGATACTTCAAACCACTGCTACAGATGGCCCTAGTGCAAGTGGGAGATTGTTAGTTATATGTATGCCCTAGAGGCCATTACTATACATAGGATGTATATTGTAGTGGATGCTGGGACATATATAGTGAGGACTTTCTTGCTCGACATGATAGTATGCTATCTGGTTGAACTTTACCTTAACGTGTACAGTGATTGTCTCTCTATTACATGTTGGTAAAGCCCTTAGGATGTGTACTTAACTACCTGGACTATGATGCAGATCATACTAGTGGGGACATGGTAGTCCATAAGTACATCCTTCAAAGTCCCTGGTCGAGGGTGTATCGAGACGGGGCATCGATATACCAAAGTAGACTAGCATGTACCTTCTCGACCCATACAGATGGGCGATGGATGATCCCATATCCATTGGTGTTTGACATCAGAGATGATATACGGGTGCTCAGTAGAGACTGGGTACACTGGACGGACTCGCCGAGAACTCCCAGATGGTATTATACCTCACGTCAGATGGCAGTTCTCTGATGACACTGGTACAAAGTAGTCTGTTGACCCGAGATCGTCATAGAGTCTTGTGTGGTTCCCACTGTGCTTTGATTTCCATCTTACCACGTCTAAGAGGGCGTGCAAAATGGTGGTTTTTGGGTACAGTCCCGAGTCACATGGAGGCAATGAGCGATAGGAGGGGATTCGTCTCTCCCGGTATAGGGAGTTGATGTTGCGCTGTGTTCGATTGGCTATAACCGGAAATCCCTGGCCAGGGTTGCTGAGATTTACTGGTAAGTGTTACCAGTAGTTTCTCGAATTGTTATAGACCTCATATCGACACGACTTATCGAGCTTTTGGGGTCTGACGTTTACCACCCCTAGGCAAGATATGCGACATATCAGACGATCAAACCGGACTGTACGGTAGTGTTACTGGTTGGATTCACTGGAGTGTGAGCGAGCTTGCTCGTCGATCTTCTGATCGCTCAATACCCGGGTGGCCGTTACGTTTAGCAGACCGCTTGCGGCTTGTGGGTGCTTGATATGATCATCATCTGCTGCCGGCGTATTGACGAGTCTTTAGAGTCCTACACAGAGGTTTCCTGGCTCAAGCGAAACGAAATAGGAGCGCATATGAGATATGTGCAGGACCGAGAATAATGCGTGTATGTGATACCGCATTTCATTCTCGCGATATATGTTTCGATTGGTTACATTCGATATGACCTAGTTATCGAATCATTGATTCGATAAATCGATACATTGGATTCTAGTCGGTTATGTGCGACTTGACCGGATCATTGAATCAAATGTTGATTTAATGATTTAATGCATAATTATATATTTGATATATTGCATTGCATTAACTAGTATTGGTTCACTTTAAATGGATTTTCTCACTTGATGTGCAAGAAGTATATGTGATATACTTTTGTGCACATATTTGTATCATGTTTGATGATACATGATCTTGTTGTTAAGTATAAAGAATTAAACCATGGTTAAGTGTTGATTAGGGTTTTGCATTTTCATTTATTTATTTATTTGAAAAGGATTAAGATAAGAATGGTGGCCTTTTTTGTTTTAAGTTGAAGCTTCATGAAGCTTTGACTTTAGTAACCATTCTTGTCATCATGCTTAACCCTAACACATCCAAGTGACCATGGTTTATTCTCTACACTTAACCTAGGTTAGAACATGATAAGTATTTGATTTTATTATTATTTTTTAGAATACTTATCATATTCTATTTTCTTCATCTTCTTCTTCTTCTTCTTCTTCAAGAAGAGAAACTAGATTCCATCAATGGTGATTGATGAATTAGAGTGAGAAATCCAATTCTAAAGTCTACCCACTTCCTATTTCTTCATCCTTTACCTCTTGCCAAGTAGTAGAGTGTGTTTCCTTCACAAGTTTTCATGGCTTGGTGAAGGTGGAGCTTGATCTAGTGATGCTTCGACGTAGATCATCTTCGGCACGTTGTCGACGACCTAGCCCGGTTTTTTCTCCGATGAAACCACCGTGAGAGTCATGGTTCGATTTGGACAGCGGAGAGGACTTCATTGCGGAGCCGTGGAGGTAGAGCACCGGATCTACAAAGGTTGTATTTCCGTATTCTTATAGTTAATTGTTAACTAGTTTACTTTTCGCCTAGAAATCTAGCCAACGATCCGTTCTAGAGTTTCTCAGCACCGTTTAAATTTGAAATTGACATGGTTGATGCCTTGTGAGACCTCATTAGGGTGCCTAGGAACCCTACAGTGGTATCAGAGCCTAGCTAGAGCCTTAGGCGATGCGTAGACGACGTTTGAAACCCGATCGAACCGAAACCCTAATCTCAAAATGCTCTCTGTACATTTTCTGAAATCTGCTCTTTTTCGAAATTAAAAATATGCAGAATAATCAGCAGGAAATTCTAAGAATTACGGTGCAAAAATTACATAATGATCTCTATAAAGTGCGGCGGAACAGCGGCATTAGCATGCTAATGCGGCGGTTCCGCGGCCGTTTTGTCTTATATGGCATCGAATTTTGCACAGTAATTCATAATTTTCAGTGCTGGTTTTCCTGGGAATTTTTAATATTTTTTTCAAGAGTTGAATTTTCTGGGTTGTTTTGGGGATTCGAATGTTCGATCGGATTATCAAATTTTGTCTGTGTGGCTTCCGAATAATTTTTTGAATATGTTAAAAAGTTCGACCGGATATAAATACCCAATTTTTCCCCTGCCAGAAAATTTCCAAGTGTTGGATTTTTCCGAGGTTTAAAGACGTTCTAAGTAGTGCAAGTAACGCGATGGTCCCTCTAGAAGACAACAAACCTTAACTCGATTATGTGACCATCTTGAACTGCCCTTTGAACCTTCGGGTTTGGGGTAGTACGGCGTGCCACATGTGAGGCGTTGGCTTGACCCTTCTACGGCTGGACCGTTGGTACTGAGGCACGAACTGAATGTTTTTAGACTTGTTTCATGTGTTGATCTGTATCGGAAAACTTGGGTGTTTGAATGTTCGATCGAAAAGTTTAACATTTTCTATTTATCCGGAATGTGATACAATACTTGGAATCCACAAGTAGTTATGAGATAACTGAATGAATGTTATAAACATAGCACTTTAGTCTCACTTGATCGGTTGCCACGGAATTTTGATGTGATCAAAAGTCCGTCGCAATCACGTAGCGTACGCGGATACTCGCCGGGTAAACTTAATAGACAGCCTCACTCCATAGCCCCGACCAAGTGACTGTAGGAGAACCCCGTCGCCGAAAGCATCCGTTCGGGTGCTCGCGGTAGCGGTGTTCCGCCTTGGTGCACTTCGTCGACGGCATTAGGGGTGCAGCCGTCTACTGAAGTTTGCGACGAGCATTCGATCAGGATGTCGGGAATCTTGTTGAATTACCCGACTTGATATTGAAAAGTGTTTTCGATAAAGAGACTAAAATGCGGGGTTTATAATTGTTAGGCATGCGATGTCTAAGTAATTCATTTGGTCAGGCATGCGATGTCTGAGGTGGTTGCGGATTCCAACTGTTGTAGTTTTACACTTTCTTTTCTGTGACCGTAAGTGTAATATGTGATATCGCCGGTTTCGTTGCTATATGTCAACGACAATTGGGATACGCATGTTCACTTACGTTGATGACATGTGATGTTATGTGTTGCTGGATATGTTATATTGGATCGTCATGTTTGAATGGCCGGGGTTTTTTATGTGAGATGAGTGTTTTTCATTTTCATTCATGTAAAAAATCTGTATGTAATATTCTTTTATTTGGGGCACTTCCAGGTTGCGGAAGTTGTCACCCTTTGTATATTATTTACTTTTCCGCACTAGGATAGACCCAAGAAGGGGAGCACAAGTAACCGGGTTCTGGAGTCCAGTGGGAGACCAACTCGAGGAGTCGAGTCCGGGTCTCCTAACTCTAGAATTGGTAGGGTTACTTTCCGCTCTCGTAGGGGTCTAGGGGTGTGGGTTTGGCTATTCATCACGACCGTGGAATCCGTGTTTTGTAGTGGCTCGTATTGAAAACACGGACGTCCTAGTATATCCAATATTTCATATGTTTCTTCTGCTGCGATATCTGTGATGTGATCATGTGATGTTCTGTGATAGATACAGTATATAGTATATATGATATATTATATAGACGTTACTTATGTTTTACACCCGCGCTAGCCCTGCCCCACTCTTCCGTTAGTTACCTAACCTAACGGTGCATGAGGGGACATCGAGGCGAATGCAGATGGCATAAGTGTACGTCGTATTTATCTGTGATGTTTAGGTATATAAATGATGGGACTTCATTAATGTGATTAATGAAATAAAAAGAAACCTAAGATGTTGTAGAATCGAATTTCAAAATAAAACAGGTAGCTACAGTTCTTGCTTTGCACAGTGATATATGTGATATATCCCGCACCTCATTCGACGAGGAAAGGACCGACGATCCCTTCACCGGGAGTGACTCCTTTAGCAAAACTAGAAAAGCATCAAAAACACTCCATTTCAAAATCATTTGATTCTACAACGATATCAAGTTCATTACGCAATAGGTTTTCAGAAAAACCTGTCGTAGCCCTCCGTCATTTCAGATAAATCCTGTTTAGTATTCGTGCTGCGTTTGTTGACCTTGTCAAGGCGCAGTGTGCGGTAGCTAACCAGTATTTATCTGCTTATGCATATGATGCAGATTGGGTTAGGGTAGTCGTGCGGCCTTGTTGACCTTGTCAAGGGTCGTGCGGGTGGGTTTGATTCAATCAAGAAATGACGGGTTGAACTTGACTTGCGGTCTATGGTTTGTTGACCTTGTCAAGGTCATAGATCGTTCGGGGCAAAATATTATCGGGAATTTCAAGTGTTAAAATTTGCAATGAGATTGCATACCTTCTATGAGATAGTTGGATCCCGATACCCGCTGCGAGTAAGTGTTACTCCTAGGAGAGTTTTATACATTACAATTAGCCGATCAAGTAGGTGTCTAGAAAGGTGTCAACGGGGTTACGCCTCTGGGAAAACGAGGTTTACATTAATTAGGTTCGTGCGAAAGCACGGGGGACCTCCCTCAAAGTACCGACACTGGCCTGGCTGAAAGATTGGCGAACTTGTAGTGTGTAATTAATCCCGGCTAGTCTTTCTTTTTAGGGTTTGAAGGAAGATTTGATAAAAAGCAGTGGGAGCCATCCTGATTAGATAAAATAAAAACCAATCTATTCTTGCAAGAGCGCACGCTGAGTGTTTTCTTCTCTCTCTCCAGGTAGCGACCATATCACGCCTTAATCAAGATAATAATACGGATATTTGACCGAACCCGCTTGTTATACTGAGCTGGGAAACGTTGGTCCCGCTTCAACTTATAATAGTTATAAGACAGAGCAGGAAATTGGGGATTACCAGAATTCACGTGCCGCCCAAACGAAGAGAGTGCATGCTGATGCATCATCTTCGGGTGTGTTCGTTATACAAAACTGTTTCTCAGTATCCTTTACGTCCTGGGTATGTGATACCAGATCAGGATTCCAGATATGTAATCTGTTACATAGGGCTACAGAAAGGTAGAGAACTGAGAACGGGTGATAAGTTTCATGAGGCAGAAAACGGGGCAAATGTTGCAGCCAAGTCTGTCGGTCACTGTCACCCTGTATTACAAATACATTGATTCTGAACGAATGTTATTAGATACCGAACCTGATATACAAAATCGTATCTATCTCTTTATTAGTAAAGAAATGATAAAATTTTGTATTGTTGGATAATGTTTTGAACATTTCCTATATCAAAAGTTGATCGGTTCAGGCACGTTATCTAAAAGCATTGCTGTTCTAAATCAAACTACAGTTCTTAGTATACAGAACACACACAAGAGGAAGAGTTCAGAACTGAACGATTACTTCTTGAGGTATTGTAGACTAGGTCAGATCAATGTGACCCGACTAGCCTGAGTTACATAAAGATGCATATTTAAATTAGTTTGAATTTACATCTTGTGAAACTCGCCAATCATGTCACAAAGATACGATGACACCAGCTCCATTTACTGCAAACAGAGAAAGAGTTAGTGAACTCTTGGGATGATACATGTTAATGTATGTAAGGTCCCCTGTCTACACATGCCAAGACCAGTTCTTTATACTTCATTACATTCTCTGATGATCTCTCGAGATTCAGACATATGTTCCTGTTGAAACACAAGTCCGAACCTTTTGAGATATTCACAGAATATAACTTAGAAGTAAAGAGCCAAAATACGGGTATAAGTATTATGTCCTTTGATGAGATCAAAGAGGAGAATACTTGAGCACGGAATTCTTGGACTATTCTAAAGGAGAATGAGATTCTCTCTCAGCATTACTCCTCCGTATACACCATAGCACGATGGTATATCGGGGCGGAGTTGTCTCACCCTATATGATAAGGTGTGCTCTATGATGAGTACTACTGAGTTACCTATTTCCTTTTGGGGAGTTATGCACTTGAGAAGCTGCATACCTATTGAATAGGGTTCAAATCAAATCAGTTGCCTACCACTTCATATTTGATATGATAAGGGAAGAGCCCATCTCTCAAGTTAGTTGAGATTTGGGGTTGTCCAGCCTATGTCTGAAAAGCAAAATCCGGACAAGCTCGAGGCAAGGTCAGTTATATAGAACTGGAAAGGTTCCAGCTATACAAACTGCAGCTGATGATTTGAAAAAACCATAGGATTCAATAGTTACCAACGAACCTCAACCTCTCCGCCGATCTAGTAGGGTTCCTCACCCACTTGAGAGATACTTCGGTTTCTCTATGACAGTGGGAGCGAGGATTGCATCATGAGATGATGACCCAACTAGCTTCGAGCTGGCCATCGAGAGTAAGACTCTGTAAGAATGGCTGGATGTTTATCGATCTGAGATGGAATCCTTATACACCAACAAAGTATGGACTTTGGTTGCTATATCTGAAGGGTTAAATCCCCATCAGTAGCAAGTATATCTTGAGAAGATTACTAGGTGTAGATGGAAAAGTTGAGACTTTCAAAGCTAGACTTGTTAAAGGTTTGCATCATTGACCAGGTGTGGATCATGAGGAAACCTTTTTCTAAGGAGCTATGCTTAAGTCCATCCAGATCCTACTTGCCACGGCTACATACCATGACTACAATATCTGGTGGTTGGGTGTCATGACAGCTTTTCTAAATGATGTTTTAGAAGAGAACGTCTGTAAGTACACAGCCAGAGGGCCTCGTAGACAGTGGGAGCAGCGGAAACGTGTACACGATGCTTTATAGGATAAAGCAGGTATCGCGGAGTTGGAACATCTGTTTTGATGGATAAGTCAAAGAGTTTGACATCATCAAAATGGTAGATGAACCTTGTATAAACAAAAAGGTAGTAGGGAGTATGGTGACGATCCTCGTAGAGTACGTGGATGACATACTCTTGATAGGGAAGGAGTTTCCTATGCTACGCTCGATCAATTTCCGCTTATCACAATGATTCTCCAAATAGGATCAAAGTGATACCTACTAAATCCTAGGTTTTGGATCTATGAGATAGATCTAAATGGATGTTAGGATTCTCACTAGTTGTAGTGAGATGGTATCAATCGATCCTGGGGAGAATCACTGGAAGTGTTCCAGGGTGATAAAGACGACTGAATGTCAGTCACAGGCATTGTCTTTACCCTCAGTAAAGGGACGGTATGTTGGAAGAGTTCCAAGCTAGATACCGTGACATACTAGACGATAAAGGCTGGATACATCGCTACTTAAGATGCTACCAAAGAGGCTGTTTGGGTATATATTGGTTCATGAGATGAACTACGTTCCAACCATTGTGAGACAATGGAGTTGTGGCTTATGCCAACGAACGCAGGTCCCATCAGTGATCCAGACATATTCTAAGGCAGTATCACTTGATCATGGTGATGGTTGATCTCCAGGGAGATCGAGGTTAGGAGAGTAGACTCAGAGGACAACACAGCGGATCCACTCACAAAGGCCTGTTCCCAGAGAGAGACTTTCATGGGATGGTTGAGTATGAGATACTTCAAACCACTGCTACAGATGGCCCTAGTGCAAGTGGGAGATTGTTAGTTATATGTATGCCCTAGAGGCCATTACTATACATAGGATGTATATTGTAGTGGATGCTGGGACATATATAGTGAGGACTTTCTTGCTCGACATGATAGTATGCTATCTGGTTGAACTTTACCTTAACGTATACACTGATTGTCTCTCTATTACATGTTGGTAAAGCCCTTAGGATGTGTACTTAACTACCTGGACTATGATGCGGATCATACTAGTGGGGACACGGTAGTCCATAAGTACATCCTTCAAAGTCCCTAGTCGAGGGTGTATCGAGACGGGGCATCGATATACCAGAGTAGACTAGCGTGTACCTTCTCGACCCATACAGATGGGCGATGGATGATCCCATATCCATTGGTGTTTGACATCAGAGATGATATACGGGTGCTCAGTAGAGACTGGGTACACTGGACGGACTCGCCGAGAACTCCCAGATGGTATTATACCTCACGTCAGATGGCAGTTCTCTAGTGACACTGGTATAAAGTAGTCTGTTGACCCGAGATCATCATAGAGTCTTGTGTGGTTCCCACTGTGCTTTGATTTCCATCTTACCACGTCCAAGAGGGCGTGCAAAACGGTGGTTTTTAGGTACAGTCCCGAGTCACATGGAGGCAATGAGCGATAGGAGGGGATTCGTCTCTCCCGGTATAGGGAGTTGATGTTGCGCTGTGTTCGATTGGCTATAACCGGAAATCCCTGGCCAGGGTTGCTGAGATTTACTGGTAAGTGTTACCAGTAGTTTCTCGAATTGTTATAGACCTCATATCGACACGACTTATCGAGCTATTGGGGTCTGACGTTTACCACCCCTAGGCAAGATATGCGACATATCAGACGATCAGACCGGACTGTACGGTAGTGTTACTGGTTGGATTCACTGGAGTGTGAGCGGGCTTGCTCGTCGACCTTCTGATCGCTCAATACCCGGATGGCCGTTACGTTTAGCAGACCGCTTGCGGCTTGTGGGTGCTTGATATGATCATCATCTGCTGCCGGCGTATTGACGAGTCTTTAGAGTCCTACACAGAGGTTTCCTGGCTCAAGCGAAACGAAATAGGAGCGCATATGAGATATGTGCAGGACCGAGAATAATGCGTGTATGTGATACCGTATTTCATTCTTGCGATATATGTTTCGATTGGTTACATTCGATATGACCTAGTTATCGAATCATTGATTCGATAAATCGATACATTGGATTCTAGTCGGTTATGTGCGACATGACCGGATCATTGAATCAAATGTTGATTTAATGATTTAATGCATAATTATATGTTTGATATATTGCATTGCATTAACTAGTATTGGTTCACTTTAAATGGATTTTCTCACTTGATGTGCAAGAAGTATATGTGATATACTTTTGTGCACATATTTGTATCATGTTTGATGATACATGATCTTGTTGTTAAGTATAACGAATTAAACCATGGTTAAGTGTTGATTAGGGTTTTGCATTTTCATTTATTTATTTATTTATTTATTTGAAAAGGATTAAGATAAGAATGGTGTCCTTTTTTGTTTTAAGTTGAAGCTTCATGAAGCTTTGACTTTAGTAACCATTTTTGTCATCATGCTTAACCCTAACCCATCCAAGTGACCATGGTTTATTCTCTACACTTAACCTAGGTTAGAACATGATAAGTATTTGATTTTATTATTCTTTTTTAGAATACTTATCATATTCTATTTGCTTCATCTTCTTCTTCTTCTTCTTCTTCAAGAAGAGAAACTAGATTCCATCAATGGTGATTGATGAATTAGAGTGAGAAATCCAATTCTAAAGTCTACCCACTTCCTATTTCTTCATCCTCTACCTCTTGCCAAGTAGTAGAGTGTGTTTTCTTCATAAGTTTTCATGGCTTGGTGAAGGTGGAGCTTGATCTAGTGATGCTTCGACGTAGATCATCTTCGGCACGTTGTCGACGACCTAGCCCGGTTTTTTCTCCGATGAAACCACCGTGAGAGTCATGGTTCGATTTGGACAGCGGAGAGGACTTCATTGCGGAGCCATGGAGGTAGAGCACCGGATCTACAAAGGTTGTATTTCCGTATTCTTATAGTTAATTGTTAACTAGTTTACTTTTCGCCTAGAAATCTAGCCAACGATCCGTTCTAGGGTTTCTCAGCACCGTTTAAATTTGAAATTGGCATGGTTGATGCCTTGTGAGACCTCATTAGGGTGCCTAGGAACCCTACACTAACATGATACAATCAAGTGCACATAAAACATATCACATATACAATGTTCTTTTCAAGTGAGAAAATCCCTTTAAAGTGAACCAATACTAGTTAATGCAAAGTAATATATCAAATATATAATTATACATTAAATCATTAAATCAACACTTGATTCAATGATCCGGTCATGTCGCACATAACCGACTAGTATCCAATGTATCGACTTATCGAATCGATCTTCGATTCGATAACTAGGTTATATCACATACAACCAATCGAAACATTCATCGCGAGAATAAAATGCGGTATCACATACACGCATCATTCTCAGTCCCGCACATATCTCATATGCGCCTCTATTTCGTTTCTCTTGAGCCAGGAAACCTCTGTGTAGGACTCTAAAGACTCGTCAATACGCCGGTAGCAGATGATGATCATATCAAGCACCCACAAGCCGCAAGCGGTCTGCTAAACGTAACGGCCACCCGAGTACTGAGCGATCAGAAGATCGACGAGCTAGCCCGCTCACACTCCTGTGAATCCAACCAGTAACACTTACCGTACAGTCCAGTCTGTTCGTCTGATATGTCGCATATCAAGTCTAGGGGTGGTAAACGTCAGACCCCAGTAACCGATAAGTCGTGCCGATGTGAGGCTCATAACGGGTCGAGAAACTACTAGTAACACTTACCAGCAGATCTCTGATCAGCCCTGGCCAGGGACTTCCCTGTTACGGCCAATCGAGCACAGCGCAACATCAACCCCCAATACCGGGAGAGACGAAACCCCTCCTATCGCTCATTGCCTCCATGTGACTCGGGACTGTATCCAAAGACCACCGTTTTGCACGCCCTCATAAACGTGGTAAGGTGGAGATCAAAGCACAGCGGGAATCACACAAGACTCTATGACGATCTCGGGTCTACAGACTAACCTGTACAAGTGTCACCTGAGAACTGCCATCTGACGTGAGGTATAATACCATCTGGGAGTTCTCGGCGAGTCCGTCCAGTGTACCCAGTCACCACTGAGCACCCGTACACCATCTCTGATGTCAAACACCAATGGGTATGGGATCATCCATCGCCCATCTCATGGGTCGAGAAGCGTATACGCTAGTCTACACTGGTATATCGATGCCCCGTCTCGATACATCCACGACTAGGGACCTTGAAGGATGTACTTATGGACTACCATGTCCCCACTAGTATGATCCGCATCATAGTCCAGGTAGTCAAGTACACATCCTAAGGGCTTTATCAACATGTAACTATAAGACAGTTTAAAGAGACTAGTGTACATGTTAAGATAAAGAGCAACCAGATAGCATACTATCATATCGAGCAAGAAAGTCATCTCTATATATGTCCAAGCATCCAATATAATATACATCATCTGTACAATACTGGCCTCTAGGGCATATATACAACTAACAATCTCCCACTTGCACTAGGGCCAGCTGCTGTAGTATCGCATACCGAGCATCCCGAAGAGTCTCTCAAACTGTATCTGGGGAATGGCCTTCGTGAGTGGATCCGCCGTGTTGTTCTTCGTGTCAACCCTTTTGACCTCGATCTCCCGGCGATTAACTATCTTCCGGATCAGGTGATACCGCCTCAGAATATGCCTGGATCGCTGATGGGACCTAGGTTCCTTGGCCAAAGCCACCGCTCCATTGTTATCGCAATACAAAGGTATTGGATGCTCAATGGATAGAACTACTCCAAGTTCAATAATGAACTTCTTGATCCAGACAGCCTCTTTAGCAGCATCGTTGGCAGCGATGTATTCAGCCTCCATCGTCGAGTCTTCCACGGTTTCCTGCTTGGAACTCTTCCAGCTAACCGCCCCTCCGTAAAGGGTAAAGACAAATCCCGACTGCGAGTTAGAGTCGTCCTTATCACTCTGGAAGCTCGAATCGGTAAAGGGCTCCACTTGGAGTTCTCCGTTACTATACACTAAGAGCATCTCTTTAGTCCTTCGTAAGTACTTGAGAATGCTCTTCACAGCTGTCCAGTGACTCTCTCCAGGATCAGCTTGATACCTGCTCACTACACTTAGTGAGTATGCTACATCGGGTCTGGTAAATAGCATCGCGTACATGATAGAGCCTACAGGCGAAGCATTGGGTATCCCTTGCATGCGAGCTCTCTCCAAATCAGTCTTGGGAGACATCTCTTTGGAGAGAGTGACTCCAGAGATCATGGGCAAGTTCCCACGCTTGGATTCTTCCATACTAAACCTCTTTAGTATGGTGTCAATGTACCTGGATTGGGACAATCCCAATATCCGTTTGGATCTATCTCTATAGATCCTAATTCCCAATATGCAGGAGGCATCACCAAGATCTTTCATCGAGAATCTTTGTGATAAGAAGAGCTTGACCGATTGCAGCATAGGAATATCATTTCCTATCAAGAGTATGTCGTCCAGGTACAATACGAGGAAGACAACCTTACTCTCTGCTACCTTCTTGTAGATACAAGGTTCATCTGGGTTTTTGACGAAATCAAACTCTTTGATAACGACGTCAAAGCAGATGTTCCAACTCCGCGATACTTGCTTTAATCCATAAATGGATTTAAGCAGCTTGCACACCTTCCCGCTGCTCCCACTGTCTACGAAGCCCTCTGGCTGAGTCATGTACACGCACTCTTCTAAATCACCATTTAGAAAGGCGGTCTTAACATCCATTTGCCAGATTTCATAGTCATGATATGCAGCGATGGCAAGCATGATCCGGATGGATTTAAGCATAGCCACTGGAGAAAAGGTTTCGTCATAGTCCACACTTGGTCTTTGACGAAAACCCTTTGCTACAAGTCTAGCTTTGAAAGTCTCCACTTTCCCATCTACACCAAGTTTTTTCTTGAAGATCCACTTGCTCCCGATGGGTTTTACCCCTTCAGGAGCAATATCCAAAGTCCATACTTTGTTGGTATACATGGATTCCATCTCGGACCGCATAGCATCCATCCATTTCACTGAGTCCCTACTCGTGATGGCCTGCTCGAAGCTAGTTGGGTCATCATCCTCCATGATGCAATCCTCGCTCCCACCATCCATGAGAAAACCGTAGTATCTCTCAGGTTGCCGAGGAACCCTACTAGATCGGCGGAGAGGCTGAGGTTCATTGGGAGCTACTGAATCCTCTGGTTCCACTAAATCTTCTGTTGTGTTTTGTTCAGCTGGAACCTCTTCCAGTTCTACCTCAGAGCCACTAATCTCTTTTGCAAGAAATTCCTTTTCTAAAAAGGTGGCATGTTGAGCAACAAAAACTCTTTGTTCCTCACTGTGGTAGAAGATATACCCTCGTGAATGTTTGGGATATCCAACAAATTTGCACAAAACAGACCTTGCCTCGAGTTTGTCCGGTTTTTGTCTTTTGACATAGGCCGGGCAACCCCAGATCTTAATAAAATTAAGATATGGTCTCTTCCCTTCCCATATCTCATATGGTGTGGTAGGCACAGATTTGGTGGGAACCCTATTCAGTAGGTATGCCGCTGTCTCCAGCGCATATTCGCAGAAGGAAATAGGCAACTCAGCTGTGCTCATCATAGAGTGCACCATATCTAATAGGGTGTGGTTCCTCCGTTCTGATACACCGTTGTGCTGTGGTGTATTTGGAGGAGTCAGCTGAGAGAGAATCCCATTCTCTTTTAGGAAGTCCAGGAATTCAATGCTCAAGTATTCACCTCCTCGATCAGATCGAAAGATTTTAATACTTTTTCCGGTTTGGTTCTCGACTTTTTGTTTATATTCTCTAAATTTCTCAAAAGCTTCTGATTTGTGTTTTATCAGGAACACATATCCGAATCTAGAGAGATCGTCAGTGAATGTAATGAAGTACGAAAAACTATCCATGGCATGTGTAGACATGGGACCGCATACATCACTATGTATCAGTACCAAGAGTTCGGTAACTCTTTCTCCGTGTCCCGTAAACAGAGTTTTGGTCATCTTGCCTTTGAGACATGACTGGCAAGTGTCATAAGATGAAAATTCAAACGGATTTAAATATCTATCTTTATGCAACTTAGCTAGTCGTGTCGCATTGATGTGACCCAGTCTACAATGCCACAAGAAGGATTCGTTCAGTTCAGAACTCTTCCTCTTATGTGTGTTTGTTATGCTCAGAACTGTTGATTGATTTAGAACATAAATCCCATTGCACAACGTGCCTGATCCAACCAACTTTTGGTTACGGAAAATGTTCATAACATTGTCCTGTAATACAAAATTATATCCCTCTTTACTCAATAAAGAAACCGATATAATGTTGCATATCAGGTTCGGCATGTAATAGCATTCGTTCAGAACCAATGTATTACCAGTTGGTAATACAAGGTGATATTCCCCGACAGTCTTAGCTGCAACAATTGCACCATTTTCAACTCTAATGTCTTTATCACCTTCTCCAAGTTCTCTACCTTTCTTAAGCCCATGTAACTGATTACATATATGGGATCCTGACCCGGTATCTAATACCCAGGACGTAGAGCAAATGGATAAACAGTTCTCTGTAACGAACACACCCGAAGAAAATGCATCAACATGTACTTTCTTCATTCGGGTGGCATGGGAATCCTGGTATTCCCCTATATCCTGTTCAGTCTTATAACTCTTATAGGAAAGAATGGAACCAACGTTCCCCAGCACAGTATAACATGCGGGTTCGGTCAATACATCCATATTATTATCTTTATTAGGGCATGACATGGTCGCTACCTGGAGAGAGAGAGAAGAAAACACTTTAGCGTATGCTCTTGCAAGATTAGATTGGTTATTATCTTATCTAATCAGGATGGCTCCCACTGGTTTTTATCAAATCTTCCTTCAAATCCTAAAAGGAAAGACTAGCCGGGATTAATTACACCCTACAACTTCGTCGATATTTCAGCCAGGCCAGTGTCGGTACTTTGAGAGAGGTCCCCCGTGCTTTCGCACGAACCTAATTAATGTAAACCTCGTTTTCCCAGGGGCGTAACCCCATTGACACCTTTCTAGACACCTACTTGATCGGCTAATTGTAATGTGTAAAACTCTCCCAGGAGTAACTCTTACTCGCAGTGGGTATCGAGATCCAACTATCTCATAGAAGATATGCAATCTCATTGCAAATTTCAACACTTGAAATTCCCGATAATATTTTGCCCCAAGCATCCTATGACCTTGACGGAGGTCAACAAACCACAGGGTGCAAGTCAAGTTCAACGCGTCATTTCTTGATTGAATCAAACCCACCCGCACGACCCTTGACGGAGGTCAACAAGGTCGTATGACTACCCTAATCCAATCTGCATCACATGCATTAAGCAGATAAATACTAGTTAGCTACCGCACACTACGCCTTGACGGAGGTCAACAAACGTAGCACGAATACTAAGTAGGATTTATCTGAAATGACGGAGGGCTACGTCAGGTTTTTCTGAAAACCTATTGCGTAATGAACTTGATATCGTTGTAGAATCAAGTGAAGTTTTGAAATGGAGTGATTTTGAGGCTTTTCTAGTTTTGCTAAAGGGGTCACTCCCGGTGAAGGGATCGTCGGCCCTTTCCTCGTCGAATGAGGTGCAGGATATATCATATATATCACTGTGCAAAGCAGAACTCCAAAAGCAATCAAAAGCAAACCGAGTGTGTAGCGTCTGTCAGTTATTGCTAAAGGAGTCACTCCCGGTGAAAGGATCTCGGTCCTTTCCTCATCGAATAAGGTGCAGGGTATATCATATATACCGCTATGCAAAGCAAGAACTGTAGCTACCAGTTTTATTTTAAAATTTGATTCTACAACATCTTTAGGTTTCTTTTATTTCATTAATCACATTAATGAAGTCCCATCATTTAAATACCTAAACATCACAGATAAATACGACGTACACTTATGCCATCCGCATTCGTCTCGATGTCCCCTCGTGCACCGTTAGGTTAGGTAACTAACGACAGAGCAGGACAGGGCTAGTACTGGTGCAAAACATAAGTAACGTCTATATAATATATCATATATACTATATAAAGTATCTATCACAGAACATCACATGATCACATCACATATATCGCAGCAGAAGAAACATATGAAACATTGGATATACTAGGACGTCCGTGTTTTCAATACGAGCCAGTATAAAACACGGATTCCACGGTCGTGATGAATAGCCAATCCCACACCCCTAGACCCCTACGAGAGCGGCAAGCAACCCTACCAATTCTAGGGTTAGGAGACCCAGACTCGACTCCTCGAGATGGTCTCCTACTGGACCCTAGAACCCGGTTACTTGTGCTCCCCTCCTTGGGTCTATCCTAATGCGGAAAAGTAAATAATATACAAAAGGTGACAACTTCCGCAACCTGGAAGTGCCCCAATAAAAGAATATTACATACAAGTTTTTATATGAATGAAAATGAAAAACACTCATCTCACATAAAAAACCCCGGCTATTCAAACACGACAATCCAATATAACATATCCAGCAACACATAACATCACATGTCATCAACGTAAGTAAATATGCGTATCCCAATTGTCGTTGACATATAGCAACGAAACCGGCGATATCACATATTACACTTACGGTCACAGAAAAGAAAGTGTAAAACTACAACAGTTGGAATCCGCAACCTCATTAGACATCGCATGCCTAATCAAATGAAATACTTAGACATCACATGCCTAACAATTATAAACCCCGCATTTTAGTCCCATTATCGAAAACTCTTTTCAACATCAAGTGAGACTAAACCGCTAGATTTATAACAGTCATCCAGTTATCTCATAACTGTTTGTGAATTCCAATTATTGTATCCCATTCCGGATAAATAGAAAATATTAAACTTTCCGATCGAACATTCGAACACCCAAGTTTTCCCGAAACTGTTCAACACATGAAATAAGTTCAAAGACATTCACTTCATACCTCAGTACCAACGGTCCAGCCGCAGAAGGGTCAAGCCAACGCCTCACATATGGCACGTCGTACTCCTCAAACCCGAAGGTTCAAAGGGCAGTTCAAGACGGTCACATAATCGAGTTAAGGTTTGTTGTCTTCTAGAGGGACCATCGCGTTACTTGCACTACTCAGAACGTCCTTAAACCACAGAAAAATCCAACACTTGGATATTTTCCGGCAGGGGAAAGATTGGGTATTTACATCCGGTCGAACTATTTAACATATTGCAAAATATCCGGAAAGCCACATAGACAAAATCTGATAATCCGATCGAATCAGCGAACTCCCAAAACACCCCAGAAAATTCAACTCTTGAATAAATATTAAAAATTCCCATAAAACTCAGCACTGTAAATTAGGAATTACTGTGCAAATTTGGAGGGCTGACGTCATCATGTCGCCGCGGAACCGCCGCAGAAGCTAGGCTTCTGCCGCGGTTCCGCCGCAGGTTGGAGGCATCATTTGTCCAATTTTGCACCGTAATTCTTATAACTTCCTGCTGAATTTTTTAAGCATTTTTAATATGGAAAAAACCCAGTTTTTAGAAAAAGTCCAGAGAGTGATTTGGTTTCAGGGTTTCGGTTTCGATCGGGTTTCAAACATCGTCTAAGCATCGCCTAAGGCTCTAGCTAGGCTCGGATACCACTGTTGGGTTCCTAGGCACGCTAATGAAGTCTCACAAGGCATCAATCATGCCAATTTCAAATTTTACGAGTGCCGAGAAACCCTAATACGGATCGTTAACTAGAATTTTAGGCGAAAAGTTAAGCTAGTTAACATCTTAACTAAAAGTGAGAAGCTACAAACTTTGTAGATCCGGTTCTCCACTTCCTTAGCTCCACGTAGACGTCCTCTCGCTGTCCTAGTCGGATCTCAGACTCTAGCATCGGCTTCATCGGAGAAATGAGCGGACAAGTCGTCGGCAACGATGCCGAAGATGATCTACGTCGAGGTTACACAAGATCAAGCTCCAACTTCACCAAGTTGTGAAACTTGTGAAGAAAACACCCTATACTACTTGGCAAGAGGTAGAGGGTGAATAAATAGGAGGTGGGTTCACTTTAGAATTGGATTTCTCACACTTTTGCACAAGATGCCATTGATAGAATCAAGCTTTCTTTCTTGATGAAGATAATGAAGAAGAAGAAAGAATATGATAAGTGTTGCTTTTAAAATGAAAATAAAATCAATACTTATCATATGCTAACCATGGTAAAGTGTAGAGAATAGATCATGGTTAGTTAGAATGGTTAGGGTTAAGGATGAAGACAAAATGGTAACAAAGTCAAACCTTCATGAAGCTTCAACTAAATACAAAGAAAGCCACCATTTTTCTTCATAATCCTTTCCAAAATCAATAAATAAATAAATGAGTAATAAAAAGGAAACCCTAACCATTACACAACCATGGTTTAATCTTTACACAAAACACAAGTTAGCATGCAACATCTAACATGATACAATCAAGTGCACACAAAATATATCACATATACAATGTGCTTTTCAAGTGAGAAAATCCCTTTAAAGTGAACCAATACTAGTTAATTCAAAGTAATATATCAAATATATAATTATACATTAAATCATTAAATCAACACTTGATTCAATGATCCGGTCATGTCGCACATAACCGACTAGTATCCAATGTATCGACTTATCGAATCGATCTTCGATTCGATAACTAGGTTATATCACATACAACCAATCGAAACATTCATCGCGAGAATGAAATGCGGTATCACATACACGCATCATTCTCGGTCCCGCACATATCTCATATGCGCCCCTATTTCGTTTCGCTTGAGCCAGGAAACCTCTGTGTAGGACTCTAAAGACTCGTCAATACGCCGGTAGCAGATGATAATCATATCAAGCACCCACAAGCCGCAAGCGGTCTGCTAAACGTAACGGCCACCCGGGTACTGAGCGATCAGAAGATCGACAAGCTAGCCCGCTCACACTCCTGTGAATCCAACCAGTAACACTTACCGTACAGTCCGGTCTGTTCGTCTGATATGTCGCATATCAAGTCTAGGGGTGGTAAACGTCAGACCCCAGTAACCAATAAGTCGTGCCGATGTGAGGCTCATAACGGGTCGAGAAACTACTAGTAACACTTACCAGCAGATCTCTGATCAGCCCTGGCTAGGGACTTCCCTGTTACGGCCAATCGAGCACAGCGCAACATCAACCCCCAATACCGGGAGAGACGAAACCCCTCCTATCGCTCATTGCCTCCATGTGACTCGGGACTGTACCCAAAGACCACCGTTTTGCACGCCCTCATGGACGTGGTAAGGTGGAGATTAAAGCACAGTGGGAATCACACAAGACTCTATGACGATCTCGGGTCTACAGACTAACCTGTACAAGTGTCACCTGAGAACTGCCATCTGACGTGAGGTATAATACCATCTGGGAGTTCTCGTCGAGTCCGTCCAGTGTACCCAGTCACCACTGAGCACCCGTACACCATCTCTGATGTCAAACACCAATGGGTATGGGATCATCCATCGCCCATCTCATGGGTCGAGAAGCGTATACGCTAGTCTACACTGGTATATCGATGCCCCGTCTCGATACACCCACGACTAGGGACCTTGAAGGATGTACTTATGGACTACCATGTCCCCACTAGTATGATCGGCATCATAGTCCAGGTAGTCAAGTACACATCCTAAGGGCTTTATCAACATGTAACTATAAGACAGTTTAAAGAGACTAGTGTACATGTTAAGATAAAGAGCAACCAGATAGCATACTATCATATCGAGCAAGAAAGTCATCTCTATATATGTCCAAGCATCCAATATAATATACATCATCTGTACAATACTGGCCTCTAGGGCATACATACAACTAACATGAAGGTGATCTTGTATACATAAGTATAATAATATAATAATATTGTGCCTATGTCAAAATATGGTACCCTGTCATCTGTGTCATATATGTGTGTGTGTGTGTGTTGTGTGTGTGTATATGCCATCCGACGTGTTTCCATCAACGACACATCAAATCATCATAAAATCCTGAGTGCCCATTATCGACACTCAAAATCATCATAAATCCCGTGTCCAGCACCGACATGTAAATGCTCATATCTCAAGAGCCGTCTCATCGGATCAGCCCTCATATCTCAGGCACCGTCTCATCAGATCGGTCCTCATATCGATCTGTCTCATATCACTCCGGTCGGTATCCTCCGGATATCCGCCGAGTCCAGTACTGTTACTGGTAGGTAGTGTTCCCCTGTCAGGCTTAATGCCTTTCTATACGGTCTTCTTGCCCCGGGATACTGTACCGGGTCCACCATATACCGCAGACGGTTACTCCTCACTTCTCGAATCGGGTAATCATCATATCTCAGCACCGAGAAATATCACGGTGGACGTCGAAATATCATATCAAGAGAAACCGCGTTTTTTAAAACTATCATAAGTTTTTAAAATAATATCTGCGGTTTCTCAAATCCAGAAATCTCATGAAAACAGAATCTCATAAAAGCATGGCAGTAATGAAATAATATGTACAGGCACAAAACAACACCGTAATGCACAGCAAGTGTGTTCATATGAACGTGTCGTGTAGAAAGGTAAAGAAAGTGCAATATCTACAATAATATGTGGTATTGTGTACAAATCAATAACTAAAATGCTAACAAGTTACAAGGTGATACGGTGACATAGCGAGTACTAATGTGTATGTGGCATGGCAATTACCGATGATGTGTGTGTGAGCTGGCAAGTAAGTGTACGTGCAACATGTGCATCATCGGTAATGGAGGATGTGTCCTAGCAGACGAACTATATATAAATATAAAGGTATGAACGCAGTATATACATATATCGTAAATGAAAATTATGCGAGCGTATGCACAAATAAGAAATCATAACGCGAGCGTAAACAGAATAAAAAAATCGTAAACACGAACTAATTAAAAATACACAACTACGTAGGAGCCATACATTTATAGTTTAAAATAGTACGAATTGTTGTTTTTAGAAAAATAGGGGGACTACGATATTTTTGAAAAAGATACAATTTAAAAAGTCGTAGCGTTCCCCTGAAGTTATCATTTTTAAAAGTGCTTAACGATTCGTTAGTTTTGAAAATAGGCATGGCTCCAAATATATCTTAATATCTACTTAAAGATTTTAATCAATATTTCTCAAATCGATATATATAAGTCTGCGATTCTTCCTCATCATATCACGTATGGTATAATCTATCGTACGATATCATCAATCAATAATACAGATCTATAGTTGCATACATCATCATCTCATATCATCATATGTTATATTGTATCATGTCATGCCATCTCATATCATATCATATAACATCACCTCATATCATCATATCAAAACTTATCGACTCGTGTCATCATATCAGATCATATCCCTTCATATCGTATCATAAATATTCTCATATATATATACATAAGTAGATATAGTTCATAGGTTAAGGAATAGTTATAGGGGTATAACTTTTATAAGTATACAACTATGGTATGGTACTTTAAAAAACTTATTAGCTAAGTATCGTATCTATCAATCTATATAAATACATATATATACCCTAGTTCTACGTTTACGGGGGGTGCTATACGCCATCAACCCGACTTCCCTCGTAGATATGCATCTATTCATATAACTTCGCCTTGCCGTAGCCGATTCCGACGGATGTCTTTCCCTCCATCATTGTCCTGAAATCCCACGCGCTTGTACTTACAAATCAAAGTATATTGTATCACATAAAAATCCAAATCGAAAACCGATGCAACGAGTGAAGCGCACATAAATTAGAACCTATGGTCAACGCATGATAAAATAACAAAATATTCTGTGACGTCGACGTACGAACGTAAAACGAACAAGTCACATCAAGAAAATCTAGGAACCAATTTTCAAATTTCGAAAAACATTGACTAAAATCAAGTAAAACAGCTCCAGATTTTTCTTAAGGTGCAATTAGTCTTTTTAGCATATATGGTAGGCCTAGTTATCTAGTGAGTGGGCTACAGACCAAAACCCAGACCCTAACTCGCAAGTCGACCCACAAATTGCAGTCAAAGTGAATATTTTGGCGGCCAAAATTTTGAGTTGGTGGCTCGGACTTCTACAGTGGCTTCCTACTAGTCTGCACATCAATCCCAACTTAATTTTCAGAGTCCCTGAGTAATACCAGATTCATTTGATCACCATAAGTCATAAAAAAACCGATATAAGAAAATTCTAAACTCATGTTTGAAACTTCTAAGCTCATTTGAACCGAGGACACAACCACTAATAGGCTAGTAAGCACTCTCTAAACCCCTACTACATCACTACCACAAGTTTTATCCACTAACACTCACCTTAGAATTTTCCAAGTTCATAAAACATAAACTTTTTAACTCTAAATGTAAAAACTAATCTAAATGTAGAGTTATTATCTCAAAAAGCAACTCAAGAAATTTCTAAGATGGCCAAAGTTGCTTAAAACCCCTATTTGATTATGCAATGTTGCTTAGATTGAAGTTGGGCACAATTTTAATGAAGGTTATGTGAGATTTTGTGGTGATTTTGAGGGTGTTTGTGGGGGTAGTAGTAAGGGTTTGGAGGAGGTTGAGGATGAAGAAGATGCAGGAGGAGAGGAAATGAGATGAAGGAAACAATATTGGTTGGAGGCAAACCATAACTCTCTCTCTCTCTCTCTCTTTCACACACACACACACACACACACACACTTACCTATGTGTCCCCTTGTCCCCCATTTTCTTTGTTTTCTTTTCTTTTCTTTACTATATTAAAACAAAACCATATAAAAAATGAAACCATGATATAAGATATGAACAAAATGTTACATGTCATGCACACAAGGCATGATTAACAAAAAAAATTGGTTTGATGCATAATTAATGAAATACTAATCATGTTTAACTTTAAACTTATATGTAAATAATTATATATTAATTTATGAAAAGTCCAAGTCAAATGAATGCTCTCATAAATGATAATTTATTTTAAATTCCAATTATTTTCCAAAATATAGATATACCATTCTACGAAAACTCAAATCAATATTTGTATAATATCCATGAAATTTATTATTTAAATTCAAAAATAATATTTTATATTTTCTGAAATGTTACAAAGATTTTTGAAATGGTCAAGGTACTTCCAAAAGAGTTCGTTAGGAAATTGGGAATATTGGTTGATTTCGTTTCGAATACGTGCCGTTTTATGATTATGGTAGAATTTCTTAAGGAAGATTTTAATAAATTCTCCCCATATAGAGATAGAAGTGTGTGAACGCTATACAACCACTTTTCTGCTAAGTCGCATAATGTGCGGAAGAAATTGGAGTTTTATTACGTTATCCAAGAGTTGGGTAGTGCATCATCAAGCAAACTTGCTTGAATTTGTTGATGAAGAGGTATGCATCTTCAGATTCAAACCCATGAAATTTGGGCAACATGTTGATGTATTAAAGTCGAATCTCAAAGTTGTCAACATTAGAAGGTGGGAGTGCAAAATAACTAGGAAGAGTGGCGCGGGTAAGGTAACACCACTCTTTAAGAGTGACATGTGGAGTGGGGGATGAAGTAGGTGAAAAAGAAGGTGTATGTGTAGGGTTGACTTTGGAGTCGGCTGGTAAGGAAAAAGAATGATCGACTTCAGGGTTGATGGGGAAATCGGTAAGGACTATGGAAAACACACTAGGAAGGTGTCGGGGTCCTGAGCCCAAACGGAAATACACTAAAAGGGTTTAGTGTAGTCAAAGCGTGCATATAAAAATGAGGGTAAAGAAGTGAAAATTAAGCATGCATAGAAAAATGATGGTAAAGAGGTGAAAATAAGAAGTTTAAGTACGGTGAAAGTGGTTGAAAAACGGAGGAGAAGTTTTTATAGATGTTTTTGAGTTTATACAAAACAAAGCGGAACTAGAGAGACACAACCACACAAAGATAAAAAAACAATCACACCTAGAAACTAATGTCTCCTAAGTCAACTAGACACCCCTAGACTTCCAAGATAGAGCGTCTATGATCGTCAAGCCTACCACACCCTACTGAAAGGTCAGGTTGGTGCAAGCGAGTGGACGGAGGTTATAGAACCTTTCGCTACAATCCTAATTAAATAACCCCCAACGCTTTTGAGACTTTCATCTTTGAACACCTTTCTTAGACACCCCGAAATAGCGTAAAATAAGGCGAGATTTTCCCTTGGCCCGTATTTTTCCTTATTGGGTTCGAATGTCCATAGGTATTTGGTTCTAATTGCTTTTAGTTAAGAGAGGTGAATGCTTATACTTTGTGATTTTATGGGCCTAGGACTGGTAACGAAATCCTTAACTAATATGAATTTGGTCATGCCCTTAAATCCATATTATGAGATGCAATTTAAACAAAAAAAATCTAAAATAACAAAAAAAATTATTTGGCGTCTTTGAGAGCAGAGAATCCTGCAGAAAATATAGTTTATTGGAGCTATGAGAGTAGAGGGGAGAGAGAAGAAGTGCTCACAAAAAGTTTGGCGTTAGAACCCCTACTTTGGGCGTGGATCCGCGGCCATTTGCCTAGGAGTGGCCGCAACATGGCGGCCAAAATTAGGCCAAATTGCCCAAATCTTTGGCACCGGTGTTCCGTACTCCTATGCTTATTTTCTAGCTCTTCAGAAAAATTTTGTGGTCACTCTTTTTCTCTCTATTAATCTGCACACTACACAAGACGCATCAAAAATAAAAAGTTTTTATGATTTTTATGGGCTTTACGGTTCAAGTGTATTCACAAGAAGAAAAGAAAAAATAACCGAAATAACAAAGTAACTAATCTAGCCTTTGTCCTGACAACGACGCCATTTGACTGATATGTATTTGTGTTCGCTATATGTTCCTAGATCGCAATTAAAACAGTGTCGCAATATAGCTAGTCGTGATGAGCATGGGGCGTCCATGGGGAAATGGCTAATCAACTACTTTGTTTTAGACGAGTTATGAGATTAATGAGAGTTTGGTATGATTATTGCTAACTAGGGTTTGAAAAACAGAACGAAGGCTTGATAAGGATTAGGGTTGAATAGTTTTAATGATATAACTCCATATAACGCCCTCTCTTGATCCCCAAAAATGAGCTGACTTGATTTCTAAGGCAAAGCTAGGCAGTGTGGATTAGGGAATGTAATAGAGATACTTGCGAGTCTAGGATAGGGCCTTCCATTTGCTAAGTTCTCAAGAACACCCCATCGATCCTTCCATTCTCTATCTTAAAACCTTAGCCTCCAAAGCAACAAATCTCCACTTACTCCTTAGGTCAATTCAACATGCTAGCTTAACAATGAGGTCTAGAGAGGAAGAGATGCCTAGATCGGGAGGTTGGAGTACGTTGAATTGGAGTTCAAATCAATAACCAAAAGAGGAGGATAATGAGGTCATTCCATCATTCCTATCCTCCCCTTTTCCCCCAAAAAAGGAAACTACTCACTCATTATTAAAAAGAAACAAATGAAAAGAAAGGTAGAAGAGAGAAATGATAACAAAAAAATAGATGAAATCTAGCTTTTGGGCTTATCAAAAAAGTATAGAGCTAACCCAAACATCATCGCTCATAAACAAGAAGAGAAGAGAAGAAAGAAGATCAATAAAATCTTCAAACTATCTAAACAAGAAAATCTCACAACTACTACAATGAAATTCTAAATTACAATAATAAAAGAAAAGAACAATAATAAAAATGCAATCTTTATTTCATAAAAGAAACTAGTTACAAAAGTTTAGATGGAAACTACAAACGAAGTATGAAAAAGGCTAATTTATCTAAATCCTAGGCTCCTTCTTCCTCCTTTGAGCTTTTTGGAGCTTTCAAAGAAGAAGATGAGAGTTTATACCTAATCCTTAACTACTTTCTATTTCTAGATCTAAACTAAGGTAAAAACTATATGATACAAATGAGTTGTAGATCCATTGTTTAAATAAAGGTCGAAGCACGAAACCCTAACCAGATTCTGGAGGCACTTGAAAAGACGAGGCTGCACCTGAAAGATGACCATGTTTGAAGCGGTTTTGACTGTGGAACCGCGGCCAAATGAGCTGCATTCGCCGCGGATCCACGACCAAAGTAAGGCTAGTGGGCCCCAAGTTGGGCCTATAGTCTTGTGACTTTAGGTGGGTCCTCTTTCTACTCTTCAATTTATTTTTCAACACATTACTTTGACAGCACTCTAGGCCCATTGACTTTGACCTTGACTTCGTCTGATTTCTGTCGATTTAAGCTCAAAAGTTCGTCTTTTGCTCCATTACCTATGACTTGGACTTTTGTAGCAGACTTGGATCAACATCAGTATTTATTTATAAAAAGATTAATAATGAGCGGTATAAAAATGCAACGAAACATGATGAACACCCAAAAAAATCCGGAATGAACCTCTTCCATTACTTGTTTCGCCTCACATGTAGACAGGAATCGTAATAGGAGCTCATCGAAAGCTCGACGATATAGTGTACCGTAAAAAAATACACATATCGTAGTATCTGTTTCCTTAGGCAAATTGAGCTGATTTGTCCTCAGGTAATACGTCATTTTGTAAGAAGTCTAGAAATGGCTATCGCCGGTCAGGTTTTTCTGTGGCCTCTTCGTTATTTTTGAGGTTTAAAGTTTGTGCGAGTGCCCTTTTATCATCGAGGAGCACAAGACACATGCTTAAATGGTTTCACACCGTGACTTGTATTTTGCTTAGGGTAGGATCAGCCAATTCTTTAGCCAGCTTTGCTAACGCATTAACTTTCCTATTTTTTCGTGACGTTCTCTAACCTGAAGACAAGAATTTGTAAGAGAAGTCTCCTAACTTGCTTGCAATATTTAGTTAATGCATGCTTATATATTTTGAAGGTTCCCAGGACCTGTCTGACTATTAATTAGGAATCTCCGTAGATATTAAGATTTTGTATTCCTATTTGAATAGCAAGTTCCAAACCAAGAATAAGGGATTCGTATTCAGCTTTATTATTCGTTTTGGGTTCAATCATTGAAAAGGCTTGTCTAATGAAGCCCCCGGATGGGGTAATAAACACTAGACCGAGCCCAACTTTGACGCTCGGAATATTATCTTGTACTCCGTTACAAGCAACGATGCCCCGTCAAAGTATAATTCCTACGAAGATTCATTTCTACCATTAGAAGGATATCTTCTCCGGGTAATGCATAAATCGAGGGTGAACCATCCAGCACAGGGTGTGCAGCCAAGAAGTCTGCAAGTGCTTAACCATTAATGGCTCTCTGAGGTATGTATTGAATATCGAATTGGAGTAATATTAATGCCCATTTAGCAATTTTTCCAACCAACATTGTTAACTGTTGGAGTTAAAATCCTAACTCCCGAAAGATTTTCAAAATACTTATACAAAAGTATTTAAACAAATACATCTCCAATGATAAAAAACTTGATCATATCAAAGAAGCCTAAAATAAAAAGCTAAAGGCTTGTTCATCACAAGAGGGACCCTTGCCTTCGGTGGTCCCCTTGATACAACTTGTAAAAAAGTTGTTTTCGGCATCCCTTATCAGGATGCCCCTCCCGATACCGAGAGGCCCCTAAATGAGGATGTCCCAACACAAAGCAGTATCGGGAACTCTTCACTAGAATAGGCTTTGACTTATTCTTAAGGAGATAGTGAAGAGATTTACATACCCTGTTTCCTTGATATCCATGGAGTAGTTGCACACTACTCCCCACTCACAAAGGGGTATAAACCCCCCTTGTAAGCTACTGATCAGAGGATCGAATCTTTTGTGCTTTTATCAAAGTTCTTAGAAGAAACAACATAGGAGGAGGTGGACGAAAAAGAAGAAGGAAAAGAACAAGAAGGTGAGATATAGGAATGGGATACCCCCATTCTTTCACTTTTCTAATCTCTCTGTCCATTCTCTCCATTTCTCTCTGATCAGAGAGAGGATCGTGAAAACATATACAAGTTTTCAGCTTCAACAAAGGGTTTTGGAAGCCATGAGCATAGCTTCCTTCAAGAAGAAAACGACTTAGAACACAAACGTGTTCTTGGCCAATATGAACTGAACTGAGAACATGGGCCACCCTATGTTTTGCATATTTCTTAAATAGGCCACCCTATTTCTTAACATATAGAACAGAAATAGATATAGCTATTTCTAGAAGGACATGGATCAAAACCCCATGTATTTCTTATTCAGATATAAATGAATAGAATATTTTCTATTCATTTAGGAATACAAAAATGTGTCTCTGAAAATATATACGAATAGGAAAATCAAATTCATTTCTAAGAAATCAAAAAATAGTCTTAAAGAAATCTATGAATAGAGAAAAAACCTATTCATAGGACATGAAAATCAGGTCCTCTGATACGTGAATAAGAAAACCTTACTCACTTTCCAGACATAGAAATAAGTCTATAAAAAATAAGTACGAATGGAATACTCCATTTATATCCTGAGACAAAAAAAACTATGTTTCCAGGACCTTCATGAATAGGAAAGCCATATTCTTAACTTTCCTGTGAATAGGAACACCCTATTCATCTCTCAGTGTAACATTTCAGAAAAATATAAAATATTATTTTTGGAATTTAATATTAAAATAATATTTTTCCCTAAAACTGCCGATTTGCGAAATTGGGGTTTTCGAAAAAGAGTATAAATATATACCAATAATTATGAAATAATTAGGAATTAAAATGATTTATTCATTTAAAAATATATTTCAAGGATTTGGAATTTTTAAGATTTATTATATGCAGTTTGAATGAAAACACGATTAGTGCACTGCTAATCGCGATTAGGCCAAATCCGTGTTTTTACAGTTTTTCATGACTAGTGCACCATGTCGTGTTGCATTTGGTCACATGTTGCTGCATTTGTGTTGTTTTGTGGGTATTATTGTGATTTGGTTTTAAAAGAGGAAAAAAAAAAAAGAAAAGAGAAATGGCAAAAAGGGTAATTAGTGAGAGAATGAGTGAGAATAAGAGAGGGGGAGAGAGAGAGAGGGGGCTGCCACATTCATCTCCCTCCACCATTTTTACATCTTTTCTTCTCCTCCTTCAACCTCATCTCCATCCACCTTCACCCCAACAAATCATCTCCAAATCTCCATCAAAACCCTAAAGCCCTTTCATTAAAAGTGATCCCCTCTTCACCCTCTACACAATGGACCAAGCAAAGTAGGATTTTGACAACATTGGGGAGCTAGGGTTTTTATTGGGTTGCCCAAGTGAGGTATAAATTCTTCCATCTAGCTTAATTTAAAGTCTAATAGCACCTTATAGTAGTTTAGAGTTAAATTGGTTTTGATTATTGTGGTTTGAAAATTTCTAGAGAAGGATTAGGGTTTGAATTGAATCCTAGGGTATAATTAAGGTTAGTAGTGACCTTAAACCCCCTTCAAGATACAATATTGGACCCAAAACCTGAGACTTAACCCTAATTTAAAACTTTGAAATTCTGCCGATACGGGAAATTATGGAAATTGTGGTAGTATATTGGAATCTGGAGTGACTCGGGGACCTGAAAAATTATTTAGCGAAGACTGAGAGTTGTGCAAGCACCTAGGAAGCTACCACAGAGACCCGAGCTCCAACCCCTAAGCTAAGTCCATAAATTTATTCATTTTGGGCACAATTTACGGCCAGAGTAGGGGCAAATCGGTCATTTTTTGTTCTGTGGCTCCTTTATCAGTAAAATAGACCCTCCATATATGCAGAATTGGCTAATTTGACTTAGGATAAAATCTGGAGCATGTTTTCTAAGTTTCTGAAGTCGTTTTGCGGCTTTCTATGAGTTTAGTTTTGGTATTTGATATTGTTTTTCCGTCGTGTGGCGTTTGAACGCCAACGACTAGGGTTTTGGTCGTGTTTTGTACACGAGGCTATAGGTTTTGATCTATAGGCGAAACGTGTGCTGTTTTGGTTTTCCGACTTGGTTTTAATATGCGTTTGCGATTGTGTATTGGTTGTAGGTACCCCATGTAGACTTCGAGATGACGAGGATGAGCGTGGCATCATCGACTCAACCAAGCGAAGCTCAAGGTGAGTAGATTATATCTACGGGGGAAGTCGGGTGGATGGCGTATAGCACCCTCGCAAAGTTGTGAGAAACGATGTGATGTGATATATATATACTTTTACATGTTAGTATGTGATATGAACCTTAGCAAGAAAAGCATTAGGAGATTAGGGGTTGGTGTAGGCGAGAATTGAAGAAAGGACCGTAGTCGATTTCTTAGTCAAGAAACCCTAGAGTAAAGATTTGCATACACGCACATACACATACTCGCATACATTGACTTCCTTGTGCGTATTGGGGACATATATATATATATATATATATGTATGTATGTATGTATATATGTATGTATGTATGTATGTAAGTATGTATGTATTCATACGCTTGGATGATGAGAATGTTATATGATACTTTGGAATGAGTCGATCTGATCGGGCATGATGCCGTGAGATATTTAATATATGACCGAGTTATGTCATGATGTTATAGCGGATCGTTGGACGACGATACCATGCGGATGATGATATATATATGATAGTTGACATATGATTGAGATATGAGATATATATGATAGTTGACATATGATTGAGATATGAGATAAGATATGTTATGATATTTATAAGGATCGCTTGGGCGATGTATAGTTCTATATGATAATATGTGTGGATGATATCGAATTGTAGGAGACTTTAGATCAGCAGCCAGAGCATGATATTGCTGATGATATTAGTAGTGTACCAGACTTAGATCAGTACCCCCTGCTCATGATATGTGATGATGTGGATACCAGATGAATAATGAGATATATGTGATATTTGACTCGTACCCAGATTTGGGCTGCCATACGATAGATTTACCGTACGAGATATAGTTATGAGGATAGATCCGCACTCTTGACTCGAGAATGTCATATTATTTATTGTATCGTACGTGATACTATTGAGGCGAGATCATCGACTACTAGATATATATATATAGATCGACCCAGACTTAGGTTGATTCCCTTACCCTTTTGATTGGGTTCGAGTCATACTCATTTTCAAAAGTGGAGAATCGTGAGTATTTTTATATACCAAACTGTATGACTCGTATATTGGGTAGGTATATTTTTCAGTATTGCTGTTACTACATCACTTTCTGTATATTCATGATGTTTCATCGCATTGCATGTTTGTACATATGTTATCTGTAATTATCATGAAACCCTGCTGTCAGGACACCAGCACCATTACCGATGATGCGTATGTTCCACGTACACCTGTTTGCCGGCTCACACACATCATCATCGGTAATTGCCATGTCACGTACACTTGAGAAAATACTATTCATTAACATAGCTTGCTAGTTGATAGTTGCAATATGTTATAGCTTTCATATGCTAGTTTGACTATTGCACTCATTGCATGATATTAGATGCATTCATATATTCATTGGTTATGCGGTATTTTGGGCTTTATGCCGATATTCATTGTTTACTTTTGATTTTTGAATTTCGAATTTTCATGAGATTTCGGGATTTGGGGGGAAACCGCAAGAATATATATAAATTTCTCTCTCTCTCTTTAAAATGCAAGTTGCGGTTTTCTCGTGATGTATGAGTCGTCCACCATGAGTTTTCATGATAGCTGTTGGATTTCGAGACCCGTTTCGAGGAGTAGTATGAACCGTCTCGGGTACATGGTGGACCCGGTATGGTACCCCGGGGCGAGAGTGATTTCATAGAGGATGATGAGCCCGGCAGGGGCAGACTGCCTACCGGTGATTATTTGGCGCGGCGGATATATGGAGGATACCGTCCGTGGTCGTGTGATTTGATGATATGGGCTGATCCGGACTGACGGAGCCCTAGATATTGAGATATTGGGATTTGTGACACTGAGATATTGGGATTTGAGACACTGAGATTTTTAGATTTGAGATATTGAGATACTGAGATTTATGTTTGGTGTCGATACTTGACACTGATTTCTCTGTTGATTTCATGATATATTCTGTTTCCATTCGTCATGCATTCATGCATCATATATCTGATATGTTACTATCTGAGGTACTGACACGAGCATGTAGTATTACACTTATAGATAGATGGACCAGGATATTTATTTGAGGATATTACTTGATATGACCTAGGATAGCGTCATGCATGCGAATTCTACTCGTAGATCTTTTCTACTCATGAGTTGGCAACTCACCCCCGTTGTGGCACAGTTTTTTGCAGGTTTTGCCGCACAGGTTTCTTTGCGGTTTTGCAGGCACACTGTCCCTTCCGGGTGATTGCTTTAGTAGGTGGGTTCTTTTGCATCAGGACCACCATTGTATATTTGTTATTTCAGTTGTATCTAGTAAAACTCCATCAACCAAACTTGTATATTTGATAGAGATAGATGACCAGTGTAAATTCTTTCGACCTTAGAGTCGCACGCTGTATTATTATGATTTTCCTCTGGTTTTCTTGATGATGTTGGATTTTTATCCTGAGTTGATCCTCGCCTTTCGGCGTTGTATATTATATTGCATTGTGTGGTTTTTTCCGCCGGTTGGCGAAGAGCTAGCTCCCGCTTGGAGATGCCTTTATTCATTTTATATGCTTTATCAGGTTTGTACCCGTTTGGGGTCGGTTTTTACCAAGGAAACTCTGCCGAAATTTTCAGAAAAGACTTGACATTTTAAAAATGCATACTTCGGCTTATGTCATTAAATTTCTTGCTTTAAAATTGGTTTTTCTTTCAATCTACTGCTTTACTTGGTTTGGATTTCTGGGTTTTGGCTTACTTAGATTACATACGCCTCGAGACGTTTCGTAGTTTAAGTTCCGGTCATGTTCCGTACTTTTCGGGTCGTGACAAAGTTGGTATCAGAACGTTAGGTTTTACCTCCTCCCTATATATGTCCAAGCATCCACTACAATATACATCTCATATACAGTAATGGCCTCTACGGCATACATATAACTAACAATCTCCCACTTGCACTAGGGCCATCTAATAACAGTAGTTGTAGTATCTCATACTCAACCATCCCATAAAAGTCTCTCTCTGGGAAAAGGCCTTTGTGAGTGGATCCGCCTTGTCGTCCTTTGAGTCTACTCTCCTAACCTCGATCCCCTGGAGATCAACCTTCTCCATGATTAGGTGATACCGCCTTAGAATATGTATGGATCACTGATGGGATGGGCGTTTCTAGGTATAAGCCATAATTCCATTGTCACACAATGGTAGGAACGAAGTTCATCTCATGAACTAATATACACCCAGACTGCCTCTTTGGTAGCATTTTTAGTAGCGATGTATCCAGCCTTTATCGTCTAGTATGCCACGGTATCCAGCTTAGAACTTTTCCAACATACCATCCCTCCACTGAGGGTAAAGACAATGCCTGTGACTGACATTCAGTCGACCTTATCACTCTGGAAGCTTTCCAGAGATTCTTCTCAGGATCGATTGATACCATCTCACTACACCTAGTGAGAATCCTAATATCTAGTTAGATCTATCTCATTGATCCAAAACCCAGGATTTAGGAGGTATCACCTTGATCCTATATGGAGAATCCATGTGATAAGAGGAGATTGGCCGAGTGTAGCATTGGAAACTCCTTCCCTATCAAGAGTATGTCATCCTACATACAGTACGAGGATTACCACCATACTCCCTACTACCTTTTTGTATATACAAGGTTCATCTACCATTTTGATGAAGTCAAACTCTTTGACTACCACATCAAAACAGATGTTCTAACTCCGCGATGCCTACTTTAACCTGTAAAGCAACTTTCACACGTTTCCGCTGCTCCCACTGTCTACGGAGCCCTCTGGCTGTGTACTTATAGATGCTTTCTTCTAAATCACTATTTAGAATAGCAGTCATAACACCTAACCGCCAGATATTATAGTTATGGTATGCAGCAGTGGCAGGTAGGATCCGGATGGACTTAAGCATAGCTACCAGAGAAAAAGTTTCATCTTAAACCACACCTGGTCGATGACGAGAACCTTTTACAACAAGTCTAGCTTTGAAAGTCTCAACTTTTCCATCCACACCAAGTAATCTTCTCAAGATATACTTGCTTCTGATGGGGATTTAACCCTTCAGATAAAGCAACCAATGTCCATACTTTGTTTGTGTATATGGATTCCATCTCAGATCGCTTAGCATCCTTCCATTCTTACAGAGTCCCCACTCTTGATGGCCTGCTAGAAACTAGTTGGGTAATCATCTCACGATGCAATTCTCGCTCCCACTATCATAGAGAAACTGAAGTATCTCACAGGTGGATGAGGAACCCTACCAGATTGGTGGAGAGGCTGAGGTTCGTTGGGAGCTACTAAATCCTCCGGTTTTACCAAATCATCAGCTGCAATTTGTATAGCTGGAACTCCTTCCAGTTCTACCTCATGACCACAAATTTCTTCCAAAATAAATTCCTTTTCTAAAAAGGTGGCATTCCGAGAAATAAAACACCTTTGTTCCTCGGTGTGGTAGAAGATATTCCCTTGGGAATGTTTGGAATATCCAACAAACTTCTACAGAACCGACCTTGTCTAGAGCTTGTCCGGATTTTTCTTTTAGACATAGGCCGGACAACCCCAAATCTTAACTTGCTTAAGAGATGGGCTCTTCCCATACCATATCACATATGGAGTGGTAGGCACCTGATTTGGTTGGAACGCTATTCAATAGGCATGCAGTTTCACAAGTGCATAACCCCAAAAGGAAATAGGCAACTCAGTAGTACTCATCATAGAGCATACCATATCTCATAGGGTGCAATTGCTCCGCCCCTATGTACCGACTTGCTGTGGTGTATACGGAGGAGTAATGCTGAGAGGGAATCTCATTCTCCTTTAGAATAGCCCAGAAACTCCGTGCTCAAGTATTATCCTCCCTGATCTCATCAAAGGACATAATACTTATACCCGTTTTGGTTCTCTACTTCTAACTTACATTCCTTGAATATCTCAAAAGCTTCAGACTTGTATTTCAACAGGAACATATGTCCGAATCCTGAGAGATCATCAGTGAATGTAATGAAGTATAAAGAACCGGTCCGAGCATGTGTAGACAGGGGACTTACATCATCATCTATCAATACCAAGAGTTCACTAACTCTTTCTCTATTTCTAATAAACAGAGCTATGGTCATCTTATCTTTGTGACATGACTGTCAAGTTTCATAAGATGTAAATTCAAATTGATTTAAATATGCATCTAAATGTAACTTAGCTAGTCGGGTCGCATTGATATGACCTAGTCTACAATGCCTGAAGAAGGATTCGTTCATTTCTGAACTCTTCCTCTTGTGCGTGTTCTATACGTTAAGAACCGTGTCTTGATTTAGAACGTATATGCTTTTAGATAACGTGCCTGAACCGATCAACTCTTGATATAAGAAATATTCAAAACATTATCCAACAATACAAAATTATATCCTTCTTTACTAAATAAAGAGACTGATATGATGTTGTATATCAGGTTCGGTATCTAATAACTTTTGTTCAGAATCAATGTAATACAGGGTGATAACTGCCAACATCTTGGCTGCAACAATTGCACCGTTTCCAACTCTTGAAACTTATCACTCGTTCTCAGTTCTCTACCTATCTGTAGCCCATGTAACAGATTATATATTTGGGATCGTGATCCGGTATCTCATACCCAGGACGTAGAGGATACTGAGAAACAGTTCTTTGTAATGAACATACCCGAAGAAGATGCATTATCATGCACTTTCTTCGTTTGGGCGACATGGGAATCCTGGTAATCCCCTATTTCTTACTCGGTCTTATAACAATTATAAGTTGGAGCGGGACCAACGTTCCTCGGCTCAGTATAACAAGCGGGTTTGGTCAATACATCCATATTATTATCTTGATTAAGGCGTGACATGGTCGATACCTGGAGAGAGAGAGAGAAGAAAACACTCTGCGTGCGCTTTTGCAAGATCAGACTGGTTATTATTTTATCTAATTAGGATGGCTTCCACTGTTTTTGTCAAATCTTCCTTCGAACCCTAAAAGGAAAGACTAGCCGTGATTAATTACACCCTACAATTTCGCCAATCTTTCAGCCATGCCAGTGTCGATACTTTGAGAGAGGTTCCCCGTTCTTTCCCACGGACCTAATTAAAATAAATCTCATTTTCCCAGAGGTGTAACCCCGTTGACACCTTTCTAGACACCTACTTGATCGGCTAATTTTCCTGTGTAAAACTCTCCCGGGAGTAACTCTTACTCGCAGTGGGTATCAGGATCCAACTATCTCATAGAAGGTATGCAATGCAAATTTCAACATTTGAAATTCCCGATAATATTTTTCCCCTAACGATCTATGACCTTGACAAGGTCAACAAACCATAGACCGCAATTCAAGTTCAACCTGTCATTTCTTGAATGAAATAAACCCACCCGTACGACCCTTGACAAGGTCAACAAGGCCGTACGACTACCCTAATCCAATTTGCATCATATGCATAAGCAGATAAGCACTAATTAGCTACCGCACACTACGTCTTGACAAGGTCAACAAGCATAGCATGAATACTAAATACTACCTATTTGAAATGACGGAGGGCTACGACAGGTTTTTGCGAAAACCTTTTGTGTAATGAACTTGATATCGTTGTAGAATCGAGTGAATTTTGAAAAGGAGTGTTTTTGAGGCTTTCTTAGTTTTTCTAAAGAGGTCACTCCCGGTGGAGGGATCTCGGCTCTTTCCTCATCGAATAAGGTGCGGGATATATCACATATATCACTATGCAAAGAAAAACTCCAAAAGCAATTAAAAGACAAACCGAGTGTTGTAGCATCTGCCAGTTTTGCTAAAGAGGTCACTCCCGGTGAAGGGATCTCGGCTCTTTGTTCACACCATAATATTGTATTATTATATTCCCCATTCTTATTCTTTTTATAAATAAACAGGTGCTTTTGACGCATGTCTGCTACATATTACAGGTTACTGGTTCTTGGAGCGAAAACAGTGAAAACGATGAAAAGATGATGCAAAAGTGGACTTTGACCAACAAACAGAAGACTCTTGATCAAGCCTACATCAAAAATAAAATTCACAAAGTACAAGGCAATACAAGGTCCAAGATTACAAAGCGAACGGTTAAAAGTCCACCGCAATTATTCACTGGATATCTGGAAGAAATAGAAAAGCCAAATTGAATAAAGATCCAAAGAAATAAAAAGCCCAAGAAGCCCAGAATCAGTTCCAAAATTTCCAGACATAAAATTTTACCAAAACTTGGAAGTCTACTTTGACTAGGTCTTCCTAAGGATATTTTGGTAAATGTAGACATGCGAATCAATTGTAACCTAGGGTTTCTATCTCCTATAAATAGAAGCCCAAATCATTGTATTCTTTTCATGCCTCCCTTCATTAATAAATTTCAGTATTCTTTTGGAGAGCATCATTTTTTGTAAGTTCTTTATTTTCTGCCCTAGGTTAATTTTCTATTCTTACCCTAGATAAATTTAATTCCTTGCCCTAATTAATCTTTTATTCTCTGTCCTAGATAAATGTATTTTAATTCCCTAATGAGTGAGTAGTCTCCTCGCTTGTTAGGGTTAGATCGGGGGAAGGTTTGAGAGACGAAGATCTCTCATCCCCTTTCTTGCCCATCATATATTTTCATAGGACTCTATGCATACATGCACATACCGCTCCCTACGGTACCCTATCCCTCGAGGTAGCGGTGATACCGTAGTATAAAGGCCCGGTTGTGATGTTTTCCATGGAGGTTAGGGTAAGGATTGATAAAGGAAGGACAAGAAACTAGAGGAAGAAAACATCTTCCCGATGATTCTAATCCCTTTTATTAATAATTACCATAACACCTAATTAGATCTTCATATGGGTATAGAAAGCGGTGAGATTTATAGACTTTCCAAACTTAACCTAGACCTAACCCTAGCAAGACTTAGATATAGATTAATTAGGTTTTTAGATTTAATAATCAATCCGAAGACCCTTCGGAATTAACTCGTTAGCGCAATTAGGAGATTCACAACATCCCTGTGGACCGACCCGTACTCACCGGCTAGCTTCATGCGACGCCGTTCTTGATTGCGGTTATAGATAGTTTTTGATGTTCAATCAAATGGCGTCGTTGCCGGGGATGGCGTGTTATTTCCTTTTTGCAATTTCGGGTTAATCTTAATAAATAAAAAATTCATAAAAATCTGAAAAATCAAAAAAAATATATAAAAATATATCATTTGTTATTTTTGGAAAGTGTATTCTTGTGAGAATTTTTGCAGGATTTACAAAGAAATTCGGATCTGGAAATCTACAGAGATGAAAACAACAAATATCAAATCCGAACAAACAGAGGAATATCATAATAGACAACAGAAAAAATTTGGAGGACTGAGTCAACAAGAAGAATCGCGGTGATCTGGTCTCAAGTTTGCAACATCTGAGTTCATGAAAATTTATCTCTCAAGTTTTGTTTTGTTTTTCAGTTGACAGAGGCTACAACATTCAGAGTCTTGCTGTTGGTCCAGCTGAGAAAGAATTTATCTAGAGGATTACTACTTTTGTTCCGGAACTGATGAATCTGTTGGCAAGCTAGTCCAGCAACTGTACAAGCTTATCGACATTCATGAGGTTCATGATTTGACCCACATGCCTTTTGCTGCAAGAGAGCTGATGCTCACCAAAGTTGCTGTCAATACTTACGCTCGGAGGGACATCCTAGATATTGCTGACATATTCCAGGCAAAAGCTATTGATGTATCTGATCATACAATCACTTTTCAGGTTGAATTTTCGAAACTTGAGATTCCTTTTGATTAAATTCAGTTCCTCCGACCAAAATTCAGCGACCAACACGCGTCGGAACCGCCGCGCTAGCCCCCTTGCGGTCGCGGAACCGCCGCGGCCTGATCGATTCAGGGCTTGGAAAAAAGGCAGAAGCGCGACAAAAAAAAAAAAAAAAAAAAAAACAGTTCTGCCACTGAAAATTTCTGTGAGTTTTCTCTCTCCTCCTCTGCAAATCTTGATATATCTTCTGTAAATTTGCCTGCAGGATTTCTTTACGCTCAAAAATATTTTCCCTTCCAAATAACGATCTTGTGCAGGATTTTTGCGTCCCGCTTAAAATAAAATTGATTGCAAGCAATATTTTGCTGTTGCATATCTTTTCTCTAAAATCTTTTTTTTGTTGCATATCTTTTCTTGAATATCTCTTTGCAACATTTTTTTCTAAATAAATATTCTTTGTGATATGCTTAAAATAATAATTGATTGCAAGTGATCTTTTCTGATTTGCATGTCCTTAATCTTTTTGCTAAATTTTTTTTTCCAAATAAAGAGCAAATAAAGAGAAAAAGAAAAAAGGAAATTGTTTTAAAAGACTTGCAAGATTTTTTTAAAAAAAAGACTTGCAAAATTTTTTTAGGAGAAGGCCAGGTTGTGGCTCAGCTCGTGGATAGCCAGGAAGAGGTTGTGGCTCAGAAAGGAGCCGAAGAAGTATGAAACTGTTAAAATCTTTAGCCAGGATGCATCGTGGAGGTAGGCTGAGGTCCAGAGCTGGAGAAGGACAACAATAGTGATCTGCAACCATATGAGAATGTGTAATTAGTGTTGGGAATGTTTAATTAAGGATTGATATCAAGGGGCAATATATTGTGGAGGTTAATATACACATTAAAAATGCAAAAAGGTTTAAAACTGAGCAATCTCAAATATGTAGTCATAATATTAATGATACTATCAATGTGGATTTTTTGCCGCAAATAAATCCTTGCACCACCCAACCTTCTTTCTTTTCCCCTTTCTTCTATCATGGGTACCCCACATCATAAATCACTTGCCGAACTTTGGTATCCCGAACCTAATTTTGCGTCGTACGTCAATTTGTTCGGTCAATTTAAAGACCATCCTTCCATACCTAAAAAATATTTGAAAGATCAAATAGAGGCGTCTAGGAGAAACAGTTTGACTTTTCAACCCACTTTGTGTCAACCAAGTCAACCTTTACCACCTCCATATGTTGACACCACTTTTTCGAGTCATTCTGTCACTCCTAAGCCGATGTCCATTGCTGAGCATATTGCTCAATCCCGCAGCCGAACTTTCACCCTCTCCACTCATCTAGCTCTAGGGATCCACACGACTATTCACCTTGTTATCCACATGTTGACCCTACCCCTGTCCAATCACCCACTTCCTACCAGTCCTACTCGACTTTCCCACCGTCACTAGACATTGATTCTACACAGCCATTAGGGAGTTTCACATATCCAAACAATTTCGAATCTTTTTCCGAAACCCCCTTACCACACAAGTCTAGTTTGGAAGAGGCGTTGGAGGCGTATATCGCAGCAAAAAACAAAATGGTTAGGAATGTGGAAGCGTCCGTGGCCGCCCATATGCAACCTAATGAACCGGTAGCTAGTCTCCAACTAGCTCCAAATTTTTCAATGTATGAGGAGACGGTTGGACAGAATGATAATGTGAGAGGATTTCCAAATCAAACCTACCCATACCCAATTGAATCCAAAAACTCCAATTTTCAAACATGTGTCCAAAATGATGAGTTGAGCGAATTTGTAGTGTTTGATTTGCCAGATTATGAGGAACCCCTTTCGAGTGAAACCGCACCTAATCCGTTTGACCTTTACACCTCCACTCTAGAACCTAAATTGATAAACATCCATGCTTTTGAGGAGGTGTCTCAAGAAATTGATTTTCACTTAATTGAGGATATAGACGCCGGGAATATTTCGGATGATGAACCTGTCGATTTAATTGAAATTTTATGTTCAAATCATCATCCTGAGTTATTAAATGTTTCTCCCGAATCTCACATGCGTCTTGATTTTGATGATAATGGCATGGATGAGTTAAATATTGAGGATAGTATTGAAGAGAGTCTTGAGGATAATATTAAGGTTGAATCATTTTTGTTTGATGTGTCTGATTTTCCAATTCATCCTCCTGAACCTTTGACTGTTATATCACCCTCCCTCCTTCCCATCATTTCGACCCCGCTTGAAGACTGTGAGCTTGAAACCTTTTCCTTTGAATCTGACACAATTCTCACAGACGATAACACCTACGAGTGTTTCACTTTTTCGGACGATGTTGATGACTCACCGCCCGAATTTGAGTCCTTTACATTTTCAGATGAGCCATCAGACTCGGTTGATTATAATAGTTTCGAACCATTAATGGAATCTTTCAAGTTCGAAACAGTTTATTACGGTGAGAATGAGACTATCCCTACTTTACTCCCTATCGTCTTTCCCATTGTTCCGACCGAACAAGAGACCGTTACGCTTTCATTTCCTATACCAAGTTCGGCGTACCCATGTTTTCTTGCGAATCTTGAGGGATTTGACCCCATTGCACACCGAGTAGATAGGTTAGCGCAATCGCTTATAACATATCGGTCATCACATATTACGCTAATTTATTCACTCAATTTACAACCACAAGATCGTACTCCATGTCCTTCCTCTTTTCGCCATTCTTCTCCCCTACCGAGACCATATTCTACCATTCTTCTTTCCATACGGTCTCGCGTGCTTCTCATTTTCTTGTACCAACTATACCATTTCCATGATAAGATTTTTGAATGGTTGGTGCTAACCTTTGGCTTGTGTAAGGCCAAGCTTAAGTTTGGGGAGGACCTTTGTATATATGTACATATTTTTTGTTTTATTTTTATAAAAAAATAAATAAATAAAATTCAAAACATTAAAAAAAAAAATTATAAATAAATAAACAGGGGAATATCGGCATTTTGACCCTCTTGGTTTATCATAACAGTGAGGACACTGTCAAGTTCAAGTTTGGGGGTATGCTCGGTACGTCTTCTTCCTTCGCATTCATTTGTATATATTTTTGCATTTGCATATTTATTTGAAAACCCATAAAAATTTGAAAAATTATAAAAATTATTGTATTCAATATTGGCTAATTAACTCGAGTTTGATAAATAGGTTAACTGGCTAGGAACAACTAGATCTTAGACTTAGTGAATTAAAAACCCTAAAGATAACCTTCCTTAAAGTTTAACGGTAGAAAGTATATGCCCTGTAGTTTATTTAGAAATAGGAAAATTTTAGGTTGACTTCTTGGGCTAAGTCGAAACAAGGGAAGAGTATTGATCTTATTAGAGTATAAGTTTAAAAAATAATTCCTAGCTTAAGTCTAGATTCTGAAAATGTATACCCTACAATTTGCACAATCACGCACCTTAAAACTTGGAATAGTAGAAGAGACCTTGAAATGCTCTTGTTTAAAGTCCTTAGTGCAATGAAAATGAAAAAATATATATATATATAAGTGTGAATGAAGAATAAAAAAAAATGGACACTGGTTTTTGTGATTACTTAAGGCGGCAAAAATAGAAAAATATTTAGCGAGGGTGCTTCATCACCTAGTGCCTTAGACCAACTGGTTTGGGAGTCACTGCTAAAAGCCTTGGGTGTTACAAGACTAGGAACTACGCTTTAATGTGCAAACACATCTTGTAATCGGTTGTTGGTACCTCAAGAAGTATTAACAGTCGCATGAAGGATGTGTAAGCAAAAATTCAATTAAAAATTCACCTACTAATAAGTGCTTTGGACAATGAACGAGAGTACGATTGCTTGATTTGAATTTCCAAGTGTAGGGGTGATCTATACACACACGTAGGGATATGTGATTGGAGTTTAGCTGAGAGAAAGGAGTGAAGAATAGAACTTGTATTTTTAGTAGAGTTGTTAGAAATTTCTAAGTGGAGATGGAACCCTAGAAGGAAAACTTAAGAAATGCCGAAAGCTAAGTAAGTCTGCATAACATATATAATCTTAAGTTAAATGATGAGGAAGTGTGAAGAATATGGGTGGATAATTTACGGGTCGACGATAATAGAATTCTTTGTTAGAAAACCTAATTGGAGAACAAAAGTCGAAAAGCTGAATTGATAGGATTTTGTGGGTAGTATCCGCTGAAAAACCTCAGGAGACAACACTCCTCCTACTAGGGACACCTAGAGGTTTAACGGCTTGTTGCACGTGCTCAGTGCAATCGTGTTTCCCTACGAAAGTGTGGTTAGGATTTTAGTGAATAAAAATAAGTTTGCTCGAGGACGAGCAAAAGATAAGTTTGGGGGTATTTATTCACACCATAATATTGTATTATTATATTCCCCATTCTTATTCTTTTTATAAATAAACAGGTGCTTTTGACGCATGTCTGCTACATATTACAGGTTACTGGTTCTTGGAGCAAAAACAGTGAAAACGATGAAAAGACGATGCAAAAGTGGACTTTGACCAACAAACAGAAGACACTTGATCAAGCCTACATCAAAAATAAAATTCACAAAGTACAAGGCAATGCAAGGTCCAAGATTACAAAGCGAACGGTTAAAAGTCCACCGCAATTATTCACTGGATATCTGGAAGAAATAGAAAAGCCAAATTGAATAAAGATCCAAAGAAATAAAAAGCCCAAGAAGCCCAGAATCAGTTCCAAAATTTCCAGACATAAAATTTTACCAAAACTTGGAAGTCTACTTTGACTAGGTCATCCTAAGGATATTTTGGTAAATGTAGACATGCGAATCAATTGTAACCTAGGGTTTCTATCTCCTATAAATAGAAGCCCAAATCATTGTATTCTTTTCATGCCTCCCTTCATTAATAAATTTCAGTATTCTTTTGGAGAGCATCATTTTTTGTAAGTTCTTTATTTGCTGCCCTAGGTTAATTTTCTATTCTTTCCCTAGATAAATTTAATTCCTTGCCCTAATTAATCTTTTATTCTCTGTCCTAGATAAATGTATTTTAATTCCCTAATGAGTAAGTAGTCTCCTCACTTGTTAGGGTTAGATCTGGGAAAGGTTTGAGAGACGAAGATCTCTCATCCCCTTTCTTGCCCATCATATATTTTCATAGGACTCTATGCATACATGCACATACCGCTCCCTACGGCACCCTATCCCTCGAGGTAGCGGTGATACCGTAGTATAAAAGCCCGATTGTGATGTTTTCCATGGAGGTTAGGGTAAGGATTGATAAAGGAAGGACAAGAAACTAGAGGAAGAAAACATCTTCCCGATGATTCTAATCCCTTTTATTAATAATTACCATAACACCTAATTAGATCTTCATATGGGTATAGAAAGCGGTGAGATTTATAGACTTTCCAAACTTAACCTAGACCTAACCCTAGCAAGACTTAGATATAGACTAATTAGGTTTTTAGATTTAATAATCAATCCGAACACCCTTCGGAATTAACTCGTTAGCGCAATTAGGAGATTCACAACATCCCTGTGGACCGACCCGTACTCACCGGCTAGCTTCATGCGACGCCGTTCTTGATTGCAGTTATAGATAGTTTTTGAAGATCAATCACTCTTTCCTTATCGAATAAGGTGCGGGATATATCACATATATCACTATGCAAAGCAAGAAACTGTAGCTACCCTTTTTGAAAATTTGATTCTACAATAGTTTTTAGGTTTCTTTTCTTTCATTAATCACATTAATGAAGTCCCATCATTTAAGTCACCTAAACATCACAGATAAATACGACGTACGCTTATGCCATCCGCATTCGCCTCGATGTCCCGTCATGCACCGTTCGGTTAGGTAACTAACGGCAGATCGGGGCAGGGCTAGCGCAGGTGTAAAACATAAGTAACGTCTATATAATATATCTCATATACTATACGTAGTATCTATCACAACATATCAAATAATCACATCACAGATATCTATGCAGAAGCAACATTTGAAATATTGGATATACTAGGAGATCCGTGTTTTATTTTGAGTCTATATAAAACACAGATTCCACGGTCGCGATGAATAGCCAAACCCACATCCTTAAACCCCTATGAGAGCGGCAAGCAACCCTACCAATTCTAGAGTTAGGAGACCCGGACTCGACTCCTCGAGTTGGTCTCCCACTGGACTCTAGAACCCAGTTACTTGTGCTCCCCTCCTTGGGTCTATCCTAATACGGAAAAGTAAATAATATACATCAATGGTGACATCAAGCTCAACCCGGAAGTGCCCCAATAAAAGAATATTACATACATTGAATTTTACATGAATGAAAATAAAAACTCTCATCTCACATAAAACACCCGGCTATTCAAAAACAAGACGATCCAATATAACACATACAGCAACACATAACATCACATATCATCAACGTATGTAAATATACGTATCCCAATTGTCGTTGACATATAGCAACGAAACCGGCGATGCACCACATATTACACTTACGGCCGCAGAAAAGAAAGTGAAAAACTACAACAGTTGGAATCCGCAACCACTTTAGACATCACATGCCTAACCAAATGAATTCCTTAGATATCACATGCCTAACAATTATAAACCCCGCATTTTAGTCTCGATCTCGAAAACACTTTTCAATATCAAGTCGGGCAATTCAACAAGATTCCCGACATCCTGATCGAATGCTCGTCAGAACTTTAGTAGATGGCCGCACCCCCGATGTCGTCGACAAAGTGCACTAAGGCAGAACACCGCTGCCGCAAGCACCAAAATGGATGCTTTTGGTGACGGGGTTCTCCTACAGTCACTTGGTCAGGGATATAGGGCATGGCTATCTATTAAGTTTACCCGACGAGTATCCGCGTGCGCTACGTGATTGCGACGAACTTTTGATCACATCAAAATTCCGTGGCAACCGATCAAATGAGACTAAACTGCTAGATTTATAACATTCAAATTAGTTATTTCATAACTACTTGTGGATTCCAAATATTTTATCCCATCACATAATATCCGGACGACGTTAAACTTTTCGATCGATTCATCAAAGTCCCACAATTTCCTGAAAGCTCAACACTTGAGCACAGTTTTAATAATACCCGGAAGATACCACAGTACCTATGAACCGGCTGTAGAAGGGTCAAACCAACGCCTTACATGTGACAACGCTAAACTACCACAAACCATAGGGTTCAAGTTGCGGTTTTGATGGCCACATAATCGAGTAAGCTTTACGTTCTTCTAGAGGGTCCAAGAATCACTTGCATATTTTTCTTAATACGTTAAACTTGGAATAATGGGATTTTGACATTCAATCGAACTTTTAAGCTTCGTCTAGACCATATGTGAATTACCCGAAACAATGTTAAAACTACGAATATGAAACACTCCGAGTTGCCTTTGCATTAAGTTAATCATCACATGAAAAAGTAGCAAAAATAAACAACACCTTAAACCCTAAATCCCAGAGCACAGAGCATGGAAAAAATTTGGGAGCCAGAGGACTTCCCAGGGCCGGCCACCCCAGTTTTTCACCCCATGTGCTCGGTCCAAATTCGAGCACTGGGTCCCAACTTTCTTCCATGCTCCTATATTTGCTCAATGATGATTCTCCACTTGTTTGAAAAAATTTTGGAGCTCGTTTTAAAATTGACAGAAACATGGGTTTAGGGTTTTAAGTTTCAGAGTTCGTTTCGTATTCGTAATCTAACATTATCCGTATAATTTTCTAGCTAGGCTCTGATACCACTGTAGGATTCCCATCGACGGCAGCAAGGTTTCGGGAGGCATCGTCCATGCTATTTTTAAAATTTTGCCGTTAAAAGGTACTCTAAACTAGAATCGATAACTAGAAAACAATACGGAAAAGAATGTAAACCATTTTACATCTAAGTGAAAAAGGAAATACAACCTTTATAGATTGGTCCTTCACTTCATAAGCTCCTTATAGTAGTCCCTTCACTGCGATATGGTGCTCCCAGACTCTTGGACGGCTCCATGAGAGGAAGGCAATGGTCTTGCTTGAAGTCTTCGAGGAAGAAGATAATCTACGTCGAGGGATTACTAACTCAAGCTACCATTTCACCAAAGTGAAGCAAACACCCTCGACTAAAGTGTTAATCTAGTAGAGCATGGTGAAATACGAAGTGGGCTCACTTTAGAATTTTTCTCACAATATTTCCTCACTTGGATCAAACCCTATAAACCATTTTCTTTTGGAGGAAGAAGATGAAGAAAGAAGAAGAGAATGAAATTAATCCAAAGTGAGTTGATCTAACCATGGGTGAGTGGGTATCATATACTAACTCATGTAGAGACACAACCATCGCTAATTATAGTGGTTAGGTTAATAAATATCCTAAGTAAAACAAAACTAGTGGACTTGGTCAATGCACTCACAAGCTTCTCAAAGCTTCATGCACTTTGAAAAAAACTCCACTATAAACACCCACCACTATAATTAGAATGGTGTATGTCTCATACACCAATGCAAAGTGTATCAACAACCATGACACATACAAATAAACAATGCACATTAATATATATCACATATATATTACATGTACACACAAGTGAGAAAAAAATGCTTAAGTGAGCAAATGTTAGTTAATTTAAATTAGTATATCAAATATACAATTATACACTAAATTATTAAATCAACACTTGATTTAATAATCAGGCTATATCATATATAACCGACTAACACAAAATGTACCAACTTATCGAATCAACACTTGATTCGATAACCCGGCTATATCACATATAACCGGCCGATACAAAAGTCGCGAGAATAGAATACGGTATCATATACACGCATTATTCTCGGTCCCGCACATATCACATATGCGCTTCTATTTCGTTTTGCCTGAGCCAGTAAAACTTCTATGTAGGACTCTAAAGACTCGTCAATACGCCGGCAGTAGGTGATGATCATATCAAGCACTCACAAGCTGTCAGCGGTACTAGCTGGATGTAACGGCTATCCGGGTATTGTGCGATCAGAAGATCAGCAAGCAGGCCCGCTCCAACTCCTGCAAAAGCCTGACAGTGATACTACCGTACAGTCCGATCTTCTCTTCTGATATGTCGCATATCAAGTCTAGGGGTGGTAAACATCAGACCCCAATAACCGATAAGTCATTCCGATATGAGGCTCATAACGGGTCGAGAAACTACTGGTAACACTTACCAGTAAATCTCTAAACCATCCCTGGCCAAGGGCTTCCCTGTTATGGCCAATCGAGCACAGCGTAACATCAACCCCCAATACCGGGAGAGACGAAACCCCTGCTATCGCTCATTGCCTCCATGTGATTCGGGACTGTACCCAAAAACCACTGTTTTGCACGCCCTCTTGGATGTGGTAAGGTGGAAATCAAAGCACAGTGGAAATCATATAAGACTCTGTGACGATCTCGGGTCTACAGACTAACCTGTACCAGTGTCACCAAAGAACTGCCATCTGACATGAGGCATAATACCATTTGGGAGTTCTCGGCAAGGGTGCTCAGTGTACCCAGTCTCCACTGAGCACCCGTATACCATCTCTAACGTCAAACACCAATGGATATTGGATCATTCATCGCCCATCTACATGGGTCGAGAAGCTATACGCTAGTCTACTCTGGTATATCGATGCCCCGTCTCGATACACCCATGACTAGGGACATTAAAGGATGTACTTATGGACTACCATGGCCCCACTAGTATAATTTGCATCATAGTCCTGGTAGTCAAGTACACATCCTAAGGGCTTTACCAACATGTAACAGAGAGACAAACAATGTACATGTTAAGATAAAGAGTAACCAGATAGTATACTATCATGTCGAACATGAAAGTCCTCCCTATATATATCCAAGCATCCACTACAATATACATCGCATGTACAGTAATGGCCTCTAGGGCATACATATAACTGACACTCATGTCATCTGGGAACTTCTACCCGACGATAGGTATAATACCCACCAGCAGCCCCTACGAGTCTTGTCCAGTATACTCATAACCCAATGAGCACCTGCATACTATCTCCAGTACGACGTACTAATGGCTTTAGGACAGATCATCTCCCCTCCTGGTATGAGAAGCGTATACACTAGTCTACTCTGGGGTATCGATGCCCCGTCTCGATAATCCTATAACTAGGAACCTGTATAAGGATGTGCTTATAGACTACCCAGCCCCCACTAGTTTGACTACCATCACAATGCTCATAATCAAGTAAAGATCCTAAGGGCTCTACCAATATGTATAAGCGATATGCTAAAAGAAACACATGCATATATTGAGGTAGAAACAAACCAGGTAGCATACTACCATTTCAAGCAAGACTGTTACTATATTCGTGTATATCCCAAGCTTCCAATATGTAATATACAAACCAGTATGATACAATAGTGGCCTCTAGGGAATATATCACTAACAAGGATGCGATGCCCACCTACCCCGGCCGACTAAGCAAACTAAGCACCTTGTAAGGAGAAACAACTTGCTACTTCACAGGAAATACCAGCACCATGGAACATGCGCCTCCAGCTCCTCAAGCAGCACCTACTCCGCACGAAGTGACCATTCCACCTCCTAAGGAATCTGGTATTCCGCCGATATCCTCTAGTTGTGCCGCAACAGTGGTAGTGGTAACTTCACCAATGGTAGCAATCCCTGCTCCATCCCTGTCAAACTCGACAGTAGGGCCTTTGTCCATCGCTAGCATGGATTTCATAGCTCAACAAAGATTCATTACCGAGCAAATGAGGCAGATGAACCATAAAACGGTAATACGGGTGTCCAATCAACTGCACCCTGATGAGTACAGCAATGTGCCATATCCCGTAGGGTATGCCATTCCCGTGTTCTGCAAATATAATGGTACTGGAAATCTTGAGCAAGATTTAGCCTATTTTAAAGTGGCATGTGACGAATCAGTCAGGAACGATGTTGGGCCCTGGTCCTTGCTCATGGCATAAAGTGCTTCATAGAACAAAGTTCCATGCCAAGGGACGGGGGCCACCTCTTTAATTCGTGGAGCTACCACTTGAATCCGTGGGACCTACTCTAGAACAATACGATCGGGTCCTCAAAACACAGGGCGAAAGATGGCGAAACTGTATTATAAATATAATGATACCACCCTTGAAGACAGAGGCGCTGTAACGACTCAAATTTTATTGTACGAAAATTTTCAAGTTAATGTACATAATAAAGTTGTAAGCCTGAGTATAATTTAAATGTTGTTTTTGTGTAAGAACAGCAAGAAAGTACTTATAGCTCATTAGTAAAGCCTTGCACCGCTGAGACGTAGCCCCTGTGTCCGATTCTAAACCACATATATTTTTACTGATTTTTCTTTTAAACATTTTGGAAGCCCAAAAGTTTACACGTAAAATTAAAAGTCATAAAAATCAAACATGTGCTGAATGTTATATGAACCAATTAGGACACGTGGCACAAATCCAAGCCCCAACCCCCTATGGATGGACGGAGAGATTAGCCTATGGGACGGCACTGACGGGCTTCCCCGTAGGTAATGCCCCCAAACTCTACACACTAATCATTTGGCCTACCCCCACTACCCCAGTACTGTTTGATTTCTCTGTAAATTAACAGAGAGATTAAAATCACCCATTAATCCAAACTTTAATACATTTTAATTCTATCTTCAATACTCAAAAGCTTAATTTTACCCTATAAATACAACCCCATACCCTACCCCTCTTCATTCTGAAATTCCTTGTTAAAAATTCTCAAAATTTCCAAGTCAAAGAAGAGTATAAGTGGAGTTAGCACTAGGTCAAGTTCCGGCGAGAATTCAAGACGATTCCGGCAACCCCGCGACTCCACGAAGCCACCAACATTTTTCTAAACCTCCCCTCTCTTCTCTAAGCTTGTATGTCCCCTCTCTTCTCCTCTCTTCCTAATTTAAAAATTTCTCTTTTCAAAACTCTTCGGAAGTGGAGTTATTCCGATTTCCGATTCTAAACTTTTTAAAATCACAATTTTTCTTAATAACCAATCATCCATATCATTATATCTTGCTTAATAATCATGAAAAAAAAACATTGAGAACAAGTTTCATCTTAAAAGACTATGTTATGTAACTTCCATTTATATTTTTCATTTAAATACCACAAACTTTATATATGACATATTTTAATTACTTTAGCTTAGCATACCTTTAGAAAATCTCACGAGGTAATGACCTACCTCTCACATACACACATCTTGATATAGCACGATTCTCTTCAAAACAATATTTTATGGAAAATAAGATTTTTCAAATAAATACCTTAAACTATTAAACACCGTATTTCCTTAAATTCTGTGATTACATTCCTTGCGATTATAGCTCTACAATCCATTTTGGGGACCCCGATCGGGATGGTGCGGGTTATCGCACATTCTCAGGACTAGTAGAGTCGGATGCAGACCTGCTCACGGAGCATACGATCTCGATGGAATTTTTATACAATTTTTAAGAAAAACAAGGATTTATATTTAATAATAAAAAGTTATTTTTTAAAATATATAAATATTATCTAAACACATATTTTAAAGATATTATTAAATTCCACGTTTTCCAAACAATATAATAGAATTACAATTTTTATGAAAATACAACCAAGAATCCATACAAGTCAACTTTACATTAAAATACCATGTACTATTCAAGCTAGGTATTTATTCACTAGAATACCTCACTTTTAAAAATTACATCAATGAAAACCCTAAATACGATAAATAAATACTTGAGGTTTATTTTGAAAGTATACTAAAAATATTTTCCATAAAACCCCCTCAAGTTATATTAATTTACATTAAGGACCCTAGTAAATATAGATTTAAACGGGACAAATTCTCTTGAGACTCGGGGAGCCGGAGAAAGTGGGTGCTAGCCTATTTAAGGTAGAAAACTAAAAAAGGATTATCAATGGTAATTTTCTTAGAAAATGGCACAAATCCTGCCGTCTATGTGCAGTAGTTACCGATAACTCTTAAATCTAATTCAGGACTCAAATCTTTTTAAGTGTCTGACTCAATCTGAGTTTCAGTCTAATCTGAATACAATTCAAACATGAATCCAACCATATATCTAATTCAACATGAATCCAATGTATCAAACATGAACACTTGAACATGAATACCGAATAATACGAACATGCAACATGACTTGAATTGACCGAACTATGGATATATCTTGACTTGACTACATGACTATCCGTTTACATCCTGAACCGTTTACTATAACATTTAGAAAATAAAATATTATTTTTGGGAATTAAATAATTAAAATAATAAATATTATGAATATCTTAAAGAAAGAAGATTGGTTTTAGTGAAATTGTATAATTAAATACCGATAGTTTGGAAAATATTTGGAAAATTTATAAGAATTATTAATTTTGAAAGTGTTTAGTTGATTTGGACAATTTATAAATTATTATATAATTATTTGTATACGAGTTTAATACTAAACTCGATTAGCATTTCACTAATTATGCATTAATCTAGTTTATGTGTTATACGTGCAACAAAACATGTTGCAAACACTTGTCACATATTTTATGAACCATGGTTTCCTTGTTGTTTTCTTTAATGATTTTTTTTAAAATGGGGAGAATAAGAAAAAGGAATAAAGAAAAGAAAAGAGAAGAAGGGACAAGATGACATGAGTGGTGACATGTGTGAGAGAGAGAGAGAGAGGAAACTTCCACACTCTTCCTTGGCCTTTTTACCATGGCCCTCATCATTCTTCACTTCATTTTTCCATTTTCTCTCCTCCTTCGTCCTCCATCACCTCCTCTACCACCCATGGCTACAACCGAAATCCTCCCCAAAACCCCACAATCCCTTCATAAAAATCGATCCCAATCTCACTACAAACCCCTTGGTGGAATCAAGATTGGGCTTTGAGCACTTGGGATCATCTAGGATTTTTTCTTAGTTGCCAAATGAGGTAAATCCCATGTCTTTAGTTAAGTTTTTAGTGTTTCTAATGTTTTAGTGTAGTTATGAGTTAATTTGTGAAGGTTTGGTGATCATTGAAAATTCTTAGTTGAGGGTTAGGTGATTTCTTGATGTGTGAAAATGAAATTGAGGATTAGATAGTGACTACAACCCATCTAGTATTAGAATTCTGGAAAAAACCAGAGACTAAACCCCTATACTGGAACTTTAGATTTGCCGATATCGGGTTTTTGCGGGAATTGTGATGACTTATTAGGATTTGCTATGACCCGGAGACCCCTAAAAATATTTTGCAGATATAGTGAGATGTGTAGACCACTAAGAAACTACCGTAGAAACCCAATCTCAAGCCTTCATATTTTGGTCACCGTTTTATTCAATTTGGCCGCAATTTGCGGCCCAATTTTTGAGTTAGGGTCTGAAACAAGGTCTGTAGCTCACTTTTTAGATAACTAGACTTACCCTCTATGCAAAAAGGTCTAATTTTACATTAATAAAAATTTAGAGTCGTTTTACTTGATTTCTGGAGATGTTTTGCGACTTTTGAAACTTGGTTTTTGGGTATTTTTGTTTTGACTCGGTCGTTTGACGTTTGTACGTCAACGTCAGTGTTAGTTATATGTATGCCCTAGAGGTCATTATTGTACATATGATGTATATTATAGTGGATGCTTGGACATATATATGGAGGACTTTCTTACTCGACATGATAGTATGCTATCTGGTTGCTCTTTATCTTAACATGTACATTTATTGTCTCTCTATGACATGTTGATAAAGCCCTTAGGAAGAGTACTTGACTACCAGAATTATGATGCAGATCATACTAGTGGGGAAATGGTAGTCGGTAAGTAAATCCTTCAATTGTTCCTAGTCGTGGGAGTATCGAGACGGGGCGTCGATATTCCAGAGTAGACTAGCATATACGCTTCTTGACCCATATGATGGGTGATGGATGATCCCACATCCATTGGTATTTGACATCAGAGAAGGTAAATGGGTGCTCAGTGGAGACTGGGTACACTGGACGGACTCACCGAGAACTCCTAAATGGTATTATACCTATCGTCAGATAGCAGTTCTCTGGTGACACTGGTACAGGTTAGTCTGTCGACCCAAGATCGTCATAGAGTCTTGTGTGATTCCCACTGTGCTTTGATTTCCACCTTACTACGTTGAAGAGATCGTGCAAAACGGTGGTTTTTGGGTACAATCCCGAGTCACATGAAGGCAATGAGAGATAGGATAGGATTTCGTCTCTACCGGTATTGGGGGTTGATGTTGTGCTATGCTTGATTGGCCATAACAGGATATCGCTGGCCGGAGTTGCTGAGATTTTGTCACGACCGGAAAAGTACGGAACATGACCGACACTTAAATTACGAAACGTCTCAAGGCGTATGTAATCTAAGTAAGCTAAAAACCAGAAATCCAAACCAAGTAAAGCAGTAGAGTGAAGGAAAACCAACTTTAAAGCAAGAAATTTAATAACATAAGCCGAAGTATATATATATTTAAAATCTCAAGTCTTTTCTGAAAATTTTGGCAGAGTTTCCTTTGTAAAAACTGACCCCAAACGGGTACAAACTTGATAAAGCATATATAATGAATAAAGGCATCCCCAAGCGGGAGCTAGCTCTTCGTCAATTGACGGTCACAACCACGCAAGCAATAAAATATATAACGCCGAAGGGCGAGGATCAAAACTCAAAAGAAAGCCCATATCCACCAGAAAACCATAATAATACAAGCGTGACTCTAAGGTCGAAAGAATATACACTGGTCTTCTAGTTCTATCAATTAAACAAGTCTGGTTGATGGAGTTTTACTAGATACAACAGAAATAAAAAATATACAATGGTGGTCCTGATGCAAAAGAACCCACCTACCAAAGCAATTACCCGGAAGGAAGAATGTGCCAGCAAAGTCGCAAAAAACATGTACGGCAAAACCTGCAAGGAACTGTGGCACAACGGGGGTGAGTTGCCAACTCGTGAGTAGAAAACATCACAAAGCAGAAATCACATGTATGACGCATCCTAGGTCATAAAAAGTAATATCCTCAATAATATCATGATCCATCTACATATAAGTGTAATAATAAGTGCTCGTGTCAGTGCCTCAGATAGCAACATATCAGATATATGATTTATGAATGCATTACAAAAGGAAACAGAATACATCATGAGTGAGACAATTGTTTTCTTTATTTAATGAGATTCCTGTATGTATATAAATCGAATATCATCAATGGAATCAACAGAGAAATCAGTATCAAGCATCGACACAAAACATGAATTTCAATATCTCAGGCTTCGGCTATCAGGACAGGCCTGTATCATCAAATCTCAATATCTCAGTGTCTCAAATCTCAATATCTCAATATTCCAATACCTCGGGCTCCGTCAGTCCGGATCAGCCCATATCATCAATTACACGACCACGAACGGTATCCTACGGATATCCGCCGCACTAAACAATCATCGGTAGGCATTCTGCCCCTGCCGGGCTCATCGTCTACAACTCATGCTTCTTGCCCCGGGGTACCATACCGGACCCGCCATGTACCCACAGACGGTTCATCCAACTCCTCGAATCAGGTCTCGAAAACCATCTCAGAACCGAGAAAAAATCATGGTCGACAAGACTCATCATATCAAGAAAAACCGCATTTTTCTCTTTAAAATAACTCATCAGTTTATAAAACTTTCACATGCGGTTTCCAAATCCAGAAAATCTCAAGAAGGATCCAAAATCATCAAATCACCATGTCAATAAGCAGTGAAAACCGACATAAATCTCCATAATACTACATAATCAATGAATACATGAATGCATCTGATATCATGCAATGAATGCAATAGTTAAACTAGCATATGAAAGCTATAACATATTGCAACTATCAACTAGCAAGCTATGTCAATGAATAGTATTCTCTAAAGTGTACATGATATGACAATTACCGATGATGATGTGTGTGAGCCGGCAAGCAAGTGTATATAGAACATATGCATCATCGGTAATGGTGATGGTGTCCTGATAGTAGGTTTTATAATAATTACAGATAACATATGTATAAGCATACAATGCGATGAAATATCATGAATATACAGAACGTGATACAGTAACAGCAACATTGAAGAATAAGCCTACCCAATATACGAGTCATACAGTTTGGTATATTAAAGGACTCACGATTCACTGCATTTGAAAACAAGTATGACTCGAGCCCAGTCAAAAGGGTAAGGAAATCCACCTAGGTCTGAGTCGACCAATATATATATCTAGTAGTCGGTGATCTCGCCTCAATAATATCACATACGATACAATATATATATATATATATGACATCTTCGAGTCAAGAGTGCGGATCTAACATCATAATTATATCTCGTACGGTAAATCTATCGTACGGCATCCCAAATCTGGGTACGGATCAAATATCATGTTTATCTCATTACTCATCTGATATCCTTATCATCACATATCGTGAACAAGGGGGTACTGGTCTAAATCTAGTACAATACTAATATCATCAACATATATGTACGCGTGTATGTGAATACACATCACCCATCAATCCGCTAATATCATGTCGTATCTCCTAATACGAACCAAATCACATCACCGATCTCATGGCACCATGCCTAATCTCATCGACTCATCTCCAAATACCATATAATATCCTCATCATCCATGCATATGAATACGAATATATATGACATCCTCGATACGCACAAGGGAGTAAATATATGCGAGTGTGTGTATGTGCGAGTATGCAAATCTTTACTCTAGGGTTTCGTGACTAAGGAATCAACTAAAGTCCTTTCTTCAATTCTCGCTAACACTAAACCCATAATCTCCTATAGCCTTTCATTTGCTAAGGTTCATATCTCACAATAGCGTATAAATGTACATCAATATCATATCACATCATATTCTTACGAAATTGCGGGGGTGCTATACGCCATCCACCCAACTTCCCCCGGAGATATAAATCTACTTACCTTGATCTTCGCACTCTGGAGTCGATGACGCCACGTTCATTCTTGTCGTATCGAAGTCCACATGAGGTACCTATACATCATAACGTATCGTATCGCATTAAAATCTAAATCAAAGCCAAAACCACACGCTAAAAGCCTATAGGTTTGAACCTACGGACTACGCCTTCAAAACCACCAAACAACTCTTGATATCGTCGTACAAACGTCAAACCATCGAGTTAAAACCAAATTACTAAAATCCAGAATTCAAAATACACAAAACAAAACACCGAATCAAAACATCAACACAAGGAAATGGTCCCAGATTTTACCCTAGGCCAAATTAGTCAATTTTGCATATGTAAAGGTTCTATTTTACTGGAGATGGAGCTGCAGGAGAAGCAAGAAGGAAATTGCTCCAGGTCTAGCCGCAAATTGTAGCCAGAAGGGATTTTTCTGCGGCCTGGGTAGAGGGTTAGGGGCTAGGGTTTCAGTGGGGGGTCCTAGGTTGCCTGCATGTATCGCTGTCTTTGCTAAATAATTTTCAGGTCAGTCGGGTGTTTGCAGATTACCAAAAACCATCACATTTCCCACAATTTCCAATATCTGCAGATTTCAAAGTTCGTATTTAGGGTTTAAGTCTAAGTTTGGTCCAGTATTTTAGCACTAGGCAGGTTTGTAATCACTATTAAATCTCAATTACACTTCACAACTCAAGAAATCCTCAAAACCCTAATTTGGAATTCTCAAAGTCTACTAAACCGAACTAAATCACTTCTAAACATGCATAGGTGTTAAGATGAAAGAAAAACTATACTAGTGCAGAGATTACCTCATTTGGCAACTCAAGAATTTTCTTGAGTTGCCCCAAGTGTCCCAAATCTTTGCTTTCTTGATCCAAAGTGTAGCTAGAGGGCTTGTGCACATTTTTAATGAAGTAGGGATGGGGTTTTTTGGGTGTTTTTGATGATGGAGTGAGGGTTTTTAGTGGAGGGGGTGTGAGGTGCTGCCATGGGCTGAAGAGAAAAGAGGGAGAAGATGAAGATCAGGAAAGAAATAAGAACCCAAGACCATGCTTTGACCCCTCACCCTCTCTCTCTCATGCCCATCCCTCATTCTTTATTCTTTTCCATTTTCATTTCTTTTTCTTTTCTTTTCTCTTCTCATAATAAAACCCAAATCAAGCATGAAGAAATAAAGTAAAGCCATGATAAAATGTAACAAGTGTTAAAATAACATGGTGCATGGTTTGCACAAAACAAGCTTAATGCGCGTTAGCGATTTTTAATCGCGATTAGCACAAAAATAGTGTATAATAAATCATAAAATTTCATAATTGCTTAAATCCAATAAAACACCCTCTTTTTTGTAATTTCTATAATTTTCCAAATTTTTCCCAATTTATCGGTATTTAATTATACCGCAATATTAAAATATTCATCATATTTATTATTTAATTATAAAAATTCCCAAAAATAATATTTTATTTTTCTGAAATGTTACAGTCTTCCCCCTTTAATGAAATTCGGTCCCTGAATTTAAATTTAAACCCCTCAAATACTAAAACATTTCAGTAAAAAAGATCATGTCTACGGGGCTTTGAAATCATCAATACATAAAACGCATCATAGCGCAATGCATGCGCATGAACAATGAGCAGATAACTCGAAATCAAAACTCCGTCAAGCCTCCCGCTATTATCGGAGTCACGGGAAAGACACAAATGTCAAATCCAAAATGAAACCGATATGATATATATCAAAACTACACATGTAAACATCAAATCTATACATGTAAATATCTAAAGGAAATGCATGCCAAACCTTTCATGTTGCTGTGCGATGCACATAACACTGCACAGTGGCGGACGTTTATTATAAGAAAATAACCATATATGTTTATATCTTTTGTTTAACATACGTCCCGCCATTTTGAAAACAATTTAGAAGGGTTCTTTTGTTTTAAACGTTCCGTGTCATCTCAGACACGTAGGTAAATACTGAGACTATAGCTCTCTTTTTAGGAAATCCCTTCGATAAATATCAATGCATGCAAAATATATCCAGCTACTGTCCTCTGACTAGTCCTACTTAGTATGAAAACAATTAGTAAATATCATTAAAATGTACTGCTCCATAAGAAATCAATCCCAAAATGTGCATAAAAACGCCGCGTGCGTCTGGTGCGCCCGGAAATCAAAATCCATGAATGTGCCATACATGTGCACAGAAATAATATCTAAGTGCAACGGGTGTGCACGAAAATACCTGTCAAGGGCAACGGTGTCTGCCTGACAGCCATACCAGGTGCATCAAATATGCACGAAAATCTCGATTTAGTGCATCTGGTTTGCTCCAAAATCGTATCAAGCGCCCAAATATGCGCAAGAATCCAAATCTAGTGCATAAGGTGCACGAAAACAATATCGAACATCGCAATCGAAATCGACGGTATATAACATATCTCAATCCAAATCCAATTCAGGTATACCGTGGTATATAATCTCACAACCATGTGCATCAGCGTGCACAAAATCGAATCAAAATACTAAGAGTGTATGAAAACTATGCCGAAATCATAAGTCAAATCACTGCATACCATAGGCATGAAATCAAAATAAACATCTCGAATGATATCTAATCAAAGTCAAGTGCTACTGTGGTGCACAAAATCACAATCCAGTGCAACTAACATGCACGAATGGAAATCCCAATCGAGTGCATTCGGTGTGCACAAAACCATATCTCACATCATGCGCTCAACATGCGCGAAAATCCAAATCAAGTACATTCGTCATGCACGAATGAAGGCTAAAACAAGGGCATCGAACATGCATGAATGAAATCTAAATCAAGTGCATCCAACACGCACGAATAAAATCTAAATCAAGTGCATCCAAAATGCATAAATAAATCTAAATCAAGTGCATTCTATGCGTACAAAATCCATTATTAAGCGCCTAATATGCGCAAAAATCCAACCCAAGCGCGTCAGTCCGTGAAAAGTATCTAGTGCAGTAACATGTATGAAAACGAACATCAAGTGCAGACGCGCACCAAACACAAATTTGGTAACATAAATGCTCAAAGACATAAATCAGGTGCAACCAAGGTACGGAGTATAATTCCGGTGCAACCAATACACAAAATACCAAGCTGGTGCAACAAATGCTCGAAATATGAATCCGGTGCATCCAGTGCACGAAATACAATACAGTGTAACAATCTCACAAAAATACAAATATGGTGCATCAAATGCACAAAATACCAACTCCAGTGCACAAAATATCAAATACGGTGCATCCAATGCACGAAATGCCAAAAACAGTGCATCCAGTGGACGAAATACGGAATACAGTGCATCCAGTGCACGAAATACCAATACAGTGCGTCCAGTGCACGAAATACAATATGGTGCAACAATGCACAGCGTAAAAACCTAGTGCAACAACTGCACAAAATACAAATCGGGTGCAACAAGTGCATGGAAATGCATCAATAACTCAAATGCGTATAAAAAGCAACACCAAGTGTGCCAAGGTGTATAAAATCATAAACGCGTGCAACTGCGTGCACAAAACACGTATCCACGCACTGCAAGCACATGTAAGCTATACCGAGTGCAAAAACCAAATCGAGTGCATACTACCTGCACAAAAATCAAATCAGCTGTATGCAATCCATGAAATCATAAACATGTGCAGCCAAGGCACAAAACTGAATCAAGTGCAATAAATCTGCACAAATCATAAATCAACACAACGGTGTATAAAGCATATCTCAAGTGCAATAACTATGCACAAAACGTAAATACTCAGTAGGTGCAGCCATGGTGCACGAAAACAATACCATAAAGCCCAATCATCAAAGCTCAAATCCAAGTGATATAAGCGTGATATTCAGATCACAACGCAAATCACAACGAAAGACATTGAGGTACGCCTCCTACAATGTCGAAAAGTGTCAGTGCGCCAAAAACTGGCAGAGCAAGAACATCCGCTGCCTCCTGCTCTCGGTCTGGCGTTTTTTGTCTTTGGGTCTTCATTTCTCTGTGGATTACCAATATTGCAATCCATTGGCTCGTCGGCCCGGTTCGGTGTACTAACGGAAACGATCCACTCTAACATATCCTCTAAAGATCTCTGGCCAATTATCATGGTCTCTCATAACATATCTCATCAATGATGCCAAACTCTGGTCTCCTGGGTGTGCGTAATACAACTGATCCAAGGTCCAGATCTTCTCGTATAGTACTGCAGAAGGTTCTGTCGAAGTATCTCCTAAATCTCGTTTCCGCCGAACTGCCCAGAAGTCATCATCTTTCACTAAATCTATTTCTTGTTCCGGAACGGCTGCAAACTCATCACGACTCCATCTAGAAGATATATCCATGTACAACACCTCTGCATGCGTATCACATCTCTGATGTCAGCGGAGTGGAATGCCATCTCGTCACAATCTCGTACGAACCTCTTATTCCACTTTTCTCTAATGTCGACTAATTCGGACTCGTCTCCTCGTGGCTGCATGGACTACGCTCCAACGGCTATACACGTATCTGGAGTCTCTTGAACAATGTATCCCATCACATGTTATCCGAATGAAGTCGAACCTTTCGATCGATTCGTCAAAGCCCCATAATCCCCCAAGAGCTCAACATCTTGAGTACAGTTTAATAGTATCGAGTACATACCACAGCACCGGTGGACTAGCCGTAGAAGGGCAAATCCAAGCCTCACTAATGGCACCGCGGAACTGCCGCAAATCCTAAGGTTCAAAGGCTTTCATATGGTCATTATATCGAGTTAGGGTTTTCATTCTTCTAGAGGGTCCACGGAAATACTTGCATGTTTTTCCGAATACTTTAAACTTGGAAAATGGGCTCCTGACATTCGATCGTCCCTATCGACTCTCAACGTATCTGCGTGAAGTCATCTCTAGCCTGAATCAATCTATCTGATGACCTCGCATCGGGTAAGCGAACGAGCCACATGTCCTAGTCATTCATCCTCGGGTGACTAGCGACCTTCTATCATATCCCTATGTACAACTCATACAGTAATAGCTCCAACATCTGGGACGATATCTCGTCATTCGTAGCAACAACTGGCTTATTCGTCTGCACGCTGAACAGTGCCTCAATCATCAAGAATAGTCTGTGTATTGACGGTCATCACATTCTGGCTGGCCTCTATCAGTGGTCCAATCCTCTGGTGCTGATCTGCACGTCCGAGTAATCTTGTAAAAGCAATCCATCAAACACTCCTGGCATGAAAACACAATAAAACGACGCCTCTATGCAATCGTATGTCCCTGGAATCACGCCCTGGTCAGTCCTCGTCCGTAACGAGCTCGTGCTGACCGCAACTCTAGCCGTAGTTCTCTCTGCCCGTGTAATCGTGGAAGCAAAACCATAAACTGATACTGAAGAGGATAAATCAATGAACGAATATAATAATGTGCAAGGAAATGTACATCCCAAGGCTTCTTAAGCGGAGTAGCGTATCGTAAGTATGCCGCGGAATATACACACGGTACGTCACTCTCCTTAAGTCACCTACTCCATCAACCAAGGGTTATCCTACACTCAGGAGGTAAAACCTAACGCTCTGATACCAATTTTGTCACGACCCGAAAAGTACGGAACTTGACCGGCACTTAAATTACGAAACGTCTCGAGGCGTACGTAATCTAAGTAAGCCAAAACCCAGAAATCCAAACTAAGTAAAGCAGTAGATTGAAGGAAAACCAACTTTAAAGCAAGAAGTTTAACAACAAAAGTCAAAGTATGCATTTTTAAAATCGCAAGTCTTTTCTAAAAATTTCGGCAGAGTTTCCTTTGTAAAAACTGACCCCAACGGGTACAAACCTGATAAAGCATATATAATGAATAAAGGCATCCCCAAGCGGGAGCTAGCTTTTCGTCAATTGACGATCAGAACCGCACAAGCAATAAAATATACAACGCCGAAGAGCGAGGATCAAAACTCAAAAGAAAGCCCATATCCAATAGAAAACCATAATAATACAAGCGCGACTCTAAGGTCGAAAGAATATATACTGGTTTTCTAGTTCTATCAAATAAACAAGTCTGGTTGACGGAGTTTTACTAGATACAACTGAAATAACAAATATACAATGTTGGTCCTGATGCAAAAGAACCCACCTACCAAAGCAATCACCCGGAAGGAACAGTATGCCAGCAAAGCCGCAACGAAACCTGTACGACAAAACCTATAAAGAACTGTGGCACAACGGGGGTGAGTTGCCAACTCGTGAGTAGAAAACATCACAGAGCAGAAATTGCATGTATGACGCATCCTAGGTCATAACAAGTAATATCCTCAATAATATCCTGATCCATCTACATATAAGTGTAATACTACGTTCTCGTGTCAGTGCCTCAGATAGCAACATATCAGATATGTGATGTATGAATGCATTACAAATGGAAACAGAATACATCATGAGTGAGACAACTGTTTTCTTTATTTAATGAGATTCCCGTATGTATATAAATCGAATATCATCAATGGAATCAACAGAGAAATCAGTGTCAAGTATCGACACAAAACATGAATCTCAATATCTCAATATCTCTGGCTCCGGCTATCCAGACAGGCCTGTATCATCAAATCTTAATATCACAGTGTCTCAAATCTCAATATCTTAATATTCCAATATCTCGGGCTCCGACAGTTTGGATCGACCCATATCATCAATCACACGACCACGAACGGTATCCTCCGGATATCCGCCGCGCCAAACAATCACCGGTAGGCAGTCTGCCTCTACCGGGCTCATCGTCTACAACTCGAGCTTCTTGCCCCGGGGTACCATACCGGGTCCACCATGTACCCCCAGACAGTTCAGCCAACTCCTCGAATCGGGTCTCGAAAACCATCTCAGAACCGAGAAAACATCATGGTGGACAAGACTCATTATATCAAGGAAAACCGCATTTTTCTCTTTAAAATAACTCATCAGTTTATAAAACTTTCACATGCGGTTTCCAAATCCAGAAAATCTCACGAAGGATCCGAAATCATCAAATCACCATGCTAATAAACAGTGAAAACCGACATAAATATCCATAATACTGCATAATCAATGAATACATGAATGCATCTGATATCATGCAATGAATGCAATAGTTAAACTAGCATATGACAGCTATATCATATTGCAACTATCAACTAGCAAGCTATGTCAATGAATAGTATTATCTAAAGTGTACGTGACATGGCAATTACCGATGATGATGTGTGTGATCCGTTAAGCAAGTGTACGTGGAACATACGCATCATCGGTAATGGTGCTGGTGTCCTGACAGCAGGGTTTCATAATAATTACAGATAACATATGTATAAGCATGCAATGCGATGAAACATCATGAATATACAGAAAGTGATGTAGTAACAGCAAGACTGAAGAATAAACCTACCCAATATACGAGTCATACAGTTTGGTATATTAAAGTACTCACGATTCACTGCATTTGAAAACAAGTATGACTTAAGCCCAACAAAAAGGGTAAGGAAATCCACCTAGGTCTGAGTCGACCTATATATATATCTAGTAGTCGGTGATCTCGCCTCAATAGTATCGCATACGATACAATATATATATATATATATGACATCCTCGAGTCAAGAGTGCTGATCTAACATCATAATTATATCTCGTACGGTAAATCTATCGTACGACATCCCAAATCTGGGTACGGGTCCAATATCATGTTTATCTCATTACTCATCTGATATCCTTATCATTACATATCGTGAACATGGGGGTACTGATCTAAGTCTGGTACAATACTAATATCATCAACATATATTTCTACGCGTGTGTGTGAATACACATCGCCCATCAATCCACTAATATCATGTCGTATCTCCTAATACGAACCAAATCACATCACCGATCTCATGGCACCATGCCTAATCTCATCGACTCATCTCCAAATACCATATAATATCCTCATCATCCATGCATATGAATACGAATATATATGACATCCTCGATACGCACAAAGGAGTAAATGTATGCGAGTGTGTGTATATGCGTGTATGCAAATCTTTACTCTAGGGTTTCGTGACCAAGGAATCAACTAAAGTCCTTTCTTCAATTCTCGCTAACTATAAACCCATAATCTCCTATAGCCTTTCATTTGCTAAGGTTCATATCTTACAATAGCGTATAAATGTACATCAATATCACATAACATCATATTCTTACGAAATTGCGGGGGTGCTATACGCCGTCCACCCGACTTCCCCCGTAGATATAAATCTACTCACCTTGATCTTCGCTCTCTAGAGTCGATGACGCCACGCTCATCCTCATCGTCTCGAAGTCCACGTGAGTTACCTACACATCATAACGTATCGTATCGCATTAAAATCCAAATCAAAGCCAAATTGACACGCTAAAAGCCTATTGGTTCGAACCTACGGACTACGCCTTCAAAACCACCAAACAACTCTTGATATCGTCGTACAAACGTCAAACTATCGAGTTAAAACCAAATTCCTAAAATCCAAAATTCAAAATATGCAAAAAAAAACCCGAATCAAAACAGCAACACAAGGAAATGGTCCCAGATTTTACCCTAGGCCAAATTAGTCAATTTTGCATATGTAAAGGTTCTATTTTACTGGAGATGGAGCTGTAGGAGAAGCACGGAGGAGATTTCTCCAAGTATGGCCGCAAATTATGGCCAGAAGAGATTTTTCTGTGGCCTGGGTAGAGGGTTAGGGGCTAGGGTTTCAGTGGGGGGTCCTAGGTTGCCTGCATGTATCGCTGTCTTTGCTAAATAATTTTCAGGTCACTCGGGTGTTAGCAGATTACCAAAAACCATCACATTTCCCATAATTTCCAATATCTGCAGATTTTAAAGTTCGAATTTGGGGTTTAAGTCTAAGTTTGGTCCAGTATTTTAGCACTAGACGGGTTTGTAATCACTATTAAACCTCAATTACACTTCACAACTCAAGAATTCCTCAAAACCTTAACTTGGAATTCTCAAAGTCCACTAAACCGAACTAAATCACTTCTAAACATGCATAGGTGTTAAGATGAAAGAAAAACTATACTATTGGTTCAGAGATTACCTCATTTGGCAACTCAAGAATTTTCTTGAGTTGCCCCAAGTTTCCAAAATCTTTGCTTTCTTGATCCAAATTGTAGCTAGAGGGCTTGTGCACATTTTTAATGAAGTGGGGATGGGGTTTTGGGGTGTTTTTGATGATGGAGTGAGGGTTTTTAGTGGAGGGGGTGTGAGGTGCTGCCAAGGGCTGAAGAGAAGAGATGGAGAAGATGAAGATGTGGAAATAAATAAGAACCCAAGACCATGCTTTGACCCCTCACCCTCTCTCTCTCATGCCCATTCCTCATTCTTTATTCTTTTCCATTTTCATTTCTTTTTCTTTTCTTTTCTCTTCTCATAATAAAACCCAAATCAAGTATGAAGAAATAAAGTAAATCCATGATAAAATGTAACAAGTGTTAAAATGACATGGTGCATGTTTTGCACAAAACAAGCTTAATGCGCGATTAGCGATTTTTAATCGCGATCAGCACTAAAATAGTGTATAATAAATCATAAAATTTCATAATTGCTTAAATCCAATAAAATACCCTCTTTTTAGTAATTTCTATAATTTTCCAAATTTTTTCCCAATTTATCGGTATTTAATTATACTGCAATATTAAAATATTCATCATATTTATTATTTAATTATAAATATTCCCAAAAATAATATTTTATTTTTCTGAAATGTTACAGATTTTCTGGTAAGTGTTATCAGTAGTTTCTCGAACCGTTATGAGTCTCACATCGGCATGACTTATCAGGCTATTGGGGTCTGACGTTTACCACCCCCAGGCTATGATATGTGACATATCTGATGCAGAGACCGGACTGTACGGTAGTGTTACTGATTGGATTCGCAGGAATATGAGCAGGCTTGCTTGTTGATCTTCTGATCGCTCAATACCCGGGTGGCCGTTACGTTTAGCAGACCGCTGACGGCTTGTGGGTGACTGATATGATCACCACATGTTGCCGGCGTATTGACGAGTCTTTAGAGTCCTATACAGAGGTTTCCTTGGCTCAGGCGAAGCGAAGTAGGAGCACATATGTGATATGTACAGGACCGAGATTAATACGTGTATGTGATACCGTATTCTATTCTCGCGATATGTCATATCGGTCGGTTATAAGTTATATAGCCGGGCTGTCGAATCAAGTGTTGATTCGATATGTTGATACATTTGATATTAGTCGGTTGTATATGATATAGCCGGATTATTAAATCAAGTGTTGATTTCATAATTTAATGTTTAATTATATATTTGATATATTAACTTACATTAACTAATATTAGCTCACTTAAGATTTCTTTTTCTCACTTGTGTACACTTAGTATATATGTGATATATATTAATATATATTTTTTTGTGTCATGTTTGTCACGCCCCACTTCCCAGAGTACGCTAGATTGGGCACGTGACATAGCCAACCTTGCTACCTGTGGGTAGGAAGTATCCATCCACAGTCACATTACGGCTGTAGAGATATCAAGAACAAGATAAAACTATCTAAAACATGTCCATAATCCAGAATAACAGGAGTCAATAATAAATAAATGCGGAAGCAAATGGTCCAATACAAATAACTGAAAAGTGTGTCCCATAATGCGGGCTCACATCAGGAAATAAATGCAGGAAATAAAACTAACTACTACTGAACTCACAGCTCAGCCTGCTGGCTGAAGTACTCCTGCTCGGACTGCAACAGCGGTACGGAATCAGGGCCATGCAAAACCCAGACGTCAGCGCGTCATGTCAACCAGTAATATAATATGAACAGTGTAATAGGCAATGCAGAAATAAACATGAATAAAGCAATAGTATGAAACAAGCAGTGCAGGGTAGTGTGCAGTGGTTAACTAAACCGTTCTATCAGGTTTTCTATTCTAAAGTCTTTGAAATCAATTTGAGTAATCCTCCATGTAACTCAAAGGATATGTCCCGTTACCCCCCGGGACCACGGATCAGGAATATGTGAACCAATAGTGGTTCTGTCCCGTTACCCCCCGGGACCACGGATCAGGAAAATGTAAGAGTCATGAATGGCTCTGTCCCGTTACCCCCCGGGACCACGGATCAAGTAATACCCTTTTAAGTTACACTTTAGTTTACACTTTTGATTTCCCCATACCCCCAAGCTATGTATGTCAGGTCAGGTATTCCGTAATCAAGAACTAATGCCAACACAGGATCAGGTAACAGCAGGTTTTGTCTGGATAGACAACAGGAATGGTCCATGAGGACTACATGTCAGGTTTGTTGGCATTAGGTACGAGATCAGGTAACAGGTCAGGTCATGGTACATCAGGTCAAGTCAACAGTAAACGGTACCATGTCAGGTGTATCAATATATATCATGTGTAACAAAGTTAAGTCAAGATGTAACAATATCGTGGGTGTGCTCACAACAGATATATAATCGAACAGGGGATTAACAGCAGGAAATAAGCAATAAATTAAACAACAATAAGCATTTCATTCAATCACAATAGTGCATTAATATAGTGCAGCCGTTTTATTATATTAACAGGTTTTGAGCACCCTTAGCGGTGCAACAGTTTAAATGATGATGCAATACAGTTATATCAAGCCTTTGAATACGAATATCCGAATGTAATAGAACTACATGGGAAAGTGCTACAATCTATTAAACGGTAAAATGTGATTAACAGGTAAACTTGGTTCTTAGGTTAAAAGTGGAAAACTGTAATTTCTATGTTAACCGTAAAATGATATATGTCATATTGCAACCAAATGAGAAAATAACTATACCGAGTTAAGTTTTGCAGGTTTAATGAGTCAAACATATATAATTGTATAGTATAGCATGTAGCAAGTGATACTTGCCTTGACGGGTCGCGAACCGGGAAAAACGGAACGTAATGTCGGCGGGGAAACACGCGACGGACGCACGGTTCACGGATTGAACCCAAACAACGAACAATGGGACCACGCGGACCGGGGTACCTCGCTGGAACGTCGGATCACGTCGTCGGCATCGCCGGATTCCGGCGAGAAAGAGGACAGTGAACGAAAGATTATGGTATGAAACAAGAAGCAAGAAACGCAAGGAAAATACAAAGAAAGGGGGGAGGAGGATCTGAGAGAGTGCTTACGATGATCAGCAGAGGGGTTGCGAAGGTTGACAACGTCACCGGAGCTCCGGCGGTGAACAGTGATCGCGGGAAAAACTGCCGATGAATGCATTAGCCGAGATAAGAAGAAGAAGGGAAAAGAGAAAGGAAGTATCTTACCGAGGAGCGTGCGAGGTCGGGGACAAGAGGACGGGGTCGTCGGCGGCGACAAACGGCGGTTCGACGGCGTGCAGGGCTGCGGGTGGCTGCGGCTGGTGTGCAGGTGGTCGTGGGTCTGGTCGGGGTGCACCGGGAGAAGGAGGACGAGGGTGAGGGAAGGACGACGAGTTGATCATCGGGGACGAGATGCTCGAACGGTTGCAGGTGGTCGAGGGTGGTGAGCAGGCGCTGTAGCGGCGAGGGCGAGGCCGCTGCGAGGGTGCAGGCGCACGGGAAGGAGGACGAGGGGCTTGGTGAGGTGAGGAGGTGCGGGCGAGGGTGACGGTGGTGCCGGCGTGGGGCTGCGGCGGCGACGGGGGACGAGGCGGTGGCTAGGATTCGAGACTCGGATGGGTTTCTCATGAGGAGAAAATATGGGGAGGGAAAATAGTAGGTTTAAAAAAAGAGAGAGAGAAAAAGAGACGGGAGAGAAAGAGGAGAGATGTAGAGAGAGTTAGAGAGAGAAAGAGATAGGGAAATTAGAGAGAGAGAGATACGCGAGAGCCAGAGAGAGAGAGAAATAGAGAAAAAGGAGAGGGGCCCACATGAGTAAAGCCTTCACTGATTGGCTGAAAGATTCGTGGGTAAAATTTTTCCTTTAAAGATTTAAAAGATTTATACTAACAGTAAGATTTGTAAAGTGGATGAAATATATTATGGTTAAAATATTATATTAATTTGGGATTTTGGCGCTAAATAAAACATTTTCAAATCGCGCCCGGATTGGGTCCAAAAATTCGAAATTTAAATAATAGGATTTTAAGCGGGTTCCAAATTTTAAAATTAAGTGTTTTACGATTAAAAAGCATACCCCCAAGTCGGACACCTGTACGCGCGCGTAGCCGTCCAAATTCGCCCGTTTCACCGAACGGGATGAGAACTCGATGCACGGACGCTACCACGCGGTTAGGGGTGTCGAATAGGCCAAGATGGATATTTTTAATTTCACTTTAGATGCTAAAATTTGTTATATGCAGAAATGACTTTGCCAGATAAAATTTTACAGTAAGTGACAAACAGGCAACCTAAATGAAATGAGTACCACATTAATTCTCAAACAGTAATTGAAAAACAGTAGCATTGGGCTCGGGTGTTACATTATACCCAACTACAAAAGAATTTCGTCCTCGAAATTCTAAGAATACAAGATAGAAAACTACAGGAAAAGGTGAGGAAACTTCTGCAGGGTCTCATCTTCTCGCTCCCAAGTAGACTCTCCATGCGATCGATTACCCCAAGAAACGAGCACAAGGGGGATAACCTTGTTCTTAATAACCTTTTCCCTTCGATCCATGATTTCAACCGGTCGCTCTTCAAAAGTCAAATCTTCTCGTACTGTGAACTCCGAATGATCCAAAACGTGTGTTTCATCTCGAACATACCTTCGTAGTTGAGATACGTGAAACACATCGTGCACACCTGCTAAGGACTGCGGTAACGCCAAACGGTACGCTACCTCTCCAACACGCTCCAATAACTCAAAGGGTCCAACAAATCGAGGACTAAGCTTTCCTCGACTCCCAAAACGAATCACCCCTCTAGTCGGTGATATCTTTAAGAATACCAAATCACCACGGCGAACTCTAGAGGTCTTCTTGATGTGTCAGCCCAACTTTTCTGTCTGTCTTGAGCTGCCCTCATACGCTTCCTAATTGTATTCACCTTCTCATCTGTCTGCACAACCAAATCTGGTCCCAATAATCTTCATTCACTGACATCATCCCAACAAACAGGTGAACGGTATTTACGACCATACAAACCTTCAAATGGAGCCATCTGAATAGTTGCCTGAAAACTGTTGTTGTAAGAAAACTCCACCAAAAGTAGATGATCCTCCTAAGACCCCTTAAAGTCCAACCTGCATGTTCTCAACGTATCCTCAAGAGTTTGGATCGTCCTCTCTGACTGACCATCAGTTTGAGGATGATAAGCTGTGCTAAACTTCAATCGAGTCCCCAAACTTTCCTGTAAACTCCTTCAGAAGTGTGATAAGAACCGAGTGTCCCGATCAGACACGATGCTCACTGGTACGCCATGCAACCTTACCATCTCCTGCATGTACCGTTCTGTCAAAGCCTCCGTTGATTGACCAACCCGGAAAGGAATAAAGTGAGCTGCCTTGGTCAACCGATCGACAATCACCCATACTGCATTGTTGCCCTTTGGACTCCGCGGTAAAGCCGTCACGAAATCCATGGTTATATGTTCCCACTTCCACTGAGGAATCGGAAGTGGTTGCAATAAACCAGCAACCCTTTGGTGTTCAGCCTTGACTTGCTGACACACCAAGCACTTAGCCACGAAGCGAGCAATCTTCTGTTTCATGCCTTCCCACCAGAAATGCGGTCGAATATCTCGGTACATCTTTGTGCCTCCTGGATGTACAGAGTAAGCTGAACTGTGTGCCTCCCTCATAAGCTTTTCACGAACATCTCCCTTTGGCACACAAAAACGGCTACCATACCTCAATGAACCATCTTCGTGGACCAGTAAATCTGTTCGTAGTCCGGCTTCAACCTGCTCTCGAAACTTTTGCAGTCTAGGATCCTGCGATTGTGCCGCTTTAATCTTCTCAACCAAGGACGACTATACCTGCAACTGCATCAACTGTCCCGTAGAACCCGGTAGCACAACTTCCAAGTCAAATCTTCGAAAATCTGCAATGATCTCCCTCTGTGTAGTTAACACCTGAATTACTGGTAACCGACTAAGCGCATCCGGCACGACGTTAACCTTTCCCGGATGGTATTTAAGATCAAGGTCGTAGTCGGCCATCAGCTCCAACTATCTACGCTGCCTCCTATTCAACTCCTTCTGAGTGAACACATACTTTAAACTCTTGTGATCTGTAAAAACTTCGACTCTCTCGCCCAAAAGGTAGTGTCTCCAAATCTTCAAAGCGAAGATCACAGCCGCAAGCTCCAAGTCATGAGTTGGGTAATTCTTCTCATGGGTCTTCAGTTGTCTTGACGCGTATGCTACAACCTTCCCATGGTGCATCAAAACACATCCCAATCCTTTCCCAGATGCGTCGCTGTGAATAACTAATCCTCCGGAATTGTCTGGCACGGTCAAAATAGGGGCGGTTATCAACTTTTGCTTCAACGTCTCAAAAGCTAACGCATAATTATCCGTCCATACACAAGGTACCTCCTTGCGCGTAAGCTTGGTCAACGGTTCTGCCAGACGAGCGAAGTTCTCCACAAATCTCCTGTAATATCCGGCTAATCCAAGGAAACTCCTTATCTCAGCTACATTCTTTGGAATCGGCCAATCTTGAACTGCTGCAATCTTTTCGGGATCGACGGCGATTCCATCGCCCGATACAACATGCCCCAGAGACTTCACTTCTTCCAGCCAAAATTCGCACTTACTCATTTTCGCATACAATTTCTCCTATCTCAAAGTCTGCAGTGCGATCTTCAAATGCTCAGCATGCTCCTCAAAACTCCTCGAGTAAACCAGAATATCGTCAATGAATACCACAATAAACTGGTCCAAGAATGGTGAAAAGACTCGGTTCATCAAGTCCATGAATATTGCCGGTGCATTTGTTACTCCGAAGGGCATCACTAGGTACTCGAAATGTCCATACCGAGTTCGAAACGTCGTCTTGCAAATATCTTCTGCTTTCACTCGGACCTGATGATATCCGGATCGCAAATCCAGCTTCGAGAATACACTCACGCCACTAAGCTGCTCAAAAAGTTCTCCAATGCGAGGGATAGGGTACTTGTTCTTAATAGTCACCCGGTTTAATTCTCGATAGTCGATACACATCCTTCTTGTGCCATCCTTCTTCTTTACTAGAAGAACTGGAGCTCCCCAAGGCGAGTTACGGCTTCGAATCCAACCCTTTTCAAGCAATTCAGCAACATGTTTCTTTACTTCTTCCAACTCTACTGGCGCCATTGGATAATACGCTTTAGATACTGGCGCTGCACCAGGAATAAGGTCAATTGCGAACTCCACGTCTCGCTTTGGCGGTAAACCCGATATATCTTCAAATACGTCCATAAAAATCACGAACAACAGCCGGCTCTTCACTATTACCAACTTACATAGATGCAATAATGTTGCTTGTCGGCTTAGCCCTAAACTTGACTGGCCCGACAGAACTGCTTCCTTAACGCAGCTGTTGTCTGCTCTGAACTCCCAAATTTTCCCGATAGGCTCTGCTGTTCTCGAGCTGCCGCAAGTACTTGTGAGGAAGTGGTCACACCCAGGGAGACACTCTGCCTTTGGATGTCCACGTCCAAGCTGCGCATGAACCCCCGTGCCCTGACTGCATCGTTGGCAACCAGAGGTCCAGCGAATCTGCTGAGTCTCGTCCATTCTACTGCATGCACATCCACGGGTGCTTCATTCTGCCTTAGCCCCATAAACTTCTCTTCCAGTTCCTCCCATGCAGTCCACGGGAAGAACTTCTTCAGGAAACTCTTAGAAAAATCCGCCCACTTGATCGGCTTGGGCAAGCGGGTCTCCTCAACAAGCTACCATTCTCGGGCGTAGTCCAATAGCTGAATGCGTACCACATCAGCTCTTTTGTCCTCTGGAATCTGTGCCGCAATCAGCAAATTCTCCGTGTCCACTAGCCACTGCTCGGCTGGCAACGGCTCCTCCAAACCAGTAAATGTAGACGGACCTAAACGCCTGAAATCTGCCACGGTCCCTACTCGGTCAACTGATCTAGCTCCAACATTGTTTACAGACTGCTGAACGATCTGCAAACCTTCCTGAAACGATTCTTCTTGCTGCTGGATCATCTCGGTCTGTTTCTTCTGATTCTCCAGCATTCATCTTATCACTCCAAGCATGGCGGCTTCTTCCACACGCCTCTGGTACGTCTTCAAATTCTTACCTGCCATAATCCTGAACTCAAAACACCCAACATTAGCATGATGATAGATTCCGAATATAGATCAAGGCTAGAACTCCAAGTTACTTAAATAGAGTACCGTATTGTAACTATGCCGCGGTATCATAGCCACAATTACATAACTCCATCCAAGTCGCCTAAGTCCTAGAGATAACAAGGAATCAGGTTTTCGAATCGATATGCAAAGGAAGTTTGCACATCGTAATAGATATACTCAGGAAGAATGTGATTCAAGAATGGTAAAACGGTCAAGGTGGCAGGACATGTTTCCTAAACACGGGTATTCGGATTCGTGTATTGGGTACAATACCCAACTACAAAAGAATCAACCCAACTAACCTATGTCTCTGATACCAAAAGAACCATGTCACGCCCCACTTCCCAGAGTACGCTAGATTGGGCACGTGACATAGCCAACCATGCTACCTGTGGGTAGGAAGTATCCATCCACAGTCACATTACGGCTGTAGAGATATCAAGAACAAGATAAAACTATCTAAAACATGTCCATAATCCAGAATAACAGGAGTCAATAATAAATAAATGCGGAAGCAAATAATCCAATACAAATAACTGAAAAGTGTGTCCCATAATGCGGGCTCACATCAGGAAATAAATGCAGGAAATAAAACTAACTACTACTGAACTCACAGCTCAGCCTGCTGGCTGAAGTACTCCTGCTCGGACTGCAACAGCGGTACGGAATCAGGGCCATGCAAAACCCAGACGTCAGCGCGTCATGTCAACCAGTAATATAATATGAACAGTGTAATAGGCAATGCAGAAATAAACATGAATAAAGCAATAGTATGAAACAAGCAGTGCAGGGTAGTGTGCAGTGGGTAACTAAACTGTTCTATCAGGTTTTCTATTCTAAAGTCTTTGAAATCAATTTGAGTAATCCTCCATGTAACTCAAAGGATATGTCCCGTTACCCCCCGGGACCACGGATCAGGAATATGTGAACCAATAGTGGTTCTGTCCCGTTACCCCCCGGGACCACGGATCAGGAAAATGTAAGAGTCATGAATGGCTCTGTCCCGTTGCCCCCCGGGACCACGGATCAAGTAATACCCTTTTAAGTTACACTTTAGTTTACACTTTTGATTTCCCCATACCCCCAAGCTATGTATGCCAGGTCAGGTATTCCGTAATCAAGAACTAATGCCAACACAGGATCAGGTAACAGCAGGTTTTGTCTGGATAGACAACAGGAATGGTCCATGAGGACTACATGTCGGGTTTGTTGGCATTAGGCACAAGATCAGGTAACAGGTCAGGTCATGGTACATCAGGTCATGTCAACAGTAAACGGTACCATGTCAGGTGTATCAATATATATCATGTGTAACAAAGTCAAGTCAAGATGTAACAATATCGTGGGTGTGCTCACAACAGATATATAATCGAACAGGGGATTAACAGTAGGAAATAAGCAATAAATTAAACAACAATAAGCATTTCATTCAATCACAATATAGTGCAGCCGTTTTATTATATTAACAGGTTTTGAGCACCCTTAGCGGTGCAACAGTTTAATTGATGATGCAATACAGTTATATCAAGCCTTTGAATACGAATATCCGAATGTAATAGAACTACATGGGAAAGTGCTACAATCTATTAAACGGTAAAATGTGATTAACAGGTAAACTTGGTTCTTAGGTTAAAAGTGGCAAACTGTAATTTCAATGTTAACTGTAAAATGATATATGTCATATTGCAACCAAATGAGAAAATAACTATACCGAGTTAAGTTTTGCAGGTTTAATGAGTCAAACATATATAATTGTATAGTATAGCATGTAGCAAGTGATACTTGCCTCGACGGGTCACGAACCGGGAAAAACGGAACGTAACGTCGGTGGGAAAACACGCGACGGACGCACGGTTCACGGATTGAACCCAAACAACGAACAATGGGACCACGCGGACCGGGGTACCTCGCTGGAACGTCGGATCACGTCGTCGGCATCGCCGGATTTCGGCGAGAAAGAGAACAGTGAACGAAAGATTATGGTATGAAACAAGAAGCAAGAAACGCAAGGAAAATACAAAGAAAGGGGGGAGGAGGATCTGAGAGAGTGCTTACGATGATCAGCAGAGGGGTTGCGAAGGTTGACGACGTCACCGAAGCTCCGGCGGTGAACAGTGATCGCGGGAAAAACTGCCGATGAATGCATTAGCCGAGATAGGAAGAAGAAGGGAAAAGAGAAAGGAAGTGTCTTACCGAGGAGCGTGCGAGGTCGGGGATAAGAGGACGGGGTCGTCGGCGGCGACAAACGGCGGTTCGACGGCTTGCAGGGCTGCGGGTGGCTGCGGCTGGTGTGCAGGTGGTCGTGGGTCTGGTCGGGGTGCACCGGGAGAAGGAGGACGAGGGTGAGGGAAGGACGACGAGGTGATCGTCGGCGATGAGATGCTCGAACGGTTGCAGGTGGTCGCGGGTGGTGAGCAGGCGCTGTAGCGGCGAGGGCGAGGCCGCTGCGAGGGTGCAGGCGCACGGGAAGGAGGACGAGGGGCTTGGTGAGGTGAGGAGGTGCGGGCGAGCATGACGGTGGTGCCGGCGTGGGGCTGCGGCGGCGACGGGGGACGAGGCGGTGGCTAGGGTTCGAGGCTCGGATGGGTTTCTCGTGAGGAGAAAATATGGGGAGGGAAAACAGTAGGTTTAAAAAAAGAGAGAGAGAAAAAGAGACGGGAGAGAGAGAGGAGAGATGTAGAGGGAGTTAGAGAGAGAAAGAGATAGGGAAATTAGAGAGAGAGAGAGATACGCGAGAGCCAGAGAGAGAGAGAACTAGAGAAAAAGGAGAGGGGCCCACGTGAGTAAAGCCTTCACTGATTGGCTGAAAGATTCGTGGGTAAAATTTTTCCTTTAAAGATTTAAAAAATTTATACTAACAGTAAGATTTGTAAAGTGGATGAAATATATTATGGTTAAAATATTATATTAATTTGGGATTTTGGCGCTAAATAAAATATTTCCAAATCGCGTCCGGATTGGGTCCAAAAATTCGACATTTAAATAATAGGATTTTAAGCGGGTTCCAAATTTTAAAATTAAGTGTTTAACGATTAAAAAGCATACCCCCAAGTCGGACACCTGTACGCGCGCGTAGCCGTCCAAATTCGCCCGTTTCACCGAACGGGATGAGAACTCGATGCACGGACGCTACCACGCGGCTAGGGGTGTCGAGTAGGCCAAGATGGATATTTTTAATTTCACTTTAGATGCTAAAATTTTTTATATGCAGAAATGACTTTGCCAGATAAAATTTTACAGTAAGTGACAAACAGGCAAGCTAAATGAAATGAGTACCACATTAATTCTCAAACAGTAATTGAAAAACAGTAGCATTGGGCTCGGGTGTTACAATGCTAGATAATACATGAGACATGGGTCTATGGGACTCACACCATGCTTATCATATTGATGGGTTTTATTTATTTAAAGTAAATCAAAATTAGTTGGAAATTAGTCACATGGTTAGAAGCTTGGAGAAGCTTGTAGTGACCATTGACTTAGTCAACTAATTTTGTTTTACATTAGATATTTATTAACCCAACCATTATCTTAAACTATGGTTATGTCTCTACATGAGTTATATGAGATATTTCTCACCCATGGTTGCTATTCTACACTTGACTTTTTCCATGATTGCTTTTCTTCATCTCCTTCCTCAAGTTCTCTAGCTTTTTGGGAGGTGAAGAAAATGAGTGAGAAAAATATTTCTAAAGTGAGAAAAATTCCTATTTCATCATTCTCTACTAGACTAGCCATTTAGTTTAGGGTGTTTACTTCACTAATTCCATATTAGTGAAGAGATAGCTTGAGTTGGTGTCTCCTCGACGTAGATCATCTTCGGCCTCGAAAACTTCAAGCAAGCTTGTTCCTTTCATCTTATGGAGCCTTTCTATAGTCCAGGAGTTCACTACTTGGAGCGAACGGACTACTTCATAGAGCTATTGAAGGGAAGGACCGGTCTATAAAGGTTGTATTCCTTTTTCACTTAGATATAAAGATATTTACGTTCTAGATTAGTCTAATTCTCTGGTTAAGATTCTCGGTTAGGGTTCTTTAGCATGCCAAATTTTTGAAAACGGCATAGTCGATGCCTCCCGAAACCCAGTGGCGACCCTAGGGAACCCAACAGTGGTATCAGAGTCAAGCTAGAAAATTAGACGATATTTGTAGAATTACGAAACCGAAACAACTCCGAAACACTCGAAACAAAAATCAAGTTTCTGTCAAAATTTTAAAAGTGTCTAAATTTTTTTAAGCAGTTGTAGAATGTTACATGAACACCATAGGAAACGAACCCCTCTCAACGGATTTAGACCGGCGACATGTAGTTAAAAACCGGTATCACCGGTTTTTTAGTAGGCTTTGGGCTTCGTTTTGGTGTGGTGTTCCGGTCTCTGGGTTTTGGTGTTTCAGGTGCTGCTTGTTTTTTCTGAGATTGCATGTGATGTTATCTTTGTGTAAAGCCAATTCAGAGTGTTTTGTAGTTGTAATTCTAATATAGTTTCGGGTAATCTTGACGACGTTGAAAAGTTCGAACGAATATCAAATACCCGTTTTTCTCCCTCGCTGGAAAATTTCCAAGAGTTGGAACTTTCCAAGTTTAAAATCTTCATAAAATCATGCAGGTGTTTTCTATGAACCTCTAGAAGAACAAAACCCTAACTCGATTCTGTGACCGTCGGAACTGCCACCAAACCATAGGGTTTGCGGTAGTTCCGCGGCGCCATAGGTGAAGCAAGGGTTGACCCTTCTACTGTTGGTCCATAGGTGTTGTGGCATGTTCTGGGTATTTTTTAAAACTCCGCTCAAGTGTTGAGCTCTTTGGGAAATTTTTGGTGTTTGTTGATTCGATCGAAAAGTTTAACATCGGCTAACTATCTGTGATTGTGATACAATATTTGAAATCCACAATATTTAGTTTTGTTAAAACTAATTTGACTTTTATAAATCTATCAATTTAGTCTCAAGTGATCGGTTGCCACGGGATTTTAATGTGTATTAAAAGTCCGTCGCAATCACGTAGCGTACGCGGATACTTGCCGGGTAACCTTACGAGATAGCCATGCCCCATAGCCCCGACCAAGTGACTGTAGGAGAACCCCATCGTCAAAAGCATCCATTCGGGTGCTTACGGCCGCGGTGTTCCGCCTAAGTACACTTCGTCGATGGCATCGGGGGTGCGGCCGTCTACTAAAGTTTCCGACGAGCATTCGATCTAGTTGTCGGGAATCTTGTTGAATTACCCGAATGGTTATTGAAAAGTGTTTTCAATATCGAGACTAAAATGGGGGGTTTATAATTGTTAGGCATGCAATGTCTAAGGAATTCATTTGGTTAGGCATGAAATCCAAAGTATGTGATACATTGGGTTTATGATGTCTAAGGTGGTTGCAGATTCCAATTGTTGTAGTTTTCACTTTCTTTTCTACGACCATAAGTGTAATATGTGGTGTATCACCGGTTTCGTTACTATATGTCAACGACAATTAGGATACGCATATTTACTTACGTTGATGACATATGATGTTATGTGTTGCTGGGATATGTTATATTGGATCGTCATGTTTGAATAGCCGGGGTTTTTTTTATGTGAGATAAGAGTTTTTAATTTTCATTCATATAAAAACCTATATGTAATATTCTTTTATTGGGGAACTTCCGGGTTGAGAATGATGTCACCTTTGATGTATATTATTTACTTTTCCGCGTTAGGATAGACCCAAGGCGGGGAGCACAATTAACCGGGTTCTAGGGTCCAGTGGGAAAACATCTCGAGGAGTCGAGTCCGGGTCTCCTAACTCTAGAATTGGTAGGGTTGCTTGCCGCTCTGGTAGGGGTCTAGGGATGTGGGTTTGGATATTCGTCACGACCGTGGAATCTTTGTTTTTTTACTGGCTTAAATAAAACACCGAATTCCTACTATATCTAATATTTCATATATGTTCTTCTGCTGCTGATATTCTGTGATGTGATCACTTGATATGATGAGATGAATGCTTATATTATATATATGATATATAATAAATATTGCTTCTTTCGTTTCTTCTGTAATGCTTAGGAAGCATAAATTGATGGGACTACATTAATGAGATTAATGAAATAAAAAAAACCTAAAGATGTTGTAAAATCTTGTTTTAAAAACTGGTAGCTCTAGTTCTTGCTTTGCATAGTGGTATTCCTTGTAGAATATATCCAGCACCTTATTCGATAAGGAATGGGCCGAGATCCCTTCACCGGGAGTGACCTCTTTAGCGAAACTGGCAGATGCTACAACCCACTCGGTTTTGTTTTTGATTGCTTTTTTAGTTCATGCTTTGCATAGTGGTATTTGTGAAATATCCAGCACCTCATTCGATGAGGAAAGAGCTGAGATCCCTTCACCAGGAGTGACCTATTTACCAAAACTGGTAAAAGCCTCAAAAACACTCATCTTCAAAATAACTCGATTCTACAACGATATCAAGTTCATTACGCAAAAGGTTTTCTTAAAAACCTGTCGTAGCCCTTCGTCATTTCAGATAAGGACTATTTAGTATTCGTGTTGCATTTGTTGACCTTGTCAAGGCGTAGTGTGCGGTAGCTGATTAGTGCTTATCTGCAAAGTATATGATGCGATTGGATTAGGGTAGTCGTGCGGCCTTGTTGACCTTGTCAAGGGTCGTGCGGGTGGGTTTAATTCAATCATGAAATGTATGGGTTGAACTTGACTTGCGATTTATGGTTTATTGACCTTGTCAAGGTCATAGATCGCTTGGGGCAAAATATTATCGGGAATTTTAAGTGTTGAAATTTGCAATGAGATGGCATACCTTCTATGAAATAGTTGGATCCCGATACCCACTGTGAGTAAGAGTTACTCCTGAGAGAGTTTTACACATTAGAATTGGCCGATCAAGTAGGTGTCTAGAAAGGTGTTAACGAGGTTACGCCCCTAGGAAAACGAGATTTATTTTAATTAGGTCCGTGTAAAAGCATGGGGAACCTCCCTCAAAGTACCGACACTGGCCTGGCCGAAAGATTGGCGAACTTATAGGGTGTAATTAATCCCGGCTAGTCTTATCTTTTAGGGTTTGAAGGAAGATTTGATAAAAACAGTGGGAGCCATCCTGATTAGATACAATAATAACCAATCTGATCTTGTAAGAGTATATGCAGAGTGTTTTCTTCTCTCTCTCTCTTCTGGTAGCGACCGTAAAATGCCTTAATCAAGATAATAATATGGATGTATTGACCGAACCTGCTTATTTTACTGAGCCAAGGAACATTGGTTCCGCTCTATCTTATAATTGTTATAAGTCCGAGTAGGAAATAGGGGAGTAATAAGCATGTTGATGAATATTCTTCGGGTGTGTTCATTACCAAAAACTGTTTCTCAGTATCCTCTACGTCCTAGGTATGAGATACCGGATTAGGATCTCACATATGTAATCTGTTACATGGTCTTCAGAAAGGTAGAGAACTGGGATTGGTTGATTTGTCTCTAATTGTTAGAGAATGGTGCAATTGTTGCAGCCAAATCAGTTGGTAAATAACACCTTGTATTACCAAGTGGTAAATACATTGATTCTGAACAAATGTTATTACTTGTCGAACCTGATATACAACATTACATCGGTTTCTTTATTCAGTTAAAGAAGGATATAATTTTGTATAGAAGGATAATGTTGTGAACATTTTCCTGAATCAAGAGTTGATTGGATTAGGCATGTTATGAAATGGCATATACGTTCAAAATCAAACCACATTTCAAAGTATATAGAAAACACATAAGAGGAGTAGTTCAGAAATGAACGAATCCTTCTTGTGGCATTGTAGACTAGGTCTTATCAATGCGACATGACCAGCTAAGTTATATAAGGATGAATATTTGAATCCGTTCGAATTTTCATTTTATAATACTTGCCAGTCTTGTTACAAAGGTAAAATGACCAATACTCCATTTACTGGAAACATAGAAAGAGTTATTGAACTATTGGGACAGATACATGGTGATGTATATAGTCCTATGTCTACAAATGCTAGGGTTGGTTCTTTGTACTTCATTACATTCATCGACGATCTCTCAAGATTCGGACATGTGTTCCTGTTGAAACACGAGTTTGAAACTTTTGAGAAATTCAAGGAATATAAGCTTGAAATTGAAAACTATACGGTTAGAAGTATTAAAGTCCTTCGATGAGATCGGGGAGGCAAATACTTGGGCATGGAGTTCCTGGATTTTCTAAACAGAGAATGGGATTCTCTCTCAGCTTACTCCTTCGTATACACCACTGCACAACGGTGTATCGGGGCGGAGGTATCGCACCCTATAAGATATGGCGCGCTCTATGATGAGTACTGCTGAGTTACCTGTTTCCTTTTGGAGTTATGCACTTGTGAAGCTGCATACCTATTGAATGAGCTTCCATCCAAATCAGTGCCTACCACTCCATATGAGATATGGAATGGGAAAAGACCATGTCTTAAACGAGTTAAGATATGGGGTTGTCCGGCCTATGTTGAAGAGCAAAATCTGGAAAATCTCGAGGCAAGGTCAGTTCTGTAAGTTTGTTGAATATCCCAAACATTCGCGAGGGAATATCTTCTACCACACTGAGGTGCAAAAGGTGTTTTGTTTCTCAGCATGCCTTCTTTTTTAGGAAAAGGAATTTATTATGAAGAAATTAGTGGTCATGAGGTAGAACTAGAAGCAGTTCCAGCTAGACAAATTAGCAGCTGATGATTTGGTGAAACTAAAGGATTCAATATCTCCAACGAGCCTCAGCCTCTCTACGAATCTGGTAGGGTTCCTTATCCACCTAAGAGATACTACGGTTTTCTCAGTGACGGCGGGAGCGAGGGTTGCATCATGGTAGATTATGACCCAACTAGGTTCAGGCAGGCCATCACGAGTGGGGACTCTATGAAATGGCTGGATGCTATGCGATCAAAGATAGAATCCATGTACACCAACAAAGTATGACTTTGAATGTTGCACCTGAAGGGGAAAAACCCATCAGGAACAAGTGGATCTTGAGAAAATTCTTGGTGTAAATGGAAAAGTTGAGACTTTCAAAGCTAGACTTGTAGTAAAAGGTTTTCGTCAATAACCAGGTGTGGTTTATGATGAAACCTTTTCTCCAGTTGCTATGCTTAAATCCATCAAGATTAAAGCACGCATCGTGGAGATGGAACATTTATTTTGATGTGGCAGTCAAAAAGTTTGACTTCATCAAAAAGATAGATGAACCTTGTGTTAGTGTATATGCCCTAGAGGCCATTACTGTATCATACTAGTTTGTATATTACTTAATGGAAGCTTGGGATATTCACCTTGTATATACAATCTTGCTCAAAATAGTAGTATGCTACTTGGTTTGTTTCTACTTCAATGTGTACTTGTGTTTATTTCAGTATATCACTTATACGCATTAGTGGAGCCCTTAGGATCTTTGCTTGATTACCAGCGTTGTGATGGCAGTCACACTAGTGGGGGCTGGGTAATCTATAAGCACATCCTTATACAGGTCCCTAGTCGCAGGACTATCGAGACAGGGCATCGATACTCCGGAGTAGACTAGCGTATGCGCTTCTCATCCCAGTGTGGGAGATGGTCTGTCCCACAGCCATCAGTACGTCGTACTGGAGATAGTATACGGGTGCTCGTTGGGTTACGAGTACACTGGACAGGACTCGTCGGGAACTGACAGGTTGGTATTATACCTATCGTCAGTTATCAGTTCCCAGGTGACATGAGTACAACTTAGTCCGCTGACTTGACACTGGCACTTCGCCTCAAGTGTGTTCCCACTGCATTTTGATCACTACCCTACCACGGCTCAAAGGAGTCGTGCAAACAGGTAGTGGTTGGGTGCAGTCCCGAAGCACTTGGAGGCAGTGACGGTTAGACAGGATTCGTCTCTCCCGGTATTGGGGGTTGACATCGCGCTGTGTCTAGGAGAGCCATTACACGAGTAGTCCCTGGCCAGGGCAAACGAGATATACTGGTAGGTTTCCAGTGTTATCTCAGGGTGTTTTGGGCTTCGCTCCGGCACGACTTGTACCGCTATTGGGGGACTGACGTTTACCACCCCCTAGGCCCGCCATGCGATGTATCAGACGAACAGACCGGACTGTACGGAGACTGTCACATTCAGACTCAGTAGGAGTTCAGATGGGGTTTCACCTCGTCAGCCTTCTTGTCGGCATCTACCTGGGGACCGTTACGCACAGCTAGTGCCGCTTGCGGTCTGTGGTTAAACCCACTGCCAGCGTAGTGTCGAGTCTTTAGAGTCCCACACAGAGGGTATTCGCCTCTGGGCAAAACAGAGTAGAGGTCGCATGGTTTTGCGACAGGGTTCGTTCTCATCCGCGCACTTGTGCACGTTTGGAGTCCGGACGGATTATACTGGCAGGCTCTGGTTTGAGCCAGATACTGGTATATGTTTTGGGGTTGCTTTTATATCTCGGTATTCTTGTTCCTCGGAACGAGAATGCAGGTGTGTATGCACAGTTGCTTGAGGCGGAGGATGAGTTTTTTCATTAGGGTTTCGGAACAGGTGCGTATGCACAGTTGACAGTTATCATTTTCCAAACCCTAATGGATTTATGGATTATCTATTTATAATAGTAATTAAATGAGAATTTTGTTATGGTTGATTTTGTTGACTTGTTGACCATGGTTGAATGTTGACCATGGTTGAATGTTGACCACCATCATGCTTTAAAAAGTCTTCCTTGATTTATGCTTACATTTCATTAAATGAAGCATGGTAGTGGTCATTCCAAATTACCATCAACTATTCTCATTTTCAATTATTATTATTAGATAATTCTTTTTCTTTTGCATTATGGTTGCAAGAAAGAAGATGATAGCTCATTCTATCATATTCATTCTCTCTCCTCACTTCTTCTTCTTCTTCCTCTAGCAAAGAGAAACCTTCTCATGTGTTGAGAATCCTTCTCTTTAAAAACAAAAGCAACCCTTAGACACTCTCTACTCACTCTAGGATCAAGGGTTTAGCAAGCCGGCGATTCTAGTTCACTCCAAGTTCGAGAAAGAGCCCAAAGGTCGAGCCTTCGAGGTGGATCCATCTTCGACGGAAGAAGGCGACAAGAAGAGAACCATCAACCTCCACAAAGTTTGAAGAAGAAGGAGTTCAAGTTTAGGTATAACCATCTCCATCCGAGTAGCTAATCCTCTTTAGCAAAGTTTGCTAGTTTTAGTTTAGGTAACGATCCCGACCTAGTTAAGTCCATGTTGCCTCTTGCGTTTAAAAATTTGTTTTTTATACCGTTTCCGCCTCCCCGTAAGCACCGGGGGTCGCAATATGGACTTACAGTGGTATCAGAGCCTAACTAAACTTAAACTAGCTAGGTAGTGAAGTGTAACGAAGTTCGGAAACGAAAAAATCACAAAACCGGAATAATTACAAAACCTGAGTTTCTGTTGAAATTTTTTTGGCTCAAAATGAAAAAATTTATACTTCTAAAATCGTCTCAGGGTTTTGTGAGTTCACCCATGAAAAACGATGACCTAATTCCCTTAAACCGCCGCGCTTCCGCCGCACGAGGTAGGCATGTGCGGCGGAAGCGCCGCGGTTTGTCGTCTTCTGTCCATCGATTTTCGTGCAGTGTGTTTGTGTGTTGGTTTTGGGATTTTTAAAATATATTATATGTGCCCAGATTTTCCAGAACTGAAATTTCCTTTTGGGGTCCTATAATTCCGTATTTTTTCCGAACTTCACTGCACTTTGACTATGATGGTTATATCTGTAATGTTTGCATGTATTGAACGTCGGCTAATCGCTATAAGTCGATTAGTCGGGGTTATACATGATCTGTAATGTGCTGGAATGTGTATATGAATGTGTTGGACTGTCGCGGATGAATAGCCGGGGTGGATGTGAGATGAGCTTTTGTTTTTCTTTCATTCATTGTAAATGTAAATTGATGTAATAATTATTATTTGTTTGGCCGCACAACCGGGTCGGGGTTGTAGCCGTCATTGTATAATTCTTTTTACTGTTTTTGCTCCTAGGATAGACCCATGGAGGGGTGCACAAACTACCGAGGACTTGGCGGGTAGTTTGCCGCACCCGTAGGGGTCTTGGGTGGGGTATTTGGCTATTCACCGCGACCGTGTTATCCGCTTTTCGTTTCAGGCTCGAAAGGATTGCGGATTGCTAGTATATCCAATGTATTCATCTGTGATCTGTAATGTCTATCATTGCTTACTATTTAGGCGTTGCTTATGTTTTACAGACGCGCTAGCCCAGCCCCCGCTCTGTCGTTAGTTAAGTAACCTAACGGGTAATGACGGGGCCCCGTGGCGAATGCGAATGGCATAAGCGTACGTCATATTTTGGTTGTTTTCTGCAATGGTAGGATTAAATGATGGGACGCATTAAAAGTACTAATGCAAGAATATCACGCATTATAAGAACTAATGCAAGATAATAAACCAAGTTGAAGTCGTTGGAAAACTTTCGAAAAACCACTCGGTTCTTTTCAAAACTAACTTTTAAATGCGGAGATTGAGCCACTCCTTCTAAAAGCTATCTCGTTCCATCGACTAAATCAAGTTCACTACGTTCACGGTTTTGCCAAAACCATCCGTAGCCCTCCATCATTTCAGTTAAATATTCGGTAGTATTCAAGCTATGTATTTTGACCTCACGCCAAGGCATAGTGATTGGTAGCTGCCGGATATTTATCTGTTGCATAGATAGAATGCGTTGGTTTGAGACAGTCGTACTGCCATTTTGGCCTACGTCAAGGGTATGTACGGGTGGGTTCAAATTAACCTGGATAATGATGGGACGAACTTGACATGTGACTTATGACATTTTGACCTCACGCCAAGGTCATAAGAGCATGGGGCAAAAATCCACATCGGGAGTTTCATAAGTACTGAAACTTGCTAGATTTGCATACCATTTGGAGTGTGATGATTCTGGTAGGATTCCTTCAGTTTCGTCACGCGATGATATTTGGATCCCGATCCTACTATGAGTATATGCTACTCCTCGGGAAATTTCTCACTAAACGATCAATGCTATAAACCTAGTAGGTGCCTAGAAAGGTGTTAGCGGGGTTACGCCCCCAGGGAAAAGAGGTTATTTAATTAAGGAACTTCGCGAAAGCGTTGGAAAACCTCCCTCGAAGTACCGACACTGGCCTGGCTGAACGGTTAAGCAAGTATTGTACGGTGGGATTGATCCTGACTAATTCTTCCTTTATGGTTTGAGGAGGGATTCGAGAAACAGTGGGAGCCATCCTGTTTAGACAAACTAAAAACCACTCTAAACTTGCAAGAGCATCATGCTGAGTGTTTCTTCTTCTCTCTCCTAATTGCAGCGACCAATCAACATGACTGGACTTAAGTTACTCCTAGATAAAAACAAACTGACAGGGCCAAACTACAAAGATTGGCTCAGGAATGTCAAGATAGCAATCACTTATGACAAGCTGGGGTATCTTCTTACCACCAAAGCTCCCCCTGTCCCTGGTCCAACTTCCAGTGTCGCGGATAAGGAAATCCGCAAGACTTGGGAGATTGATAGCGCGAAGGCCAAGTGCCTCCTGCTTGCCTCGATGGACAACGAACATCAGAGGAGGCATGAGAATATGGACATGGAATCCATATTGCTCCATACAAAAGAACTGTATGGAGAGCAATCTCGTATCGCAAGATACGAAGCGTCGAAAAAGTTATTTTCGACAAGAATGGCCGTCGGATCATCAGTAGCCGAGCATGTGCTAAAGATGATCGGCTACATTGAGGAGCTCGCTGACCTAGGGATCACATTGGAGAGTGAGCTATATACGGATATAGTTCTCCAGTCCCTTCCTTCCACTTACGCCCAGTTCATACTGAACTTCAACCTACAAGAAAAAGAGGTTGAACTTTCAGAGCTCCTCAACATGCTGAGGAGCGCAGAGGGCACCCTACAGAAAGGTAGGGATACATCCACTTTGTTTGTAGGAGGATCATCTTCTTCTAGGTCCAAGGCGAAAGCCAAGGGAAAGAAGAAGAAGGCCCCCGCCAAACCAAGGGGCGGTGTTAGTAAAGTGGATACGAAGGGAAAAGCAAAAGCAACAAAGATAGCGGGGAAGCTTGTGGATAAGGAAGAATGCTTCTTTTGTCATAAGAAAGGACACTGGAAGAATGATTGCAGGGCCTGGAAGGCCAGAACACAGGAATTGAAGCAGGTTGCAGCTTCAGCTTCAGGTGTGTATGTTATTGAAAACTGTCTTTCAATAAACTCTACTTCCTGGGTATTGGATACCGGATCAGGATCTCATATCTGTAATTCTTTGCAGGCGTTGAGAAACCGTAGGGTTTTGAAGGCAGGTGACATGACCCTCAGAGTTGCGAACGGAGCTAGCATGGATGCTAAAGCCGTGGGGGACTATCACCTGGGAATGTCAGATGGACATGTTTTGGTTTTGCGTAATTGCTTTTTTGTACCCAACGCAACTTGTAATATCATTTCTGTATCTTTAGTTTCTAAAGAAGGTTATGAATTTGCGTTTGTAAGTAATGTTGTAAACATTCACCTTAATCAAGTTTTGATTGGGTCAGGTACATTGAGTAATGGTATATACGTGTTAAACCAACCACAGATTTTCAACGTCCAGAATACACACAAAAGAAAGTCTCCAGAAATAAATCAGACTTTCTTATGGCATTGTAGATTGGGTCACATCAATGAGAGAAGGTTGACGAAGTTACATACAGAAGGGTATTTGAATGCGTTCGAATATCAATCGTATGCCACTTGTCAATCCTGTCTCAAGGGAAAGATGACAAAAACTCCGTTTACTGGACATGGAGTAAGAGCGAGCGAGCTCTTGGGACTCGTACACAGTGACGTGTGCGGTCCAATGTCTACACATGCCCGAAGCGGACATTCTTACTTCATTACTTTTACGGATGACTTCTCAAGGTACGGTTATGTCTTCTTAATGAAACATAAGTCCGAGGCCTTTGGAAAATTCCAGGAGTATAAGAATGAAGTAGAGAAACAGACCGGCAAAAGTATTAAGATTCTAAGATCGGATCGAGGTGGAGAATACTTAAGTGCCGAATTCCTGGACTATTTAAAAGAGAACGGAATTCTCTCTCAGCTTACTCCTCCTTACACCCCGCAACATAACGGTGTATCGGAGAGACGGAACCGCACCCTATTGGATATGGTGCGGTCCATGATGAGTAACGCTGAGTTACCGCGATCATTCTGGGGGTATGCGCTAGAATCAGCTGCGTACCTTTTGAACCGAGTTCCGACTAAGACTGTGCCTTCCACACCATATGAAATGTGGAGTGGGAAGAAACCCTATCTTCAATATCTGAAGATCTGGGGATGTCCGGCTTTTGTCAAAAAGCAGCATGCGGACAAGCTCGAGGCACGCTCAGTACTGTGCAAGTTTGTGGGATACCCAAAGAACACCAGGGGGTATCTTTTCTACTACGCAGAGGAACAAAAAGTCCTTGTTTCTCGTAATGCCCACTTTCTAGAACACCAGTTCTTGGAAAAGGAGATTAGTGGGAGCGCAGTAGAACTGGAAGAAATTCCAGAACCACAGACTATTACTGAAAGGTTAGTGGAACCAGAGGGTTCAACAGAACAGGACATTCCTACGCCGCTCCGCAGGAGTAGTAGGCAGTCTCATCCGTCCGAGAGATACTGCGGTTTTCTCATAGACGGGGATAGAGAGGATTGCATCATAGATTATGATGAGCCTACTAGCTTCCAGCAGGCCGTTCAGAGCGTTGACTCAGTGAAATGGCTGGATGCAATGCGGACCGAAATGGAGTCCATATACACCAACAAGGTATGGACGTTGGACATTGCTCCAGACGGGGTAAAACCCGTAGGATGCAAGTGGATCTTCAAAAGGAAGATTGGTGTAGATGGACAGGTTGAGACCTATAAAGCTAGGCTGGTAGCAAAGGGTTTTCGTCAAAGACCTGGCTTGGACTACGACGAAACCTTTTCTCCAGTAGCCATGCTGAAATCCATTCGGATCCTTCTTGCCATTGCTGCCTTCCACGATTATGAGATCTGGCAAATGGACGTAAAGACAGCTTTTCTAAATGGAAATTTAGAGGAGTGTGTCTATATGGATCAGCCAGAGGGTTTCATTCAGAGTGGGAGCAGCGGAAAGGTGTACAAGTTGCTTAAGTCCATCTATGGACTAAAGCAGGCATCGCGGAGTTGGAACATCTGTTTTGATGAGACGGTCAAGGAATTTGGCTTTATCAAAAATCCAGATGAACCATGCATCTATAGTAGATTTGTAGCGAGAACTGTAGTATTCCTCGTTTTATACATGGATGACATTCTCTTAATAGGAAATGATATTCCTATGCTGCAATCTGTCAAGGGGTTCTTGTCACAAAGGTTCTCCATGAAAGACCTGGGTGATGCCTCATACATCCTGGGGATCCGGATCCATCGTGATAGATCCAAGAGGATATTGGGACTTTCTCAGTCCAGGTACATCGACACCATAGTGAAGAGATTCAGTATGGAAGATTCCAAGCGCGGTAACCTACCGGCTTGTTACGGGATCACCCTCTCTAAAGAGATGTCTCCCAAGACTGATTTGGAGAGGGATCGCATGTCTATTATACCCTACGCTTCTGCGGTAGGCTCTATAATGTATGCGATGTTGTGTACCAGACCGGATGTAGCTTATGCACTAAGTGTGGTAAGCCGGTATCTGTCTAACCCTGGGGAGAAACACTGGATAGCAGTAAAGAACATTCTCAAGTACCTGAGAAGGACTAAGGAGATGTTCTTGGTGTATGGCGGAAAAGACCTCCAGATCGAGGCCTTTGCTGACTCCAGCTTCCAGAGTGACAAGGATGATTCCAAGTCCATGTCGGGTTTTGTCTTCACCCTCAATGGAGGGGCGGTGTGTTGGAAGAGTTCCAAACAGGAAACCGTTGCAGACTCGACGATGGAAGCGGAATACATCGCTGCATCTGATGCCGCAAAAGAAGCTGTCTGGATGAGGAAGTTCTTGAAAGAACTTCAGGTGGTTCCGTCCATTGTTGACCCAATACCTCTGTATTGCGACAACAACGGGGCTATAGCTTTAGCGAATGAACCCAGGTCCCATCAGAGATCCAGGCACATCTTGAGGCGGTATCACCTGATCAGGGAGATCGTGGATCGCAAGGAGATCGAGGTTCGGAGGGTTGCTTCAGAAGAGAACACTGCAGATCCATTCACCAAGGCCCTACCCCAGACTCAGTTCGAGCGGCTGATCGAGATGATAGGTCTTCGATACGCCAGTACATGGCCTTAGTGCAAGTGGGAGATTGTTAGTGTATATGCCCTAGAGGCCATTACTGTATCATACTAGTTTGTATATTACTTAATGGAAGCTTGGGATATTCACCTTGTATATACAATCTTGCTCAAAATAGTAGTATGCTACTTGGTTTGTTTCTACTTCAATGTGTACTTGTGTTTATTTCAGTATATCACTTATACGCATTAGTGGAGCCCTTAGGATCTTTGCTTGATTACCAGCGTTGTGATGGCAGTCACACTAGTGGGGGCTGGGTAATCTATAAGCACATCCTTATACAGGTCCCTAGTCGCAGGACTATCGAGACAGGGCATCGATACTCCGGAGTAGACTAGCGTATGCGCTTCTCATCCCAGTGTGGGAGATGGTCTGTCCCACAGCCATCAGTACGTCGTACTGGAGATAGTATACGGGTGCTCGTTGGGTTACGAGTACACTGGACAGGACTCGTCCGGAACTGACAGGTTGGTATTATACCTATCGTCAATTATCAGTTCCCAGGTGACATGAGTACAGCTTAGTCCGCTGACTTGACACTGGCACTTCGCCTCAAGTGTGTTCCCACTGCATTTTGATCACTACCCTACCACGGCTCAAAGGAGTCGTGCAAACAGGTGGTGGTTGGGTGCAGTCCCGAAGCACTTGGAGGCAGTGACGGTTAGACAGGATTCGTCTCTCCCGGTATTGGGGGTTGACATCGCGCTGTGTCTAGGAGAGCCATTACACGAGTAGTCCCTGGCCAGGGCAAACGAGATATACTGGTAGGTTTCCAGTGTTATCTCAGGGTGTTTTGGGCTTCGCTCCGGCACGACTTGTACCGCTATTGGGGGACTGACGTTTACCACCCCCTAGGCCCGCCATGCGATGTATCAGACGAACAGACCGGACTGTACGGAGACTGTCACATTCAGACTCAGTAGGAGTTCAGATGGGGTTTCACCTCGTCAGCCTTCTTGTCGGCATCTACCTGGGGACCGTTACGCACAGCTAGTGCCGCTTGCGGTCTGTGGTTAAACCCACTGCCAGCGTAGTGTCGAGTCTTTAGAGTCCCACACAGAGGGTATTCGCCTCTGGGCAAAACAGAGTAGAGGTCGCATGGTTTTGCGACAGGGTTCGTTCTCATCCGCGCACTTGTGCACGTTTGGAGTCCGGACGGATTATACTGGCAGGCTCTGGTTTGAGCCAGATACTGGTATATGTTTTGGGGTTGCTTTTATATCTCGGTATTCTTGTTCCTCGGAACGAGAATGCAGGTGTGTATGCACAGTTGCTTGAGGCGGAGGATGAGTTTTTTCATTAGGGTTTCGGAACGGGTGCGTATGCACAGTTGACAGTTATCATTTTCCAAACCCTAATGGATTTATGGATTATCTATTTATAATAGTAATTAAATGAGAATTTTGTTATGGTTGATTTTGTTGACTTGTTGACCATGGTTGACTTGTTGACCATGGTTGAATGTTGACCACCATCATGCTTTAAAAAGTCTTCCTTGATTTATGCTTACATTTCATTAAATGAAGCATGGTAGTGGTCATTCCAAATTACCATCAACTATTCTCATTTTCAATTATTATTATTAGATAATTCTTTTTCTTTTGCATTATGGTTGCAAGAAAGAAGATGATAGCTCATTCTATCATATTCATTCTCTCTCCTCACTTCTTCTTCTTCTTCCTCTAGCAAAGAGAAACCTTCTCATGTGTTGAGAATCCTTCTCTTTAAAAACAAAAGCAACCCTTAGACACTCTCTACTCACTCTAGGATCAAGGGTTTAGCAAGCCGGCGATTCTAGTTCACTCCAAGTTCGAGAAAGAGCCCAAAGGTCGAGCCTTCGAGGTGGATCCATCTTCGACGGAAGAAGGCGACAAGAAGAGAACCATCAACCTCCACAAAGTTTGAAGAAGAAGGAGTTCAAGTTTAGGTATAACCATCTCCATCCGAGTAGCTAATCCTCTTTAGCAAAGTTTGCTAGTTTTAGTTTAGGTAACGATCCCGACCTAGTTAAGTCCATGTTGCCTCTTGCGTTTAAAATTTTGTTTTTTATACCGTTTCCGCCTCCCCGTAAGCACCGGGGGTCGCAATATGGACTTACACCTTGTATATACAAGAAGGTTGTAGAGAGTAAGGTTGTCCTCCGCGTATTGTACGAAGATGACATATTCTTGATAGGAAATGGTTTCCTATGCTATACTCGGTCAAGCTCCTCTTATCACGATGATTCGCCATGAAAGATCTGGATGATACCTACTACATCTTGTGGATAATGATTTATGATGATAGATCTAAGTGGATATTGGGAGTGTCCCAAATCCAGGTACATTAACACCATACTAAAGGGGTTTAGTTTGGAAGATTCTAAGCTGTTGGAGATAGTGCCCTCAGAGTCAATTATTGGATCACAGGTACGTGATTGCAATGATTGAGGGAGGACCTATCCCGGGACGACAGTCTTACTCGAGATGATAGTATGCTATCTGCTTTACCTTTATCATCGTGTGCTGTTTCAGGTGACCTTACAGGTCGCTATTACACGTTGATAGAGCCTCTAGGATTCTTGCTTGACGACCAGCAGTATGATGGCGATCATATACGTGGGAGCTGGGGTCTATAAGCACATCCTTAAAAGGTCCCTAGTCGTGGGAGTTTCGAGACTGGGCATCGATACTCCATTAGTAGACTAGTGTATACAGTCGAGACCCCGACGAGGGGCGGTGGCCGGTCTCACAAGCCACTGGTGTCAGTTGGTTCACCTAAGATGTATACAGGTGCTCATTGGGTTATGAGTACACCGGACAGGACTCGCCGGGAACCTGCTAGTTGGGATTATACCATACGTCAGATAGCAGTTCCCAGGTGACATGTGTACAGGTTAGTTCATCGACCTGAGATCGTCATTTGTCTCGTGTGTATTCCCACTGTACTTTGATTACTACCCTACCACGGCTCAAATGAGTCGTGCAAACAGGTTTTAGTTGGGTACAGTCCCGAGCCACATGGAGGCAGTGAGCGGATCTTCAGGGGTTCGTCTCTCCCGTTATTGGGGGTGAGGTCGCGCTGTGTCTAGGAGAGCCATTACGCAAAGCCCTCGGCCGAGGCAGGAGATTTACTGGTAGGTATTCCAGTAGTATCTCAGGGCGTTCTGGGCTACACTCCGACACGACTTGTACCGCCTTTGGGGGTCTGACTTTTACCAACCCCCTAGGCCCACCATGCGATGCTCATAGACGAACGGACCGGACTGTACGGATATTGTCACTGACAGGCTCAGTAGGGTGTCAGGATGAGTTCGCTCATCGACGTCCCTTTTGGTCAATAGCTGGTGGCCCGTTACGTATTGGCTTATACCTCTGACGTGCTAGTGGTTAAATCCACTGCCATAGTATTGACGAGTCTTTAGAGTCCACCACACTTTCAGTTACTCAAGCTTTCGGGCGAAACGCTGTAGAGGCCGTATGGAGATATGGCAGGGTCCGATCAGATACGTGCGGTATTGCACGGATCAGGATCGGACGGTTAGTACTAGTGGCCGTATAGATATATGGCAAGGTTCGATCGGATACGTGCGGTATTGCACGGATCAGGATCGGACGGATATTACTAGCCGGCTTTGGTTTAAGCCGGATCCTAGTTTAGTACAGTGTAGATTTTGTCTCTTTGCATTTGTATCCGGACGGAATACAGATGCGGGTGTGTATGCACAGTATCGGGGTTTTCCTGTAATTTATTACGGGACCAGTTTTCTGGAGTTTCCAGTTTGCTTTCCGTTCCGGCCGGTTTTCCTTGTTCTTTCCCGGCCGGACTTTTCCGATGGAGGGGGTTATTTGCAATTGTGCAAATAACATTTGTGGAGGGGGTTTCTTGCAAATATATTCATTATGATATGTTTAGCATCTTTCATCCATGTTTTTGCATTAATGAGATTTGATGTGAATAGAAGTAATAAGCATGGTTGATGTTTTGTTTAAGGTCACCTCTTGCTTTATCCTACACTCACCTCCCTTATACATGTTTTTTTTCCCTCCACCATTTCCAAGCTAGAATGGCCGGCCACATTTGATGAGAGGAGAAAAAAAATGAGAGGAGTTGATTTTGTATGAAGGATTCATTCACATCTCTTTTTCCATGCTTGCTAAATTCTCAAAAACCCTCTCCAAAGTTCATGATTCTCTTCTCCCTCCAAGGCAACTTCACCACCCCAAATGAGACAACGATTCTACACTATATTCTACAGCAAATCTTGGGCGCGTCGGCTTGCCAACTTCGCGCCCGAGTTGCCTCGGTATTGAGGTGGGAGCCCGTAAAAGATACAGACGATGTGGTGCCCTTCCGGCAATGATGCGACGACCGGAGTTTCCGCGGGAGATCGGGACGATGACGAGAAGACCGGAGGACTCGGATCACTCGGTATATCTCTCGCCCTCTCTCTTGATTGCTAGTATCGGTTAATGGTTACGATCCGGGTGTATTGTCCGCGGTAGCGCCAGTTTGAAAGTTAAGAAAATTTTGATTCCGCATTTTGGCCTCGGATAGACGGCCGGGGCGCTGCCGTGGCGCAACATGGTATCAGAGCCACGCCATTAACTTCGTCTAGCTTCGTTTGATGTGTTTTGCATTTTCGATCGACCAAAATTCCAAAATCTACTTTTTCACTCACATCAGTTTTCTGTCAAATTTTTTCTGGCTCTAAAAATTTTTCAGGTTGTCTCAGAATGATGTGCAGGGAGTTCTAAGACTGCTGTAAAAATTCGACGCAGTGAGTTGATAAGTGAAGCGCGGAACCGCGGCCAAACCCCCCCTTGGGCCGCGGTTCCGCCGCACATTGGTGTCCTCACTGTGTCCAATTTCTCCAGTGGGCTTCTGGGCTGATTTTAGGGGTTTTGGAATATTAAAATTGGGCCCAGAATTTCTGTGAGTGCTACAGTATTACTTGGGGGCCCACTTGTTAATTTTTGATCGATCGGATATTTTAAACACATTATTTCACAGTATTTACATTATATCTGCGACCGTGAATGTCACTCGATCGGTAAATCCGGTCTAACTGCTATAGCCCGGTTAGACGGATTTGCGAACGTGACTTTCACGTTGATGTTCTGTGATTTTGCTGTGTTGTTGCGGATCGGTCGTGGGGGATAGCCTGGATGCAATGCTAGTACAGTTGTGGTTGTATTATGTACATTTGATATTGCGGGGCGAGCGTCCGACATGTGGACTGCCGTCACTGCCTGTTTGTATTATTCTTTTGGGGCACGACCTGGTTGCGGTCGATGTACCCAGTGTATGTATATTTTACTTTCTGTACTAGGGTTGCCCCGCGGAGGGGTGCACGGATAGCCGGGTTCTAGAGGGCAACGGGCCCGCATCTCAGGGCATTGAGACGGAGGGGGCTTCAGTCTGGAATTGGCGGGCTATTCGCCGCAATCATAGGGGGTACAGGTTGACCCAGGAGGGGTGCCCAAGTTACCGGATTCCGTGAAGTGCTGGGTGGTCCATTCACGGTGCTGAAGGGGGCTACCTCGCTTCAGGTTTTGGCGGGTAACTTGCCGCGCCCGTAGGGGTCTAGGGTTTCATTGTACAGGCTATCCACACGACCAGGGGAACGTCGGGTTTCAGCAGCGGCTCTGTGAAACCCGGGGCTTCCAGATATCTGTATTGTTCTGTGATGCTGTACATTTCTGTGATGTTGCTTTTTATTCACGCCTTGAGCGAAATATAATATATTGGTATATATATTAGTAGATGTTGTATATGTTTTTCATCCGCGCTAGTCCAGCCCCCGCTCTGCCGTTAGTTAGCTAACCTAACGGGTAATGACGGGACCCAGTGGCGAATGCGGATGGCATATACGTACGTCAGTATATTTTCGTTCTTTGTGGTGTGATCAATTGATGGGACTGCGTTGATTCGGATCAATGCAAGATAAACAAACATATTCTGATGTTGTTGGAACACTTTTCAAAAGGCTGTTATTGCAAGGACGTTCACTTTTGTTTTGCATCGTGGTATTCATTTGGAATATCCTGCTCCTCAATCGACGAGGCAAGGGCCGAGATCCCTTCACCGGGAGTGACCCCTTGGACAGAAGTTTGCGTCAGGACATTAACTTCACTATAGCCGATTGCCTTTTGCTTTGCATCGTGGTATTCAGTTGGAATATCCTGCACCTCATTCTACGGGGAAAGAGCCGAGATCCCTTCACCGGGAGTGACCTCTTTAGTAAAGGTTTTCGTCACTATATTTTTATAAAAAGTTATCCAGTTCCTTCAACGATATCAAGTTCATTACGTTAAAGGTTTTTCGCCAAAAACCAGTCGTAGCCCTCCGTCATTTCAGATTAGTATTGCTTAGTATTCGCGCTACGTTTGTCGTTGCTATTCGCCGAGGCGTAGTGTGCGGTAGCTTTGTTGTGCTATTCTGTCGCATGGATATGTGGATTGGTTAGGACAGTCGTACGACTTTGTTGATTATTCGTCAAGGGTCGTGCGGGTGGGTTTAACGTAATCAAGATAATGACGGGTTGAACTTGACTAGGACCTTTTGATTTGTTGATTATTCGTCAAGGTCACTTGGGTCCTAGGGGTAAAAATCACATCGGGAGTTTCTAAAGAAACTGAAACTTGCCAGGCATGCGCATACCTTCTGGAGTGTGGTGACTTGAGTGGATTCCGTCAAGTTTTCATGCGATGATAGTTGGATCCCGATTCCTACTGATGAGTTGGTTTACTCCTCGGGTGATCCCGACTAATTCTTCTTTAAGGTTTGGAGAAGAATTTGACGTTACAGTGGGAGGTTTCCAGATTAGATAAAGTGATAACCATTCTGATCTAGGTTAGAGTGCACGCTGAGTGTTTCTTTTCTCTCTCTCTCTCTGGCAGCGACCATTGACCCGACCCTGGACTATGACTTAGTGACCAAGTTGACCGAACCTTCTTAACACTGGCTTTTGGATTGTCAGAGTTGCAAACCTCATTGCCACTCCTACTTTTACCCTTTTCTCCAGGACACCCCGTATTACTACGAACGTCCACTTCCATTGGACAAAACCATCGTATGGTTATATACGAACTCGAAGGACTTCGAGGATGGTTTCTGGTTCTGGAGAAAACGAATAGGATTATTCAGTTGTCTTTTCTTTTCACCTTCTCTCATTGCGAGTACTCCTTGGTTTAGGAGATAGTACACCTATTACGCAAATTGGATAGTCTTCTTCCAAACCTTAGGCAGGTGCCGAATGGTAGGGAATGAAGAAAACCAATTAGCATAACGATGGTGTACAGAAGGTATTAAGTTAAGACAAAGCAAGGGATTAGTAAGAGGGCAAAGTAAATTGCGACTGCTATTCACGACCAAACCAAGTATTTCTTCGACAATCCTAAATCACCTTTATATTTCTCCAGGACACTCCGTATCACTACGAAGATCCCAAGTTTATTGGATAATCCATCGTATGGTTATATACGAACTCGAAGGGAACTTGTTCCAGTTCGGGGATGGATTCTGGTTCAGGAGAAATAGGAATAAGGCTTATTCGGTTGTCTTTTATTTTCACCTTCTCTCGCTTTGTGAGTGCTCCTAGGATTATGACAGTACACCTTTTATGCTTATTGGATAGTCTTCTTCCAAACCATAGGCTAGTGCCGAACGGTAGGGAAGGAAGAAAACCATTTGGCCTAAGGGATGTGCAGAAGGTAATGACTAAAGACATATAAAGGGATTTCGAGAGATGGCAAAGAATTATACGGTTACAGTTGTGAATCTGGATAATGGTAGAGGCATTACTAGGAATACCAGGATACCCCATCGAAACATTTCAATGTTTCAGTTCAACTGTGTACTGTTAAAAGAAAACTGATTTCCCGATTGGACACTTGCTCCAGGGTATGTATTTACCAGTTTTGATTCTCACATCTATATGGTTTTACAGATGATGAGTGGGAGTAAGTTATTGGGAATAGGGTGATATTTGAGGAGATCATCTGGGCTGTTTGCCGGTCGGCAAATATTTGGTTTTGAATATTCGCTGTTGTGCACCAATTTCAAATTGATATATCTGTACGTCTATTTTCATAGAGTGAGATATACCTTTTGATATTATGTCGATGACATTTACCTATATCAGTGGATGGTTAGGTAAGGAGCATTAAGCAGCGGTGTAATTCTTCTTAACCATAAGTACAGTTTTCAACCTACGACACACAGTGAAAGAGTTGTTAGACTCAGCGGACTTATACAGAGTATTGTATGTTGTCCAGTAGGATAGAGGGGTTGGTCCTCATACTATATTCTGTTTACTTTTAACTTCTCTAGTTCTTAGACATGTGTTTCGTAGAAACACAGGGTCTAAGTTTTGAGGAGTTATAGGTATTTGAATAGAGTAGAGAACCAGGTATAGCAAGTATCGGGATTCTTCAAAGTGATCGAAGATGTAGATACTTGTGTATGGTATTCAGTTGATAGTAATGATAAAGAGAAATTGCTTCTCTTTCAGATTACTCATAATTGGAAGCATTCCTAAGTTGAGTAACGCTGATCGGCCTCCTTCCATTTAGTTGACATGCACTGGAGATAGCTGCATGATTTGAATCTGGTTCATTTAAATCAGTACCTCTGGTTCTATATTGGATATAGAACAGTTCATACCTTAACGATGTTAAGGTACGGGGAGTTGTCCGGCTTATGATTAAAACCAGACACTGGACAACTCAAGGCACGTTTCTGTAATGGCTGTTTGTGGGTTGACCCAGGCTAAGACGAGGGTTGACTTTCTACCATCTGGAAGATCAATAGTGATATTGTTCTTAACTCGCCACATTTTAAAAGAAATGGTTATTTTTCAGAAAACAGAAGTGGGAGTATGGTAGAACTGGAAGCGATTCCAGAACCGCAAACGATTACTGAAGATTTGATAAGGAACCTAAAGATTCAATCTGATTTGACATTCCATTGGCCACTCCGCAGATTAGGTGGGTAACTTCAGGCACCCGAGAGGTACTCCAGTAGCCTCAAGGACGGTGACAGGGAAGTTCTCGTTTACCCACACTTGCCATTGTTGTTGTTCCAGGCTGCGAGACCCGGCAAGAAGATGAGTATAGCGTCGTTCTAAAATAGCTTTAGAAGTGCACGTTTATATGACTCTGCCAGAGGGTTGTCGTAGTCAGTGGGAGTAGCGGAAGCATTGGTGGACATCAGGCTTATGTCTATAGACTAAAGCAGATATTGCGGAGATAGATCATCTATTTCTGATGTGACAGTCATAGGTTTGACGTCATCAGAATAGGGGATGGATCTGTTAAGGAGGTAGTAGGGTGTGATGTCCTAGTTTTGGATGACATACACTGAGTAGGAAAGGAAACTCCTATAATACGATCGGTTATTCTTTGGTTGTCACACAGTGGTTTCTCCACACAGGACTTGGATATTATATCAGACATTCTGGTTACTAGATCTATGGTTTTAGATCTAGATTTGGGTGGTTTCCCAATCTGGGTACTTTGACAGCATTCTATGAGTATTTAGAATGGAAGACTCCTGGCACGGTAGTGTACCTGCAGGTGATGGAGTCACCCTCTCTAAAGGTGTCTTATAGACTAAAGTAGAGAGGGATGTGCATGATTGGCAGATCACTTGCTTAGGCAATTGAGTCAATCATGAGATGTCAAGTACCACACCAGATGTTGTTCTTGCAGTAGGTGCAATAAGTTGATATTGATCCAATCCTGGAGAAACAATCGGAAGCAGTTTTAGAACATAAGTTGATGTTCTAGGGATGTGATAACGACAGCCTCTTTTAGGAGACGGTTATCGTTCCAGGCTTCCAAGGTGACATAGATGGCAGAGTGGCTGTCAGAGTTATTTTTTCTCCTTCTGACGAGGGGCAGTATTTTGGACAGGTGGTCCAGAGCAATACTGAGGGTGGCATGGCGCAGGATACTGATTAAGTTCAGTTGACCATACAGTCTAAGAAGTTTGGATTTGGAGTTCATTTATGACCTAGGTCCCATCAGACATCCAGACATTCTAAGACAGGTATTGCTCATTTCGGGAGATGGCTTTCTCCGCGAACTTGAGATAGAGAGAGACATAGAAAGAAACATCAAGGCGGATCCACTTACTGAGGCTATTCCTCGAACGCAATAGTCTCGCAAACGAGCTTTGTGAGACTGACTAGTAGAGGAGTTGGGTGTTCGGTATCACACGGGCTGTGAGTATGCGACATCGCAATAATTAGCCTTGAGTGCAAGTGGGAGATTGTTGGAGATAGTGCCCTCAGAGTCAATTATTGGATCACAGGCACGTGACTGCAATGATTGAGGGAGGACCTATCCCGGGACGACAGTCTTACTCGAGATGATAGTATGCTATCTGGTTTACCTTTATCATCGTGTGCTGTTTCAGGTGACCTTACAGGTCGCTATTACACGTTGATAGAGCCCCTAGGATTCTTGCTTGACGACTAGCAGTATGATGGCGATCATATACGTGGGAGCTGGGGTCTATAAGCACATCCTTAAAAGGTCCCCAGTCGTGGGAGTTTCGAGACTGGGCATCGATACTCCATTAGTAGACTAGTGTATACAGTCGAGACCCCGACGAGGGGCGGTGGCCGGTCTCACAAGCCACTGGTGTCAGTTGGTTCACCTAAGATGTATACAGGTGCTCATTGGGTTATGAGTACACCGGACAGGACTCGCCGGGAACCTGCTAGTTGGGATTATACCATACGTCAGATAGCAGTTCCCAGGTGACATGTGTACAGGTTAGTTCATCGACCTGAGATCGTCATTTGTCTCGTGTGTGTTCCCACTGTACTTTGATTACTACCCTACCACGGCTCAAATGAGTCGTGCAAACAGGTTTTAGTTGGGTACAGTCCCGAGCCACATGGAGGCAGTGAGCGGATCTTCAGGGGTTCGTCTCTCCCGGTATTGGGGGTGAGGTCGCGCTGTGTCTAGGAGAGCCATTACGCAAAGCCCTCGGCCGAGGCAGGAGATTTACTGGTAGGTATTCCAGTAGTATCTCAGGGCGTTCTGGGCTACACTCCGACACAACTTGTACCGCCTTTGGTGGTCTGACTTTTACCAACCCCCTAGGCCCGCCATGCGATGCTCATAGACGAACGGACCGGACTGTACGGATATTGTCACTGACAGGCTCAGTAGGGTGTCAGGATGAGTTCGCTCATCGACGTCCCTTTTGGTCAATAGCTGGTGGCCCGTTACGTATTGGCTTATACCTCTGACGTGCTAGTGGTTAAATCCACAGCCATAGTATTGACGAGTCTTTAGAGTCCACCACACTTTCAGTTACTCAAGCTTTCGGGCGAAACGCTGTAGAGACCGTATGGAGATATGGCAGGGTCCGATCAGATACGTGCGGTATTGCACGGATCAGGATCGGACGGTTAGTACTAGTGGCCGTATAGATATATAGCAAGGTTCGATCGGATACGTGCGGTATTGCACGGATCAGGATCGGACGGATATTACTAGCCGGCTTTGGTTTAAGCCGGATCCTAGTTTAGTACAGTGTAGATTTTGTCTCTTTGCATTTGTATCCGGACGGAATACAGATGCGGGTGTGTATGCACAGTATCGGGGTTTTCCTGTAATTTATTACGGGACCAGTTTTCTGGAGTTGCCAGTTTGCTTTCCGTTCCGGCCGGTTTTCCTTTGTTCTTTCCCGGCCGGACTTTTCCGATGGAGGGGGTTATTTGTAATTGTGCAAATAACATTTGTGGAGGGGGTTTCTTGCAAATATATTCATTATGATATGTTTAGCATCTTTCATCCATGTTTTTGCATTAATGAGATTTGATGTGAATAGAAGTAATAAGCATGGTTGATGTTTTGTTTAAGGTCACCTCTTGCTTTATCCTACACTCACCTCCCTTATACATGTTGTTTTTTTTCCCTCCACCATTTCCAAGCTAGAATGGCCGGCCACATTTGATGAGAGGAGAAAAAAAATGAGAAGAGTTGATTTTGTATGAAGGATTCATTCACATCTCTTTTTCCATGCTTGCTAAATTCTCAAAAACCCTCTCCAAAGTTCATGATTCTCTTCTCCCTCCAAGGCAACTTCACCACCCCAAATGAGACAACGATTCTACACTATATTCTACTGCAAATCTTGGGCGCGTCGGCTTGCCAACTTCGCGCCCGAGTTGCCTCGGTATTGAGGTGGGAGCCCGTAAAAGATACAGACGATGTGGTGCCCTTCCGGCAAGGATGCGACGACCGGAGTTTCCGCGGGAGATCGGGACGATGACGAGAAGACCGGAGGACTCGGATCACTCGGTATATCTCTCACCCTCTCTCTTGATTGCTAGTATCGGTTAATGGTTACGATCCGGGTGTATTGTCCGCGGTAGCGCCAGTTTGAAAGTTAAGAAAATTTTGATTCCGCATTTTGGCCTCGGATAGACGGCCGGGGCGCTGCCGTGGCGCAACATAAGCGTGGTGGTTTTCCCACTTACTCATGAATCACTCTATCACGAACCGAAATAGCACGTGACAGGCACTTGAATCAGATGAAGTCTATAGGACCCCATCTAATTCAAGTAAGCCAAAAACCCAGAAATCTAAAACCATTTTAAATAATAAATGAAGGAAAACTTGTTTAAAAGTAAGTGGTTTTAATAGCATAAGCCAAATTATGCGCTTTTAAAACATCAAGTCTTTTCTGAAAATTTCGGCTGAGTTTCCTTTGTAAATACTGGTCTCGAACGGGGTACAACATGAATAATATATACATGAATGATAAAAGGCATCCCCAAGCGAGAGCTAGCTCTTCGTCAATCGACGGTCACAACCACGCAAGCAATATAACATACAACGCCGAAGGGCGAGGATCAAAACTGAAAGGAAACTCAAAGACAACATGAAACCCATAATAATACAACGCGCGACTCTAAGGTCGAAATAATATACAACTGGTCTCTAAGTCTGAAATAAATATACATATCTGGTTGATGGAGTTTACTAGATACAACTGAATGTAAATAAAATACAAGAGTGGTCACGATGCAAGTGAACCTACCTACCAAAGCAAATCACCCGGAATGGAAGCAGTGTGCTAGTAAAGCCGTAACGAAACCTGTACGGCAAAATCTGCAAGAAACTGTAGCACAACGGGGGTGAGTTGCCAACTCGTGAGTTTAAAACATCATCGAGCAGAAATCGTATGTATGACTCAATCGTAGGTCAATACGATCAAATATATATATAACCTTAAATGATAAAGTCTGAAGCATGAAAAGGTGGCAAGGGTAAACATCCTTACATAAGTGTAATCCCATGTGCTCGTGTCAGTGCCTCAGGTAGCAATGTTTCATGTGTATGAGGTATGAATGTAAAGTAATGAAAATAGAATACATGTAAATGAAGAAACTGTTTCTTATTTTAGTGAGATTTCTGTTTATATAACATGAGGTATCATCAATGGAATCAACATAATCAGTGTCTAGTATCGACACAAAACATAAATCCCAATATCTCAATATCACAGTGTCTCAATACCTCTGGCTCCGTCAGTCCGAATTGGCCCATATCATCAAATCACACGACCACAGACGGTATCCTCCGGATATCCACCGTGCCAAACAATCACCGGTAGGCAGTCTGCCCCTGCCGGGCTCATCGACTGCAACTCGAGCTTCTTGCCCCGGGGTACCATACCGGGTCTACCATGTACCCGCAGACGGTTCATCCGGCTCCTCGAATCGGGTCTCGAAATCCAACGGCTATCATGAAAACTCATGGTGGATGACTCATAGATCACGAGAAAAGTGCAACTTGCATTTTAAAAAGAGAGTGAGAGAGAGAAGTTTATATATATTCTTGCGGTTTTCCCCTAAATCCCGAAATCTCATGAAAATCCGAAATCCAAAAATCAAGAGTAAGTAAACAGTGAATATCGGCATAAAACCCCAAAATACTGCATAACCAATGAATATATGAATGCATCTGATATCATGCAACTAGTGCAATAGTTAAACTAGCATATGAAAGCGATAACATATTGCAACCATCAGCTAGCAGGCTATGTCAATGAAATAATATTCACTAAAGTATACGTGACATGGCAATTACCGATGATGATTTGCGTGAGCCGGCAAGCAAGTGTACGTGGAGCAGACGCATCATCGGTAATGGTGCTGGTGTCCTGACAGCATGATCTCAATAATGGCATATGAAAACACAATATAAGCATGCAATGCGATGCAAATAGCAATAATATGCGGAAGACGAATAATAAACACAACAGTAACGAATATGCAATAATATAAACGAGTCTACAGGTAACTACAGGTTTAAACTAACAGAATAATCAACAGGTAAGGAAACCACCTAAATCTGAGTCGATAGACACACACACACACATACACATATATATATATAATAGTCGGTGATCCCGCCTCAATAGTATTCCATACGATACCTTATATAATATGGCATCCTCGAGTCAAGAGTGTGGATCTATCATCAATACATTGCTCGTACGATAAACCCGTTGTACGGCCTCCCAAATCTGGGTACGGGTCAAATATCACACTTATCTTACTATTCGTCTGGTATCCTTTTCATCATATATCAAGATTTGGGGTACTGATCTAAGTCTAGTACAATAATGATACCATCTATGTATATGCACGCGTTTGTATGAAAACACTACGCCTAAAGGACCCGCTAAAATATCATGTCGTATCTTAAATACGAACCATGTCACATCACCGATCTTATGGCCTCAAGCCCAATCTCATCGACTCATCTCCAAATATCATGTACAATCCTCATAATTCATGTATATGTATACGTATATATATATGCACACACACATAGTCCCATACCTATGTGTGTGTGTGTGTCTATATATATATATATATATATATATATATATATATATATATATAGGTAATAAAATGAATGCAAGTCTGTGTGTGCGTGTGGGTGTAATCCCTAATCTAGGGTTTAACGACTAAAAAGCTACACTAAGTTACTTCTAATTACACTACACTATACCATGAACCTTATAACCTATCATGAATATCCATGTTTCACATAACAATATCATATATATATATATATATATATAACATACTATACTTCGAACTGCGGGGGTGCTATACACCATCCACCCGACTTCCCCCGTAGATATATATCTACTCACCTTGCTCTTGCTTGCCGATGTCGATGTCTCCATCCTCTTCTTCGTCATCTCGAATCTATACGGGGGTACCTACAATTATACATATGTAGCAAAAGCTTATTAACATCAAGTCGGAAAACCAATACGGCACACGTTTCGCTCATAGGTTAAAACCTATAGCTTCGCGTGCAAAACACCACCAATAACCCTAGTCGTTGACGTTCAAACGCAACACGACGGAATACAATATCGAATACCAAAACTCAAGTTAAAAACGAAGTCGTAAAATAATGCAGTAACACAAGAAAATGGTCCCAGATTTTACCCTAAGAGTAATTAGCCAATTTTGCATATGTGGAGGGTCTAGATTGCAGATACTGGAGCCATGAAACAAACACGAAGCCACAAGTCCTTATTCTGTCAGCAATTTGCAGCCAGAATGATTATTTTTGGGTCCAAGGATGGGAGTTGGGGTCTGGGGTTTTGGGTAATGCTTCTAGGTTGCCTGCTTGTATCCCAGTCTTTGCTAAATAATTTTTCAGGTTCCCTAGTGTTAGCAGATTTCAATTTCCCTACACAATTCCCACAAAATACGATATCGGGGATTTCTAAGTTCACTACTTGGGGTTCTATCTCTGTTTTAGGTCTAAAATACAATCATTACAGGGGTTTAAGGTCATTATAAGTCTCAATTACACATCACAACTCAATAATTCCTCAAACCCTAACTAGAAATTTCCAAACCTCACTAAACGACACTAAATCGATTCTAAGCAAACATGGATGTAAAAGAAATGGAAATACTATGCTAATGGTTAAGAGAAAACCTCATTTGGCAACTTAAGAATATTCTTGAGTTGCCCCAAGTGTCCAAAATCCTTGCTTTCTTGGTCCAAAGTGTTGCTTGAGAGCTTGTGCACATTTTTAATGAAGTGGGGATGAACTTTTAGTGTTGTTTTGATGATGTTTTGGGGTGTTTTGTGGAGGAGGAAAAGAAGGGGCAGCCATGAGAAGAAGAAGAAAGATGAAGATGATGAAGAATGAAATGGGAGCCATGACCAATGGTTTGACCCCTCACCCTCTCTCTCTCTCTCATGCCCATCCCTCTTTTTCTATTCTCTTCCTTTTCTTTTGTTTTGTTTTCATTTATTTTCTCTTTTCAATTAAAATCAAACCCAAATGAAAATAAAAAGAAACCATGATAGAAAAAAACGTAACACATGTGAAAAATGACATGGTGTATGTCATGTGCACAAGACACGTTTAATGCACGATTAGCGATATTTAATCGCGATTAGCATTAAAATAATGTATAATAAATAAGAAAATTTTATAATTTTCTTCAATCTAATAAACCACTCTCTTTTTAGCAATTTCTATAATTTTTCCAAATTTTCCCGATTTATCGGTATTTAATTATACCGTACTAATAAAATATTCAATATATTTATTATTTAATCATAAAAATTCCCAAAAATAATATTTTATTTTTCTGAAATGTTACAGTCTTCCCCCTTAAAGAAATTCGGTTCCCGAATTTAAATTTAAACCTCTCAAATACTAAAACATTTCGGTAAAAAGATCAACTCCTCAGGGCTCCGAAATCATCAATAAATAAAAAGCATCATAGCGCAATGCATGCGCATGAACAATGAGGAGATAACTCAAAATCAAAACTCCATCATGCATCCCGCAATCATCGGAGTTAAGGTGAAGACACAAATTTCAAATCCAAAACGAAACCAATATGATATACATCAAAACTATACATGTAAACATCAAATCTATACATGTAACATCTGAATGAAATGCATGCCAAACCTTTTTAAGTCGTTGTGCGATGCGCATAACACTGCACAGTGGCGGATGCCTATTGTAGGAAAATAACTATATATATATATATATATATATATATCCTTTGTTTAATATGCACGTCCCGCCGTTTTGAAAATAATTTAGAAGGGTTACCTTCATAAAATGTTTCGTGTCATCTCAGACACGTAGGTAAATACTGAGACTATAGCTCCCTTTTTTTTGGAAATCCATTCGATAGCTATCAATGCATGCAAAATATATCCAGGTACTCTCCTCTGACTATTCCTGCTCAGTACGAAAACAAATAGTATATATCATAAAAACTTACTACTCCATAAGAAATCAATCCCAAAATGTGCATAAGAATGTCGCGTGCGTCTGGTGTGCACGGAAATCAGAATCCATGAATGTGCCATACATGTGCACAGAAACAACATCTAAGTGCAACGGGTGTGCACGAAACACCTGTCAGAGGCAACGTGTGTGCCTGACAGCAAAATCAGGTGCATTTGGTATGCACGAAGAATCTCGATTTAGTGCATCTGGCGTGCACCAAAATCGCATCTCATATCATGCGCCCAACATGCGTGAAAATCCAAATCAGGTGCATCCATCATGCACGAAATCACAAAATCCAATATCAAGCGCCGAACATACGCAAAATCCAATCCAAGCGCGTCAAATATACGCAAGAATCCAATCAGGTGCACAAGGTGCACAAAACAAATATCGAGTATCACAATCGAAATCAACGGTATACAACACATTTCAATCCAAATCCAATTCAGGTATACCGTCGTATATAATCTCACAACCATGTGCATCAGCGTGCACAAAGCCAATCAAAATACTAAAAGTGCATGAAAACTATGCCGAAAGAATAAGTCAAATCACATGCATAACATAGGCATGAAATCAAAATCAACATCTCTAATGACATCAAACCGAAGTCAGATGCAACTGTGGTGCACAAAATACGTATCAATGCACTGCAAGCATATGTGAACTATTCCGAGTGCAAAACCCAAATCGGGTGCGTACCATATGCACAAAATCAACCCAACTGTATGAAATCCATGAAATCATAAATATGTGCAGCCAAGGCACAAAAACGATATTAAGTGCAATAACTGTGCAAAATCATAAATCAATACAACGGTGTATAAAGCATATCTCAAGTGTAATAACTATGCACAAAATATGAATACCCAGTAGGTGCAACCATGGTGCACGAAAACAAATATCATGAACTCAGTCATCAAGACTAAATCATGAGAATAGATCGCCTAAAATACCGAAATCAAGTATGGCGGAATAGTCCCACTCAAGCACATCCTCTAAAAATCTCTGGCCAACTGTCGTGGTCACTCATAACATATTTCGTCGACGGTGCCGAACTCTGGTCTGCTGGGTGAGCATAAAATGACCGCTCCTGGGTCTAAGTCTTCTCGTAAATTATTCCAGAAAGGTCCTGTCGAGATCTCTCCCAAATCTCGTTTCTGTCGAACTGCCCGGAAGTCATCATCCTTTACTAAATCTATTTCTTGTTCCGGAACGGCTGCATCCTCATCGCGACTCCTTCTGGAAGATATATCCATATATAACGCCTCTGTAAGCGTGTCACATCTCTGATGTTGGCGGAGTGGAACGTCCTCTCATCAAGATCTCGTATGAACCTCTTACTCCAATTTTCTCTAATGTCGACTGCTTCGGACTCGTCTTATCATGGCTGCATGGACCTTGCTCCAACGGCTATACTCGTATCTGGAGTCTCCCAAGAAATGCATCCCATCGCCTAGCATCTGAATGAAGTTGAACCATTCGATCGATTCGTCAAAACCACATAATCCCTCAAAAGCTCAACATCTTGGGTACAGTTTAATAGTATCGAGTACATACCACAACACCGGTGGACCAGCCGTAGAAGGGCAAACCCAAGCCTCACTAATGGCACTGCGGAACTGCCGCAAACCCTAAGGTTCAAAGGCTTTCACATAGTCATTATGTCGAGTTAGGGTTTTCATTCTTCTAGAGGGTCCATAGAATTGCTTGCAGGTCTTTCCGAATACTTTAAACTTGGAATATGGATTTCTGACATTCGATCACCTCTATCGACACTCAACGTACCTGCGTGAAGTCGTCACTAGCTGGAATCAATCTATCTAATGACCTCGCATCGAGGTAAGCGAACGAACCACATATCCTAGTCATTCATCCTCGGGTGACTAGCGACCTGCTACCATATCTCTAAGTACAACTCGCACTATAATAGCTCCAACATCTGGGGCAATATCTCGTCGTTCGCAGCAACAACTGGCTCATTCGTCTGCACACTGAACAGTGCCTCAATCATCATGAACAAGTGATATATCAACGGTCATCACATTCTGGCTGGCTTCTATCAGTAGCTCAATCCTCTTGTGCAAATTTGCACGTCCGAAAAATCTTATAACAGCGATCCATCAAACATTCACTGGGCGAAAACACAATAAAACGATGCCGCTCTATGCAATCGTATGTCCTTGGTATCACGCCCTGGTCAGTCCTCGTTCGTGATGAGCTCGTGCTTACCTCAACTCTAGCCGTAGCTCTCTCTGCTCGTGTAATCGTGGCAGCAAAACCATAAACCGATATTGATGAGGATAGATCATAAATGAATATAATGTTGTGCAAGAAAATATACATCCTAAGGCTTCTTAAGCGGAGTAGCGTATCGTAAATATACCGCGGAACATACACACGGTATGTCACTCTCCTTAAGTCACCTACTCCATCAACCAAGGTCAACCTATGTGATGAAAGTTCGGGTCTAATACCCCCTCGACTAAGTCTACGTTCCGTAAAGTCAAGCTTAGATTCCGTATATATACAAACGCCCTAGGCTCCGCATAGTCAAACATAGACTCGAACCCAGGTTAACTTAGCGCTTTGATACCATATTTGTCACGACCCACCCCCCAAACACAGATGGTATTGTCCGCTCTGGCCGAAACCGCACGGTTTTGTCCTTTTGAATGAACCCGAGGCTACTTCCGAGAAGGTCACCCATCCCAGAATTTCTTTGGCTCAAGAACGCTTAACTATGGAGTTTTTCAAACTCCGGAGTTCCGATTCATCCAAAAGGCTCCTCTGTGTTATAAGAATGGTATCATTCCATTTATAGTTCAGATCGTGCCCTCTTTTGGAATAGAATTCGATACTCCCCATTATTCAAGTGGGTCCCCGTATGCATCCGTATCGGTTGCATCCGTATCGGTTACATCTCACTTCTCACAGGGTAGGTGGTATTCAGCCCCAACTCCACCTGGGGTATTACACACTCTCTCCAAAAATATGTCTCCCGAGACTGATTTGGAGAGAGCTCGCGTGCAAGGGATACCCTATGTTTCAGCACTAGGCTCTATCATGTATGCGATGTTATGTACCACACTAGATGTAGCTAACTCACTAGGTGTAGTGATCAGGAATCAATCGGATCTTGGGAGAATCACTGGACAGCTGTGTAGGACATTCTTAAGTACTTGAGAAGCACTAAAGAAAGGTTCTTGGTGTTTGGTAACGGTAAACTCCAGTGGGAGTCCTCTACCAATTCGAGCTTCCAGAGTGATAAGGTCAACAGAAATTCAGTCACGGGCTTTATCTTTACCCTCAGTGGAGGGACGGTATGTTGGAAGAGTTCCAAGTTAGATACCGTGGCAAACTAGACGATAAAGACTGAATACATCGCTACCAACGATGCTACCAAAGTGGATGTCTGGATATTTCTTGTTCATGAGATAAACATGGTTCCTACCGTTGAGAGTCCAATAACTGTTATTGTGACAACAATGGAGTTGTGGCTTTGGCCTAGGAACGTCGGTCCCATCAGCGATACAGACATATTCTGAGGCAGTATCATCTGATCAGGGAGATGGTTGATCACCAAGGGATCAAGGTAAGGAGAGTTGAAACGAAGGATAACACAGCGGATGCACTCACAGAGGCTTTTCCGTAGAGTGACTTTTATGGGGCGTTGAATATGAGATTCTACAACAAATGGGCTTAGTGCAACTGGGAGATTGTTAGTTATATGTATGCCCTACAGGCCATTGTTATACATATGATGTATATTATAGTAGATGCTTGGACATATATAGGAGGACTTTCTTGCTCGACATGACATTATGCTATCTGGTTGCTCTTTATCTTAACATGTACACTTATTGTCTCTCTATTACATGTTGATAAAGCCTTTAGGATGAGTACTTGACTACCAGGATTATGATGTAGATCAAACTAGTAGGGCAATGGTAGTCGGTAAGTACATCCTTCAATTGTTCCTAGTTATGGGAGTATCGAGACGGGGCATCGATATTCTAGAGTAGACTAGCGTATATGCTTCTTGACCTATATGATGGGCGATGGATGATTCCACATCCATTGATGTTTGACATCAGAGAAGGTATACGGGTGCTCAGTGGAGACTGGGTACACTGGACGAACTCGCCGAGAACTCCTAGATAGTATTATACCTATCGTCAGATAGCAGTTCTCTGGTGACACTGGTACAGATTAGTTTGTCGACCTGAGATCGTCATAGAGTCTTGTATGATTCCTACTGTGCTTTGATTTCCACCTTTCCACGTTCAAGAGATCATGCAAAATGGTGGTTTTTGGGTACAGTCCCGAGTCACATGGAGGTAATGAGCGATAGGAGGGGATTTCGCCTCTCCCGGTATTAGGGGTTGATGTTGCGCTATGCTTGATTGGCCATAACAGGAAATCTCTGACCAGGGTTGCTGAGATTTACTGGTAAGTGTTATCAGTAGTTTCTCGAATTGTTATGAGCTTCACATCGGCATGACTTATCAGGCTTTTGGGGTCAGACGTTTACCACCTCCAGGCTGTAATATGCGACATATCTGATGAAGAGACCGGACTGTACGGTAGTGTTACCGATTGGATTCACACGAGTATGAGAAGGCTTGCTCGTTGATCTTTTGATCGCTCAATACCCGGGTGGCCGTTACGTTCAGCAGACCGCTGACGGCTTGTGGGTGACTGTTATGATCACCACCTGCTGACGGCGTATTGACGAGTCTTCAGAGTCCTACACAGAGGTTTCCTGGCTCAGGCGAAACGAAATAAGAGCACATATGTGATATATGCGGGACCTGGATTAATACGTGCATGTGATACCGTATTCTATTCTTGCGATATGTGATATAGCCGGGCTGTCGAATCAAGTGTTGATTCGATAAGTTGATACATTTGATATTTGTCGGTTTTATGTGATATAGCCGGATTATTAAATCAAGTGTTGATTTAATAATTTAATGTATAATTATATATTTGATATATTAATTTACATTAACTAATATTAGCTCACTTATGATTTCTTTTTCTCACTTGTGTACACTTAGTATATATGTGATATATATTAATGTACATTCTTTTGTGTCATACTAGATGATACATAAGACATGGGTGTATGAGACTCACACCATGCTTATCATAATGATGGGTTTTATTTATTTAAACTAAATCAAAATTAGTTGGAAATTTGTCACATGGTTAGAAGCTTGGAGAAGCTTGTAGTGACCATTGACTTAGTTCACTAATTTTGTTTTACATTAGATATGTATTAATCCAACCATTATCATAAATTATGGTTATGTCTCTACATGAGTTATATGAGATATTTCTCACCCATGGTTTCCATTCTACACTTGACTTTTTCCATGGTTGCTTTTCTTCATCTCTTTCCTCAAGTTCTCTAGCTTTTTGGGAGATGAAGAAAATGAGTGAGAAAAATATTTCTAAAGTGAGCAAAATTCCTACTTCATCATCCTATACTAGACTAGCCATTTGTTTAGGGTGTTTGCTTCACTAATTCCATATTAGTGAAGAGGTAGCTTGAGTTGGTGTCTCCTTGACGTAGATCATCTTCGGCCTCGAACACTTCAAGCAAGCTTGTTCTTTTCATCTTGTGGAGCCTTTCTAGAGTTCGGGAGTTCACTACTTGGAGCAAAGGGACTACTACACGGAGATATTAAAGTTAGTGATCGGTCTACAAAGATTGTATTCCTTGTTCATTTAGATGTAAAGATGTTTACATTCTAGATTCGTTTAATTCTCTAGTTAAGATTCTAGGTTAGGGTTCTTTAGCGCGCTAAATTTTTTAAAACGGTATGGTCGATTCCTCCCGAAATCCAGTGGTGACCCTAGGGAACCCTACAGTCGGGAGTTGTTTGGTTGTTCTTGCATGTGTGGAACATAGGTTCTAACCTATGTATGTTTCGTTTGCCATATCGGTTTCCGGAGTTGATTTTGATGTCGACACGATATGCGTTGAATTGTAGGTACCTTCACATGGATTTTCGGGAATACAAGTAGAGCATGGCGTCATCGATTTTGGCAAGCAAGGATCAAGGTGAGTTGATGTATATCTACGGGGGAAGTCGGGTGGATGGCGTATAGCACCCCCGCAACAGTAGAATATGGTATTACTATATTAGTAAGTTTGGATGCGATATTTGGATACTTAGCAAATAGGATATTTAGAAGACCTTAGGTTAGATTATATTGTTCTAGGAAGACCTATCCATAGGATGATTACCTGGGTGGCGAATCGCTGGTTATAAGTAGACACACACACACTTGATTTTTTGTGTGTATATGTGTGTGTGTGTGTGTGTGTGTGTGTGTGTGTGTGTGTGTATGTATGTTTGTGTGTGTGTGTATGTATACATACATACATATACACGGGTGATGATGATAATATGTGATATATGGAGATGAGTTGATATGATCGGGCAAGATGCCGTGAGATTCTAATATGTGATTGAGTCGTGATATGATATACGATATGATATTATAATGGATCGTTAGGCGATGTGTATTTATACATATGATAATATATGAGTTGAGGGTATTAGAATGTACGAGACCTTAGATCCGTACCCCTGATCATGGTACTTTACGATGATGATACCGTACGAACGATGATATTATGTATGATTGACCCGTACCCTCGATTTTGAGGATACCGTACGATGGATATTACCGTATGAGACATATAAGATGATTGATCTGCACTCTTGACTCGAGAATGCCGTACTATGTATTATATAGTACGTGACGCTATGAGGCTGGATCGCCGACTACTAGGTATATCAACTCGGAATATATGTAGATTTTCTTATCCTTCCGACTAGTTCCTTAGTTTAGTCTTTTATTTGTTTAGATAGATGCTAGACTAGGCTAGAGTCATACCTATTTTCAAAACTAACGAATCGTGAGTATTTTCAAAGGACAACCCGATGGATGCTACGGATTTTTCAAAGGACATATCTTTTCTCAAAAACACCGTAGCCTCTACTTTTCTAAAATCACGATTCGTGCTATTTCAAAACACTAAAACCGTATGACTCGTACACCAATATGTATATTGATTAATGTTACGTTTACGATTCACTTTTCTATTAAATATATGTTGTTCTCATTGCATTGTATATTTATCACATGTGTTTCCTTAGCTATTATGAATCCCGTTTGTTAGGACACCTGCACCATTACCGATGATGCGCATGTTACACGTACACTTGCTTGCCGACTCACACACATCATCATCGGTAATTTCCATGTCACATACAGTTTAGAAAACGTTACTTCATTGGTATAACTTGCTAGATGGTAGTTTCAACATATTATTAGTATACTTGCTCTCATATGCCAGTTTATATATTGCATTCGTTAGTTAGATAACCCATGGATTTATATATTCATCCTGTTACAAAATATTGTGGGGCTTTATGCCGATATTCACTAAATATTGATTCATGATTTTGAGATTTCAGATTTTCCATGAGATTTCTGGATTTGGGAGAAAACCGCAAGAATTTTATAAATTTATTATCATTTTAAAAATGCAAGTTGCGGTTTTCTCGTGACATGATGTGTGTGGCGTCCACCATGAGTTTCTTGGTTCTTGAGCCATGTGTGCACACATACCCGATTCGAGGAGAGAGACGACGTCTGCGGGTACATGGTAGACCCAGTGCGGTACCCCGGGGCAAGAAGGCTGTATAGAGAGACGTTGAGCCTGGCAGGGGAGCACTAACGACCGGTGATATTTGGTTCGGCGGACATCCGGACGATACCGACCGCAGTCGTGAGATTTGATGATATGGGCTAATCCGGACTGACAGAGTCGGGATTTGAGGATTTTGTGTCGCTGATGGACACTGTTTTTAGGATATTTTCGAGTGTCGATGCTTGGCACTCAGGTTTATCCTGGTTTTTCTTTGTTGTTGCTGGACACACCCTTTTTGTGATGCATTCATACCTAATGCATATGACATGTGGTTGCTTTGTGACACGGACACGAATGCTTGACTTTACACATATGTCTACATTATTACCTCTACTGTTATTAGAAGTTATCGTGCTATTATTACTATTGTATTGTACTTTATGACCTAGGAGATCGTCATACATTCGATTTCCACTCGGTGATATCTTCTACTCACGAGTTGACAATACACCCCCGTTGTGCCACAGTTTCTTTCCAGGTTCGGCCATACAGGTTCCATTGCGGCTTGCTGGCACATCATTTCTTTCGGGTGATTGCTTAGTGGGTGGTTTCACTTGCATCGTGACCACCGTTGCATATGTACTTTTTTTTCAGTTGTATCATTATTTATTTCAGTTGTATCTAGTTAAAGGCTCCATCAACCAGACTTGGATACTTAGTAGACTTAGATAACCATAGTTTGTTTATTCTTTCAGCTTTAGAGTCGCGCTTATGCATTTATTGTTGTTTCTGGTTTCCCAGATGATGTTTAGTTTTCTCGCTTTCTTTCTGAGTTTTGATCCTCGCCTTTTGGCATTGTATACTTATATTATCTTGCGTGGTTGTTTCCGCTAATTGGCGAAGAGTTAGCTCCCGCTTGGGGATGCATATTATTTATTGCTTGTACCGTTTTTCGGGTTAAAATATACAAAGGAGGTGCTGCCGAAATTTTAAATGACGAAACATGTTTTCAAGTTAAATATAAACCTTGTGTTTTCGTATACTATTACTTATCTTTTAAAGAAAAAACTTGTTTCCGTTATACCGTTGTTTTCAAAAACTTAACCTCCATTATTTTTCCCCTAAAAATTTTAGATTTCTTGGTTTTTGGCTTACTTGAATTAGGTGGGGTCCTATAGACATTATATGATTCAAGTGCCAGTCACGTGCTTTTTCCGGGTCGTGACATTTACATGAACAACTTATATCATGGTTTCGACAAGTCTTATACTACAACTCATTACAATCAATACAATATGTATTACGCAATATGTATTACGGGATTTTTAAAGGGGTAGACTGGTACGAAATGTGTTAGAAGTGGCACGAGATGGTTACTAAAAGACGTAGATAAACATCCATTGACGTTGTTCCGTGGGTATTAACGAAGCCTTGTACTACGGGTTACTTTAGTCCACGGGGAAAGTTGGACTTCTCTCGTATACACTGATATATTCTGTACCAAGGTACAAACAACTACATTAGTACAACAAAAAGTAGATAAATTATCAGATCTAATCCTTTTACTTGATCTATCTTTCTTTTGGGACTTACCGAGCAATTGTTCGCTGACGACATTCCTATCTTTTCTTTCTCTGGAATGTTGACAGGAGGACTCGACTCTCGGGAGATCGAGCCCAGTCAGGAAAATTTGGAGCAGTTTGCATAGGAGCCAGAGTTCTAGTTCTTACTTGTACTTACTTTTATTTTCAGTTCATATGCCATTGTTTAGGCATTGCTTACCATTATTGTATTTTTACTTTCCAGTTGCATGTAAAGAATGAATATAAATAAAAGTTGTTGTTTCATTACATCTCTGGACATTCTTGTGCTTTACTTTTATATTGCTTATTTACGCTTAACGTGTTTACTTCTTACTAAATATGTCACGGCCTCGCCATGTCTACTTCCCCGTACATTGGGAAGCGGGGCGTGACAGGCGCCTTTTAGGATGAATCGGCACTTCGAAGTTCGAAGAAATTAGAAGTTATGCATGCTCAGGCTAAGGAAATCCAAAGATGGGTGACCTCTTGGGAAGTGCCCCTTCTCGAGTCTGGTTTGCTTCAAAGGACAAAATCGTGCGGTTTCAGCCAGAGTGGACAATACCATCCATACTTGGGCATGGGGCATGACATTATGGTATCAGAGCCAATCCCTCGATAGTAGGTATATGGTTCGAGGACTAACCATTATTCTAGGTGGGGAGGATGTCGGGCTCCGGTCTTTGCACATGGCACAAAGTGCCACACCAAGGGGGCGGGGGCCACCTCTTGAATCTGTGTGGGCCACCTCTTGAATCCATGGAACCTACTTTAGAACAATGGGATCGAGTACTCGAAACACAGGGTGAAAGAGGGTGGAACTGTATTATAAATATAATGATACCACCCTTAAAGATGGAGGCGCCTTTTGGGGTGAACCAGAACTTCAAAGTTCGAAGAACTTCGAAGTTAAGCATGCTCGAGCTAGGGAAATCCTAGGATGGGTGACATCCTAGGAAGTGGCCACTTATTAAGCCCGGTTCGCTCCAAAAGGCCAAAACTGTGCGGTTTCGGCCAGTGCGGACAATACCATCCGAACTAAGGCATAGGGTGTGGCAAATGAGAATATCTTGTTAAGAAAATTCCCAATAGTTCGCATGGTATGATGTTCGAATGGTTCACTGAATTAGTGCCGGGCGCGATACTCACATTCAACCAACTGGCAGCAAAATTCAAACACTGGTTCAGAGGTAGTTTCTCTGACAAGGTAACACTTACCCAACTCACCTTACTGAACCCATCAAGCGATGAAACCCTGCTGGAGTTCGGTCAAAGATGGAAGACAACCAGCATCCGCTATGATCCCCTGATTACCGAGGAGCTATTCGTGCAGCTCCTACTCAGCAGAATCCTATGATGAATCATGCTATTTCTTCTGTCTCCGAAACACAAAACATTTGCCCCGATATTTCAGAAGACAGCGAAACTAGAAAACGCCGACCCTACGTTTCATATGGACTATCGAGCACACATACATGAAAAGCTTGAACTGAGCCAAAAACCTCATAATCAACAGAAATCCAAGCAGGTTATGTCCCTGATAGTGGACACTAACGATGATTTGCCTAGCCTAAGTTTGGCGCAGCAAGCCTTCCAACCAGCAAAGCCTTCGGGGGGTGCTCGGCTAAAGATCTCTCTGGAGGAAAAGATGAACAAAAAATACTCATTCATGAAAGAGTCCACCGGGTATATCTTCGAGTTAGGTTTAAAGAATGGGATAGAGCTGCCTAAAGTCAGAAAGCCCGAAGACACCAGTAAAAGGAATAACCTAAAATACTATCTATACCATCGCATGCTATCTTACCCTATCGAGGACTACTCTGTCTTCAAAAGTTGGGTGGAAGAGGAGTACAAACTCGGGAACATCATTCTGGCCGACAAATTTAAATTCGACACTCCCACCGCACACAGTCACTATATAACTACGTGCGGCCAAACCAAACCGACTTCGCACATGATTTCGGAGGCTCAAACAAACCTTTAGGAAATGGTCATTTCTAAAAAGACCATGAAACTCCAGAAAAGTTTGGAAAGAGTACCTTGCATCCCTCAAAGGAAGGATGTCCTCACGATAGAAGCCACACCTGTCCCATGTAGCATTGCTACGCGAAAAAGCCAAGGAAAGAAACCAAGGACCTCCCATCCAGAGGAGCCTTTAAATCTTCCCCCAATAAATTTGCATGATTTCATCCCACAGGAATTCTTAAATGAAGAAACAAACCATGAGGAGACATAGAAAAAATCTGGGAACTAGGCAGTTCTGAGCCACCCAGCTCGGAAGAAGCAGAGCGGCAAAGTCAGCACTTGATTTTACTTGCAAATGCACTATTAAGGGCCGATGTTAGAACTAAGCTCATACAGAGTCACTCCTGTCGTTGGACTACTCATACCCCTTTTGAGAAAAAAAAGGTCGAGAATGACTCTTGTAAGCCTAGCACAATTCAGAATGCAAATGACGCCGATGAAGCTCATCAAGAAACTGAAGAGACGGACGAAGAAAACATTCTAATCATACAAGAGAGCGTTAACGTCCTATGTGTACTACTACAAGGGGAAAGTAGCAATTCTCAGCAAGGGAAAGATGAAGAATCCCTCCTGAGAAGATAATCGAGGCACATATCATAATTTGTATTTATCATTATGGTTTAAATGATTATTCATTTTATGGATTTAGGAAATGATGTGGAAATTGCATGAGAGTGGGCATGGCTTCATGAGACACTTGGTGCCTTTTCAAGCCATGACTCATTTGTTTGTAACTTGAACCTTATTTTATGTTTTGATATGATTTATTCTTTGAAAAAGAGAATATGGTTCAGTTAAGAAAACATATGAGAGCTATCTTCATTCTCATTCTCTTTCCTCACTAGTATTTCCTAAAAGGCCATCTTCTTCCTCAAAACTCTAATGAACTCATGTGTTGAGTGATCTAGGGCAAGAATAGATATTACAATCCATCCACACATCTCTAAATCACCTACGACATCATGAGTAGCGATCTTGATGCCCTATTTGCCTCCGTTGAGGTAGGACTTCGATGCATATCTCCTCGGGTGGATCATCTTAGAGTTAAGGAGTTCGATGAGGGAGCGGCGATCTGAATCGATCCATGGAGTCAACAACAAGAAGAAGGATAGCGAGGAATGAAGACCCGAAGGACTGGAATCGTGAGGTATAAACTTCTGTACATTTAGTTTACCTCATTTTTAGTTTGCTAGTTAGGGTTTAGCACCAATCCTGGAGTCCAAGTCCGTGTCGCGATCTTTTGAAAATTGTTTTTCACCTTTTCCGCCTCCCCGCGATCCTGCGGGGTGCGACATGGACCTACAGTTTGACTTGCATGACTAGATCGTGTTTAGCCTTTACCCCTATTTGGGAAGAGTCACCTGATGGAAATGGGCACGTTTGGAGACGAACCGCCTTTGTTAGCCCTCGAGCACCACTACAGCAGGATGAGCCTGAAAATTCGACACATGGGATACCAAAATCGGTAGAATGGTCCGATAAAGCCCAACGAAAGTGTTTATTACTAACACCACTGGGTTTTACTAGCATCAAGCATGCCATTTAAAAAAAATTTGCGTGCTAATTAACACTAAACAAGAATCGAAACTAGATGATTAGGGTTTAACTATGATATAACAAAAACTTTAACTAAGTGAAAAATGCTACAACCTTTGTAGACCGTGTTCTTCTCTTCAAAAGATCCATGTAGTAGTCCACACGACTCCACTAGGCTCCACTTGAAGTTGGATCGAGCTTCCGTTGCAATCTTCATGCCAAAGATGATCTACCCGAAGCTCCGCTAATCCAAGCTACTTCTTCACTAAACTCTTTATTGTAGGAAACATACTACACTTAATTGCTAATCAAGTGTAAGATGGTGAAGTAGGGGTTTTGTTTGCTCACTAGGGTTCTCACAAGCTCAAGGGTTCACAACTCATGTGAGGGATTGAGTTAGAGGTGGAGGTGAAGAAGATGGAGAGAGCTAGAGAGCAAGAGTAAGCTCAAATGAGGAAAATGAACAACTAAAGAAGGCTAGTCAAGAATGGCTTGATAAAAAATGAACTTTATTATTGAAGCATGGAATTCATTTCAATAAAGAAATGAACCATACTTCAATAGTAAAGCTGAACCATGCTTCACCCATTCCTTTAAAAGTCTCCCCATTTTCCACCTCATTTTCTATTTTCTCAAAATAGAAAATCAATGCCATGCTTCATAATACACACACACACACACACACACACACACACACACACACACATATACACATATATACATATTAAGAAGAAAATAATTAGTGAGTAATAATATTAGTTAATATATAATTATATTAAATATAAAATCAACACTTGATTCCATAATCCGGTTATATCACATATAACCTACTAATATCATTTATCTGCATACCACATTATCAAATCAACACCTGATTCGATAATCCGGTTATATCACATATAACGTGACCGATAACAGATAACCGCCAGATTAGAATACGGTATCTCATACTCGTATTCAATCAGGCCCACGCACATATCAGCATATATGTGCCCTACTTCATTTTGCTTGAACTAGGAAACCTCTGTGTGGGACTCTAAAGACTCATCAATACGCCGACAGTAGGTGATGATCATATCAGTCACCCACAAGCCGTCAGCGGCACTAGCTAGACATAACGTTTGCCCAGGTATTGAGCGATTAGAATATCAATAAGTAAGCTTGTACAAACACCCATGAAGCCTATAAGTAACACTTACCGTACAGTCCGGTCTCTTTGTCTGATATGTCGCATATCGAGTCTGGGGATGGAATCCTCAGACCCTAATAACTTGATAAGTCATGCCGATGTATGGCCTATAACTGTATGAGAAACTACCGATAACTCTTACCAGTAAATCTCATCAACAGCCCTGGCTAGGGACTTCTTGTTATAGCCAATCGAGCATAGTGCAACATCAACTACCTATACCTGGAGAGACGAAACCCCTCCTATCGCTCAATTGCCTCCATGTGACTCGGGACTGTACCCAAAATCCACCTGTTTGCATGACTCCTTTAAGCTGTAGTAGGGAGGAAATCAAAGCACAGTGGGAACCAAATAAGAATCTACGACAATCTCGAGTCTACAGACTAACCTATACTAGTGTCACCAGAAAACTGCTATCTAATGATAGGTATAGTACCATCTAGGAGTTCTAGGCGAGTCATGTTCAGTGTACCCATTCTCTAATGAGCACCTGTGTACAATCTTTGATGTCAAACACCAATGGTTATGGGATCAACCATCGTCCCATACATGGTCAAGAAACGTACACATTAGTCTACTCTGGAATATCGATGCCCTGTCTCGATATTCCCTTGACTAGGAACAATTGAAGGATGTGCTTGTGGACTACCCATGTCCCAGTAGTATGATCCGCATTATAGTCCTGGTAGTCAAGCCAACATCCTAAGGGCTTTATCAACAAATATATGAGAGACAGTATAATAATACCAATGAACATATTAAGATAATAGGCAACCAGATAGTATACTATCATGTCGAGCAAGAAAGTCCTTTATATATATGTCCAAGCATCCACTATATCATACAATAATGGCCCCTAGGGCATACATATTTCTAACAATCTCTCACTTGCACTAAGGCTAGTTGTATTATCTTATACCCAAGATCTCAAAAAGTCCCTCAAATTGCATTTGGGGGTAGGCCTTCATGATTGGATCCGCTGTGTTATCCTTCGTGTCAACTTTCCAGACCTCGATCTCCCGGCAATCTATTATCTTCCTGATCAGGTGATACCGTCTATGAATATGTATGGATCACTGATGGGACCGGGGTTTCTTGGCCAAAACCACAACTCCATTGTTATCATAATACACAGGTATTGGATGCTCAATGGATGAAACCACACCAAGTTCAGCTATGAACTTCTTCATCCAGACAGCCTCTTTAGCAGCATCGTTGGCAGCGATGTATTCAGCCTCCATCGTCGAGTTTTCTACGGTATCTTGCTTGGAATTCTTCCAATATGCCGCCCCTCCATCGAGGGTGAAGACAAAACCCGAGTCCGACTTACTGTCGTCTTTATCACTTTGAAAACTCGAATCAGTAAAGGACCCCCCCTAGAGTTCACCGTTACCACTAAGAACATCTCTTTAGTTCTTCTCAAGTACTTAAGAATGCCCTTCATAGCTGTCCAGTGTTTCTTTCGTGGATTTATTGATACCTACTCACTACACCCTGTGAGTAAGCTACATCTAGTCTAGTACATAAAATCGCATACATGATAGACCCGACTGCCGAAGCATAGGGTATCCCTTGCATGCAAGCTCTCTCCAAATCAGTCTTGGGAGACATCTCTTTGGAGAGAGTGATTCCTAAACAAGCGGGTAAATTACCACGCTTAGAATCTTCTATACCAAACCTCTTTAGTATGGTGTCTATATACCTGGATTGGGACAATCCCAACATCCGTTTCGATCAACCTCTATAGATCTTTATCCCTAAGATGTAGGAGGTATCACCTAGATCTTTCATAGATAACTTGTGTGATAAGAAGAGCTTGAACAATTGTAGCATAAGAACATCGTTTTCTATCAAGAGTATGTCATCCACGTACAATATAAAGATGACAAACTTACTTTCTACAACCTTCTTGTATATACATGGTCATCTACATTTTTGATGAAGTCAAACTCTTTGATAGCTTCATCAAAATAGATGTTCCAGCTCTGTGATGCCTGATTTAATCCGCAGATTGATTTAAGCAGCTTGCACACGCTTCCGCTGCTCCCACTGTCTAAGAAGCCCTCTGACTGTGTCATGTACACGCTCTCTTCTAAATCACCATTTAGAAAAGCGGTCTTGACGTCCATCTGCCATATTTCATAGTCATGGTATGTAGCAACGACAGGTAGGATCCTGATGGACTTAAGCATAGCAATAGAAGAAAAGGTTCCATCATAGTTGACACCTGGCCGTTGAAGAAAACCTTGTACTACAAGTCTAGCTTTGAAGGTCTCAACCTTTCCATCTAAACCAATTTTCTTCTTAAAGATCCACTTGCTCCCGATAGATTTTACCCCTTCAGGAGCAACTTCCAAAGTCCATACTTTGTTGGAGTACATGGATTCCGTCTCGGGTCGCATTGCATCCAGCCATTTCACAGAGTCTCCACCCATTTCACAGAGTCTCCACTTGTGATGGCCTGCTCGAAGCTAGTTGGGTCATCATCTTCCATGATGCAATCCTTACTCCCACTGTCTATGAGAAAACCGTATTATCTCTCAGGTGGATGAGGAACCCTACGAGATCTACTGAGTAGCTGAGGTTCGTTGGGTACTATTGGATCCTCCGGTTCTACCAAATCGTCAGTAATAGTTTATGTAGCTGGAACTTCTTCCAGTTCACCTCATTGCCACTAATTTCTTTTACAAGAAATTCCTTTTCTAAAAAGGTGGCATGTGGAGAGATAAACACTTTTTGTTCATCAGAATGGTACAAGATATATCCATAAGAATCTTTTGGATATCCTATAAACTTGCAAAAGACAAACCTTGCCTCGAGCTTGTCCGAATTTTTCTTTTTAACATAGGCCGAACAACCCCATATCTTAACTCGTTTAAGAGATAGTCTCTTCCCATTCCATATCTTATATAGAGTGGCAGTGTCACGTCCCGAAAGTATGGAACATGACCGGCACTTAAACTACGAAACGTCTCGAGGCGTACGTAATCTAAGTAAACCGAAAACCCAGAAATCCAAACCAAGAAAAGTAGTAGAGTGAAGGAAAACCAATTTAAATCAAGTAGTTTTAATAGCATAAGCCGAATTATGCGTTTTTAAAAACATCAAATATTTCCTGAAAATTTCGGCAGAGTCTCCTTTGTAAATACTGGCCCCCAAACGGGATACAACATGAATAGTATATGAAATCAATAAAAAGGCATCCCCAAGCGGGAGCTAGCTCTTCATCAATCGACGGTCACAACCACATAAGCAAAATAATATACAACGCCAACGGCGAGGATCAAAACTCAAAAGGAAATTCAAAAGCACAAGAAATCTACAGAAATAAAACGCGCGACTCTAAGGTCGAAAGAATAGCATCTCTGGTCTCTATCTCAAAAAAATACATGTTTGGTTGATAGAACTTCTAGATACAACAGAATAATGATATACAAGATATATAATGGGGGTACGATACAAGTAAACCCACCTACTAGCAAATCACCCGAAGGAAACTATGCCCGCAAAGCCGTAATGAAACCTGTACAGCAATCCTGCAAGAAACTGGGGCACAACGGGGGTGAGTTGCCAACTTGTGAATAGAAAAACATCTACGAAAAGAAATCGCATAAATAACGCAACCTAGGTCAATGATCATAATATATCCTCAATTATATATATAACATGCAACCTATAACAAGGCTAGGGTAAATATCTAACCCGAGTGTAATCTCATGTACCCGTGTCAGTGCCTCAGGTAGCAATATATCATATGAATGAGGTATGAATGCATGGAAACAGAATACATGTAAATGAAGAACTGTTTTCATAATTTAGTGAGATTTCCTTTGTATTTTTAAAATGAGGTATCATAATGAAATCAGCATAAAACAGTGCCTAGCATCGGCACAAAACGTAATCCCAATATCTCGATATCTCTGTATCACAGTCTCTGTACCTCAATATCTCGAAATCTCAATGTCTCAATCACAATATTTAGGGCGCCGTCAGTCCAGACCGGCCCCTACCATCCATCTCAAGACCACGACGGTATCCTCTGGATATCCGACGCGTCATGTAAAATCACCGGTAGGTAGTGCTCCCCTGCCAGGCTCACATCGTCATCATCACGCGCTTCTTGCCCCGAGGTACCTTACCGGGTCCACCATGTACCCGAAACGGTTCATCCGTCTCCTCGAATCGGGTCTCGAAATCCATCAGCAAACTCATGGTGGACGACTCATACATCATGGGAAAACCGCACTTTTTTATTTTAAAAGAGAGAAAAGGTTTATTTATGTTTTTGCGGTTTTCCTCCAAATCTAAAAAATCTCATGGAAATCCGAATCCAAAACCTCAATAACACGTAAAATAGTGAATATATGCATGAGAATCCATGAATGCGGCATAACAATGAATAACAGTATGCATGAAATAGCAGGTAATAACTTCAATGTCTAAACTAACATATGAGGCATGTACACTAATATCATGTCAAATTACTAACTAACAAGCTAAGTCAAGCAATAATATTTTCTAAGGTGTACGTGACATGGCAATTACCGATGAAGATGTGTGTGAGCCGGCAAGTAAGTGTACGTGGTACATACGCATCATCGGTAATGGTGCTGGTGTCCTAACAATATGATATCAACATTGCAATAAGAAATTATAACATAAGTATGCGATACGGAGCGAACAGCAATAATGAGCGGGAGCTGAATACTAAACACAATGATACTATAAGTCAACAGTAGTGCCTTTTGAAATAACACGAATCGCGGTGTTTTGAAAATAAGGGCTACGGTGTTTTTAAGAAAAGATACTTCTTTTGAAATATCCGTAGAATCCTTTGACCTGACTTTTAAAATACCCACGATCCTTTAGTTTTGAAATAGGTATGAGTCTAATCTAGTCTAATAACTACACTAAACTATACGGCTGAACTAACAAGCTGAACTACAGGTAAGGAAACCGCCTAACATCTGAGTCGATACATATACATACTTGTATATATATTAGTCGGTGATCCCGCCTCAATAACATCATATCCGATACCATATCTATAATCAGATATCCCAAGTCAAGAGTGCGGATCAAATATCAATATATAGCTCGTATGTAAATCCGTCGTACGGCATCACCAAATCTGGGTACGGGCCAATATCATACTCAACCATTCTATGCAAATCACTATTCATATGGTATCGTCGTCCAAAGATCCGCTATAAACATCGGGACATATCTCAAGTACGAATCCTGCCATATCACCGATATCATAATCTCAAATCAAATCTCATCGACTCATCTCAATCCCAAGTATCATCCTCAAATCCAGTATATGAACACATAGTCCCATACCCATGTGAACACATAACAATATAACCCCATATAAGCACATATGAAAGAAGAATGTATGCAAGTATGGGTATGTGTGTGTAAATGTAGTGCAACCTCTACTCTAGGGTCTCGCAACACTAAACATATCCAATCACACATAAAATCTATCTTTAACCAATAAACTCAACAATATATAATCAATATATATGTGTGTATACGTATTCGTATACATCACCACGAACTGCGGGGGTGCTATACGCCATCCACCCGACTCCTCCCCGTAGATATAAATCTACTCACCTGGTCCTCGCTCGCCGGTGCCGACGTCGCCACGTGCTTGCTTGTCGTCTCGAAATCTTCGTAAGGGTACCTATATATCATAACGCACCGTATCGCATTAAAATTCGACTCATGACTAAAACGACACACGAATCCCATATAGGTCAAAACCTATGGCTGCTTTCACAAATCAACCCAAAAACCCTCGACGTCGGCGTACAAACGCCAAACCATCGAGAAAAACCCAAACACACTCATTTGCATGATCACAAGCACTAATTATACTGTAAAATAGGTTAAAATTCACAAAAACCCCAAACTCACTTTAAAAGCCATTTTTCCGAAAATCTAGTAAGCAAATATTACCCGTTTTAGTACAAAACCCGACGTTTAAACAAATCTAGCGGCCATAATACTTATTAAACATCTCAAATAAGTCATAAAAACAATTTCCACAATTTAATCTCATTAAATTTCATTAACCTCAAAATTCTAGTTTACAATATACCCAATTTTAACAATTTTATAGCAAAAATGCACAACAACAATTTAGCTTGGATTTCCATGAACTAAAGTATTAAACTACACTTTATAATGTTAATGAAGTCATGAAAAACCTAATTAAATTTTTAAACCCAATTATTTAACCAATTTTAAAAACCTAGTTAGCAAATTAGCGTAATTATCATAATTTTTAAACTAACAATTAACAACTAGCTACAAACTTTGTTTTAACAAGTCATAAGGGCCTAATTACAACACACAACCATACACCAAATTCACAAAACCCTAACTTGCATTCAATCCCTTTCTAGAATTTCCAAACTTGCAACAAAAGCCTAATTTACACTTAAATAAATTAGCTTTAAGGAATTAACTAACAAATTAAGCTAAAGATTTAGAAATTATACCCAAAACATTTGAAGATCCATAAGCACCCATAGCCTCCCAAATTGAAATCTTGTTCCCTAGATCCATTCTAGATAGGCAAATGAGAAATGGGTAAGAGTTGGATTTTGATTTCGGTGAGGTTTTACTTGATTTTTGAAGAAGTTTTTGAAGGATTTTGGAGATGAGATAAGGTGGTGAAATGGGGGGAATTAGGTGCAGAATTTCGGCCAGAGGAGAGGAGAGGGAGAGGTGAGGGGATTTGTGTGGAAATTCCAAGGTCAATGCCCTCACAAATTACCATAATACCCCTACCCTTTTAATATATATAAAAAAACCCTTTTTACACCATTTCTTCACATGATTTAAGGTCAAAAAGAGGGAAATAAAATTCTTGGGCTGATACAATAGTGTGGGGCCGGCCAAGGGCAGTGAGGGTGAGTGTGAGAGACTTTACAAAAAAATTCTATGCAAAAAGACCCCCCACAATACCATATTTGCAAGTTTTAGTTCAAAATAATTATATTTTTGTTTTCCATAATAAAAACCAATTAAAAATTGAAATAAAATACTAAAAAATTATATTACAACTAGATTTTAATTAACATGATTTTAAAGATTAAAATTATCCCATTTAAATTTGTATTTATCGCTAATTTAATGTATTTTCTTACCGGCTTAAAATAATATTAAAAATAATTTTTTTCAGAAAATTTGAAATTTCACCAGTGGCTCAATAAACACCAAATACTCGCAATGACATAGCTAGAATATGTATATTTAATTTTTATAATAAGATATTTGTATTTTGAGTTTTTACAGAAAACCCCCTTATTTTACCGTTTTTTCGAAATTTCACTAAAACGATTTTCAAAACGTTTCAATCTTCCCCCCTTAAAGAAATTCGGTCTCCGAATTTAAATTAAAACTCCCCCCAAATACTAAAACATCTAAGTAAAACCATCAAGTCGTCGGGGCTCCGAAATCATAAATACATAAAACAAATCGTAGCGCAGCACATGCGCATGAAAAATAAGCATATAACTCAAATCAAAACTCCATCCAGCATCCCGCAATCATCGGAGTCATGGTGAAGACACAATGTCCAAATCCAAAATGAAAATCAATATGATATACATCATTAAAACATCTGGAAGCAATGCATGCCAAATCTTCTTCAAATCGTTGTGCGATGCTCGCAGCACTGCACAGTGGCGGACGTTTATTGTAAAAAAAAAATAACTACACACACATATATATATATATCCTTTGTTTAATATGCACGTCCTGCCGTTTTGGAAGCAATTTCAGAAGGGTTTCCTTTATAAAATGTTTCGTGTCATCTCGGACACGTAGGTAAATACTGAGACTATAGCTCGCTTTTTGGAAATCCCTTCGATAACTATCAATGCATGCAAAATATATTCAGGTACTGTCCTCTGACTAGTCCTGCTCAGTACGAGAATACATAGCGAATATCATAAAAACGTACTGCTCCATAAGAAATCAATCACAAATATATATGAATACTACGTGCGTCAGGTGCGCACGGAAATCAAAATCTATAAATGTGCCATACATGTGCACAGAAACAACATCTAGGTGCAACGGGTGTGCACACAACATCAGTCATAGGCAACATGTGTGCCTGACAGCAAAATCAGGTGCATCTGACATGCACGAAAAATCCCGATTCAGTGCATCTGGTGTGCACCAAATCGCATCTCATAACAGGCGCCCAACATGCGCTAAAAATCCAAATCTGGTGCATCCATCATGCACAAAATCAACTCAACTGTATGAAACCCATAAAATCATAAACATGAGAAACCAAGGCACGAAAACGATGTCAAGTGCAACAACTGTGCAAAATCGTAAATACTCAGTAGGTGCAACCATGGTCCATGAAAACAAATATCATGAAACTCAATCATCAAAATCAATCATGCGAATAGATCGCCCAAAATACCCAAAATCAAGTATGGCGGGATAGTCCCGCTCAAGTACATCCTCCAAGAATCTCTGGCCAACTGCCGTGGTCACTCATAGCATGTTTCGTCGACGATCCTGAACTCTGGCCTGCCGGTGTGCATAACATGACCACTACTGGGTCCAAGTCTTCTCGTAATTTATTCCAGAAAGGTCCTATCGAGATCTCTCCAAAATCTCGTCTCTGCCGAACTGTCCGGAATTCATCGTCCCTTACTAGATCTATTCTCATTCCTGAACGGCTACATACTCATCGCGACTCTTTCTGGAAGGTATATCCAAGTACAATGCCTCGGCATGCGTACCGCATCTTTGATGTCGACTGAGTGGAACGTCGTCTCATCAAGATCTCGTACGAACCTCTTACTCCACTTTTCTCTAATGTCGACTGCTCCGGACTCGTCTCGTCGTGGCTGCATGGACTGAGCTCCAACGGCTATCCTCGTATCTGGAGTCTCCCAAGAAATGCATCTCACCACCTAGCATCCGAATTAAGTCGAGCCATCCGATCGAGTCGTCAAAACCTCATTATCCCCCAAGAGCTCAACATCTTGGGTACAGTTTAATAGTATCGAGTACATACCACAGCATCGGTGGTCCAGCCGTAGAAAGGCAAACCCAAGCCTCATTAATGGCGCCGTAGAACTGCCGCAAACTCGAAGGTTCAAAGACTTTCACACGGTCATTAAGTCGAGTTAGGGTTTCATTCTTCTAGAGAGACCATAGAATTGCCTGCATGTCTTTCCGACTACTTTAAACTTAGAATAATAGGTTTCTGACATTCGATCGTCTCTGTCGACTCCCAACGTCTCCGCGTGAAGTCGTCTCTAGCTGGAATCAATCTATCTGATGACCTCGCATCGGGGTAGGCGAACGATCCACATGTCCTAGTCATTCATCCTCGACGACTAGCGACCTTCTATCATCTCTTAGTACAACTCATTCTGCACTAACTCCAGCATCTGGGGCAATATCTCGTCGCTCGCAGCAATAACTGGCTCGCTCGTCTGCACGTTGAACGGTGCCTCAATCATCTGGAGTAAGCAACACACCAACGGTCATCAAAATCTGGCTGGCCTCTATCATTGGCTCAATCCTCTAGTGCTGATCGGCATGTCCAAGTAATCTCATACAGCGATCCATCCAACGCTCGTGGCGTAAAACACAATCAAAAGACATCTCTCTACAATCGGGTGTCGCCGGAATCACGCCCTGGTCAGTCCTCGTTTGTGACGAGCTCGTGCTAACCGTAACTCTAGCCGTAGCTCTTCCTGCCCGTAATCGTGGCAGCAAAACCATAATTGGTACTGATGAGGGTAGATCGGAATGAATATAATACTGAGCAAAGAAATGTACATCCTAAGGCTCCTTAAGTGGAGTGGCGTGTCGTAAGTATGCCGCGGAACATACCCACGGTACGTCACTCTAATTTAGTCACCTATTCCATCAACCAAGGGTCATCCTACGTTCCGAAGGTAAAACCTAAGGCTTTGATACCAACTTTGTCACGTCCCGAAAGTACGGAACATGATCGGCACTTAAACTACGAAACGTCTCGAGGCGTACGTAATCTAAGTAAACCGAAAACCCAGAAATCCAAACCAAGAAAAGTAGTAGAGTGAAGGAAAACCAATTTAAATCAAGTAGTTTTAATAGCATAAGCCGAATTATGCGTTTTTAAAAACATCAAATATTTCCTGAAAATTTCGGCAGAGCCTCCTTTGTAAATACTGGCCCCCAAACGGGATACAACATGAATAGTATACGAAATCAATAAAAAGGCATCCCCAAGCGGGAGCTAGCTCTTTGTCAATCGATGGTCACAACCATATAAGCAAAATAATATACAACGCCAACGGCGAGGATCAAAACTCAAAAGGAAACTCAAAAGCACAAGAAATCTATAGAAATAAAACGCGCGACTCTAAGGTCGAAAGAATAGCATCTCTGGTCTCTATCTCAAAAAAATACATGTTTGGTTGATGGAACTTCTAGATACAACAGAATAATGATATACAAGATATATAATGGGGGTACGATACAAGTAAACCCACCTACTAGCAAATCACCCGAAGGAAACTATGCCCGCAAAGCCGTAATGAAACCTGTACGGCAATCCTGCAAGAAACTGGAGCACAACGGGGGTGAGTTGCCAACTCGTGAATAGAAAAACATCTACGAAAAGAAATCGCATAAATAACGCAACCTAGGTCAATGATCATAATATATCCTCAATTATATATATAACATGCAACCTATAACAAGGCTAGGGTAAATATCTAACCCGAGTGTAATCTCATGTGCCCGTGTCAGTGCCTCAGGTAGCAATATATCATATGAATGAGGTATGAATGCATGGAAACAGAATACATGTAACTGAAGAACTGTTTTCATAATTTAGTGAGATTTCCTTTGTATTTTTAAAATGAGGTATCATAATGAAATCAGCATAAAACAGTGCCTAGCATCGGCACAAAACGTAATCCCAATATCTCGATATCTCTGTATCACAGTCTCTATACCTCAATATCTCGAAATCTCAATGTCTCAATCACAATATCTAGGGCGCCGTCAGTCCAGACCGGCCCCTACCATCCATCTCAAGACCACGACGGTATCCTCCGGATGTCCGACGCGTCGGGTAAAATCACCGGTAGGTAGTGCTCCCCTGCCAGGCTCACATCGTCATCATAACGCGCTTCTTGCCCCGGGTTACCTTACCGGGTCCACCATGTACCCGAAACGGTTCATCCGTCTCCTCGAATCGGGTCTCGAAATCCATCAGCAAACTCATGGTGGACGACTCATACATCATGGGAAAACCACACTTTTTTATTTTAAAAGAGAGAAAAGTTTTATTTATGTTTTTGCGGTTTTCCTCTAAATCCAGAAAATCTCATGGAAATCCGAATCCAAAACCTCAATAACACGTAAAATAGTGAATATATGCATGAGAATCCATGAATGCGGCATAACAATGAATAACAGTATGCATGAAATAGCAAGTAATAACTACAATGTCTAAACTAACATATAAGGCAAGTACACTAATATCATGTCAAATTATTAACTAACAAGCTAAGTCAAGCAATAATATATTCTAAGGTGTACGTGACATGGCAATTACCGATGAAGATGTGTGTGAGCCGGCAAGTAAGTGTACGTGGTACATACGCATCATCGGTAATGGTGCTGGTGTCCTAACAATATGATATCAACATTGCAATAAGAAATTATAACATAAGTATGCGATGCGGAGCGAACAGCAATAATGAGCGGGAGCTATATACTAAACACAATGATACTATAAGTCAACAGTAGTGCCTTTTGAAATAACACGAATCGCGGTGTTTTGAAAATAAGGGCTACGGTGTTTTTAAGAAAAGATACTTCTTTTGAAATATCCGTAGAATCCCTTGACCTGTCTTTTAAAATACCCACGATCCGTTAGTTTTGAAATAGGTATGAGTCTAATCTAGTCTAATAACTACACTAAACTATACGGCTGAACTAACAAGCTGAACTACAGGTAAGGAAACCGCCTAACATCTGAGTCGATACATATACATACTTGTATATATATTAGTCGGTGATCCCGCCTCAATAACATCATATCCGATACCATATCTATAATCAGATATCCCAAGTCAAGAGTGCGGATCAAACATCAATATATAGCTCGTACGTAAATCTGTCGTACGGCATCCCCAAATCTGGGTACGGGCCAATATCATACTCAACCATTCTATGCATATCACTATTCACATGGTATCGTCGTCTAAAGATCCGCTATAAACATCGGGACATATCTCAAGTACGAATCCTGCCATATCACCGATATCATAATCTCAAATCAAATCTCATCGACTCATCTCAATCCCAAGTATCATCCTCAAATCCAGTATATGAACACATAGTCTCATACCCATGTGAACACATAACAATATAACCCCATATAAGCACATATGAAAGAAGAATGTATGCAAGTATGGGTGTGTGTATAAATGTAGTGCAACCTCTACTCTAGGGTCTCGCAACACTAAACATATCCAATCACACCTAAAATCTATCTTTAACCAATAAACTCAACAATATATAATCAATATATATGTGTGTATACGTATTCGTATACATCACCACGAACTGCGGGGGTGCTATACGCCATCCACCCGACTCCTCCCCGTAGATATAAATCTACTCACCTGGTCCTCGCTCGCCGGTGCCGACGTCGCCACGCTCTTGCTTGTCGTCTCGAAATCTTCGTAAGGGTACCTACATATCATAACGCATCGTATCGCATTAAAATTCGACTCATGACTAAAACGACACACGAATCCCATATAGGTCAAAACCTATGGCTGCTTTCACAAATCAACCCAAAAACCCTCGACGTCGGCGTACAAACGCCAAACCATCGAGAAAAACCCAAACACACTCATTTGCACGATCACAAGCACTAATTATACTGTAAAATAGGTTAAAATTCACAAAAACCCCAAACTCACTTTAAAAGCCATTTTTCCGAAAATCTAGTAAGCAAATATTACCCGTTTTAGTACAAAACCCGACGTTTAAACAAATCTAGCGGCCATAATACTTATTAAACATCTCAAATAAGTCATAAAAACAATTTCCACAATTTAATCTCATTAAATTTCATTAACCTCAAAATTCTAGTTTACAATATACCCAATTTTAACAATTTTATAGCAAAAATGCACAACAACAATTTAGCTTGGATTTCCATGAACTAAAGTATTAAACTACACTTTATAATGTTAATGAAGTCATGAAAAACCTAATTAAATTTTTAAACCCAATTATTTAACCAATTTTAAAAACCTAGTTAGCAAATTAGCGTAATTATCATAATTTTTAAACTAACAATTAACAACTAGCTACAAACTTTGTTTTAACAAGTCATAAGGGCCTAATTACAACACACAACCATACACCAAATTCACAAAACCCTAACTTGCATTCAATCCCTTTCTAGAGTTTCCAAACTTGCAACAAAAGCCTAATTTACACTTAAATAAATTAGCTTTAAGGAATTAACTAACAAATTAAGCTAAAGATTTAGAGATTATACCCAAAACATTTGAAGATCCATAAGCACCCATAGCCTCCCAAATTGAAATCTTGTTCCTTAGATCCATTCTAGATAGGCAAATGAGAAATGGGTAAGAGTTGGATTTTGATTTCGGTGAGGTTTTACTTGATTTTTGAAGAAGTTTTTGAAGGATTTTGGAGATGAGATAAGGTGGTGAAATGGGGGGAATTAGGTGCAGAATTTCGGCCAGGGGAGAGGAGAGGGAGAGGTGAGGGGATTTGTGTGGAAATTCCAAGGTTAATGCCCTCACAAATTACCATAATACCCCTACCCTTTTAATATATATAAAAAAAACCCTTTTTACACCATTTCTTCACATGATTTAAGGTCAAAAAGAGGGAAAGAAAATTCTTGGGCTGATACAATAGTGTGGGGCCGGCCAAGGGGAGTTAGGGTGAGTGTGAGAGACTTTACAAAAAAATTCTATGCAAAAAGACCCCCCACAATACCATATTTGCAAGTTTTAGTTCAAAATAATTATATTTTTGTTTTCCATAATAAAAACCAATTAAAACTTGAAATAAAATACTAAAAAATTATATTACAACTAGATTTTAATTAACATGATTTTAAAGATTAAGATTATCCCATTTAAATTTGTATTTATCGCTAATTTAATGTATTTTCTTACCGGCTTAAAATAATATTAAAAATAATTTTTTTCAGAAAATTTGAAATTTCACCAGTGGCTCAATAAACACCAAATAGTAGCAATTACATAGCTAGAATATGTATATTTAATTTTTATAATAAGATATTTGTATTTTGACTTTTTACAGAAACCCCCTTATTTTACCGTTTTTTCGAAATTTCACCAAAACGATTTTCAAAACGTTACAGGCAGGCATGGATATGGTCGGAACCCTATTCAATAGATATGCAGCTGTCTCAAGTGTATAACCCCAAAAGGAAATAGGCAACTCTGCATTACTCATCATAGAGCGCACCATATCTAATATGGTCTGATTCCTCCACTCCGAAATTCCATTGTGCTGTGGTGTAATTGGAGGAGTAAGCTGAGAGAGAATCCCATTCTCTTTTTAGTAGTCTCTGAATTCCGTGCTCAAGTATTCTCCTCTCTGATCAGATCGGAACATTTTAATACTTTTACCCATCTGGTTCTCTACTTCGTACTTATATTCCTTGAATTTCTCAAAAGATTCAGATTTGTGTTTCATTAGGAACATATGTCCGTATCTTGAAAGATCATTGGTGAATGTAATGAAGTACGAGGAACCATTCCTAGCATGTGTCGACATAGGACCGCATACATCACTGTATTTCAGTCCCAAGAGTTCAGTAGCTCTTTCTCCGTGTCCAGTAAACGGAGGTTTGGTCATCTTGCATTTGAGACATGACTGGCAAGTTTCATAACATGTAAATTCGAACGGATTCAAATATCCATCCTTATGCAACTTAGCCAGTCTTGTCGTATTGATATGACCTAGTCTGCAATGCTACAAGAAAGTTTCGTTCATTTCTGAACTGTTCCTCTTGTGTGTGTTCTGTATACTTAGAACTGTTTTGTGATTTAGAATGTATATACCGTTATACAACGTATCATACCCAATCAACACTTGATTTAGAAAAACATTCACAATATTTTTGGTACGAAATAACAGTCGCTCAGAATCATTATATTACTACTTGGTAATACAAGGTAATAATCGCCGACTGCTTTGGCTGCAACAATTGCACCTTTCCCTTCTCTGAGGGACATATCACCTTTTCTCGGTTCTCTGCCTCTACTTAACCCATATAACAAATTACATACGTGGGATCCTGATCCGGTATCCAATACCCAGGACGTAGAGCAAACTGAGAAACATTTTTTAGTAACGAACACACCTGAAGAAGATGCATCAGCATGCTCCTTCTTCGTTTTGGGCGGCGTGGGAATCCGAGTATTCTACTATTCCTTGCTCAGACTTATGACTGCTATAAGATAGAGTGGAACCTATCCCAGTATAATAAGTGGGTTCGGTTAATACATTCATATTATTATCTTGATAAAGGCGTGCCATTGGTCGCTACCAGGAGAGAGAGAAGGATAATCACTTTTGCATGCGATCTTTGCAAGATTGGATTGGTTATTATTTTATCTAATCAGGATGGCTCCCACTGTTTTTATCAAATCTTCCTTCAAACCCTAAAAGGTAAGATTAGTCCAGATTAATTACACTCTCCAAGTTCGCCAATTGGCCAGCCAGGCAGGTATTGGTACTCTGAGGGAGTCTCCCCATGCTTTCACATAGAACTAATTAAATAATCTCATTTCCGCATGGGCATCACCCCGTTAACACCTTTCTTAGACACCTAATAGATCAGCTAATTGTAAAGTGGAAAACTCTCTCATGAGTAACTCTTACTCACAGTGGGTACCGAGGATCCAACTATCATATAGAAGGTATGCAATCTCATTGTAAATTTCAACACTTAAAATTCCCGATAATTGTTTTTACCCCTAACGTCCTATGACCTTGACGAAGGCCAACAAACCTTAGGTCGCTAGTCAAGTTCAACCCGTTCATTTCTTGATTGAATTAAACCCACCCGCACGACCCCTGACGAAGGCCAACAAAGTCGCACGACAACCCTAATCCAATCGCATCACATGCTGCAGATAAGCACTAATCAGCTACCGCACACTATGCTTTGACAAGGTCAACAAACACAGCACAAATACTAAATAGCACTTATCTGAAATGACGGAGGGCTATGGCTGGTTTTGAAGAAAACCTTTAACGTAATGAACTTGATATCATTGTAGAATCTAGTGATTTGAAAAGGAGTGTTTTTTGCAGCTTTTGCTAGTTTCGCTAAAGAGGTCACTCCCAGTGAAGGGATCTCGGCTCTTTCTTCATCGAATAAGGTGCTGGATATTCATCAAGGAATTCCACTATGCAAAGCAAGAACTAGAGAAGCTATAAAAACAAAACCGGATGGGTTATAGCATTTGCTAGTTTTGCTAAAGAGGTCACTCCCGGTGAAGGGATCTCGGCTCTTTCCTCATCGAATGAGGTACTGGATATTCATCAAGGAATACCACTAAGCAAAACAAGAACTAGAGATACCTTTTAAAACTTCGATTCTACAACATCTTTAGGTTTCTTTTCTTTTCATTAATCTCATTAATGAAGTTCCATCATTTATGTTTCCTTAAACATCACAGAAAAAGAAACGAAAATAGAACATACGCTTATGCCATTCACATTCGCCATAGGGCCCCATCATACACCGTTAGATTACTTAACTAATGGAAGAGCGGGGGTTGGACTAGAGCGGGTGCAAAACATAAGCAATGTTTATTATATATATCATATATATATAGCATTCGTCTCGCGTAGTTATATGATCACATCACAGAACACAGTAGCAGAAGTCAACATATGAAATATTGGATATACTAGAAGGTCCGTATTTTAAATTCAGCCTGTAACGAAAAACATGGATTCAACAGTCGTGATGAATAGCTAAAACCACATCCCTAGACCCTTACGAGAGCGGCAAGCAACCCTGCCAATTCTAGAGTTAGGAGACCCAGTCTCGACTCCTCGAAATGGTCTCCCACTGGACTCCAGAACGCGGTTACTTATGCTCCCCGCCTTGGGTCTATCCTAATGCGGAAAAGTAAATAATATACATCAATGGTGACATCATCCTCAACCCGGAAGTGTCCCAATAAAAGAATATTACATACAAATTTTACATGAATGAAAATTGAAAAACTCTCATCTCACGCAAAACCCCCCCGGCTATTCATTCACGACGATCTAATATAACATATCACAGCAACACATAACAGCAAATGTCATCAATGTAAGTAAATATGCATATCCCAAATTCCGTTGACATATAGCAATGAGATCGGGGATACACCACAGATTACACTTACGGTCGCAGAAAAAAATGAAAAACTACAATAATTAGAATCCGCATTTCCTTCGACATCATAAATCAGGAATATCTCATATTCCGAATTTCATGCCTAACCTATAAACCTTGCATTTTAGTCTCGATTCGAAAACACTTTTCGATAACTTAGTCAGGTAATTCTTTTGGCTATAGTGCCTTCAAGGAAATTATCATAGTCGCAGGTATGTGATTATGATGATTGAGCGAGGACCTATACCGATAAAACAGTCTTACTCGAGATGATAGTATACTATCTGGTTTGTCTTTATCATCATATGTTGATAAAGCCCATAGGATTCTTGCTTGACTGCCAGCATTGTGATGGCGATCACATACGTGGGATTTGGGGGTCTATAAGCACATCCTTAAATGTCCCTAATCATAGAAGTATCGAGACTGGGCATCGATACTCCAGTGTAGACTGGTGTATACTTATCTAGACCCTGACGAGGGGCGGTGGCCGGTCTCACAAGCCATTGGTGTCAGTTGTTCACCTAAGATAGTATACAGGTGCTCATTGGGTTATGAGTACACTGGACAGACTCGCCAGGAACATGCAAGTTGGTATTATACCTATAGTCAGATAACAGTTCCCTAGTGACATGGGTACAGGTTAGTCTGTCAAGCTGAGATCGTCATTTGTCTCGTGTGAACTCCCACTGTGCTTTGATTACTACCCTACCACGGCTCAAAGGAGTCGTGCAAACAGGTTTTAGTTGGGTACAGTCCTGAGCCACATGGAGGCAGTGAGCGGATCGTCGGGGATTCATCTCTCCCGGTATTGGGGTTGATGTCGCGCAGTGCACGGGTGGCCATCACTTGAAATCCTCGTCCGGGGTATGTGAGAATTACCGATCCAGGATCGATAGTTTCTCAGGTAGTGATGGGTTTCATACCGACATGAATTATCGCGTTGTTAGGGGTCTTACTTTATCCACCCCCCTAGACTCGATATGCGATACTCATAGACGAACAGACCGGACTGTACGGATATTGTCACTGACAAGCTCGGTAGGGGTTCGGATAAGTTTTCTCGTCGGCCTTCCTTTCGCTCAATACCTGGGTAGCAGTTACGTACAGCTAGTGCAGCTGATGTGCTTGTGGTTAAACCCACTGCTAGCGTATTGATGAGTCTTTAGAGTCCCACACAGAGTGTAAGTGCATGGCGGCGCCCCGGCTGTTAATCCGAGGCAAAATGCGGAAACGATACTTTTACGAAACTTGTCAACCGGCACCACCGCGCACTATAAAATCCGGATCGGGCCATTAACCTAATCCTAGCTAACAAGAGAAGGGGTAGAGAGATATACCGAGCGATCCGTGTCTTTCGGTCTTATCGTCGTCGTCCCGATCTCCCCGCGGAATCTCCGGTCTTCATCTCCTTGTCGGAAGGGCACCACATCGCCGGGTTCTTTTACGGGCTCCCACCTCTGGACCGAGGCAACTCGAGCACGAAGTTGGCGAGTCGACGTGCCCAAGGATACTGTAGGCAAAGTGTAGAATGTTTTGTCTCTATTGGGGGTGAAGTTGCCATTGAAGGAGGTGAAGGTGGAAAAATGAACTTTGGAGAGAAATGAGGAATTTAGTAGCAAGCAAAAATGAGAGCAACAAATTTCCCACACCAAAAATGAGTTCTCCCCCCACCACAAATGTGGCCGGCCATGCTAGAAGAAAGAGAGAGGAGGGAGTGTGTGAATTAAGCAAAGGAATGATGAGTGATGATGATGAAATATGTCACACCAAAAAGTCCAACTCTTAAACCCATCATTGCAAGCAATGATGAACAAAAAAAGAAGTCAATGGAAGCTTCAACCATCATGAACCAACTACTAACAAGAAACACCCTCCAAATTGCTAATTTACAAATTTGCAAATAAGCCCTCCTCCACCAATTTTCAGCCAAGAAAAGAAACAAAGGAAAATGGCCGAAACGGAATGCAAACTGGCAACTTCAAAAAACTGATCCCGTAATAAATTACAGAAAAACCCCGCTACTGTATATACATACCCGCATTTGTATTCCGACCGAATACAAATGCAATGAGACAAAATCTACATTGTACAATAATAGGATCCGGCTTAAACCAAAGCCCGCTAGTAATATCCGTCCGATCATGATCCGTGCAATACCGCACGTATATGATCGAACCCTGCCATATCTCCATACGGCCTCTACAGCGTTTTGCCCGAAACTTGAGAAACGGTCTGTGGGGGACTCTAAAGACTCGTCAATACTTTGGCTGTGGATTTAACCACTAGCACGTCAGAGGTATTAGCCATACGTAACGGGCTACCAGGTATTGACCAAAAGGGTCGTCGATGAGTGAACTCATCCTGACACCCTACTGAGTCTGTCAGTGACAATATCCGTACAGTCCGGTCCGTTCGTCTATGAGCATCGCATGGCGGGCCTAGGGGGTTGGTAAAAGTCAGACCCCCAAAAGCGGTACAAGTCATGTCGGAGTGTAGCCCAGAACACCCTGAAATACTACTGGAATACCTACCAGTAAATCTCCTGCCTTGGCCAAGGACTTCATGTAATGGCTCTCCTAGACACAGCGCAACCTCACCCCTAATACCGGGAGAGACGAACCCCTGCAGATCCGCTCACTGCCTCCATGTGGCTCCGGACTGTACCCAACTAAAACCTGTTTGCACGTCTCCTTTGAGCGTGGTAGGGTAGTAATTAAAGTACAGTGGGAACTCACACGAGATAAATGACGATCTCAGGTCGATGAACTAACCTGTACACATATCACCAGGGAACTGCTATCTGACGTCTGGTATAAGAACAACTAGATGTTCCTAGCGAGTCCTGTCCGGTGTACTCATAACCAAATGAGCACCTGTATACATCTTAGGTGAACCAACTGACACCAGCGGCTTGTGAGACCGGCCACCGCCCCTCGTCGGGGTCTCGACTGTATATACTAGTCTACCCTGGAGTATCAACGCCCTGTCTCAAAACTCCCACGACTAGGGACCTTTTATGGATGTGCTTATAGACTACCAGCTCCCACGTATATGATCGCCATCATACTGCTGGCTGTCAAGCAAGAATCCTAAGGGCTCTATCAACGTGCAATAGTGACCTGTAAGGTCACCTAAAACAATACACGATGATAAAGATAAACCAGATAGCATACTATCATCTTGAGTAAGACTGTCCTATCGGCATAGGTCCTCCCTCAATCATTGCAATCACGTGCCTGTGATCCAATAATTGACTCTGAGGGCACTATCTCCAACAATCTCCCACTTGCACTCAAGGCTAATTATTGCGATGTCGCATACTCACAGCCCGTGTGATACCGAACACCCAACTTCTCTACTAATCAGTCTCACGAAACCCGTTTGCGAAACTATTGCGTTCGAGGAATAGCCTCAGTGAGTGGATCCGCTCTAATGTTTCTTTCTATGTCTCTCTTTATCTCAAGTTCGCGGAAAAAGCCATCTCCCGAAATGAGCAATACCTGTCTTAGAATATGTTTGGATGTCTGATGGGACCTAGTTCATGAATGAACTCCAAATCCAAACTTCTTAGACTGTATCATCAACTGAACTTAATCCGTATCCTACGCCATGCCTCCCTCAGTATCCGCTTGGACCACCTGTCCAAAATACTGCCCCTCGTCAGAGGGAAAACTATAACTCTGACAACCTCTCTGTCATCCATGTCACCTTGGAAGCCTGGAATGATAACTGTCTCCTAAAAGAGGCTGTTTTTATCATATCCCTAGAACATCCACTTATGTTCTAAAACTGCTTCCGTTCGTTTCTCCAGGATTGGATCAATATCAACATATTGCATCTATTGCAAAAAACAACATCTGGTGTGGTGCTTGACATCTCATGGTTGACTCAATTGCCTAAGCAAGTGATCTGCCAATCATGCACATCCCTCTCCACTTTAGTCTGTAAGACACCTTTAGAAGGGTGACTCCATCACCTGCAGGTACACTACCATGCCTGGAGTCGTCCATTCTAAAACACCTTCAGAATGCTGTCTAAGTACCCTGATTAGGAAACTACCCAAATCCAGATCTAAAACCATATATCCAGTAACTAGAATGTCTTGATATTATATCTAAGTCCCATGTAGAGAAACTACTGTGTGACAACCAAAGTATAACCGATCGTAGTATAGGAACATCACTTCCTACTCTGTGTATGTCATCCAAATACCAGGACATCACACCCTACTACCTTCTTAACAGATCCATCCCCTATTCTGATGAAGTCAAACCTATGACTGTCATATCAGAAATAGATGATCTATCTCCGCTACATCTGCTTTAGACTATAAATAGACATAAGCCACTTGTCCACCAATACTTCCGCTGCTCCCACTGACTACGACAACCCTCTGGCAGAGTCATATACACGTACATTTCTAAAGCTAGTTTAGAACGACGCTATACTCATCCTCCTGCCGGGTCTCACAACCTGGAACAACAGCAATAGCAAGTCTGGGTAAACAAGAACCTCCCTGTCACCGTCCTTGAGGCTACCGGAGTACCTTTCGGGTGCCTGAGGTTACCCACCATATCTGTGCAGTGGCCAATGGAATGTCAAACCAAATTGAATCTTTAGGTTCTTATCAAATTTTCAGTAATTGTCTGCAGTTCTGGAATCACTTCCAGTTCTACCATACTCCCACTACTGTTTTCTGAAAAAATCCATTTTTGTTAAAACTGTGGCGAGTCAAGAACAATATCACTATTGATCTTCCAAATGGTAGAAAGCCAACCCTCGTCATAGCCTGGGTCAACCCACAAACAGCCATTACAGAAACGTGCCTTAAGTTATCCAGAGTCTGGTTTTAAGCATAAGCCGGACAACTCCCCGTACCTTAACATCGTTAAGATATGAACTGTTTTATATCCAATATAGAACCAGAGGCACTGATTTAATTAAACCAGATTCAAATCATGCAGCTGTCTCCAGTGCATGTTAACTAAATGGAAGGAGGCCGATCAGCGTTACTCAACTTAGGAATGCGTCCAGATATGAGTAACCTGAAAGAGAAGCAAGTTCTCTTAATCATTACTATCAACTGAATACCATATACAAGTATCTACATCTTCGATCACCATGAAGAATCCCGATACTTGCAATACCTGGTTCTCTACTTTAATCTTATACTTATAACTTCTCAAAACTCAGACCTTGTGTTTCCACGAAATGCATGTCTAAGAACTAGAGAAGCCACAAGCAAACAGAATATAGTGCGAGGACCAACCCCTCTATCCTAATGGACACTGGACAACATACAATACTCTGTATAAGTCCTTTGAGTCTAATAACTCATTCCCTGTGTGTCGTAGGTTGAAATCTGTACTTATGATTAAGAAGAATTACACCGATGTTCAATGCTCCTTACCTAACCATCCACTGATATAGGTAAATGTCATAGACATAATTTCAAAAAGTTATATCTCACTCTATAAAAATAGACGTACAGATATATCAATTTGAAATTGGTGCATAGCAACGGATATTCAAAATCAAATATTTGTCGACCGGCAAACAGCCCAGGCGATTTCCTCAAATATCACCAATTACAACGAATTCCGATATAATGAGGATGATCACCTAATTCCCAACAACTTACTCCCACTCATCATCTATAAAACAATACAGATGTGAGAATCATACCTGGTAAATACATACCCAGGAGCAAGGACTAATTGGGAAATCAGTTTTCTTTTGACAATACACAGTGAAACTGAAACATGTAAATGTTTCATAGGGGTATCCGGGTAATCCTAGTAATGCCTCTTCCATTATCCAGATTCACAACTGTAACCGTATATTTCTTTGCCACCTCTCCAAATCCCTTGATATGTCTTTAGTCATTACCTTCTGCACACTCTTTAGGCTAAATGGTTTTCTTCCTTCTCTACCATTCGGCACCAGCCTATGGTTTGAAAGAAGACTATCCAATAAGCATAATGGGTGTACTGTCCTAATCCTAGGAGCACTCGCAATGCGAGAGAAGGTGAAGATAAAAGACAACCGAATAAACCTTATTACTATTTCTCCTGAACCAGAATCCATCCCCGAACTGGAACAAGTTCTTTTCGAGTTCGTATATAACCATACGATGGAGTATCCAAATAACTGTGGATCTTCGTAGTGATACGGAGTGTCCTGGAGAAAAACAAAGTTGATTTAGGATTGGCGAAGAAATACTTGGTTTGGTCGTGAAGTCGCAATTTACTTTGCCCTCTTACTAATCCCTTTATTTGTCTTTACATAATACCTTATGTATACCATCGTTAGGCTAATTGGTTTTCTTCATTCCCTATCGGTCGACACCTGCCTATGGTTTGGAAGAAGACTGTCCAATTTGCGTAATAGGTGTACTGTCCCCTAATCCAAGGAGCACTCGCAACCTGAGAGAAGGTAAAAGGAAAAGACAACTGAATAGTCCTATTCATTTTCTCCAGAACCGGAAACCATCCTCGAATAAATTCCTTCGAGTTCGTATATAACCATACGATGGTTTTATCCAATGGAAGTGGATGTTCGTAGTAATACGGGGTGTCTTGGAGAAAAGGGTAAAAGTAGGTGTGGCAATGAGATATGCAACTCTGACAATCTAAAATCCAGTGTTTAAGGATGTTCGGTCAATTTTGGTCACTGAGTCATAGTCTAGGGTCGGGTCATGGTCGCTGCCAAAGAGAGAGAGAGAGAGAAAAGAAACACTCAGCATATACTCTAACCTAGATCAGAATGGTTATCACTTTATCTAATCAGGAAACCTCCCACTGTACCGTCAAATTCTCATCCAAACCTGAAAGAAGAATTAGTCGGGATCACCCGAGGAGTAAACCAACTCATCAGTGGGAATCGGGATCCAACTATCATCGCATGATAATGTGACAGAATCCACTCATGTTATCACACTCCAGAAGGTATGCGCATATCTGGCAAGTTTCAGTTTCTTTAGAAACTCCCGATGTGATTTTTACCCCATGCTCTTATGACCTTGACGAAGGTCAACAAATCATAAGTCACATGTCAAGTTCTACCCGCCATTGTCCAGGTTAATTTGAACCCACCCGTACAAGCCCTTGACGAATGTCAACAAGGCTATACGACTGTCCAAAACCAACGCATCTATCTATGCAGCAGAAAGGTAACAAGCAGCTACCATTCACTATGCCTTGACGAAGGTCAACAAACATAGCATGAATACTACGTGCTACCCGTCTGAAACGACGGAGGGCTACGAATGGTTTTTGGCGAAAAACCTTTAACGTAATGAACTTGATATCGTTGAAGGAACCGGATAGCTTTTTATAAAAATATAGTGGCAAAAATCTTTGCTAAAGAGGTCACTCCCGGTGAAGGGATCTCGGCTCTTTCCCCGTAGAATGAGGTGCAGGATATTCCAACTGAATACCACGATGCAAAGCAAAAGTAATCGACTATAGTGAAGTTATTGCCCTGACGCAAACTTCTGTCCAAGGGGTCACTCCCGGTGAAGGGATCACGGCCCTTGCCTCGTCGACTGAGGTGCTGGATATTCATAACCGAATACCACTGTGCAAAACAAAAGAGAACGTCCTTGCAATAACAGCTTTTTGAAAAATGTTCCAACAACATCAGAATAGGTTTGTTTAGCATGCATTGATCCGAATCAACGCAGTCCCATCAATTGATTACACCAATAAAGAACGAAAATAATGATGTACGTATATGCCATCCGCATTCGCCACTGAGTCCCATCATTACCCGTTAGGTTACTTAACTAACGACAGAGCGGGGACTGGACTAGCGCGGATGCAAAACATATACAACATCTACTAGTATATATATCAATATCTAATATTCGCTCAAGGCGAGATAAAATGCAACATCACAGAAATGTAATAAGTATCACAGAACAATACAGATATCCGGGATCCCCGGGTTTCATAGAGCCGCTACTGAAACCCAACGTTCCCCTGGTCGTGTGGATAGCCTGTGCAATGAAATCCTAGACCCCTACGGGCGCGGCAAGTTACCCGCCAAAACCTGAAGCAAGGCAGCCCCCTTCAGCAACGTGAATGGACCACCCAGCACTTCACGGAATCCGGTAACTTGGGCACCCCTCCTTGGGTCAACCTGTACCCCCTACGAGTGCGGTGAATAGCCCACAAATTCTAGAGTGAATCCCCCTCCGTCTCAACGCCATGAGATGCGGGCCCATTGCTCTCTAGAACCCGGCTATCCGTGCACCCCTCCGCGAGGTAATCCTAGTACAGAAAGTAAAATATACATACAACGGGTACATCGACCTCAGCCAGGTCGTGCCCCAAAAGAATAATATACAAACAGGCAGTGACGGCAGTTCACATGTCGGACGCTCGCCCCACCATATCAAATGTACATAATACAACCAAAACTGTACTACCATTGCATCCAGGCTATCCACCACGACAATCCGCAACATCACAGCACAACACAGAACATCAACATGAATGTCACGTTCGCAAATCCGTCTAAAAGGGCTATAGCAGTTAGACAGGATTTACCGATCAAGTGACATTCATGATCGCAGATATAATGTAAATACTGTGAACTAACATGTTTAAAATTTTCGATCGACTAAATTTCCCGAAGTGTGCCCCAAGCACAATACCCAGTACTCAGAAAAATCTGGGCCCAAACTGAACATACCAAAAATCCTATTTCCATGTCAGAAGCTCACTGCAAAAATTTGGTGCAGTTTGGACACAAAACGGCGGCGGATCAGCGGCCCAAACATGGTTTTGGCCGCGGATCTGCCGCGCTACAGTAATATCAGCCGACCAAATTTTCACAGAATTCTCAAAAAACCCTGCACGTAATTTTCCAATGTACCAAATAATTTTTTGACGACTAGAAAAATTCGACAGAAACTGATGCATGGAAAATGTGGTTTTTGGAAATTCGTTCAATCGAACTTGTAAACACGTTAGAGCAAGATAGACTACCTTAATGGCGTGGCTCTGATACCAGTGTAAGTGTACGGCGGCGCCCCGGCCGTCAATCCGAGGCCAAAATGCGGAAACAATACTTTTACGAAACTTGTAAACCGGCACAACCGCGCACTATAAAACCCGGATCGGGCAATTAACCTAATCCTAGCTAACAAGAGAAAGGGTAGAGAGATATACACATGTCACCAGGGAACTCAACCGCGCACTATAAAACCTGTTTGCATGACTCCTTTGAGCCGTGGTAGGGTAGTAATCAAAGTACAGTGGGAACTCACACGAGGCAAATGACGATCTCAGGTCGATGAACTAACCTGTACACATGTCACCAGGAAACTGCTATCTGACGTCTGGTATAAGACCAACTAGCATGATCCCGGCGAGTCCTGTCCGGTGTACTCATAACCTAATGAGCACCTGTATACATCTTAGGTGAACCAACTGACACTAGTGGCTTGTGAGACTGGCCACCGCCCCTCGTCGGGGTCTCGACTGTATATACTAGTCTACTCTGGAGTATCGACGCCTTGTCTCGAAACTCCCACGACTAGGGACCTTGTAAGGATGTGCTTATAGACTACCAGCTCCCACGTATATGATCGCCATCATACTGCTGGCTGTCAAGCAAGAATCCTAAGGGCTTTATCAACGCGCAATAGTGACCTGCAAGGTCACCTAAAACAGTACACGATGATAAAGATAAACCAGACACATACTATCATCTTGAGTAAGGCTGTCCTATCGGCATAGGTCCTCCCTCAATCATTGCAATCACGTACCTGTGATCTAATAATTGACTCTGAGGGCACTATCTCCAACACAGAGGGTTTTCACGGTTCAGGCCATATGGTGTAGGTGATGTATGTTGGTACATACAGCTGTCCGATTGAATATGTGCACAGGCTGCACGGACTTGAATCGGACCGTTGATAATACTAGCGGTTTAGGATTAAGCCAGATTGTTAAATCAAGTTTTGATAATTTACATATGTATTTATATATATGTATTCTAGTATTATGGCTCACTATTTATTTTCACTCTTCGGCTATTCGTATTTTCGTACGAATACGCGTATGTGTATTTCAATACATATACCGGGAAGTATTCCGTATTTGTACTGAATGACTTCTAGAAGATTTCCCACCTCATTATTGATTTTCATTTTTAAGAAAATAATTTGTTTCATAATGAGGTGGAAAGGTGATTTGGGTCAAAGCATGGGTTTTGGGCATGTAGAGATTGGTATGGTCTCATTTGTTTTTTGTTAATTGGAAAAGGATTTTTGGTGTGCATTATTTTTAGGGGAAGAGAGAGGGGCCGGCCACTATAGGTGGTGGGGATTTGCTTGCTCATTTTTGAGATACACTTGATGCTCTCTCTCTTACTCACATTCACTCTCACACCAAAAACGCTTAGCCAAATTTAGCTCATGCCATTCTTGCTTTCATCACCTCCATATCTTCTATGGTTGTTCTATGAGCATTATATTTTGAGAGAAAAGTAGAGTGACACTATCCTACACCCCTACTCTCTGCTACTAGCAATCCTAGAGAGTCGGTTGGTCCGCTTGGCGAACCTGGAGCTTGTGCCATTTATCTCGGGTGGATCATCGGAGATGAAGGAAGACCGGCGACCAAAGTCGATCCGCATCACTATGAGCTTGGAAATGGTTGAAGATCCGAAGGACTTGGTTCATTAGGTATAACCATTCTATCTCTTTATGATTGGCTTGCTAGTTTTAGGGTTAATGGTTTCGATCTTGGAAATCGGATAATTGAAGCGCCGGGTTTTAGAAAAAATTTTGTTCCACCTTTGGCCACGGTTCAATAGCCAGGGCGCTCCCATAACCTAACATGGTATCAGAGCCATCCATTAAACCCTACTAGCTAGTTTGCATAAGCTTAAAATCTCGATCGATCAAAATTTCCAAATCATTTTTCCAATGTGGCTATTTTCTGTCGATTTCTGAAATTGCTCCAAAAATGTTTCTGTATAGCTTAAAAATCCGTGCTGGCAAAACTAAAGCTAAAGAAAAAATTTGGTGACCTAACTCCAAATTTCCACCGCAGAACCGCCACGAAATGTCACATTTGGCAGCGCTTCCGCGGCCATTTTTAGGCTACAGTGACCAAATTTTTTTCTGGAGCTCTAGTTGGTGGAAAAATGATTTTTGTGATGTTTAGTTTTGGCCCAGATTCATTTGAATATTGGTTTAGCACTTGGGGACATTTTTGGAAAGTTTAGTCGATCGAAATTTTAATTGTGTGTTTTCAGTACATTACATTTCTATCTGCGACTGTGAATGTCATTTGATCGGTAAATCTTGTCTAATCGCTATAGTCCTTTTAGACGGGTTTGCGAACGTGACATTCACGTTGATGTTCTGTGTTGTGCTGTGATGTTGCGGATTTGTCGTGGTGCATAGCTTGCGTCCAATGGTAGTGCAGTTTGGATTTATTTGTACATTTGATATTGCGGGGCGAGCTTCCGACATGTGGACTTCCGTCACTGCCTGTTTGTATATTATTCTTTTAGGGCACGACCGGGTTGAGGTCGATGTATCCGTTGTATATATTTTATTTTCTGTACTATAATTACCCCGTGGTGGGGTGTATAGATAGCCGGGTTTTAGAGGGCAACGGCCCCGCATCTCATGGCGTTGAGACGGAGGGGGCTTCACTCTAGAATTGGTAGGCTGTTCGCCGCACTCGTAGAGGGTATAGGTTGACCCAAGGAGGGGTGCTCAAGTTACCGGATTCCGTAAAGTGCTGGGTGGTCCATTCACTTTTTTGAAGGAGGCTGCCTCACTTCAGGTTTTGGCGGGTAACTTGCTGCGCTCGTAGGGGTCTAGGAGTTCATTACACAGGCTATCCACACGACCAGGGGAACGTCGATTTTTCAGTTGTGGCTCAAAGGAAACCCGAGGCTCCCAGATTATCTGTATTGTTCTGTGATGCTTATTACTTTTCTGTGATGTTGCATTTATCATGCGTGGGACGATTGTTATATATATTTATATATACTAGTAGATGTTGTATATGTTTTGCACCCGCGCTAGCCCAGTCCCCGCTCTATCGTTAGTTAAGTAACCTAACGGGTGATGACGGGACCCAGTGGCGAATGCGGATGGCATATACGTACATTTTATTTTCGTTCTTTTCTGGTGTGATTAATTGATGGGACTGTGTTGATTCTTATCAATGCAAAGAAAACAAACCTATATATATATATGATGTTGTTGGAACCAAGTTTTTAAAAACTGACATTACAGACGTACGCTTTTTCTTTGCATCGTGGTATTCAGTTTGGAATATCCTGCACCTCATTCGACGAGGCAAGGGCCGAGATCCCTTCATCGGGAGTGACCCCTTGAGTAAAAGTTTTCATCAACGTAATAACTTCACTATAGTCGTTTACTTTTTGCTTTGCATCATGGTATTCAGTTTGGAATATCCTGCACCTCATTCGACGAGGAAAGAGCCGAGATCCCTTCACCGGGAGTGACCTCTTTAGCAAAAGTTTGCACCACTATACTTTTGTAAAACCACTTGGTTCCTTCAACGATATCAAATTCATTACGTTAAAGGTTTTTCGCCAAAAACCTGACGTAGCCCTCCGTCATTTCTTACAGGTATTGCTTAGTATTCATGCTGTGTATGTTGACATCTGTCAAGGTACAGTGCTTGTTAGCTGGGTAATGCTTGTTTGTTGCATAGATATGCGATTATTTAGGACAGTCGCACGGTCATTTTGACCTCTGTCAAGGGCACGTGCGGGTGGGTCTAAGTTTATCTAGGACAATGACGGGTTGAATTTGACTTGCGACTTATGATATGTTGACCTCTGTCAAGGTCATAAGCCGCTTGGGGGTAAAAATCATATCGGGAGTTTCAAACATACAGGAAACTTGCCAGGCATGCGCATACCTTCTGGAGTGTGGTGACTTGAGTGGCTTCCATCAAGTTATCATGCGATGATAGTTGGATCACGATTCCCACTAATGAGTAGGATTACTCTTCGGGTGATTCCGACTAGTACTCCTTTTGGGTTTGGAGGAGAATTCGAGGAAACGGTGGGAGCCATCCGGATTAGATAAAATGATTATCCGTTCTGATCTACGGTAGAGTGCACGCTGAGTGTTTCTTTTCTCTCTCTCTGACAGCAACCATGACCCGACCCTAGACTATAACTCAGTGACCAAGATTAACTGAACTTTCTTATAAACACTGGCTTTTGGATTGTCCAAGTTGCATACATCATTGCCACTCCTTATTTTACCCTTTGCTTTTCTCCAGAACACCCCGTATAACTACGTGTATCCACTTCCATTGGATAAAACCATCGTATGATTATATACGAACTCGAAGGAAATTTTTCGAGGATGGTTTCCGGTTCTGGAGAAAATGAATAGGACTATTCAGTTGTATTTTCTTTTTACCTTCTCTCAGGTTGTGAGGGCTCCTAGGATTAGGAGACAGTACACCTATTACGCTTATTGGATAGTCTTCTTCCAAACCATAGGCAGGTGCCGAAAGGTAGGGAATGAAGAAAGCCAATTAGCCTAAGTAGGGTGTGCAGAAGGTACTAAGTAAATACATATAGAGGGATCAAAAGGAGGGCAAAGTAAAATGCGACTGCTATCATTCACGACCGAACCAGGTGTTTTCATCGCCACTCCTACTTCACCTTTGTATTTCTCCAGAACCCTCGTATCACTACGAACATCCACTTCCGTTGGATAAATCCATCGTATGGTTATATACGAACTCGAAGGAACCTCTTCGAGGATGGATTCTGGTTCAGGAGAAATAGGAATAAGGTTTATTCAGTTGTCTTTTACCACTTGCTTAGGCAATTGAGTCAATCATGAGATGTCAAGTACCACACCAGATGTTGTTTTTGCACTAGATGCAATAAGTTGATATATTAATCCAATCTTGGAGAAAAACGAATGGATGCAGTTTATGAACATAAGTGGATGTTCTAGGGATTTGATAACGGCAGCCTCCTTCTGGAGACGGTTATCATTTCAGGCTTCCAAGGTGACCTGGATGACAGAGTGACTGTCAGAATTATAGTTTTCTCTCTAACGAGGGACAGTAGTTTGGACAGGTGGTCCAAGCGGATACTGAGGATGGTATGGCGCAGTGTATTGATTGAGTTCAGTAGACGATACAGCCTAAGAAGTTTGCTGGATTTGGAGTTCTTTTGTGAACTGGGTCACATCAGATATCCAGAAATATTCTAAGACGGGTATTGCTCATTTCGAGAGATAGTTTTCTCCGCGAAGTTGAGATAAAGGGAGACATAGAAAGAAACACTGGAGCAGATCCACTCACTGAGGCTATTTCTCGAACGCAATAGTTTTACAAACGAGGTTTGTGAAAATGATTAGTAGAGGAGTTGGGTGTTCGGTATCACACGGGCTGTGAGTATGCGACATCGCAATAATTAGCCTTAAGTGCAAGTGGGAGATTGTTGGCTATAGTGCCCTCAAGGCAATTATCATAGTCGCAGGTATGTGATTATGATGATTGAGCGAGGACCTATACCGATAAAACAGTCTTACTCGAGATGATAGTATGCTATCTGGTTTGTCTTTATCATCATATGTTGATAAAGCCCATAGGATTCTTGCTTGACTGCTAGCATTGTGATGGCGATCACATACGTGGGAGCTGGGGATCTAGAAGCACATCCTTAAATATCCCTAGTCATGGGAGTATCGAGACTGGGCATCGATACTCCAGTGTAGACTGGTGTATAATTATCTAGACCCTGACGAGGGGCGGTGGCCGGTCTCACAAGCCGTTGGTGTCAGTTGTTCACCTAAGATAGTATACAGGTCATCATTGGGTTATGAGTACACTGGACGGACTCGCCGGGAACATGCTAGTTGGTATTATACTTATAGTCAGATAGCAGTTCGCTGGTGACATGTGTACAGGTTAGTCTATCGACCTGAGATCGTCATTTGTCTCGTGTGAATTCCCACTGTGCTTTGACTACTACCCTACCACGGCTCAAAGGAGTCGTGCAAACAGGTTTTAGTTGGGTACAGTCCTGAGCCACATAGAGGCAGTGAGCGGATCGTCGGGGATTCGTCTCTTCCGGTATTGGGGGTTGATGTCGCGCAGTGCACGGGTGGCCATCACTAGAAATCCTCGGCCGGGGTATGTGAGAATTATCTATCAAGGATCGATAGTTTCTTAGGTAGTGATGGGTTTCATACCGACATGAATTATCACGTTGTTTGGGGTCTGACTTTATCCACCCCCCTAGACTCGATATGAGATACTCTTAGACGAACAGACCGGACTGTACGGATATTGTCAGTGACAGGCTCAGTAGGGGTTCGGATGAGTTTGCTCGTCGGCCTTCGTTTCGCTCAATACCTGGGTAGCCGTTACGTACAGCGAGTGCCGCTGACGTGCTTGTGGTTAAACCCACTGTCAGCGTATTGACGAGTCTTTAGAGTCCCACACAGAGGGTTTTCACGGTTCAGGCGATATGGTGTAGGTGATGTTTGTTGGTAAATACAGGTGTCCGATTGAATATGTGCACAGGCTGCACAGATTTTAATCGGACGGTTGCTAATACTAGCAGCTTAGGATTAAGCCAGATTATTAAATCAAGTTTTTATAATTTACATATGTATTTATATATATGTATTCTATTATTATTGCTCACTATTTATTTTCTCTCTTTGGTTATTCGTATTTTCGTTCGAATACACGTATGTGTATTTCGATACATATACCGGGAAGTATTCCGAATTTGTTCTGAATGACTTCTAGAAGATTTCCCACCTCATTATTGATTTTCCTTTTTAAGAAAATCATTTGTTTCATAATGAGGTGGAAAGGTGATTTGGGTCAAAGCATGGGTTTTGGGCATGTAAAGATTAGTATGGTCTCATTTGTTTATTGTTAATTGGAAAAGTGTTTTTGGTGTGCATTATTTTTGAGGGGAAGAGAGAGGGGCCGACCACTATGGGTGGTGAGGATTTGCTTGCTCATTTTTGAGATACACTTGATGCTCTCTCTCTCTTACTCACATTCACTCTCACACCAAAAACACTTAGTCAAATTTAACTCATGCCATTCTTTCTCTCATCACCTCCACATCTTCCATGTTTGTTCTTGTAACATTTCAAAAAAATAAAATATTATTTTTGGGAAATTTTATAATTTAATATTATTTTAATGAATATTTTAATATTATGATATAATTAAATACAAATAAATGGAAAAAAATTTGGAAAAATTATGGAAAATTCTAAAATAGGGTATTTTATGGAATTATGCCATTTTTAAGTTTTTATGATTAATTATATGCTAATTTAGTGCTAATCGCGATTAAAAATAGCTAATCGGATTTTGGGGGTGTTTTGTGCAAAACATGCACATATCATTTTTCTACACTTGTGTTTTATTTTCTACCATGTTGTTTGGGTTTACAATTTGAGTGAGAGGATTTAGAGGGAAAAGAAAAGAAAAGAAAAGAAAAAGAAAAGGGAATATGATAGTAGGTATGGGTGAGAGAGAAAAGAGAAGGGTTAGTGTTGACTTAGCCATTCCTTCACCATTTCCTCTCCCTCCTCCTCTTCTCCTTCAGCTGCTGCCTCTCCCACTTCTCCCTCCCCTCTTCAAGTCCCAAATCACCTCAAAAACAAACTCAAAACCCCCACTCCCTTTTCACTAAAAAGGTGCACAAGCTCAAGATCTACACATTGGAGCAAGAAAGCAAGGATTTTGGCCACTAGGGGCAACTCAAGAAAATTCTTGAGTTGCCAAATGAGATATTTACTGAATCATTAGTTTAGTTTTTGTATTACTTATACCCCTATGTTAAAATTGAATCGATATCGGGTGATGTTGTGGACTTAAGGAAGGCCTAGTTAGGGTTTGAGGGAATTGAGAGTTGTGTTGTGAAATTGAGATCAGTAGAGACCACCCCAACAACCTAGTGCTTGAATTATGACCCAAAATAGAGACTTGAAATCCGGAATACGGATTTAGAAACCCCGACATCGGATAAATGTGTGATTTGTGAGAGTATTTTGGAATCTGGAGCAACCCGGGGCCACTAGAATTGATTTTGGGATTACTGGGAGTCGTGCAGGCACCTAGGAAGCTACCACTGAGACCCGAGCCCCTAATTCAAACCCCAGGCCGCAGATATATTCATTCTGGCCGTAATTTGCGGCCAGAGTAGGGTAGAATTGTCCCAGATTTGGTCCATGGCTCATTTTGCACTAAATTAGACCCCTCCTATATGCAGTTTTGGCTAATTGTCACCTGGGGAAAATCTGGGAGCATTTTAGTGTGTTTTAGGCTATGTTTTCCGTATTTTAAAATGCACTTTCTTGATATTTGGATTTGTATTTGTTTGTCGGGTGTTCGTACATCGACAACAGGGATTGTTTGATTAATTTGCACGTTTAGGCCATAGGTTCCAACCTATGAGTACACCGTGCGCTGTATCGGTTTTCTGCCTCGATTTTAATACGTATAGCGACTGTTTATTATTGTAGGTACCCTCACAAGAATTCCGAGGCGAAGAAGCACGGCGTCATCGATTTCGGCGAGCGAAGACCAGGTGAGTAGATTATATCTACGGGGGAAATCGGGTGGATGGCGTATAGCACCTCCGCATTTCGATGTCTAGTATACTATATAAACTATATATATGATAGCTTATTGAATGACATGGAGATCATAGATGTGTTAAGTGTACTGTGGATATTTAGGGTTAGAAGTGAACTAGTGTATTTTCCTAGTTGCGAACCCTAGCATAGGTTTACACCCACACGCACACATGCTTATTGCTATGCTTGTACCATGATGATGAAGATAGTGGATGATATGTGGAGATGAGTCGATGAATTTGGGCATGGTGCCGTGAGATCGGCGAAATGATGTGATTCGTATTTGGGATACGATACGAGATTTTAGCGGGCCTTTAGACGTGTGTTTTACACACGCGCTCATATTTGTTTAGATGGTATCGATTGTACTAGACTTAGATCAGTACCCCAGATCACGTGATATGATGATAAGGATACCAGATAATTGATGAGATGAATGTGATATTGACCCATACCCTGCTATTGGGATGCCGTACGACGATTTACCGTGCGAGATTTATATTGATGATAGATCCGCGCTCATGACTCGAGGATATTATATGATGTATATTGTATCGTATGTGATACTATTGAGGCGGATCACCGACTATTATATTTATATACATATATCGACTCAGATGTAGGTGGTTTCCATACCCCTCCCGATTGACTTGATAGTTGGATGTAGATTACTTAGTAGACATTAGACTATACCCGAGTCATACCATTTTTCAAAACTAACGAATCAGGATATTTTAAAGATAGGCAAAAGGGATTCTGCGGATATTTTCAAATGACGCATCTTTTCTTAAAACACCGTAGCCCTTATTTTACCAAAAACCCTGATTCGTCTTATTTCAAATGGCAAAGCTGCGTGATATATTTATTGAGGTAGATTCTTCACTGTTGCGTTGATTATTTGATTATTCATATTCATGCTATTTGCATTGCATTGCTTGTGTTATTGATATATAACAATCATGCTTCTAGGACACCAGCACCATTACCGATGATGCGTATGTACCACGTACACTTACTTGCCGGCTCACACACATCTTCATCGGTAATTGCCATGTCACTACACAGTAGTATTATTGCATCAGGATATGACCCTTGTATGTGCATACTATTATTCCATGTTGCATGATATACCGTTATACTTGCACTTCATTTATATGTCACATACATCATGCTTTCTGATTATGCGCATTGAGATATGTTGTTTCCATGATATTTCTGGATTTAGGAACCGCGGGTATTTCAAAAGTGAATATGTAATTGTTTTAAAAACCTGGTTACCCTTGATATGATACTTCAGTGCGTCCACCATGTGTTTTCTCGGTGCTGAGAGCGACATGTGAAACCCGATTCGAGAAGGCGGATGAGGCCGATTGCGGGTACATGGTTGACCCGGTATGGTACCCCGGGGTGAGAACGGATTCGCTGTGTAGTAGACGGTGAGCCTGGCAGAGGGACTACTACCTACCGGTGATTGGTTAGACCTGGCGGTTATCCGGAGGATACTGACCAGAGTCGATAGATGGATATGGGCGTACTGCTGGGGCCGAGGGCCGATTCCGCAGACGGAGCCCGTGGGCTGATCCGGACTGACGGAGCCCGATATATGAGGATTTACGTGCCGATGCTGGGCACAGTTTTCATGATGTTTTTGAGTGTCGTTGTTGGACACTCCGGTTCCATGATTTTGACGTGTCGCGAGGGATACAGATGGTTTATATCCTCATATTTCCATGCATATGCTTTATGATATTTACCTGCATGATGGTTATTGTCATTGGGTGACGAGTGGACGGGATCCACATACATACATATTTGATTACATTCGATCATACCTCATATTTATGATATGCTATTACATGAGATACTGGCACAAGCACTTGGCACTACACTTATGTATAGAGCTTACATTGCCAGTTTAGCATACTTCAGACTTATTCATATTGAGGTTTATATATATCTGATCGTATTGACCTAGGATGGGTCATACATTCGATCTCTGCTTGTAGATATTCTCTATTCACGAGTTGGCAACTCACCCCCATTGTGCCACAGTTCTTGCAGGTTTTGCCGTACAGATTTCATTGCGGCTTTTCTGGCATATTGCTTCCATTACGGGTGACTTGCTTTGGTAGGTGAGTTCTTTTGCATCAGAACCACCATTGTACATGTATTATTCATTGTATCTAGAAATTCCATCAACCAAAATTTGTATATTGTTTCAGACTTAGAAATCAGTTATGTATTATTTCGACCATAGAGTTGCGCGTAGCAGTATTATGGTTTTCATGTTGATTTTGAGCTTCTTCTGAGTTTTGATCCTCGCCTTTCGGCGTTGTATATTATATTGCTTGCGTGGTTGTGACCGTCAATCGACGAAGAGCTAGCTCCCGCTTGGGAATGCCTTTTATCATTGCTTATATATTATCCTTGTTGTACCCCGTTCGGGGCCAGTTTTTACAAAGGAAACTCTGCCGAAATTTTCAGAAAAGACTATTCATTTTTAAAATGAATATTCGGCTTAGTTATTTAAAAACCTTGATTTCAAAACATGTTTCCATCACTCCTTTAAACTAGTTTTCTTTATTTACTCCTTAAAATGGTTTTAGATTTCTGGGCTTTTGGCTTACTTGGATTAGATGGGGTCCTATAGGCTTCATATAATTCAAGTGCCAGTCACGGGCTATTTCAGGTCATGACAAAGTTGGTATCAGAGCGCTAGGTTAACCTTGGTTCGAGTCTAAGTTTGACTATGTGGAGCCTAGGGCGTTTATGTATATACAGAACTTAGACTTAGTCGAGGGGGTATTGTACCCGAACTTTCGTCGCGTAGGATGACCGTTGGTTGATGGAGTAGGTAGCTTAAGTAGAGGGACGTACCGTACGTATGTTCCGCGGCATACTTACGACACGCCACTCCGCTTAAGAAACCTTAGGATGTACATTTCCTTGCACAGTATTATATTCATTCCTATGATCTATCCTCATCGATTCTGGTTATGATTTTGCTGCCACGATTGCACGGGAAGAGTGAGCTATGGCTCGAGTTGCGTCAGCATGAGCTTGTCGTGGACGAAGACTGACCAGGACGTGATTCCAGAGACATACGATTGCATATAGAGGCTTCGTTTTATTGTGTTTTCGCACCTTGAGCGTTTGACAGATCGCTTTTACGAGATTTCTCGGACGTGCCGATCGGTACAAGAGGATTGAGCCACTAATAGAGGCCGGCCAGGATGTGATGACCATTGATATATCGCTTATTCATGATGATTGAGGCGCTGTTCAGCGTACGGACGAATGAGCCAGTTGCTGCTGCAAATGACGAGATATCATCCAGATGATTGGAGCTACTGCAGTTTGAGCATATACTTAGAGATATGATGGTGAGTCGCTAGTCACCCGAGGATGAATGCCTAGGGCATATGGTTCGTTCGCTTACCCGATGCGAGGTCATCAGATAGATTGATTCCAGCTAGAGATGACTTCACGCAAATTCATTGAGAGTCGATAGCGACGATCGAATGTCAGAAACCCATATTCCAAGTTTAAAGTATTCGGAAAGACATGCAAGCGATTCTATGGACCCTCTAGAAGAATGAAACCCTAACTCGACATAATGACCGTGTGAAAACCATTGAACCTTAGGGTTTGCGGCAGTACCGCGGCGCCATTAGTGAGGCTTGGGTTTGCCCTTCTACGGTTGGACCACCGATGCTGTGGCATGTACTCGATACTATTAAACTGCACCCAAGATGTTGAGCTCTTAGGGGATTCTGAGGTTTTGACAAATCGATCGGATGGTTCGGCACCTTTCGGATATTATGTGATGGGACACATTGCTTGGGAGACTCCAGATACGAGTATAGCCATTGGAGCGTAGTCCATTCAGTCACGAGTAGACGAGTCCGAATCAGTCGACATTGGAACAAGTGGAGTAAAGAGTTCGCACGAAATTTCGACGAGATGACGTTCCACTCCGCTGACATCAGAGATACGATGTGTTTACAGAGGCGTTTTGATGCGACCAGCTTCCGAGTAAATGTTGTACTGAGAATGCGGTTGTCCAGAGAGCGAGAAGAGATTGTGTATGAGTACCAGCCTCCGTACAGTTCGGCTTAGGCAAGATTGGAAGAGACCTTAAGCAGGATTCCTTCCAGGTCACTGCTGTAATAAGATTTGCACCAGGAGCAGATGTGTGACGTGTATTCGGAGGAATGGAGGTCGGCGCTAGTGACGTGTTGCTTTATGAGTGGTCGTGAGGATTGATCGAGAGATGACCAGAAAAGTGCCAGGACGGAATCGTTTCCATTAGCACACCTGACAGAGCCGATGGATTTTGGGATTGGTAATCCACAGAGAAGATGAGGACGCCAGACTGTGAGCAAGAGGCAAGTAGATATCTTGCGCTGCTAGCATTGGATATACCGACGACGGTAATTATGATTTGCGATTTTATGTTTTGACTATCATGTATCCGTCACTTGGGATTTCGGTATTTTGGACGTTCTATTTGCATGATTTGGTTGTGATGGCTGAGTTTCATGATATTTGTTTTTATGCACCATGCTTGCACTTACTAGGTATTTATATTTTGTGCACTACGGTTGCACCTGACTTCGATTTGATGTCATCTGATATATCGATTTTGGATTCTGATATTGATGTTGATTTCTTGCACTCCGTGCATTTGATTTGGACTTGCGCATGTTCGACGCTTGCTATTGGATTTCGTGATTTCGTGCATGTTGAGTGTGCAGGATTTAGCTTTTATTCGTGCATGATGGATGCACCGATTTGGACTTTCGCGCATGTTGGGCGCATGTTTTGAAATACGATTTTGGTGCACACCAGATTCACTAAATCGGGATTCTTCGTGCATGTCAGATGCACCTGATTTTGCTGTCAGGCACATACGTTGCCTATGACAGATGCTTTATGCACACCCGTTGCACCTAGATGTTGTTTCTCTGCACATGTATGGCACATACATGGATTTTGATTCCGTGCGTACCAGACGCATAGGGTATTCTTATATATATTTTGGGATTAATTTTATAGAGCAGTACGTTTTATGATATTTGCAATGTGTTTTCGTACTGAGAAGGACTAGTCAGATGACAGTACCTGGATATATTTGGCATGCATTTACTTCAGCTATTTACATGTATAGACTCGATATTTACATGTATAGTTCTGATTTATATCGTATTTGGTTTTGTATTGGATTTGACATATGTGTCTTTATCATGACTCTGATGATTGCGGTATGCTTGACGGAGTTTCATTTTTGAGCTATCTGCTCATTACTTATACTCATGCATTGCGCTATGATGCGTTTTATGTATTAATGATTTCGGAGCCCCGACAATTTGGATTTTTACTGAAATGTTTTAGAATTTGCGGGTTTAAATTTAAATTCGGAGACCGAATTTGTTTAAGGTGGAAAGATTGTAAAATTTCAAAAAAATAAAATATTATTTTTGGGAACTTTTATAATTTAATATTATTTTAATGAATATTTTAATATTTCGGTATAATTAAATAAAAATAAATGGAAAAAAAATTTGGAAAAATTATGTAAAATTCTAAAATAGGGTATTTTATGGAATTATGCCATTTTTAAGTTTTTATGATTAATTATATGCTAATTTAGTGCTTATCGCGATTAAAAATCGCTAATCAGATTTTGGGGGTGTTTTGTGCAAAACATGCACATATCATTTTTCTACACTTGTGTTTTATTTTCTACCATGTTGTTTGGGTTTACTATTTGAGTGAGAGGATTTAAAGGGAAAAGAAAAGAAAAGAAAAAGAAAAGGGAATATGGTAGTAGGTATGGGTGAGAGAGAAAAGAGAAGGGTTAGTGTTGACTTAGCCATTCCTTCACCATTTCCTCTCCCTCCTCTTCTCCTTCAGCTGCTGCCTCTCCCTCTTCTCCCTCCCCTCTTCAAGTCCCAAATCACCTCAAAAACAAACTCAAAACCCCACTCCCTTTTCACTAAAAAGGTGCACAAGCTCAAGATCTACACATTGGAGCAAGAAAGCAAGGATTTTGGCCACTGAGGGCAACTCAAGAAAATTCTTGAGTTGCCAAATGAGGTATTTACTGAACCATTAGATTAGTTTTTGCATTACTTATACCCCTATGTTAAAATTGAATCAATATCGGGTGATGTTGTGGACTTAAGGAAGACCTAGTTAGGGTTTGAGGGAATTGAGAGTTGTGTTGTGAAATTGAGATCAGTAGAGGCCACCCCAACACCCTAGTGCTTGAATTATGACCCAAAACAGAGAATTGAAACCTGGAATACGGATTTAGAAACCCTGACATCGGATAAATGTGTGATTTGTGAGGGTATTTTGGAATCTGGAGCAACCCGGGGCCACTAGAATTGATTTTAGGATTACTGGGAGTCGTGCAGGCACCTAGGAAGCTACCACTAAGACCCGAGCCCCTAATTCGAACCCCAGGCCGCAGATATATTCATCCTGGCCGCAATTTACGGCCAGAGTAGGGTAGAATTGTCTCAGATTTGGTCCATGGCTCATTTTGCACTAAATTAGACCCCTCCTATATGCAGTTTTGGCTAATTGTCACCTGGGGAAAATTTGGGAGCATTTTGGTGTGTATTAGGCTATGTTTTCCGTATTTTAAAATGCACTTTCTTGATATTTAGATTTGTATTTGTTTGTCGGGTGTTCGTGTAGGGTTGGTAGGCACGCTCACAAGGTTCTACGAGGCATCAACCATGCCCGATTATAAAATTAGCCGTGCCGAACAACCCGAAGCCGGATCTTTAAACTAGGGTTTAGGCGAAAACATGCATGTTAAACTCTTTAACACTAAGTGAGAGGGATTGCAACCTTTGTAGATCCGGTCCTTCACTTCTTAAGCTCCGTGTTGAGGTCCCTTCGCTGCGATCATCGTGTTCCGGACTCTCGGGAGGGTTCATGAAGAGAATGATGCAACCTTTGCTTTCGATCTTCGATACAAAGATGATCTACCTTGAAGTTTCGTTAACACAAGCTAACACTCATAATATAAAGTGAACACCCTCATTTAAATGACAAGGATAGATGAGGATGATGAAGTAGGATTTTTGCTCTCATTAATATTCTTTTTCTCACTCATTTTCATCACAAAAGAAAGCTTTTTCATGAAGGAACTCAAGGAAGAAGAAGAATGAACGAAGATGATAACTTCATCCTTTTGTGATGAACAATGAATTATTGTAGTGGTTACAAATCTAACCAAGGGTTAAGCATGAGAGAGTTAACCCTTGTAGAGAGTTAACTAGAGTTAATGGTTTGGATTGGGTAAACATAATATCTCACAAAAATATCAAGCAACCACAAAGTCAAAACTTCATGAAGCTTCATGGAAGCTTCATGCAAAAGCTAACCCTAATCCAAGCCCTAACCAAGTTTAAACCCTAAACCATAGTTAAATTTGTAACCCTAACATGTTACAATATTATATATATCATATATACAATATATTTTGTAACAATAGAAAATAATACGATTAACATATATCGCACATATATCAATGTATTATCCCGTGAGAAAATGAATCTTTTACTGAGCTAATATTAGTTAATGTAATTTAATATATCATATATATTATTATACATTAAATTATCGAATCGACACTTGATCCGACAATCCGGCTATATCGCATATAACCGACTAATACGATGACCCGGCTATTTCACATATACCCGGCCGATATCTCATATCGCGAGAATCCAATACGGTATCATATACCGCATTATTCTCGGTCCCGCACATATCACATATGTGCTCCTACTCCGTTTTGCCTGAGCTAAGAAACCTCTGTGTAGGACTCTAAAGAATCGTCAATACGCCGGCAGTAGGTGATGATCATATCAAACACCCACAAGCTGCAAGCGGTCAGCTAAACGTAACAGCCACCCAGGTATTGAGCGCTCAGAAGATCAACAAGCAAGCCTGTACATTCTCCTGTGAATCCAATCAGTAATACTCCCGTACAGTCCGGTTTCGTCATCTGATATGTCGCATATCTCGCCTAGGTTTGGTAAAAGTCAGACCCCAGTAGCTCGATAAGTCATGTCGATATGAGGTCTATAACAGTTTGAGAAACTACTGATAACACTTACCAGTAAATCTTAACAACCCTGGCCAGGGATTTCCGGTTATAGCCAATCGAACACAGCACAACATCAACTCCCTATACCGGGAGAGACGAATCCCCTCCTATCGCTCATTGCCTCCATGTGATTCGGGACTGTAGCTAAAAGCCATATTTTTGCACCCCCTCTTGGACGTGGTATGATGGAAATCAAAGCACAGTGGGAATCACACAAGACTCTATGACGATCTCGGGTCAACAGACTACTCTGTACCAGTGTCACCGGAGAACTACCATCTGACGTGATGTATAATACCATCTGGGAGTTCTCGGCGAGTCCTTCCAGTGTACCCAGTCTCTACTGAGCACCCGTACACCATCCTTGATGTCAAACACCGATGGATATAGGATCATCCATTGCCCATCATATGGGTCAAGATGCGTATACGCTAGTCTACTCTCGTGTATCGATGCCCTGTCTCGATACACCCTCGACTAGGAACAGTTATAGGATGTACCCGTCGACTATCGTGGCCCTACTAGTATGATCTCATCATAGTCCCAGTAGTCGAGTACATATCCTAAGGGCTTTATCAACATGTAACATAGAGACAATCAGAGTACATGTTAAGATAAAGTGTAACCAGATAGTGTACTATCATGTCGAGCAAGAAAGTCCTCCCTATATATGTCCAAGCATCCACTACAATATACATCGTATATACAGTAATGGCCTCTAGGGCATACATATAACTAACAGTTCGTACATCGACAACAGGGATTGTTTGATTGATTTGCACGTTTAGGCCATAGGTTCCAACCTATGAGCACACCGTGTGTTTTATCGGTTTCCTGCCTTGACTTTAATACGTATAGCGACTGTTTATTATTGTAGGTACCCTCACAATAATTCCAAGGCGAAAAAGCACGGCGTCATCGATTTCGGCGAGCGAAGACCAGGTGAGTAGATTATATCTACGGGGGAAATCGGGTGGATGGCGTATAGCACCCCCGCATTTCGATGTCTAGTATACTATATATACTATATATATGATAGCTTATTGAGTGACATGGAGATCATAGATGTGTTAGGTGTACTATAGATATTTAGGGTTAGAAGTGAACTAGTGTATTTTCCTAGTTGCGAACCCTAGCATAGGTTTACACCCACACGTACACATGCTTATTGCTATGCTTGTACCATGATGATGAAGATAGTGGATGATATGTGGAGATGAGTCGATGAGTTTGGGCATGGTGCCGTGAGATCTGCGATATGATGTGATTCGTATTTGGGATACGATACGAGATTTTAGCGGGCCTTTAGACGTGTGTTTTACAAACGCGCTCATATTTGTTTAGATGGTATCGATTGTACTAGACTTAGATCAGTACCCCAGATCACGTGATATGATAAGGATACCAGATAATTGATGAGATGAATGTGATATTGACCCGTACCCAGCTATTGGGATGTCGTACGACGATTTACCGTGCGAGCTTTATATTGATGATAGATCCGCGCTCATGACTCGAGGATATTATATGATGTATATTGTATCGTATGTGATACTATTGAGGCAGATCACCGACTATTATATTTATATACATATATCGACTCAGATGTAGGTGGTTTCCATACCCCTCCTGATTGACTGGATAGTTGGATATAGATTACTTAGTAGACATTAGACTATACCCGAGTCATACCATTTTTCAAAACTAACGAATCGGGATATTTTAAAGATAGGCAAAAGGGATTCTGCGGATATTTTCAAACGACGCATCTTTTCTTAAAACACCGTAGCCCTTATTTTACCAAAAACCCTGATTCGTCTTATTTCAAATGGCAAAGCTGCGTGATATATTTATTGAGGTAGATTCTTCACTGTTGAGTTGATTATTTGATTCCGCATATTCATGCTATTTGCATTGCATTGCTTGTGTTATTGATATATTACAATCATGCTGCTAGGACACCAGCACCATTACCGATGATGCGTATGTACCACGTACAGTTACTTGCCGGCTCACACACATCTTCATCGGTAATTGCCATGTCACTATACAGTAGTATTATTGCATCAGGATATGACTCTTATATGTGCATACTATTATTCCATGTTGCATGATATACCATTATACTTGCACTTCATTTATATGTCACATAAATCATGCTTTCTAATTATGCGCATTGAGATATGTTGATTTGGGAACCGCGGGTATTTCAAAAGAGAATATGTAATTGTTTTAAAAACCCGGTTACCCTTGATATGATATTTCAGTGCGTCCACCATGTGTTTTCTCGGTGCTGAGAGCGACATGTGAAACCCGATTCGAGGAGACGGATGAGGCCGATTGCGGGTACATGGTGGACCTGGTATGGTACCCCGGGGCGAGAACGGATTCGCTGTGTAGTAGACGGTGAGCCTGGCAGAGGGACTACTACCTACCGGTGATTGGTTGGACCTGGCGGTTATCCGGAGGATACTAACCAGAGTCGATAGATGGATATGGGCGTACTGCTGGGGCCGAGGGCCGATTCCGCAGACGGAGGCCGTAGGCTGATCCGGACTGACGGAGCCCGATATATGAGGATTTACGTGCCGATGCTGGGCACAGTTTTCATGATGTTTTTGAGTGTCATTGCTGGACACTCCGTTTCCATGATTTTGACGTGTCGCGAGGGACACAGATGGTTTATATCCTCATATTTCCATGCATATGCTTTATGATATTTACCTGCATGATGGTTATTGTCATTGGGTGACGAGTGGACGGGATCCACATACATACCTAATTGATTACATTCGATCATACCTCATATTTATGATATGCTATTACCTGAGATACTGGCATAAGCACTTGGCACTACACTTATGTATAGAGGTTACATTGCCAGTTTAGAAAGCTTCAGACTTATTCATATTGAGGTTTATATATATCTGATCGTATTGACCTAGGATGGGTCATACATTCGATCTATGCTTGTAGATATTCTCTATTCACGAGTTGGCAACTCACCCCCGTTGTGCCACAGTTCTTGCAGGTTTTGCCGTACAGGTTTCATTGCGGCTTTTCTGGCACATTGCTTCCATTACGGGTGACTTGCTTTGGTAGTGGGTTCTTTTGCATCAGAACCACCATTGTACATATATTATTCATTGTATCTAGAAATTTCATTAACCAAAACTTGTATATTGTTTCAGACTTAGAAATCAGTTATGTATTATTTCAACCTTAAAGTTGCGCGTAGCAGTATTATGGTTTTCATGTTGATTTTGAGCTTCTTCTGAATTTTGATCCTCTCCTTTCGGCGTTGTATATTATATTGCTTGCGTGGTTGTGACCGTCAATTGACGAAGACCTAGCTCCCTCTTGGGGATGCCTTTTATCATTGCTTATATATTATCCTTGTTGTACCCCGTTCGGGGCCAGTTTTTACAATGGAAACTCTGCCGAAATTTTCAGAAAAGACTATTCATTTTAAAAATGCATATTCGGATTAGTTATTTAAAAACCTTGATTTCAAAACATGTTTCCTTCACTCCTTTAAACTAGTTTTCTTTATTTACTCCTTAAAATGGTTTTAGATTTCTGGGCTTTTGGCTTACTTGGATTAGATGGGATCCTATAGGCTTCATATGATTCAATTGCCAGTCATGGGCTATTTCAGGTCGTGACAGTTCTATGAGCATTATATTTTGAGAGAAGATTAGAGTGACACTATCCTACACCCCCCACTCTCTACTACTAGCAATCCTAGAGAGTCGGTTGGTCCGCTTGGCGAACCTGGAACTTGTGCCGTTTCCTCAGGTGGATCATCGGAGATGAAGGTAGACTAGCGACCAAAGTCGATCCACATCACTATAAGCTTGGAAATGGTTGAAGACCCGAAGGACTTGGTTCATTAGGTATAACCATTCTATCTCTTTGTGATTGGCTTGCTAGTTTTAGGGTTAATGGTTTCGATCTTGGAAATCGGGTAATGGTAGCGCCAGGTTTTAGAAAAAAAAAATTCCACATTTGGCCACGGTTCGATGGCTAGGGCGCTCCCATAACCCAACAAATTCAACAAGATTCCCGACTACCCGATCGAATACTCGTCGAGAAATTTAGTAGATGGCTGCACCCCCGATGCTGTCGACCAAGTACACTTAGGCGGAACACCGTGGCCGCGAGCACCCAAGTGGATGATTTTGGTAACGGGGTTCTCCTAAAGTCACCTTGTTGGGGCTATAGGACGTGGCTACCTAGTAAAGTTATCTAGTGAGTATTCGCGTATGATACGCGATAGCGACGGAGTTTCGATCCGAATCGAAACTTCGTGGCAATCAATCAATAGAGACTAACATGCTAAATTTACAAACAAACTAGCTTTCACAAAACTAATTTAATGTGTATTCCAACCATTGCATCACATATCAAATTTAAACCCGAAACGATATAAAAATTATGACTACGAAACACTTCGTATTAGCCCCTTAACAAATTTAACATCACATGCAATTTTGGGCTAATCAAACATAACCTGAAACACCAAAACCAACCTTATAGAACACCAAACAAATTCGAGAAAAAAAGAAGTATAGGGGGCCGGCGATGCCGGTTTTTATGACGATCTCGCTGGGTCAATATTGTAATTTTAGCCTCGAATTTCAATGGTGTTCTAGTTACATCACATGTAACATTTTGCACTTGTTTAAAAAAATTTCATAGATCATTTAAAATTTGACAGAAACTTGGGTTTTTGGGTTGCAGTTTCGGAGTTTTTTCGGTTTCATGATTTATATACATCGTCTAATCTTCTAGCTTTGACTCTGATACCATGAAAGTGTTTATTACCACCACCACTGGGTTTTACTAGTATCAAGTATGCCATTTAAAAAATTTTGGGGTGCTAATTAACACTAAACAAGAATCGAAACTATATGATTAGGGTTTAACTATGATATGAAAAAAAACATTAACTAAGTGAAGGATGCTACAACCTTTGTAAACTGTTTCCTTCTTTTCAAAAGCTCCACGTGGTAGTCCACGCGACTCCACTAGGCTCCACTTGAAGTCGTATCGAGCTTCCTTTGCGATCTTCGTGCCGAAGATGATCCACCTGAAGCTCCGCTAATCCAAGCTACCTCTTCACTAAACTCTTTAGTGAAGGAAACACACTACACTTAATTGCTAGTCAAGTGTAGGATAGTGAAGTAGGGGTTTTGTTTGCTCACTAGGGTTCTCACAAGCTCAAGGTTTCACAATTCATGTGACGGATTGAGCTTGGAGGTGGAGGTGAAGAAGATGGAGAGAGCTAGAGAGCAAGTGTAAGCTCAAGTGAGGAAAATGAAAAACTAAAGAAGGCTAGTCAAGAATGGCTTGATCAAAAATGGACTCTATTATTGAAGTATGGAATTCATTTCAATAAAGAAATGAACCATACTTCAATAGTAAAACCAAACCATGCTTCACCCATTCCTTTAAAAGTCTTCCCATTTTCCACCTCATATTCTATTTTCTGAAAATAGAAAATCTATGACATGCTTCATAATATATATATATATATATATATATATATATATGTATGTATGTATATATGTATGTATGTATATAGATATATGTATGTATGTATGTATGTATGTATGTATGTATATATATGTATGTCTATATATATATATATATATCAAATACACACACACACATATATATATTTACATATATCACACACACACACACACACACACATATATTAAGAAGAAAAAAATTAGTGAGTAATAATATTATTTAATATATAATTATATCAAATATAAATATATATCATATTATTAAATCAACACTTGATTTAATAATCCGGTTATATCACATATAACCTACTAATATCATTTATTTGTATACCACCTTATCAAATCAACACTTGATTCGATAATCCGGTTATATCATATATAACCTGACCGATAACAGATAACCGCCAGATTAGAATACGGTATCTCATACTCGTATTCAATCAGGCCCTCGCACATATCAGCATATGTGCCCTACTTCATTTTGCATGAACTATGAAACCTCTGTGTGGGACTCTAAAGACTCGTCAGTATGTTAGCAGTAGGTGATGATCACATCAGTCGCCCACATGCTGTCAGCGGCATTAGCTGAACATAACAGCTGCCAAGGTATTGAGTGATTAGAAGATCAACAAGTAAGCTTGTCCAAACACCCATGAAGCTTATAAGTAACACTTACCGTACAGTCCGGTCTCTTCGTCTGATATGTCGCATATCGAGTCTGGGGGTGGAATCGTCAGACCCCAATAACTTGATAAGTCATGCCGATATGTGGCCTATAACGGTATGAGAAACTATTGATAACTCTTACCAGTAAATCTCATCAACAGCCCTGACCAGGGACTTCCTGTTATAGCCAATCGAGCATAGCGCAACATCAACTCCCTATACCGGGAGAGAAGAAATCCCTCCTATCTTTCATTGCCTCTATACGACTCGTGACTATAACCAAAATCCACCTGTTTGCATGACTCCTTTCAGCCATGTTAGGGAGGAAATCAAAGTACAGTGGGAACCACACAAGACTCTATGACGATCTCGGGTCAACAGAATAACCTATACCAGTGTCACCAGAGAACTGCTATCTGAAGATAGGTATAGTACCGCCTAGGAGTTCTCGGCGAGTCCTATTCAGTGTACCCATTCTCTAATGAGAACCTGTGTACAATCTTTGAAGTCAAACACCAATGGTTATGGGATCAACCATCGCCCCATACAGGGTCAAGAAACGTACACACTAGTCTACTCTGGAATATCGATGCCCTGTCTCAATATTACCTCGATTAGGAACCATTGAAGGATGTGCTTGTGGACTACCCAGGTCCCAGTTGTATGATCCGCATCATAGTCCAGGTAGTCAAGCCAACATCCTAAGGGCTTTATCAACATGTATATGAGAGACAGTATAATAATACCAGCGAACATATTAAGATAAAGGCAACCAGATTGTTAGTGTATATGCCCCAGAGGCCATTACTGTATCATACTAGCTTGTATATTACTTAATGAAAGCTTGGGATATTCACAGTTGTATAGACAATCTTGCTCAAAATGGTAGTATGCTACTTGGTTTGTCTCTACTTCAATATGTGCATGTGTTTCTTTTAGCATATCACTTATATACATATTAGTAGAGCCCTTAGGATCTTTGTTTGATTACCAGCGTTGTGATGGCGCTCACACTCGTGGGGGTTAGGTAATCCATAAGCACATCCTTATACAGGTCCCTAGTCGTTGGACTATCGAGACAGGGCATCGATACTCCGGAGTAGACTAGCGTATGCGCTTCTCATCCTAGCGTGGGAGACGGTCTGTCCCACGGCCGTCAGTACGTCGTACTTGAGATAGTATGCGGGTGCTCGTTAGGTTACGAGTACACTGGACAGGACTCGTCGGGAACTGTTGGTTGGTATTATACCTATCGTCAGTTATCAGTTCCCAGGTGACATGAGTACAGCTTAGTCCGCTGACTTGACACTGTCACTTCTCCTCGAGTGTGTTCCCACTGTACTTTGATTACTACCCTACCACGGCTCAAAGGAGTCGTGCAAACAGGTAGTAGTTGGGTGCAGTCCCGAAGCACTTGGAGGCAGTGACGGTTATACAGGATCCGTCTCTCCTGGTATTGGGGGTTGACATCGCGCTGTGTCCAGGAGAGCCATTACACAAGTAGTCCCTGGCCAGGGCAAGCGAGTTATACTGGTAGGTTTCCAGTGTTATCTCAGGGTGTTCTGGGCTACACTCCGACACGACTTGTACCGCTATTAGGGGACTGACGTTCACCGCCCCCCTAGGCCCGCCTGCGATGTATCAGACGAACAGACCGGACTGTACGGAGACTGTCACATACAGGCTCAGTAGGAGTTCAGATGGGGTCACCTCGTCAGTCTTCTTATCGGTATCTACCTGGGGACCGTTACTCACAGCTAGTGCCGCTTGCGGTCTGTGGTTAAACCCACTGCCAGCATAGTGTCGAGTCTTTAGAGTCCCACACAGAGAGTTATTCGCTTTTAGGCAAAATGAGTAGAGGTCGCATGGTTTTGCGATAGGGTTCGTTCACATCCGCGCACTTGTGCAAGTTTGCTGTCCGGACAGCTTATACTAGCGGGCTTTGGTTTAAGCCGGATCCTAGTATATAATTTGGGATTGGTTTTATCTCATTGTATTCGTGTTCCTCGGATCACGAATACGGGTGCGTATGCACAGTTGACTGAGACAGAGGCAGAGGACTTTGATTATGGTTAATGACCACTGTCTTTTTGTTAACCCTAATGCTTATGTGTGTATTATGAATAATTGATATTAGTTAAATATAATTGTGCATGGTTAGGGTTGTTGACCTTTTGACCATTCTTGACTTGTTGACCTAGGTTGACACTTTGACCATCATCATTCCATATAAAAGATGCTCTTTGATCCTTGCAATTTGCTTTAAATATGAAATGATAATGGTCATGTCTTGATTAAGCCATGACAATTATCTTGCTAATTATCAATTTACATAATTCACACATATATGTGAGAATGGTTCTTTATTCTCATTCATTCTATCATATTGATTCGCTCTCCTCCTCTTCCTCTCTCTCAAGCTCTCCCCTCTCATGTGTTGAGAAACACTTGAGCTTGAGATAAACCTCTCCAAAGTAATCTCTACTCTCATTTAAGGTTCTAGGATTAGCACTTCTAGCACCTTAGTTACTTCTAGCTTGAAGTTGAAGCCAAAGGTTGAGGCTCTCGGGTGGATCCTTTTTCGACTAGAGAAGGCGACAAGGTGATCTCTTTCTTCCACTCCAAGGAGCAAGGAGAGAAGGACATAAAGCCCAAGGTATAACCTTTCTTCAATGTAGCTAAATCTAGTTAGCTTTTAGTTAGTTTTTGTTTAGCAAAGATCCTCCTTTAGTTAGTCCATGTTGCCTAGTTCGATAAAAATCCGATTTTTATTCCGTTTTCCGCCTCCCCGCAAGCACCGGGATGGGCAACGTGGACTTACAACCAGATAGCATACTATCATGTCGAGCAAGAAAGTCCTCTATATATATGTCCAACCATCCACTATATCATACAATAATGGCCTCTAGGGCATACATATTCCTAACAACCAAGCCCCACAGTCATACTTAAAAATAGGAACCATGATTGAAGCCATTACCCACTTGACTGAAATGTCCGAAAGACATAATGGATTCATATAACCCATAAGTACGGTATTCGCCGAAGTTTTGGAAGAATATAGAATGCTTCGAGCAGACAACGCCTCGATGCGCTGGGATGTCGATTTCTTAAGACAACAAACTCGTGAATCACATATACCGACGGCTAATCTACATCAACAGATATCTGAATTCTAACGCGATAGGGTGGAGAAAGATACCTCATGAGCCAGTCGACGAAGAGCTCGAGAGGTCAAAACTCCCCACACTTCCCTAAATCAAGGACGAACACCCCGCACAAATGCAACCCTGCCTCTTCCACGTCAACAATATCCGAGCTTGAGAGGACAAGTAGGAAGAACGATCGAGTTAATGACCGATTGAGAATTATACAGAGCATTCCACTTACTCAGAAATTTGAGCACAGAACTTCTGAATCCCAAAATGTCACTGGAAGCCGAACTAGCAGCGTCTCCTAATTTTTGCATATTACATTAGTGAGTAGGACATTCTCTGAGACGCTGCCATACATTCAGAGAGATGATACAAGTCTCCATATAGAGTTTGATCTCGGTCTCCTTACGGCTTAGAAGTAGGCGATCATCCCCTCGCACTCTTCGGACACTGTCCATACCGATCACAAGATAAGTTATCAGAGTTCAAGCAAAGATGAATACGGAAAGTATCAACAAAGACATGATCCTCCCCAAACCTTCCAACAGGAAGAAAGTAGCAACACAAATTCTAGCATTAGTCCTTGGGTTAAAGAAACTCCCGATCCTCTGCCCATGGAAGAAGTTCAACATCTTCCTTTACATCCCTTCACAAAAGAATCACACAGAAAGGTTGGACCTCTTATTCAGAGTAACTAAAAGGCATAACAAGATGCACACAGTATCCATGCAAAGAATCTCTTAGCTAAATGATGAAGTCATAGATTTACAGGAGGACAATCTTGAGATGCACCAACAGGTGAGGAAATTCGAACAGCACCTCGGCGATACAGAATACTAAATCGATGCTTTGCAATATTGAGTGTTGGAATGCCAACGCGAGCAAGAAAATGCGACTGCTCCACACATATGCCCGATAAGAATTTGAACGTAAGAAAACAGTGGACCTGGTCAGAATCAGAGGGCCAGACTACCCCAAGAATCCCTTTACTCTCTTCCATCTAGGGGGAAGATAAGTTAGACAATAGCTTTGATGTCTTGTTCGTAATTACTACTAATCTGCTAAAGTATCAAGATCATTGGTGAAGACCACCCAATTTTCACTATGCCAAGAGAAGAAGAGCCGGTGGATAATCCAAACTTATGTGTGTTTCGCCAAATTTACGGGCACACGCTGAGAGACTGCAGCATGTTCAGGCAACGAATGCGGGAGTTAACAAAAAGTCGATCATCGGATTCACCACCCCCGCAAAGGCTAAGAACAAAACTTCGGCCATCAAATCTCTCACAAACTTATGTAGGGTTAGCTTAGCACCTTAGCAAGGTTTTGGCCAGCATCAAACATGCAATTTAAAATTTTTGGGGTGCTAAATGAACCAACCAAGTAATCGAACTAGAGACTTAGGGTTAAACATAATATGTAAACAACTTTACATCTAAGTGAATGCGGAATACTACCTTTGTAGAATGGTCCTTCACTTCTAAAGCTCCGTGTAGTAGTCCCTTCGTGCCTAGTAGTGAACATCCAAACTCTAGTAAGGATCACATGAAGAAATGAACAAGTTTGCTCAATGCCTTCGAAGCCGAAGATGATCTACGTCGAGGAGACTCAAGCTCATGATAGCTCTTAACTAATGGTGAGATTAGTGAAGCAAACACCCTAAAATAAATGGCTAATAGTAGTGGATAATGAAGTAGGAATATCGCTCACTTTAGATTTGATTTTCTCATTTTATTTCATCACTTTGTCAAAAGCTAGAAAGCTTCAAGAGGAAGAATAAGATGATGTGATGTAGCGATGATAAAATATCTCCTTGGGTTAGAAATGCAGCCTTGGGTGAGTATATCACATACACTAACCCATGTATAGAGTTAACCATGGTGTATGGTTAAGGTTAGGTCAATAAATATCTTAAGTAAAAACAAAGAAGTGGACTTTAATCAAAGCTTATCTACAAGCTTCTCCAAGCTTCCAACCATGACTCATGTCTACTAATTTGTAATTACTTAATGATAAATAAGACCTTAACATTAACCTAGCATGGTTTGAGTCTCATACATACATGTTGCATGTGTAAACTAGCATGACACACTAAAATATGTCAAATATATTTATGTGTGCAAAAACAATACAATTAACATATATTAATGTATCATATATGAGAAAAATGAATACTTAAGTGAGCCAATATTAGTTAATGTAATTTAATATATCAAATATATAATTATACATTATCCAATGTATCAATTTATCGAATCAACAACTTAATCCGATAACCCGGCTATATCACATACAAACGATTGATAAAAAAATCGCGAGAATAGAATGCGATATTATATACATGCATTAATCTCTGTCCCATACATATCACATATGTGCCCCTACTCCGTTTCGCATGAACCAGGAAACCTCTGTGTAGGACTTTAAAGACTCGTCAATACACTGGCAGTAGGTGATGATCATATCAAACACCCACAAACTACAAGCGGTCTGCTAAACGTAACGGCCACCTGGGTATTGAGCGATCAGAAGATCAACAAGCAAGCCTGCTATAACTCCTGTGAATCCAATCAGTAACACTACCGTACAGTCCAATCTCTTCATCAGATATGTCGTATATCACAGCCGGGGGTGGTATAACGTCAGACCCCAATAGCCTGATAAGTCATTCCGATATAAGGTCCATAATGGTTCGAGAAACTACTGATAAAACTTAGCAGTAAATCTTACCAACCCTGGCCTTGGATTTTCTGTTATGGCCAATCGAGCATAGCGCAACATCCACTCCCAATACCGGAAGAGACGAAACCCCTCCTATCGCTCATTGCCTCCATGTGACTCGGGACTGTACCCAAAAACCACGTTTTTGCACAATCTCTTGACCATGGTATGGTGGAAATCAAAGCACAATGGGAATCACACAAGAATCTATAACGATCTTAGGTCTACAGACTAACTTGTACCAGTGTCACCAGAGAACTGCTATCCGACGATGGGTATAATACCATCTAGGAGTTCTCGACAAGTCTGTCCAGTATACCCAGTCTCTACTGAGCACCCGTACACATTCTCTGATGTCAAACACCAATGGATATGGGATCATCCGTCGCCCATCATATGGGCCGAGAAGCGCATATGCTAGTCTACTCTGGAATATCGATGCCCTGTCTCGATACTCCCTTGACTAGGAACTATTATAGGGTGTACTTGTAGACTACCCTTGGCCCCACTAGTATGATCTCCATCATAGTCCTGGTAGTCAAGTACACATCCTAAGGGCTTTGTCAACATGTGAAAGCAAGACGGCATTACGTATACAAGTTAACATGTTTAGACAAAGAGCAACTAGATAGCATACCTTCATGTCGAGCAAGAAAGTCCTCCCTATATATGTCCAAGCATCCACTATAATATACATCCCATATACAGTAATGGCCTCTAAGGCATACATATAACTAACAATCTCCCACTTGCATTAAGGTCATCTGTTGTAGTATCCAATACCTAACAATATAGCAGTGGTTGTAGTATCCCATACTCAACCATCCCAAAATCTCTCAAATTGTATTTGGCGAAGTAGGCCTTGGTGAGTGGATCCGCCGTGTTAACCTCAAAATCTACTCTCCTTACCTCGATCCCTTGGAGATCAGCCATCTCCCTGATCAGGTGATACTTGCTTCAGAATATGTCTGGAACGCTGATGGGACCTTCGTTCCCAGGCAAAGCCACAACTCCATTGTTGTCACAATAACAGTTATTGGACGCTCAATGGCAGGAACCTTATTCATCTCATGAACAATAAATGCCCAGACAGCCACTTTGGCAGCATCATTGGTAGTAATGTATTCGGCCTTTATCGTCTAGTATGTCTCGGTATCTAGCTTGGAACTCTTCCAATATACTGTCCCTCCACTGAGGGTAAAGACAATGCCTGTGACCGACTCTCAGTTGAACTTATCACTCTGGAAGCTAGAACCAAGAACTTTCTTTTAGTGCTTCTCAAGTACTTAAGAATGTCCTCCACAGTTGTCCAGTGATTCTCCCAAGATCTGATTGATTCCTGATCACTATACCTGGTGAGTCATCTACATCTAGTCTTGTACATAACATCGCACACATGATAGAGCCTTCTGCTGAAGCATAGAGTATCCCTTGCATGCGAGATCTCTCCAAATCAGTCTTGGGAGACAACTTTTTGGAGAGAGTGATCCATGAGTAAGTAGGAGAACCACCACGCTTAGAATAGTCCATACTAAACACCTTTAGTATGGTGTTTATGTACCTGGATTTGGGACACTCCCAACATCCACTTTAGATCTATCACCATAAATCATAATCCACAAGATGTAGTAGGTATCATCCAGATCTTCTATTGAGAATCCCTGTAATAAGAGGAGCTTGACCGAGTGTAGCATAAGAAACCATTTCCTATCAAGAGTATGTCATCTACATACAATACGTGGAAAACAACCTTACTCTCTACAACCTTCTTATATATACAAAGTTCATCTACCATTTTGATGAAGTCAAACTCTTTAGCTGTCATATCAAAACAGATGTTCCAACTCCACGATGCTTGCATTGATCCTGATGGAGTTAAGCATAGATTTGAAAGTCTCAACTTTTCCATTTACACAAAGAATCTTCTCAAGATCCAATTTGCTCCTAATGGATTTACCCCTTCAGGTGTCATATTCAAAGTCATACTTTGTTGGTGTACATGGATTCCATTTTTGATCGCATAGCATCCATCCATTTCATAGAGTCCCTACTCATGATGGCCTGCCTGAACCTAGTTGGGCCATCATCTACCATGATGCTATCCTCGCTCCCACTGTCACCGAGAAGACCGTAGTATCTCTCAAGTCAATGAGAAACCCTACCAAATTCGCGGAGAGGCTGAGGTTCATTAGAGACTAATGAATCTTATGGTTTCACCAAATCTTCAGCTGTTAGTTTGCCTAGCTGGAACACTTTCCAGTTCTACCTCATGACCACAAATTTCTTCACAAGAAATACCTTTTCTCAAAAGGTGACATGCTGAGAAACAAAACAGCTTTTGCTCCTCAGATTGGTAGAAGATATTCCCTCACAAATGTTTGGGATATCCTAAAAAACTTATACAGAACTGACCTTGCCTCGAGCTTTTTCGGATTTTGTTTTTCAACATAGGCCGGACAACCCCATATCTTAACTCGTTTAAGACATGGTCTCTTCCCATTCCATATCTCATATGTAGTGGTAGGCCCTGATTTGGATGGAACCCCATTCATTAGGTATGCAGCTTCTCAAGTGCATTACCTCAAAAGGAAACAGGTAACTCAGCAGTACTCGTCATAGAGCGTGCCATATCTCATAGGGTGCGATACCTTCGCCCCGATACACCGTTGTGCTGTGGTGTACTCGAAGGAGTAAGCTGAGAGAGAATCTCATTCTCTTTTTAGAAACTCCAGGAACTCCATGCGCAAGTATTCGCCTCCTCGATCATATCGAAGGACTTAATACTTCTACCCGTCTGGTTCTTAACTTCAATCTTATATTCCTTGAATTTCTCAAAAGTTTCAGACTTGTGTTTCAACAGGAACATATGTCCGAATCCTGAGAGAAGATCAGTGAATATAATGAAGTATAAAGAATCAACCTTGGTATTTGTAGACATAGGACCATATAAATCATCATGTATCCGTCCTAAGAGTTCAATAACTCTTTCTCTGTTTCAAGTAAACGGAGTATTGGTCATTTTACCTTTGAGACAAGACTGACAAATATCATAAGATGAAAATTCGAACAGAATCTCATATTCATCCTTATGTAATTTAGCTGGTCGTGTCGCATTGATATGACCCAGTCTACAATGCTACAAGAAGAATTCGTTCATTTCTGAACTACTCCTCTTGTGTGTGTTCTAGATACTTTGAACCGTGGTTTTATTTAGAACGTATATGCTATTATATAACATGCCTGATCGAATCAACTCTTGATTCAGGAAAATGTTCACAACAATATCCTTCAATATCGAATTATATCTTTCTTAAAATTTTTAAAGAAACCGATGTAATGTTGTATATCAGGTTCGGTATGTAATAATATTCGTTCAGAATCAATGTAGTAATACAATGTGATATCTGCCAACTAATTTGGCTGCAACAATTACACCATTCTCTATACTCAGAGATATATCACCCATTCTCAGATCACTACCTATTTGTAGCCCATGTAACATATTACATATGCGGGATCCTGATCCGGTATCATATACCCAGGACGTAGAGGATACTGAGAAACAGTTCTCGGTAATGAACACACCCGAAGAAGATGCATCAACATGTACTTTCTTCAATTAGGTGGCATGGGAATCCGGATATTCTCCTATTTCCTGTTCAGTCTTATAAAAATTATAAGAAAAAATGGAACCAATGTTCCCCTGCTCAGTATAATAAGCAGGTTCGGTCAATACATCCTTATTATTATCTTGATTAAGGCGTGGTATGGTTGCTACCAGGAGAGAGAGAGAGAGAGAGAAGAAAACACTCTGCGTGCGCTCTTGCAAGATCAGATTGGTTATTATTTTATCTAATTAAGATGGCTCCCGCTGTTTTTATCAAATCTTCTTTCAAACCCTAAAAGGTAAGACTAGCCGGGATTAATTACACCCTACAAATTCGCCAATCTTTCAGCCAGGCCAGTGTCGGTACTTTGAGCGAGGTCCCCCATGATTTCGTACTGACCTAATTAAAATAAACCTCATTTTCCCTGGAGTGTAACCCCGTTAACACCTTTCTAGACACCTACTTGATCGGCTATTTGTAATGTATAAAACTCTCCCAGGAACAACTCTTGCTTGCAGCGAGTATCGGGATCCAACTATCTTATAGAAGGTATGCAATCTCATTGCAAATTTTAACACTTGAAATTCCCGATAATAGTTTCTACCCCTAGCGTCCTATAACCTTGACGAATGCTAAACTACCCATAAGACGCTAGTCGAGTTCAACCCGTTCATTTCTTGATTGAATTAGACCCACCCGCACAACCCTTGATGAAGGCCAAACAACGCCGTACGAATACCCTAATCCAATCGCATCTCATGCTACAGATAAGTACTAATCATCTACCGTACACAAAGGGCAAACTACCGCAGCACGAATACTAAGTAGTGCTTATCTGAAATAACGAAGGGCTACGCAGGTTTTTAAGAAAACCATGAGCGTAATGAACTTGATATCGTTGCAGAATCGAGTGATTTTGTAAAGGAGTGTTTTTGAGGCTTTTTACTAGTTTTGCTAAAGAGGTCACTCCCGGTGAAGGGATCTCGACTCTTTCCTCATCGAATAAGGTGTTGGATATTCTACAAATACAACTATGCAAAGTGAAAACTATAGAAGCAATCAAATGACAAACCGAGTGGGTTGTAGCATCTGCTAGTTTCGCTAAAGAGGTCACTCCCGCTGAAGAGATCTCAGCTCTTTCCTTATCGAATAAGGTGCTGGATATTCTACAAGGAATACCGTTATGCAAAGCAAGAACTAGAGCTACCAGTTTTTAAACACGTTTCTACAACATCTTTAGGTTTCTTTTTATTTCATTAATCTCATTAATGAAGTCACATTATTTATGCTTCACAAGCATCACAGAAGAAATGAAAGAAATAATATTAATTATATCTCATATATATAATATAGGCATTCGTTTCAGAACATATCAAATGATCACATCACAGAATATCAGCAGCAAAAGAATCACATATGAAATATTGGATATACTAGGAATTCCGTGTTTTATTTAAGCCTGTAAAAACGTGGATTCCACGGTTGTGATGAATAGCCAATCCCACATACCTAGACCCCTACGAGAGCAGCAGGCAACCCTACCAATTCTAGAGTTAGGAGACCAGGTCTCGACTCCTCGAGATGGTCTCCCACTGGACCCTAGAAGCCGGTTACTTATGCTTCCCGCCTTGGGTCTATCCTAATGCGCAAAAGTAAATAATATACATCAATGGTGACATCATCCTCAACCCGGAAGTGCCCCAATAAAAGAATATTACACACATTGAATTTTACATGAATGACAATGAAAAACTCTCATCTCACATAAAACCCCCGGCTATTAAAAGCACGACGATCCAATATAACATATCACAGCAACACATAACATCACATGTCATCAATGTAAGTAAATATGTGTATCCCAATTGTCGTTGACATATAGCACCGAAATTGGCAATACCCCATATATTACACTACGGTCGCAGAAAAGAAAATGTCAAACTACAACATTTGAAATCCACAACCACCTTAGACATCATAAACCCAATGTATCACATACTTTGGATTTCGTGCCCAACCAAATGTATTCCTTAGACATACATACCTAACGATTATAAACCCAGCATTCTAGTCTCGATATTGAAAACACTTTCCAATAACTTGTCGGGTAATTCAACAAGATTCCCGATAACCTGATCAAATGCTCGTCGGAAACTTTAGTAGACAGCCGCACCCCCGATGCTGTCGACGAAGTGCACTAAGGCGGAACAACGCTGCCGCGAGCACCCGAACGGATGCTTTTGGAGACGAGATTCTCCTAAAGTCACTTGGTCGGGGCTATAGGACGTGGCTATCTAGTAAGGTTACCCGGCGAATATCCGCATGCACTACGTAATTACGACGGACTTTTGATCACATCAAAATCCCGTGGCAACCGATCAATTAAGACTAACTTACTAGATTTACAAAATTCAAACTAGTTATCACATAACCAATTATATGAATTCCAAATATTGTATCACAATCATAGAAAGCTAGGCGAAGTTTAAACAATTCGATCGAATCAACGAATTCCCAAATTTCCCAGAGAGCTCAACACTTGAACATTGTTAAAGTTAACCAGAGACATACCACAGTTCCTACGGACCTACAGCTGAAGGCCCGACTCAAGCCTCTTAAGTGGCGCCACGGAGCCGCCAAAACCATGTTTTGGCCGCGGACCGCGATCTCTTAGATGAGTTAGGGTTTCGTTCTTCAGGTTTGTCCGTAGAATTCCCTGCATGTTTTTCTGAATATTTTTAACATGGAAAAATCCAACTTTTGGAAAAATTTCCAGAAAGGGGGTATGATTCGGGTTTTTAGGGTTCTATCGGAATTCTAATTTCGTCTAGACAACGCCTAATATTCTAGCTTGGCTCTGATTAGGGTTAGCTTAGCAGCTTAGCAAGGTTTTGGCAAGCATCAAACATGCAATTTAAAAATTTTGGGGTGCTAAACGAACCAACCAAGTAATCCAACTAGAGACTTAGGGTTAAACATAATATGTAAACAACTTTACATCTAAGTGAATGCGGAATACGACCTTTGTAGACCGGTCCTTCACTTCTAAAGCTCCATGTAGTAGTCCCTTCGTGCCTAGTAGTGAACATCCGAACTCTAGTAAGGATCACATGAAGAAATAAACAAGCTTGCTCAATGCCTTCGAAGCCGAAGATGATCTACGTCGAGAAGACTCAAGCTCATGCTATCTCTTCACTAATGATGAGATTAGTGAAGCAAACACCCTAAACTAAATGGATAATAGTAGAGGATGATGAAGTAGGAATATTGCTCACTTTATATTTGATTTTCTCATTTTATTTCATTACTTTGTCAAAAGCTAGAAAACTTCAAGAGGAAGAAGAAGATGAAGTGATGAAAAAATATTTTCTTGGGTTAGAAATGCAACCATGGGTGTGTATATCACATACATTAACCCATGTAGAGAGTTAACTATGGTGTATGGTTAAGGTTAGGTCAACAAATATCTTAAGTAGAAACAAAGAAGTGGACTTTAGTCAAAGCTTATTTACAAGCTTCTCCAAGCTTCCAACCATGACTCATGTCTACTAATTTGTAATTACTTAATGATAAATAAGATCTTAACATTAACCTAGCATGGTGTGAGTCTCATATATACATGTTTCATGTGTAACCTAGCATGACACACTAAAATATATCACATATATTTATGTGTGCAAAAACAATATAATTAACATATATCACATATATATTAATGTATCATATATGAGAAAAATGAATACTTAAGTGAGCCAACATTAGTTGATGTAATTTAATATATCAAATATATAATTATACATTATCCAATGTATCAATTTATCAAATCAACAACTTGATCCGATAACCCGGTTATATCACATACAACCGATAGGTACACAAATCGCGAGAATAGAATGCAGTATTACATCCACGCATTAATCTCGGTCCCACACATATCGCATATGTGCCCCTACTCCGTTTCGCATGAACCAGGAAACCTCTGTGTAGGACTTTAAAGACTCGTCAATACGCCGGCAATAGGTGATGATCATATCAAACACCCACAAACCGCAAGCGGTCTACTAAACGTAACGGTCATCCGGGTATTGAGCGATCAGAAGATCAACAAGCAAGCCTGCCATAACTCCTTCGAATCCAATCAGTAACACTACCGTACAGTCCGGTCTCTTCGTCAGATATGTCGCATATCACAGCCGGGGGGTGGTATAATGTCAGACCCCAATAGCCTGATAAATCACACTGATGTAAGGTCCAAAACGGTTTAAGAAACTACTGATAACACTTACCAGTAAATCTCAGTAACCCTGGCCAGGGATTTCCTGTTATGGCCAATCGAGCATAGCGCAACATCAACTCCCAATACCGGGAGAGACGAAACCCCTCCTATCGCTCATTTCCTCCATGTGACTCAAGACTGTACCTATAAACCACCTTTTTGCACGATCTCTTGACCGTGGTATGGTGGAAATCAAAGCACAGTGGCAATCACACAAGACTCTATGACGATCTCGGGTCTACAGACTAAACTGTACCAGTGTCACCAGAGAACTGCTATCCGACGATAGGTATAATACCATCTAGGAGTTCACGGCGAGTCCGTCCAGTGTACCCAGTCTCCACTGAGCACCTGTACATCTTCTCTAATATCAAACACCGATGGATATGGGATCATCCATCGCCCATCATATGGGTCGAGAAGCGCATACGCTAGTCTACTCTGGAATATCGATGCCCTGTCACGATGCTCTCTCGATTAGGAACTATTATAGGCTGTACTTGTAGACTACCCTTGGCCCCATTAGTATGATCTCCATCATAGTCTTGGTAGTCAAATACACATCCTAAGGGCTTTGTCAACATGTGAGAGCAAGACAGCATTACGTATACAAGTCAACATGTTTAGACAAAGAGCAACCAGATAACATACTATCATATCGAGCAAGAAAGTCCCCCCTATATATGTCCAAGCATCTACTACAATATACATCCCATGTACAGTAATGGCCTCTAGGGCATACATATAACTAACACTTATAGGTTCATAAGAGTCAAGAGTGAAGCTGAAGATAAAACGTTGTACTTCCCTAACAGCGAAAACTACGACGATGTTAGATTTGAAAATAACATGGCCATTTTTCGGGGGAAGGTCGTTTCCTCATCGAAAGCTGGAAATTCAAAGAAAAAGCCAGAGAAACTAGGAAAGAACCAGCTATCAAGATGAGAGAAATGGCCCTTCCATGCCAAGGGACCGTTCCTTCTGACCCAAAGCCTGGCAATCCCAAGCATAAGCCTAAAGAAGCAGAGAAGGGCAAAGTTAAAAGCAAACCCAGCTACAATATACTAGCACAATTAAAGAAATTGCTGCCCCCCAAACACAATTCCAGGGTCTTGGTCTGAACCAAGACCCCGGAATGAGAATATCCATGGCAATAATTAGGGTTTTGGGTGAAAAAACAAAACTAGTTTTTGAAAATTTATATGGTTCAATGGATTCTATGTGTTTATACTAACAAGTTGTAGTCTTTAGCCGGCTCTGATACCATGAAGGAAAGTTTTAGTACTCTAGTTAGAATTTATAAGCATGTAATGATAGTTTTCAAAAAATATAGGGAGTAAAAACTACCCAAAGCAAGGAATCTAACTAAAGACATAAACTTGCAACCAAAAAGAAAGCTTGGGTAAAAGATTGAGGCTACATCCTTTGTACCGTGTTCGCCTTCTGACCCGTGAACTCCTTATGTTCTCCTTAAATTCTCGATCGATCTTGATGATGATCATCTTGGCCTAAGATGATCCACCTTGAGATTACACAAACTAAAGCTATCACTTCACAAACTAAAGTTGTAGTGTCTATAATATTTTGCTAAAATGGTTTGGATAGATGATGTTGGATTTAGCTATCCATTTTCTTCTCTTTTCTTTTCTTTCTCACAAGAATTATGAACGAGAGAGAGAGAGAGAGAGATATGAGAGAGAGAGAGAGAGTGAAGAGGGATAAGTGATGAGAATTAGCTTGGAATTGTGTTGAGAACTCTAGAGATTTAGCCATGGTTATCTCTTAAGATAAAAACAAGAATGAGTCATCCTTTCCACACTCATCTATTTAAAATGAATCATTCGGTTTATCTTAAAACATAAATGTTAAATCACTTGATTGTTATCTTTATTCCAATGTGATTCTCATACACCCACCTCCAAAGTATCATCACACATGACACATAAAATATTTATATCACATATAAATATAAATTAAAGAGAAGAAGAAATAATAAAGAGAGCATAATATATATATATATAATTATTAAATCAACACTTGATTTAATAATCCAGTTCTATCATATATAATCCGGCTAATACCAATAAACACCCGATTATAATACGTGTATCGCATACATGTGTATAATCGAACTCCTGCACGTATCCCTATACGTGCCCTGCAACATTTTGCCTATACTAAGAAACCTCTGTGTGGGACTCTAAAGACTCGTCAATAAACTGGCAGTAGGATATGATCATATCAAAATCCCATAAGGACATCAGCGGTACTAGCTATGCGTAACGGCTACCCAGGTATTGAGCAAATAAGAAGATCGACAAGCTTTCTCGTCCGATATCCAACAAAGCCTTGTAATAATAGTCTTCATACAGTCTGGTCTCTTCGTCTGAGAGTGTCTTATATTAAGTCTAGAGGGTTGTATCTATTAGACCTCCAATAATTGATAAGTCGTGTTAATTAATAAGCTGTAACCACAATAGACACAACTGATAACAGTTATCATTTTTATCTCATCCGCCCTGGCCAGGTACTTATGGTTATAGTTGATCAGGCACATCACGACATCAACTCCCAAAATTGGGAGAGATGAAACTCGTCCGATCGCTCATTGTCTCCATGTGTTTCGTGACTGTACCCAACTAAAACCTGTTTGCATGTCTCTTTTAAAATTGTGGCAAGGTAACAATCAAAGCACGGTGGGAAACATACAAGACTCTATGATGATCTCAGGTCTACAGACTACCCTGTACTCATGTTACGAGAGAACTACTATCTGACGGTAGATATATTACCATTTAGGAGTTCTTGGCGAATACGTTCGGTATACTCATTCTCTAATGAGCACCTGCATACAATCTTTCGTGTCTAAAATTAATTTCTGTGGGAGCATGCATTGCCCCAATCGAGGTCAAGAAATGTATACACTAGTCTACTCTAGTGTATCGATGCTTAATCTCGATACTCCCATGATTAGGAATATTTAAGGATGTGCTTATAGACTACCCAGGATCCACTTGTACGATCTCTATCATAATTGTGGTAGTCAAGTAAAGATCCTACAGGCTTTATCAAAATGCATCAATAATATGTAATAGCAAGTAAAACATATATTTGTAAATGTTAAGATAAAGACAAACCAAATAGCATATTATTATATCGAGCAAGACTGTTCTATACATACATATGTCCCACCATCCACTATAATATAAAATAATGGCCTCTAAGGCATACATATCTAACAATCTCCCACTTGAACTAAGGCTAGTTTTTGGCATATCGCATACCCAACAACCGAAAAATTCGCTCAAACTATGCTAGGGGAATGGCCCTCGTGAATGGATCCGCTGTATTTTCTTTAGTATCCACCCTTCACACTTCAATCTCTTAGTGATCAACGATCTCCCTGATCAGGTGATACCGTCTTAAGATATATCTGAATCGCTGATGGGACCGTGGTTCCTTAGCTAATGCCATAGCTCCATTGTTGTCACAATATAAGGGTATTGGACCAGCAATGGTCGTAACCACATCATGCTCCATAATGAACTTCCGCATCTAGACTGCTTCTTTTGCAGCATCGTTAGTAGTGATGTACTCAGCCTTCATCGACGAGCCTACTACGGTATCCTATTTATAACTCTTCCAATAGACCGGCCCTCCGTTGAAGGAAAAACATAACCCGAGATGGACTTGTTGTCATCTCTGTCACTCTGGAAGCTCAATCGGTAAAGGTCTCTATTAGGAGGTCTCCATTACCATACACCAAGAACGTATCTTTAGTCCTTCTTAGGTACTTAAGAATGTTCTTCACAGCTTTCCAGTGCTTCTCCCCTAGGTTTGATTGATACCGGCTTACTGCACTAAGTATGTAAGCTACATTTGGTCTGGTACATAATAACGCATATATTATAGACCTGACTGCCGAAGCACAAGGTATAATGCTCATGCGAGCCCTCTCCTCATTAGTCTTAAGGGACATCTCTTTTGAGAGGGTGATTCCTGAACAAGCGGGTAAATTACCACGCTTGGAATCTTCCATACTAAACCTCTTTAGTATGGTGTTAATGTACCTGGATTGGGATAGTCCCAATAGTTTCTTAGATCTATCTTTATAGATCTTAATCACTAGTATATAGGAAGCATCGCCCAGGTCTTACATGAACAATTTTTGTGACAGAAAAAGTTTGATCGATTGTTTCATAGGAATATCATTTCCTATCAGGAGAATATCATCCATGTACAATATTAGGAATACCACAACTCTCTCTACAATCTTCTTGTAAACATAAGGCTCATCCACATTTTTTATAAAATCAAACTCTTTGATTGCATCATCAAAGCTGATGTTCCAGCTCCGCGATGCCTGCTTTAATCCATAAATGGATTTAAGCAACTTACACACCTTTTCGCTGCTCCCACTGTCAATGAAACCCTCTAGCTGATCCATATAAACACACTCTTCTAAATCACTATTTAGAAAAGCGATTTTAACGTCCATCTGCCAGATGTCATATTCATGAAAGGCAACAATGGCAAGTAGGATCCAAATGGATTTAACCATAGCCACTAGTGAAAAGGTTTCGTTATAGTTTACATCTGGCTTTTGACGAAAACTTTTTGCAACAAGTCTAGCCTTATAGTTTTTCACTTGTCCATCTGCACCAATCTTCCTTTTGAAGATCCACTTGCATCCAACGGGTTTTACCCCAGGGGATGCCACGTCCAAAGTCCATACTTTATTGGTATACATGGATTCCATTTTGGATCTTAAAGCATCCAGCCACTTCACCGAGTCCCTACTCGTGATAGCTTTTTGAAAACTAGTAAGATCATCATCGTCTATGATGCAATCCTCTCGATCCTCATCTATGAGAAAACCATAGTACCTTCCAGACGAATGAGAATGCCTACTAGATCTGTAGAGTGATTGAGATTCATCAGGTTCTACTTGAATATGTGGTTCATCCAAATCTTCAGTTTCTATTTGTGGTTCTGGAATTTCTTCCATTTCTACCATGCTCCTACAAATTTCGTTTATAAGAAATTCCCATTCTAAAAAGGTGGCATGACGAGCAACAAACACCTTCTGTTCCTCGGCGTGGTAGAACAGATATCCCATCGAATATTTTGGATATCCTACAAATTTACACAATACTGATCGTATCTCAATTTTGTCCAGTTTTTGCCTTTGAACATTGGCCGGAAAACCCATATCTTAATAAAATTAAGGTGTGCTCTCTTCCCCTCCTAGATCTCATATAGAGTGGTAAGTATTGATTTGGTTGGAGCCCTATTCAATAAATATGTTGTTGTTTCTAGTGCATATCTCCAAAAGGAAAGCGTTAACTCAGCGATACTCATCATAGAGCGCACCATATCCAACAGGGTGTGATTTCTTCACTCCGATACACCATTGTGATGTAGTGTATATGGAGGAGTAAGTTGAGAGAAAATCGCATTCTCTTTTAAAAACTCAAGGAATTCGGTACTTCAGTATTCCCCGCTTCGATCCGATCAAATTTTCTTGATACTTTTTCGTGTTTGTTTCTCCACTTCATTTTTATACTCTTTGAAATTTTCGAAGGCTTCGGACTTATTTTTCAACAAGAACACGTGTCCGAATCTCGAGAAATCATCGGTAAAAGTAATGAAGTAGGAATCTAGGCTTCTTACATATATAGACATCAGTCCACATACATCATAATCTATGAGTCCTAAGAGCTCGGTAGCACTTTCTCCGTGTCTAGAAAACGGAGTTTTGATCATCTTACCTATTATACAAGATTGACAAGTTTTATAAGATTTATATTTAAAAGAATCTAAATACCCATCCATATGTAACTTAGTCAGTCTTGTTTCATTTATATGACCAAGTCTACAATACCACAAGTAAGTTTCATTTATATCTGAAGATTCTCTTTTGTTGGTGTGTTGGATGTTGAAAACTGTGTTAATTTAGAACATATATACGTTATTTAATGTACAAGACCCAATCAACACTTGATTAAGGTGAATGTTCATAATATTGCTTTCAAATGCGAAACTATATCCATCTTTTTCTAATAAAGCAACTGATGTAATATTACACATCATAGTAGGTACATAATAACAATTTTTCAAAACCAAAATATTGTCACTTTGCAATCCAAGATGATATTCTCCAACAACTATGGCATCAACGCTTGCGCCATTTCCAACCCCGGTGGTCGTATCACCTTTCTTCAAAAACCTGCTATTTCTCAACCCTTGAAAAAAATTACAGATGTGAGAATCTGATCCAGTATTTAATACACAAGAAGCAAAGTTCATGAAAAAGCAGTTTTCTATTACAAACACACCTGAACCAGAATCATCCGTATGCTTCTTGTCCTTGAGGCTGGCAATATATGCCCTGCAATTCCTTTACCAATGCCCTTTCATATAACAATAATAGCACTCTCTTTTCTTCGATACCACGGCCCCAGCTTTGTCTTTTCTACTCACCTTTTGGACACCACCTATTGGTTTGGTAGGGATTTTCTTCCTCTTTCCCTTTGCCTTAACCTTAGACTTGGATGAAGAAGATTCTCCAGCAATAAGAACGGGAATCATTTCCTTTTTCAAGGTGCTCTCAGCTACCTTCAACATATTAAGGAGCTTTGGAAGATAAGCTTATATCCCGTATATTGAAATTCAGCACGAACTGAGCAAAGGTGTGGGGAAGGGACTGTAAAATGAAGTCGATGTACAACTCATTCTCTAACACGCATCCCAGGTTTGTGAGTTCTTTAATAAGACTTATCATCTTAAGGAAGTGTTCTCCTACAGATGATCTGACATCCATCCTCAACTGAGACAATTTCTTTAAAGTCTTATACCTTGAAATACGAGAGTGCTCTCCATACAACTGTTTGCAATAGAGGAATATTGACTGTATATCCATATTCTCATGCTTCCTCTGAAGCTCATTATTCATAGAGGCCAGCACAATGCACTTAGGTTTTGTGCAGTCTAGTTCTCATGTTTTATGGATTTCAATGTCCACAACCGTGGAATCTGGACCTAGGGTTAGGGTGCTTTAGCGGTGAGGAAATATATCACATTTTCATAAGTGAAGGCAATTTTGAAATTCTTCAGCCAGCCCTTGTAATTCGTTCTGGTCAATACTTTTTTCTAATAAAAGCTTAAATCCCTTCATGGTCGCTGCCTGTTAGAAGGAGAAAAAAGAAAACACTTTATCACAGATGCTCTTGCAAGATTAGAATGGTTCATTATCTTATCTAATCAGGATGGCTCCCACTGTTTTTATCAATTCCTCCTTCAAACCTTAAAAGGAAAATTAACCGAGATTAATTGCACTACAAGTTCGCCAATCGTTCAGCCAGGCCAGTGTTGGTACTCCGAGGGAGGTTCTCCATTCTTTTGCATGGACCTAATTAAAGTAAACCCTGTTTCTACAGAAGCGTTTCCCCGTTAACACCTTTCTAGATACCTGCTTGATTAACTAATTGTAAAGTGAAAATCTCTCCCCGGGAGTAACATTTACTCACAGTGGGAATCGGAACCCAACTACAACATAAAAGTTATCCAATCTCATTTCATGTTTCAACATTTGAAACTCCCGATATTTTTTCTTACCCATAATAACCTATGACCTTGAAAAATGCCAACAAACCATAGGTCGCTAGTCAAGTTCTATCTTCATTTCTTGATTGATTTGAACCCATCCATACATACTCTTGACAGATGCTAACAAAGTCGTGTGAGTGTCCCTACCAATCGCATCTTATGCTACAGATAAGTATCATTTAGTTACCATTCACTATGCCTTGATGGATATGAACAAACATAGTACGAATACTAAACGGTATCTATCTGAAATGATGGAGGGCTACGGCTTGTTTTGATGAAAACCTTTAACAAAATGAACTTGATGCGTTGTAAAACCTAGTGATTTTGAGAAGGAGTGGCTTAGGCTCCACATTTGAAATGATTGGGTTTTCATGAAAAAGCTGATTAGATTTCAAATTTGGTTCTTACAACATCAATTTAGGTTTATTTTTTCGTTTATTCTATTAATGATGTCCCATGATTAACTCCTATCACACACCAGAAACAATGAAAATAAAACACACATTTATGCCACTCGCATTTGCCACGGGGCCTGGGTCTTCACCAAAAGGTTACTTAACTTACGGAAGGGCGGGAGCAGGGCGGGCGCGGATACAAAACATAAATATAGTTTATTTATATATCATATATATAAGCATTCATCCCAGGCATGATATAAAAGCATCACAGCAGCAGAAGAAATAAAAGATAGGAATAGAGGATATACTAGGAAGCCTGCTTTTCGTGTTAGCCGTTAAAGAAAATACGGATTCTATGGTTGTCCGAGTAGCCCACGTGTGAATAACCTAGACCCCTACGAGTGCGGAAAGCTACCCGCAAAGTAATCGAAGTGAGGCAACCCCCCATTGAAATGAGTGGATCACCCGGCACTTTGAATACTCGGTAGCTTGATCACTCCTCGTTGGGTCAATCCTAGATACTTAAATGTAAAAAAATACAATAAATGGTGGCAGTGAAATCAACCCGGTATGCCCTAATATAAGAATATACATCATAAATAATTACATGAATTTACAATGAACGAATATCTAGATTCACAGGGGCCATTTGTCACAACGATCCATCTATACCAATATCCAAACATAGCAATCAAATGCGCAACCTTGACTAATTGATACATATAGAAATTGGCAACATTAACCATTGAATTCCATCATAGAACTGTAAATGTGTCTTAGCATCTCTACTAGAGTTTTAACAAAAGCATGTGAGTAATTTTAAAAATTCTAGAGAAGTAAGTTTACTAAACATGAATCGAACTAGAGATTAGGGCTTCAAAATAGCAAATAGGGATTAACAATAAGTGAATGGAAACTACAACCTTTGTAGATGGGCCTTTCACTTCAATTGCTCCATGTAGTAGTCCTAGAACTCTTCTACGACTTCACTTGAAAGTTGGAACGAGATTGTTCGAAGTCTTCGTCGTCTATGATGATCCACCTCTAACCTTCTCACTCTCAAACTCACACTTCACTAATCTATGAATTAGTGAAGATAACAACCTATACTAATTTGCTATTCTAGTGTAGGTTGATGAATTGGGGATCTTTCTCATTAAAATTCTTTCTTTTTCTTTTCTTTTTCAACCTAGAAAAATATCTAGAGAAGAAAGATTAAGAGGATGAACTTGGAAATATCTTAATCAACCTTGGAGATGAGATTGAGATGGATAGATAAGTACGGATGAATAAAATAAGTAAAGAGAATGAGTTATAGTTGCTAGAGCCTTTGAGAACATAATAGAAGCCATGACTCATCTATTCATTTGTTTTTATTCAAATATATATATATATATATATATATATATATATATATATATATATATATATATATCAATATCTTTATTCTTTTCTCCAATGTGATTCTTATATTGCCATGTTCTTTGTATCATCAACTATGATACATTTATATATATATATATATATATATATAAAGAAAAGAATTAAAATGAGTAATATATTAGTTAATTATTAAATCAACACTTGATTCAATATTCTGGTTATATCATATATATCCTGGCTGATATAAAAAACGCAAGATTAGAATACGGTATCATATACTCGTATTTTATCAAGATCCCGCACATATCTCCATACGTGCCCTACTTCGCTTCGCTTGAGATTGGAAACCACTATGTGGGACTCTTAAGACTGGTCAATACGCCGGCAGTAGGTAATGATCATATCAGATATCCACACAGCGGTACTAGCTGGACGTAACGGCTATCCAGGTATTGAACGAATAGCAAATCAACAAGCAAACTTGTTCAGACTCTCATAGAGCCAATAAGCAACACTTAACATACAGTCCGGTCTCTTCGTCTGATATGTCGCATATCGAGTCTGGGGTTAGAATCGTCAGACCTAATAACTCGATAAGTCATGCTGCTGTGTGGCCTATAACCAATCGAGAAACTACTGATAACACTTATCAGTAAATCTCATCAGCCCTGGCTAGGGACTTGCGGTTATAACCAATCGCGCATAGCACAACATCAACTCCTAATACCGGGAGAGACGAAACCCCTCCTATCGCTTACTGCCTCCATGTGTCTCGGAACTGTACCCAAAATCCACCTGTTTGCATGAATTAGTAGAGCTGTGGTAGGATGGAAATCAAAGCACAGTGGGAACCACACAAGACACTATGATGATCTCGGGTTTGCAGACTAACCTGTACAAGTGACACTAGAGAACTGCTATTTGATGATAGGTATAATACCATCTAGGAGTTCTCGGCGAGTCCGTTCAGTGCACTCAGTCTCTAATGAGCACCTGTATACAATCTTTGATGTCAACCACCAATGGATATGGGATCATCCATCACCCCAATACAAGGTCAAGAAACGTATACACTAGTCTACTCTGGAATATCGATGCCCTGTCTCGATACTCCCTCGATTAGGAACTGTTAAGGATGTGCTTTTAGACTACACAAGCCCCACTAGTATGATCTGCATCATAGTCCCGGTAGTCAAGCCAACATTCTAAGGGCTTCATCAACATGTATCAAAAAGACGGTAAATTAAAACAAGTGAATATGTTAAGATAAAGAGCATCCAGATAGTATACTATCATGTCGAGCATGAAAGACCTCTATATATATATGTCCAAGCATCCACTATAATATACAATAATGGGCTCTAGGGCATATATATTCCTAACAATCTCTCACTTGCACTAAGGCCAATTATTGGCGTATCTCATACCCAACATCTTAAAAAGTCGCTCAAATTGAGCCAGTGGTAGGGCCTTGGTGAGTGGATCTGTAGTGTTGTTCTTCGTGTTTACTTTTCAAACTTCGATTTTGAGGCGATCAACTATCTCTCAGATTAGGTGATATCGCCTTAGGATATGTCTGGAACGCTGATGGGACCTGGGTTCTTTGGCTATTTCCATAGCCCCATTATTATCACAATACAAGAGTATTGGATCAATAATGGTTGGAACCACTGCAAGCTCTGAGATGAACTTCCGCATCTAGACAGTTTCTGTGGCAGCATCATTTGCAGCAATGTACTCAGCTTCCATCGTTGAGTCTGCAACAGTATCCTGTTTAAAACTTTTGCAATAAACCATCCCTCCATTGAGGGTAAATACAAAACTCTAGATAGACTTGTTGTCATCCTTGTCACTCTGGAAGATGGAATCGGTAAAGGCCTCCATTTAGAGATCCCCGTTACCATACACCAAGAACATTTCTTTAGTTCTTCATAAGTACTTAAGAATATTCTTCAAAGCTATCCAGTGTTTCTCTCCTGGATTGGATTGAGACCTGCATACTACACTTAGACCGTAGGCTACATCTGGGAGAGTACACAACATCGCATACATGACAGACTTTACTGCAGAAGCGTAGGGTATAACACTCATGTGAGCCCTCAGACTTTGGACAGAAGTCTTTGGAGAGGGTGATTCCGTGACAAGCGGGTAAATTACCTTTCTTGAAATCTTCTATACTAAACCTCTTAAGTATGGTGTCTAGTTATCTAGATTGGAACAATCCCAACATTCTCTTAGATCTATCTCTATAGATCTTAATGCCTAAAATGCATGAGGCATCACCCAAGTTCTTCATGGAGAACCTTTGTGATAGAAATAGTTTGACCAATTGTACCATAGGAACGTCATTTCCTATCAAAAGAATGTTTTCCACGTACAGTACGAGGAATATGACTGTACTCCCTACAATCTTCTTATAAATGCAAGGTTCATTTACGCTTTTGATAAAATCAAACTCTTTGATCGTATCATCAAAGCAGATGTTCCAACTCCATGATGCCTACTTTAATCCATAAATGTAGTTAAGCAACCTGCATGCCTTTTCGCTTCTCCTACTGTCAATGAAGCCTTCCGGCTGATCCATAAAAACGCATTTTTCTAAATGACCATTTAGAAATGCAGTTTTTACATCCATCTGCCAGATTTCATAGTCGTAGTAAGCAGCAATAGCAAGTAGGATTGGAATGGATTTAGGCATAGCTACTGGAGAAAAAGCCTCATCATAGTCCAATCCTGATCTTTTATGAAATCCTTTTGCTATAAGTCTAGCTTTATAGGTCTCTACCTATCCATCCACACCAATCTTTTTCTTAAAGATTCATTTTCACCCTACAGGTTTTACTCCAGAAGGTGCAACTTCCAAAGTCCAACTTTGTTGTTGTGTATGGATTCCATTTCGGATCGCATAGCATCCAGCCATTTCACTGAATCTCTACTCGTGATAGCCTGCTGAAAATTAGTAGGGTCATTATCATCTATGATGCAATCTTCTCTGTTACCATCAATGAAGAAACCATGGTATCTCTCTGGTGGGCGAGAAGACCTACTAGATCTATGGAGTGACTGAGGCTCGTTGGGTTCTATCGAAGTTTCTGGTTCAACTAAATTGTCAGTAGCTGTTTGTGGTTTTCGAATTTCTTCCATTTCTATCATATTGCCAATAGTATCATTTGTAAAAAACTTATCTTCCAAAAATATGGTATATTGAGAAACAAACACTCTTTGTTCCTCCTTGTGGTAGAATAGATATCCATATGAATGTTTAAGATATCATACAAATTTACACAAAACCGATCGTGTCTCGAGTCTGTCTAGATTCTTCTTTTTAACAAAAGCAGGACAACCCCAAATCCTAACTCGTTTAAGAGATGGTCTCTTCCCATACCGTATCTCATATGGAGTGGTAGGTACAGATTTGGTCAGAACCCTGTTTAATAGATATACTACAGTCTCCAATGCATGCCCCCAAAAAGAAAGTGGTAATTCAGTATCACTCATCATGGAGCATACCATCTCTAATAGGGTATGATTCTTCCGCTCTAACACACCATTGTGTTGTGGTGTGTATGGAGGAGTGAGCTGAGAGAGAATCCCATTCTCTTTTAGGAAATTTAAAAACTATGTATTTAAGTACTCTCCTCCTCGATCTGATCGATGTTTCTTGATACTCAATCCGGTTTATTTTTCTACTTCAATTTTATACTCCATGAATTTTTCGAAAGCTTCAGACTTATGTTTCAATAAGAACATGTGTCCAAACCTCGAGAAATCATCAGTAAAGGTTATGAAGTATGAATAACCGCTTCTTATATGTGTAGACATCGGTCCATATACATAACTATGTATGAGGCTTAAGAGTTCAATAGCTCTCTCTCTCTCTCTCTCTATGACCAGTAAACGGAGTTTTGGTCATTTTACCATTAATACAAGACTGACAAGTCGCATAAGATTTATATTCAAACGGTTTCAAATATCCATCTTTATATAGCTTGGTTGGTCTTGTTTCGTTAATATGACCAAGTCTATAATTCCATATGAATGCTTCATTTATTTCTGAAGTCTTTCTTTAGTTTGTGTGTTGGATGTTGAAAACTGTGTGTTGATTCAGGACGTAGATTCCGTTATTTAGTGTACCGTACCCAATCAACTGTTGATTTAGGTTAATGTTCATAACATTACTTTGCAATACAAAATGATATCCTTCATTATCTAACAAAGCTACATATATTATATTACATAACATAGTCGGTACAAAATAACAGGGATTCAAAATCAATATACACCCTGAAGGCAACCCTAGGAGATACTCTCCCACTGATGCAGCATCAACACTTGAACCATTCCCAACGCGGAGAGTATGAACACCTTTCTTAAAAACATTGCTATTTCGTAATCCCTGCACACAATTACAGATGTAAGAACCTGAACCGGTATCTAATACCTAAGATGCAGAGTTTATTGAAAACCAGTTTTCAGTGACAAACACACCTGAAACGGAAGCATCAACATGTTTTTTCTTCTTGAGATCGGCGAGGTACTCAGTGCAATTTCTTTTCCAATGCTCCGTCTTGTGGCAATAGAAGCATTCTCCCTTCCCTGATCCCGCAGCCCCCGATTTTCTTTTCCCTTCGCCTTTTTAACTCCACCTCTCAGTTTGGTGGGTTTCTTCTTCTTTCCTTTAGTTTTAGCTTTTGGGATGGGGAAGGAAGATTGTCCAAGAAATAGAACGGGAATTTTAACCATCTTGAGCGTGCTCTCTGCACTCCTCAACATATTGAGAAGTTGAGGAAGTGATTTCTCCAAGTTATGCATGTTGAAGTTCACTACAAATTGAGCATAGGCGGCGGGGGGGGAGGGGGAGACTGTAGAACAATATCAATAGATTGTTCATTTTCCATGGTCCATCCTAGGTCCTCAAGCTCTTCAACAAGGCCTATCATCTTTAGGACATGATCTTCTATAGATGTATCAGCAGCCATCCTCATTTGAAACAATTTTCGTGAGGCTTCGTAACGAAGAGCACGAGATTTCTCCCAATACAACTCTTTTGTATGGAAAAAGATGGATTGCACATCCATCTTGTCATGTTTTTTTTGATGTTCATTGTCCATCGAAGCTAACATGAGGCATTTTGCTGTAGCGCGGTTGATATCCCATATCTTATGGATCTCCTTATCCGCAACATAGGAATCATGGCCTAGGAGGGGATGGGTTTTGGTAGTGAGGACGTATGCAATCTTATCATAGGTAAGGGCAATGTTCACGTTCCTCGTTCAGTCTTTATAATTTGGTCCCATCAGATTGTTTTTCTCTAGTAGAAGCTTAAGTCCCGTCATTGGTATCTGCCATTAGGAGAGAGAAAAGAAAACACTTAGTGAAAACTCTTGCATGATTAGATTGGTTATTATCGTATCTAATCGATATCTCCTGCTGCTTTTATCAAATTTTCTTTCAAACCATAAAAAGAAAATTAGTCAGGATTAGTTACATTCTACAAGTTTACTAACCGGTCAGCCAGGCCAGTGTCGGTACTTCGAGGGAGGTTCCCTATTCTATCGCATCGACCTAATTAAAATAAACCTTGTTTCCCTAGAGGCATAACCCCATTGACACCTTTCTAGACACCTACTGGATTAGCTAATTGTAAAGTGTAAAATTCTCCCGGGAGTAACTATTACTCACAATTGGATCGGGATCCAATTATCAAATAGAAAGTATGCAATCTCATTGCAAATTTCAACACTTGAAATTCCCGATATAGTTTTTACCCCAGCGACTTATGGCCTTAACTATGGTCAAAAAATCATAAGCGCTAGTCAAGTTCAATCCGTCATTTCATGATTGATTTAGACCCATTCGTATGACCCTTAAGTATAGTCAACAAAATCGTACGAATGTCCTAATCAATCACATCATATGATTTATAGGAAGACATCACTTAGCTACCGTACACTACGCCATAACTATAGTCAATAAACGTAATACGAATACTAAGTACTCTATTTCCTAAAATGGTGGAGGGCTACGAATGGTTTTGATAAAAACCTTTAACATATTGAACTTGATATCGTTGTAGAAACAATTAATTTGTGAAGGGGTGTCTTAAGCTCCGCATTTGAAATAATTGCTTTTTCGTAAAAATGCCGAGTATCTTTCAAATTTGATTCTACAAAATTTTTTGGTTTCTTTTCTTAACATTAATTTTATTAATGTCGTCTCATCATTTAAGCTCTTAATCATCACAGAAGAAACGAAAATAAAACACACATATATGCCATCAGCATTCGCCACAGGGACCCGGGTCTTCACCGTAAGGTTACTTAACATACGGTAGGGCAGGGTCAGGACTAGCATATGCAAAACATATATAATGTTACTAGTATATCATATATATAAGTAGCATTCGTCTCATGCAGTTATATGATCACATCACAGCACAGCACAGCAGAAGTATGTATATGAAATATAGGATATACTATGAGGTCCGTGTTTTAGATTAAGCCATTAATTAAATAAATGGATTCCACGGTCATGATGAATAGCGAAGCCCACACCCCTAGACCCTTACGAGAGCGGCAAGCAACCCTTCCAATTCTAGAGTTAGGAAACCGGTCTCAACTCCTTGAGATGGCCTCCCACGGGACTCTAAAACTCGGTTACTTGTGCTCTCCACCCTGGGTCTATCCTAATGCGGAAAAATAAATAATATACATCGAATGGAGACAACAACCTCAACCCGGAAGTGTCCCAATAAAAGAATATTACATACATTTATTTACATTAATGAAAAAGAAAAACTCTCATCTCATGTAAAACCCCCCGGCTATTCAATCAAGACAATCCTCTATAACATATCAATATAGCAACAGAATAATATCACATGTCATCAACGTAAGTAAATATGCATATTCCTAATGTCGTTGACGTATAGCAACGAGATCAGAGATACTGCCACATATTACACTTACGATCGCAGAAAAGAAATGAAAAACTACAATAATTAGAATCCACATCTATAGACATCATAAACCCGGATTATAACATATTCCGAATTTTATGCCTAATGTTCTAAATCTTACATTTAAACCTCAAATTGAAAACTATTTTCAAAGATTAAGCTGGGAAATTCAATAAGATCCCCGGAAAAAATCAAAGCCTCATTGGGTACTTTAGTAGATGGACGCACCCTCGAAAGCGTCAATGAAGTGAACTTGGGCGTAACGCCGTAGCCGTGAGCACCATGTTAGTGTATATGCCCTAGATGCCATTACTGTATCATACTAGTTTGTATATTACTTAATGGAACCTTAGGATATTCACCTTATATAGACAATCTTGCTCAAAATGGTAGTATGCTACTTGGTTTGTTTATACTTTAATATGTGCATGTGTTTCTTTTAGCATATTGCTTATACATATTAGTAGAGCCCTTAGGATCTTTGCTTGATTACCAGCGTTGTGATGGCATTCACACTCATGGGGGCTGGGTAATCCACAAGCACATCCTTATACAGGTCCCTAGTCGTAGGACTATCGAGACAGGGCATCGATACTCCGGAGTAGACTAGCGTAAGCGCTTCTCATCCCAGCAGGGGAGACGGTCTGTCCCACAGCCGTCAGTACGTCGTACTTGAGATAGTATGCCGATGCTCGTTAGGTTACGAGTACACTAGACAGGACTCGTCGGGAACTGTTGGTTGGTATTATACCTATCGTCAGTTATCAGTTCCCAGGTGACATGAGTACAGCTTAGTCCGCTGACTTGACACTGTCACTTCGCCTTGAGTGTGTTCATACTGTACTTTGATTACTACCCTACCACGGCTCAAAGGAGTCATGCAAACAGGTAGTAGTTGGGTGCAGTCCCGAAGCACTTGGAGGCAGTGACGGTTAGACAAGATTCGTCTCTCCCGATATTGGGGGTTGACATCGCGCTATGTCTAGGAGAGCCATTACACGAGTAGTCCCTGGCCAGGGCAAGCGAGATATACTGGTAGGTTTCCAGTGTTATCTCAGGGTGTTCTGGGCTGCACTCCGACACGACTTATATCGCTATTAGGGGACTGACGTTTGCCGCCCCCCTAGGCCCGCCATGCGATGTATCAGATGAACAGACCGGACTGTACGGAGACTGTCATATTCAGTTTCAGTAGGAGTTCAGATGGGTTTCACCTCGTCCTTCTTATCGGCATCTACCTGGGGGCCGTTACGCACAGCTAGTGCCGCTTGCGGTCTGTGGTTAAACCCACTGCCAGCGTAGTGTCGAGTCTTTAGAGTCCCAAACAGAGAGCTATTTGCCTTTAGGCAAAAGAGTAGAGGTCGCATGGTTTTGCGACAGGTCGCATGGTTTTGCGACAGGGTTCGGTCACATCCGCACACTTGTGCACGTTTACTGACCGGGAAGTTATTACTAGCGGGCATTGGTTTAAGCAAGATCCTAGTATACGTTTTGGGACTGGTTTTATCTCGTTTGTATTCGTGTTCCCCGAAACGCGGATACGGGTGTGTATGCACAGTTGACAGAGACAGAGGCAGAGGATTCTCATTAGGGTTGCTGACTGTTGACAACCCTAATGAGATTAAGAAACATGATTAACAATAATATTAATTGAGTATTATAGTGACATGGTTAGGGTTGAAAGGTTGACCTAGTTGACTTATTGACTTTTGTTGACCGGTTGACTAGGTTGGACTTGTTGACCACCATCATGACAATGGCCATCATTTGGTTGCATGGACTTATGCTTGCTTGTTTTGTTCACCATTTGCATTTAATGTAAGAAATGATAGTGTCATTTGTCATGATAATAACCATTACAATATACTCAATTATTATTACTTGTGATGATGATTTTGGATTATGAGAGCAAGGATGGCAAAAGGTTTACTCATTCTCTCATTTCATTTCTCTCTCTTGCCATCACTTGCTCAAGCTCTCCCTCTTCCTCTTGCTCTCTCTAGCTCAAGGCAAACCCTTCACATGAGTTGAGAACCATTGCCTTAGAGATAAAAACACCAAAACATTGCTCTACTCATCCCAGTTCACAAGGCCTAGCAAGCCAAGTGTTCTAGTTTCTTCAAGTTTGAAGAGAAGCCAAAAGGTAGAAGCTTTCGGGTGGATCCATCTTCGGCGCGAGAAGACGACGAGGGGAGGCCGGTCCGTACACCACAAGAGTTGAAGACGAAGGAGTTCAAGAAAGGTATAACCCCCTAACCGAGTAGTTAAACAACTCCTAGTTAGGTTGTTAGCTAGTTGTTTAACAAAGATCCGTATTTTAAGTCCATGTTACCACCCTAGCAAAAATTGTTTTTTTGACCATTTCCGCAACCCCAAAGAACCGGGGAACGGTAGCATGGACTTACAGTGGTATCAGAGCCTAGTTAAACACTATCTAACATGTTAGCAATGTAAGTAGAAGTTCGATCGGAGAAAATATCTCGAAACACACCCGAATAATATAGTTTCTGCCGATTTTTGCCTCTGTTCAAAAAGCAATAAATCATACATGAAAAATCGGCTCAGGCTTTTGTTAAGACACCCAAGAAAACAGGTCCACTGACTCGATCAAAGCGCCGCGGAACTGCGGCGGGAGCGTGCTCCCGCCGCGGAAACGCGGCCGAGTTGACTCGGTCGTGGCACTGTTTTCTTACAGAGTGTTTCTGGGGTTGTTTTGGGATTTTTACAATATGTTTTTTCTGCCCAGATTTTCCAGAAAGCAAAATTTGTTTTTGGGGCTTGCAAATCCGTATTTTTTTCGAACTTCTAAAGACTAAGGCTAACAGGTTTATATCTGTGATGTGTTATATGTATTGAACGTCTGCTAATCGCTATATGTCGATTAGTGGGGGTTATACATATCTGTGATCTGTAATGTTGATGGTATGTGTATATGAATTCATTGGATTGTCGCGGGTGAATAGCCGGGGGGTTGTGAGATGTGAGTTTTCTTTTCTTTCAATTCATGTAAAATTTGTAAATTGATGTAATATTATTTGTATGGCCGTACAACCGAGTTGGGGTTGTAGCCGTCATTGTATAATTTCTTTTTACTGTTTTTGCTCCTAAGATAGACCCAAGGTGGGGTGCATAAACTACCGGGTATCTCGAAGTGCCGAGTGGCCTACTTACGAGTTGAGGGAGGTTGCTTCGCTTCGGATACTTGGCGGGTAGTTTGCCGCACCCATAGGGGTCTAGGGTGGGGTTTGGCTATTCACCGCGACCGTGTAATCCACTTTTCGTTACAGGCTCGTACGAATTGCGGATTCCTAGTATATCTAATGTGTTCATCTGTGATCTGAAATGGCTATCATTGCAATATATCTATATATGATAACTATTTAGGCGTTGCTTATGTTTTCCATCCGCGCTAGTCCAGCCCCCGCTCTATCGTTAGTTAAGTAACCTAACGGGTAATGACAGGGCCGCGTGGCGAATGCGGATGGCATAAGCGTACGTCATATTTTGGTTGTTTTCTTCAATGGTAGGATTAAATGATGGGACGCATTAAAAAGAATTAATGCAAGAAAATAAACCAAAGTAAAGTCGTTGGAACACTTTCAAAACCACTCGGTTCTTTTCAAAACCAACTTTTAAATGCGGAGCTTGAGCCACTCCTTTTAAAAGCTATCTCGTTCCATCGATTATATCAAGTTCACTACGTTCACGGTTTTGCCGAAACCATTCATAGCCCTCCGTCGTTTCACATGAATAGTCAATAGTATTCAAGCTATGTATGTTGGCCAAAGTCAAGGCATAGTGATTGGTAGCTATTGGGTATTCATGTTCAGCATAGATAGATGCGTTGGTTTGGAACAGTCGTACTGCCATGTTGGCCAAAGTCAAGGGTAGGTACGGGTGGGTTCAAATTAACCTGGAGAATGACGGGTAGAACTTGACATGTGACTTATGATATTTTGGCCAAAGTCAAGGTCATAAGAGCATGGGGCAAAAATCCACATCGGGAGTTTCATAAGTACTGAAACTTGCTAGCGCTGCATACCATTTGGAGTGTGATGATTCTGGTAGGATTCCTTCAAGTTTGTCACGCGATGATATTTGGATCTCGATCCTATTGTGAGTATATGCTACTCCTCGGGAAATTTCTCACTAAACGATCAATGCTATAAACCTAGTAGGTGTCTAGTAAGGTGTTAGCGGGGCTACGCCCCCAGGGAAAAGAGGTTCTTAAATTAAAGAACTTCGCGAAAGCGTTGGAAAACCTCCTTCGAAATACCGACACTGGCCTGGCTGAACGGTTAAGCAAGTATTGTACGGTGAGATTGATCCTGACTAATTCTTCCTTTATGGTTTGAGGAGGGATTCGAGAGACAGTGGGAGCCATCCTATTTAGACAAACTAAAAACCACTCTAAACTTACAAGAGCATCATACTGAGTGTTTCTTCTCTCTCTCCTAATTGCAGCGACCAATCGTCATGAGCGGACTTAAGTTACTTCTAGATAAAAACATACTGACAGGGCTAAACTACAAAGATTGGCTCAGGAACGTCAAAATGGCAATCACTTACGACAAGCTGGGGTATCTCCTTACCACCAAAGCTCCCCATGTCCCAGGTCGCACCTCCAGCGTCGCGGATAAGGAAATCAGTAAGGCATGGGAGATTGATTGCGCGAAGGCCAAGTACCTCGTGCTTGCCTCTATGGACAATGAACATCAGAGGAGGCACGAGAATATGGACCTGGAATCCATATTTCTTCATACAAAAGAACTGTATGGAGAGCAGTCTCGTATCGCAAGATAAGAAGTATCGAAGAAGCTATTTTCGGCAAGATTGGCCATCGGATCATCGGTTGCGGAACACGTGCTTAAGATGATTGGCTACATTGAAGAACTCGCGGACCTTGGGACCACGTTAGAGAACGAGCTCTATACGGACTTGATTCTCCAGTCCCTTCCTTCCACTTACGCCCAGTTTATCCTAAACTTCAACCTACAAGAAAAAGAAGTTGAACTTCCGGAGCTCCTCAACATGCTGAGGAGTGCAGAGGGCACCCTACAGAAAGGTAGGGATACATCCACTTTGTTTGTAGGAGGATCTTCTTCTAAGTCCAAGGCGAAAGCCAAGGGAAAGAAGAAAAAAGCCCCCACCAAACAAAGGGGCGGTGTTAGTAAAGTGGATACGAAGGGAAAGGCAAAAGCAACAAAGGTACCGGGGAAGCTTGTGGGAAAGGAAGAAAGCTTCTACTGTCATAAGAGTGGACACTGGAAGAAAGATTGCAGGGCTTGGAAGGCCAGAACACAGGATCTGAAGCAGGTTGCGGCTTCAGCTTCAGGTGTGTATGTTATTGAAAACTGTCTATCAATAAACTCTACTTCTTGGGTATTGGATACCGGATTAGGATCTCATATCTGTAATTCTTTGCAGGCGTTGACAAAGCGTAGGTTTTTGAAGGCAGGTGACATGACCCTCAGAGTTGCAAACGGAGCTAGCATGGATTCTGAGTCCGTGGGGGACTATCACCTGGGATTGTCAGATGGACACGTTTTGGTTTTGCGTAATTGCTATTTTGTACCCAATGTAACTTGTAATATCATTTTTATGTCTTTATTATCTAAAGAAGGTTATGATTGCATTTGTAAGCAATGTTGTAAACATTCACCTTAATCAAGTCTTGATTGGGTCAGGTACATTGAGCAATGGTATATACGTATTAAACCAACCACAGATTTTCAATATCCAGAATACACTCAAAAGAAAGTCTCCGGAAACAAATCAGACTTTCTTATGGCATTGTAGACTGGGTCACATCAATGAGAGAAGGTTGACCAAGTTACATACAGAAGGATATTTGGATTCGTTCGAATATCAATCATATGCAACTTGTCAATCCTGTCTCAAAGGAAAGATGACAAAGACTCCGTTCACTGGACACGGAGTAAGAGCGAGCGAGCTCTTGGGACTCGTACACAGCGACGTGTGCGGTCCAATGTCTACACATGCGCGAAGCGGTTATTCTTACTTCATTACTTTTATGGATGACTTTTCAATGTACGGATATGTCTTCTTAATGAAACATAAATCCGAAGCCTTTGGAAAGTTCCAGGAATATAAGAATGAAGTAGAAAAACAAACCGGCAAAAGTATCAAGACACTGAGATCTGATCGAGGTGGTGAATACTTAAGTGCCGAGTTCCTGGATTACCTAAAAGAGAATGGAATTCTCTCTCAGCTTACTCCTCCATACACCCCGCAACATAACGGTGTATCGGAGAGACGGAACCGAACCCTATTGGATATGGTACGGTCCATGATGAGTAACGCTGAGTTACCTGTAACGTTTTGAAAATCGTTTCGGTGAAATTTCGAAAAATCGGTAAAATAAGGGGGTTTTCTGTAAAAAGTCAAAATACAAATATCTTATTATAAAAATTAAATATACATATTCTAGCTATGTAATTGCTATTATTTGGTGTTTATTGAGCCGCTGGTGAAATTTCAAATTTTCTGAAAAAAATATTATTTTATTATTATTTTAAGCCGTCACTAATACATTTAATTAGGGAAAATTACAAATTGGAATGAGTTGAAACAAATTTTGTGCATCATAAAACATTAAATAAAATTTTATCATGTGGTTTTTGGAACGAAATCATTTGCTAAAATGGTTTAGAAATTATTGAAGAAAAAAGGCTTTTTTTTAGCGTAAATGGATGTTTGGGGTATTGTATTTATCATTTTTCATCACCCCACACCCGTACCCACACCCACACACCCCCATTCACTTCTCCCCTTGGCTGAATTCAGCAGCCCCCATCTTTTTCCCCACTTGAATTTCAAAGGAAAAGAAATGAAAGAAAAGAAAAGAAAATGGAGAAATGAGGTGGACCTTTGACCTTGAATTGACTTTGACTTCTCCCCCCACTTTCTCTACCTCCCTCTCTCTCCTCTCCCCCTCCCATTCCAGCCGACCCCCCCTCTCCTACTGCAGCAACAGCCCCCCCCTTTCCCTTCTCTTTTCTCTTCAAAACTTCATCAAAAATTGCTCCAAAATCCATCAAAAAAATCCCAAAATCCAAATCCGACTCCTACCCATTTTAGCTTAGCCCGTACAGCATGGATCTTTGTGAAAAGAGAGCATTTTGGGAGGCCATGGATGCTTGTGGATCTTCAAATGTTTTTGGGTATAATTCTAAAATATTTTTGCTTAATTTGTTGCTAATTTCTTAAAGCTAATTTAATTAAGTGTTAATTTGGTTTATGTGAGTTTAATTGCATGATTAAAGATTTCAAGTTAGGGTTTGTTGTGGAAATGAGTTGTGTTTGATTGTGTATGGTTTAGTGAGGTGGATTAACATATTTAGTTTTGTAGAAAACTAATCTAGTTGTTAATTACAAGTTGTTACTTGAAAAATGTCCAAATTAAGCTTTTTGTTGCAAACTAGTTTTTTTGATTTAATTCGAAATATGAGATTAAAAATATGGTTAGGGTTTTTATCATATTATTAACTTTATTAAGTGTAGTTTAACACTTTAGTTCATGGAAATCCAACCTAAATTGTAGTTTGTGTATTTTTGCTATGAAATTGTTAAAAAGGGTATTTTGTAAACTAGAATATTAGGGTTTTTGGAATTTAATGAGATTAAATTCCGGAAATTGTTTCTATGACTTATTTAAGATATTTAATAAGTATATTGGCCGCTACATTCATTTAAACATCATGTTTTGTACAAAAACGGCGAATTGTGCTTGCTGGATTTTCGGAAAAATGACTTTTTAAGTGAAATTGGGGTTTTTGTGAGTTTTAACCTAGTTCATATTAAAATTAGTGTTCGTGAATGTGTAAATGAGTGTGATTGGATTTTTCTCGGTGGTTTGACATTTGTACATCGACATCGAGGGTTGGTTTGACTATTCTTGCATGCGTAGGCGATGGGTTTGGACCTATGCGTGATACGCGTGCCGATTTGATTTTCGTATGCCGTTTCGATTTCGAATTTAGTTTTAATGCGATATGGTGCGTTATGATATGTAGGTACCCCCATGTGGACTTCGAGACGACAAGCAAGCACGTGGCGACATCAGCACCGGCTAGCGAGGACCAGGTGAGTAGATTTATATCTACGGGGAGAAGTCGGGTGGATGGCGTATAGCACCCCCGCAGTCCGTGGTGATGTATACGGATGCGTATACACACCAACAATTTATGATATGTTGTTAGGATTTATTATTGATGATTTTAGATGGATATTGGTGTTGGATTGGTGCATGGTTACGAAACCTTAGGTAGTGGGTGCGCTACACTTACACATACACACATATACATACTTGCATACATTCCTTATTTCATATGTGCGTGTATGGGAATATATATTTATGTGTTCACATGGGTATGGGACTATGTGTTCATATACTGGATTTGAGGATAGTATTTGGAATTTGAGATGAGTCGATGAGATTGGGCTTGAGGCCAGGAGATCGGTGATGTGATTTGGTTCGTATTGAGATACGACATGATGTTTTAGCGGGTCTTCTGACGTAGTAATTCTTACACCCGCATGCATACATAGATGGCATCAATATTGTACTAGACGTAGGACATTATTCCGGATCATGATATTTGATAAAGAAGATACCAAATGAATAGTGTGATTGATGTGACTTTGACCCGTACCCAGATTTGGGGATGCCGTACGACGGATTTACGTACGAGCTATATATTGATGATTGATCCGCACTCTTGACTTGGGATGTCTGATTATAGATATGGTATCGGATATGATATTATTGAGGCGGGATCACCGACTAATATATATACAGGTATGTATATACATCGACTCAGATGTTAGGCGGTTTCCTTACCTGTAGTCCAGCTGGTTAGCTTAGCCCTTTAGTTTAGTTTAGTTGTTAGATTAGATTCGATTCTTACCTATTTCAAAAACTAACGAATCGTGGGTATTTTAAAAGACAGCCCAAGAGATCCTACGGAGATTTCAAAAGACGTATCTTTTCATAAAAACACCGTAGCCCCTATTTTCAAAACCCCATGATTCGTGTTATTTCAAAAGGCACCATTTGTAGGACTTATATTAGATTAATGTAGATTAGTTATAGTTGCGTCTAGTTTTCAGCTTCCGCTCATTATTGTGGTTCGCTTCGCATCGCATGCTTATATTATGTTTCATACTACATTATTGATATCATGCTGTTAGGACACCAGCACCATTACCGATGATGCGTATGTACCACGTACACTTACTTGCCGGCTCACACACATCTTCATCGGTAATTGTCATGCCACGTACACTTTAGAAATACTATTGCATTGACATAGGTTGTTAGCTAATAATTTAGACATGATATTAGTGTACTCGCCTTATATGCTAGATTAGACATTGTAGATATTACTTGTTACTTCATGCATATTAATATTCATTGTTATGCCGCATTCATGGATTTTTATGCCGATATGCACTGTTTACATGCTATTGAGGATTGGATTCGGATTTCTATGAGATTTTCTGGTTTTGGGGGAAAACCGCAAAACTTATATAAGCTTCTTTCTCTCTTTAAAATAAAAAGTGCGGTTTTCCCATGCTGTATGAGTCGTCCACCATGAGTTTGCTGATGGATTTCAAGACCCGATTCGAGGAGGCGGATGAACCGTTTCGGGTACATGGTGGACCCGGTAAGGTACCCCGGGGCAAGAAGCTCGTGATGATGACGATGTGAGCCTGGCAAGGGAGCACTACCTACCGGTGATTTTACCCGACGCGTCGGATATCCGGAGGATACCGTCGTGGTCTTGAGATGGATGGTAGGGGCCGGTCTGGACTGACGGCGCCCTAGATATTGTGATTGAGACATTGAGATTTCGAGATATTGAGGTACAGAGACTGTGATACAGAGATATCGAGATATTGGGATTACGTTTTGTGCCGATGCTAGGCACTGTTTTATGCTGATTTCATTATGATACCTCATTTTAAAAATACAAAGGAAATCTCACTAAATTATGGAAACAGTTCTTCATTTACATGTATTCTGTTTTCATGAATTCATACCTCATTCATATGATATATTGCTACCCTTGGACACTGACACGGGTACATGAGATTACACTCGGGTTAGATATTTACCCTAGCCTTGTTATAGGCTGCTGGTTATTTATATTTGAGGATGTATATTGATCGTATGACCTAGGATTGCGTCATACATGCGATTTCTATTCGTAGATGTTTTTCTATTCACGAGTTGGCAACTCACCCCCGTTGTGCCCCAGTTTCTTGCAGGTTTTGCCGTACAGGTTTAATTACGGCTTTGCGGGCTCAGTTTCATTCGGGTGACTTGCTAGTAGGTGGGTTTTTCTTGTATCGTACCCATCATATTACCTTGTATAATATTATTCCGTTGTATCTAGTAAATTCCATCAACCAAACATGTATTTATTTTGAGATGGAGACCAGTGATGTTATTCCTTCGACCTTAGAGTCGCGCGTTATTTTTTTGCGGTTTTCTTGTGGATTTGAGTTTCCTTTTGAATTTTGATCCTCGCCGTTGGCGTTGTATATTATATTGCTTGTGTGGTTGTGACCGTCGATTGACGAAGAGCTAGGTCCCGCTTGGGGATGCCTTTTTATTGATTTCGTATACTATTCATGTTGTATCCCGTTTGGGAGCCAGTATTTACAAAGGAGACTCTGCCGAAATTTTCAGTAAATTTTGATGTTCTTAAAAACGGCATAATTCGGCTTATGCTATTAAAACTACTTGTTTTAAATTGGTTTTCCTTCACTCTACTTCTTTTCTTGGTTTGGATTTCTGGGTTTTTGGTTTACTTAGATTACGTACGCCTCGAGACGTTTCGTAGTTCAAGTGCCGGTCATGTTCCGTACTTTCGGGACGTGTCATTACCGCGATCATTCTGGGGATATGCACTAGAATCAGCTGCATACCTTTTGAACCGAGTTCCCACTAAGACTGTGCCTACTACACCATATCAGATGTGGTGTGGGAAGAGACCCTATCTTAATCACATTAAGACATGGGGATGTCCAGCTTTTGTCAAAAAGCAGCATGCGGACAAACTCGAGGCACGCTCAGTACAATGCAAATTTGTGGGATATCCAAAGAACTCCAAGGGATATTTCTTCTATTGCGAAGAGGAACAAAAGGTTTTTGTTTCTCGTCATGCCCACTTTCTAGAACACCGGTTCTTGGAAAAGGAAATTAGTGGGAGCGCAGTAGAACTGGAAGAAATTCCAAAACCATGAGCTATTACTGAAAGCTTAGTAGAACCAGAGGGTCGAAAGATCAGGACATTCCTACGCCACTCCGCAGGAGTAGTAGGCAGTCTCATCCGCCCGAGAGATACTACGGTTTTCTCATAGACGGGGATAGAGAGGATTGCATCATTGATAGTGATGAGCCTACTAGCTTCCAGCAAGCCATTCAGAGCGTTGACTCGGTAAAATGGCTGGATGTAATGCGAACTGAAATGGAGTCCATGTACACCAACAAAGTATGGACGTTGGACATTGCTCCAGATGGGGTAAAACCCGTAGGATGCAAGCGGATCTTCAAAAGGAAGATTGGTGTAGATGGACAGGTTGAGACCTATAAGGCTAGACTTGTTGCAAATTGTTTTCGTCAAAGATCTGGTTTGGACTATGACGAAACCTTTTCTCCAGTGGCTATGCTGAAATCCATTCGGATCCTTCTGGCCATTGCTGCTTTCCACGATTATGAGATTTGGCAGATGGACGTAAAGACCACTTTTCTAAATGGAAATTTAGAGGAGTGTGTCTATATGGACCAGCCAGAGGGTTTCATTCAGAGTGGGAGCAGCGGAAAGGTGTGCAAGTTGCTTAAGTCCGTTTATGGACTAAAGCGGCATCGCGGAGTTGGAACATCTGCTTTGATGAGACAGTCAAAGAATTTGGCTTTATCAAAAATCCAGATGAACCATGCATCTATAGTAGATTTGTAGCAAGAACTGTCGTATTCCTCGTTCTATACGTGGATGACATTCTTCTGATAGGAAATGACATTCCTATACTATAATCTGTCAAGGGGTTCTTGTCACACAGGTTCTCCATGAAAGACCTGAGTGATGCCTCATACATTCTGGGGATCCGGATCTATCGTGACAGATCCAAGAGGATATTAGGACTCTCACAGTCCAGGTACATCGACACCATACTGAAAAGGTTCAGTATGGAAGATTCCAAGCGTGGTAATCTACCGGCTTGTCACGGGATCACCCTCTCCAAAGAGATGTCTCCCAAGACTGATTTGGAAAGGGATCGCATGTCTATTATACCCTACGCTTCTGCGGTAGGCTCTATAAGGTATGCGATGTTGTATACCAGACCGGATGTAGCTTATGCACTGAGTGTGGTAAGCCGGTATCAGTAAAACCCTGGGGAGAAACACTGGATAGCGGTGAAGAACATTCTCAAGTACCTGAGAAGGACTAAGGAGATGTTCTTGGTGTATGGCGGAAAAGACCTCCAGATCGAGGCCTTTGCTGACTCCAGCTTCCAGAGTGACAAGGATGATTCCAAGTCCATGTCGGGTTTCGTCTTTACCCTCAATGGAGGGGCGGTGTGTTGAAGGAGTTCCAAACAGGAAACCGTTGCTGACTCGACGATGGAAGCGGAATACATCGCTGCTGCTGATGCCGCAAAAGAAGCCGTCTGGATAAGGAAGTTCTTGAAAGAACTTCAGGTGGTTCCGTCCATTATTGATCCAATACCTCTGTATTGCGACAACAACGGGGCTATAGCTTTAGCGAAGGAACCCAGGTCCCATCAGAAATCCAGACACATCTAGAGGCAGTATCACCTGATAAGGGAGAACGTGGATCGCCAGGAGATCGAGTTTCGGAGGGTTGCTTCAGAAGATAACACTGCAGATCCATTCACCAAGGTCTTGCCCCAGACTCGGTTCGAGCGACTGTTCGAGATGATAGGTCTTCGATACGCAAGTACATGGCCTTAGTGCAAGTGGGAGATTGTTAGTGTATATGCCCTAGAGGCCATTACTGTATCATACTAGTTTGTATATTACTTAATGGAAGCTTGGGATATTCACCTTGTATAGACAATCTTGCTCAAAATGGTAGTATGCTACTTGGTTTGTTTCTACTTTAATATGTGCATGTGTTTCTTTTAGCATATTGCTTATACATATTAGTAGAGCCCTTAGGATCTTTGCTTGATTACCAGCGTTGTGATGGCATTCACACTCGTGGGGGCTGGGTAATCTATAAGCACATCCTTATACAGGTCCCTAGTCGTAGGACTATCGAGACAGGGCATCGATACTCCGGAGTAGACTAGCGTATGTGCTTCTCATCCCAGCAGAGGAGACAGTCTGTCTCACAGCCGTCAGTACGTCGTACTTGAGATAGTATGCGGGTGCTCGTTAGGTTACGAGTACACTGGACAGGACTCGTCGGGAACTGTTGGTTGGTATTATACCTATCGTCAGTTATCAGTTCCTAACTGACATGAGTACAGCATAGTCCGCTGACTTGACACTGTCACTTCGCCTTGAGTGTGTTCCCACTGTACTTTGATTACTACCTTACCACGGCTCAAAGGAGTCGTGCAAACAGGTAGTAGTTGGGTGCAGTGCCGAAGCACTTGGAGGCAGTGACGGTTAGACAGGATTCGTCTCTCCCGGTATTGGGGGTTGACATCGCGCTGTGTCTAGGAGAGCCATTACACGAGTAGTCCCTGGCCAGGGAAAGCGAGATATACTGGTAGGATTCCATTGTTATCTCAGGGTGTTCTGGGCTACACTCTGACACGACTTGTACGTCTATTAGGGGACTGACGTTTTCCGCCCCCCCTAGGCCCTCCATGCGATGTATCAGACGAACAGACCGGACTGTACGGAGACTGTCATATTCAGGCTCAGTAGGAGTTCAGATGGGTTTCACCTCGTCCGTCTTCGTATCGGCATCTACCTGGGGGCCGTTACGCACAGCTAGTGCCGCTTGCGGTCTGTGGTTAAACCCACTGCCAGCGTAGTGTCGAGTCTTTAGAGTCCCACACAGAGAGCTATTCGCCTTTAGGCAAAAGAGTAGAGGTCGCATGGTTTTGCGACAGGTCGTATGGTTTTGCGACAGGGTTCGGTCACATCCGCGCACTTGTGCACGTTTACTGACCGGGAAGTTATTACTAGCGGGCTTTGGTTTAAGCCAGATCCTAGTATACGTTTTGGGACTGGTTTTATCTCGTTTGTATTCGTGTTCCCCGGAACGCGGATACGGGTGTGTATGCACAGGTTACAGAGACAGAGGCAGAGCATTCTCATTAGGGTTGCTGACTGCTGACTTTTGTCAAACCCTAATGAGATTAAGAAACATGATTAACAATAATATTAATTGAGTATTATAGTGACATGGTTAAGGTTGAAAGGTTGACCTAGTTGACTTGTTGACTTTTGTTGACCGGTTGACTAGGTTGGACTTGTTGACCACCATCATGACAATGGCCATCATTTGCTTGCATGGACTTATGCTTGCTTGTTTTGTTCACCATTTGCATTTAATGCAAGAAATGATAGTGTCATTTGTCATGATAATAACCATTACAATATACTCAATTATTATTACTTGTGATGATGATTTTGGATTATGAGAGCAAGGATGGCAAAAGATTTACTCATTCTCTCATTTCATTTCTCTCTCTTGCCATCACTTACTCAAGCTCTCCCTCTTCCTTCGTCTCTCTCTAGCTTAAGGCAAACCCTTCTCATGAGTTGAGAACCATTGCCTTAGAGATAAAAACACCAAAACATTGCTCTACTCATCCTAGTTCACAAGGCCTAGCAAGCCAAGTGTTCTAGTTTCTTCAAGTTTGAAGAGAAACCAAAAGGTAGAAGCTTTCGGGTGGATCCATCTTCGGCGCGAGAAGACGACGAGGGGAGGCCAGTCCGTACACCACAAGAGTTGAAGACGAAGGAGTTCAAGAAAGGTATAACCCCCTAACCGAGTAGTTAAACAACTCCTAGTTAGGTTGTTAGCTAGTTGTTTAATAAAGATCCGTATTTTAAGTCCATATTACCACCCTAGCAAAAATTGTTTTTTTGACCATTTCCGCAACCCCAAAGAACCGGGGAAGGGTAGCATGGACTTACACACCAGAGTGGATGCTCTTGGCCATGGGATTTGTTGGATATAGTGCCTTCAGAGTCAATTATTAGATCACAGGCACGTGATTGCAATGATTGAGGGAGGACCTATACCGGTAGGACAGTCTTACTCAAGATGATAGTATGCTATCTGGTTTATCTTTATCATCGTGTACATGCTTTAGGTGACATTACATGTCACTATTGCACGTTGGTAGAGCCCTTAGGATTCTTGCTTGACGGCCAGCAGTATGATGGCGATCATATACGTGGGAGCTGGGGTCTATAAGCACATCCTTAAAGTGGTCCCTAGTCGTGGGAGTTTCGAGACTGGGCATCGATACTCCATTAGTAGACTAGTGTATACAGTCGAGACCCCGATGTGGGGCGGTAGCTGGTCTCACAAGCCATTGGTGTCAGTTGGATCACCAAAGTTGTATACAGGTTCTCATTGGGTTATGAGTACACCGGACAGAACTCGCCGGGAACATGCTAGTTGGTATTATACCTGACGCCAGATAGCAGTTCCCTAGTGACATGTGTACAGGTTAGTTCATCGACCTGAGATCGTCATTTGTCTCGTGTGATTTCCCACTGTACTTTGATTACTACCCTACCACGGCTCAAAGGAGTTGTGCAAACAGGTTTTAGGGGTACAGTCCCGAGCCACATGGAGGCAGTGAGCGGATCGGTAGGGGTTTCGTCTCTCCCGGTATTGGGGATGAGATCGCGCTGTGTCTAGGAGAGCCTTTACACGAAGTCCTTGGCCAAGGCAGGAGATTTACTGGTAGGTATTCCAGTAGTATCTCAGGGTGTTCTGGGCTACACTCCAACACGACTTGTACCGCTTTTGGGGGTCTGACTTTTACCCAACCCCTAGGCCCGACATACGATGCTCATAGATGAACGGACCGGACTGTACGGATATTGTCACTGACAGGCTCAGTAGGGTGTCAGGATGAGTTTGCTCATCGACCTCCTTTTTGGTCAATACCTGGTAGCCCGTTACGTACGGCTAGTACCTCTGACGTGCTAGTGGTTAAATCCACAGCCAAAGTATTGACGAGTCTTTAGAGTCCCCCACAGACAGTTTCTCAAGTTTCGGGCGAAACGTTGTAGAGGTCGTATGATATATGGCAGGGTTCGATCATATACGTGCAGTATTGCACGGATCATGATCGGACGGATCATACTAGTAGGCTTTGGTTTAAGCCGGATCCTAGTATTAGATTTGTTGGATTACTTTAGTCTCATCGCATTCGCATTCAGTCGGAATGCGGGTGCAGGTATGTATATACAGGTGAGGGGTATCCTTGTGATCCGTCACGAGTTTACTTTAGATGTTGCCGTATCGTTTTATTGTTGCAAACATTTGGATTAATGTTTGTAAATGGAAATTGTGAGCTATATGTCATGATAAGGAGCATTTATTGTGACACATGCACAAGTGGTGACTCATGGTCTCTTTCTTTGTGCATGTGTCACATAATGTGATGGATTTGTGTTGAAATGATAACGAGAGAGATAAAGGCAACCATATGGTAGTAGTTTTTCTCTTGTATTATTTTTTATCTCATACTCTCTCTTTTTATCATATCATTCCAACACAAGAAAAGAAAAGAAGAGAAAGCTTCTCCTCCTTCTTCTTCCTCTAGCTCATAACCTCCATTAATGGCAACACATTCAACCTTCATCCAAGCAATGGATGCAAGAGACAAAATGATCACAAACATTCTCTACAACACCTTGGACACGTCGGCTAGCACACTTCGTGCCCGAGTTGCTTCGAATGAAGCGGGAGCCCGTAAAAAGACTCGTAGATGTGGTGCCCTTTCCGACGAGGAGATCAAGACCGGAGATGCCGCGAGGAGCTTGGGATGGTGGCCAAAGACCGACGGACACGGATCGATCGGTATAGCCTTTCTATCCCTTCTCTAGTTTGCTAGTTGTAAGTTAATGGTTCGATCCGGGTTTTAAGAATACGATAGCGTCGGTTTCTACTTTATGAAAAAGTTTCGTTTCCGCATTTTGGCCTCAGACAGACAGCCGGGGCGCTACCGTAGTCTTACATTGTATCAGAGCCACGCCATTAACCTTTACTAGGGTGTTCTAACGTATTTAAAACATCGATCGAACGAATTTTCTAAAAACCGCATTTCCAAGTCATCGGTTTCTGTCGAATTTTTCCTGTGGTAAAAAAATTATTTTGTGTGCTGCAGAAAATCAGGCAGGGTTTTCTAAGAAATCTGTGAAAATTTCGATGCATGAAGACACTGTTCCGCCACGGAACCGCGGCAATACCCCTCTGGTGGCCGCGATTCTGCCTCTATCCTGAGTCTTCTCTGAACAAAATTTTCTACAATAGTTTATTTCTTGGAATTGGGGTTTTCGGAATGTTTAAATTTGGCCCAGATTATTTTGAGTGCAGCAGTTGTGCTTGGGGCCCACTTCGGGAAATTTTGTCGATCGAAAATTTTTAAACATGTTAGTCACGGTATTTACATTATATCTGCGACCGTGAATGTCATTTGATCGGTAAATCCTGTCTAATTGCTATAGCCCTTTTAAACGGATTTGTGAACGTGGCATTCATGTTGATGTTCTGTGTTGTGCTATGATGTTGCGGATTCGTCGTGGTGGATAGCCTGGATGCAATGTTAGTACGGTTTGATTATATTTTTACATTTGATATTGCAGGGCGAGCGTCCGACATGTGGACTGTCGTTACTACCTATTTGTATATTATTCTTTTAGAGCACGACCGGGATGAGGTCGATGTACCCGTTGTATATTTTTACTTTCTGTACTAGGATTACCCCGCGGTGGGGTGCACGGGTAGCCGGGTTTTAGAGGGCAACGAGCCCGCATCTCATGGCTTTGAGACGGAGGGGGCTTCACTCTAGAATTGACAGGCTATTCGCTGCACTCGTAGGGGGTATAGGTTGACCTAAGGAGGGGTGCTCAAGTTACCGGATTCCGTGAAGTGCTGAGTGGTCCATTCACTTTGTTGAAGGGGGCTGCCTCGCTTCAAGTTTTGGCGGGTAACTTTCCGCGCCCGTAGGGCTCTAGGATTTCATTGCACAGGCTATCCACACGACCAGGGGAACGTCGGGTTTCAGTAGCGGCTCTATGAAACCCGGGGATCCTAGATTATCTGTATTGTTCTGTGATGCTTATTACATTTCTGTGATGTTGCATTTTATCACGCCATGAGTGAATATTATATATTGATATATATACTAGTAGATGTTGTATATGTTTTACACCCGCGCTAGTCCAGTCCCCGCTCTGTCGTTAGTTAAGTAACCTAACGGGTGATGACGGGACCCAGTGGCGAATGCGGATGGCATATACGTACATCATATTTTCGTTCTTTTGTGGTGTGATTAATTGATGGGACTGCATTGATTTGGATCAATGAAAGCTAAACAAACCTATTATGATGTTGTTGGAACATTTTTCAAAAAAAAGCTGTTATTGCAAGGACGTTCTCTTTTGTTTTGCACAGTGGTATTTGGTTATGAATATCCAGCACCTTAGTCGATGAGGCAAGGGCCGAGATCCCTTCACCGGGAGTGACCCCTTGGACAGAAGTTTGCGTCAGGGTAATAACTTCACTATAGCCGATTGCCTTTTTGCTTTGCATCGTGGTATTCAGTTGGAATATCCTGCACCTCATTCTACGGGGAAAGAGCCGAGATCCCTTCACCGTGAGTGACCTCTTTAGCAAAGGTTTTCGCCACTATATTTTTATAAAAAGCTATCTGGTTCCTTCAACGATATCAAGTTCATTACGTTAAAGGTTTTTCGCCAAAAACCATTCGTAGCCCTCCGTCATTTCAGACGGGTAGCACTTAGTATTCATGCTATGTTTGTTGACCTTCGTCAAGGCATAGTGAATGGTAGCTACTTGTTACCTTTCTGCTGCATAGATAAATGCGTTGGTTTAGGATAGTCATACAGCCTTGTTGACCTTCGTCAAGGGCTTGTGCGGGTGGGTTCAAATTAACCTGGACAATGACGGGTAGAACTTGACATGTGACTTATGATTTGTTGACCTTCGTCAAGGTCATAAGAGTATGGGGTAAAAATCACATCGGGAGTTTATAAAGAAACTGAAACTTGCCAGATATGCGCATACCTTTTGGAGTGTGATAACGTGAGTGGATTCTATCACGTTATCATGCGATGATAGTTGGATCCCGATTCCCACTGATGAGTTGGTTTACTCCTCGGGTGATCCCGACTAATTCTTCTTTCAGGTTTGGAGAAGAATTTGACGATACAGTGGGAGGTTTCCTGATTAGATAAATTGATAACCATTCTGATCTAGGTTAGAGTGCACGCTGAGTGTTTCTTTTCTCTCTCTCTTTGGCAGCGACCATAGCCCGACCCTAGACTATGACTCAGTGACTAAGTTGACCGAACCTTCTTAAACACTGGCTTTTGGATTGTTAGAGTTGCACACCTCATTGCCACTCCTGCTTTTACCCTTTTCTCCAGAAAACCCCGTATTACTACGAACATCCACTTCCATTGGATAAAACCATCGTATGGTTATATACGAACTCGAAGGAACTTGTTCCAGATTCGAGGATGGTTTCCGGTTTTGGAGAAAATGAATAGGACTACTCAGTTGTCTTTTCCTTTTACCTTCTCTCAGGTTGCGAGTGCTCCTTGGATTAGGACATTACACCTATTACGCTAATTGGATAGTCTTCTTCCAAACCATAGGCAGGTGTCGAATGGTGGAGAATGAAGAAAACCAATTAGCCTAACGATGGTGTACAGAAGGTAATAAGTAAAGACAAATAAAGGGATTAGAAAGAAGGCAAAGTAAATTGTGACTGCTATTCATGATCAAACCAAGTATTTCATCGCCACTCCTACTTCACCTTTGTATTTCTCCAGAACACTCCGTATCACTACGAAGATCCACAGATTATTGGATACTCCATCGTATGGTTATATACGAACTCGAAGGAACTTGTTCCAGTTCGGGGATGGATTCTGGTTCAGGAGAAATAGGAATAAGGTTTATTCAGTTGTCTTTTATCTTTACCTTCTCTCGCATTGCGAGTGCTCCTAGGATTAGGACAGTACACCTATTACGCTTATTGGATAATCTTCTTCCAAACCATAGGCTAGTGCCGAACGGTAGGGAAGGAAGAAAACCATTTAAGCCTAAGGGGGTGTACAGAAGGTAATGACTAAAGACATATTAAAGGATTCGGAGAGATGGAAAATAAATATACGGTTACAGTTGTGAATCTGATAATGGAAGAGACATTACTAGGAATACCCAAATAGCCCTTCGAAACATTTACATGTTTCAGTTTCACTGTGTACTGTTAAAAGAAAACTGATTTCCTAATTAGTCCTTGCTCTAGGGTATGTATTTACCAGGTTTGATTCTCACATCTGTATGGTTTTACAGATGATGGAGTAAGTTATTGGAAATTAGGTGATTGTCCTCATTATATCGGAATTCGTTGTAATTGGTGATATTTGAGGAAATCACCTGGGTTGTTTGCCGGAAGGCAAATATTTGGTTTTGAATATCCGTTGTTATGCACCAATTTCAAATTAATATATCTGTACGTTTATTTTTATAAAGTGAGATATAACTTTTTGAAATTATATCCATGACATTTACCTAAATTAGTGGATGGTTGGGTAAGGAGCATTAAACAGCGGTGTAATTCTTCTTAACCATAAGTAAAGTTTTCAACCTACGACACACAGGGAATGAGTTATTAGACTCAAGGGACATATGCAGAGTGTTGTATGATGACCAGTGTCCATTAGGACAGAGGGGTTGGTACTCATACTATATTCTGTTTACTTGTGACTTCTCAAGTTCTTAGACATGTATTTCGTAGAAATGCAAGGTCTAAGTTTTGAGAAGTTATAGGTATATGAATAAAGTAGAGAACCAGGTATTGCAAGTATCAGGATTCTTCAAGGTGATCGAAGATGTGGATACTTATGTATGGTATTCAGTAATAGTAATGATTATGAGAACTTGCTTCTCTTTCAGGTTACTCATATCTGTATATATTCCTAAGTTGAGTAATGCTGATCGGCCTATCTCCATTTAGTTGACATGCACTGGAGATAGCTGCATGATTTGAATCTGGTTCCAATTAAATCAGTGCCTCTGTTTCTATATTGGATATAAAACGGCTCATATCTTAACGATGTTAAGTTACGGGGAGTTGTCCGGCTTATGCTTAAAACCAGACTCTGGATAACTCAAGGCACGTTTCTGTAATGACTATTTGTGGGTTGACCCGGGCTATGACGAGGGTTAACTTTCTACCATCTGGAAGATCAATAGTGATATTGTTCTTGACTCGCCACAGTTTTAATAAAAATATTTTTTTTTCAGAAAACAGTAGTGGGAGTATGGTAGAACTGGAAGTGATTCCAGAACCGCAAACGATTACTGAAAATTCGATAAGAACCTAAAGATTCAATCTGGTTTGACATTCCATTGGCCACTCCGCAGATATGGTGGGTAACCTCAGGCACCCGAGAGGTACTCCGGTAGCCTCAAGGACGGTGACATGGAGGTTCTTGTTTGCCCAGATTTGACACTACTGTTGTTCCAGGCTATGAGACCCGATAGGAGGATGAGTATAGCGTCGTTCTAAACTAACTTTAGAAGTGTACGTCTATATGACTCCGCCAGAGGGTTGTCGTGGTCAGTGGGAGCAGCGGAAGCTAAGTGGGGACTTGACACTACTGTTGTTCCAGGCTATGAGACCCGGCAGGAGGATAAGTATAGCATCGTTTTGAACTGGCTTTAGAAGTGCACATGTATATGACTCTGCCAGAGGGTTGTCGTAGTCAGTGGGAGCAGCAGAAGCATAGTGGACAAGTGGCTTATGTCTATTTATAGACTAAAACAGAAATAGCGGAGATAGATCAACTATTTCTGATGTGACAGTCATAAGTTTGACTTCATCAGAATAGGGGATGGATCTGTTAAGAAGGTAGTAGGGTGTGATGTCCTGGTATTTGGATGACATACACAGAGTAGGAAGTGAAATTCCTATACTACGATCGGTTATACGTTGGTTGTCACACAGTGGTTTCTCCACAAAGGACATGGATTTCATATCAGACATTCTGGTTACTGGATCTATGGTTTTAGATCTAGATTTGGGTAGTTTCCCAATAAGGGTACTTAGACAGCATTCTAAAGGTGCTTTAGAATGGACGACTCCTGGCACGGTAGTATACCTGCAGGTAATGGAGTCACCCTCTCTAAAGGAGTCTCACGGACTAAAGGGGAGAGGGATGTGCATGATTGGCAAATCACTTGCTTAGGCAATTGAGTTGATCATGAGATGTCAAGTACCACACCAGATGTTGTTTTTGCATGAGATGCAATATGTTGATATTGATCCAACCCTGGAGAAACGATCGAAAGCAGTTTTAGAATATAAGTGGATGTTCTAGGGATATGATAACGGCATCCTCCTTAGGGAGACAGTTATCATTCCACGCTTCTAAGGTGACCTGGATGACAGAGTGACTGTCAGAGTTATAGTTTTCCCTCTGACGAGGGGCAGTAGTTTGGACAGGTGGTCCAAGCGGATACTGAAGGAGGCATAGCGCAGGATACTGATTAAATTCAGTTCACGATACAGTCTAAGAAGTTTAGATTTGGAGTTCATTTATGTACTAGGTCTCATTAGACATCCAAACATATTCTAAGACAGGAATTGCTCATTTTGGGAGATGGCTTTCTCCGCGAACTTGAGATAAAGAGAGACATAGAAAGAAACATCAGAGCGGATCCACTCACTGAGGCTATTCCTCGAAAGCAATAGTTTCGTAAATGGGCTTTGTGAGACTGATTATTAGAGGAGTTAGGTGTTCGGTATCACACGGGCTGTGAGCATGCGACATCACAATAATTAGCCTTGAGTGCAAGTGGGAGATTGTTGGATATAGTGCCCTCAGAGTCAATTATTGGATCACAGGCACGTGATTGCAATGATTGAGGGAGGACCTATACCGGTAGGACAGTCTTACTCAAGATGATAGTATGCTATCTGGTTTATCTTTATCATCGTGTACATGCTTTAGGTGACATTACATGTCACTATTGCACGTTGGTAGAGCCCTTAGGATTCTTGCTTGACGGCCAGCAGTATGATGGCGATCATATACGTGGGAGCTGGGGTCTATAAGCACATCCTTAAAGTGGTCCCTAGTCATGGGAGTTTCGAGACTGGGCATCGATACTCCATTAGTAGACTAGTGTATACAGTCGAGACCCCGACGAGGGGCGGTGGCTGGTCTCACAAGCCATTGGTGTCAGTTGGATCACCTAAGATGTATACAGGTGCTCATTAGGTTATGAGTACACCGGACATGACTCGTCGGGAACATGCTAGTTGGTATTATACCTGACGTCTGATAGCGGTTCCCTGGTGACATGTGTACAGGTTAGTTCATCGACCTGAGATCGTCATTTCTCTCGTGTGAGTTCCCACTGTGCTTTGATTACTACCCTACCACGGCTCAAAGGAGTCGTGCAAATAGGTTTTAGTTGGGTACACTCCCGAGCCACATGGAGGCAGTGAACGGATCGGCAGGGGTTTCGTCTCTCCCGGTATTGGGGGTGAGATCGCGCTGTGTCTAGGAGAGCCATTACACGAAGTCCTTGGCCAAGGCAGGAGATTTATTGGTAGGTATTCCAGTAGTATCTCAGCGTGTTTTGGGCTACACTCCGATACGACTTGTACCGCTTTTGGGGGTCTGACTTTTACCAACCCCCTAGGCCCGACATGCGATGCTCATAAATGAACGGACCGGACTGTACGGATATTGTCACTGACAGGCTAAATAGGGTGTCAGAATGAGTTCGTTCATCGACTTCCCTTTTGGTCAATACCTGGTAGCCCGTTACGTACGGCTAGTACCTCTGACGTGCTAGTGGTTAAATCCACAGCCAAAGTATTGACGAGTCTTTAGAGTCCCCCACAGACAGTTTCTCAAGTTTCGGGCGAAACGTTGTAGAGGCCGAATGATATATGGCAGGGTTCGATCATATACGTGCAGTATTGCACGGATCATGATCGGACGGATCATACTAGTCGGCTTTGGTTTAAGCCGGATCCTAGTATTAGATTTGTTGGATTACTTTAGTCTCATCGCATTCGCATTCAGTCGGAATGCGGATGCAGGTATGTATTATACAGGTGAGGGATATCCTTGTGATCCGTCACAAGTTTACTTTGGATGTTGCTGTATCTTTTTTAGTGTTGCAAACATTTGGATTAATGTTTGTAAATGGAAATTGTGAGCTATATGTCATGATAAGGAGCATTTATTGTGACACATGCACAAGTGGTGACTCATGGTCTCTTTCTTTGTGCATGTGTCACATAATGTGATGGATTTGTGTTGAAATAATAAGGAGAGCGAGAAAGGCAACCATATGGTAGTAGTTTTGCTCTTGTATTATTTTTTATCATATCATTCCAACACAAAAAAAGGAAAGAAGAGAAAGCTTCTCCTCCTTCTTCTTCCTCTAGCTCATAACCTCCATTAATGGCAACACATTCAACCTCCATCCAAGCAATGGATGTAAGAGACAAAGTGATCACAAACATTCTCTACAACACCTTGGACACGTCGGTTAGCGCACTTCGTGCCTGAGTTGCTTCGGATGAAGCGGGAGCCCGTAAAAAGACTCGTAGATGTGGTGCCCTTTCCGACGAGGAGATCAAGACCGGAGATGCCGTGAGGAGCTTAGGATGGTGACCAAAGACCGAAGGACACAGATCGATCGGTATAGCCTTTCTATCCCTTCTCTAGTTTGCTAGTTGTAGGTTAATGGTTCGATCCGGGTTTTAAGCATACGATAGCGTCGGTTTCTAGTTTATGAAAAAGTTTCGTTTCCGCATTTTGGCCTCGGACAGACGGCCGGGGCACTACCGTAGTCTTACAGGATTCTCCTATAGTCTCTTGGTCAACGCAAAAGGGTGTGGCTATCTACCAGTGTTTCCTGGCGAGTATTCACGTATGAAACGAGATTACAACAGGGTTTCGATCCAAATCTAAACTCCGTGGAAATCCTTTAATCAAGGCTAAAATATGAGATTTGTAAATTAATAACTATTTTTCGAAAAACTAATCAATGTGGATTCTTACCATTTTATCACACTTCCAAAATACATTAGACAATATTAACATTTCAATCAACATTCTAATGATCAACAATTCACAGAGACCTCAACCACTTGAGCCTCATCTAAAATTTCCAGAAAACTCAAAATATGAATTTGAAGCAGATCAAGAAAAATGGAGTCCAACCTCCAAAAGTAGGTGGCGGAACCGCAGCAAAGACATGGTCTAGGTGGTGGTTCCACGGCTACTTGGTGGTGTTAGGAGCTTGTACTTCTTGACCCTTCATTAAAAACCCTGCTGAATTTTCTGATATTTTTTATTCTTGAAAATATCGAATTTTAAAAATTTGAACAAAAACTATCAAATTTCAAAATTAAAACATCAATCGAACACTTTAACTTTGTCTAAATTACTCTTAAGCCTCTAGTTTGACTCTGATACCATGTAAATGTATCTTACCACCTCTACTAGTGTTTTAACAAAAGCATGTGAGCAATTTTAAAAATTCTAGAGTGCTAAGTTTACTAAACATGAATCGAACTGGAGATTAAGGTTTCAAAATAAAGCAAATAGGGATTAACACTAAGTGAATGGAAACCACAACCTTTGTAGACCGCTCCTTCATTTCAATTGCTCCGTGTAGTATTCTTAGAACTCTTCTACGACTACACTTGAAAGTTGGAACGGGGTTGTTCGAAGTCGTCGTCGTCTATGATGATCCACCTCGAAGCTTCTCACTTTCAAACTCACACTTCACTAATTTATGAATTAGTGAAGACAACAACCTATGCTAATTTGCTATTCTAGTGTCGATTGATGAAGTAGGGATCTTTCTCATTAAAATTCTTTCTTTTCCTTTTCTTTTTGAACCTAGAAAAATATCTAGAGAAGAAAGATTAAGAGGATGAACTTGGAAATATCTTAATCAACCTTGGAGATGAGATTGAGATGGATAGATAAGTATGGATGAATAAAATAAGTAAAAAGAATGAGTCATGGTTGCTAGAGCCTTTGAGAATATAATAGAAGCCATGACTCATCTCTTCATTTGTTTTTATTCAAATATATATATCAATATCATTATTCTTTTCTCCAATCTGATTCTTATATCGCCATGTTCTTTCTATCATCAATATTGATATACTGGTCATCAGCCAAAACTGGGATGGAAGAATCACCAAGCGTCGCGACTTCTTCTGTCTCATTTGGGGGGACGGTTTCGGCACCAGTGGCTTCATCCCCCGATTCTACGAGAGCCGTCGTGACACTCGCAATGTCGGGCGATGGCAGGGAACCGCAAGGGGAAAAAGTAACAAATGGGGTAGTCCCGGACTCCTGATAAAGAGTGTCCACTTCAGGATCGGTGGTTGCCGTCATCTTACCTGCTGCCTCATCGCCAAGACTTAGCCCTGCAGGATATGATATATGAGAATTTGAAGATCAAATTCTAATAAAAAGACCCAGCATTATGTTACCTTGAGACGGCTTTTCGATTGCCTCCCGAGCCGCGCGCAAAACCTGTCTATGAACGATAGACAAGGCAGCTGGAGCATCTTTTGCGGAAATAGTGATGGATGGAATAGCGCTTGAGCCTGCACCTATAGCCAAAGCGACCTCATGTTCCTTAGCTGTGTACTTTCTATGCTTTTTGTCGGCCTTGGCAGTGAGAAGTGACCTTTTCAAGACCTCCATCAAGGAGACGTCATCGTCCGAACCAAGTTCTGCCTCTGGAGTGTCTACGGCGTCCGTCATCAGCTGTTTGAGCGAAGCTTCTTTCGGCAATACCGGAGGAGCTGGGACTTCGGCAGCCGGCCTTGGGAGCGTCGCCGCGTCACCATGCGGGATTGGCACCGCACTCGGGATAACCTGAGTCGAAGTAGTCCCTGTAATAAAAAGGGGGGGTCAGACTATCCATAAAGAAAAAAGGGAACGAAGGCACAAAGAACTGAAATATACAGAGGCCCAAGGAAGGGCGAAGCCTTTCCTCCTCTTCGAAAGTCTTGAGGGAAGCTGCAAGAGCTTCTTCGGCGGAGATACCTGTTGAAGAAGAAAGCATTAGTCAAAGCAGAGAAATTAAAATAGCCGCGGAAAGATATGACTGAAGGATACCTGATTGTGCGAGGGTGATTAGTGTTGCTTCATCGCAAGCTAGTTGCTTGGAAACCGCGATAGCAGCCTCCAGATCGGTATCATCCAGCGCCAAAAATAGACCCTCGTTGGTCCCGTACTCACTTAAGCCTTCGCTGTAAGGAGCATGAGGCTCCTTGCCGAATACGACGTCTGCAGAAAGTATCGACTTCTTTTTCTTCTACGAGCGAGTGTCGGCAGCCAATAACACGAGCTTGCGCTTGGCGTGCAACTTCGGGCGGCGATCCCCGATCTCCGCACCTACGCCAGACTCGGGAGACGCCACAGCTATGGCTTCTACAGGCTCGTGAGGTAGGGGCAGCTCAGGCATAACACATGGTACCACAGCCGTAGCAGATTCTCTCAAGGGAGGACGGACGATGGTCCGTCGCTTCAAGAGAACGGCTGTATTACCAGCGGGGGCGGTGCCCTTGCGATCGAGCAATAATCATTTTTCCTCCCTAATAACAGTGCCCATCGAATGTTGATACCATGCCACATATGCGTTCAAGATTCGCGGAATGCAACTTGGCCCATTGATAAAGAAATTGGAGCCGGTGTTCAACCGCATAAAATGGTGTAATGCGCTGCGAATGCCTTCTTCTGTGGCAGCTGGCTCAACTAAGAAGGCCTCGAGCGGGACGCCTTGATTATAGCTTGATTGCTGGGCGAAACGGTGAGGGTTGTACCTCATGAACAACGCCAAATCATTCTGCCTAAACACGAGAAAGCCCGGCCAGATGGAGTATAAATGAAGAATCTCCCGAGCTTTCAAGGTAGAAGCCCCATCTTTAAAAGTATCGCGCAGAAGCTGCACCATTTTTGCGGATTCTTTGCCGATGGTTAAAACCTTATTGTCAAAGGTCATGCCATCTCCAACCATACGCGGATGAAGGGTCACACCCCTAGCCTCCCGCTGTGACGGATTTACAACAGACACGTCAACTAGGCGTATAATCTGAGGGAAGTTGTAACTGTCGTAGAAACGAGGTCGTTTATGGACACCAAAAGCACCAAGTACATGCAGCTCGATCCATGACATAAAATAATGCAGTGAGAAAGTGACGGACTGTACCCATGGCTGAGTGGTATCCGCCGCTAAGCTGAGGCCATGGTACAGGTGTGCCAACCCAGCAATCCCGATAGCCACTTGCATTCCCGCAACCATACGATGGGCTGGGTAAAAGACTGATGGCCTCATATAACGAGGGTACATTAGAAGAACGAACCAGTTCAACCATAAGCCAATGAACCCTAGCATGAACGTCTCTTCATCGACGTCCGGAGCAGCAAGCTCCGCGAAGGGAACGACAGGAGCAGCCGGACTAAAGAAACTCTTCAAATCCGCCTCCGCCGTCGGTTGGTTATCCAAACCAAAACCAAACGGATCGTCAAGCTTGGCGAACAGCGCGGCTTGCTTCGATGAGGCCTCCGGACGAAGAAAGATAGCGATGAAGTCTGCGTAGCTGACTCCATGCCCTCCGGATTCCAGAAATAGACTTTCATATATGTTCAACATCTTGATCAAGATCGGGAATTGGTGTTGAATGGCGTTCTCCAGGGTAAAGCCCATTGTCACGCCCCGCTTCCCAGAGTGCTCTAAGATAGGCATGTGACAGAGCCAACCATGCTACCTGTGGATAGGAAAAATCCCTCCATAGTCACATTACGGCTGTAGAGATATCAAGAACAGGAAAGTAAATAAACTATCTTGTACATATCCATGAGCCAGAATAAACGAGTCAAGAAATAATCTGCGGAAGCAATAAATACAAGTAACAATAACATCTGAAAAGTAAGGAAATAACTAACTGGATACTAACAGGATCCTCACTGCTCGGCCTGACGGCGGAAATACTCTTGATCAGCCTGCGATAAAGATAGAGAATCTTGGCCATGCAAAACCCAGACGTCAGTGCGTCATAATATCAAGCGATAATAAAAATCAAGGAGTAGCAAGGCATGCAGGTACGAGTATGAACGGCCAATAAGGTATAACAGTAACATAAATAAGGACAGTGCAGGGTAAGGTACAGGTGATGTGTAGTGAGAAATCTAAACTGGTCTATTGGGTTAACTACTTTTAAGTCTTTGAAATCAATTTGATGAATCATCGATGTAACTCAATAGTATCCCGTGCATGCCCGGGACCACGGTCAAGATTCTCGGGCTGAATCCGAGACGTGCCGCTAGGCAGTAAAAGTTAGTATATAACGATGAATGATGTCAGCAACATCATCCCGGGGCTGGCATAGCCCATAAGACTGATCAGTAAAGGCATCGAACTGTCGAGTTACAAGTCAGGTTTCATCATTGATTTCCCCATACCCCCAAGTTATGTGTTCAAGTCAGGTATTGGAAAATCTGGAGATAATGCCAACACAGGATCAAGCAAGTACAAGTTTGTCTGAATAGACAGCAGGAAATGTCCGCAGGGACAACAGGTCAAGATTGTTGGCATTAGTAACAAGATCAGGTAACAGGTCAAGCTGTGGTACATCAGGTCCTATCAGGTAGTGTACATGTATCAAGTCATGTCAAGTAGTGGTGTATCAGGTATCAAGTCAAGCAGTAGTATATCAGGTCATGACAAGTAGTGCACATGTGTCTAGCGGATGCTCATATTAAAACAGTAGCAAGTACGGATGCACGGTAAAGCATGGATGGACAAATATTTTGTCAGGGGTTATATCATAACTATGTAGGATGCACAATTATTAAGCATGATGCACTAATACAACAGAAACATGAAATAATATGGTCTCGGTATGCAACTAGATATGTAATAAACCGTACAGATACAGACGGATACTATAAAACTATAAATCGGTAAAATTTGCTGAATATTAAAACACAAGCACTATTATTTATTAAATAGATATTGATATAATAATATTAACATGGATAACATATTCAAACCGATTAATAACCATCAAAGTGTTATTGATTAACCATGCATAAAAAAGTTTCGTTCAGAAATTCAGCGTCACCCTGATTTGTAAAATAGCTTAAAAATAACAAACTTTCTCGAAAAGGGATGTGTATTATACCAAAACAAAGATAATTCAATAAGGTTTTCATTTTTATAAGTATAAGCATCTCAGGTTGTCCCTACAAAAATATATGAACATTCGAAATTAAAAGTTTGCTGTTGGAATTTTCCTGGTCAGCAGTTTAGAGACATTTTCATTTGCATTTTACGTTACTTAAACAATTTATTTTGCAAGTAAATATTTCATAGAGTTATAGTATTCTGAGTTAGTTTTGTAACAAACTAAAGAACGTATACTAATGATTTTTCTATGGTTTATAATGAATTTTATAAGGTAAGGAGTACAGAAAATTTCAGCTTTGCCGTATCCGCTTTTCAACGACGTTTCATTTGTAAACTATAATATTTTCAAATGTATAATATTATAAAATGCAGATTATAAACTAATTAAGGATAATAATAATAAATATTATGATGATATATATTTTAAATGATATGGACGCAAACGGGCATCACATAATCGTAAAACAAGTGCAGAACATATAACTAAGCAATATGAAATGTAACTATTCAATTTGATGCAGTATAAAATAGTATAGTATGTAACAAGATAAGTTTTCATGACCTAGATCTGAAATGATATGAATGAATGCAAACTGAATATCGAAAAGTTATAAAACTAAACATGAGGTGCATGATTTTAAATACAGGTATTCCATTTGTTAAAATAGATGCGTCTAAAGTAATGTAGCATGTAACTAAGATTGGTTTGCAAGCCCTAGATCTGAAATGCACTATACAAATGTAAACGGAACGTCGAAAGGCTGTAATATGAAACATGCGATGCTTGATTTAAAATACAGGTGTGATATTTATTTAAATAGGTATATAATGAGTTATATAGCATGTATCAAGATTAACTTGCCTAGACGAAACAAGAACGAATGTGTACGGAACGTCCTTCGTCGGCGAGATGTCGCGACGCGCACACGGTACACGGAACGGTTCCAAACAACGTACGAGGGTGATCACGCAAGTCAAGTACGTTCACTGGATCACTCGGATCGTCAGCGATGAGCACGGCTCCGGCGGTGATCACCGGAATCAAGAAACAAGATCAAGAAAAAGAAAGAAGGAAGAAGAAGAAGAAGAAGCTGTGTATTAAATAAGGAAAGAAAAAATTAAATAAATAAAATATATATAAATATATATATGCAGATGAGAGAGAGAGAAAGGGGTTGTTAGTTTGTTAGGAAATTAGTTTAGATTTAAATTTAAAAAATCTTTTATTACTTAACTAAATTTTAATTTGTATCAATTTATAAAATTAATATTATATAAATAAAATTTGATATTTTGGTAAATACAAACATAGTCCAAAACATGCCCGGGTCGGGTCTAAAATTCAGTTTTAAAATACGAAAAATATACATGTCGACCAAACTAAAAATATGAATGTTCGGATAACGAAAAATGCTTATCCCCAAGAACGGATGGACGCACGTGCGCGTAGCCAGCCCAACAAGTCCGTTTCACTGAACGGGACGAGAACAAGATAAGCGGATGCTACCACCGGGCTAGGGGTATCTTGCAGGCCATGCAATGTATTTTTAAAATATTTTATGTGACTTAAAATGTTATATTGTAAAAATGCAAATGCTAGATAAAATGCCAGTATTCAAGATGTATAAATTAAAATGAAAGTGCATGAGTCCATATAACAGGTCAGGATAAATCATTAACATGAATCAAGACTGGTTTCAAGCATGCGGGTCGGATGCAAATACAAATGTCAAATACACTATTCGCACCCAAAATGTAGGGTTCCTAGGCACTCTTGTGAAGGTTCTAAAGGCATCATACATGCCCGGATAAAATTTTAGACGTGCCGAACAACCCAAAGCCGGGATCTTTGCTAGATTATTAGGGTTAAACATGCAATAAGATAACTTTTATCTAAGTGTGAGGGATTACAACCTTTGTAGTCCGCTCCTTCACTTCACAAGCTCCGAGTAGAAGTCCCTTTGCCGCGATCCACGATCTCCCGGACTCATGAGAGGCTCCACGACTCGAACGATCCATGCTAGCTCGTCGTAATCCAAATCTCCGATGATCTACCTTGAGGTTGCTTCGACTCAAGCTTTCTCACTCAAAAGAGAAGAACACCCTAATCACATGGGCTAGATGAGATGAGGATGAGAGAGTAGTGATTTTGCTTTCTTTTAATATCATTTTCTCATTTTATTCATCACTTAAGAAAATCTCAAGAGAGCTTCTTCAAGAGAGAGAAGAAGAAGAAGATAATGGAAAAAAGAATAATGATTTTCATTTTCTTTTGTGATGAATAGAAATATAAATCATATGATTGATATCTAACCATGGTCAAGGATGAATGGATGAGAATGAGTAGAGAAACAACTAGGGTTAGGGTTTGGTTAGGTTAAGAATGTGTCATCACAAATATCTTAACCAAGACAAAAGAAAAAATGCTTCTAGAAGCAACTTGAAGCATCTAACCCTAATCAAACCCTAACCTCAATTAATCATCCTTAAACATGTTTAACAATTAATCATATCATGTCACAATAATATATATCACATATATATTATATATTTGCAACAAAAGAAAATAATACAATTAACATATATCGCATATATATCAATGTATCATCCACTGAGAAAATGAAATAATAAAGTACGCTAATATTAGTTAATATAATAATATATCATATATATTATTATATATTAAATCATCGAATCAACACTTGATCCGACGATCCGGCTATATCGAATATAACTGACTAATATATCATGTACCGATTCATTGAATCAACACTTGATCCGATGACCCGGTTCATATCCATATATCGCGAGAATATAATACGGTATCCCATATCGCATTATTCACGCTCCTGCGCATATCACATATGCGCCACTACTCCGTTTCGCCTGAGCCAAGAAACCTCTGTGTAGGACTCTAAAGAATCGTCAATACGCCGGTAGCAGGTGATGATCATATCAAACACCCACAAGCTGCAAGCGGTCAGCTAAACGTAACAGCCACCCAGGTATTGAGCGATCAGAAGATCAACAAGCTAGCCTGTGCGTTCTCCTGTGAATCCGATCAGTAACACTCCCGTACAGTCCGGTCTGTTCGTCTGATATGTCGCATATCAAGTCTAGGGGTGGTAAACGTCAGACCCCAGTAACCGATAAGTCGTGTCGATGTATGGCTCATAACGGGTCGAGAAACTACTAGTAACACTTACCGGTAAATCTCCATATCAGCCCTGGCCAGGGACTTCCAGTTATAGCCAATCGAACACAGCACAACATCAACTCCCTATACCGGGAGAGACGAATCCCCTCCTATCGCTCATTGCCTCCATGTGATTCGGGACTGTACCCAAAAGCCACCGTTTTGCACGCCCTCTTGGACGTGGTAAGATGGAAATCAAAGCACAGTGGGTATCACACAAGACTCTATGACGATCTCGGGTCTACAGACTACCCTGTACCAGTGTCACCGGAGAACTGCCATCTGACGTGTGGTATAACACCATCTGGGAGTTCTCGGCGAGTCCGTCCAGTGTACCCAGTCTCCACTGAGCACCCGTATACCATCCTTGATGTCTAACACCGATGGATATGGGATCATCCATCGCCCATCATATGGGTCAAGATGCGTATACGCTAGTCTACTCTGGTGTATCGATGCCCTGTCTCGATATACCCTCGACTAGGAACAGTTATAGGATGTACTCATCGACTACCGCGGCCCCACTAGTATGATCTCATCATAGTCCCAGTAGTCAAGTACAAACCCTAAGGGCTTTATCAACATAGGAGAGTAAAACAGTAAACCAATACAAGTCAACATGTTAAGATAAAGTGAAACCAAATAACATACTATCATGACGAGCAAGAAAGTCATCTCTATATATAACCAAGCATCCATTATAATATACATCATATGTACAACAATGGCCTCTAGGGCATATACATAACTAACAATCTCCCACTTGCACTAAGGCCAGCTGCTGTAGTATCTCATACCTAGCATCCCGAATAATCTCTCAAACTGTATCTGGGGAATAGCCTTCGTGAATGGATCCGCAGTGTTGTCCTTCGTATCTACTCTCCTGACCTCGATCTCCCGGCGATCAACTATCTCCCTGATCAGGTGATACCGCCTCAGAATATGTCTGGACTTCTGATGGGAACTGGGTTCCTTGGCTAAAGCCACAGCTCCATTGTTATCGCAATACAGAGGTATTGGATGCTCAATGGATGGAACCATACCAAGTTCACTAATGAACTTTTTTATCCAGACAGCCTCTTTGGCAGCATCGTTGGCAGCGATGTATTCAGCCTCCATCGTTGAGTCTGCAACGGTATCTTGTTTGGAACTCTTCCAACATACCGCCCCTCCATTGAGGGTAAAGACAAAACCCGAATGCGACTTAGAGTCGTCCTTATCACTTTGGAAGCTGGAATCGGTAAAGGACTCCACCTGGAGTTCTCCGTTACCATACACCAAGAACATCTCCTTAGTCCTTCGCAAGTACTTGAGAATGTTCTTCACAGCTGTCCAATGACTCTCTCCAGGATCTGCTTGATACCGACTCACTACACTTAGTGAGTATGCTACATCGGGTCTGGTACATAGCATCGCATACATGATAGAGCCTACTGCCGAAGCATAGGGTATCCCTTGCATGCGAGCTCTCTCCAAATCAGTCTTGGGAGACATCTCTTTGGAGAGAGTGAGTCCAGAGATCGTGGGCTGATTCCCACGTTTGGATTCTTCCATACTAAACCTCTTTAGTATGGTGTCAATGTACCTGGATTGGGACAATCCCAGTATCCGTTTAGATCTATCTCTATAGATCATGATTCCCAATATGCAGGAGGCATCACCTAGATCTTTCATTGAGAATCTCTGTGATAAGAAGAGCTTGACATAAGCCGGGCAACCCCATATCTTAACAAAATTAAGATATGGTCTCTTCCCTTCCCATATCTCATATGGGGTGGTAGGCACTGATTTGGTAGGAACTTTATTCAGTATGTATGCCGCTGTCTCAAGCGCATACCCCCAGAAGGAAATAGGTAACTCAGCCTCGCTCATCATAGATCGTACCATATCTAATAGGGTCCGATTCCTTCGTTCCGATACACCATTGTGCTGTGGTGTATAAGGAGGAGTAAGCTGAGAGAGAATCCCATTCTCTTTTAGATAATCTAGGAACTCACCGCTCAAGTATTCACCTCCTCGATCAGATCGAAGAATCTTAATACTTTTGCCCGTTTGGTTCTCTACTTCGTGCTTATATTCTCTGAATTTCTCAAAAGCTTCAGACTTGTGTTTCATCAGGAACACATGTCCGAATCTAGAGAGATCGTCAGTGAATGTAATGAAGTAGGAAGAACCGTTCCTGGCATGCGTAGACATGGGACCGCATACATCACTATGTACCAGTCCTAAGAGTTCGGTAACTCTTTCTCCGTGTCCACTAAACGGAGCTTTGGTCATTTTTCCTTTGAGACATGAATGGCAAGTATCATAAGATGATAATTCGAACGGATTCAAATAACCATCTCTATGTAACTTAGCCAGTCGTGTCGCATTGATATGACCAAGTCTACAATGCCACAAGTAGGATTCGTTCATATCCGAACTTTTCCTCTTGTGTGTGTTTTGTATATTCAGGACTGTATTCTGATTTAGAATGAATATGCCATTATGTAACGAGCCTGATGCAATCAACTTTTGATCTAGGAATATGTTCATAACATTATCCTGTACTACAAAATTATATCCCTCTTTACTCAATAAAGAAACTGATATAATGTTGCACATCATGTTCGGTATATAATAGCACTCATTTAGAATCAGTGTATTACGACTTGGTAATACAATGTGATATTCGCCAACTGCTTTGGCTACAATACTTGCACCGTTCCCTACTTGAACGGAATGATCACCTTTTCCCAATTCTCTACCTTTACGTAGCCCATGTAACTGTTTACATATGTGGGATCCTGATCCGGTATCTAATACCCAGGACGTAGGGTGAACTGAGAAACAGTTCTCAATAACTAACACACCCGAAGAAGATGCATCAACATGCATGTTCTTTCGGGCGGCGTGAGAATCCAGATATTCTCCTGTTTCCTGTTCAGTCTTATAACTCTTATAAGAAAGAACGGGTCTAACGTTCCCTTGCCCAGTACAATAATTAGGTTTAGTCAATACATCCATATTATTATCTTGATTATGGCCTGAAATGGTCGCTACCTGGAGAGAGAGAGAAGAAAACACTTTAGCGTATGCTCTTGCAAGATTAGATTGGTTATTATCTTATCTAATCAGGATGTCTCCCACTGTTTTTATCAAATCTGCCTTCAAAGCCTAAAAGGTAAGATTAGCCGGGATTAATTACACCCTACAATTTCGTCAATCTTTCAGCCAGATCAGTGTCGGTACTTTGAGGGAGGTTCCCCGTGCTCTCGCACGGACCTAATTAATGTAAACCTCGTTTTCCCAGAGGCGTAACCTCGTTAACACTTTTCTAGACACCTACTTGAATGACTAATTGTCCTGTGTAAAACTCTCCCAGGAGTAACACTTATTCGCAGTGGGTATCGGGATCCAACTATCTCATAGGAGGTATGCAATCTCATTGCAAATTTCAACACTTGAAATTCCCGATAATATTTTTGCCCCTAGTGTCCTATGACCTTGACGGAGGTCAACAAACCATAGGCTACTAGTCAAGTTCAACCTGTCATTTCTTGATTGAATTAAACCCACCCGCACGACCCTTGACGGAGGTCAACAAGGCCGTACGACTACCCTAATCCAATCTGCATCATATGCATAAACATGTAAATACTAATCAGCTACCGCACACTACGCCTTGACGGAGGTCAACAAACGTAGCGCGAATACTAACTAGTCTTTATCTGAAATGACGGAGGGCTACGCAGGTTTTTTCAGAAAAACCCTGAGCGTAATGAACTTGATATCGTCGTAGAATCGAATGAAGTTTTGAAAAAAGGAGTGTTTTTGAGGCTTTTCTTAGTTTCGCTAAAGGGGTCACTCCCGGTGAAGGGATCGTCGGCCCTTTCCTCATCGAATAAGGTGCAGGATATATCATATATACCGCTGTGCAAAGCAAAACACTAAAAGAAATCAAAAGACAAACCGCGTTTTGTAGCATCTGCCAGTTTTGCTAAAGGAGTCACTCCCGGTGAAGGGATCTCGGTCCTTTCCTCATCGAATAAGGTGCAGGATATATCGTATATATCACTGTGCAAAGCAAAACTGTAGCTACCCTTTTTTTTATAAAGTTTTTGATTCTACAACATCTTTAGGTTTCTTTTCTTTTATTAATCTCATTAATAAAAATCCCATCAGCTTATGCTTCCTAAGCATCACAGAAGAAACGAAAGCAGTAATATTTATATATCAGCATATATATATAGTATAAGCATTCGTCTCAGGCAGTAATATGATCTCATCACAGAACATTGCAGCAGAAGAACATATATGAAATATTGGATATACTAGGACGTCCGTGTTTTCAATACGAGCCTGTATAAAACACGGATTCCACGGTCGCGACGAATAGCCAAACCCACATCCCAAGACCCCTACGAGAGCGGCAAGTAACACTGCCAATTCTAGGGTTAGGAGACCCGGTCTCGACTCCTCGAGATGGCCTCCCACTATACCCTAGAACCCGGTTACTTGTGCTCCCCTCCTTGGGTCTACCTAATGCGGAAAAGTAAATAATATACACTGGTGACATCAACCGCAACCAGGAAGTGCCCCAAATAAAAGAATATTACATTACAAATGAATTTTACATGAATGAAAATAAAAACCCTCATCTCACATAAAACCCCCGGCTATTCAGAACGCGACGATCCAATATAACATATCACAGCAACACATAATATCTCATATCATCAACGTAAGTAAATATGCACATCCCAATTGTCGTTGAATCATATAGCAATGAAACCGGCGATATCACATATTACACTTACGGTCACAGAAAAGAAAGTGTAAAACTACAATATTTGGAATCCACAATCACTTTAGACATCGTAAATCCGAAATATCACATACTCCGCATTTCATGCCTAACTCTATGAATTCCACATATTGTATCACATTCCAGATAAATCGACAGCATTAAACTTTTCGAACAGATAATCAAACACCCAAAATTTCCCAAACTGCTCAACACTTGAGCGGGGTTCAAATAGTCCCAGAATATGTCACAGTACCGGTGATCCAGCCGTAGAAGGGTCAAGCCAACGCCTCACATGTGGCACGCCGTACTGCCCCAAACCCGAAGGTTCAAAAGGCAGTTCAAGACGGTCACATAATCGAGTTAAGGTTTGTGTCTTCTAGAGGGTCCACCGCTTAACTTGTACAATTTTCCAAAAGATTTAAACCCAAATAAATTTCAACACTTGAAAATTTGCCGTACCGGGAAACAGTAAGTTAATGATATCCGTTCAAATAGTTTAACAGTTTCTAAATATCCGGAAAGAAATACGAATTTAAAATTTCCGATCGAGTCTACTATTACAAAACAAACCCCAGAATTTTAAACACCTGGAACAGATTAAAAATATCCAGAATGGTCAGCAAGCACCTACGGTTAAAACCATGAAGCCACGTGTCCCAATTCCACAGTGCCGCCGCGGAAGCGCCGCGCAAGCCATGCTTGCGCCGCTCTTCCGCCGCAGTATAGTGGAATTAGGGGGTCGGCTTTGATGGTAATTCTTATAATTGCCTGCTGATTTTTTTACATATTTTTAATTCAGAAAAATCCCAAATTTTAAAAAATTTCCAGAGAGGGGGTTTTTTCCGTCGTTTCGCGTTCGATCGGAGTTTTAACTTCGTAAACACATCGCCTAATGCTCTAGCTAGGCTCTGATACCACTGTAGGGTTCCTAGGCACTCTTGTGAAGGTTCTAAAGGCATCATACATGCCCGGATAAAATTTTAGACGTGCCGAACAACCCAAAGCCGGGATCTTTGCTAGATTATTAGGGTTAAACATGCAATAAGATAACTTTTATCTAAGTGTGAGGGATTACAACCTTTGTAGTCCGCTCCTTCACTTCACAAGCTCCGAGTAGAAGTCCCTTTGCCGCGATCCACGATCTCCCGGACTCATGAGAGGCTCCACGACTCGAACGATCCATGCTAGCTCGTCGTAATCCAAATCTCCGATGATCTACCTTGAGGTTGCTTCGACTCAAGCTTTCTCACTCAAAAGAGAAGAACACCCTAATCACATGGGCTAGATGAGATGAGGATGAGAGAGTAGTGATTTTGCTTTCTTTTAATATCATTTTCTCATTTTATTCATCACTTAAGAAAATCTCAAGAGAGCTTCTTCAAGAGAGAGAAGAAGAAGAAGATAATGGAAAAAAGAATAATGATTATCATTTTCTTTTGTGATGAATAGAAATATAAATCATATGATTGATATCTAACCATGGTCAAGGATGAATGGATGAGAATGAGTAGAGAAACAACTAGGGTTAGGGTTTGGTTAGGTTAAGAATGTGTCATCACAAATATCTTAACCAAGACAAAAGAAAAAATGCTTCTAGAAGCAACTTGAAGCATCTAACCCTAATCAAACCCTAACCTCAATTAATCATCCTTAAACATGTTTAACAATTAATCATATCATGTCACAATAATATATATCACATATATATTATATATTTGCAACAAAAGAAAATAATACAATTAACATATATCGCATATATATCAATGTATCATCCACTGAGAAAATGAAATAATAAAGTAAGCTAATATTAGTTAATATAATAATATATCATATATATTATTATATATTAAATCATCGAATCAACACTTGATCCGACGATCCGGCTATATCGAATATAACTGACTAATATATCATGTACCGATTCATCGAATCAACACTTGATCCGATGACCCGGTTCATATCCATATATCGCGAGAATATAATACGGTATCCCATATCGCATTATTCACGCTCCTGCGCATATCACATATGCGCCACTACTCCGTTTCGCCTGAGCCAAGAAACCTCTGTGTAGGACTCTAAAGAATCGTCAATACGCCGGTAGCAGGTGATGATCATATCAAACACCCACAAGCTGCAAGCGGTCAGCTAAACGTAACAGCCACCCAGGTATTGAGCGATCAGAAGATCAACAAGCTAGCCTGTGCGTTCTCCTGTGAATCCGATCAGTAACACTCCCGTACAGTCCGGTCTGTTCGTCTGATATGTCGCATATCAAGTTTAGGGGTGGTAAACGTCAGACCCCAGTAACCGATAAGTCGTGTCGATATATGGCTCATAACGGGTCGAGAAACTACTAGTAACACTTACCGGTAAATCTCCATATCAGCCCTGGCCAGGGACTTCCAGTTATAGCCAATCGAACACAGCACAACATCAACTCCCTATACCGGGAGAGACGAATCCCCTCCTATCGCTCATTGCCTCCATGTGATTCGGGACTGTACCCAAAAGCCACCGTTTTGCACGCCCTCTTGGACGTGGTAAGGTGGAAATCAAAGCACAGTGGGTATCACACAAGACTCTATGACGATCTCGGGTCTACAGACTACCCTGTACCAGTGTCACCGGAGAACTGCCATCTGACGTGTGGTATAACACCATCTGGGAGTTCTCGGCGAGTCCGTCCAGTGTACCCAGTCTCCACTGAGCACCCGTATACCATCCTTGATGTCTAACACCGATGGATATGGGATCCTCCATCGCCCATCATATGGGTCAAGATGCGTATACGCTAGTCTACTCTGGTGTATCGATGCCCTGTCTCGATATACCCTCGACTAGGAACAGTTATAGGATGTACTCATCGACTACCGCGGCCCCACTAGTATGATCTCATCATAGTCCCAGTAGTCGAGTATAAACCCTAAGGGCTTTATCAACATGGGAGAGTAAAACAGTAAACCAATACAAGTCAACATGTTAAGATAAAGTGAAACCAAATAGCATACTATCATGACGAGCAAGAAAGTCATCTCTATATATAACCAAGCATCTATTATAATATACATCATATGTACAACAATGGCCTCTAGGGCATATACATAACTAACACAAAACACAATAAATCAGGAAAATACCATAAATAAAGAAATACATGAAATAGAACTGGTATAAATGAACTAGGGTATTACATTATACCCAACTACAAAAAGAATTTCGTCCTCGAAATTCTCAAGACAAGAAAAGGTAAACAACACGAATTTACAGGAATAGGTGTCGAAAGTTCTGTCGAATTTCTTCTTCTCTTTCCCAAGTCGATTCTCCATGCGAGCGATTTCCCCATGAAACAAGTACGAGAGAGATAACCTTGTTATTAAGGACCTTTTCTCTTCGATCAACAATCGACATCGGTCGTTCCTCAAAGGTCAAATCCTCTCTTACAGTCAGCTCCGAATGATCTAGCACGTGTGCTTCATCTTGAACATACTTACGGAGTTGAGATACATAAAACACATCATGAACATTTGCCAAAAATTATGATAACGCCAATCGATAAGCCACTTCTCCAACACGCTCCAAAATCTCGAAAGGCCCCACGAATCGAGGACTAAGCTTGCCTCGACTCCCAAAACGAATCACTCCTCTAGTAGGTGATATCTTTAAGAATACCATATCACCAACAGCAAACTCTAGAGGTCTTCTTGATGTATCGACCCAACACTTCTGTTGATCTTGTGTTGCCTTCATATAATTCCAGATAACATTAACTTTCTCCACGGTTTGCACGATCAAATCCAGTCCCAACAATCTTCGTTCTCCAACATCGCCCCAACAAACATGTGAGCGACACTTGCGACCATACAATACTTCGAAAGGAGCCATCTGAATAGTCGCCTGAAAGCTGTTGATGTACGAAAACTCCACCAAGTGTAGATGATCCTCCCACGAACCCTTGAAGTCCAACATGCAAGCTCTCAACATATCTTCAAGAGTTTGGATTGTTCTCTCTGACTGGCCATCTGTCTGAGGATGATAAGCTGTGCTAAACTTAAATCGCGTCCCCAAACTTTCCTCTAAACTCCTCCAGAAGTGCGATAAGAATCGGGTGTCACGGTCGGACACGATGCTCACAGGTACTCCATGCAATCTCATAAGCTCCTGCATATACCGTTCTGCTAACGCTTCCGTTGACTGACCAACTCGAAACGGTATGAAGTGAGCTATCTTGGTTAATCGATCAACAATCACCCAAACTGTATTGTTGCCCTTTGGACTCCGCGGTAAAGCTGTCACGAAATCCATGGTTATATGTTCCCACTTCCATTGAGGAATCGGAAGTGGTTGCAATAAACTAGCAACCCTTTGATATTCAGCCTTAACTTGCTGACACACCAAACACTTTGCTACAAAGCGAGCAATCTCCCTTTTCATGCCTTCCCACCAGAAATGCTGTCGTAGATCACGGTACATCTTCGTGCCTCCTAGATATACGGAATACGTGGAACTGTGTGCCTCCTTCATAACTTCTTCGCGAATATCTCCTTTTAGCACACACAAACGGCTACCATATCGCAACGAACCATCTTCATGAATTAACAAGTCCGTTCGAAGTCCAGCTTCAACCTGTTCTCGAAACCTTTGCAATCTTGGGTCCTTCGACTGCGCTGCTTTAATACTCTCGATCAATGACGACTGTACTTGCAGCTGCATCAACTATCCTGAAGAATGTGGTAGCACGATCTCCAACTCGGATCTCCGAAAGTCTTCTATAAGCTCCTTCTGTGCAGTCAACATTCGAATTGCTGGCAACTGACTAAGCGCATCCGGCACTACATTAACTTTCCCCGGATGGTACTTGAAATCAAGATCATAGTCGGCCATCAGCTCCAACCATCTACGCTGCATCATGTTAAGCTCCTTTTGTGTGAACACATACTTTAGGCTTTTGTGATCGGTGAATACTTTGACCCTTTCGGCCAGTAAGTACTGTCTCCAAATCTTCAAAGCGAAAATCACTGCTGCAAGCTCTAAGTCATGAGTTGGATAATTCTTCTCATGGGTCTTCAACTGTCTCGATGCGTATGCTATAACCTTCCCATGTTGCATCAAAACACATCCCAAACCTTTCCCAGATGCATCGCTGTGAATCACCAATCCTCTGGAACTGTCTGGTACCGTCAAAATAGGAGCGGTTATCAACATTTGCTTCAATGCCTCAAAAGCTGATGCACACTTATCTGTACATACAAACGGTACTTCCTTGCGCATAAGCTTGGTCAGAGGCTCAGCTAAACGAGCAAAATTCTCCACGAACCTTCTGTAATAGCCGGCAAGTCCAAGAAAACTTCTGATCTCTGCTACGTTCTTCGGAATCTGTTAGTGTATATACCCTAGAGGCCATTACTGTATCATACTAGTTTGTATATTACTTAATGGAAGCTTGGGATATTCACCTTGTATAAACAATCTTGCTCATTATAGTAGTATGCTACTTGGTTTGTTTCTACTTCAATGTGTACATGTGTTTATTTTGCGATATCACCTATACGCATTAGTGGAGCCCATAGGATCTTTGCTTGATTACCAGCGTTGTGATGGCAGTCACACTAGTGGGGGCTGGGTAATCTATAAGCACATCCTTATACAGGTCCATAGTCGCAGGACTATCGAGACAGGGCATCGATACTCCGGAGTAGACTAGCGTATGCGCTTCTCATCCCAGTATGGGAGATGGTCTGTCCCACAGCCATCAGTACGTCGTACTGGAGATAGTATACGGGTGCTCGTTAGGTTACGAGTACACTGGATAGGACTCGTCGGGAACTGACAGGTTGGTATTATACCTATCGTCAGTTATCAGTTCCCAGGTGACATGAGTACAGCTTAGTCCACTGACTTGACACTGGCACTTCGCCTCGAGTGTGTTCCCACTGCACTTTGATCACTACCCTATCACGGCTCAAAGGAGTCGTGCAAACAGGTAGTGGTTGGGTGCAGTCCCGAAGCACTTGGAGGCAGTGACGGTTAGACAGGATTCGTCTCTCCCGGTATTGGGGGTTGACATCGCGCTGTGTCTAGGAGAGCCATTACACAAGTAGTCCCTGGCCAGGGCAAGCGAGATATACTGGTAGGCTTCCAGTGTTATCTCAGGGTGTTTTGGGCTTCACTCCGACACGACTTGTACCGCTATTGGGGGACTGACGTTTTACCGCCCCCTAGGCCCGACATGCGATGTATCAGACGAACAGACCGGACTGTACGGAGAATGTCACATTCAGACTCGGTAGGAGTTCAGATGGGGTTCACCTCGTCAGCCTTCTTGTCGGCATCTACCTGGGGACCGTTACGCACAGCTGGTGCCGCTTGCGGTCTGTGGTTAAACCCACTGCCAGCGTAGTGTCGAGTCTTTAGAGTCCCACACGGAGGGTATTCGCCTTTGGGCAAAACAGAGTAGAGGTCGCATGGTTTTGCGGCAGGGTTCGTTCTCATCCGCGCACTTGTGCACTTTTGGAGTCCGGACGGATTATACTGGCAGGCTCTGGTTTGAGCCAGATACTGGTATATCTTTTGGGGTTGCTTTTATATCTCGGTATTCTTGTTCCTCGGAACGAGAATGCAGGTGTGTATGCACAGTTGCTTGAGGCGGAGGATGAGGTATTTCATTAGGGTTTCGGAACGGGTGCGTATGCACAGTTGACAGTCATCATTTTCCAAACCCTAATGGATTTATGGATTATCAATTAATAATAGTAATTAAATGAGAATTATGTTATGGTTGATTTTGTTGACTTGTTGACCATGGTTGACTTGTTGACCATGGTTGAATGTTGACCACCATCATGCTTTGAAAGGATTCTCCTTGATTCATGCTTACATTTCATTTATTGAAGTATGATAGTGGTCATTCCAAAACTACCATCAACTATTCTCATTTTGAATTATTATTATTTATATAATTCTTTTTCTTTTTGATATGGTTGCAAAAAGAAAAAGATAGCTCATTCTTTCATAACCATTCTCTCTCCTCACTTCATCTTCTTCTTCCTCAAGCTTAAGGTGAATCCTTCTCATGTGTTGAGAATCCCTCACCTTAAAAGAAAAACAACCCCTAGACACTCTCTACTCACTCTAGGATCAAGGGTTTAGCAAGCCGAAGATTCTAGTTCACTCAAAGTTCGAGGAAGAGCCCGAAGGTTGAACCCTCAGGTGGATCCATCTTCGACGGAAGAAGGCGACGAGGAAAGAACCATCAACCTCCACAAAGTTTGAAGAAGAAGGAGTTCAAGTTTAGGTATAACTCTTCATCCGAGTAGCTAACGCTCCTTTGTATGCTTGCTAGTTTAGTTTAGACACGATCCCGACCTTGTTTAGTCCATGTTGCCCCTTGCGATAAAAATTTGTTTTTTATACCGTTTCCGCCTCCCCGTAAGCACCGGGGGTCGCAGCGTGGACTTACAGTGGTATCAAAGCCTAACTAAACTTAAACTAGCTTGGTAGCAAAGTGTATGGAAGTTCGAAACCGAAAAATCGCAAAACCGGAAAAACTAAAACCCTAAGTTTCTGTTGAATTTTTTTTTGCTCTAAATGAAAAACTTTATACTCCTAAAATCGGCTCAGGGTTTTCTAAGAACACCCACCAAAAACGATCCCATGATTCCTTCAAAGCGCCGCCCATCCGCGGCCTCACCTGTTCATCTAGCCGCGGATCCGCCGCCGTTTGGGCACTTCATGAGATCGTGTTTTGTGCAGTGTTCTTCTGGTAGGGTTTTAGGATTTTTCAAATATGTTATATGTGCCCAGATTTTCCAGAACAGAAATTTACTTTTGGGGTCCTATAAATCCGTATTTTTTTTCCGAACTTCGCTACACTTTGGCTATGTTGGTTATATCTGTGATGTTTGCATGTATTGAACGTCGGCTAATCGCTATAAGTCGATTGGTTGGGGTTATACATGATCTGTGTTTGATATTGGATTGTGTATATGAATCTGTTGGACTGTCGCGGGTGAATAGCCGGGGTGGATGTGAGATGAGCTTTTGTTTTTCTTTCATTCAGTGTAAATGTAAATTGATGTAATATTATTATTTGTATGGCCGCACAACCGGGTCGGGGTTGTAGCCGTCATTGTATAATTCTTTTTACTGTTTTTGCTCCTAGGATAGACCCATAGAGGGGTGCACAAACTGCCAAGTACTTGGCGGGTAGTTTGCCGCACCCGTAGGGGTCTTGGGTGGGGTATTTGGCTATTCACCGCGACCGTGTAATCCGCTTTTCGTTGCAGGCTCGAAAGGATTGCGGATTGCTAGTATATCCAATGTATTCATCTGTGATCTGTAATGTCTATCATTGCTTTATATTTAGGCGTTGCTTATGTTTTACAGCCGCGCTAGCCCAGCCCCCGCTCTGTCGTTAGTTAAGTAACCTAACGAGTGATGACGGGACCCCGTGGCGAATGCGAATGGCATAAGCGTACGTCATATTTTGGTTGTTTTCTGCAATGGTAGGATTAAATGATGGGACGCATTAAAAGAACTAATGCAAGAATATCACGCATTAAAAGAACTAATGCAAGATAATAAACCAAGTTAAAGTCGTTGGAACACTTTCGAAAAACCACTCGGTTCTTTTCAAAACTAACTTTTAAATGCGGAGCTTGAGCCACTCCTTCTAAAAGCTATCTCGTTCCATCGATTATATCAAGTTCACTACGTTCACGGTTTTACCAAAACCATTCGTAGCCCTCCGTCGTTTCACATAAATAGTCAATAGTATTCAAGCTGTGTTTGTTGGCCAAAGTCAAGGCATAGTGATTGGTAGCTATTGGATATTCATGTGCAGCATAGATAGATGCGTTGATTTGGAACAGTCGTACTGCCTTGTTGGCCAAAGTCAAGGGTATGTACGGGTGGATTCAAATTAACCTGGAGAACTACGGGAAGAACTTGACATGTGACTTATGATTTGTTGGCCAAAGTCAAGGTCATAAGAGCATGGGGCAAAAATCCACATCGGGAGTTTCATAAGTACTGAAACTTGCTAGATTTGCATACCATTTGGAGTGTGATGATTATGGTAGGATTCCTTCATTTTCGTCACGCGATGATATTTGGATCCCGATCCTACTGTGAGTATATGCTACTCCTCGGGAAATTTCTCACTAAACGATCAATGCTATAAACCTAGTAGGTGCCTAGAAAGGTGTTAGCGGGGCTACGCCCCCAGGGAAAAGAGGTTCTTAAATTAAGGAACTTCGCGAAAGCGTTGGAAAACCTCCCTCGAAGTACCGACACTGGCCTGGCTGAACGGTTAAGCAAGTATTGTGCGGTGGGATTGATCCCGGCTAATTCTTCCTTTGTGGTTTGAGGAGGGATTCGAGAGACAGTGGGAGCCATCCTGTTTAGACAAATTAAAAACGATTCTAAACTTGCAAGAGCATCGTGCTAAGTGTTTCTTCTCTCCCCCTGCAGCGACCAAATCGAAATGACTGGACTTAAGTTACTTCTAGATAAAAACATACAGACAGGGCCAAACTACAAAGATTGGCTCAGGAATGTCAAATTGGCAATCACTTACGACAAGCTGGGGTATCTTCTTACCACCAAAGCTCCCCCCGTCCCAGGTCCCACCTCCAGCGTCGCGGATAAGGAAATCCGTAAGACTTGGGAGATTGATTGCGCGAAGGCCAGGTGCCTCGTGCTTGCCTCTATGGACAACGAACATCAGAGGAGGCATGAGAATATGGACCTCGAGTCCATATTTCTCCATACAAAAGAACTGTATGGAGAGCAGTCTCGTATCGCAAGATACGAAGTGTCGAAGAAGTTGTTTTCGACAAAGTTGGCCGTCGGATCATCGGTAGCGGACCACGTGCTTAAGATGATTGGCTACACTGAGGAGCTCGCGGAACTTGGGACCACGTTGGACAGTGAACTCTATACAGATTTAATTCTCCAGTCCCTTCCATCCACTTACGCCCAGTTCATACTGAATTTCAACTTGCAAGAAAAGGAAGTTGAACTTTCAGAACTCCTCAACCTGCTGAGGAGCCCAGAGGGCACCCTACAGAAGGGTAGGGATACACCCGCTTTGTTTGTAGGAGGATCTTCTTCCTCTAGGTCCAAGGCGAAAGCCAAGGGAAAGAGGAAGAAAGCCCCCGCCAAACCAAGAGGCGGTGTTAGTAAAGTGGGTACGAAGGGAAAGGAAAAGGCAACAAAGATTGCGGGGAAGCTTGTTGGAAAGGAAGAATGCTTCTATTATCATAAGAGTGGACACTGGAAGAAAGATTGCAGGGCTTGGAAAGCCAGGACACAGGAACTGAAGCAGGTTGCGGCTTCAGCTTCAGGTGTGTATGTTATTGAAAACTGTCTTTCTATAAACTCTACTTCCTGGGTATTGGATACCGGATCAGGATCTCATATCTGTAATTCTTTGCAGGCGTTGAGAAACCGTAGGGTTTTGAAGGCAGGTGACATGACCCTCAGAGTTGCGAACGGAGTTAGCATGGATGCTAAAGCCGTGGGGGACTATCACCTGGGAATGTCAGATGGGCATGTTTTGGTTTTGCGTAATTGCTTTTTTGTACCCAACGCAACTTGTAATATCATTTCTGTATCTTTGGTTTCTAAAGAAGGTTATGAATTTGCGTTTGTAAGTAATGTTGTGAACATTCACCTTAATCAAGTTCTGATTGGGTCAGGTACACTGAGCAATGGTATATACGTATTAAACCAACCACAGATTTTCAATGTCCAGAATACACACAAAAGAAAGTCTCCAGATATCAATCAGACCTTCTTATGGCATTGTAGACTGGGTCACATCAATGAGAGAAGGTTGACTAAGTTATATACAGAAGGATATTTGGATCCGTTCGAATATCAATCATATGCCACTTGTCAATCCTGTCTCAAAGGAAAGATGACAAAGACTCCGTTCACTGGATACGGAGTAAGAGCGAGCGAGCTCTTGGGACTCGTACACAGCGACGTGTGCGGTCCAATGTCTACACATGCGCGAAGCGGTTATTCTTACTTCATTACTTTTACGGATGATTTTTCAAGATACGGTTATGTCTTCTTAATGAAACATAAGTCCGAAGCTTTTGAAAAATTCCAGGAATTTAAGAATGAAGTAGAAAAACAAACCGGCAAAAGTATCAAGATTCTAAGATCGGATCGAGGTGGAGAATACTTAAGTGCTGAGTTCCTGAATTATTTAAAAGAGAACGGGATTCTCTCTCAGCTTACTCCTCCATACACTCCGCAACACAACGGTGTATCGGAGAGACGGAACCGAACCCTATTGGATATGGTACGGTCCATGATGAGTAACGCTGAGTTACCGCGATCATTCTGGGGGTATGCGCTAGAATCAGCCGCGTACCTATTGAACCGAGTTCCTACTAAGACTGTGCCTACTACACCATATGAGATGTGGTGTGGGAAGAGGCCCCATCTCAGTCACATTAAGACTTGGGGATGTCCAGCTTTTGTTAAAAAGCAGCATGCGGACAAGCTCGAGGCACGCTCAGTACAGTGTAAATTCGTGGGATATCCAAAGAACTCCAAGGGATATTTCTTCTACTGTGAAGAGGAACAAAAAGTTCTTGTTTCTCGTCATGCCTACTTCTTGGAAACTGAGTTTTTGGAAAACCAGATAAGTGGGAGCACAGTAGAACTGGAAGAAATTCCAGAACCACGAGCTATTACTGAAAGTTTAGTAGAACCAGAGGGTTCAAATGAACAGGACATTCCTACGCCGCTCCGCAGGAGTAGTAGGCAGTCTCATCCGCCCGAGAGATACTACGGTTTTCTCATAGACGGGGATAGAGAGGATTGCATCATAGATTATGATGAGCCTACTAGCTTCCAGCAGGCCGTTCAGAGCGTTGACTCGGTAAAATGGTTGGATGCAATGAGGACCGAAATGGAGTCCATGTACACCAACAAAGTATGGACGTTGGACATTGCTCCAGACGGGGTAAAACCCGTACGATGCAAGTGGATCTTCAAAAGGAAGATTGGTGTAGATGGATAGGTTGAGACCTATAAAGCTAGACTTGTAGCAAAGGGTTTCCGTCAAAGACCTGGCTTGGACTATGACGAAACCTTTTCTCCAGTGGCTATGCTGAAATCCATTCGGATCCTTCTTGCCATTGCTGCCTTCCACGATTATGAGATTTGGCAGATGGACGTAAAAACCGCTTTTCTAAATGGAAATTTAGAGGAGTGTGTCTTTATGGATCAGCCAGAGGGTTTCATTCAGAGTGGGAGCAGCGGAAAGGTGTGCAAGTTGCTTAAGTCCATCTATGGACTAAAGCAGGCATCGCGGAGTTGGAACATCTGTTTTGATGAGACAGTCAAGGAATTTGACTTTATCAAAAATCCAGATGAACCATGCATCTATAGTAGATTTTTAGCGAGAACTGTAGTATTCCTTGTTTTATACGTGGATGACATTCTCTTAATAGGAAATGACATTCCTATGCTACAATCTGTCAAGGGTTTCTTGTCACACAGGTTCTCCATGAAAGACCTGGGTGATGCCTCATACATCCTGGGGATCCGGATCCATCGTGATAGATCCAAGAGGATATTAGGACTTTCACAGTCCAGGTACATCGACACTATACTGAAAAGATTCAGTATGGAAGATTCCAAGCGCGGTAACCTACCGGCTTGTCACGGGATCACCCTCTCTAAGGAGATGTCTCCCAAGACTGATTTGGAGAGGGATCGCATGTCTATTATACCCTACGCTTCTGCGGTAGGCTCTATAATGTATGCGATGTTGTGTACCAGACCGGATGTAGCTTATGCACTGAGTGTGGTAAGCAGGTATCAGTCAAACCCTGGGGAGAAACACTGGATAGCTGTAAAGAACATTCTCAAGTACCTGAGGAGGACTAAGGAGATGTTCTTGGTGTATGGCGGAAAAGACCTCCAGATCGAGGCCTTTGCTGACTCCAGCTTCCAGAGTGACAAGGATGATTCCAAGTCCATGTCGGGTTTTGTCTTTACCCTCAATGGAGGGGCGGTGTGTTGGAAGAGTTCCAAACAGGAAACCGTTGTAGACTCGACCATGGAAGCGGAATACATCGCTGCATCTGATGCCGCAAAAGAAGCTGTCTGGATGAGGAAGTTCTTGAAAGAACTTCAGGTGGTTTCGTCCATTGTTGACCCAATACCTCTATATTGCGACAACAACGGGGCTATAGCTTTAGCGAAGGAACCCAGGTCCCATCAGAGATCCAGGCACATCTTGAGGCCGTATCACCTGATCAGGGAGATCGTGGATCGCAAGGAGATCGAGGTTCGGAGGGTTGCTTCAGAAGAAAACACTGCAGATCCATTCACCAAGGCCCTGTTAGTTGTATGTATGCCCTAGAGGCCAGTATTGTACAGATTATGTATATCATATTGGATGCTTGGACATATATAGAGATGACTTTCTTGCTCGACATGATAGTATGCTATCTGGTTGCTATTTATCTTAACATGTACACTAGTCTCTTTATACTGTCTTATAGTTACATGTTGGTAAAGCCCTTAGGATTTGTACTTGACTACCTGGACTATGATGCAGATCATACTAGTGGGGACATGGTAGTCCATACGTACATCCTTCAAGGTCCCTAGTCGTGGGTGTATCGAGACGGGGCATCGATATACCAGAGTAGACTAGCGTATACGCTTCTCGACCCATGTGATGGGCGATGGATGATCCCATATCCATTGGTGTTTGACATCAGAGATGGTGTACGGGTGCTCAGTGGTGACTGGGTACACTGGACGGACTCGCCGAGAACTCCCAGATGGTATTATACCTCACGTCAGATGGCAGTTCTCAGGTGACACTTGTACAGGTTAGTCTGTAGACCCGAGATCGTCATAGAGTCTTGTGTGGTTCGCACTGTGCTTTGATCTCCACCTTACCACGTCCATGAGGGCGTGCAAAACGGTGGTCTTTGGGTACAGTCCCGAGTCACATGGAGGCAATGAGCGATAGGAGGGGTTTCGTCTCTCCCGGTATTGGGAGTTGATGTTGCGCAGTGCTCGATTGGCCGTAACAGGGAAGTCCCTGGCCAGGGCTGATCAGAGATTTGCTGCTAAGTGTTACCAGTAGTTTCTCGACCCGTTACGAGCCTCACATCGGCACGACTTATCGGGTTATTGGGGTCTGACGTATACCACCCCTAGACTTGATATGCGACATATCAGACGAAGAGACCGGACTGTATGGTAAGTGTTACTGGTCGGATTCGCAGGAGTGTGAGCGGGCTAGCTCGTCGATCTTCTGATCGCTCAATACCCGGGTGGCCGTTACGTTTAGCAGACCGCTTGCGGCTTGTGGGTGCTTGATATGATCATCATCTGCTACCGGCGTATTGACGAGTCTTTAGAGTCCTACACAGAGGTTTCCTGGCTCAAGCGAAACGAAATAGGAGCGCATATGAGATATGTGCGGGACCGAGAATAATGCGTGTATGTGATACCGCATTTCATTCTCGCGATATATGTTTCGAATGGTTATATTCGATATGACCTAGTTATCGAATCATTGATTCGATAAATCGATGCATTGAATACTAGTCGGTTATGTGCGACATGACCGGATCATTGAATCAAGTGTTGATTTAATGATTTAATGTATAATTATATATTTGATATATTACTTTGCATTAACTAGTATTGGTTCACTTTAAACGGATTTTTCTCACTTGGATTGCACGTTGTATATGTGATATGCTTTTGTGCACCTCTTTGTATCATGTTTGATGATACTTGATAATGTGGTTAACTGTAAAGGATTAAACCATGGTTAAGTGATGATTAGGGTTTTGGTTTATCATTTATTTATTTGTTTATTTATTTAAAAGGATTAAGTTAAGAATGGTGGCTAATTTTGGAGCTTTGTTGAAGCTTCATGAAGCTTTGACAAAGTCCACCATCCTTATCTCATCCTTAACCCTAACCACACTTACTAACCTTGGTTTAATCTCTACACTTGACCATGGTCAAGATATGATAAGTATTCATATTAGTTTTATTTTTAAAATAGAACACTTATCATTCTTGCTTCATCTTCATCTTCTTCTTCTTCTTCAAGCTTGCTACAAAAATGGCAACTTGAGATCTAGTGAGATAAATCCAATTCTAAAGTGAACCCACCTCCTATTTCATCACCCTCTACCTCTTGCCAAGTTGTTTTGGGTGTTTACTTCACAAGTTTCACAAGTTTGTGAAGTCGGAGCTTGAGTTTGTGCAACCTCGACGTAGATCGTCTTTGACACAAAGCCGACGACCTATTCCGCTTGTTCTTCCGATGAAGCCGATGATCGAGTCGAGGATTCATGATGGACAGCGAGGGCGTGACCACGTGGAGCTAAGGAGGCGGAAATCCGGATCTACAAAGGTTGTAGTTTCCGACCTTTAGTTAATTTGTTAACTAGCTTTATATTTCGCCTAGACATCTAGTCTAAGATCCGTAGTCTAGGGTTTCTCGGTACCAAAAATTTTAATTTGGCATGTTCGATGCCTTGTGAGACCACTATAGGGTGCCTAGGAACCTTTCACTGGTATCAGAGCCTAGCTAGAGCCTTAGGCGAAGTCCCGACGACGTTTGAAACCCGATCGAACCGAAATCCAAAACCTAAAAATGCTCTCTGGACTTTTTCTAAAAATTCGGATTTTTGTCAATTAAAAATATGTAGAAAATCAAGCAGGGTGTTATTAGAATTACTGTGAAATACGAGGGGCTAATTCGACTTTTCCACCGCGCAAGCGCGGCACATGCTAGGCATGTGCGGCGCTTCCGCGGCAGTACTGTTGCCTTGTTTAATATTTTCTGCACAGTAACTCTTGTAATATAATGCTATATTTTCTGGGACATTTTTATTGTGACTCTACAGAAGAGTATTTTAGGGTTGTATTGGAAATCAACGATTCGATCGGAATATCAAACTTTGTCTAAGTGTTTTTCCAGATAACTGTAGAATATGTTAAAGAGTTCGACCGGATACAAATACCCAGGTTTTCCCCTGCCGGAATAATTCCAAGTGTTGGATTTTTCTGTGGTTAAAAGACGTTCTGAGTAGTGCAAGTAACGCGATGGTCCCTCTAGAAGACACAAACCTTAACTCGATTATGTGACCGTCTTGAACTGCCCTTTGAACCTTCGGGTTTGGGGCAGTACGGCGTGCCACATGTGAGGCGTTGGCTTGACCCTTCTACGGCTGGACCGTTGGTACTGAGGTATGAAGTGAATGTCTTTGAACCTATTTCATGTGTTGATCGGTGTCGGGAAAACTTGGGTGTTCGAATGTTCGATCGGAAAGTTTAATATATTCTATTTATCCGGAATTGGATACAATAATTGGAATTCACAAAAGGTTATGAGATAACTGGATGGATGTTATAAATCTAGCGGTTTAGTTTCATTGGATATCGAAAAGAGTTTTCGATAATGGGACTAAAATGCGGGGTTTATAACCGTTAGGCATGTGATGTCTAAAGAGGTTGCGGATTCCAATTGTTGTAGTTTTACACTTTCTTTTCTGTGACCGTAAGTGTAGTATGTTCATATCGCCGGTTTCGTTGCTATACGTCAACGACAATTGGGGTATGCATACTTACTTACGTTGATGACATGTGATGTTATGTGTTGCTGGATATGTTATATTGGATCGTCGTATTCGAATAGCCGGGGGTTTTTATGTGAGATGAGTGTTTTTCATTTTCATTCATGTAAAAACTTGTATGTAATATTCTTTTATTTGGGACGCTTCCAGGTTGCGGAAGTTGTCACCCTTTGTATATTATTTACTTTTCCGCATTAGGATAGACCCAAGGAGGGGAGCACAAGTAACCGGGTTCTGGGGTCCAGTGGGAGACCAACTCGAGGAGTCGAGTCCGGGTCTCCTAACCCTAGAATTGGCAGGGTTGCTTGCCGCTCTCGTAGGGGTCTAGGGGTGTGGGATTGGCTATTCATCACGACCGTGGAATCCGTGTTTTATACTGGCTCGTATTGAAAACACGGACGTCCTAGTATATCCAATATTTCATATGTTTATTCTGCTGCGATATCTGTGTTGTGACTCTGTGATGGATATAGTATATAGTATATATGATATATTATATAGACGTTACTTATGTTTTACACCCGCGCTAGCCCTGCCCTGCTCTGTCGTTAGTTACCTAACCTAACGGTGCACGAGGGGACATCGAGACGAATGCGGATGGCATAAGTGTACGTCATATCTATCTGTGATGTTTAGGTATTTAAATGATGGGACTTCATTAATGTGATTAATGAAAGAAAAGAAACCTATGATGTTGTAGAATCAGATTTTAAAATAAAACAGGTAGCTACAGTTCTTGCTTTGCATAGCGGTATATATGATATACCCCGCACCTTATTCGATGAGGAAAGGACCGAGATCCCTTCACCGGGAGTGACTCCTTTAGCAATAACTGGCAGATGCTACACACTCGGTTTGCTTTTGACTGCTTTTGCATTTTTGCTTTGCACAGCGATATATATGATATATCCCGCACCTCATTCGATGAGGAAAGGACCGAGATCCCTTCACCGGGAGTGACTCCTTTAGCAAAACTAGAAAAGCCTCAAAATCACTCCATTTCAAAATATCATTTGATTCTACAACGATATCAAGTTCTTTACGCTCATGGTTTTTTATGAAAAACCTGCGTAGCCCTCCGTCATTTCAGATAAATTACATATAGTATTCGTGCTACATTTGTTGGCTTTCGTCAAGGTGTAGTGTGCGGTAGCTATGTGCTGTTTATCTGCTGCATATGATGCGACTGGATTAGGGTAGTCGTACGGCTTTGTTGGCTTTCGTCAAGGGTCGTGCGGGTGGGTTTAATTCAGTCAAGAAATGTACGGGTTGAACTTGACTAGCGGGCTGTGGTTTGTTGGCTTTCGTCAAGGTCATAGCACGCTAGGGGAAAAAGTATTATCGGGAATTTCAAGTGTTGAAATTTGCAATGAGATTGCATACCTTCTATGAGATAGTTGGATCCCGATACCCACTACGAGTAAGAGTTACTCCTGGGAGAGTTTTACACATTGCAATTAGCTGATCAAGTAGGTGTCTAGAAAGGTGTTAACGAGGTTACGCCTCTGGGAAAACGAGGTTTAACAGTAATTAGGTTCGTGCGAAAGCACGGGGGACCTCCCTCAAAGTACCGACACTGGCCTGGCTGAAAGATTGGCGAACCTGTAGTGTGTAATTAATCCCGGCTAGTCTTTCCTTTTAAGGTTTGGAGGAAGATTTGATAAAAAGCAGTGGGAGACATCCTGATTAGATAAGATAATAACCAATCTGATCTTGCACGAGCTTACGCTAAAGTGTTTTCTTCTCTCTCTCTCCAGGTAGCGACCATTTCATGCCTTAATAAAGATAATAATATGGATGTATTGACCGAACCCGCATGTTATACTGTGCTGGGGAACGTTGGTTCCGTTCTTTCTTATAAGAGTTATAGGAATGAACAGGATATAGGGGAATACCAGGATTCCCATGCCACCCGAATGAAGAAAGTACATGTTGATGCATTTTCTTCGGGTGTGTTCGTTACTGAGAACTGTTTCTCCATTTGCTCTACGTCCTGGGTATTAGATACCGGGTCAGGATCCCATATATGTAATCAGTTACATGGGCTTAGGAAAGGTAGAGAACTTGGAGAAGGTGATAAAGACATTAGAGTTGGAAATGGTGCAATTGTTGCAGCTAAGACTGTCGGGGAATATCACCTTGTATTACCAACTGGTAATACATTGGTTCTGAACGAATGCTATTACATGCCGAACCTGATATGCAACATTATATCGGTTTCTTTATTAAGTAAAGAGGGATATAATTTTGTATTACAGGACAATGTTATGAACATTTTCCATAACCAAAAGTTGGTTGGATCAGGCACGTCGTGCAATGGCATTTATGTTCTAAACCAATCAACAGTCCTCAGCATAACAAACACACACAAGAGGAAGAGTTCTGAACTCAATGAATCTTTCTTGTGGCATTGTAGACTGGGTCACATCAATGCGACACGACTGGCTAAGTTGCATAAAGATGGATATTTGAAACCTTTCGAATTTTTATCTTATGACACTTGCCAGTCATGTCTCAAAGACAAGATGACCAAGACTCCGTTTACGGGATACGGAGAAAGAGTTACCGAACTCTTAGGACTAATACATAGTGATGTATGTGGTCCCATGTCTACACATGCCAGGGATGGTTCTTTGTACTTCATTACATTCACTGACGATCTCTCAAGATACGGACATGTGTACTTGATAAGACACAAGTCTGAAGCTTTTGAGAAATTTAGAGAATATAAACAAGAAGTCGAAAACCAAACCGGAAAGAGTATTAAAATCCTTCGATCTGATCGAGGAGGTGAATACTTGAGCAATGAATTCCTGGACTTCCTAAAAGAGAATGGGATTCTCTCTCAGCTGACTCCTCCATATACACCACAGCACAACGGTGTATCAGAACGGAGGAACCGCACCCTATTAGATATGGTGCGCTCTATGATGAGCACAGCTGAGTTACCTATTTCCTTCTGGGGGTATGCGCTTGAGACAGCCATACATCTACTAAATATGGTCCCCACCAAATCAGTGCCTACCACTCCATATGAGATATGGAAAGGGAAGAGACCATGTCTTAACTATGTTAAGATATGGGGTTGTCCAGCCTATGTCAAACGACAAAATCCGGACAAACTCGAGGCACGGTCTGTTCTATGCAAATTTGGAGGATATCCCAAGAATTCTCAAGGGTATATCTTCTACCACCCTGAGGAACAAAGAGTGTTTGTTTCTCGGCATGCCACCTTTTTAGAAAAGGAATTTCTTGAAAAAGAAATTAGTGGTCATGAGGTAGAACTGGAAGAGGTTCCAGCTGCACAAGCTACAATAGAAGATTTGGTTGAACCAGAGGATTCCGTAGTTCCCGATGAACCCCAGCCTCTCCGCCGATCTAGTAGGGTTCCTCGCCAACCTGAGAGATACTACGGTTTTCTCATTGATGGTGGCAGTGAGGATTGCATCATGGAGGAGGATGACCCAACTAGCTTCGAGCAGGCCATCACTAGTGGGGACTCAGTGAAATGGCTGGATGCTATGCGGTCCGAGATGGATTCCATGTACACCAACAAAGTATGGACTTTGGAAGTTGCTCCTGAAGGGGTAAAACCCATTGGGAGCAAGTGGATCTTTAAGAAGAAACTTGGTGTAGATGGGAAAGTGGAGACTTTCAAAGCTAGACTTGTAGCAAAGGGTTTTCGTCAAAGACCAGGTGTGGACTATGACGAGACCTTTTCTCCAGTGGCTATGCTTAAATCCATCCGAATCATGCTTGCCATTGCTGCCTTTCATGACTACGAAATCTGGCAAATGGATGTTAAGACCGCCTTTCTAAATGGTGATTTAGAAGAGTGCGTGTACATGACTCAGCCAGAGGGCTTCGTAGACAGTGGGAGCAGCGGGAAGGTGTGCAAGCTGCTTAAATCCATTTATGGATTAAAGCAAGCATCGCGGAGTTGGAACATCTGCTTTGACGTCGTTATCAAAGAGTTTGATTTCGTCAAAAATCCAGATGAACCTTGTATCTACAAGAAGGTGGCAGAGAGTAAGGTTGTCTTCCTCGTATTGTACGTGGACGACATACTCTTGATAGGAAATGATATTCCTATGCTGCAATCGGTCCAGCTCTTCTTATCACAAAGATTCTCAATGAAAGATCTTGGTGATGCCTCCTGCATATTGGGAATCAGGATCTATAGAGATAGATCCAAACGGATTTTGGGATTGTCCCAATCCAGGTACATTGACACCATACTAAAGAGGTTTAGTATGGAAGAGTCCAAGCGTGGGAACATGCCCACGATCTCTGGAGTCACTCTCTCCAAAGAGATGTCTCCCAAGACTGATTTGGAGAGAGCTCGCATGCAAGGGATACCCTATGCTTCGGCAGTAGGCTCTATCATGTATGCGATGCTATGTACCAGACCCGATGTAGCATACTCACTAAGTGTAGTGAGCAGGTATCAAGCTGATCCTGGAGAGAGTCACTGGACAGCTGTGAAGAGCATTCTCAAGTACTTACGAAGGACTAGAGATATGTTCTTGGTGTATGGTAACGGAGAACTCCAAGTGGAGTCCTTTACCGATTCCAGCTTCCAGAGTGATAAGGACGACTCTAAGTCGCAGTCGGGCTTTGTCTTTACCCTTTACGGAGGGGCGGTTAGCTGGAAGAGTTCCAAGCAGGAAACCGTGGCAGACTCGACGATGGAGGCTAAATACATCGCTGCCAACGATGCTGCTAAAGAAGCTGTTTGGATCAAGAAGTTCATTACTGAACTTGGTGTGGTTCCATCCATTGAGCGTCCAATACCTTTGTATTGCGATAACAATGGAGCGGTGGCTTTGGCCACGGAACCCAGGTCCCATCAGCGGTCCAGGCATATTCTGAGGCGGTATCACCTGATCCGGGAGATAGTTGATCGCCGGGAGATCGAGGTCAGGAGAGTTGACACGAAGAACAACACGGCGGATCCACTCACGAAGGCCATTCCCCAGATACAGTTTGAGAGACTCTTCGGGATGCTCGGTATGAGATACTACAGCAGCTGGCCCTAGTGCAAGTGGGAGATTGTTAGTTGTATGTATGCCCTAGAGGCCAGTATTGTACAGATTATGTATATCATATTGGATGCTTGGACATATATAGAGATGACTTTCTTGCTCGACATGATAGTATGCTATCTGGTTGCTATTTATCTTAACATGTACACTAGTCTCTTTATACTGTCTTATAGTTACATGTTGGTAAAGCCCTTAGGATTTGTACTTGACTACCTGGACTATGATGCAGATCATACTAGTGGGGACATGGTAGTCCATAAGTACATCCTTCAAGGTCCCTAGTCGTGGGTGTATCGAGACGGGGCATCGATATACCAGAGTAGACTAGCGTATATGCTTCTCGACCCATGTGATGGGCGATGGATGATCCCATATCCATTGGTGTTTGACATCAGAGATGGTGTACGGGTGCTCAGTGGTGACTGGGTACACTGGACGGACTCGCCGAGAACTCCCAGATGGTATTATACCTCACGTCAGATGGCAGTTCTCAGGTGACACTTGTACAGGTTAGTCTGTAGACCCGAGATCGTCATAGAGTCTTGTGTGGTTCGCACTGTGCTTTGATCTCCACCTTACCACGTCCATGAGGGCGTGCAAAACGGTGGTCTTTGGGTACAGTCCCGAGTCACATGGAGGCAATGAGCGATAGGAGGGGTTTCGTCTCTCCCGGTATTGGGAGTTGATGTTGCGCAGTGCTCGATTGGCCGTAACAGGGAAGTCCCTGGCCAGGGCTGATCAAAGATTTGCTGCTAAGTGTTACCAGTAGTTTCTCGACCCGTTACGAGCCTCACATCGGCACGACTTATCGGGTTATTGGGGTCTGACGTATACCACCCCTAGACTTGATATGCGACATATCAGACGAAGAGACCGGACTGTATGGTAAGTGTTACTGGTCGGATTCGCAGGAGTGTGAGCGGGCTAGCTCGTCGATCTTCTGATCGCTCAATACCCGGGTGGCCGTTACGTTTAGCAGACCGCTTGCGGCTTGTGGGTGCTTGATATGATCATCATCTGCTACCGGCGTATTGACGAGTCTTTAGAGTCCTACACAGAGGTTTCCTGGCTCAAGCGAAACGAAATAGGAGCGCATATGAGATATGTGCGGGACCGAGAATAATGCGTGTATGTGATACCGCATTTCATTCTCGCGATATATGTTTCGAATGGTTATATTCGATATGACCTAGTTATCGAATCATTGATTCGATAAATCGATGCATTGAATACTAGTCGGTTATGTGCGACATGACCGGATCATTGAATCAAGTGTTGATTTAATGATTTAATGTATAATTATATATTTGATATATTACTTTGCATTAACTAGTATTGGTTCACTTTAAACGGATTTTTCTCACTTGGATTGCACGTTGTATATGTGATATGCTTTTGTGCACCTCTTTGTATCATGTTTGATGATACTTGATAATGTGGTTAAGTGTAAAGGATTAAACCATGGTTAAGTGATGATTAGGGTTTTGGTTTATCATTTATTTATTTGTTTATTTATTTAAAAGGATTAAGTTAAGAATGGTGGCTAATTTTGGAGCTTTGTTGAAGCTTCATGAAGCTTTGACAAAGTCCACCATCCTTATCTCATCCTTAACCCTAACCACACTTACTAACCTTGGTTTAATCTCTACACTTGACCATGGTCAAGATATGATAAGTATTCATATTAGTTTTATTTTTAAAATAGAACACTTATCATTCTTGCTTCATCTTCATCTTCTTCTTCTTCTTCAAGCTTGCTACAAAAATGGCAACTTGAGATCTAGTGAGATAAATCCAATTCTAAAGTGAACCCACCTCCTATTTCATCACCCTCTACCTCTTGCCAAGTTGTTTTGGGTGTTTACTTCACAAGTTTCACAAGTTTGTGAAGTCGGAGCTTGAGTTTGTGCAACATCGACGTAGATCGTCTTTGACACAAAGCCGACGACCTATTCCGCTTGTTCTTCCGATGAAGCCGATGATCGAGTCGAGGATTCATGATGGACAGCGAGGGCGTGACCACGTGGAGCTAAGGAGGCGGAAATCCGGATCTACAAAGGTTGTAGTTTCCGACCTTTAGTTAATTTGTTAACTAGCTTTATATTTCGCCTAGACATCTAGTCTAAGATCCGTAGTCTAGGGTTTCTCGGCACCAAAAATTTTAATTTGGCATGTTCGATGCCTTGTGAGACCACTATAGGGTGCCTAGGAACCTTTCAGGCCCTACCCCAGACTCAGTTCGAGCGGCTAATCGAGATGATAGGTCTTCGATACGCCAGTACATGGCCTTAGTGCAAGTGGGAGATTGTTAGTGTATATGCCCTAGAGGCCATTACTGTATCATACTAGTTTGTATATTACTTAATGGAAGCTTAGGATATTCACCTTGTATAAACAATCTTGCTCGTTATAGTAGTATGCTACTTGGTTTGTTTCTACTTCAATGTGTACATGTGTTTATTTTGCGATATCACCTATACGCATTAGTGGAACCCTTAGGATCTTTGCTTGATTACCAGCGTTGTGATGGCAGTCACACTAGTGGGGGCTGGGTAATCTATAAGCACATCCTTATACAGGTCCCTAGTTGCAGGACTATCGAGACAGGGCATCGATACTCCGGAGTAGACTAGCGTATGCGCTTCTCATCCCAGTATGGGAGATGGTCTGTCCCACAGCCATCAGTACGTCGTACTGGAGATAGTATACGGGTGCTCGTTAGGTTACGAGTACACTGGACAGGACTCGTCGGGAACTGACAGGTTGGTATTATACCTATCGTCAGTTATCAGTTCCCAGGTGACATGAGTACAGCTTAGTCCGCTGACTTGACACTGGCACTTCGCCTCGAGTGTGTTCCCACTGCACTTTGATCACTACCCTACCACGGCTCAAAGGAGTCGTGCAAACAGGTAGTGGTTGGGTGCAATCCCGAAGCACTTGGAGGCAGTGACGGTTATACAGGATTCGTCTCTCCCGGTATTGGGGGTTGACATCGCGCTGTGTCTAGGAGAGCCATTACACAAGTAGTCCCTGTCCAGGGCAAGCGAGATATACTGGTAGGCTTCCAGTGTTATCTCAGGGTGTTTTGGGCTTCACTCCGACACGACTTGTACCGCTATTGGGGGACTGATGTTTTACCGCCCCCTAGGCCCGACATGCGATGTATCAGACGAACAGACCGGACTGTACGGAGAATGTCACATTCAGACTCAGTAGGAGTTCAGATGGGGTTCACCTCGTCAGCCTTCTTGTCGGCATCTACCTGGGGACCGTTACGCACAGCTGGTGCCGCTTGCGGTCTGTGGTTAAACCCACTGCCAGCGTAGTGTCGAGTCTTTAGAGTCCCACACGGAGGGTATTCGCCTTTGGGCAAAACAGAGTAGAGGTCGCATGGTTTTGCGGCAGGGTTCGTTCTCATCCGCGCACTTGTGCACGTTTGGAGTCCGGACGGATTATACTGGCAGGCTCTGGTTTGAGCCAGATACTGGTATATCTTTTGGGGTTGCTTTTATATCTCGGTATTCTTTTTCCTCGGAACGAGAATGCAGGTGTGTATGCACAGTTGCTTGAGGCGGAGGATGAGGTATTTCATTAGGGTTTCGGAACGGGTGCGTATGCACAGTTGACAGTCATCATTTTCCAAACCCTAATGGATTTATGGATTATCAATTAATAATAGTAATTAAATGAGAATTATGTTATGGTTGATTTTGTTGACTTGTTGACCATGGTTGACTTGTTGACCATGGTTGAATGTTGACCACCATCATGCTTTGAAAGGATTCTCCTTGATTCATGCTTACATTTCATTTATTGAAGTATGATAGTGGTCATTCCAAAACTACCATCAACTATTCTCATTTTGAATTATTATTATTTAGATAATTCTTTTTCTTTTTGATATGGTTGCAAAAAGAAAAAGATAGCTCATTCTTTCATAACCATTCTCTCTCCTCACTTCATCTTCTTCTTCCTCAAGCTTAAGGTGAATCCTTCTCATGTGTTGAGAATCCCTCACCTTAAAAGAAAAACAACCCCTAGACACTCTCTACTCACTCTAGGATCAAGGGTTTAGCAAGCTGAAGATTCTAGTTCACTCAAAGTTCGAGGAAGAGCCCGAAGGTTGAACCCTCAGGTGGATCCATCTTCGACGGAAGAAGGCGACGAGGAAAGAACCATCAACCTCCACAAAGTTTGAAGAAGAAGGAGTTCAAGTTTAGGTATAACTCTTCATCCGAGTAGCTAACGCTCCTTTGTATGCTTGCTAGTTTAGTTTAGACACGATCCCGACCTTGTTTAGTCCATGTTGCCCCTTGCGATAAAAATTTGTTTTTTATACCGTTTCCGCCTCCCCGTAAGCACCGGGGGTCGCAACGTGGACTTACAGAATCAGCCAATTTTTGAACTGCAGCAATCTTCTTGGGATCAACGACGATTCCATCTCTGGACATGACATGCCCAAAAACTTCACTTCTTCAAGCCAAAACTCGCACTTGCTCATCTTTGCATATAATCTTTCTTACCTCAATGTCTGCAGTGCGATCTTCAAGTGTTCCGCATGCTCTTCAATGCTCCTCGAGTATACCAGAATAGTATACCAGAATATCATCGCTGAACACCACTAAAAACTGGTACAAGAACGGTGAAAAGATTCGGTTCATCAAGTCCATAAATATCGCCGGTGCATTCGTGACTCCGAATAGCATCACCAAATACTTGTAATGTCCATACCGAGTTCAGAACACAGTCTTGCAAATATCTTTTGGTTTAACTCGGACCTGATGATATCCGGACCGCAAACCTAGCTTCGAGAATACCCTCGCGCCACTAAGCTGCTCGAACAATTCTCCAATGTGAGGGATCGGGTACTTGTTCTTAATAGTCACCTGGTTTAATTCTCGATAATCGATGCACATCCTCCTTGTGCCATCTTTCTTCTTTACTAGAAGAACTGGAGCTCCCCAAGATGAATTACTGCTGCGAATTCAACCCTTCTCTAGCAATTTGGTAATCTGCTTCTTTACTTCTTCCAACTCCACTGGTGCCATCGGATAGTACGCCTTTGAGATTGGCACTGCACCAGGAACAAGATCGATCGCGAACTCCACATCTCGTTTTGGCGGTAAACCCGAGATGTCCTCGAACAGGTCCATGAACTCTCAAACTACAGCTGGCGCTTCCTCCTTATCAACTTCCATTGACGAAAGAACATTGCTTGTCGGCCTAGCCCTAAACTCGACTAGCCCGACAGAACTGCTATCTCCAGCAAAACAAACTCCGGATGTCCGGGAGTCTGGAAAATCACTTTCTTTTCCCTACAATCAATGTGAGCGTGGAAAATGAGACCATCAATTTCCAAGACAACTTCATAACTGCCGGTATCGGTCACCAAGAAATCTGCAAAACATAAACTGGTAAGCAATGAAACGAAGAGAACCAAAGTAATAGAACGACCATGAAACAAGGAAATGAAACAAGACCAGGACTCCAAGTTACTTAAATAAAGTACCGCATTGTAACCATGCTGCAGTTCATAGTTACAATCACATAACTCTGTTCAAATCGCCCAAATCCTAGTATCAGAATCAAAGGAATAGGATGGAAGAAACAATAGGGAACTAAAAGAATTTCATCTCGAGATGCAAAGTTGTTTGCATATCATCAGGACAGGGGTCAAGAGAAAGATATGATTCAAGAATCATGATAACAATATGGCAGGACATGTTCCTAATCACGGATTTTCTGATTCGTGTATTGGGTCCAATACCCAACTACAAAAGAATCAAACCCGATTAACCTAAATCATATGGCTCTGATACCAAACAAACCCTGTCACGCCCCGCTTCCCAGAGTGCGCTAAGATAGGCATGTGACAGAGCCAACCATACTACCTGTGGATAGGAAAAATCCTTCCACAGTCACATTACGGCTGTAGAGATATCAAGAACAGGAAAGTAAATAAACTATCTAGTACATGTCCATGAGCCAGAATAAACGAGTCAAGAAATAATATGCGGAAGCAATAAATCCAAGTAACAATAACATCTGGAAAGTAAGGAAAAAACTAACTGGATACTAACAGGATCCTCACTGCTCAGCCTGACGGCGGAAATACTCTTGATCAGCCTGCGATAAAGATAGAGAATCTAGGCCATGCAAAACCCAGACGTCAGTGCGTCATAATATCAAGCAATAATAAAAATCAAGGAGTAGCAAGGCATGTAGGTACGAGTATGAACGGCTAATAAGGTATAACAGTAACATAAATAAGGACAGTGCAGGGTAAGCTACAGGTGATGTGCAGTGAGAAATCTAAGCTGGTCTACTGGGTTAACTACTCTCAAGTCTTTGAAATCAATTTGATGAATTATCGATATAACTCAATAGTATCCCGTGCACGCCCGGGACCACGGTCAAGATTCTCAGGCCGAATCCGAGACATGCCGCTAGGCAGTAAAAGGTAGTATGTAACGATGAATGATGTCAGCAACATCATCCCGGGGCTGGCCTAGCCCGTAAGACTGATCAGTAAAGGCATCGAACTGTCGAGTTACAAGTCAGGTTTCATCATTGATTTCCCCATACCCCCAAGTTATGTGTTCAAGTCAGGTATTGGTAAATCTGGAGATAATGCCAACACAGGATCAAGCAAGTACAAGTTTGTCTGAATAGACAGCAGGAAATGTCCGCAGGGACAACAGGTCAAGATTGTTGGCATTAGTAACAAGATCGGGTAACAGGTCAAGCTGTGGTACATCAGGTCCTATCAGGTAGTGTACATGTATCAAGTCATGTCAAGTAGTGGTGTATCAGGTATCAAGTCAAGCAGTAGTATATCAGGTCATGACAAGCAGTGCACATGTGTCAAGCGGATGCTCATATTAAAACAGTAGCAAGTACGGATGCACGGTAAAGCATGGATGGACAAATATTTTGTCAGGGGTTACATCATGACTATGTAGGATGCACAATTATCAAGAATGGTGCACTAATACAATAGTAACATGAAATAATACGGTCTCGGTGTGCAACTACATATGTAATAAACCGTGCAGATACAGACGGATACTATAAAACTGTAAATCGGTAAAATTTGCTGAATATTAAAACACAAGCACTATTATTTATTAAATAGATATTTATATAATAATATTAACATGGATAACATATTCAAACCGATTAATAACTATAAAAGTGTTATTGATTAACCATGCACAAGAAAGTTCCGTTCAGATATTCAGCGTCACCCTGATTTGTAAAATAGCTTAAAAATAACAAACGTTCTCCAAAAGAGACGTGTATTATACCAAAACAAAGATAATTCAATAAGGTTTTCATTTTTATAAGTATAAGCATCTCAGGTTGTTCCTACAAAAATCTATGAACATTCGAAATTGAAAGTTTGCAGCTGGAATTTCCTTGGACAGCAGTTTAGAGACATTTTCATTTGCATTTTACGTTATTTAAACAATTTATTTTGCTTGTAAATATTTCAAAGAGTTATAGTATTCTACGTTAGCTTCGTAACAAACTAAAGAACGTATACTAATGATTTTTCTATGGTTTATAATGAATTTTATAAGGTAAGGTGTACAGTAAATTTCAGATTTGTCGTATCCGCTTTTCAACGACGTTTCATGTGTAAACTATAATATTTTCAAATGTATAATATTATCAAATGCAAATTATAAACTAATTAAGGATAATAATAAGAAATATTACGACGATATATATTTTAAATGATATGGATGCAAACGGGTATCACATAATCGTAAAATGATAAACTAACAAGTGCAGAACATATAACTAAGAAATATGAAATGTAACTATTCAATTTGATGCGGTATAAGATAATATAGTATGTAACAAGATAAGTTTTCATGACCTAGATTTGAAATGATATGAATGGATGCAAACGGAACATCGAAAATTTATAAAACTAAACATGAGGTGCATGATTTTAAATACAGGTATTCTATTTATTAAAATAGATACGTCTAAAGTAATGTAGCATGTAATTAAGATTGGTTTGCATGTCTTAGATCTGAAATGCACTATACAAATGTAAACGGAACGTCGAAAGGCTGTAATATGAAACATACGATGCTTGATTTAAAATACATGTGTGATATTTATTTAAATAGGTATATAATGAGTTATATAGCATGTAGCAAGATTAACTTGCCTAGACGGAATAAGAACGGATGTGTACGGAACGTCCTTCGTCGGCGAAATGTCGCGACGCGCGCACGGTACACGGAACGGTTCCAAACAACGTACGAGGGTGATCACGCAAGTCACGTACGTTCACTGGATCGCTCGGATCGTCAGCGACGACCACGGCTCCGGCGGTGATCACCGGAATCAAGAAACATAATCAAGAAAATGAAAGAAGAAAGAAGAAGAAGAAGAAGCTGTGTATTAAATAAGGAAAGAAAAAATTAAATAAATAAAATATATATATGTAGAGAGGAGAGAGAGAGAAAGGGGTTCTTAGTTTGTTAGGAAATTAGTTTAGATTTAAATTTAAAAAACTTTTATTAGTTAACTAAATTTTAATTTGTATCAATTTATAAAATTAATATTATATAAATAAAATTTGATATTCTGGTAAATACAAATATAGTCCAAAATATGCCCGGGTCGGGTCTAAAATTTAGTTTTAAAATACGAAAAATATACATGTCGACCAAAATAAAAAAATAAATGTCCGGATAACGAAAAATGCATACCCCCAAGCACGGATGCACGCACGTGCGCGTAGCCAGCCAAACAAGTCCGTTTCGCTGAACGGGACGAGAACAAGATGCGCGGATGCTACCACGGGGTTAGGGGTATCTTGCAGGCCATGCAATGTATTTTTAAAATATTTTATGTGACTTAAAATGTTATATTGTAAAAATGCAAATGCCAGATAAAATGCCAGTATTCAAGATGTATAAATTAAAATGAAAGTGCACGAGTCCATGTAACAGGTCAGGATAAATCATAAACATGAATCAAGACTTGTTTCAAGCATGCGGGTCGGATGCAAATACAAATGTCAAATACACTATTCGCACCCAAAACACAATAAATCAGGAAAATACCATAAATAAAGAAATACATGAAATAGAACTGGTATAAATGAACTAGGGTATTACACCTATTACCACTGATTTGGTGGCAAAGTTATACTCGTCCGGAGGAAGCAACTCCTCGTAGTGTTCTCCCCTAACGGGTAAGCCAGAGATCTCTGCAAACTCCTCTAATGATACTGAGACTTCTCGATCCAACAAAAGAAAGGTGTGGGACGGAATATTTCATTGCTCTAGAAAATCCTTGACCCATCATGCAGGAGGCGAGGAATATTGAAAGAGAGATGCAAAAACGGCGGGGAACAACCCAAGCGTCAATACCAACGATCTCTTGGCGGACAAAATATAGAGGGCCCACTGCAAATACCCAGCTGGATGACGAGGAGTTAGGCCTATCATGTACGGCTGTCCCCAAAGGTGCGACTCGTCCTGGCATATACGTCGTCCTAGAGTATCCAAAGCCGCCGCTGGCTGTACGGCTATTGCAGCCATAGAAGGCTGAAAGAGACCCTCTGAAGTCTAGTTGACCTCCTCTACGGCATAGTTCACCGGTGGTGCATCTGCATAAGGGATCGCCGAAATTGGCTTCGAAGGTGCCGAGTAAGAAAAGCTTCGCCGGCCCCTTATAATTTTACTGTACCATCTGCCCCATAAATGAAGATTCTTTTGCTCCGGGTCATGATCTCTGGTCAATGCGAAGAATTTCTTGTCCACAGGCGCTTCAGGGAATCCGCTTTCTGAACGGACGAACGGGAAAGAAATGTCGAAATACATAGTGCCTGCACGAAAAAGAACAAAAGAATTATTAGCCGTTGAGCTACAATTTAAGTTCTGGCACTTCATACTTTAAATTCGTACCGTACTGCAATGCAGTGGAAAGGGACCAAGGGGGACTCACATAATCTAGATAATGGCTCAACATTGATAAAACAGTCTCAGTATTTGACGAGACAGTCATTAAATGAAGAAATTCTCATTTAATGAGCACCCATCGGGCCAAGGAGTAAATCTCCATTGAGAGCAGCGCTTTATAACAGAGTGACATCTGTCAACTCTGATGATGAAGGGAATAAAAAATCCCTCAAGAAAAATTCTTAAGAGCCATGCTTTGTAAAGATGATGGAATAACCCATCAGGAAACCTAAATGTAAAGTTTTTAATGAATTAAAAATTCCGAGATCTTCAAGATCTATGAACAAGCTCTAAGAGTTCTCATGAATGATTAACAAATCTACATGATTTGAAAAGAGCAAAGCTCTGTTAATAGGGTAAGAAACCCTAAGAAAGATCACGTTAAATCTATGAAGAGAAAAGCTCTATTGAGAAACCCTAAAAATCTATATGATTTAAAAAGAGCAAAGCTCTGTTAATGGGTGAAACCCTAGATTACAAAGTAATCCCGTCAAAGATTTAATCTTTACCTGAAATTTTCGAAAAGGTTCTGTCTCTAAGAGAAGTTCTTAAAACAAAGAGTTGTGCTCTAAAGGAGAATTAATTCTCAGAAAAAACAAACAAGAAGATGAACAAAGGTCATCTTAAGGGCCAAAGGCCCTATTTATAGGCACTAAGAGCCGTTTCAACTTCTAAAGTTGATCTAATGGTGGAGATACTGCCACCGCTGCACTCACGTGTCAGCCACGTGAGCGCAACGGTGGAGGGTATTTATTTCCCCCAATCAGAGCAAATCTCTGTTCAAAATTTTAAAATTTGAAATGAAGCAGCGCTCACGTGCAAAGCCTGAGTGCGCTCGCGCCAAGAGCGCCAACGCTCTGAAGCAGCACTCACGTGCAAAGCACGAGTGCACTAGCGCCAAGTACGCCAGCGCTCTGAAGCAGTGCTCATGTGCAAAGCACGAGTGCGCTAGCGCCAAGTGCGCCAGCGCTGAGAGTAAAAGACTCTGAGGCAGCGCTCACGTGCAAGGCACAAGAGTGCTAGCGCTCACGTGCAAAGCACGAGTACGCCAATGCCAGTGCTCTGAAGCAGAGCTCATGAGCAAAGCACGAGTGCGCCAGCGCCAAGTGTGCCAGCGCTCATGTGCAAAGCACGAGTGCGCCAGCGCTAAGTGCGCCAGTGCTGAGAGTCAAAGACTCTAAGGCAGCGCTCACGTGCAAGGCAAAAGTGCGCCAAGAGCTAGAACTAAATATTCTCCACCATTGGATTAAAGATCCAATGAAGATGATAAATCATAAAATTACCAGAATAAAATTCTGTTAAAGAAATACTTCTCAGAATCTTTCCAAAGAAGAAAGATTGTGCTCTGTAAATCAGGGCACCATTAGATCAATGATCCAATGGTGATTAAAAATCACCAAGATACAGAATAAGTTTTGTATGGAAAAAGATTTTCCCAATCTTGTTAAAAACAAGAAGATCGTCTTCTGTACAACAGAAGACCATGGATCAAAGATCCAACGGTGGGAAACATTCCCAAATCAATTAGAGAAAAGATCTCTTCAGCTGATTCAACAAATCAGCCTCCCGTATATAAAGGACCCAAGACTTCAAGTCTGATACAAAGGAACCCCCCATAAATTTTGAGAAATTTCATACAGAAGAGCAAGCTCTCTGCAGAAGAAGAATTTCTTCAAGGTAAAATAAAGAGATTAAAATATCTCATCAGAAAAAGAACTTAGTTCTTTTGCCAGATCATAAATCTTTAAGACAAATTGTCTTTCATAAAAGAGATCATAAAATCTCATTATAAAAAGGGAGAGAATAATTCAATTCTCTTAGGATCACAAATCCATAAAGGCAAAGCCTTTCACCAAAAACATAAGAGATTGAAACATCTCCTGTAAAATAAGAATTTTGTTCTTAGATCCACGAGACAAAGTCTCTTATAAGAGAGAATTTAATTCTCGGAGAACAGAGCTATCTAAAAAGAGCCCTAGCGCTCCAATTTAAAGAAGCGCTTTAGCGCTTCAGAATCTAGCGCATAACGCTGCAGAACCTTAGCGCTCCAAATTTAAAGAAGCACCTCAGTGCTCCAAGTCTGGCGCACAGCGCCAAGCGCGCCACGTACTCCTCATGTGTGCGCTACTTCACCAGAAGCGCTCTGTGCTCATTGACTGGTGCTCAGCACCAAGCATGCCACGTGTGCGCTACATCACCAGAAGTGCCCTGTGCTCATTGACGGGCGCTCAGTGCCAAGCACGCCACGTGCTCCTCACGTGTGCGCTACATCATAAGAAGCGCTCTGCGCTTATTGACTGGCGCTCAGCTCCAAGCGCGCCACGTGATCCTCACGTGTGCGCTACTTCACCAGAAGCGCTATGTGCTCATTGACTGGCGCTCAGCGCCAAGCGCGCCATGTGCTCCTTACGTGTGCGCTATATTACAAGAAGCGCTCTGCGCTCATTGACTGGCACTCAGCGCCAAGCGCGCCACGTGCTCCTCATGTGTGCGCTGAGAGAACATAAATTATTCTTTAAATGATAAAGCCCAGAGCCATAATGAGTGCCCAGCACTCAATAAAAGACAAAAACTATTGTCATAATCCAAACCAATGCTCAGCATTGTTAAATGGAAAAAAGGACTAAGCCTAATTAAATGCCCAATATTTTAACTGAATGGGCCGAGCCAAGTTGGCCACAGATCTCTAATAAAGATTAATTGAGCCCATATGCTCATAAATATTTGATCTTAGTCCCAAATTGGACTACAGTTTTCCCAACCAATATTGGTTCAAGGGTACATATCTTCACTCTTCTGATATTTGTCGTTATAATCCTTTAACGTCTTCAGAGAAGTGACGGGTCCCGACAACCAGACATTCCACGGACTGTGGGGTCCTTAAACTCATGGAATATGATGTTCTTAAACTTTACAGACTATGATGTCTCTATACTACCATGGACTGTGAGGTCCTTAAACTCATAGACTATGATGTCTTTAAAATTTACAGACTATGACGTCTTTAAACTATGGACTATGATGTCCTTAAACTCCATGGACTATGATGTCCTTCAACTTCTGGACCGCAAAGTCCCTAAACTAAAACAATAGAGCCCAAATACTTTCTTGTTGGATCTAAATGATCCTGTTAAGTAGATCTTAGTCTAAAATTAGACTAACATATTCTTAACAAACGTTTAAGTTGATCTTAGTCTCAAATGAGATTAACGATCCTTAAACCCAACCCAAACCCAAATCTAAGAAAATACGGATTTGGACTAATCCACACCCTACGGGCGACAACATAAATTAGTCTCCATATACAATCCACGGGAAACCAAAAACAAAACAAATACACACGACACAAAGTGACCATCTGAAGAAGGAGAAAATGGTTACTGCGATGCGGTAGCGTAATTAACTGCAGGGGCTTGCGCCTGTAGGTAGAGTGTCCCCACAATCAAAAACCACTCAACGAGGGGGAATCTGACGAAGTCTGCTATATCGGCCGCATCCGTATAAACCTTCGATACATAGTGTCATAAATCAATTTGGCATCATCAGAGAGGTGGATGGATAAAACTAAATAGCATCTGCCCCCAAATTCAGGCAAGACGTTTGTCTTTCCGGTTTTCGGCGGAGAACAAACTGGATCTTTGCGGTCATCTCCTGCACAATCTGTGGCCCCAAAATACTGCTCTCACTGAGCTCTGTCCAACACATGGGCGATCGACATCTCTTCCAATATAACGCCTCGAAAGGTGCCATCTGAATCGTCTCCTCGAATCTGTTATTGTAGGAGAACTCTATCAAGGGCAAATGATGATCCCAACTGCCACCGAAATCAAAAACGCATGCTCGGAGCATATCCTCAAGAGTCTGAATAGTCCGCTCTGACTGACCGTCGGTCTGCGGATAAAAAGTTGTGCTGAAACTCAATCGGGTGCCCAAAGCCTCCTGAAGTCTCTGCCATAGTCGGCTTGTGAACTGGGTGCCTCGGTTGGACACAATACAAGTCGGGACGCAATGCAGTCGTACAATCTCATCGATGTATATCTGAGCATACTGAGAAAATCCAAAAGCGGTCTTCACTGGCAGAAAGAGAGCCGCTTTCGTTAATCGATTCACGATCACCAAAATATATTCATACCCTTGACTGGTCCTGGGTAGACCCACATTGAAGTCCATAGAAATCTGCTCCCATTTCCACTCCGGAATGGGCAAAGGCTGCAACTCTCCTGCTAGCCTCTGGTGCTCAGCCTTGACTTGCTGACAAGTCAGGCATCTCGAAACGAAGTCTGTGACGTCTCTCTTCATCCCTTCCTACCAGTAAACTTCTCTCAAATCATGATACATCTTGGTGGAACTCGGATGAACACTGTATACCGATCGATGTGCCTCCTCAAGAATCTCACGCCTCAGTCTCTCGGAATCTGGTACGTACAGTCGAGTCCCAAATCGTAGTATCCCCTGATCATCGATCACGAACTCGGAATCTCTGCCCTGTCTAACCTGCTCCATGATCTCTGAAAAACGGTCATCACTGTACTGTGCCTCATAGATACAGTCAAGCAACTATGGACGTGCATGGATATGCGCGATCTGTCCCTCGATCGGCGTAAACTCGAACTGCACTCGACTGTCGCATAAAATCTGCCAATCCGGCGACGACTGCCTTTGAACTCGCTCAAACAAGATAAACTACCTCTGGGCCTCCAACTCAAAGCATCTGCCACTACATCCGCCTTGCTCGGATGATACAAAATCTCGCAATCGTAGTCTTTCACCAGCTCCATCCAACGGCGCTGCCTCAGATTCAAGTATCGCTGCTGAAATATATACTTTAAGCTTTTGTGGTCTGTGAATATCTGGCATGACTCGCCGTATAGGAAATGTCTCCAGATCATGAGTGCAAAAACCGCCGCCGCCATCTCTAAATCGTAGGTAGGATAGTTCTGCTCGTGTTTTTTCAGCTGCCTAGAAGCATAAGCGACGACCCTACTGTTTCCCCCAATCAGAGCAAAGCTCTGTTCAAATTTTGAACTTTAAAATGAAGCGATGCTTCATAAAAGCGCTCGCACTAAATGCGCCAGCGCTGAGAGTCAAAGACTCTGATGCAGCGCTCACGTGCAAAGCACGAGAGTGCTAGTGCTAGCAGCGCCAGCGCTAAGAGTCAAAGATTCTGATGCAGCGCTCACGTGCAAAGCACGAGAGCGCTAGCGCTAAGTGTGCTAGCACCAAGAGTCAAAGACTCTAATGCAGTGCTCACGTGAAAATCACCAGAGCGCTAGCGCTGGAACTAACTGTTCCTCACCCTTGGATCAAAGATCCAACAAAGATGACTAAAAATCATCAAGTTACCTCTGAAAATTAGAGCACCGTTGGATCAAAGATCCAATGGTGATTAAAAATCACTAAGATATAGAATAAGTTCTGTATGGGGAAAGATTTTCCCAATCTTGTTAAAAAAAAGAAGATTCTCTTCTGTAAAACAGAAGCCCTAGGATCAAAGATCCAACAGTGGAAAACATTCCCAAATCAATTAGAGAAAAGATCTCTTCAACTGATTCAACAAATCAACCTCCCCTATATAAAGGACCCAAGACTTCAAGTCTGGCACAGAGGACACCCCCCCCACACACACACACAAACTTTGAGAAATTTCAAAGAGAAGAGCAAGCTCTCGGAAGAAGAATTCTTCAAGGTAAATAAAACAGAGAGGTCAAAGCATCTTATCAAAAGGAAGAAGAACTTAGTTCTCTTTCAAGATCATAGATCTATAAGACAGATGTCTTTCACAAAAAGAGATTGGAGCATCTCATCATAAAATTGGAGGGAGAAAAACTTAATTCTCTTCAGATCATAGATCTATAAAATAAAGAGGAAGACTTTCACAAAAACAAAGAGATCATAGTATCTCATAAAATAGAAAAGAACATAGTTCTCGGATCCATGAGACAAAGTCTCTTAAAAACGAGAGTTTAATTCTCAGAACGTACAATTAATCAAAGCTGCCTAGAAAAGAGCCTTAGCGCTCCAAGATTGGCGCACAGCGCCGCAGCGCTCCTAGCGCTCTAATTTAAAGAAGCACCTTAGCAGTCCAAGTTTGGCGCACAGCGCCGCAGAGCCCTAACGCTTCAATTTAAAGAAGCACCCAGTGCTCATTGGCTGGCTCAGTGCCAAGCACGCCACGTGCTCCTCACGTGTGCGCTATCTCATAAGGAGCGCTCTGCACTTATTAACTGGCGCTCAGCGCTAAGCGCGCCACGTGCTCCTCACATGTGCGCTATCTCACAGGGAGCGCTCTGCACTCATTAACTGGCACTCAGCGCCAAGCGCGCTACGTGCTCCTCATGTGCGTGCTATCTCACAAGGAGCGCTCTGCACTCATTAACTGGCGCTCAGCGCCAAGCGCGCCACGTACTCCTAACGTGTGCGCTATCTCACAGGAAGCGCCTTAGCGCTCCAAGTCTGGCACTCAACGCCAAGCGCACCACGTGCTCCTCACGTGTGCACTGAGGGAACATAAACTGTTCTTTTAATAAAACCCCAGAGCCATAATGAGTGTTCAACACCCAATAAAAGACAAAAAGGTTGTCAGAACCCAAAACCAATGCTCAGCATTGTTAAATGAAAAAGGACCGAGCCTAATTAAATGTCCAACGTTTTGACTGAGTGGGATGAGCCCAAGTTGGGCACAGGCCCCCTGATTCAGATTAATTGAGCCAATATGCTTATAAATCTTGTTAAGTGATCTTAGTCCCAAACATGACTACAGATCTCCTAACCAATATTGGTTCAAGGGTATATCTCTTCATACCTCTGATATATGTCGTTGTAATTCTTCAACGTCTTCAGAGAGATGGAGGGTCCCAATAACCAATAACTCTTGGTACATCCCCAAACGGTTAAACCAAAACCATACAGACTATGACGTCTTTAAACTGTCACGGACTATGACGTCCTTAAACTTATGGACCGCAATGTCCCTAAACTAAAACAATAGAGCCCAAATGATCTTTTGTTGGATCTAAATGATCCTGTTAAGTAGATCTTAACCTAAAATTAGACTAATGTATCCTTAACAAACGTTTAAGTTGATCTTAGTCTCAAATAAAATTAATGATCATTAAACCCAACCTTAAACCAAATCTAAGAAAATACGGATTTGGGCTAATCCATGCCCTACGGGTGACAACATAAATTAGTCTCCGTATACAGTCCACGGGCAACCAAAAAAAAACACACACGACACGAAGTGACCATCTGGAGAAGAAAAAAGTGGTTACCGCATGTGGTAGCGTAATTAACTGCAGGGGCTTGCGCCTGCAGGGAAGAGCGTCCCCACAATCAAAAACCCCTCACAATGAGGGGGAATCTGACGAAGTCTGCTACATCGGTCGCATCCGTCTAAACTTCTGATACATGGTGCCATAAATCAACTTGGCATTATCGGAGAGGTGGACGGATAAAACCAAATAGCATCTGCCCCTAAATTCAGGCAAGACGTTTGTCTTCCCAGCCTTCGGCGGTAAACAGATTCTGGCATGCCCGGTGGGACCTTTTCCTCTTTCCACTCCAAACTTCATGTGTCGTGTTTCGCGAACGAATCGCGGTTTGCTATGGTTGCCCTTGAATTCGAGGTACTAAGATTTGGTGTCTTGCTCCGTCAAGAAAAAAGATCAATGGCTTTCAACTGCACCAATTGCAACCGCTGCAACAATTCCCACTCTGTCCTTGCTGGAGGAGTGACTTATGGGTCTCAAGCGGCCTCCGTTTTCAAGATGCCAATAGAACAGGCGACGCAAGCCACAACGGGGCTGTTCTTTAGGACCCTGCTCCTACCCATGAGCTTCAACGCCCTACTGCCGTCGCAAGAAGCTCTGAAGAAGTCGGCCTTTGATCGGCTTGCAGCTACCGCGGTCCCTCTCAATAGGTCACCCAAATCCAGCGCCTCGGTCTTTAACAGACTGAGCCAAAACTCCAATGGGCCTATGAAGAAGCCTACGATACCTGAGGGGGTTATCCCGAAACGGATAGCCATCCCTGCTCCAGTGAACGAAATCATCAAAGCGGTTTCTCCTGCTAAGGGGTCGGTCTTCACAAGACTGGCCGTTCCATCTCCCGCTCCAGGTGAAGTAACCAAGGCTGCTTCTCCTGCCAAAAAGTCGGTCTTTGCAAGGTTGGCCATCCCCTCTCAGCGAGTGTCAGTCTTCGACAGGCTGACGACGACGACAGTCCCATATCAGAGCGGGGAGCATGAAGAAGCACATCAAACAGCAGAGGTGGTCCCGTCCACTCGACACACTCGACGTCGCCACTGGCGACGGGTGAGAAAAGTTGGGGGCAATTCCCCTTCTGGATTTACTCCGCCAGCTCCGATGGTGGAAATTGATGCTGCTATTCCAACTGGGAACAGCTTTGAGTCACTTAACAGGGTGCGCAGGAATTCGTCAACTGCCGTGCTAAAAAAGTTTCCTCCGCCTGCTGAAAAGATCACAAAGGAAAAGCTGGAGCAGCCCCCTCAGTAGCTATCCTCCAAAATTCATAAGGTCCGGCGAAGAGTCTAAGATTCTATGGTTAACCAAGACTACTCCCGCCAACCAAAGAAAATGAAGGTTCTGCAAGAGAAGGACCACCCTGTCGTACAACATAAGGTGTCGTCTACTTGGGTGCCCGCAGCAACAGCCCCCTCAACTTCGACCGCTCACAAAAGGAGAATGCCGGAGAAGATCCCTGCGCCTGCGATGAATCGCAAAGACATTGAACCTAAACGCCCTAAGTCTGGGGGCATGGTAGTGCATATTGTTTATATGGCTTCCAGAAAAGAGGAAAGTCGTGCTTCTACGGGTCATCGACTGCTCACACGATCAGTGACAAAGGCTCAGGAGTAACAACAACAAAAGCTCCAAGAGATGCTGACAACTATGGCTGCACTCACTGGGTCAAAACCAAACCCGGAGGCATCGTCAGAGCAGCACCAAGAACAGGAAACTGATGCCGAATTCCTCCGAAGAATGATCGAGAGGAAAGATAAAGAGGCCGCGGAACAAGCGGCCAACGTAAAACAAATGGCACTTTTATTCCAAAATATGGTCGGGATGATGATACAGCCGGATCCTCCAGCTGAAGACCCCACGATTATCCTTGAAGGCGACAGAGGGGAGACATCGAACCCTCTTCCGGCTCTATCACCAGCCAAAGAGGAAACCATCTCTAAAGCCGCCCTGGATGACTATATCGCTCAACAGATACGAGCTCATCAGGCGAGCGAAGCGGACGGCTAAATTATTAAGACTGGACGACCCTATCCGGGTTGGTACGACCAAATAAAGTACCCGCCGGGATATACGATCCCTAAATTCCATGTATATAAGGGGATGGGTAATCCACACCAGCACGTTGCTCAATTCAGAGCCTAGTGCGGTAATACTGGGGATGACGACAAACTGTTGCTTCGCCGGTTTATTGGCAGCTTGTCGGAGACAGCGTTTGAATGGTATTCTGAGCTCCCGAACGACTCCGTTAAGACATTCGCTGAAATGGAGTTACTGTTTACACAAAAGTTCGCAAGCGCTAGCGAACGTACCCCAATCACGGCATTAATTAACGCCAGGGTGAAACCAGGCGAAACATGGGTTCATTACGCGATACGGTGGCGGAATCTATGGTCGAAGTGCGAACAGCGCATCGAAGAAGCTCCTGCAGTAGGCATGTTCGTGGGTACCCTTGATCCGCAGGCGACCACATCCCAGTTCATGATGTTTTTCAAGCCGACTACCTTTCAGACCTTGATTGACAAGCTGGCCCAAATGGATCAGATAGGTCATAGACCGTCTTCTTCAAAGATGGAGCCTCGAAACGAAAAGGGGAAAGGGAAAGCGACCTTCATCGCCAATGGTCAGCAGCAGCCCAGTGGCCCAAAACCAACTGATCACCAAGACGATAAACAGCGATTCTTTAACGAGAAGCTAAAGCGCCCTTATTCGTTTCCCTGGGATAAAACGAGGAGACTGTTCGAGCTGGCGGTGTGCAACAGGCTCATCACTTTGTCAGATCCAAAACGCCCACTGCAGCCCGGTGATGTCAACAATCCCAATTACTGCCCCTATCTCCGAGTAATAGGCCATCCAATCGAAGATTGCTTCGTCTTCAAAGGCTGGATCGAGGACCAATACCAACAAGGCAAATTCGCACTGTCTGAGAATTGGAAAGTAAGCTCGCCCCAGCCGCACTCTCTTAAATAGGAGGACACACCAGGGGCATCATGCTCTTTTGTAGAAGAAGCTCCATGGGAGATCGCTCTTTCAACCAAAACGAAAAGAATGCTGAAAGATCTCCAAACATGCCCGGCGATCAGGTGGAAAAATCTACTGGAACCTGAAGTCATTGAGGGAATGCTGAAACCGCGCCCGACGCCAAGAATTGGTAGTGATAGTCAAAACGCCCATGCCCGGGCGTCAAAGTCTTCGAAAAAGAATAAGAAGACCAAAAAGCCCGTGAAGCCTGATGACAAGCGCACGAACCTGCAAAGACATATGATGCACTGGAAGAATATAACCAGAAGGCGCGAACCTCGGTCATGCTCCAAGAGTTTCTCAACCACATCCTTGAGGAAGGAGATGATGACAATGAGAGAGGAGAAGACTCGTCAGATGAACCTGAGAACTACGTGGCGAGCTGCCACATGATCTCTCACTCGTCAATAGATGGTGAAGAAGCTCCTGATGCAGAGAAACTGGGGGCAGATCCCGAACCGGAACTCCTAGAACCGTCAGACGAGATGATTGACATGTTGATGAATGAGACCTGTCAAAAAAGCAAAGCTGATCGAGAGCGCGAAGTGACCATATTCGAAAAGGCCAGGAGTCGGCGTCAATTTAAAGAAGTCATGGGTAATGAAACACTCCAACCAGATCAAAGCACGCCTGCGGCAGACAGAAGCAGGATTAAAATGAGGAAACGATTTGCTAAAGCCCTGTCAATAGGAATGAAGCTGCCATCCTCCAAAGGAAAGACTCCTAGCGGGATACACCTTGACGAAACCGATGGACATCCAAACTACTACCTGTACCATCGGAGGACCACGCACCCTACTGAAGAATACAATGCCTTTAAAAACCGGTGGCAAGGATATGTTGCCCACCGGCAGTATTTCAAGAGGATGAAGCGTAAGACTCGTCGGGAACAAAGAAGCACGACTGATGAGCATAAAAGAACTGCCGGCAACTGTCACATGGTTGATAGCAAGGAATCGTAAGTTCTCACCTTCGGGAGCGATTCCGATGAAGAAATAGCCCTCGGCCCTCTCTTCAAGGAATCCACCTCCGAAACAGAAGAGATAAAGACCTGCGAGAACATTCAGCTACGTAATCGCACATTACCCGAAAAGAATCTCGGACCCACAAACAAGGAATCGAACAAAAAAGATAAAGGGAAGGAAAAAGTCCCTGAAGATATCGCCCTCGATGATCAAGTCGTTAAAGAGCTAATAGCCAAGGACCCACCAAAGAAAAACAAGGTGGATTACAACATTCTGGCACACCTGAGGAAGATACCCTCGCAGCTAAGCATTCTCGATACCCTTCTGCTATCTAAAGAGGCGGGAGATTCTTTGATCAAGGCACTACAAGAGCCCGAGTAGTTCCAAGCTTTCCTTGCCGAAGAAAAGATGAAAGACGAGCTGGAAGAAGTGCACACTACTGACGTCACTTTCGGCGACAAAGATCTCTTCCTCGGAACATGCGAGCATAACCGTCCCTTGTACGTCACCGGATACTGCCATGACATCAAGATAGGGAAGATCCTAGTTGATAACGGGTCCTCTGTCAACCTCCTAAATGTGAGGGTATTAAAAGAAATCTACATGAGCATTCAACACCTCGCTCGAGATAAAATCACTATCTCCGGATTCGACTCCCAGTCATCACGGACGCTCGTGTCTATAATTTTGACGTTACGCTTTGGGCTGCTCGTCACTGACATCAAATTTCATGTCATTGACGCCAAAACATGCTACAACGCTTTAATCGGCAGACCTTGGTTACACGAGTACCACATCATCCCTTCTACACAACATCAGTGTATGAAGTATTTCAAGGATGGTCTCGAGTATACCGCGACGGGGGAGCTGAACCCATTCTCCGTGAATGAAGTCCGAAAGTACGAAGATGCAAAGTACTTCTTACCAGACTTTGAAGACACGGAAAGATGCCATAAATCGGAGAATAAGCAAAAAGTTAACACCACCATTCCGGTCTTCGGGAGTGATACCGAAGAGGAGGAAGAGATAGTCTATTCGGGGCCGCTCCAATACAACAAGCCCGGACCATCTACTCTTATGTTGGTCTTCGGCAGCGACTCTGAAGATGAGATCAATGCAGTATTTGCTGTTTGGCCATCAATACAAGCTTTCACTGGCGATGAACGGAGTTTGCAAATCGCCATGGTTCCGCAAAAGCATTACAAAGACCTCGACGCACTTGATACCTATAGTGTACAAGAACTGCAAACATTTTACGTCCCTCCCAGGCGAAAAAATGAACAGGCGATCCTCTTCTATCGATCCACGGAAACCAAAGTGGAGAAAGAAATCTGGCATGGTGCCGATTCTGCACTTGACAGGCCCCAGCCCATCCGTCTGCCCAGATACTACACAGAAGGATTAAAAAGGCTGTTAAGGCGCCAAGGCATACCCTTTAAGCAAACCGCGCGACAAGCTCAGTTCTACAACAGGATCTGGAACGTCCCTGGAACTCGATGAAAATTGCTCAACGGGAGAATGGAAATGATCGGGCTTGGATACGTTCAATCCAAGAAATGGGAACGATTCTATGGCTGCTATGTTATACATGACTTTGATGAATAAGGAGATGCTCTGTTAGAAGACGCTAACCCTGAACCAAAACGAGGTCCCTCCATGAAAGTGCCAAGTCCGTCGTTCGAAGAACAGATGGACAAGCTAATAAGGGAAGTGGGTCAAAAGGTCTGGGATGACCACAACCATGAAATGACCATTCACGAGAGAGCCAGGACGCAGCGCCTCCTTCAGTAGGCTACGGAGAATGATGATGCTCTTCGTCGCTAGCCCGTCATACAGAAGACCCGACGCAGAGGCACAAAACAAACTGAAGAACAGAAAAAACGTTCGACGGCAGCAAAGCGGGTTCAAGAAGCCACGCGATCGAGAATTGAACAGCCGGGATTCGTCTCTTATAAAGAAGATGGGTCGAGCATATTCTTTTCCCCAAGACAAGACAAGGAAGATATTCGATCTTGTCATGAAACATCAAATGATTATGCTCCTGGAGCCCAAACACCCCCGAACAAGCAGACGAGATCTCTCACCCGGATTATTGCTCCTATCACCGAGCGATAGGAAATCCTCTCGAAGATTGCTTCACATTCAAGAACTGGGTCGAAGACCAGTATCAGCAAGGCAGGTTCGCTCTATCCAGCAGTTGGAGGGTAACCCCACCACAAAAGCATGAACCGAAAGCCACGTATGCGGCGAGAGTAGAACCAGAGCAACATCGGTTTTGGAAACGATCCCGCACCTGTCACGTGATAACGATGTCGGAAAAAGGAGAGCGCGAGAATATGGATGACCTATCTTGGTGATTCGAAAACGAGGATGAAGAAGAATTGATCTCGGAATTTCCGCCGGCGCCAAAAGAGCTGGAAGATGAGATACATACTACAGCAGATAATCTCAGAAAAATCGACTTGGGGACGGCAAACGACCTACGGCCGACGTTCGTCAGTGAGCTGTTGTCTGAAGAAAAGGTGTCTACACTCAAAGACTTACTCAAGCAGTATAAAGATTGCTTCGCATGGAACTATTCTGAGATGCCAGGATTAGATCCAGAAATAGCCATCCACAAATTGGCAATATCTCCCGATATCATGCCAGTCAAACAAGCGTCGAGAAGAATGTGGCTCGAACTTGAAATGAGCATCAACACCGTGGTCAAGAAGCTAATCGACTCTGGCTTCATCCAAGAGATTCAATACCCTGACTGGATTGCCAACATCATCCAAGTGATGAAGAAAAATGGGACGGTGCGTATATGCGTGGACTTTCGGGATCTCAACAAAGCTTTCCCGAAGGATGATTTTCCTGTACCGTTTACCGAGCTGATGATAGATAACACGTCCACTCACGAAGTCTTCTCCTTCTTGGACGGCTCATCAGGGTACAATCAAATAAAGATGCATCCCGAGGACCAAAGGCATACCGCTCTCCGGACTCCTCTGGGCATATTCTGCTACAAAGTGATACCTTTTGGTCTGAAGAATGCCAGCGCCACCTATCAGAGGGCCATGACGAAGATTTTCGATGACCTCATACATGAAATCATCGAATGCTATATCGACGACCTCATGGTTAAGAGCAAATCGCACGAGGAACATTGGGGGCATCTGAAAATCGTGTTTCAGCGCCTACGGAAATACAACCTTAACATGAACCCTCTCAAATGCAAGTTCGGAGTCTCCTCCGGCAAATTCCTAGGATTCATCGTACGACATCAGGGCATCTAAATAGACCCATCAAAGATCAAGGCAATCATGGAAATGCCTCCGCCATGAACTCTCAAGCAACTGTGATCTCTCTAAGGGAAGCTTGCGTATATTCGGCGGTTCATAGCAAATCTCTCCGGCAAATCCCGCCCCTACAGTCACCTAATGAAGAAGGGGATCCCTTTCGTCTCGGATCGCAAATGCCAAAGCGCACTGGATGAAATCAAGCAATACCTACAGAACCCGCCAGTACTGACTGCTCCAGTCAAGGGAAAGCCTCTCATCCTGTACACAACTGCCCTTGAAGGCTCCTTAGGCGCACTATGGGCATAGGAGAATGACAAAGGGAAGGAGAGAGCCCTCTACTATTTGAGTCGAGTTCTCCTGGGGTCAGAAAACAACTACTCCCACATTGAAAAACACTATCTGGCGTTAATCTTCGCAATAACGAAGCTCCGGCACTATGCGTTGGCGCATGAGGTCCACCTCATATCAAAAATGGATCCTCTCAAATATTTAATGTCAAGAGCCATACTAATAGGGAGACTCACTAAATGGGCCCTACTCTTAATTGAATTCTCGATAACATATCGACCACTGAAGGATGTGAAAGGCCAGGCCATCGCTGACTTTCTCGCTGAGCATCCGATACCTGCCGATTCACCCCTAAATTCCGAATTGCCAGACGAGTACGCGTTTGACACGATCGAAGGGATACCTGATGGGAACTCTATTTCGACGGAGCATCTTCCATGAAGAAGCGAAAGCACAGCTCCCCTATAATCAAATCGGGGGTAGGCCTCATCTTCGTGACTCCATAAGGAGGGATAATTCGCTTTGCCTTCTCCTTAACGGAACCGAGGACAAACAATGAAGCCGAATTTGAAGTTTTGATAGCAGGTCTTGAGATCGCTGTCGACATGGGAATCAAAAACCTCCTCATATACAGAGACTCCCAACTGGTCGTTAGCCAAGTAAACGGCAACTATCAAACGTGCAAACCAGAGTTGATGAAGTACGGCGAGAGAGTAAAACGATTGCTGACTCAAATCCCTGCCTACACCCTGGAAAGCATACCGCGTGCAGAAAATAGCAAAGCGGATGCGTTAGCTAAACTCGCTAAAGAACTGGCTGACAAAAACCTCGATGATGTGAGGATCGTTGTGCAAAGCCGTCGGGTTCTTGCACCAGCAGAAATATCTCCAGAATCGTCCGAAGAAAAGGAAACGACCAAGCAAACGGCCTTCCAAATAAAAGACCAGGAAGAGGCTAAGGATTGGAGAGGAGTCTTTATAGACTACTTCAGATACCGTCGAACGCCTGAAGATGCATCCTTAAGACATCAGTTCGTGAAGTGAGCTCTGTCTTTCGCCTTCGTCGATGATACTTTGTATAAGAGATCATTCGACTCTCTGTGGCTAAGATGCTTAGGACCTGAAGAAGCAAGGAGGGTCGTCCAAAAAACTCATGACGGACTCTGCGGTTCTCATCAAGCCGGACCAAAGATGAAGCTGAAGATCAAAAGAATGGGCTACTATTGGCCCACGATGATCCAAAACTGTCTTAAATACACGAAGCAGTGCCACTCGTACCAAATTCACGGGGACTTCATCCACCAGCATCCGAATCCGCTACACCCAATGGTGGCTAGCTGGCCCTTCGAAATGTGGAGAACTAACATAATTGGGCCCATCGAACCAGTGTCATCCAGAGGACATCGGTTCATATTGGCGACAACCGATTACTTCTCTAAGTGGGCAGAAGCCATACCGCTAAGAGAAGTGAAGACGGAGAATATTCTCCATTTCTTCAAGACACACGTCATCTATCGATTTGGCACTCCACGGCGGATTATCTCCGATAACGGGCCATCCTATAGAAGTCACAGAATCAGCCACTTCGCGCTGCAACATAATATAGACTGGAGATACTCTTCAGTCTATAATCCCGGGGCTAATGGTCTAGCTGAGGCCTTCAACAAGACCTTGACAAAGATCATAAAGAAAACGGTGTCCAGGAATAGAAGAGATTGGCATGAGAGATTGCATGAAGCTCTCTGGGCGTATCGAACCACATTCATAACGGCCACAAACACGACGCTGTATGCATTGGTATTCGGTGCAGAAACGGTACTTCCCTTGGAGATAGAGCTACCCTCTCTACGAGTGGTGGTTCATTACGAGCTAACAGATAAAGATAACGCTCATCTTCGGCTGGAGGAGCTCGACGCCCTTGACGAAACCCGGCTCATGGCGCAGCAAAACCTGGAGGCTTACAAAGCAATGATGACGCGCTCGTACGAAAGATTGACTAAGCCGAGAACATTCCGCCAAGGCGAACACGTGCTAGTCGTAAAAAGACCTATGATCCCTAATCGTGCCAAACGGGGGAAATTCGAGCCAAACTATGAAGGCCCGTATATCATAGACAAGGTCTACCATGGTGGGGCTTACTTGCTCCTGAATATGCATGGCGAAAGACTCTTTGGGCCAATAAACGGTCGGTTCTTGAAAAAATACTACACTTGACCGAAACGCCGGTAAACTACTACGAACTGCAGCATCCTAATGCTGACAAAAAAAGAAGAAAAAAAAGGTACGTCCATATGCAAAACGGGCATGGATGAAAACCCAAAAGGGCTCCGCGAGTAAAAACAGCAGGGCTACCGGCGAGTTTGTGAAAACCCGAAAGGGCGCTATCTCATTCAAAGACACTTGCAAGGTCCTCTCGACCTTGTAAGGAGAAAATGCCTGCGTGAGATCCTTACTACTCATAAAAGAGCAACACACTTAGGGATCCCCACGATGCCTAAGGAGAAGTTACACTTACGAGGTCCTCATGACTCGTAAGGAGAATTCCCTATGAGACCCTCACGGCTCATAGGATTCAAAAGCCTTAAGTTACATGGATCTGAACATGTTCTTAAGCCATCACATTCTACAAATTGCCCTATAAATGGTTCAATGTTGACCGTTGTATACAATCCACGGGCAAGAATAAACATCTCCCCAACAGAGTCACACCAGCGACGAGGGATACCCTCACATGGTGAACGACCCTTGTAAGTCCTCTTGACTTATAAGGAGAAAACACTCTTGTAAGATCCTTACGACTTACAAAAGAACACACCACTTTGAAGTCCCCACGACTTCTAAGGAGAAAACACACCTACAAGATCCTCACGACTCGTAGGGAGAAATACCTTTATGAGACCCTTACGGCTTATTAAGTCAAAAGCCTCAGTCGACAGGATCCTAACCCTGTTTGCTAAGCCATCTTTGTTCAAACTGATGAAGGCAAATGATGATTCACGCCTGGCAATATTCTAGTTGTAGAAAAGCTGATGCCTAAATCGGTATCAGATCCCGAGTTCCATACTCGCGGCAAAAGTCAGCGAGCCATAAATGCATAAAAATAGCCGAAATGATAGGGCAAGTTGCAACAAAATCAGCAAGTAAAATATATGCATACAAAATAGCTGAAATGATTGGGCAACTCACAATAAAAAGTAGTGAGTAAAAAGAAAAAATAGCCGAAATGTTTGGGCAATTGCGACTTTCGAAATACAAAATGCTGAAATGATAGAGCATCGCGGAAAGAAAACAAAGTACGTATAAAATAAAACTTTTGCCCTGCAGGTAAGTCCATATTGACCCCTGTATACAATCCATGGGTATAAACAAAAAGGGAACCACATTTCCCCACTAGGCTCTTTCAAACGGAGAGTCAAATCTCGACGGCAACATCTACAGCCTGGAGACTCACAACGGCGCTCCTCCTCATTCCAGCAGGATACAGACATGATACTATCAATCGGAGCCACAGCAAAGTCCCCAGTTCCAAGACTCCACGGTTCACAGACAACCTGAAGTCAACCCCCGACACCATAGAAAACGGAGAAAGTCGGTCCCGACACCGTAGAAAATGGAGAAAGTCAACCCCGACACCGTAGAAAACGGAGAAAGTCGATCCCGACACAATAGAAAACGAAGAAAGTCAACCCCCGATACCGTAGAAAATGGAGAAAGTCGATCCTGACACAGTAGAAAACGGAGAAAGTCAACCCCCGACACCGTAGAAAATGGAGAAAGTCGATCCCGACACCGTAGAAAACGGAGAAAGTTAACCCCCGAAACCGTAGAAAACGGAGAAAGTCGATTTCGACGCCGTAGAAAACAGAGAAAGCGATCCCGACACCGTAGAAAACGGAGAAAGTCGACCCGACACCATAGAAAACGGAGAAAGTCGATCCCGACACCGTAGAAAACAGAGAAAGTCGACCCCGACACCGTAGAAAATGGAGAAAGTCAACCCCCGACACCGTAGAAAATGGAGAAAGTCGACCCCGACACCGTAGAAAACAAAGAAAGTCGATCCAGACACCGTAGAAAACGGAGAAAGTTGACCCCCAACACCGTAGAAAACGGAGAAAGTCGATCCCCGACACCGTAGAAAACGGAGAAAGTCGATCCCCGACACCGTAGAAAATGGAGAAAGTCGATCCCGACACCGTAGAAAACAGAGAAAGTCAACCCTCGACCTCCCTGTCGAAGCAACGCTTCGACTCGGGAACAAGTCAACTCATCAATCACTTACGAGTCCTCTCGACTTGTAAAAGAGAAAATTCTCTTGCGGATCCTTATGACTCTCAAGAGAAAGCACACTTAGGAATCCCCACGACTCCTAAGGAGAAAATGCACCTATGAGATCCTCACGACTCGTAGGGAGAAAATTCTTTATGAGACCCTCATGGCTCAGAAAATTTGAAAGTCTTAGGTAGCAGATCCTAACCCTATCTCCTAAGCCATCTCTACCCTATAAGGAGTTCAAGACGGACTGTTACTTATTATCTACAAGCCACACTTGCCAAAATTACATGCCATCGAAATCGAGGTGCTACTCAAGAGTATGTAAACTGCTTTGCGCCAAGTCAAAACAAAAGGCATAACCCACGGACTTCAATCACATATTATGCAAGGCAATAAGGAGAACATTTGATTTACATCCAATTGAGTGTCCGAAGCGTACCCACTCATATATGTGCGAAAAGGATAAAATAAACGCATGGAAAGGAAAAATTTGTTATTCATACCTCAGAAAGTTCTTACATTGATGAAAACAGTAAACAAAAGCATCATTAAAATGTTTACAATGGCAAAACATTGAATTCGGGACACGGATTAAGAAATTCAAAAGTGAGGCCGTCTAAAATGTTTCTGGCCTCTCTGACCGTTCTCGTGTGCATCCTCTCACGATCGCAAGCGTCAGAATCTTCGCCGATGTCCTCCGCCCTCTGATAAGCAGCGATTATCGTCGTCTGTTGGAAAGTTTGATGCAAAATATTAATGAGATTATCTCGCCGCTTCTTTAAGATCAGGCCCGTCAGATACACTTAGTGCGCCTTATCTTCAGCATTATCCAGTGCATTAAGCGGCATGGCTTCATAAAATCTAGGAAGTGCTCCCCAAATTGCTCTCACTATAATCTTCAAGAGAGCGGAGCGACGTGGAAGTATTCGACCGTTGTGTGCATTGAAACGATTCATAATTTCAGCGCATTGGGCGTTTGTGAACTCCTGGTTTTGACAACGGCCTTGTGCGCGAATGTCCTCATAAGAAATGATTTCGTCAAGACAGTACAAATGAGCGGTCATAGCACCTGAAAATGAAAATCAGTGAGAGTTTAGTGGACAGACTGATTAAGACACGGGGATTTAAATAACTCTTGATATTCGCATGAAGAAAATAAGTGCTGGTTAAGACACCCAACAAATTCAAATTTGTGCAAATAAGGAGGGAATCCTAAAAGGATTCTCATTTAATGAGAGACTCCTCGGGCCAAGGAGTTAGACTCCTCGAGTGCAACGCTCTGCAGATAGGAGTGACATATGTTAACTCTAATTATGAGGGAATAAAAATCCCCCAAAAATTCTAAAGAGCAATGCTCTGCGAAGAAGATGGAATAATCCATCAAAAACCCTAAAAGCAAAGCTTTACTGAGTTAAAAACTCTGAGATCTTTAAGATCTGCAAGTAGAACTCTAAGATTTCTTCTTTAAATGGGTTAAGAGACCCTAAGAAAGATCTCTTTAGATCTATGATTTCAAGAGAGCAAAGATCTGTTAAGAAAAACCCTAAAAGTTTCTCTAGATCTATGATCTGAAAAGAGAAAGGCTCTGTTAATTGGTGAAACCCTAGATTATGAAGTAATCCCTTCAATGATTTAATCTTTACCTAAAATTTTCGACAGGGTTCTGTCTCTAAGAGAGTTCTTAAGACAAAGAGCTATGCTTTGAAAGAGAATTAATTCTCAAGAAAAAACAAGAAGATGAACAGAGGTCATCTCAAGGGCCAAAGGCCCTATTTATAGGCACTGAGAGCCGTTTCAACTTCTAAGTTGATCTAATGGCGCGGATGCTGCCACCGCTGCACTCACGTGTAAGCCATGTGAGTGCAACGGTGGAGGGCATTTGTTTCCTCTAATCAAAGCAAAACTCTGTTCAAATTTTGAAATTTGAAATGAAGCAGCGCTTCATAAAAGCGCTCGCGCTAAATGCACCAGTGCTAAGAGTCAAAGACTCTGATGAAGCGCTCACGTGCAAAGTACGAAAGCGCTAGTGCTAGCAGCGCTGACGCTGACAGCGTGAGCAGCGCCAGCGCTAAGAGTCAAAGACTCTGAAGCAGCGCTCACGTGCAAAGCACGAGAGCGCTAGCGCTAAGTGCGCTAGCACCAAGAGTCAAAGACTCTGATGCAGCGCTCACGTGCAAAGCACGAGAGCGCTAGCACTGGAACTAAATGTTCCTCACCCTTGGATCAAAGATCCAACAAAGATAACTAAAAATCATTAAGTTACCTCTGAAAATTAGAGCACCGTTGGATCAAAGATCCAATGCTGATTAAAAATCACCAAGATACAGAATAAGATCTGTATGGGGAAAGATTTTCCCAATCTTGTTAAAAACAAGAAGTTGCCTTCTGTAAAACAGAAGCCTAGGATCAAAGATCCAACGGTGGGAAACATTCCCAAATCAATTAGAGAAAAGATCTCTTCAACCAATTCAACAAGTCAACCTCCCATATATAAAGGACCCAAGACTTCAAGTCTGGCACAGAGAAACCCCCCCCCCACACCCCCCACAAACTTTGAGAAATTTCAAAGACGAGAGCAAGCTCTCGAAAGAATAATTTCTTCAAGGTAAATAAAACAGAAAGGTCAAAGCATTTTATCAAAAGGAAGAAGAACTTAGTTCTCTTTCTAGATCATAGATATATAAGACAGAAGTCTTTCACAAAAAGATATCAGAGCATCTCATCATAAAAAGGGAGGCAGAAAAACTTAATTCTCTTCAGATCATAGATCTATAAAATAAAGACGAAGTCTTTAACAAAAACAAAGAGATCATAGTATCTCATAAAAAAGAGAAGAACATAGTTCTCAGATCCATGAGACAAAGTCTCTTAAAAACGAGAGTTTAATTCTCAGAACGCAGAACTAATCAAAGCTGCCTAAAAAAGAGCTTTAGCACTCCAAGACTGGCGCACGGTGCCTTAGCGCTCCTAGCGCTGTAATTTAAAGAAGCGCCTCAGCTCTCCAAGTCTGGCACACAGCGCCGCAGAGCCCTAACGCTCTAATTTAAAGAAGCACCCAGCGCTCATTAGCTGGTGCTCAGCGCCACGTGCTCCTCACGTGTGCGCTATCTCATAAGGAGCGCTCTACACTCATTAACCGGCGCTCAGCGCCAAGCGCTACGTGCTCCTCACGTGTGCACTATCTCACACGGAGCACTCTGCACTCATTAACTGGTGCTCAGCGCCAAGCGCGCCACGTTCTCCTCACGTGCACGCTATCTCACAAGGAGCGCTCTGCACTCATTAACCGGCGCTCAGCGCCAAGCGCGCCACGTGCTCCTCACGTGTGCGCTATCTCACAGGAAGCGCCTTAGCGCTCTAAATCTGGCGCTCAGCGCCAAGCGCACCATGTGCTCCTCATGTGTGTGCTGAGCGAACATAAACTGTTCTTTTAACAAAACCCCAGAACCATAATGAGTGTTCAACACTCAATAAAAGACAAAAATGTTGTCAGAACCCAAAACCAATGCTCAGCATTGTCAAATGAAAAAGGACCGAGCTTAATTAAATGTCCAACATTTTGACTAAGTGGGCTGAGCCCAAGTTGGCCACTAGCCCCGTGATTCAGATTAATTGAGCCCATATGCTTATAAATCTTGTTAACTGATCTTAGTCCCAAACTTGACTACAGATCTCCCAACCAACATTGGTTCAAGGGTACATCTCTTCATACCTCTGATATATGTCATTTTAATTCTTCAACGTCTTCAGAGAGATAGAGGGTCCCAATAACCAATAACTCTTAGTACATCTCCAAACGGTTAAACCAAAACCACACAGACTATGACGTCTTTAAACTGTAACGGACTATGACGCCCTTAAACTTATGGACCGCAGTGTCCCTAAACTAAAATAATAGAGCCCAAATGCTCTTTTGTTGGATCTAAATGATCCTGTTAAGTAGATCTTAGTCTAAAATTAGACTAATGTAATCTTAACAAACGTTTAAGTTAATCTTAGTCTCAAATGAGATTAACGATCCTTAAACCCAACCTAAAAACAAATCTAAGAAAATACGGATTTGGACTAATCTACGCCCTATGAGCGACAACATAAATTAGTCTCTGTATACAATCCATCGGCAACCAAAAACAAAACAAAAACACACGACACGAAGTGACCATCTGGAGAAGGAGAAAGTGGTTACCACAATGCGGTAGTGTAATTAACTGTAGGGGCTTGCGCCCGCAGGGAAGAGCATCCCCACAATCAAAAACCCATCACAATAAGGGGGAATCTGATGAAGTCTGCTATATCGGTCGCATCCGTCTAAACCTCTGATACATGGTGCCATAAATCAACTTGGAATCATCGGAGAGGTGGACGGATAAAACCAAATAGCATCTGCCCCCAAATTCAGGCAAGACGTTTGTCTTCCCGGTTTTCGGCGATAAACACCTACCGTGCTGCATCAATACACAGCCTAGCCCCACTCGAGAAGCATCACAATAAACCACAAATCTGCCCGATCCCGAAGGCAATGATAATACTAGCGCCATAGTTAAACGAGTCTTCAATTGCTGGAAGTTATACTCGCACGCCTCGGTCCAAACAAAAGGAACTCTCTTCCGGGTCAACCCGGTCAACGGTGCAGCGATACGGGAGAAGTCCTGAACAAAACGTCGATAGTAGCCGGCCAGGCCTAGAAAGCTGCGGATCTCTGTAATTGATGCCGGTCCGGGCCGATGTTGAATGGCATCGATCTTCTTCGGGTCCACACGCATACTATCTCTCGTAACCATGGGACCCAATAAATCAACGTTGTCAAGCCAGAATGCGCACTTGGAGAATTTCGCAAACAGCTGATACTCCCTTAAAGTCTGCAATGTGATCCAAAAGTGCTGCTCGTGCTCCTCTCGGCTCCGGGAATACACTAAGATGTCATCAATGAATACGATGATGAACTGATCAAGATACGGCCTGAAAATACGGTTCATCAAGTCCATAAAAGCTGCTGGGGCATTGGTGAGCCCGAACGACATCACCATGAACTCGTAATGCCCGTAACGAGTGCGAAAAGCGGTCTTCGGAATATCGTCATTCCGAACCCGTAACTGATGGTAACCTGATCGCAAGTCAATCTTTGATAAATGCCCCACACCCTGGAGCTAGTCGAACAAATCATCAATACGAGGTAAGGGATATCTGTTCTGCACAGTAACCCGGTTCAGCTGACGGTAATCAATACACAAACGTAAACTGCCGTCCTTCTTCTTAACGAACAGAACAGGGGCACCCCAAGGAGACACACTCGGTCGAATAAGCCCTTTATCTAGCAAATCCTGCAACTGATCCTTCAGCTCTCTAAGCTCCGCCTGGGCCATCCGATAAGGCGGTATGGAAATAGGCCCCATGCCGGGGATCAAGTCGATACAGAACACAATATCACGATCAGGCGGTAACCCAGGCAGCTCGTCAGGAAAGACATCAGGAAACTCGCTCACAATCGAAACCTGGTCCAATGGGACCTCTGCAGCATTAGTATCACAAACATACGCTAAGAATCCCTGACAGCCTTTCCTCAAGAGCTAACCCGCACAAAGAGAAGAAATCAAGCTGGGAAGGGTGACGCTACGGTCTCCCTGAATAACAAGAACTGGCTCACCCGGAAAACTAAATCTGACTGCCTTCTCACGGCAGTCCACGGATGCATAACAAGTGGCTAGCCAGTCCATACCCAGAAGGACGTCAAAGTCCAACATATCGAGGAGAATCAAATCAACCGAAGAATCCCTCTCCCCGATACAAATAGAACACAAACGAAACACAAATCAAGCGACAAATGACTCGATTACCGGAGTAACAACAATAAGCGGCTGATCTAACGACGATGACTCTCGGCCCAACATCGGTGCAAAGTGTGTAGATACATATGAATGTGTGGAACCTGGGTCGAATAATACCCGTGCGTCGAAAGAACATATTGGCCAGGTACCTGTCACAATGGCATTGGACGCCTGCGCATCCTGCGAAGTCAAAGCGAACACTCGGGCCTATCCTCCACTAAAAGCTGGTTGTCCTCTGCCTCGGCCTCTGACTCCTCATCCTCTCTGAACAGGACCGCCACGTCCACGGCCTCTGGGAGCGTCTGTCTGGCGTGGAATAGTACCACGAGTAGGAAGTAGAGTTCTCTGAGCAGGAGGTGAAGGTGGAAGGGTCACATAGGGAACTATCGTCTTACCGTGGAGTTTCGCGGTACAATTCTTGAAAAGGTGACCTGGACTCCCACACCAAAAACATACTGGCGGTGGCCGCTGACCTGGTGAATAGGAACTGAACAACTAGCCTCGCATCATGCCTCGACCACCACCACGGCCTGGAAAGAACCCGCCACCACCTCTGCCTGCCATGCCTCTTCCAAACTGTACTGGAGTTGGTATATCTGTACAAATCCTCTTCGGTCCCGAAACGACCGAAGTATTTGAAATGCGCTCCTCCAAAAGTAAGGCTGCATCCACCACGGCTGCATAGGTGTCGAAGTGCTGGGCGCCAATAGCAAGAAATAGCTGTGTGTCTAACTCCCGTACGAACCTCTTCATGTGTTTCTCTTCTGTGTCCACCAGGTAAGGAATATATCGGGACAACTGAGTAAACTGGATATCATATGCAGACACTATTATCCCTGGAGTCTTGCACAAAACCATAAAACTACGGGCTCGAGCATCACGGACACTCTCTGGAAGGAAACGGGCAAGAAATACCGCTGTGAACTCATCCCAAATCATAGGAGGTAGACCTGTAGCTCGGCCTCTCTCGACTGACTCGCACCACGTCTGAGCAAGACCCTCCAGATGAAAACACGCAAGCTCTACCCATCTATCGTCAGAACATCTAAGCGAACGGAAAATCCTAGCCAACCTATCGAGAAATGTCTATGGATCCTGTTCCCCTCCGAATGGCGGCCTGGACTTGGCGTCCATGCCTGATGTTCGGGGCAGATGCTATTTGGTTTTATCCGTTTATCTCTCTGAAGATGCCAAGTTGATTTATGGCACCGTGTATCGGAGGCTTAGACGGATGCGGCCGATGTAGCAGACTTCGTCAGATTCCCCCTCAGGATGAGGGGTTTTTGATTATGGGGACGCTCTTCCCTGCAGGCGCAAGCCCCTGCAGTTAATTACGCTACCGTCTCGCGGTAACAACTTTCTCCTTCTCCAGAATTTCACTTCGTGTCGTGTGTGTTCATTTTGTTTGTGGTTGCCCGTGGATTGTATACGGAGACTGAGTAATACCGTCGCCCGTAGGACGTGGATTAGTCCAAATCCGTATTTACTTAGATTTGGGTTTGGTGTTTTCAGTTTAAGGATGCATTAGTCGCGTTGCGACTAAGATCAACTTAAACGTTCGTTAAGGATACGTTAGTCCTGTTTTAGACTACGATCAACTCAACGTAGTGATTAATTTAATGTATGGCCATCGGGACTCGTCACCTCTCTGACGTCGTTGAAGGATTACAACGACATGTATCAGAGGAGCTGGTAGATGTACCCTCGAACCAGAGTTGATTGGGAGTTTTATAATCCATTTGAATATTTAAGAATACGTTAGCCGTGTTTGGGGCTAAGATCAACTTAAACGTTTTTTAAGGATACGTTAGTCCAGTTTGAGACTAAGATCAACTTAACGGGACCGTTTAGATCCGACAAAAGAGCATTTGGGCTGTATTGTGCCAGTTTAGGGACGTGGTGGTCCGTATTCCAGTTTAGGGACGTGGTGGTCCAATATTAGTTTAAGGACGTTTCGGTCCAATATTAGTTTATGGACGTTTCGGTCCAATATTAGTTTAGGGACGTTTCGGTCCGATGTTAGTTTAGGGACATTTCGGTCCGATATTAGTTTATGGACGTTTCGGTCCATTATTAGTTTAGGAACGTTTCGGTCCGATGTTAGTTTAGGGACGTTTCGGTCCAATATTGGGTGTGTGGCCGTTGGGACCCGTCACCTCTTTGACGTCGTTGAGGAATTACAACGATGGATGTCAAAGGAGTTCGGAGATGTACCCTTGAACCGGATGTAGATTGATTTAGGAGAGCCATTTTGCTCAGCCAATTTAATTTAAGGACTTATGGCCACGATTGGGCTAAGTCCAGTAAAAAAAAATGTCCAACATTGCTTTTGCATTTCCTTTTATTTTTATTTGGGCTTTGCCCAGAAAAGATGCAAGGCATCAATTAATTTTAGGCTCTGTTCTTTATGAATGATGCAGAGCATCAATTTTATTTGGGCTCAGCCCTTTTATTGCTTTGCAATTTATTTTGGCCTGCTAGGTCTTTTTGATTTGGGCCTGGCCCTTCAAGTGATGCATTGCATTTGTGCAAAGCACCAAGAATCTTTTAGATTCAAGGAAAGGAGTGCAGAGCACTTTTTATTTTCTTGATCTAGATTTAGATCAAAGAAAAGAAAAAAATCTTTTCTTTCTTTCTATCTCAGAGAACCAGAGGTTCTCTAGCGAGTGCAAGGCACTATTTTTTTTTTATTATTATTATTTATTTATTTATTTATTGAAGATCACTGATCTTGTCTTTTAGATCAATGATCTATTCCTAAGAGAATTTTCTCTTATTTCAAAGGTTTTTACCTTCTTCTTTTTTTTGTTCTCAAGAAGTTCTCCAGAGCTCTTTTCTCTCTTTTTTTTTTTATCCAATTCTCTCCACCTTTGAAATGGGGTCTGGGGTCCTTTTTATAGTGCTCAAAAATCAGTTAAATTTGTTAAAAAGATCTTTTCTGAGTGATTTTGGGGAATTTTCCCCACCGTTGGATCTTTGATCCAAAGGCCCCCGTTTTACAGAAGAAATCTTCTTGTTTAAAAAAGAACAGAAAAAATATCCTTAAATCTTCACTCTGTTGTTGCGCAACTCACCAGCGCGTGACACGTGTCGCGCAGTGAAGCGCTTGCGCAACTGCGCGGACACGTGTCGCGCAGTGAAGCGCTTGCGCAGTTGCGCTTGCGCAACTGCGCAGACACGTGTCGCACAGCCGTGCGCTTGCGCAGTTGCGCTTGCGCAACTGAGCAGACACGTGTCTCGCTGCCGTGTGCGCAACTGCGCAGACACGTGTCGCGCAGCCGTGCGCTTGCGCAATTGTGCATGCGCAACTGCGCAGACACGTGTCGCGCAGCTGTGCGCTTGCGCAGTTGAACGTTGCTTATGTTTTTTTTTTAAAGAGCCTTGCTCTGATTGGACGTACTGCCTTGGGCGTTGTGCTGCCGTGTCAACTTCTGACACGTGGCGCGTTGCGCGCAGCGCACGGGAACTGAAGCGTTGCTTCAAAATTTGAATTTTCAAAATTCAAGCAGAGCCTTGCTCTGATTGGGGGAACAAATGCCCCCCCACCGTTGCGCTCACGTGGCGCGCACGTGAGTGCAGCGGTGGCAAGACCCCGACCGTTGGATCATGGGGGTCAGTTGAAAAGGCGCAGGCGCCTATAAATAGGACCTTTGGTCCTTGGTAATTCTTTACCAATTTCAAGAATTTGAATTTCAGAGCCTTGCTCTTGCTTAAGAACTTCCAGAGCCTTGCTCTTGTGAGAACTTCAAAGTTCTAGTTTTAGAATCATTCTAGGTAAAATTAATTAAATTAAATTAATTTAAATTAAATTTAATTAACAGAGCCTTGCTCTTATAGATCTTTGATCTAAAGGAAAACCCCTTTGGGGTTTCTTTAACAGAGCCTTGCTCTCAAAAAATTTACAGATTTACAGAGATCTGATCCATGGGTTATAACCCATGAACAGATCATTGCTCTTAGATCAAATGTAGATCTTTTTAGATCTGATAAACGGAGAAATATTTTGTTTTATAAGTTTTCATAGATTTTTCAAGATTCCAAAACTCTAAAGATAAAATTGATGGATCTTTTCACCATTACCATAGAGCTATGCTCTTTTAAGGAATCTTGTCCCCCTGAGACCAGAGTTTTGACAAATGTCACTCTGTGACAGAGCTTTGCTCTGAAAGAGAATATTTCTCCTTGTCTTTAGGGATTTCCCATCAGTGAGGATATTCTTTTGGGGACCTTTTCATTAATTGACAGTCTCATCTAATGATGGGGTTGTCTTATTAAATGATGTATCGTCATCCAGATTTTGTGGGTCCCTCTTTTTGTCCCCTACCCATTACATCATAGTGTTGAGTAAGATTTCAAAATGCCAAGTGTCAGAACACTAACGGTTATTTTTATCTTTCTACAGGAAGCATGTCTGACGACTTATCTTTCCCCTTTGTTCGCTCGGAAGGAGGGTTCCCCCATGTGCCGGTGGACCGGGTGGTGTTCGCCTTGATTAAAGATCATGATCCAGAGTGCAAGAGACTTCACTTGTGGGGAAGGTGGTACAGCCAAATCATCCAAGGCCGTCGCAGCTTTAGCTCCGCTTCGCCCTCTGAGCCCATAGTTACGATCCCTTATGCGGACAAGCCCCCGGTGGAGTATGCCGTGGAGGTTAAAAATTGGAATGCCGACGACCTCCTTCAGCCTGCAATCGGTGCCATTCCGGTGCAGCCGCCGCCGGCTATAGATATCTTGGGGAGGCGAATCTGTCAGGGTGAAGCACGCCTTTGGGGACAGGCTTATAACATTGGATTGATCCCGCGGCCGCTTGCCGGATATTTGCAATGGGCCCGTTACATTTTGGCGACGAAGAGGGCTCTCCTGACGACGATTGGTTTATACTGAGCTGTCTACGTCTCGCTCTTCGAGTATCCTTCTCCTCCGACGTGGTGGATAAAGGCCTTCATCAAACAATGGAATATCCCCACCCATACCTTCCTGACAGCGGATAGGGAAGTCTCCATCTCTCTGGAGGAGTTTGCTGAGATTTCAGGTCTGCCAATGAGGGGAGAACACTATGAGGAGCTGCTTCCTCCTGACGAGTATGTCTTCGCCACCAAGCAGCTTGTATTTGACTTAACTCCGGAAAATGCCATTCAGCATCAGCACCCGGGCTTGGTGAAGGTGTTGGAGATTTATGAGGAACTCCATTTGGAATCGGGCGACCGGGACATCAGTTTCATGGATTTCATTGCTCGTTTTATCCGCCCGGAGTTCCTATCAGAGCAGGGCGAGAAGTTCGCTCAGCTTGCTGACCCCTTTGGTTTCGGCTTGGACCGCCGACCTTCATCGGAAAATGACCAGCGGGATTTTTATTTCCCCGGCACTGCCAGCGTCCCTTTCTCAGAGATCGCCGTTCCTGGCATAGACGAGGAGACTTTTTTCATAGGGTTCTTGGGTCTATGGCTATGCAGCTTCGCGCTTCCCATGCACCCACGCATCATGCGGTCCTCTGTATTTTACCCGGCGCATCGAATGGCGGCCGGTTTACAGTTATCAGTAGGGATCGCCGGGCTGGCTTACCTCTACAATGGACTTAGCGTAGCGGCGGATGCTAATGAGCCTGGGGTACAGCCTGCTAACTTCCCGATGCACTACTTCACTTCTTGGATGGAGCTGCACGTGCGAGGGGTGTTTGGTACCAATAAGACTCCTCCGTTTTTTGAGAAATACAGACTCCCAAGAATCATGCGGTTGGTCGGGGCTTCAATTGTGGTTGCACCTCCGCGGGAGTCTAGGGGACTGCTCCTGCGTTCACACCTAGTCAGAGCGAAGACCTCTTTTGTGGATAAGGTCATCACCATAGGCTCCGAGACCACTAAGTCAGTGGTGTCGCTGCGTGATGACTTTAAGGGCGGGGTTTCTGTATTGAAGGCTCGGGAAATCCTTCACCTTTACTCCACTCGGCCGGGCTACTTAGTATTTAGGCAGAATGAGACGGCTCTCTTTATGAGGTATAACCCACATCGATTTGCCCGACAATCGAGTTACAATCAAGGGATCCCGATGGAAGCCTTTCTGGAAACACCCGCGGCCAACCAAGGGGGAATAAGGAATGCTATGCATCATTTCACCCGGCTCAATACAGATTCTTATTTTTTCATCAGTGAGCCTAGCTGTGCCCCTAAAATAATCCATCCGTATGTAGCCTGGTATGCGCATGCTATGGGCCCAATCATTTTAATGGAGAAACGCTTGCTGGTTGACCGTAGGGGTGCGCCTCCTGGTGGTGATCACAAGGCTCCCTTGCAGCCAAGGATCCAGGTCACCCTCCCGATGAAAGATGCCGGAGCTGACCGACCACGCGTGTTGGCCCCCCCGCGTGGATTGCCACTGCCTACTACGGTGGATGCACCACCAGCGCCCCGTGCTCCCACGAAGACGGTTAAAGTGGTATCACCAGGGTCCGGCGCAGGAGCCGAGATCGGGACCCGCCGCCCTAAAGTGGCCGCCAAGCGCAAATCCGCTCCGGGTGGGTCTAAAGCTGGTGGACAGCAGAAGAAGAAGAAGTCCGCTCTTTCCCTCGACGCGATCCTCAGCTTAAAGCCTGCGGCTCCTCCCGCCGAGGCCATATGTGAATACGGCAGCAATGAGGGTTTCGTGGTAGATCCTGCGGACACCAATCTGGCTGCCGCCATTGCAGCTTCGGAGCGATCGGCGAGGCTTGAAGCGATGTTAAGCAAACTCGCTGAGTCCGGTAATCATCAAACGCTTCATTTGTCATTTTATTGCACCTTGTATTATTATCTTTAACTAACATTTGCTTCATTTTCAACAGGTGTCTCTACTGAAGAGGCTATTGCTGCCTCCCTGAAAACCTTCCAGGAGGAGGAGGAGAAGCGTGCCCTAGCAGGCGCTGGTATGTTTCACCCCTTTCTCTTTCATAAGGAAAGTTTGTCATTTTCTCTGAAGGTCAACCTAACCTTCTTTTGTTTCATTGCAGGGGTTATATCAGTTGATGCGGGGATCCTTCCCGAGCCTGTTAATGAAGTCCCGGCTTCGTCAAAGTTGCCGCAAGAGCCTCGGCTTGACAAAACGACGAGGGATGCCCTGAAAACCTTAGAGGCTTCCTTATTCACGGACGAGGACACCTCAATTAGGGAAGCTCTAGTGGCATCCGTCTCAACGGCTAGGGAGGAGCGGAAGCGGTTGAGACGCGAAGTAAGGGCACGTAGAGCTGCTTTGGCCGCGGGAGCGGGTCCCAGTACCATTCCTCGTGCTGACACTCCTTCTGAAGAGGCCCCTGTCGCCCTGTCTACTGCTTATAGGCAAGTGGCGCGCACGGCCCGAAGTGCAAACAATAAATCCACTTCAGGTAGCATCTCTTTCAGAACCTTGTTGTAAGAATTATTATAAAGCCATTGGCTCATATGCATTCTATGTTGCAGGACCAAGTCCGACTGAGGGGGAGGCGGAGACCGTTGGACCCCAGGAAACGGCGGAAGCGGCGCCTGTCGAACCTGAGCCGACGGTGGGCACCGTCATCGGGGCCACGGTGCCTGAAACAGAAGTTGAAGGATCCGCCGCCGAGAAGGTCATTGATGCCGCGTCTGAAGTGGCGGCAGATGAGATGATTGTCGAGCCGAAGGCGGTAGAAGTCGAGGCGCTTGAGGCTGGAGACGTCACGGTGCCGATGGACGAGACAACCGTGACCACAGAAACCGAGGGAGTATCGGGTGAGGCGGCCACGATTCTTGAGGAGGAGCGAACCGCTCTTTCCCAGGAATCTGGTAATACTCCGATCATAGCCCTCCCCGCGTATGGTTCCTTGCCGTCTCCCGGGCTTGCGAGCACAACAACGGTTCCCATCGAGTCGGGTGATGAGGCTACGGGCGGTGGTCTCATGTCGATGGATGAAGGGATTGCTTCAGTTTCTGCTGGTAGCTCGTCGGGTAAAATTTTTTATCACCAGCGTTTCCCCTTTTTTCTATATATCTTGCGATCTTTTCTGACAAGCTTGTCTTTGCAGGTGCGGCCAGTGCCGATGCTCCTTTGCTCGAGGGGGCACCGTCGACTACTGCTCTGGTGGTGGTCACCTCCCTGCCTTCCCTTGTACCATCACGGATGTTGGAAGGTATGGATTCACGACTCTTGCATTAATCTTTCAAAAATGTAGCTTTGTACTATCGTTATACCATTGTGCTTTTGCAGGAGTGCTCTTCGATCATTTATATCAAGTGTTGCTCCCACACTTCTCTTTCCCATCCGAACTCGCTTCTCCCTCTGGTGGCGCCGGTGAGTATACCTTCACTATAATATCCTTACTTACCCCTTTTTTTTTCTAGCAATGGGATAATTTCTGACTTTTCCTTTTCTTTATTGCAGTACCACAAATCGAAGGAGGGGATGCAAGGCTTGCCGCGCCACCGGCCCTTCCGGGTTTACCGTCCGTTGCAGCTGGTATAATAAATTTCCTTTTTTAGTAACCCTTCAACATCTTCCAAACCATCGTTTAACCATGTTTTGTTTTGCAGCTATTGTTCCGGCTCCGGTCCCCTTTGAGGCTCGCGTCCTTTCACCGGCAGGCCCTTTCTTGAGACGTCCATCTTCCAAGGGTGCTGTGATGAGTTTGGGCATGCTGAGCGGGTACATTGAAGAGCTCAATGTGGATGCTCTCCCTTCTGCCGTAGATTTTTCCGCGGAGGCTAACCCGATGTTGGCGGCGCTCGTAAATTTTCATAACGAAGGCGTCGTCGAATCTTGGGTTAACCACTGCAGGGGGATCGAGGCTTGTCTATATCGGCTGGAGTCGACGCGCCCTTCTTCCGAAGTTTTAGCCCTGAGCACCCAACGCACAACTTGGCTCGAGCAAAGCACTTCGCACTTCCGCCACTTGGAACAAGAAGCAGCTTCAAGACTAAGGGAATGCCAAAAGACCTCGAACGAAACGGCCCATCTGTGCGCTGAGGTTGAGGCAAATGCTGCCCAAGTGAAGACTATCTTCGAGGGTCTCTTGGAGCGTATCTCCCATGGGCTAAACTTGAAGCGGAAGCTTGACGTAGCTGAGCGCAATATCCCAAGTCGGGAAGCTGCCTATCAGGCCGTCAGGGAGCAACTTGCGTCGGTCTTGCAGCAGCGAGCCCAAGTGGAGGCAGAGCTGGCGGTGGTAGCCGATCGAGAGAAGACGTGGAAGGAAGTATGCGAGCAATTGCTAAATCTATGCAAGACGCTTCCTTCCCAGTAATTTCTCCTTGTATCATTTGTACTTGTAAAATATATGTATATATATCTTTTTTTATTCTTTAGTACAATGTATCCTGTACCCAGTCAATATTCATGAATAAAAGATACACATTTTTGTAACGTCCTGTGTCATTTCTTCGCCTTTTTCACTCTTTTCAGCACGACATATTTAATGCACCTTATTGACAGATAACTTCATTTCTCTCAGAGATAACGATGGCCTAGACTGCAGGTTCAGATCTGCCGCCTAGGACTTTTCAACTCTATGAGCCGTGAGGGTCTCATAGAGACTTTTCTTCCTACGGATCGAGAGGATCTCGTAGGCGGGCTTTTCTCCTTAGGAATCGTGAGGATTCCTAAGTGTGGTTTTTTTTCTTATAAGTCGTAGGGATCTTATAAGAGGATTTTTCCTTCTCACGAGTCGAGAGGACCCGTAAGCGGTTGTTTCCCTCCTTATCGAAACTCGATTTTAGAGAGTGAGTCCCGCGTATAGTGTGTAAGAGACCATTTTAGATCGACTTGTAGGGTCCCATTGTTCAGGAAGCAAGTTCTCCTACCTCTGATGCCTGAGGCTTCATTTTGCAGATTAAGAAGCAAGTTCAATTTGTTGAAGAAATCCCTTTTCTGAAAGATTTGGCGGGATTTCCCCCACAATCGGATCTTTGATCTAAGGGCTTCTGTTTTACAGAAGATAATAACCGAAGAGATTTCTTCAGAACCTTTTTGTTTAGCGCGAATGCTCCAGGATATGACGCGTGTCGCACAGCACACAGTGCAGCGCAACTGCGCTAGCACGTCTACGCCGACACGTGTCATGCAGCGCACGATGCATACGTCGCTGAAGCGTTGCTTCCATTGGTTCTGCTTGAAATAGAGCTTTGCTTTGGCTGGGTGCGCTGCCTTGGGGTGCTGCGCTGATGCGTTTGCGCTGGACACGTGGCGTGTAGCGCGCAGCGCAACACAACTGCGCTAGCGCTTCCGTGCTGAAGCGTCGCTTCTTCAAGACAGGGCTTTGCTCTGATCGGGGAAGGACGAAGCGTCGCTTCATCTCCTGTCTCGGAATTCGAACGGAAATTCGCTCCAATTAGGGTGAACTGCCGTGATAACTCTTGGAAGTCGAAGAGGCACTTGAGGCCTATAAATAGGACCTTTGGTCCCCTCCAGATACTTATCATCTTCCAGATTTCCATTTTCGAAGACTTCAGAGCTTTGTTCTTGCCTTTAAGAACTCCGGTGCCTTGCTTCTTTTTTTTAAAGTTTTTTAGAAAAACTTCAGGTAAAATCGATTCTTAGATCAATCTTAAATAGCAGAGCCCTCGTCTAGTGGGTTTCATCTTTGAACACAGTTTTGCTCTCTAGGAATTTAGTCATCCATGTATATTATTGCTTTTCCGTCGTTGATCTTCCCGTAATATTTTCTCCAGGCATAATGGCGGCGGTGCATCTATACAGTCTGCACGAGTTCATTACCTACGATGATATCCGCGCTCAGGGTCGTCAACAAAACCAGGAGTTTACAGATGCCGAATGTGCAGAAGTTATGGGTCGTCTGAACGCAAGCGGTGGTTGGCTGTTGCCTCGGCGTTCGGCTCTTTTGAAAGTCGTGCTGGGAGCAATATGGAAGGCACTTCCGGGTCTTCATGAGGCCTTACCACTCAATGCCCTGGATGATGCCGAGGACAAGGTGCATTCAGTGCACCTGACAGGGCTGATCTCGAGGAAACGACGGAATGACCTCGTTGACATCCTGCATCAAGTGTTTCAGCAGACGACGATCATTGCTGCTTATCAAAGGCCGGAAGGGCTTGCCGATGATATCGACACCGAGGAGCGCGAAAGACTGCGCATAAGAATAATTAGAAAGGCCAGAAGAACTCTGGATGGCCTTACTTTTGATTTCCTCAATCCGTGCCCCGGATCCGAGGTTATACCGCTGTAATAATTCGAACAATGTTTCTTATTCATTATTCTTATGCTTGTAAAAACTCTTAGCGGTATGAATGAAAACCCTCCCCTTTTCTATTTCAGCTTGTCTTATTTCGTGTCCTGAATCTTCTGTCCATGCATAAATGAATGCGTCACGTATGCCAGATCAAATGTAGAACGGATATTCTTTCTATCATCTTCTTTCTTTTAATGTCAGTAGGCTGTCTTAATAACCATGGTTGATGGATGTCTAAAACGAGTATTCCGACTTCCTCAGGAAATAGCGATGGCTTAGGCCGCAGTTTCAGGTTTACCGCCTAAGACTTTTCAATTCTATGAGCCGTGAGGGTCTCATAGAGGCTTTTCTCCCTACGGATCGAGAGGATCTCATAGGTGGATTTTCTCCTTAGGAATCGTGAGGATTCCTAAGTGTGGTTTTCTCTTATAAGTCGTAGGGATCTTATAAGAGAATTTTCCCTCTTACGAGTCGAGAGAATTCGTAAGCGGTTGTTTCCCTCCTCGTCAAAATTCAACTTCGGAGAGTGAGACCCGTGAATAGTATGCAAGAGACCATTTTGGATTGACTTGCAGGGCCCCATTGCTCAAGAAGCAAGCTTTTCAATCCTTGCTGTCTGAGACTTCTTCTTACAAATTGAGACGAATCAGGAATTTGCTCGAGGAGAGGGTGATGGCTCTGCGAGTTGACATGAGTTAAGAGGCTCTCATCACGGAGTGTTTGTATCCGTGAGTCGAGGAGTTTTGCTAGGGATTATTTGTTTCCCAAGCGCCAAGGATTATTTGTTTCCTTGGGGTTTGAAACGAGTCGAGGATTCTTACGGAGGCACTGGTGGCTCTGCGGGTCGACGTGGATCAGGAGGCTCTCGTCAAGGAGTGTTTGTATCCGTGAGTCGAGGGATTTGCCAGGGATTATTTGTTTCCCGAGCGCCAAGGATTATTTGTTTCCTTGGGGTTTGAAACGAGTCGAGGATTCCTACGGAGGCACTGGTGGCTCTGCGGGTCGACGCGGATCAGGAGGCTCTCGTCAAGGAGTGTTTGTATCCGTGAGTCGAGGGATTTGCCAGGGATTATTTGTTTCCCGAGCGCCAAGGATTATTTGTTTCCTTGGGGTTTGAAACGAGTCGAGGATTCCTACGGAGGCACTGGTGGCTCTGCGGGTCGACGCGGATCAGGAGGCTCTCGTCAAGGAGTGTTTGTATCCGTGAGTCGAGGGATTTGCCAGGGATTATTTGTTTCCCGAGCGCCAAGGATTATTTGTTTCCTTGGGGTTTGATTCCTACGGAGGCACTGGTGGCTCTGCGGGTCGACGCGGATCAGGAGGCTCTCGTCAAGGAGTGTTTGTATCCGTGAGTCGAGGGATTTGCCAGGGATTATTTGTTTCCCGAGCGCCAAGGATTATTTGTTTCCTTGGGGTTTGAAACGAGTCGAGGATTCCTACGGAGGCACTGGTGGCTCTGCGGGACGACGCGGATCAGGAGGCTCTCGTCAAGGAGTGTTTGTATCCGTGAGTCGAGGGATTTGCTAGGGATTATTTGTTTCCCGAGCGCCAAGGATTATTTGTTTCCTTGGGGTTTGAAACGAGTCGAGGATTCCTACGGAGGCACTAGTGGCTCTGCGGGTCGACGCGGATCAGGAGGCTCTCGTCAAGGAGTGTTTGTATCCGTGAGTCGAGGAGTTTGTTGGGAGAGTATGGCTCCCTCTTTGTTTACGCCCTTGGATTGTATACAGGGATCGATGTGATCTTAACTGTAGGGCCAAAATTTTATCGTCATTATTTTTTGTTTTATTTCCGCGATGCTCTATCATTTCAGCTTTTATATCGCGAAGGTCGCGATCGCCCAATCATTTCGGCTATTTTTCGCGGTGCCCAACCATTTCGGCTGTTTATTTTATTTTTACTCGCTGCTTTTTATTGCGAGTTGCCCAATCATTTCGGCTATTTCGCATGCATACATTTTACTTGCTGCTTTTTATTGCAAATTGCCCCATCATTTCGGCTATTTCGTATGCATGTACGGTCTACTGGCTTTTCGCCGTGAACCTGAACTTGGACACTGATTTTGGCATCAGCACCGCTACAACTGGGATGTTGCCAGGAGCGAATCATCATTTGCTTCTGTCATTGTCGAACAAAGGAGGCTTAGCGACCAGGGTTAGGGTCCTGTCTACTAAGGCTTTTGACTTTATAAGCCGTAAGGGTTTCACAAAGCTATTTCTCCCTACAAGTCGTGAGGATCTTATAGGTGTATTTTCTCCTTAGGAATCGTGAGGGTTCCTAAGTGTTTTGTTCCTCTGTAAGTCGTAAGGATCCTACAGGAGGGTTTTCTCTTTGTAAATCGAGAGGATTTACAAGGGTTATGCGAACATATCTCCAGTCACGGATGGACCTTGGTTAAGGAAATGTTTATTCGCGCCCGTGGATTGTATACAAGGGTCAGTATTGAGCCTCTTGTAGGGCAATATCGAAGGTTGTGGGGGATTTGCTTAAGAACAGGTTTAGGTTTCTGTAACTTAAGACTTTCAAATCTCATGAGCCGGGAGGGTCCCATAAGAGAATTCTCCTTACGAGTCGTGAGGATCTCGTAAGTGTATTTTCTCCTTAGGAATCGTGAGGATCCCTAAGTGTGTTGCTCCTTTGTGAGTCGTAAGGATCTCACACAGGTGGTTTCTCCTTACAAGGTCGAGGGGACCCTACAAGTGTCTTTTAACGAGGTTGCGCCCTTTCGGGTTTTCACAAACACTCGCCGGTAGTCCTGCTGTTTTTACTCACGGAGCCCTTTCGGGTTTTCATCCGTGCCCATTTTGCTTATGGACATACCGTTTTTTTTTTGTTTTTTTTTTTACTTTCTTGTTTTACAAGGTCGCGCCCTTTCGGGTTTTCACGAACACTTGCCGGCAGCCCTGCTGTTTTTACTCACGGAGCCCTTTCGGGTTTTCATCCGTGCCCATTTTGCTTATGGACATACCATTTTTTTTTTATTCTTTTTCATATATATTTTTTTATTTTTTCTTTCTCTCTCCTTTTTCTTTTCTCGCCCGTCTAAAGATACTGCGGTAGTAGTTTTAAAGACGTTTCGGTCTGCTATTAGTTTAAGGACATTTCGGTCCGCTGTTGAGAAGCTGGCTACTGCTTATACAGTTCGAGCCTAGGAAGATAGCGAGCGGACATAGTCGTCGTCATCTATCGTTGACCTAGGCTGTGGCTCATTAAGCGTAGTATTTCTTTAGGAAGCGACCGTTTATCGGCCTGAAAGGCCTTTCACCATGCATGTCCATAAGTAGATAAGCCCCACCCTGGTAAACTTTATCTATGATGTACGGGCCTTCATAGTTCGGCTCGAATTTTCCCCGCTTGGCGCGATTGGGGATCATAGGCCTTTTGACCACTAGCACGAGTTCGCCTTGGTGGAATGTCCTCGGTCGGGTCAATCTTTCGTATGAGCGCATCATCTTTGCTTTATAGGCCTCCAGATTTTGTTGCGCTATGAGCCGTGTTTCTTCAAGGGCGTCAAGCTCCTCAAGCCGAAGATGAGCATTTTCTTCGTCCGTCAGCTCGTAATGGACTGCCACTCGTAGAGAGGGTAACTCTATCTCGAGAGGGAGTACTGCTTCCGTGCCGAACACCAACGCGTATGGCGTTGTGTTTGTGGCTGTCTTGAACGTGGTTCGATACGCCCAAAGAGCTTCTTGCAGTCTCTCATGCCAGTCTTTCTTATTTCGGGACACTGTTTTCTTTATAATTTTCGTCAAGGTCTTGTTGAAGGCCTCGGCGAGACCGTTAGCTCGTGGATTATAGACTGAGGAATATCTCCAGTCTATGTTATGCTGCTGTGCGAAGCGGCTGATTTTATGACTTCGGTAAGCTGGCCCGTTATCGGAGATGATCCGCCTCGGAGTTCCAAACCGATATATGACGTGCGTTTTGAAGAAATGGAGGATATTCTCCGTCTTCACTTCTCTCAATGGTACTGCTTCTGCCCACTTAGAGAAGTAGTCAGTCGTTGCTAGGATGAAACGATGTCCTTTAGACGATGCTGGCTCGATGGGGCCGACTATATCAGTCCCCCACATTTCGAATGGCCAGCTAGCTACCGTTGGATGCAGCGGATTTGGGTGCTGGTGGATGAAGTCCCCATGAATCTGGCATGAGTGACATTGCTTCGCATATTCGATGCAGTCTTGAATCATCGTGGGCCAGCAATAGCCCATCCGTTTGATCTTCAACTTCATCTTTGGACCTACTTGGTGGGAACCGCAGATTCCGTCATGAACTTCCTGAACGACTCTTTCCGATTCGTCCGGTCCTAAGCATCTCAGCCACAGAGAATCGAATGATCTCTTGTATAGAGTATCATTGACGAAGGCGAAGGACAGAGCTCGTTTTATGAGTTGATGTCTTGCGGACGCATTTTCGGGCATTTGGTGGGACTTGAAGTAATCTATAAAGACTTCCCTCCAATCCTCAACCTTCTCATGTTCTTTTATTTGCAAGGTCGCTTGTTCAGTCACTCCCTTCTCTTCGGGTGATTCCGAAGGTATTTCCGCGGGGGCGAGCACCTGAAGACTTTGTACCATGATTCTAACGTCATCGAGGTTCTCGTCAGCCATTTCTTTAGCGAGTTTGGCCAACGCGTCCGCTTTGCTGTTATCCGCGCGTGGTATGCTCTCCAAAGTGTAGGAGGGAATTTGGGTTAGCAATTGTTGCACCCTTTCACCGTATTTTACTAACTCCGGTTTGCATGTTTGGTAATCGCCGTTTACTTGACTAACGACCAGTTGCGAATCTCCGTATATGAGGAGGTTTTCAATTCCCATGTCAATGGCGATCTCGAGGCCTGCTATCAGAGCTTCGTATTCAGCTTCGTTGTTTGTCCTCGGTTCCGTTAGGGAGAACGCGTAGCGCATTATCCCTCCTTGTGGAGTTATAAAGATGAGTCCTACCCCCGATTTGATTATAGGGGTACTTTGTTTGCGCTTCTTCACGGAAGATGCTCCGTCAAAATAAAGCTCCCATCGGGTATTATCACCATCGATCGCATCAAACGCATGTTCGTCTGGAAGATCGCAGTTTAAAGGAGAGTCGGCTGGTATCGGGTGCTCAGCAAGGAAGTCGGCGATGGCCTGGCCTTTTACTGCTTTGAGTGGTCGATATGCTATCGAGAATTCCATTAAGAGCAGGGCCCATTTAGCGAGTCGCCCTGTCAATATGGCCTTTGACATTAGATATTTGAGAGGGTCCACCTTTGAAATGAGATAGACTTCATGCGCTAATGCGTAATGTCTAAGCTTTGTTATTGCGAAGATCAACGCCAGGCAGTGTTTTTCAATGGGGGAATAATTGCTTTCTGCCCCCAGCAGCACTCGACTTAAATAGTAAAGTGCTCTTTCTTTCCCCTGGTCATTCTCTTGTGCCCATAATGCGCCCAAAGAACCTTCAAGGGCGGCCGTGTAAAGAATGAGAGGCTTTCCCTTCACTGGAGTAGCCAACACTGGAGGGTTTTGCAGGTACTGTTTGATCTCGTCTAGTGCGCTTTGGCACTTTTGATCCCAGACGAACGGGATTCCCTTCTTCATCAGGTGGCTGTAAGGGCGGCACTTTCCCGAGAGGTTGGCTATAAATCGCCGTATGTACGCGAGCTTTCCTTGGAGAGACCGCAGCTGTTTGAGAGTTCTCGGCGGAGGCATTCCCATGATTGCCTTGATCTTGGACGGATCTATCTCGATACCTCGGTGTCGAACGACGAACCCAGGAATTTGCCCGAGGAAACCCCGAATGCACACTTCAGAGGGTTCATCTTCAAGTTGTATTGTCAAAGACGTTGAAATACGGTCTTCAGATGCTCGAGATGTTCCTCATATGATTTGCTTTTAACAACGAGGTCGTCGATATAGCACTCAACAATTTCGTGTATAAGGTTATCGAAAATCTTTGTCATGGCCCTTTGGTAGGTTGCACTGGCGTTCTTTAAACCGAAGGGCATCACCTTGTAACAGAATATTCCCAAAGGAGTCCGGAAAGCCGTATGTTTCTGGTCTTCAGGGTGCATTTTTATTTGATTATATCCTGATGAGCCGTCCATGAATGAGAAAATCTCATGCGTGGACGTGTTGTCTATCATCAGTTCGGTGACTGGTACTGGGAAATCATCCTTCGGGCAGGCTTTGTTGAGATCCCTAAAGTCCACGCATATGCGCACCGTACCATTTTTCTTCATCACTGGGACGATATTAGCAATCCATTCAGGGTATTGAACCTCTTGGATAAAGCCGGAGTCTATCAGCTTTTTGACTTCCGCGTTGATGCTCATTTCGAGCTCAAGCCGCATTCTTCTCGGCGCTTGTTTGACCGGCTTGACACTCGGGGATATTGCCAGTCTATGCACAGCAACTTCTGGATCAAGTCCCGGCATCTCGGAATAGTTCCATGCGAAGCAATCTTTATGCTGTACAAGGACGTCCTTTAACGCAGCCACCTTTTCCTCGGACAGCAGCTCGCTAACGAATGTCGGTCGCGGATCGTTTATCGTCCCCAACTCAATTTTCTTGAGGTTATCCGCAGTGGTATGTATGCCGTCCTCCAGTTCTTTCGGAGCTGGGGGAAATTCTGAGATCACCTCATCATTGCTGTTTTCGAAGCACCAGGGAAGGCTATCCACATTCTCGGACTCCTCTTTTAATATCGTTATCATACGACAGGTGCGAATTTTCTGCCAATCCTAATGTGGAACTGGTTCTTCTTTCGTGGCCTTAGGCTCGTGCTTTTGTGGTGGTGCTACCCTCCAGTTGTTGGACAGAGCGAATTTACCAAGCTGATATTGATCTTCGACCCAATTCTTGAAGGTGAAGCAATCTTCAAGAGGATGACCTACTACTCGATGGTAAGAGCAATAGTCCGGGTGTGAGGCTTCGCCTGCTTGTTCGGGGTGCTTGGACTCCGGCAACGTAAGCATTTGATGTTTTAGAGCAAGCTCAAATATCTTCCTTGTTTTGTTCCGAGGAAAAGAGTATGCTCGACTCATTTTCTTCATGAGGGCTAAGTCAATAACGCTCGACTCTCGGATACGTGGTTTCTTAGCTCTGCCTTGTGCTTGTTGAGCGTCTTTTCTGCCCTCTGACTTGTTTTTGCTTTCGCGTCGAGCAGGTTGAGCGGCCTTTCCATCCTTCACGGCCTGTCGGAGAAGGCGTTGCGTCTTGGCTTTCTCATAGATGGCCGTCTCGCAATTGTGGTCGTCTCGGACTTTTTGACCAGCTTCCCTTATAAGCCTGTCCATTTGTTCTTCAAATGATGGACCGGGCACTTTTTCATCAGGAGCTTTTACTGACTTAGGATTAGGGTCCTCCCATTGAGCGTCCGCATCTTCATCGAAGTCATACATAACATAACAGCTATTTACTAGCGCTCGTTTCTTTAGCCGGATGTACCCAAGCCCTTTTGTTTCCATTCTCCCGTTAGGCAGTTTGCGTTGGGTCCCGGGAACATTCCAGACCCTGTCATAGAATTTAGCCTCTCTAACGGTCTGTCTGAAGGATATCCCCTGGCGTTTCAGCAGTTTCTTCAAACCTTCGGTATAATATCTGGGAAGACGGATAGGCTGAAGCCTGTCGAGCGTGGGATCCACGCCATGCCAAACTTCTTTTTCCACCTTGTTTTCTTCAGAACTGTAGAATAGGATTGCCTTCTCGCCTTCCCGCCCGGGAGGGATATAAAATGTCTGCAATTCTTCTACGCTGTTGGTGTTGAGTGCATCTAGTTCTTTGTAATGTTCAAGCGGTACCATGGTTATCTGCAGACTTCGCTCTTCATCAGCGGAAGCCCGTATTGAAGGCCGAGCAGAGAATACGACATGGACCTCATCCTCCGAATCACTACCAAAGACCAATGTAGGAGTGGACGGTCCTGGCTTGTTATGTTGGGGCGGACCCGAATAAACGATCTCCTCTTCTTCCTCGGTATCACTGCCGAAGACAGGGATGGTGGCGTTAGTTTTATTTTCCGGCTTGTGACACTTCTCCGTGTCTTCGAAATCCGGCAAGAAGTATTTGGCATCTTCGTATTTGCGGACCTCGTTCACAGAGAACGGGTTCAGTTCTCCCGTCACGGTATACTCGAAACCATCCTTAAAATACTTCATACACTGATGTTGTGTAGAAGGGATGATGTTGTACTCGTGTAACCATGGTCGGCCGAGCAAAGCGTTGTAGCATGTCTTGGCATCTATGACGTGGAACATAATGTCCGTGACGAGTAATCCGAAACGTAGTGTCAGTATCACAGATCCAAGAGTCTTTGACGATTGGGAGTCGAACCCGGATATGGTGATCTTGTCCCGAGCAAAGTGCTGGACGCTCATGCAGATCTCCTTCAACACCCGTACGTTGAGTAGGTTAACAGACGACCTGTTATCGATCAGAATTTTGCCTATCTTTATATCATGGCAGTATCCCGAAACATAGAGAGGGCGATTTTGTTCGCAAGTCCCAAGTAGAAGGTCCTCATCGCCAAAAGTAACATCAGCCGTATGTACTTCCTCCAACTCATCCTTCATCTTTTCCTCGGCCAGGCATGCTTGGAATTGTTCCGGGTCTTGGAGTGCCTTAATCAATGAATCTCTCGCCTCTTTTGATAGCAAAAGGGCGTCGAGAATGCTGAGCTGCGAGGGCAGTTTCCTCAGATGCGCTAAGACATTGTAATCCACTTTATTCCTCTTTGGCGGGTTCTTGGCGGTTAACTCTTCCGCAACCCGATCATCCAAGGCGATGTCTTCAAAGGCCTTCTCTTTCCCTTTGTCTTTCTTGTTTAAGGGTCCGAGATTCTTTTCGGGTAACGTCCGGTTGCGTAGCTGTATATTCTCGCAAGCCTTTGGTCCTTCTTCTTTTCCCGAAGTGGATTCTTTAAAGAGGGGGCCAAGCTCTAGCTCCTCATCAGAATCGCTCCCGAATACAGGTACTTGTGATTCCCCGGCGTCAATCATGCAACAACCACTGCTAGTTTTATCAAGCACTTTGTTTATTCCATTCTGCTCTCGGCGGGCTTTGCGCTTTTCCCGCTTAAACTGTTGCCGGTGAGTAACATATCCTTGCCACCACTTACCGAAAGCTTTGCACTCTTCGGTGGGATGCGACACCTTCCGATGGTACAAGCAATAGGAGGGGTGGTTTTCCATTCCGCCCTTAATGTTTTTCTCGGAGGGTGGTAGCTTTATACCCATTGACACGGCCTTAGCGAATCTTTTCTTTATCTTGAACTTGATTTTATCCGTGGTGGGTGTATTTTGTTCTAGCGGGAGTACCGCAATTCTTTCGTCAAGGCGCTGGCGTTTGGCCCTTTCGAATATAACCGCTTCGTTATCCCGATCAGCTTTGCCCTTTAAGAACGCCTGATTTAGGAATGCATCAATCACTTCATCCGACGGCTCTAGAATTTTTAGTGCAGGCTCTGGCCCCAGCTTTTCGGCGCGAGGAGTCTCCTCATCGGTGGTGGACAAATGGGAAATCATATGGCAACTTGCCACATGTTCTTCAGATTCATTTGACGAACTACCTCCCTCATCTTCTACTTGGAAGACGTAGTTGAGGAACTCTTGCAATGTAATGGGAGCCCGCGCCTTCTGGTTGTACTCTTCCAGCGCGTCAATTTTCTTTTGCAAGTCCGTGCGCCTATCGCCAGGCTTCACCGGTTTCTTAGCCTTCTTCTTTTTCTTCGAAGACTTTGACGACTGGCTACTAGTGCTTGAACCCCCATCATTGGTCTTTGGAGTTGGACGTGGCTTTAACATCCCCTCAACGACCTGCGGTTCCAATGGGCTTTTCCACTTGATCGCCGGACATGCCCGAAGATCATTTAGCATCCTCTTCGTTTTTGATGATAATACAACCTCCCACGGAGTTTCTTCAATGACAGAGCATATTGCCCCCGGCGTATTCGTCCCTTTAGAGGTGTGGGGCTGCGGGGGATTCACCTTCCATTTGTCAGATAACGCAAATTTTCCCTGTCTATACTGGTTTTCAAGCCAATTTTTGAAAACGCAGCAGTCCTCAATCGGATGGCCTAGCACTCGATGATAAGGGCAGTAATTAGGCTCGTTGACGTCACTTGGTTGCAACGGACGTTTTGGATCTGGCAGATTTATGAGTCGGTTGCGTAATGCCAGCTCGAATAACCTCCTCGTTTTATCGCGGGGAAAGGAGTAAGGACGTCCCATCCTATCTTCAAGGGGTACGTAAGGGCGCGTATTGTTTGGACGAGCAACCGGCTTCAAGTCGTTCGGTTGTTGTTGAGCATTAGCGACAATGATCGCTTTTCCCTTTCCTTTGTCAGTTCGGGAATCCGGTTTTGGGAGAGGGGGTTTATGGCCCATCTGGTCCATCTGCGCCAATTTGTCAATCAAAGCCTGGAAGGAAGTCGGCTTGAAAAACATCATAAACTGTGAGATGGTTGCTTATGGATCAAGAGTTCCAACAAACATTCCCACCACAGGGGCTTCTTCTATGCGCTGCTCACACTTTGACCATAGATTACGCCACCGTATAGCGTACTGAACCCATGTCTCGCCGGGTTTTACCCTAGCGTTAATCAGTGACGTCATCGGGGTACGTTCACTGGCACTTGCAAAGCGTTGGGTAAACAGCAGCTCCATCTCCGCGAAGGTTTTAATAGAATCATTAGGGAGTTCAGAGTACCACTCGAACGCCGTATCTGATAGACTTCCGACAAACTGGCGGAGCAAAAGCTTGTCATCGCCGCCGGTGTTACCGCAAAGCGCCCTGAACTGGGCGACATGCTGATGGGGATTGCCAGTCCCTTTGTAGACATGAAACTTGGGAATTGTGTAACCCGGCGGGTACTTGATTTGGTCATACCAGCCTGGATATGGTCGCCCCGTTTTTACGACGTGGCCGGCTGCTTCGGCCGCATGATGAACCTTTATTTGCTGGGCTATGTATTCGTCCAGATCAGTCTTAGAGATTGTATCCTCTTTAGCTGTCAATAGAGCGGGCTGCGGATTTAATGTATCTCCCTTATCATCTCCAAGGACGGTTAGGGGTTCTTCAGCGGGAGGATCTTGTTGTATCATCATCCCTATCATGTCCTGGAAGAGGAGGCCCATCCGCTGTATGTTGGCCGCTTGTTCAGCAGCCTCTTTGTCCCTCTTTTCCAGTACTCGGCGAAGGAACTCGGCGTCGGTCTCTTCCTCCTGGCGCTCATCTAAGGACGCCTCAGGGTTCTCTTTTGGCCCAGTGAGTGCAGCCATTGTGGTCATCATCTCCTGGAGCTTTTGTTGCTGCTCCTGAGCCTTGGTCACTGATCGGGTGAGCGGTCGGTGACCCGTAGAAGTACGGCTTTCTTCCTTTCCAGAAGCCATATAAACCGTATGAACAATCATGCCCCCTGACTTGGGGCGTTTAGGTTCACCGCTTTTAAACTTTGCCGCTGACGCGGGAGCTTTCTCTGGCCTCCTTCTTTTGTGGGCCATCGAGGTTAAAGGAGCCGTTGAAGTGGGCATCCCAGCAATTGTTGCCCCCTGTTGTTTAATGGGGCGGTTTTTGTCTTTTTCCACCTTTGCCTTTTTCTGGCGATGAAAGTGGTCCGGGTCAATCACGGAGTCTTGAACTCTACGCCAAACCTTGTAAACTTTTGAGGATAGCCGTTGAGGGGGCTGTTCTTGTTTTGTTTCTGGAACTCTCTCCACAGGTGGAGGAGATCTTTTCAAGGTAGCGGTTGGAGAGTTCTTACGCACTCTCCTCAGTAGTTCAAAGCTGTTCCCAGTTGGAACAGCAGCGTTGACTTCCACCATTGGAGCGGGTGGAGTTATCCCTGAGGGGGAGTTGCCCCCTGCTTTCCTCACTCGTCGCCAATAGCGACGTCGCGCGCGACGAGCCGTTGGGACTGGCTCGGAAATCGAGATGGTTTCTTGTTGCCCCCTGTTTGAGTGTGGGGTAACTGCCGATGTCAGCCTGTCGAAGACTGATGCCTTTTGACCAGCTGGGAGAGGAGTGGGAACCGTCAATCTTGTGAAGACCGACTCTCTGATGGGAGAAGCCGCTTTAACGACTTCCGAAGCAGCGGCCGTTGCCCTCTTTGGGACGGTCACTTTATAGTTCTGACCTAGCCTGGTGAAAACGGAGGCTGTCGGTTTAGTAGCGGGCGACCCGTTGACAGAGGCTATCGGAACAGTGAGCCGGTTGAAGACCGACTTTTTACCCATTTCCGGTGCAGGTATTGGTGCAGAAAAGCTTGCAGGTGGGATCATAGTCCCGAAGAACAAGCCGGTGGTGGCTTGGGTCACTTGGTCTACCGGCAGAGTAAGGAAGGAAGCCGCTTGGGGCCCATATGCTACACCTCCTGGTGAGGTGGAGTGTCCGTTGCAGCGGCATTTCGAGCAGTTGGTACAGCTAGAGGCCATTGAATCTTGAATTCTGTGCCAGGTAAAAGACCAAATCTTAGTAACTTGAAATCCGAAGACAACCATTTAATGAACCGCGATTGGTTCGCGAAGACGACACACGAAGTGTGGAGTGGAAAGAGGAAGAGGTCCCACCGGGCGTGCCAGAATCTGTTCCCCTCCGAATGGCGGCCTGGACTTGGCGTCCATGCCTGATGTTCGGGGCAGATGCTATTTGGTTTTATCCATTTATCTCTCCGAAGATGCCAAGTTGATTTATGGCACCGTGTATCGGAGGTTTAGACGGATGCGGCCGATGTAGCAGACTTCGTCAGATTCCCCCTCAGGATGAGGGGTTTTTGATTATGGGGACGCTCTTCCCTGCAGGCGCAAGCCCCTGCAGTTAATTACGCTACCGTCTCGCGGTAACAACTTTCTCCTTCTCCAGAATTTCACTTCGTGTCGTGTGTGTTCATTTTGTTTGTGGTTGCCCGTGGATTGTATACGGAGACTGAGTAATGCCGTCGCCCGTAGGACGTGGATTAGTCCAAATCCGTATTTACTTAGATTTGGGTTTGGTGTTTTCAGTTTAAGGATGCATTAGTCGCGTTGCGACTAAGATCAACTTAAACGTTCGTTAAGGATACGTTAGTCCTGTTTTAGACTACGATCAACTCAACGTAGTGATTAATTTAATGTATGGCCATCGGGACTCGTCACCTCTTTGACGTCGTTGAAGGATTACAACGACATGTATCAGAGGAGCTCGGAGATGTACCCTCGAACCAGAGTTGATTGGGAGTTTTATAATCCATTTGAATATTTAAGAATACGTTAGCCGTGTTTGGGGCTAAGATCAACTTAAACGTTTGTTAAGGATACGTTAGTCCAGTTTGAGACTAAGATCAACTTAACGGGACCGTTTAGATCCGACAAAAGAGCATTTGGGCTCTATTGTGCCAGTTTAGGGACGTGGTGGTCCGTATTCCAGTTTAGGGACGTGGTGGTCCAATATTAGTTTAAGGATGTTTCAGTCCAATATTAGTTTAGGGACGTTTCGGTCCGATGTTAGTTTAGGGACATTTCGGTCCGATATTAGTTTATGGACGTTTCGGTCCATTATTAGTTTAGGGACGTTTCGGTCCGATGTTAGTTTAGGGACGTTTCGGTCCAATATTGGGTGTGTGGCCGTTGGGACCCGTCACCTCTTTGACGTCGTTGAGGAATTACAACGATGGATGTCAAAGGAGTTCGGAGATGTACCCTTGAACCGGATGTAGATTGATTTAGGAGAGCCATTTTGCTCAGCCAATTTAATTTAAGGACTTATGGCCACGATTGGGCTAAGTCCAGTAAAAAAAAATGTCCAACATTGCTTTTGCATTTCCTTTTATTTTTATTTGGGCTTTGCCCAGAAAAGATGCAAGGCATCAATTAATTTTGGGCTCTGTTCTTTATGAATGATGCAGAGCATCAATTTTATTTGGGCTCAGCCCTTTTATTGCTTTGCAATTTATTTTGGCCTGCTAGGTCTTTTTGATTTGGGCCTGGCCCTTCAAGTGATGCATTGCATTTGTGCAAAGCACCAAGAATCTTTTAGATTCAAGGAAAGGAGTGCAGAGCACTTTTTATTTTCTTGATCTAGATTTAGATCAAAGAAAAGAAAAAAATCTTTTCTTTCTTTCTATCTCAAAGAAACAGAGGTTCTCTAGCGAGTGCAAGGCACTATTTTCTTTTATTATTATTATTATTTATTTATTTATTTATTGAAGATCACTGATCTTGTCTTTTAGATCAATGATCTATTCCTAAGAGAATTTTCTCTTATTTCAAAAGTTTTTACCTTCTTCTTTTTTTTTTTGTTCTCAAGAAGTTCTCCAGAGCTCTTTTATCTCTTTTTTTTTATCCAATTCTCTCCATCTTTGAAATGGGGTCTGGGGTCCTTTTTATAGTGCTCAAAAATTAGTTAAATTTGTTAAAAAGATCTTTTCTGAGTGATTTTGGGGAATTTTCCCCACCGTTGGATCTTTGATCCAAAGGCCCCCGTTTTACAGAAGAAATCTTCTTGTTTAAACAAGAACAGAAAAAATATCCTTAAATCTTCACTCTGTTGTTGCGCAACTCACCAGCGCGTGACACGTGTCGCGCAGTGAAGCGCTTGCGCAACTGCGCGGACACGTGTCGCGCAGTGAAGCACTTGCGCAACAGCGCTTGCGCAACTGCGCGGACACGTGTCGCGCAGTGAAGCACTTGCGCAACAGCGCTTGCGCAACTGCGCAGACACGTGTCATGCAGCCGTGCGCTTGCGCAGTTATGCTTGCGTAGTTGCGCAGACACGTGTCTCGCTGCCGTGCGCGCAACTGCGCAGACACGTGTCGCGCAGCCGTGCGCTTGCGCAGTTGTGCATGCGCAACTGCGCAGACACGCTTGCGCAGTTGTGCATGCGCAACTGCGCAGACACGCTTGCGCAGTTGTGCATGCGCAACTGCGCAGACACGCTTGCACAGTTGTGCTTGCGCAACTGCGCAGACACGTGTCGCGCTGCCGTGCGCGCAACTGCGCAGACACGTGTCGCGCAGCCGTGCGCTTGCGCAATTGTGCATGCGCAACTGCGCAGACACGTGTCGCGCAGCCGTGCGCTTGCGCAGTTGAACGTTGCTTATGTTTTTTTTTAAAGAGCCTTGCTCTGATTGGACGTACTGCCTTGGGCGTTGTGCTGCCGTATCAACTTCTGACACGTGGCGCGTTGCGCGCAGCGCATGGGAACTGAAGCGTTGCTTCAAAATTTGAATTTTCAAAATTCAAGCAGAGCCTTGCTCTGATTGGGGGAACAGATCCTCCACTGCATCTGTGCCGGTAAAGACTGGAGGTCTTAGCCTTATAAACTCCTGTAATGATACGGGAATGGTCTCGGTAGTAACAGGAACAACTGTCTGGGCAGCAGGTACAATCGTGGCCTGTACAGTGGGAGGAACATCCTCAGATCTCTGTGCCCGACTGGCCTCGACTAAGGATCCCATCATCTGATGTAACTCCTGAATACCTGACTCTAGCCTGTCAATGCGGCCTGGGGAAGGCGGATCAATCTGTCCTTGAGGGGCAGGCGTACCGTCCTGATAGGTCCTCGTCTCAGACGAGCCCGCTCGAATCTCATCTCTGGAGGCAGCCCTCTGCGCCCTCGTGGCCTTTGGCGGCGTAATGGCTGGTACAGGAAACAAGATAATAAGAATAGTGCAACAGAGTCAAGGGATATAAGGAATCGAAGAAGGAATTGCAAGCAATTATATCCTAAGGTCAGTTAGGCGGAGTAACGTATAGTAGGTATGCCGCAGAACATACACACGCCACATCACTCTGCTTAAGTTACCTACTCCATCTACCAAGGATCATCCTATACTCATAAAGATAAAACCTAACGCCCTGATACCAACTTTGTCACGACCCGAAAAGTACGGAGCGTGACTGGCACTTAAATTACGAAACTTCTCGAGGCGTACGTAATCTAAGTAAGCCAAACCTAGAAATAAAAACCAATTAAAGCATTAGAGTGAAGGAAAACCAAGTCAAGAAATGATTTTCAACCAATTAAGTCACAACAAGCTTTTTAAAAGCAACATCCATTTTTCCGAAAATATCGGCAAAGTCTCCTTTGTAAATACTGGCCCCAAACGGTACAAAACAAGAATATATGTACAACATGAAATAAGGCATCCCCAAGCGGGAGCTAGCTCTTCGCCAAAGGCGGACTCACAATCACACGCAATATATATCATCACCGTGCAAAATAAGCATATAAAGTCACAAAATAATAAAGCATCATGACGGCTCAAGTGAGCTCGACCCAGAGAAGCAACATAAATGTACACAGATCTCACTGTCTCGTCTCTAGGTCACAAATACAACAGTACAAGTGGTAGATACGGTAGATGGAGTATACTAGATACAATACCGATACAAGGTGGAAACAAAATAACCCCGCAACCCACCTACGGACAATGCTGCGAGTCCAAGCAAAAAAGAACAAAAGAGGAGGTGTGCCCACCGCTACTGTGCTGACGGGTCGGACCTGTAAAACACTGTGGCACGACGGGGGTGAGTTGCCAACTCGTGAGTAAAAAGTAACATCTAATAAGGCTATCATAAGCATGTACACAATTTCGTCACAGCCTACATATACTAATATGATGCGATGCACTAATATGTATGCAACACGAATGCAATAAACAACACGAGATCTGAATATGATAAGCATGGGAATTCTGTATTCTTTTCTTAGTAAAACTTTTGTAATTTAGCTGTAGTTTCATCAATGAAATCAATATAAAACCATGTCAAGCATCGACACCAAATATGAATATCTCAATTATCCCGGGCTCCGGCAATTCAGACTGGCCCATATACCTGATCTCGGGCTCCAGCAATCCGGACTGGCCCATATATATGATCTCAAGACTACATCGGTATCCTCCAGATATTCGCTGCGTCACAAATAACCGGTCGGTAGTGCTCCCCTGCCGGGCTCAACACCATCATCTGCGACCATCTTGACCTGGGGTACCATACCGAGTCCACCATGTACCCACAGACGGTTCATCCTCCTCCTCGAATCGGGTGTATGATACCGCTCAAGAACCGAGAAATCTCATGGTGGACAATACATACATCATATCACGAGAAAACCGTAACTGACATTTTTAAAATGGTAATACGTTTTTAAATACTTACGGTTTCTCCAAATTCATAAATCTCATAAATACAGCAATCCTCGAGAAGAATCATAATACATGAACATGTAGGAATTGATGAATGTCTATGATATCAACAATATGCAATGCGATGCTGAACTAGAAAACTATGCATGAACGATGATGCAATAAGATATATGCATATGACTAGCAATCCTACGTATCCATCCGGATGAATTAAATATATAAAATACAGGTTTCCAATCATAATTGGTGCAATTGATTAGATTCGAATTTAAACGAGTTATATATTGTTCATGGCATAACAATTACCAAGGTGTATGTGTCCCTATGAATAGTGCCCGTGTAGCATAAACCAATGGTAATGGTGCGAGTGTCCAATGAGGTGCTATCACACACATATATATAATAGATGATGCAATGCAATGGGACGATTAACTAGGAACTACGCATATAAGTGTAAGTACTAGTCGAAATTCTATGTATCGGGCGTCTTGCGCCATCCAAACGATTCCCCCATAGATGTGTACATCTACTCAGCAGAACGCCTCCGCTAGTCTGATCCAATTACCGCCTTTCCTTTCCTCGCCACGTCCGATGTCTCCGCGGCCGATTCTAGAATCACATAATGCAACACACATAAGACTAATATCCTGCAAAACGCGATATCAAGGCCATACGAGAAAACTAGCGTCGCAAGCTAACGCGAGTGCACTCGAAACACCAAAACGTGTGTGCTAACGTCTGAAAGCACCCCGGCGGGCTGTAATACACAGCAAGCACCAAACCCAGACTCGGAACCTATGTGTCGCGCAAGTCACAAAACTATAGATATAGGTAATTGGTCCCAGATTTTAATGCGAGTGAAATTAAGAAAAGTTGCACAAACCAAAGGACTACAATATATAGCAGACACCTACAACAAAAACCCTGACACCCAGACCCATACTCTGGCCACAATTTGCAGTCAGAATAGATAAAATTGCAGCCACAAAGGGGAATGGGGCTTCGTGCTTCAGGTGTGTGATCCTAGTCCAGTAACTATGCTCCAGTAATTGCAACTTTAATCTAAAACTTTTGGTTTAAAAGCAGATCCCCAAAAGGAAGAAATTCTTAATTAAAACCCTAATTAAACACTAATTTAATACAATATGGTGTTTTAGTATAAACTGGTGAAAAGACTTGGATAAATTAACACTAACAACACTTAATTAAGGTACTCAAGCCATAAAAACCCTATCTTAACCTAATTTCCTCTTAAACCACATAATTAGCGCTAATATACTACTTAAACACTACATTAAGCTAAATAACTAAAAGTTTAGCAAATTAAGTATTGGATTTAGGCTTATACCTAAGGATGGTAGAGAGGGTGATCCAAGCATGCTAGTATTTAAAGAGACTTGCCAAGAACCAAGCTTGATTTGGAAAAGAGTTGTAGTGATGATTTTTGCTAGAATTCTTAGATTTTCATTTAAATGGAGGCTTGGATTTTGAGAAGAAGAAGAAGAAGGGGAGAGGAGGCTGCTGGAGGGAGCCAAAGGCTTGAGGGGGAGAGAGAGTGTGTGAGGGTGTGTGTGAATGTCAAAGTTTTCCCATGCCTCATAAATGCCCCATGCCTCACCCTTTTCATTTCTTTTTCTTATTATTTTCTTCTTTTTTTTAAAAAAAAAAGGATTATAGAACCATAAAGAATTAAAATGAAAGGCATGCTACAAAATAAATGTTGGTTTTTCATGGTTACTAAGCCCATTTTAAACTAGGGTAAAATTGGATTAGTGCATGATTAAATAAAAATCTAGCTTAGTAGGTAATAAATTAGCAAATAGATAATTATGTGAACAATAATTTAAATGTTAATTAATAAAGCACAATAAATATGTAATTATATAATTTCACCATTAAAATAGATTTATTCTGGTCGACGTGGAAAATAATTATTAACGAGGTTTTATGAAAAACACGCATTATCGCTAATTAACACGAAATTAACCTAAACGAATTTTCAAAGCGTTGCATTTTAGCTGAAGGGTGATACTCCGAGAGCACCGCAGAAGCAGATTCATGGGCAGAAGCAGATTACTCAGGGGCCTAACCAAGCACAGGCCTTCACCTTGATGGCCGAGGAGGCTAAAGCTTCAGACGATGTCGTTTCAGGTATCCTACTCGTTTATAATTTTCCCGCATTGGCATTATTCGATTCAGGTGCGTCTCATTGTTTCATGTCGCCCAAGTTTATTAGTGCACACTCTATTCCATATACGGTCCTGTCTAGTTGCTGGGATATACACACTGTGAATGGAAGAATTATATCTAGTAGTGAGTGCAAGGGTTGCTCGATTGTTATTTGTGGACGGAATTTATTTGCGGATTTCTTGGTGATTGATACTGACAGCTATGATGTTGTCTTGGGAATGGATTTTCTTGGCATTTTCCATGCTCACATTGATTATAGGACAAAGAAAGTGATTTTCCAGATTCCCGGACTTCTAGAGTTTATATTTTTGGGAGGCAGCAGATCTGTCGGGCCAATCAAATTTAGGGCTAGGCGGACTAATGCCGTTCTTTCGTCAATGGAAGTAAACAAGGAGGAAGCGCTAGCAGTAGTTCGGGATTTTATGGATGTGTTCGAGGACATCTCGAGTTTACCGCCAAAACGAGATGTGGAGTTCGCGAATGATCTTATTCCTGGAGCAGCGCCGGTTTCAAAAGCTTATTATCCATTGGCTCCGGTATAAGTAGAAGAGGTAAACAAACAAGTTACCGAATTACTAGAGAAGGGTTGGATTCGTAGCAGCGGTTCACCATGGGAAGCTCCAGTTCTTCTAATCAAGAAGAAGGATAGCACACGACAGATGTGCATTGATTATTGAGAATTAAATCGGCTGACTATTAAGAACATGTACCCAATCCCTCACATCAGCAAATTATTCGATCAACTCAGTGGTGCAAGGGTATTCTCGAAGTTGGATTTGCAATCCGGATATCATCAAGTTCGGGTGAAATCAGAAGATATTTGCAAGACAGCATTCCGAACTCGATATGGGCATTACGAGTACTTAGTGATACCATTTAGAGTTATGAATGCACCGGCAATATTTATGAACTTGATGAACCGAATCTTTTCACCGTACTTGGACCAGTTCATAGTGGTGTTTATTGATGATCTTCTGGTCTATTCAAGGAGCAAGGAAGAGCATGCGGAACACTTGATGATCGCACTGCAAACGTTGAGACAAGAAAAGTTATATGCTAAGATGAGCAAGTGTGAGTTTTGGCTTAAAGAAGTGAAGTTCTTGGGTCATGTTGTATCCAGAGATGGAATCGCCGTTGACCCTGAAAAGATTGCAGCTGTTCATGATTGACCAATTCCAAAGAACGAAGGGGAGATCAGAACCTTTCTTTGGATTGATGGATACTATAGAAAGTTCGTGGAGAACTTCGCCCAAATAGCAGAACCATTAACCAAGCTAACACAAAAGGAGGTACCGTTTGTATGGACCGAGAAGTGTGCGTCAGCTTTTGAAGCGCTGAAGCAAAAATTGACAACCGCTCCTATCTTGACAATGCCTTATGGTTCCGGAGAATTAGTTATTCACATCAACGCATCTGGGAAAGGCTTGGGATATGTTCTAATGCGGTATGGGAAGGTCATAGCTTATGCATCGAGACAGTTGAAAACTCATGAGAAGAACTACCCAACTCATGATCTAGAGCTAGCAACAATGATTTTTGCTCTGAAAATTTGGAGACACTACTTATTGGGAGAAAAGGTAGAAGTATTTACCGATCACAAAACCCTAAAGTATGTGTTCACGCAGAAAGAGCTCAACATAAGGCAGCATAGATGGTTAGAGCTGATGAATGACTATGATCTTAACCTAAATTACCATCCGGGGAAAGTTAAATTAGTGTGATTGTTAGAGATTCTGCGTTTTCAAGTTTAATTAATTACCGCAATCAAGACGGTTTCGCTTGTAGCTAGCCGGTTGAGTACGGGTCGTCCGCAGGGAGATGGGAATCTTTTTCTATGTGCTTTAACGAGTTAAGTCCAGTTTTCCAGATTTGTTTGTGATTATCTAAGTGTTCAAATGATATGTAAAGAGAGCTTGTTAGGGTTAGAATTAGGTTAGTTTGAGTTAGGAGTCCCTCACTTCTTTCATTGCCACTCTTAATATCGGTGTTACGGTAATCGGCAACAACGGGGATTAGCACGACTAGGAAGGAACTTGCGAGTATAAGCTAGGCTTTCCAACGCATAAGTTCTTCCTTTTGGCGCTTGTCCGTCCGTTCTTGGCTCTTAGCCATAACCTCTGGTTAATTCAACCACAACCGGTCTCACTACGGAATCACCGCTATCATGTAGGATAGGGTGCCGTAAGGAGCGGATTGTGGTTCAATTAACGGGAGTCGATTTAAGATGTTGGGCAAGGAAAGAGTGAGAGATATTTCCTTCTCTCAAACTTCCCTTATCCTACCCTAACAAGTATGGAAACTACTCACCCATAATACGGAAAAATAAAACAAAAGAGGAAGATAGAAAGAAGGAGATTAGAAGATAACAACTAGCTATTTGCGACCTCACCTTGGCAAGGATCAAGCGTAAGCATCATGGTTGTTTTAAGGATAAAGAAAAAGAGAGAAGAAAGAAACAATCAAGAAATAACAACAACTAAGTTAACAAATGAAAATTACAACAATTAACAAGTTAACTAAAGAACAAGACAAGCATGATAAGTAAACGGTTCTTCTTTATTCATCATTCTTCACTCACAAAAGCTCACTACAAGATTTTCGATGGAGAAGAGATGAGAAGAGGAAGAAGAAACAAGTATTCTAAACCTAGAAAAATACAAGATTATGCACCCTTGGCTTCACAAGGTTCTGGGCTACTTATAGGCAGGTAAATGGAAATCTAGGGCAAAATTCTGCATGTACATATAAAGACCAAAATACCCTTGAAAATTGACCAGTTGCGGCGCCAGTACGGCCGCGGATCCGCGGCCTATACCCCCTATTGGCCGTGGATCCGCGGCCCTATGGTGGAGTTGGGCCCTCCAACTTTTTGTGCTTCCCTGGTTTTCTTTGTACTTAATTCTGGTATATGTATTTTCTCAAATTGTCTTCACGATTTTCCCAGAATTTCTGTTGATCAAAAGGTGGATCTTTTGTCATGATTTTCTTGAGCTCCGCGTAGATTTCTTGGTCTTGGTGTTGCCATTGTGCTTTGTGCATGAAGGTGACAACCGATTTGTCATTTTGTCTCTTAAACTGGTATCTGACAACATACGGATGAAGAGCGGAGACCGTGTTTTATCAGTGGTTGGCAGGAATCCGGGTTTTGTCGTGTTTTTCCATGAATTTTTCCGTTTAGAGCCGAGAACCTGTATCCTGCAATTGACTAGCAAACACGGCTCAAGAGTACCTACCGATAAACAATATGATAAAAATTGGGCGGTATAAAAATGCAAAAATCTGATATGAACAAATACCCCCAAACTTATCATTTGCTCGTCCCGAGCAAAACCAATTTATTCACAAAAAATTTCCTAACCTCACTTTCGCAGGGAACGCGATTGCACTGAGCATGTGCAACAAGCCGTTAAACCTCTAGGTGTCCCTAGTAGGAGGAGTGTTGTCTCCTGAGGGTTTTCAGCGGATACTACCCACAAAATCCGGTCAAGCTAATTTTGTAAAATAACTATGATTCAAACCCTAAAATTTTGTTTTAGAAAATAACAATTCTATTATCCTAAATCTAAACTATCGAACCTTTATTTTTCACACCTCGCTTCTTATTTAACTACATATTTTATATGTCTTTACGTGCAGTGCAAATAGTGTCGTTAAGTTTCCAGAAGGATCGATTTACATCATCATGTCACACAATAAAGCCCAGATAAAAATTTTGAAAGGTTCACATAAGTTTTATAAAGAGTTAAGAATTTTTTTCACGTTTCATTTTCCAGTAAAGTTTCAACTTTAGAATTTCTATCTTCCTTAACAGGAAACCAGGTCTTATTTTTCACTCCACCTTTTTCTTGTTTTCATTTCATACACACCTCTGTGAACGTGCAATGGTCTTTATCATAGAATAAAACCTTCATATCTCCGCTAAATTTTTTATAAAAGCCTGTCTTTTATCAAGATTATTCTCACACAAAGAACCGTTAGGAATTTTAACTCGGAGAGAACACTTGCTTGACTTTGTTTTAAACTGGCCTTTCTAGGTTTCTTAGCGAGTTTTGGGCCAATGCACCCAAACCAGTTGGTTTAGGGCATTAGGTGTAGAAACACCCAAGCGGACTTAATTACTCAAGTTACCTAGGTCCACAAACAAAAGACAGTTGGGCGTGAAAATCATGATAATTTAATATGAACGGAGATATAGCCGGCAGTTCAATTATTTTTTTATTTTTTTTTGGATAAAAGACGTGTTTAGTGGGTTTTGGTGTGTAATCATTCCAATCAAGTTCCAGATGGGTTATTTTTCAGACTTAGTTCTAATTAAGGCATCAATAACATTCCTTCATATTCACTCACTTCATAAACTATTCTTGATATTACTTATTTCCGAACAAACCTATTTGATTCTCAGAAAATCATTTATCCATTTAAAAGTTTTTAGACATAAAAAGACTTGTCATCTAATTTCCAAAAACTCACGACACGTGTAGTGTGATGTAAAGACGTATATCCGCTATAGTTAACTTCAAAGGAGGGTTATCTTTTAGGTTTTCAAAATCTAAAAATAAGATTTAGTTATTTTTATTTTATCAAACAAAACCGTCGAAATGTTGAATCAGAGTCCTCCCACTAGCTAACTTGACAAAAAGTTTTTATGTTTTTAGAAAATTTTCAGATTTTTATGGATTTTATGGATTTTAATATGCAGATGCAGAATATACATATGAATGCGAAGGTAAGAAATGCGTACCGAGCGTACCCCCAAACTTAAACTGGACAGTGTCCTCACTGTCATTGCATGAAGAGATCATTTGAAGGGTCAAAATTGTCAGTTAGCGATACACAAATTTTTATTTGTTTTTGTTTTTAAAGAAAAGAAAAAGAATATACACAAATATATACAAAATGGTTTGTACATTCCCCCAAACTTATTTGGAACAGTGTCCACTTGTTCTTGGCCAGAAAACCGAAGTTTGGAGGTAGGCAGAGGAAGATCATGCAGGGTAAACCGGCTCCTGTAAGAACAGGAGCTCCTCTGTTGGTTCGGCGCTAAGATACGGTTTTAGTCAGTGTCCGTTCACTTTGAAAAATGAACCGTCCTTTGGATTCTCCAAATCCACAGCGCCATGCGGATACACATTCCGCACAAAATACGGCCCTTTCCAACGAGATCTGAGCTTTCCTGCATGGAGGTGAAGTCGGGTGTCGTAAAGTAGTACCTGCTGACCAGGTACGAAAGTTTTGCGCAAAAGGTGTTTATCGTGAAACACCTTCGTTCGATTCTTAACGACAACCGCGTTATCGTAAGCCTCATCCCTAAGCTCGCCCAGTTCGTTCAACTGCAGCTTCCGATGGCAGCCCGCATCTTCGAGAGATAGATTCAGCTCCTTTATCGCCCAAAATGCGCGATGCTCTATTTCGACAGGTAGGTGGCAGGCTTTTCCGTACACAAGCCGATAGGGAGACATGCCAAGGTCGGTCTTATAAGCGGTTCGAAATGCCCAAAGGGCATCAGTGAGTTTCAGCGACCAATCCTTACGGTTCTTGGTAACCGTCTTCTCCAGTATCTGCTTGATTTGCCGATTTGAAAATTCGGCCTGCCCGCAGGTTTGGGGGTGGTAAGGCGTAGAGAGCTTATGATTAATGGAATATTTCCGCATCAAGGCCTCAAAAGTCTTATTGCAGAAATGACTTCCATTGTCGCTAATGATCGCTCGGGGGTGCCCAAACCGGGAAAAAATGTTTTCTTTAAGGAACCTAACGACAACCTTGTTGTCGTTAGTCCGGCTGGGCACAGCCTCGACCCATTTAGAGACGTAATCAACAGCGAGAAGGATGTACAAGTTCCCAAAAGAGCTGGGAAACGGCCCCATGAAATCTATCCCCCAAACATCGAAAATCTCCACAACCAAGATCGGTTGGAGCGGCATCTCGTTCCTCCGGGATATCCGGCCCAAGTGTTGGCACCGGGAGCAAGTCTTGCAATAGTCATGAGCGTCTTTAAAGAGTTGTGGCCAGTAGAAACCACATTGCAAGAACTTCTCAGCTGTCTTTCTGGGGCCAAAATGCCCGCCACACGCTTGATCGTGGCAAAATGACAGCACACTCTTGAATTCCTCGTCAGGGACACACCGACGAATAATCTGGTCGGGACAGTACTTGAACAAATAGGGTTCGTCCCAGTAAAAGTGTTTTACTTGGGATAAGAAGCGAAGTCTGTCCTGACTTGACCATTCAGTCGGTAGTAATCCCGTGGCCAAATAGTTTACAATATCTGCGAACCAGGGTTCGCAAGATACTGTCAAGAGCTGTTCATCCGGGAAAACGTCGTTGATCGGAATTGGAAGCGAAGGCGAAGAAGGAAGTCGTGAGAGATGGTCGGCAACTACGTTTTCACATCCTCGTTTGTCCTTAATGACAAGGTCAAACTCTTGAAGCAAGAGGATCCAATGTATTAACCGAGATTTTGCATCTTTCTTCGCAAAAAGATGGCGCAGAGCAGAATGGTCTGTGTAGACAATGACTGGAGAGCCGATGAGGTAGGGCCTGAACTTTTCTAAAGCAAATACAACAGCAAAGAATTCATTCTCAGTTGTTGTATAATTGAGTTGGGCGTCGTTCAGGGTTCGGCTCGCATAATAGATTACGTGCGGCATCTTGTTTATGTGTTGTCCAAGGACAGCACCAATGGCAAAGTCGGATGCATCGCACATAATCTCAAATGGGTGCGTCCAGTCAGGCGAAGAAAGAACGGGAGCAGAAGTGAGTAAGCGTTTCAATGACTCGAATGCAGTCGCACAGCTCGAGTTGAAGTCGAATGGCGTATCCTTGGCCAGCAAAAGAGTCAAGGGCCTAGCAATCTTGCTAAAGTCCTTGATGAACCGTCTATAGAAACCGGCATGGCCAAGGAAGGCTCGGATATCTCTGACGCAACGGGGAGGAGGTAGATTAGAAATGACCTCAAGCTTTGCCTTGTCAACCTCTATGCCATTTTGCGAGATGATATGTCCTAAGACAATACCTTCGCGCACCATGAAGTGGCACTTCTCCCAATTCAAAGTGAGATTCTTGTCCTTACATCGGGTAAGGACAGCGTCAAGATGCAGCAAACACTCGTTGAAGGAATCGCTGAAGATGGAGAAATCATCCATGAAGATCTCCAGAAATTTTTCCACCATGTCTGAGAAAATTCCCATCATACACCGCTGGAAGGTAGCGGGCGCATTGCATAACCCAAAGGGCATGCGACGATATGCAAACGTGCCGAAAGGACAAGTGAAAGTGGTCTTGTCTTGGTCTTTTTCGGCGATGGGAATTTGATTATAGCCGGAGTAGCCATCAAGAAAGCAGTAGTACTCGTGTCCGGCCAATCGTTCAAGCATCTGGTCAATGAAAGGTAGCGGAAAGTGGTCTTTCCGCGTTGCGGCGTTAAGTTTTCTGTAATCAATGCACACTCGCCACCCAGTTTGGGTGCGAGTAGGGATTAACTCGTTCGCCTCGTTGGTTATGACCGTGATGCCCGACTTCTTGGGGACAACGTGGATGGGGCTAACCCACTGGCTATCAGAGATAGGGTAAATGATACCACTATCTAGACATTTTACGATCTCCTTCTTCACAGCCTCTTTCATGACTGGATTGAGACGTCTTTATGGATCCCGGGCTGGTTTGGCATCATCCATCAGATGAATGTGATGCTCAACGATCAGGGGACTAATCCCCTTGATGTCCGCCATGGACCAGCCAAAAGTTTGCCTGTTGCTGTGCAAGACCGCGAGAAGGGCTTTCTCTTGCTCGGGAGCTAGAGAAGCCGAAATGATGACATGGAGGGTCTCGTTCTCACCTAAGTAAGCATACTTAAGGTGAGACGGCAAAGGCTTGAGTTCGAGCGTTGGAGGTGAAACGATGGAAGGCAAGATTGGTGCAAAGGTCTCGAACTCAAAGGACTCCAGCAAAGGTTCAAAACGAGTGTAAGCGACCGAGTCGGATGGTTCAGGTAACTCATCCGGAAATTCGAAAGATTCAAACTCGGGTTGTGCGCGGCTAAGATCGTTTGAAAACGTGAAACACTCGTAGTCGTTGTCGGGCGCAGAAACAGCAGCAGGTTCGAAAAGAAACGCACTAGTGGCGTCAAGATTATCGTGATCAAACAGAAACTCCTCGAATTCACACTCTTCTGGGGTGATCTCCTGGATCAAGCAGACGTCCAGTATATGAGCATTAGGTTCGGCGGGCTGATTCCCCAACCTAAAAATGTTGAGTTCAATCGTCATGTTTCCAAAAGAGAGGTTCATCGAACCATTGCGACAATTGATCACAGCATTTGAGGTTGCAAGGAATGGGCGACCGAGTATCACCGGAATTTGATTCCGGGGGTTAGCTACAGGCTGTGTGTCTAATACAATGAAGTCAACGGGGAATATGAAGTCCTCGACTTTTATTAACACATCCTCTAGCTCACTCCTAGGATGGGTGATCGATCGGTCGGCCATTTGGAGAGTGGAGTGCGTGGGTTTCAGCTCTCCGACGCCTAATTGCTCGTATACTGAGTACGGAAGCAGGTTAACACTGGCACCAAGATCTAATAGTGCGCGGTTGATGTTCTTATCCCCAATGGTAATAGAAATCGTAGGACAGCCAGGGTCCTTCCGTTTTTGTGGTAAAGATTGGGTAAGGGCATCACTCACAGCACTAGCCAAGAAAACTTTCTTGGGTACCTGAGACTTCCTCTTTTTCGTGCACAAGTCCTTTAAGATTTTCGCGTAGGACAGAACTTGTTGGACAGCATCTAAAAGAGGAATGTTAATGTTAACCTGCTTAAATAACTCCAGAATCTTCTCCATTTGAGGATTTTGTTTATTAGACCTCAACCGGTTTGGAAATGGAACATTTTGAAAATTGGTTGAGTCTAATGCTGGAGGAGGAGATTGTGGAGTTGGAACGGATCCCAGAACAGGTGTTTTCGTGGAGTGAGAAGTGGGTCCATTCAGAGCAGAAGAAGAAGAAGGAGTGCCTTGTGAAGAACGGAGAATAGGCTCAGAAGACGGAGAAGAAGAAGAAGCAGCGGCCGGGGTGTCATCGTTGATCCGTTTGCCAATGTTGTTTTGCAGCATCCTTCCCGATCTCAGTGTGGTCACGGCACTCACATTATGGTTCTGTTGTTCAAGAGCAACATGTGCATTATGTGGGTGACCGGGATTTAGGAGTGGCTGGGATGGGAGCTTTCCCTTTTCTCGCTCGCTTAAGGCCGCATTCAGCTGTGCAATCTGGGCCTCGATGGTCTTGATGCTTTGCCCGTGAGCGGCAGTATGTTGCACTAAGGACTGAATGGAAGACTGGATGTTGGCGGTGGACTGAGTCGATTGTTTAACGAACGCCTCCAGACTTCATTCGAGCGAGGAAACCTTATCGTTGTTTGACGGAACAAAGTTGTTTGGTGGAAAAGAATTGTTGGGTGCAAAGTTGTTCGTCTGATTTTGAAAAGGTTGGGGTTGGAAGGGCTGTTGATACTGAGTTTGTTGTTGCGCTTGTTGTTGCGGCGGAGGGGCCCTTTGGAAATTGTTGCCTTGGAATTGATTCTGATTCTGATTCCAGGCGAAATTGGGGTGGTTCCTCCAACCGGGATTGTAGGTGGAAGAGTATGGATCATTCCTTGGTCTTTGCTGAAATGCAGCATTAACCTGATCCTGTCCTTGCGATGGTGGATTGTAAGGACACTCTTCGGTCAAGTGAGAAGGATCAGAACAACAAGCGCAAATGGTACGAAGGGGGAGAACAGGGGCAGGAGCAGGAGCAGGAGAAGAAAATTTGCTCTCTATCGCTTCAAGCTTTCTTGTTATTGCAGCCATTTCAGCTTTCATCGCAATAGAGACATCAAGTTGGTGAATTCCTACCCTAGACTGACCGGTAGAAGTGGAGGTAGAAGAAGAAGAAGTCGGTCTGGTGCTCTTCCATTGTAGCGTTTGCTCCGCAAGGTCGTCAAAGAACTGCCACGCTTCCTTGTCAGATTTCGATAGGAAGTGGCCCTGACAGATGGTTTCCAACAACTGCTTCGTTGCTGGGTTCAGGCCCTCGTATAAGGTTTGGCAAAGTTGCCATTTCTCTATACCGTGGTGAGGACACTGAACAAGAAGGTCTTTGTACCGGTCAAAGTACTTCCAGAAGGGTTCAGAAGGAAGCTGAGAGAATTGGTTGATTTCATTTCGAATCCTTGCGGTTTTATGATTCGGATAAAATTTCTTTAGAAACGCTTTTACAAACTCATCCCAACTGGTTATGGAGTGGGAAGCGGTGCTATACAGCCATTTTTCAGCAAGATCGTATAAAGTGAACGGAATGACCCGTAGACGTATAGCATCGTCCGACAGCTGGGTGGTTTTCATCATGGCACAGACGTTTTGAAATTTATTGATGAAGATATAGGCATCTTCAGATTCAAGCCCATGAAATCGTGGAAGCATGTTGATGAAGTGGGGCTTAATTTCAAAATTATCCCCATTGGCCGGTGGAAGAGAAAGGCAGGTGGGAAGTGCAGAACGGGTGGGATATAAACGATCCTGGAGCGCGATTCGCTGCGGCGCTACAACAGGCGGTGGTGGTGGGTTATTGGTCTCCGTAGGAGGTGGAGCCAATCTAGGGGTAGTCAAAGAGATGTTCGGATTAAATCCTGGCATCGCGGAAGAAGAGGTTGGTGAAGGTGAAGGTGAAGGTGAAGATGTATGAACAGAATTCCGGTCAATGTCGGAGTTGGCCGGCAAAGGAAGGGATGAAAGAGGAGTGGACGGAGTATCGACGTCTGAGTCGATCGCGTAGTCGGTAGCGACTAACGTAACGCGGACTAGACGGGCGCTAGTGTCCCGAGTCCAAGCGGACATACACTAAACGAGTTTAGTATAATCAAAGCGGAGAAGGTGAAGGTAAGAAAACGTCAATGGAGAAACGATGGGTGGTGGGTGAAAGATGGATTTTGGCGACAAAGGGCAAGTTTTTATAAAAGTTTTTGATTTTTTTCTTCTTTTTTTTTTTTAAAAAGATCTTTACAGAAATATGCACGGACTTACGGCTTTAAGTAATCACAAACAAGATATGCACAATCACACCTAGATCTAGGGTTACCTAGGTCTGCTAGACCTGCTCCAGAACTTGATTGTCGAAGTAAAACTGTGTCGAGAAACGGGCTTAAGATACACTGATCACGAGACCAGGTAAGTGCAGAGATAAGGGGAGGTTTTCCAACGCTTTCGCGAAGTTCCTTAATTAAGTAACCCTTTCTCTTTTGGCGGTTGCGCCGTTAACACTTTCCTAGACACCCCGTAAACAATATACCGTTAAGCGAGGTTCTAAACACGGTTAACTTCTCCTAATGAGCGTGAAGTCCTTAGGGCTGAGTCTAGTATTTCTTAATTAACAATGGACAATGCATATGCTTTTTGTGATTTTTGGGGTCCTGGGAAGGGTGATGAAATCCCCACCCAATCTGAATTGGTTTCAAGCCTCTTAAGTCCGTATTAATGAATGCAAAGCGATAACAAATCAACTGCAAACAATTTTTATTTTTAGCGCGGCACAAAGAATCCTGCACAAGAACAGTTTATTGGAAGGGGGAAGAGAGTTTGCGCAAAGAATGCTGCAGAAAACACAATTTATTGGAGTCCAGAGGAGTGGGGAGGAAGCAAGAAAGACTTACAGAGATTTTGAGTCGACGAGGCCACCAAGTGGCCGCGGTTCCGCGGCCTAAGCCCTCTTTTCGGTTCCGCAGCAGGAACTGAGACTTGGGCTTCTGGGTTTCTGGTTTGAGCTCCTGTGTTTGTCCTCTGCTTGTCTGGATTTTCTGAATTTTTATTTGCTTACTGTACCTGCTCCAGATCTTGACAGTAGACCGTTTGTTCCGTTTGGATCCGTCGCGGTGTAGCCGCGAAATATGGGTCTATCTTCCCACGTCTTTGGCACTGAACTTGAATTTCGAATATCCCACGTCTTTGGCACTGAACTCAAACTCTGTATTATTCTGCACACTTGCACAAAAACTAATCAAAAATAACAAGATGATTTTTTTTTTACAACGTATATATATATTTATTTTGTTTTGGTTATATTTATATTCACAAGTTAACCCGAAAATACACAAAGAAATAAACTACCGTCTCCCCGGCAACGGCGCCATTTGATTGTTAGAGATTCTGCGTGTTCAAGTTTAATTAATTACCGCAATCAAGACGGTTTCGCTTGTAGCTAGCCGGTTGAGTACGGGTCGTCCGCAGGGAGATGGGAATCTTTTTCTATGTGCTTTAACGAGTTAAGTCCAGTTTTCCAGATTTGTTTGTGATTATCTAAGTGTTCAAATGATATGTAAAGAGAGCTTGTTAGGGTTAGAATTAGGTTAGTTTGAGTTAGGAGTCCCTCACTTCTTTCATTGCCACTCTTAATATCGGTGTTACGGTAATCGGCAACAACGGGGATTAGCACGACTAGGAAGGAACTTGCGAGTATAAGCTAGGCTTTCCAACGCATAAGTTCTTCCTTTTGGTGCTTGTCCGTCCGTTCTTGGCTCTTAGCCATAACCTCCGGTTAATTCAACCACAACCGGTCTCACTACGGAATCACCGCTATCATGTAGGATAGGGTGCCGTAAGGAGCGGATTGTGGTTCAATTAACGGGAGTCGATTTAAGATGTTGGGCAAGGAAAGAGTGAGAGATATTTCCTTCTCTCAAACTTCCCTTATCCTACCCTAACAAGTATGGAAACTACTCACCCATAATACGGAAAAATAAAACAAAAGAGGAAGATAGAAAGAAGGAGATTAGAAGATAACAACTAGCTATTTGCGACCTCACCTTGGCAAGGATCAAGCGTAAGCATCATGGTTGTTTTAAGGATAAAGAAAAAGAGAGAAGAAAGAAACAATCAAGAAATAACAACAACTAAGTTAACAAATGAAAATTACAACAATTAACAAGTTAACTAAAGAACAAGACAAGCATGATAAGTAAACGGTTCTTCTTTATTCATCATTCTTCACTCACAAAAGCTCACTACAAGATTTTCGATGGAGAAGAGATGAGAAGAGGAAGAAGAAACAAGTATTCTAAACCTAGAAAAATACAAGATTATGCACCCTTGGCTTCACAAGGTTCTGGGCTATTTATAGGCAGATAAATGGAAATCTAGGGCAAAATTCTGCATGTACATATAAAGACCAAAATACCCTTGAAAATTGACCAGCTGCGGCGCCAGTACGGCCGCGGATCCGCGGCCTATACCCCCTATTGGCCGTGGATCCGCGGCCCTATGGTGGAGTTGGGCCCTCCAACTTTTTGTGCTTCCCTGGTTTTCTTTGTACTTAATTCTGGTATATGTATTTTCTCAAATTGTCTTCACGATTTTCCCAGAATTTCTGTTGATCAAAAGGTGGATCTTTTGTCATGATTTTCTTGAGCTCCGCGTAGATTTCTTGGTCTTGGTGTTGCCAATGTGCTTTGTGCATGAAGGTGACAACCGATTTGTCATTTTGTCTCTTAAACTGGTATCTGGCAACATACGGATGAAGAGCGGAGACCGTGTTTTATCAGTGGTTGGCAGGAATCCGGGTTTTGTCGTGTTTTTCCATGAATTTTTCCGTTTAGAGCTGAGAACCTGTATCCTGCAATTGACTAGCAAACACGGCTCAAGAGTACCTACCGATAAACAATATGATAAAAATTGGGCGGTATAAAAATGCAAAAATCTGATATGAACATAGTGCCGGATGCTCTAAGTCGGTTGCCAGTAATACGGACGTTGACTGGACAAAAAAAGATTTTAGCTGATCTTCAGAGATTTGATTTGGAGATTGTACTACCAAATTCTTCGGGACGGTTGATACAGTTGCAAGTACAACCATCTTTGATCGATAACATTAAAGCAGCGCAGTCGCACGATCCAAGGTTGCAGAAGTTTCGAGAACAAGTAGAAGCGGGACTTCGAACAGACTTGTTAATTCATGATGATGGTTCGTTACGTTATGGGAGTTGTTTATGTGTGCCCAAAGGAGATGTTCGTGAAGAAGTCATGAAGGAGGCTCACAGTTCCGCATATTCCGTACACCCGGGAGGCATGAATATGTACAGAGATCTGTGACAACATTTCTGGTGGGAAGACATGAAAAGGGAGATTTCTCGCTACATATCAAAGTGCTTGGTGTGTCAGCAAGTCAAGGCTGAACATCAAAGGGTAGCTGGTTTGTTGCAACCACTTCCGATTTCTAATGGAAGTGAGAATATATAACCATGGATTTCGTGACAGCTTTACCATGAAGTCAAAAGGGCAATAATGCATTTTGGGTGATTGTCGGTCGATTGACTAAGGCAGCTCATTTTATACCGTTTCGTGTTGGTCAGTCGACGGAGGCTTTGGCAGAGCGGTACATGCAGGAGATTGTGAGATTGCATGGAGTACCCATGAGTATCGTTTCATATTGTGATACTCGATTTCTATCACACTTTTGGAGGAGTTTACAAGAAAGTTTGGGGACTCGCTTGAAGTTTAGCATAGCCTATCATCCTCAGACAGATAGCCAGTCTAAAAGAACGATACAAACTCTTGAAGATATATTGAGAGCATGAATGTTAGACTTCAAGGGTTCATGGGAGGATCATTTGCACTTGGTGGAGTTTTCATACAATAACAGTTTTCAGGCGACTATACAGACGGTTCTATTCGAAGCATTATACGGCCGTAAGTGTTGCTCGCCGGTCTATTGGGACGATGTTGGAAAAAGAAGACTATTGGGACCGAATCTTATTGTGCAAACGGTGGAGAAAGTTAACGTGATCCAAAATCATATGTAGGTGGCACAGGATCGACAGAAAAATTAGGTTGATACTGAACGAAGACCTATGGAGTTCACAGTTGGTGACCTTGTATATTTGAAGATATCACCAACTAGAGGAGTGATCCGATTTGGTAGTCGAGGCAAGCTTAGTTCTCGATTCGTGGGGCCTTTCGGTATTATCGAGCTTGTTAGAGAGGTAGCTTATTGATTGTCTTTACCACCATCCTTGACGGGTGTTCATGACGTGTTTCATGTATCTCAACTCCGCAAGTATGTTTGAAATGAGACGTACGTCCTAGATCACTCAGAACTGACAGTAAGGGAAGATTTAACGTATGAAGAGCGACCAATGGTGATGGTGGATCGACGATAAAAATTCCTCAAGAATCGTTCACGTGAGAATCTACTTGGGAACGTGAAGACGAGATTCAACAGAAGTTTCCACACCTCTTTTCTTAGATCCGTATTTTCTTGTCTTTTTCATGTTCTGGGAATTTCGAGGACGAAATTCTTTTGTAGTTGGGTATAATGTAACATCCTAGTACTGTTATACTAGTTATTTGGGGTATTTCAAATCTTGGGGCAAAATTCTTTACTATTGTTGCTTTTTGGTTGCGGATAGCGCAATTGGTGGTTATGGTTATTATCCGACCTGACCTGCATGTTTAAAACCTATCATGGTTCAAAATTACATCAAATATTTGCTAGTACAGAGTATCCATGCAAATCTAGATATTATACACATATATATTCCACATATCTTTTAATAATACAAAATAAAATAAAATAAAAATATTTTATCTAGCCTTGCATGTCATAGTACCTTATATCGTGTAGCTGCACCCATATATCATGTTCATATCATAATTGTTAAACAGACTCATTTTTTATCGCTATGTATATTACGTAGATCTATATTTGGGGGTATATGTTTTTATCTACTAGATATCAAATTATAGTTTAAACTTTTACGTATATTCACCATATTAAAAAACTAGATTTTTGAATGGATACAGGTAATATTCGGAGCAATCTGGTATTATCTGTAAAATCCTATAATATATATTATATTATTTTAACTAATAAACATATATAATACTGTTATATAAGTGTATATATATAATATATTAATTAATTAATTAATTAATTAATTAATTAATTCTCCCTCTCTCTTTTTCTCTGTCTCTCTCTTTCTCTCACTTCTCTTTGTCTCTGTCTCTTTATAATATATATATATATATATATATATATATATATTATAAAACCTATTATTAAAAACCCAAACACATACTCTCTCTCTTCCTCGTTTTTTCTTCACGTCCTCGACAGCGAACCCTAACCCGTACCCGTCAGCCCTCTCATCGTCGCCGTCCCCATCACCTCGCCTCCTTGTCCTCACCTCCATCATCTCCTCCTCTCCTCGTCTCCTCTCCCCGATGACCTCAAGCCCCCAACCAAAACACCAAAAACCCATCTTTTCCAAACCATCCCTCGCCGGTAATCTCATCGTCGCAGGAAAACCCACCAACACCGACCACCCTGTCACCTCCTCGTCTCCCCAGCAGTCCAAGAACACCGATACACCACCACCACCACCAACCACTTGCTAATCCCGAGCAAACCAAGACTCACGGCCGCGACAATCTCGCCGCCGACGACTTCACCTCGTCGCCGTCACCTCGTCGCCTGTCTCTCCTCTGTCCTCTCCAAGTCCAGAGAACCCCAATAGAAACTTCCACTTCTTTTTCTTCTTTCTTTTCTTTTCTTGATCCTCGATCGTCTCGCTGGAGTTGCGCACATCGCTGACGATCCAGACGACTCAGTCACCATCGTCATCTGGCCCAATCACCACGTCACGCAACTGCTCAACTAGGTCTAGTCCTGTGTGCATAAGTTTGCGCCGTAACTTTATCTCGACGTCGGAACATGACATCCGTATCTCGACGTGAGATCCGATCAGGCAAGTTTCAAACTTGCAACATGCTACTTTATTTATATTTATATGATTAATGATAGTATGCGTTTTATTATTCAGCAAACATTATCGATTTACAGTTTTATATCATTAGTCTGTATCCGTACCGATAATAGCTTATCTAGTTACATGCCGGAACATCACAATGTTATTACACTACTATAACAGTTAAATATGTTACCTAGATTGTATCATACATAGTAATGGACGTATAACGGTTATTACAGATAGATACATATGTATCCTAGCAATCATTGTGTTTCGATATGGATTACAGTTTTACATTTGGTATCTATTCTGGTCAACATACATTACATGACATATTCACGACACACTACCAGACTTGTTACTTTGATCTTATTGCTAATGCCAACAATCCTGATTGTTGTCCTGATGGACGTGACTTGTTGTCTACATAGACAAGACCGGTACCTGCTTGATCCTGTGTTGGCATTAGATTATATTGGCAATACCTGACTTGAACACAGAACCTTGGGGGGAAGGGGAAATCAAGAATGTAACTGAAACGTAACTCAGGAGGATATTATTATTGTTTGTCGTGACTCCGGGCGTTACAGAATAAATCATTGTTTGCCGTGATTCCTGATGTTACAAAATAAATCATTGTTTGCCGTGATTCAAGGCGTTACGGAATAATCATTGTGTCGTGGTCCCGTGGGGGTTTGAATGGGATATATACTGTTGAGTTACGATGAGAATTACATTAATTGATTTCAAAGACTTGTAGAATAGATAACCTAGAAGCACAGACTTTAGGATACACATCACATACATATATCTCATTGTTTTACCCCTGTGTTAGTTATTTATACGCATGTTTAATCATACCATCATATCATAGTTATTACTATTGTTTTGATATTTATGACGCACTGACGTCTGGGCTTTGCATGGCCCAGTTTCTCTATCTTTATCGCAGGCAGATCAGGAGTACTTTAGCAATCAAGTCGAGCAATAAGGAGCTAGCTAATTAGTTTAGAGATGATTAGTTTATTTTATTTCCGTAGTTTTATTTCTTTTGATGTGAGCCTATATTGAGACATGATTCAGATACTATTATTTGTTGGATCTTGATTCGTTTCCGCTATATGCATTTCTTGATTTTATTTGCCGTGGCAGATGGACATGTATAATCTAGATTTTATTTTACTGTTCTTGATATCCGATAGACAGCTATAATGTGACTATAGAGGGATAATTCCTAGCCATAGGTAGCTTGGTTGGCTCTATCACATGCCATGTTTACGTATTTTGGGAATCGAGGCATGACACCATGTTTCCTTGGTTCTGGATGATAGCCTTGGTTATGAGAATACTGTTGCGGTGGTTGATACTCACACTCGAACTGGTGTTAGATTATACTATCTTGACTTAACTCGACATGAACCTGACATGACTCCATGAATATATGAATCCATAAATCTTGAATCTCGTAAATCTCGTGAACATGAAATGTATAATAGACACAATTTATTGGATATATATATATCATGGTGATAGGGTAGCTCAATGAATGGGGATATTTATGTTGTAACAGAGGATCATATCTTGTTCCTCGTGGTACTGGAGAATATGGTACATTGCATTATATATAAATATTGAATCACATGTTGCTGTTGTTCAGTGGGAATTACGGAATATCCTAGTTACATAATAAAACTCCGAAAAATTGAGCTTATACTTATAACTAATAGCATCGAAATATCGAATATCATGATACTCTAGTTATCTTGCACTGATTAACACATGTTACTTATTTGACTTGCACACTACCATTTACTGTTCACAGTTTCTCTCATGCCTAGTACTATGTTTACCATGTTTCGTTTCAAATACCATTTTTTATAAATGGGGACTTATCGAACTTTAGTTCGTTGACGGCATTCTTGTTTTCTGTTTTCTTTTCTGGGGAATGTCGTCAGACGACATTGCGGCAGGAAAATAGACTAGGTATGAGGTAATAACAATTGAGGAGGACGGTCAATATTTTTCTAGTCAAGCCGAGCTCTAGTTTTCCTTTTCAGTTAGTGTGTCTGAAGTTTAAGGCGTTTTCCTTTAACTTTTGTTTATTTATTTGAAGTGGTTAGACTTTTATTAGTGAACTTGAAACTTGTAATAAATGTTGATGGATGATATTTATTTATTTTAAATTCTTTTTGGTTTTATATTTATCCTGCTTAATTCAGACGCTTAGCGTATTCATATCGGGAAGGGGTGCTTCTCGGTATAAATACGTCGTGGGCTTATCGCCCTCGTTTCTCATTTTTGGGAAGCGGGATGTGACAGATTTTAGGAGAAGTGGAAAGTGGAGGATGAGAAGATGATAATAAGGCAGGGTCAGAGACCATATGATTTGTGGCCCCTGTGTCTATAATCCAAGAAGAATGCATGACAGAACAATGAGGAAGGATCATCCACTGGGACTCGTCTTGTAAAATGAGTGAGTAAGCACGAGCAACAAGAGGAATCAGATCTAATAGAAGAATATGGCTCTGAATAGAAGAATAAGTCTCATTGAGACCCATAAAAAACTGGATCACTCATTATTGAAGAAGAATATTGGAGAAGCTTTTCAATGCCCCACAACTTTATGTGGGTAATACAACATAGGTATCAAGTTCATCCTATAAGCTCTTCAGAGAGTTGTAGTATGTAGAGACAAAATCTCTATTTTGTTGTAACATAGCGATAGAACGCTGAAGAGAAAAGATTTGTGTACCATTGGTAGGAGAGAATCGATCTTGGAGGTCTTTCCGTACAGCGACGGCGAAATCGGTGTACAGTACACTAGAAGAAAGATTTCATTATAGAGAATTAAGAATCTATGAGGAAACCATGTTATTTTCTCGTTCCCAAGCTGGAAAACGAGGATCTGAGGCGAGAAGTTTAGATATAGTACCATCAACTAGCTTGTTCTTTGCAAAGAGAGCCATGACCATGGCACAATGCCATGAGTTGTAGTTGAAAGGTTTACCTAGCACCTCATGAAGGGTTTGGAAGCATCACATGTACCAAAGGTGGAGTCTTTAGGGTGCTAAGTTAACAAACATCGGATCGTTCCTAGAAAATTAGGGTTTCTAAAACTTGCATATCATCATATGAAAGAAAATCTAGGGTTTAGAGAGTACAACCTTTGAAACTCCCTACGCTAGACTCCTCAGCTACTTGGGGTTTGAAAAAGCTCCGCTTGAACTCCTCTAGGTCACCGATGATCCACCCGGAGTCCGCTTTGTCCAAGCTTGCAACTTCACCCGATCAAGAGAACGAAATGAAGCTAACACTCCAAACAAGTGGGCTAGACTTGTGTAGAATGGTGTTGTGGTTCTCTTTCTCACTTCAAAATCCTAACTTGATGAATATATTGCTTACTTGAAAAGTTTAGAGAGCGAGAGATCAAGGTTGATGAAGATGATGGCTTTTTGAGAAGAAGAGAAGAAAAACCCTCATAAGAAAAATGAAAAATATAAGTATATATATTTTCCATCTCTCATTTCAAACCATGGTTAATTATAAAGATATTATTGTATTTGAGTTAAAAACACAAAAGGAAAATAAACCAAGGGTTAAAAGGTAGGTAAGCATGGTAAGGTAAAGAAGAGTGTAGAAACATTCTATGATTTAACCCTTTTTCTTTTCCTTTTTGTTTTAATTCAAAAGCAATAATAATACATATAAAAACCATGGTGTGATTCTTATATTGCCACCATTCTCATTGTATAAGCAACCATGATAGAATGATGTATGTATGCATGTGTGCATGCACATCCAAATGTGCATGAACAAGAATGAATGCATACATGCATGCATACATCCAAAAGAAACAAGATAGGATTTCTAATGAAAAGGTAATGGTTAAATGATAAATCAACACTTGATTTATCAATCCGGCCATATCACATATGACCCCACCAAAAGCAAGCCGCCCGATCAATAAACGGTATCCTATACGCGCATTTTAATCGGGTCCATGCGCATATCGCATACGCGCACCACAACGTTTCGCCTGGACTAGGAAACTCCATTGTGAGACTCTAAGACTCATCAATACGCCGGCAGTGGGTGATGATCATATCAAGCACCCCCAAACCGCAAGCGGTCAGCTAAACGTAACGGCCACCTGGGTATTGAGCGATCAGAAAAAAACAAGCAAACCTGCTACAACTCCCGTCGAGCCAATCGGCAACACTTCCCGTACAGTCCGGTCTCCTCGTCTGATATGTCGCATATCAAGTCTAGGGGTGGTAAACGTCAGACCCTAATAACCGATAAGTCGTGCCGATATGAGGCTCATAACGGGTCGAGAAACTACTGGTAACACTTACCAGCAAATCTCTGAATCAGCCCCGGCCAGGGACTTCCCTGTTACGGCCAATCGAGCACAGCGCAACATCAACCCCCAATACCGGGAGAGACGAAACCCCTCCTATCGCTCATTGCCTCCATGTGACTCGGGACTGTACCCAAAAACCACCGTTTTGCACGTCCTCATGGACGTGGTAAAGTGGAAATCAAAGCACAGTGGGAATCACACAAGACTCTATGACGATCTCGGGTCTACAGACTAACCTGCACAAGTGTCACCTGAGAACTGCCATCTGACGTGAGGTATAATACCATCTGGGAGTTCTCGGTGAGTCCGTCCAGTGTATCCAGTCTCCACTGAGCACCCGTATACCATCTCTGATGTCAAACACCAATGGATATGGGATCATCCATCGCCCATCTCATGGGTCGAGAAGCATATACGCTAGTCTACACTGGTATATCGATACCCCGTCTCGATACACCCACGACTAGGGACCTTGAAGGATGTACTTATGGACTACCATGTCCCCACTAGTATGATCCTCATCATAGTCCAGGTAGTCAAGTATACATCCTAAGGGCTTTACCAACATGTAACTATAGGACAGTATAAAGAGACTAGTATACATGTTAAGATAAAGAGCAACCAGATAGCATACTATCATATCGAGCAAGAAAGTCATCTCTATATATGTCCAAGCATCCAATATAATATACATCATCCGTACAATACTGGCCTCTAGGGCATACATACAACTAACAATCTCCCACTTGCACTAGGGCCAGCTGCTGTAGTATCGCATACCGAGCATCCCGAAGAGTCTCTCAAACTGTATCTGGGGAATGGCCTTCGTGAGTGGATCCGCTGTGTTGTTTTTCGTATCAACCCTCCTGACCTCGATCTCCCGGCGATCAACTATCTCCCGGATCAGGTGATACCGCCTCAGAATATGCCTGGATCGCTGATAGGACCTGGGTTCCTTGGCCAAAGCCACCGCTCCATTGTTACGCAATACAAAGGTATTGGATGCTCAATGGATGGAACCACTCCAAGTTCAGTAATGAACTTCTTGATCCAGACAGCCTCTTTGGCAGCATCGTTGGCAGCGATGTATTCAGCCTCCATCATCAAGTCTGCCACGGTTTCCTACTTAGAACTCTTCCAGCTAACCGCCCCTCCGTAAAGGGTAAAGACAAATCCCGACTGCGACTTAGAGTCGTCCTTATCACTCTGGAAGCTCGAATCGGTAAAGAACTCCACTTGGAGTTCTCCGTTACCATACACCAAGAGCATCTCCTTAGTCCTTCGTAAGTACTTGAGAATGTTCTTCACAGCTGTCCAGTGACTCTCTTCAGGATCAGCTTGATACCTGCTCACTACACTTAGTGAGTATGCTACATCGGGTCTGGTACATAGCATCGCGTACATGATAGAGCCTACAGCCGAAGCATAGGGTATCCCTTGCATGCGAGCTCTCTCCAAATCAGTCTTAGGAGACATCTCTTTGGAGAGAGTGACTCCAGAGATCGTGGGTAAGTTCCCACGCTTGGATTCTTCCATACTAAACCTCTTTAGTATAGTGTCAATGTACCTGGATTGGGACAATCCCAATATCCGTTTGGATCTATCTCTATAGATCCTAATTCCCAATATGCAGGAGGCATCACCAAGATCTTTCATCGAGAATCTTTGTGATAAGAAGAGCTTGACCGATTGCAGCATAGGAATATCATTTCCTATCAAGAGTATGTCGTCCACGTACAATACGAGGAAGACAACCTTACTCTCTGCTACCTTCTTGTAAATACAAGGTTCATCTACGTTTTTGACGAAATCAAACCCTTTGATAACGACGTCAAAGCAGATGTTCTAACTCCGCGATGCTTGCTTTAATCCATAAATGGATTTAAGCAGCTTGCACACCTTCCCGCTGCTCCCACTATCTACGAAGCCTTCTGGCTAAGTTATGTACACGCACTCTTCTAAATCACCATTTAGAAAGGCGGTCTTAACATCCATTTGCCAGATTTCGTAATCATGATATGCAGCGATGGCAAGCATGATCCGGATGGATTTAAGCATAGCCACTGGAGAAAAGGTCTCGGCATAGTCCACACCTGGTCTTTGACGAAAACCCTTTGCTACAAGTCTAGCTTTGAAAGTCTCCACTTTCCCATCTACACCAAGTTTTTTCTTGAAGATCCACTTGCTCCCAATGGGTTTTACCCCTTCAGGAGCTTTTTCCAAAGTCCATACTTTGTTGGTGTACATGGATTCCATCTCGAACCGCATTGCATCCAGCCATCTCACTGAGTCCCCACTCGTGATGGCCTGCTCGAAGCTAGTTGGGTCATCATCCTCCATGATGCAATCCTCGCTCCCACCATCCATGAGAAAACCGTAGTATCTCTTAGGTTGGCGAGGAACCCTACTAGATCGGCGGAGTGGCTGGGGTTCATTGGGAACTACGGAATCCTCTGGTTCCACCAGATCTTCTGTTGCAACTTTTGTAGCTGGAACCTCTTCCAGTTCTACCTCATGTCCACTAATCTCTTTTGCAAGAAATTCCTTTTCTAAAAAGGTGGCATGCTGAGAAACAAATACTCTTTGTTCCTCAGTGTAGTAGAAGATATACCCTTGTGAATTCTTGGGATATTCTACAATTTGCATAGAACAGACCGTGCCTCGAGTTTGTCCGGATTTTGTCGTTTGACATAGGCTGGACAACCCCATATCTTAACATTAAGATATGGTCTCTTCCTTTTCCATATCTCATATGGAGTGGTAGGCACAGATTTGGTGGGGACCATATTCAGTAAATGTATGGCTGTCTCTAGCGCATACCCCCAGAAGGAAATAGGTAACTCAGCTGTGCTCATCATAGAGCGCACCATATCTAATAGGGTGCGGTTCTTCCGTTCTGATACACCGTTATGCTGTGGTGTATATGGAGGAGTTAGCTGAGAGAGAATCCCATTCTCTTTTAGGAAGTCCAGGAATTCACTGCTCAAGTATTCACCTCCTCGATCAGATCGAAGGATTTTAATACATTTTCCGGTTTGGTTCTCGACTTCTTATTTATATTCTCTAAATTTCACAAAAGCTTCAGACTTATGTCTTATCAAGAACACATGTCTGTATCTTGAGAGATCGTCAGTGAATGTAATGAAGTACGAAGAACCATCCCTGGCATGTGTAGACATGGGTCCGCATACATCACTATGTATCAGTCCCAAGAGTTCGGTAACTCTTTCTCCGTGTCCCGTAAACGGAGTTTTGGTCATCTTGCCTTTGAGACATGACTGGCAAGTGTCATAAGATGAAAATTCGAACGGTTTTAAATATCCATCCTTATGCAACTTAGCCAGTCGTGTCGCATTGATGTGACCCAGTCTACAATGCCACAAGAAGGATTCGTTCAGTTCTGAACTCTTCCTCTTGTGTGTGTTTGTTATGCTTAGAAATGTTGATTGATTTAGAACATAAATGCCATTGCACAACGTGCCTGATCCAACCAACTTTTGGTTACGGAAAATGTTCATAACATTATCCTGTAATACAAAATTATATCCCTCTTTACTCAACAAAGAAACCGATATAATGTTGCATATCAGGTTCGGCATGTAATAGCATTCGTTCAGAACCAATGTATTACCAGTTGGTAATGCAAGGTGATATTCTCCGACAGTCTTAGCTGCAACAATTGCACCATTTCCAACTCTAATGTCTTTATCACCTTCTCCAAGTTCTCTACCTTTCCTGAGCCCATGTAACTGATTACATATATGGGATCCTGACCCGGTATCTAATACCCGGGACGTAGGGCAAATGGAGAAACATTTCTCTGTAACGAACACACCCGAAGAAAATGCATCAACATGTACTTTCTTCATTCGGGTGGCATGGGAATCCTGGTATTCCCCTATATCATGTTCAGTCTTATAACTCTTATAAGAAAAAACGGAACCAACGCTCCCCAGCACAGTATAACATGCGGGTTCGGTCAATACATCCATATTATTATCTTGATTAAGGCATGACATGGTCGCTATCTTGAGAGAGAGAGAAGAAAACACTTTAGCGTATGCTCTTGCAAGATCAGATTGGTTATTATCTTATCTAATCAGGATGGCTCCCACTGGTTTTTATCAAATCTTCCTTCAAACCCTAAAAGGAAAGACTAGCCGGGATTAATTACACCCTACAACTTCGCCGATCTTTCAGCCAGGCCAGTGTCGGTACTCTGAGGGAGGTTCCCCATGCTTTCGCACGGACCTAATTAAAGTAAACCTCATTTTTCCAGAGGCGTAACCCCGTTGACACTTTTCTAGACACCTACTTGATCGGCTAATTGTCCTGTGTAAAACTCTCCCAGGAGTAACAATTACTCGCAGTGAGTATCGGGATCCAACTATCTCATAGAAGGTATGCAATCTCATCGCAAATTTCAACACTTGAAATTCCCGATAATATTTTTCCCCTAACGTGCTATGATCTTGACGAAAGCCAACAAACCACAGCCCGCTAATCAAGTTCAACCCGTACATTTCTTGACTAAATTAAACCCACCCGCACGACCCTTGACGAAAGTCAACAAAGTCGTACGACTACCCTAATCCAGTCGCATCATATGCAGCAGATAAGCAGCATACAGCTACCGCACACTACACCTTGACGAAAGCCAACAAATGTAGCACGAATACTATATACAACTTATCTGAAATGACGGAGGGCTACGACAGGTTTTTCTGAAAACCTATTGCGTAATGAACTTGATATCGTTGTAGAATCAAGTGAAATTTTGAAATGGAATGATTTTTGAGGCTTTTATTAGTTTTGCTAAAGAGGTCACTCCCGGTGAAGGGATCTCAGCTCTTTCCTCATCGAATAAGGTGCGGGATATATCGTATATATCACTGTGCAAAGCAAAACTCCAAAAGCAATCAAAAGCAAACCGAGTGTTGTAGCATCTGCCAGTTTTGCTAAAGTGGTCACTCCCGGTGAAGGGATCTCGGCACTTTCCCCATCGAATAAGGTGCAGGGTATATCATATATACCACTATGCAAAGCAAAACTGTAGCTACCCTTTTATTTTAAAATTTGATTCTACAACATCTTTTAGGTTTCTTTTCTTTCATTAATCACATTAATGAAGTCCCATCATTTAAAGCACCTAAACATCACAGATAAATACGACGTACACTTATGCCATCCGTATTCGCCTCGATGTCCCCTCGTGCACCGTTAGGTTAGGTAACTAACGACAGAGCAAGGCAGGGCTAGTGCGGGTGCAAAATATAAGTAACGTCTATATAATATATCATATATACTATATAAAGTATCCATCACAGAACATATCTAATGATCACATCACAGATATCGCAGCAGAAACATAGATATAATGTGGGATATACTAGGACGTCCGTATTTAGTATTTAGCCAACAATAGAAAATACGGATTCCACAGTCGTGATGAATAGCCAAGCCCACACCCTGGACCCCTACGAGAGCGGCAAGCGACCCTACCAATCCTGGAGTTTAGGAGACCCGGTCTCGACTCCTCAAGATGGCCTCCCACTGAACCCCAGAACCCAGTCACCTGTGCTCCCCTCCTTGGGTCCATCCTAATGCGGAAAAATAAATAATATACAACACTGGTGGCATCGACCTTAACCCGGAAGTGCCCTAAATAAAAGAATATTACATTACATTTGAATTTACATGAATGAAAATATAAAACTCTCATCTCACACAAAACCCCCCGGCTATTCAATTGCGACAATCCTGCACATAATATCTCAGCAACACATAATATCATATATCATCAACGTAAGTAAGTATGCGTACCCCAATTGTCGTTGATGTATAGCAACGAAACCGGCGATATCGACATACTACACTTACGGTCACAGAAAAGAAAGTGTAAAACTGCAATATTTGGAATCCACATTCTCTTTAGACATCGTAAATGCGAAATATCACATACTTCGTATTTCATGTCCAACTATATGAATTCCAGATATTGCATCACATTCCAGATAAATAGACGGTATTAAAGTTTTCGAACGAACGATCAAATACCCAAGATTCGCTAAATTTCAACACTTGAGCGGAGTTCAAAAACCCGGAGTGTGACACAGTGGTAGCGGTCCAGCCATAGAAGGGTCAAGACAACACCTCACATGTGGCACGCCGTACTGCCCCAAACCCTAAGGTTCAAAAGGCAGTTCAAGACGGTCACATAATCGAGTTAAGGTTTGTTGTCTTCTAGAGGGTCCACCACAAACAAACTTGCACGTATTTCCGAAAGATTTTAAACCCCGTGAAAAGTGAGCAAATGATACTCGTTCAAACACTTCAATACATTCTAATTTATCCGGAAAAGACACGAAAAGAAAATTCCGATCGAATCGACGAGTCCAAAAACATCTCCAGAATTTACAGTACTAAATTCAGATAAAAAATACTCCAAAACAATATACAAGCAGAGCAATGAGTTACTGTACAAAAATGAGACCATGAAGCAACAGAACGGCCGTGGAACCGCGGCCTAAGCAGGCTATTGCCGCGGTTCCGCGGTCAAATTAACAGTTCATTGCCTCGTTTTTCACAGTAATTCTTATATTTACCTGCTGAATTTTTTGCATATTTTTAATTCTGAAAATAACCAGATTTTAAAAAATGTCCAGAGAGCGTCCGAGAAAGTCGTATTTTAGTTCGATCGGAGTTTTTACTTCGTTAAAGTGTCGCCTAATGTTCTAGGTCGGCTCTGATACCAATGAAAGGTTTACCTAGCACCTCATGAAGGGTTTGGAAGCATCACATGTACCAAAGGTGGGGTCTTTAGGGTGCTAAGTTAACAAACATCGGATCGTTCCTAGAAAATTAGGGTTTCTAAAACTTGCATATCATCATATGAAAGAAAAGCTAGGGTTTAAAGAGTACAACCTTTGTAGCTCCCTATGCTAGACTCCTCGGCTACTTGAGGTTTGAAAAAGCTCCGCTTGAACTCCTCTAGGTCACCGATGATCCATCCGGAGTCCGCTTTGTCCAAGCTTGCAACTTCACCCGATCAAGAGAACGAAATGAAGCTAACACTCCAAACAAGTGGGCTAGACTTGTGTAGAATGGTGTTGTGGTTCTCTTTCTCACTTCAAAATCCTAACTTGATGAATATATTGCTCACTTGAAAAGTTTGGAGAGCAAGAGATCAAGGTTGATGAAGATGATGGCTTTTTGAGAAGAAGAGAAGAAAAACCCTCATAAGAAAAATGAAAAATATAAGTATATATATTTTCCATCTCTCATTTCAAACCATGGTTAATTGTAAAGATATTATTGTATTTGAGTTAAAAACACAAAAGGAAAATAAACCAAGGGTTAAAAGGTAGGTAAGCATGGTAAGGTAAAGAAGAGTGTAGAAACATTCTATGATTTAACCCTTTTTCTTTTCTTTTTTGTTTTAATTCAAAAGCAATAATAATCCATATAAAAACCATGGTGTGATTCTTATATTGCCACCATTCTCATTGTATAAGCAACCATGATAGAATGATGTATGTATGCATGTGTGCATGCACATCCAAATGTGCATGAACAAGAATGAATGCATACATGCATGCATACATCCAAAAAAAACAAGATAGGATTTCTAGTGAGAAGCTAATGGTTAAATGATAAATCAACACTTGATTTATCAATCCGGCCATATCACATATGACCCCACCAAAAGCAAGCCCCCCGATCAATAAACGGTATCCTATACGCGCATTTTAATCGGGTCCATGTGCATATCGCATACGCGCACCACAACGTTTCACCTGGACTAGAAAACTCCATTGTGGGACTCTAAGACTCGTCAATACGCCGGCAGTGGGTGATGATCATATCAAGCACCCCCAAGCCGCAAGCGGTCAGCTAAACGTAACGGCCACCCGGGTATTGAGCGATCAGAAGAAAACAAGCGAACGTGCTACAACTCCCGTCGAGCCAATCGGCAACACTTCCCGTACAGTCCGGTCTCCTCGTCTGATATGTCGCATATCAAGTCTAGAGGTGGTAAACGTCAGACCCCAATAACCGATAAGTCGTGCCGATATGAGGATCATAACGGGTCGAGAAACTACTGGTAACACTTACCAGCAAATCTCTGAATCAGCCCCGGCCAGGGACTTCCCTGTTACGGCCAATCGAGCACAGCGCAACATCAACCCCCAATACCGGGAGAGACGAAACCCCTCCTATCGCTCATTGCCTCCATGTGACTCGGGACTGTACCCAAAAACCACCGTTTTGCACGTCCTCATGGACGTGGTAAGGTGGAAATCAAAGCACAGTGGGAATCACACAAGACTCTATGACGATCTCGGGTCTACAGACTAACCTGCACAAGTGTCACCTGAGAACTGTCATCTGACGTGAGGTATAATACAATCTGGGAGTTCTCGGAGAGTCCGTCCAGTGTACCCAGTCTCCACTAAGCACCCGTATACCATCTCTGATGTCAAACACCAATGGATATGGGATCATCCATCGCCCATCTCATGGGTCGAGAAGCATATACGCTAGTCTACACTGGTATATCGATGCCCCGTCTCGATACACCCACGACTAGGGACCTTGAAGGATGTACTTATGGACTACCATGTCCCCACTAGTATGATCCTCATCATAGTCCAGGTAGTCAAGTATACATCCTAAGGGCTTTACCAGCATGTAACTATAGGACGGTATAAAGAGACTAGTATATATGTTAAGATAAAGAGCAACTAGATAGCATACTATCATATCGAGCAAGAAAGTCATCTCTATATATGTCCAAGCATCCAATATAATATACATCATCTGTACAATACTGGCCTCTAGGGCATACATACAACTAACAGTAGTTGTTACCGGAGAGAACATTAGAGACCAGGACAGCCCCTAGACTATCTGAATGGTGGAGGAAGAAAGGATTTTTGCCAGTTTCAGTGGTGGTGGAAAACATATATAGAAGATAACACTCTGATACCAAGTTAATTTGAAAGAATTTGGCAGAGAATTATATCTTTTATTCAACATGAATGTTACATATATTTTTTCTCTTACAACTGCTTTTGGATATGTATATAACAAATTCACAACAAATAATAACAACTAGAAACTAAATATATTTGGAAAACAAAAGAATCAAATCTCTAACTGTTGCTGCAAGACGATTACGAAGATATGCAAATAATAGAGAAGAAAGCACAAAGCAAATCACATGCAAATAGAAAATAAAAGTACTAATCAAAAAACGAATGCGAAGCTTTTATTAATCACCAAAATATAGAGGAGTACAAAACCGGTGGATGAATTACACAAATCCGTTTCATAAATTATCTCAAAATCTATCTAAAAGGCATCAATCTCCAGGGTTACAAAATACTACAATATATATAGTATTATAAAGATATGATCAAAATAAATAGTTTCCTAACTAACAAATATCCTGCCCATGACGACGACAGACGTATGATGAAGGAAGTACAGACATCTGCCTAAGAGTCTTCAAAATAACAGAGCATTCCCAGACGTCTGAAGAAGGAGATTCAGACGTCTGATCTTGAGACTTCGAAAGTACAGAGCTTTCGCAGACGTCTAATGAGTTATATGCAGGAAATACCTAATGTATGCAAAACATACAGAGCATCGATAAACGTCTGAAGTTTTAGCTTTAGAAGTCTGTCCCCATGCTTACAGATAAACCTGAATCTTGAAAAATTCCGAGATTGCGCCGAATCAACACGGAAACTTGATACGGATGGGAATCGGAGGCATACACAACAAATCTTCATCTTGCATCGCATTCCCATAAACTCCTCTATAACATTAATAATAGCTTCACCTTCATCACAAAACCCCTTTAAGGCTCAATGAGTGCAATGTACTCCAATTAAGTTCAAGCAATACTCAAACATAGCAACCGAAAGAGACTTCATCAACATGTCGGCCGGATTATCCACTGTGCCAACCTTCTTCATAATAATATCTTCTTTTTCAAAGACTTCCTGAACAAACCAGTATTGTATATTAATATGCTTCGTCCTATCATGATGCATCTGATCTTTCGTCAAATGAATCGCGCTATGACAATCACAGTAGACTATTATGATTACCTTTTGAATACCAAGTTCCGAAAATAGTCCCTTCAACCAGATCACTTCATTAACGGCCCCAACAATGGCCATATACTCCGTCTTCGTCATAGAAAACGCTACCATAGGCTGTAACGAAGCACGCCAACTGATGGCACATCCTCCTAAAGAGAATACATAACCGGTGATCGACCTTCTCCTGTCGAGATCACCTGCATAATCGGAATCACTGAATCTAACCAAACTGTCGTTGTTTCTTCCAAACACCAAACCCACATCAGACGTATCTCATAGGTATCATAAAAGCCATTTCACAGCTTGCCAATATCTTTTACTAGGAGATGCCATATAGCGACTAACCACACGAACTGCATGTGAAATGTCTGGTTGGGTACAAACTATGGCATACATAATGCTACCTACCGCACTCGAATACGGAACATTCAACATATACTTAATCTCATCCTCTGTTTGCAGTGATGAATGAGCTGAAAGTTTGAAATGAGCTGCCAACGGAGTACTTACAGATTTAGCGTATAGCATACCAAAACGCTCCAAAACTTTCTCAACGTATCTCAATTGAGACAAGTAAAGTTTTTCTTCCTTTACGATCGCGCCTAATTTCCATACCAAGTATTTTCTTGGCCACTCCTAAATACTTGGTCTCAAACTTACCTTTCAGCTGTTCCTTCAAATTCTGAATATCAATCATATACCTTGCTTCTATCAACATATCATCAACATAAAACCCAATATCTATCATGAAAGAGTTAAACTTATTATACCAACGTCTAGGCGACTGCTGCAAACCATAGAAAGACTTCTCTAGCAAACAATCGTGGTCTTCTTTGCCTTCAACTTCGAAACCTTCAGGGTTTTACATGTAGATCTTCTCTACCAAATCACCATGCAAGAATGCGATCTCACATCGAGCTACTCGAGCTCAAAATCTTGCATAGCTACTAAAACGAGCAAGAAATGTATAGAGATATATTTTACAACCGGAGAAAATATCTCATTGAAGTCAACTTCCCGAACCTGCGAATAGCCTTGAGCTACCAACCGTGCCTTATGACTAGTATCCAAAACCCCTTGGTCTCCTTCCTTCTTCTTAAAAACACACTTGCAGCCAACTACTTTCTTTTTTCCTTCGAGCTTCACAAGATTCCATGTTTGGTTCTTCTGAAGAGACTCGGTCTCTTCAATCATATCAACTAGCTAACGAGCTGACTCATCGGATGATATGGCTTCTTAATAACTCGTCAGCTCGCTACTATCAACTATCTCTGCAACAGAGAGCGCATATGTCACTAGATCATCGTAGCCATATCTCTGTGGCGGTATAATGTTCTTTGTTTGTCGGTCACGAGCGAGTAAATACTCCTCATCTTGGGACTTCTCATCTTGAGCTTCAACAGGCAATGGGGAAGGAGAGATCTTCTGCGAACCCGAGCCTTCACCGAATTAAATTTTAGCACCCGGCTCATCCTTCCTTGAATCTTCTTTTCTTGGAGATTCCACAATTTTCGGTTTCAACATAGCAGATTAATCAAAAGTCACATCTCTGCTAATCATAAATTTTGGCGACTTAGGATCTGAACACCACAACCTATAACCTTTAACGCTGATAACATAACCAAGAAATATGCACTTATTCTCTCGAGAATCCAACTTGCCTTCACGGCAATGTGCATATATGGGACAACCAAACACTCGAAGTGTAGAATAATAAGCGTGCTTTCCAAACCATACCTGCTCTGGTGTTTTACTACCTAGCAATGTATGAGGTGACTAATTCACAATGAAGCATGTCGTGTTCACCGCCGTTGTCCAAAATTACTTACCGAGCCCTGCATTAGACAACATACACCGCGCTTTCTCCAAAAGATTTTGGTTCATACACTCTGCGATTCCATTCTGCTGTGGAGTGTAGAAAATGGTATGATGCCGAACAATCCCTTCGTTTTTGCAGAAATCATTGAAATCTCCACCGCAAAACTCTAACCTATTATCCGTCCTCAGTCGCTTGATCTACTTCTCTATCTGCTTTTCAAGCAACGTCTTCCATTACTTGAACGTGGTAAACACATCACTTTTTTGCTTCCGGATGTAGACCCAAACTTTCCTTGAAAAATCATCGATGAAAGTAAGCAGATACTTGGCACCGCTTCTTGTAGAAGAAATAGGAAAGGGTCCCCAAAGATCCGAATGGATATGATCTAGAGTACCTTTTGTGTTGTGTACCGCCAAACTGAAACTGACTCGTTTCTGCTTCTGAATACGCAGTGCTCACAAAACTCCATCTTCGATATACTATGTCCACATAATAGACCCTGCTTTAACAACTTGGACATACCTCTCTCACTCATATATCCGAGTCTCATATGCCATAATCTTGTAGCGTCCGAATCAATCATACATTTGGATGATGAAATACCCATCGATCCAGAAGTTGTCGAATTCTGCAAAGAAGATAAGGACCCCATCTTCAATCCCTTCATCACAACTATAACACCTTTTTCTATCTTTAAAACTCCACCTTCGGCGAAAAACTTGTAACCCTTGTCGTCGAATGCACCCAAAAAGATGAGATTCTTTTTCAAGTCAGGTATGTGCCTAACTTGTTAGTGTATATGCCTTAGAGGCCATTACTGTATCATACTAGTTTGTATATTACTTGATGGAAGCTTGGGATATTCACAGTTGTATAGACAATCTTGCTCAAAATGGTAGTATACTACTTAGTTTGTTTCTACTTCAATGTGTGTACTGTTTCTTTTAGCATATCACCTATACACATTAGTAGAGCCCTTAGGATCTTTGCTTGATTACCAGCGTTGTGATGGCAGTCACACTCGTGGGGGCTGGGTAATCTACAAGCACATCCTTTTTCAGGTCCCTAGTCGTAGGATTATCAAGACAGGTCATCGATACTCCGGAGTAGACTAGCGTATGCGCTTCTCATCCCAGCAGGGGAGACGGTCTGTCCCACAGCCGTCAGTACGTCGTACTTGAGATAGTATGCGGGTGCTCGTTAGGTTATGAGTACAATGGACAGGACTCATCGGAAACTGATTGGTTGGTACTATACCTATCATCAGTTATCAGTTCCCAGGTGACATGAGTACAGCTTAGTCCGCTGACTTGACACTGTCACTCCGCCTCGAGTGTGTTCCCACAGTACTTTGATTACTACCCTACCACGGCTCAAAGGAGTCGTGCAAACAGGTAGTAGTTGGGTGCAGTCTCGAAGCACTTGGAGGCAGTGACGGTTAGACAGGATTCGTCTCTCCCGGTATCGGGAATTGATATTGCGCTGTGTCAAGGAGAGCCATTATATACAGTCGTCCCTGGCTTGGGCAAGCGAGATACACTGGTAGGTTTCCGGTGTTATCTAAGGGTGTTCTAGGATACACTCCGACATGACTTGTACCGCTATTAGGGGACTGACGTTTACCGCCCCCTAGGCCCGCCATGCGATATTCTCAGACGAACAGACCGGACTGTACGGAGATTGTCACATTCAGACTCAGTAGGAGTTCGGATGAGTTCACCTCGTCAGTCTTTTTATCGGCATCTACCTGGGGGCCGTTACGCACAGCTAGTGCCGCTTGCGGTCTGTGGTTAAACCCACTGCCAGCGTAGTGTCGAGTCTTTAGAGTCCCACACAGAGAGCTATTCGCCTTTGGGCAAAAAGAGTAGAGGTCGCATGGTTTTGCGACAGGGTTCGGTCACATCCGCGCACTTGTGCACGTTCGGTGTCCGGGCAGTTATTACTAGCGGGCTTTGGTTTAAGACAGATCCTAGTATACGTTTTGGGATTGGTTTTATATCATTTGTATTCGTGTTCCTCGGAACGCGGATGCGGGTGTATATGCACGGTTAACAGAGACAGAGGCAAAGGATTCTCATTAGGGTTGTTGACTGTTGACTTTTGCTAAACCCTAATGAGAATTAGAAATATGATTAATAATAATATTAATTAATTATTATTGTGCCATGGTTGGGTTGAAAGGTTGACTTTGTTGACTTGTTGACTTTGTTGACCGGTTGACTAGGTTGGACTTGTTGACCATCATCATTACAATGGCTATCATTTCATGGCAAAGACTTTTGCTTGCTTGTTTGTTCACAAATTGCATTTAATACATGAAATGATATTGACATTTGATATGATAAGAACCATCACATAATACTCAATTATTATTATTTGTTATGATTATTTTGGATTATGAAGAGGATGGTTGTAAAAGTCTTTCTCATTCTATCATTTTGCATTCTCTCTCATTCTCAAGCTCTCCCTCTTCCTCTTGCTCTCTCTCTAGTTCATGGTTCTATTGTCTCATGTGTTGAGAAACAAGAACCATAGAGATAAAACCCAAAACACCTCTCTACTCATCCTAGTGTATAAGGTCTAGCAAGCCAAGTATTCTAGTTTCCTCTAGATTGAGGTTGGAGACAAAGGTAGAAGCTTTCGGGTGGATCCATTTTCGGCACAAGAAGACGACAAGGTGAGGCCGATCCGACCACCATAAGGAGTTGAAGAGAAGGAGTTCAAGATTAGGTATAAGCCCTAACATAGTAGCTAAACTCTTAGCTAGGTTATTAGATAGTTTGTTTAGCAAAGATCTGTTTTTTGAGTCTATGTTACCTCCACCGAAAAAATCATTTTTCACCATTTTCGCAACCCCAAAGAACCGGGGACGGGTAACGTGGACTTACAGTGGTATCAGAGCCTAGTTAAACACTATCTAACATGTTAGCAAAGTAACTAGAAGTTCGATCGGAGAAAAAGTCACGAAACATGCCCGGAACACAAACTTTCTGCCGATTTTGTTTTCTGTTCAAAAATTAATAAATCATACACTAAAAATCGGCTCAGGGTTTTTAAAGCACACCCAAGAAAAATGGTCCATCGACTCGGTCAAAGCACCGCGGAAACACGGCCGGAGCATGCTCCCGCCGCGGATCCGCGGCCGAGTTGACTCGGCCGTGGGCAATTTTTCCTGCAGTGTGCTCAGTGGGGTGTTTTGGGATTTTTACAATATGTTTTTTCTGCCCAGATTTTCCAGAAAGCAAAATTTGTTTTTGGGGTGGTTAAAAATCCGTATTTTGATCGAACTCCTAAAGACTTTAGCTAACGGGTTATATCTGTGATGTGATATATGTATTGAACGTCTGCTAATCGCTATACGTCGATTAGTGGGGGTTATACATATCTGTGATCTGTAATGTTGATGGTATGTGTATATGAATTCATTGGATTGTCGCGGATGAATAGCCGGGGGGTTGTGAGATGAGAGTTTTCTTTATCTTTCAATTCATGTAATATGTAAATTGATGTAATATTATTTGTTTGGCCGCACATCCGGGATGAGGTTGTAACCGCCATTGTATAATTTATTTTTACTGTTTTTGCTCCTAGGATAGACCCAAGGAGGGGTGCACAAACTACCGGGTACCTCGAAGTGCCGAGTGGCCTACTCACGTTGTTGAGGGAGGTTGCTTCACTTCGGGTATTTGGCGGGTAGTTTGCCGCACCCGTACGGGTCTAGGGTAGGGTATTGGCTATTCATGGCGACCGTGTAATCCGCTTTTCGTTACAGGCTCGTACGAAATGCGGATTCCTAGTATATCCAATGTGTTCATCTGTGATCTGGAATGGCTATCATTGCATCTGACGAATGTAAATATCTATATATGATATCTATTTAGGCGTTGCTTATGTTTTGCATCCGCGCTAGTCCAGCCCCGCTCTGTCGTTAGTTAAGTAACCTAACGGGTAATGACGGGGCCTCGTGGCGAATGCGGATGGCATAAGCGTACGTCATATTTTCGTTGTTTTCTGCAATGGTAGGATTAAATGATGGGACGCATTAAAATTAATGCAAGAAAATAAACCAAAGTTAAAGTCGTTGGAACAATTTCAAAACCACTCGGTTTCTTTTCAAAAAACCAACTTTTAAACACGGAGCTTAAGCCACTCCTTTTAAAAGCTATCAAGGTTCCATCGATTATATCAAGTTCACTACGTTCACGGTTTTGCCAAAACCATTCGTAGCCCTCCGTCATTTCAGTTAAATATTCAGTAGTATTCAAGCTATGTATTTTGACCTTCGCCAAGGCGTAGTGATTGGTAGCTGCTGAATATTTATCTGTAGCATAGATAAATGCGTTGGTTTGGGACAGTCGTACTACTATTTTGGCCTTCGTCAAGGGTATGTACGGGTGGGTTCAAATTAACCTGGATAATGACGGGTAGAACTTGACATGCGACTTATGATATGTTGGCCTTCGTCAAGGTCATAAGAGCATGGGGCAAAAATCCACATCGGGAGTTTCAAAAGAAACTGAAACTTGCTAGCGCTGCATACCATTTGGAGTGTGATGATTCTGATAGGATTCTTTCAGTTTTGTCACGCGATGATATTTGGATCCCGATCCTACTGTGAGTATATGCTACTCCTTGGGAAATTTCTCACTTAACGATCAATGCTATAAACCAAGTAGGTGTCTAGAAAGGTGTTAGCGGTGCTACGCCCCCAGGGAAAAGAGGTTCTTAAATTAAAGAACTTCGCGAAAGCGTTGGAAAACCTCCCTCGAAGTACCGACACTAGCCTGGCTGAACGGTTAAGCAAGTATTGTACGGTGAGATTGATCCCGACTAATTCTTTCTTTTTGGTTTGAGGAGGGATTCGAGAAACAGTGGGAGCCATCCTGTTTAGATAAATTAAAAACCAATCTAAACTTGCAAGAGTATCGTGCTAAGTGTTTTCTTCTCTCTCTCTTAATTGCAGCGACCCAGTGACCACACATAGGTTACATCTAGATAATAAAATGACTGAATCTGACTGTTATGATTGGCAAAGGTCTGTCCAGATGTCCATTGCCCATGACAAGTTGGGACACCTCTTAACTAATCAAACCCCTGCCGTCTCAGGACCAGTTTCCCCTGTCGTGGATATTGACATCCGTAAGACATCGAAAAAAGACTGTGCGAAAGACAAGTGCCCCATGTTAGCCTCAGTTGATGGTGCATACCAAAGGCAGCACGAGAAGATGGACTTAGTTTCTATCTTCCTCCATAACAAAGATTTATATGGAGAGCAATCTCGTATTGCAAGATATAAGACCTCGAACGAATTGCTTCAAGCGAGGTTGGCTTTCAGGTCATCTGTAGTGGGCAACGTCTTTACAGAGACTAGCTATTTTGAGCTCACCGACCTGAAGACCACGTTGGAGAACGGGTCAAATACTGACTTGATTCTACAGTCTCTGCCCTCTGCTTGTACCCTGAAGGAAACCAGGGAAGTAGAAGGAAAGGGAAGGGCAAAAGTTTCGGGACTGGATGTAGTAAAAGAGGGACGTTCCTATTGTTACGGGAATGAACATTGGCAGAAGGATTGCAGGGCTAGCAAAGCCAGTAGCCAGAATTCGAAGCATGTTGTGGCTTCAGCTTCGGGTGTGTTTGTAATAGAGAACTGTATGTCAGTTAACCGTACTTCCTGGGTATTGGATACCGGATCAGGATCTCACATCTGTAATTCGTTACAGGCTCTGAGAAACCGTAGGGTTATTAAGAAAGGTGATATGACTCTCAGGGTTGCTAACGGAATGAGCATGGACGCTGAATCCGTAGGGGAATATCAACTTGGACTGACAACTGGGCAGATATTGATTCTGCGTAACTGTTTGTATGTACCAGGTGCGACTTGTGATATCATATCTGTATCCTTACTTTCTAAGTAAGGATATGATTTTACTTTTGTAAGCGATGTGGTCCACATCCACCTAAATCAAGTTCTGATTGGGTCAGGTACATTAGAAAACGGGATATACGTATTGAATCAAGCTCAGATTTTCAGTATCCAGAACACACTTAAAAGAAAATCTCCGAAATTAAATCAGGCTTTCTTATGGCATTGTAGACTGGGTCACATTAATGAGACACGGTTAACAAAGTTACATAAAAAAGGATACTTGAATCCGTTCGAGTATCAGTCTTATGCCACTTGTGAATCTTGTCTCATGGGAAAGATGACAAAGACTCCGTTCACTGGACACGGAGTAAAAGTGAGCGAGCTCTTGGGACTCATACACAGTGACGTGTGCGGTCCAATGTCTACACATGTGCGAAGTGGTTATTCATACTTCATTACTTTCACAGATGATTTCTCTAGGTATGGACATGTCTTCTTAATGAAGCACAAATCCGAGGCCTTTGAGAAATTTCGGGAATACAAGAATGAAGTTGAAAAAAAAACAGGCAAAAGTATCAAGATACTGAGATCTGATCGAGGTGGAGAATACTTGAGTGCCGAGTTTCTAAACTACTTAAAAGAGAATGGAATTCTCTCGCAGCTTACTCCTCCATACACACCACAACACAACGGTGTATCGGAAAGACGGAATCGAACTCTATTGGATATGGTTCGTTCCATAATGAGTAAGGCTGAGTTACCGCGATCCTTCTGGAGTTATGCACTAGAATCAGCTGCATATCTTTTGAACAAGGTTCCCTCCAAGACTGTGCCTACCACACCATATCAGATGTGGTGTAGGAAGAAACCTCGTCTTCAATATCTGAAGATATGGGGATGTCCAGCTTTTGTTAAAAAGCAGCATGCGGACAAACTCGAGGCACGCTCAGTACTGTGTAAGTTTGTGTGATACCCAAAGAACTCCAGGGGGTATCTTTTCTATTACGCAGAGGAACAAAAGGTTTCTGTTTCTCGTTATGCCCACTTTCTGGAACATCAGTTTTTAGAAAAAGGAATAAGTGGGAGCGCAATAGAACTGGAAGAAATTCCAGAACCACAAGCTATTACTAAAAGCTTGGAAGAACCAGAAGTTTCAGGAGAACCAGACATTCCTGCGCCGCTCCGCAGGAGTAGTTGGCAGTCTCATCCGCCCGAGAGATACTACGGTTTTCTCATAGACGGGGATAGAGAGGATTGCGTCATTGATTATGATGAGCCTACTAGCTTCCAGCAAGCCATTCAAAGCGGTGACTCAGTAAAATGGCTGGATGCAATGCGAACCGAGATGGAGTCCATGTACACCAACAAAGTTTGGACTTTGGATTTTGCTCCAGAAGGGGTAAAACCCATAGGCTGCAAATGGATTTTCAGAAAGAAAATTGGTGTAGATGGACAGGTTGAAACCTATAAAGCTAGGCTTGTTGCAAAGGATTTTCGTCAAAGACCTGGTTTGGACTATGATGAGACCTTTTCTCCGGTAGCTATGCTCAAATCCATTCGGATCCTTCTTGCCATTGCTGCCTTCCACGATTATGAAATCTAGCAGATGGACGTAAAGACGGCTTTCCTAAATGGAAATTTGGAAGAGTGCATCTATATGGATCAGCCAGAGGGATTCATTCAGAGTGGGAGCAGCGGTAAAGTGTGCAAGTTTCTCAAGTCCATCTATAGACTAAAGCAGGTATCGCGGAGTTGGAACATCTGCTTTGATGATACTGTCAAAGAATTCGACTTTATCAAAAACCCAGATGAACCATGCATTTACAGTAAGATTGTAGGGAGAAATGTGGTATTCCTCGTCTTGTACGTCGATGACATTCTCCTAATAGGAAATGATATTCCTATGCTACAGTCAGTCAAAGAATTCTTGTCACAAAGGTTCTCCATGAAGGACCTGGGTGATTCCAACTACATTCTGGGGATCCAGATCTATCGTGATAGACTTAAAAGGATGTTGGGACTTTCACAGTCCAGGTACATCGACACCCTACTAAAACGATTCAGTATGGAAGATTCCAAGCGCGGTAATCTACCGGCTTGTCACGGAATCACCCTCTCCAAAGAGATGTCTTCCAAGACTGATTTGGAAAGGGCTCGCATGTCATCAATACCCTACGCATCTGCGGTAGGCTCTATTATGTATGCGATGTTGTGTACCAGACCAGATGTAGCATATGCATTGAGCGTTGTAAGCCGGTATCAGTCGGACCCAGGGGAGAAGCACTGGATAGCGGTAAAGAACATTCTCAAGTACCTGAGAAGGACTAAAGAGATGTTCTTGGTGTATGGCGGAAAAGACATCCAGATCGAGGCCTTTGCTGACTCCAGCTTCCAGAGTGACAAGGATGACTCCAAGTCCACATCGGGTTATGTCTTTACCCTTAATGGAGGGGAGGTTTGCTGGAAGAGCTCCAAGCAAGAAACCGTTGCTGACTCGACTATGGAAGCGGAGTACATAGCTGCTTGCGATACCGCAAAGGAAGCTGTCTGGATGAAGAAGTTCCTTACGGAGCTTCAGGTGATTCCTACCATTGTTGATCCAATACCGTTGTATTGTGACAACAACGGCGCTATAGCTTTAACGAAGGAACCCAGGTCCCATCAGAAGTCCAGGCACATTTTGAAGCGGTACCACCTGATCAGGGAGATCATAGATCGCCGGGAGATCATAGATCGCCGGGAGATCGAGGTGAAGAGAGTGAATTCAGAAGATAACACTGCAGATCCAATCACGAAGGCCTTACCCCAGAATCAGTTCGAGCGGCTGATCAAGATGATAGGTCTTCGATACGCCAGTACATGGCCTTAGTACAAGTGGGAGATTGTTAGTGTATATGCCCTAGAGGCCATTATTGTATCATACTAGTTTGTATATTACTTGATGGAAGCTTGGGATATTCACAGTTGTATAGACAATCTTACTCAAAATGGTAGTATGCTACTTAGTTTGTTTCTACTTCAATGTGTGTACATGTGTTTCTTTTAGCATATCACCTATACACATTAGTAGAGCCCTTAGGATCTTTGCTTAATTACCAGCGTTTTGATGGCAGTCACACTCGTGGGGGCTGGTTAATCTACAAGCACATCTTTTTACAGGTCCCTAGTCGTAGGATTATCGAGACAGGGCATCGATACTCCGGAGTAGACTAGCGTATGTGCTTCTCATCCCAGCAGGGGAGACGGTCTGTCCCACAGCCGTCAGTACGTCGTACTTGAGATAGTATGCGGGTGCTCGTTAGGTTACGAGTACACTGGACAGGACTCGTCAGGAACTGATTGGTTGGTACTATACCTATCGTCAGTTATCAGTTTCCAGGTGACATGAGTACAGCTTAGTCCGCTGACTTGACACTGTCACTCCGCCTCGAGTGTATTCCCACAGTACTTTGATTACTACCTACCACGGCTCAAAGGAGTCGTGCAAACAGGTAGTAGTTGGGTGCAGTCCCGAAGCACTTGGAGGCAGTGACGGTTAGACAGGATCCGTCTCTCCCGGTATTAGGAGTTGATATCGCGCTGTGTCAAGGAGAGCCATTACACACAGTCGTCCCTGGTCAGGGCAAGCGAGATACACTGGTAGGTTTCCAGTGTTATCTCAAGGTGTTCTGGGATACACTCCGACATGACTTGTACCGCTATTAGGGGACTGATGTTTACCCCCCTAGGCCCGCCATGCGATATTCTCAGACGAACAGACCGGACTGTACGGAAATTGTCACATTCAGACTCAGTAGGAGTTCGGATGAGTTCACCTCGTCAGTCTTCTTATAGGCATCTGCCTGGGGGCCGTACGCACAGCTAGTGCCGCTTGCGGTCTGTGGTTAAATCCACTGCCAGCGTAGTGTCGAGTCTTTAGAGTCCCACACAGAGAGATATTCGCCTTTGGGCAAAAAGAGTAGAGGTCGCATGGTTTTGCGACAGGGTTCGGTCACATCCGCGCACTTGTGCACGTTTGGTGTCCGGGCAGTTATTACTAGCGGGCTTTGGTTTAAGACAGATCCTAGTATACGTTTTGGGATTGGTTTTATCTCGTTTGTATTCGTGTTCCTCGGAACGCGGATGCGGGTGTGTATGCACGGTTGACAGAGACAGAGGCAAAGGATTCTCATTAGGGTTGTTGACTGTTGACTTTTGCTAAACCCTAATGAGAATTAGAAATATGATTAATAATAATATTAATTAAGTATTATTGTGCCATGGTTGGGTTGAAAGGTTGACTTGTTGACTTTGTTGACCGGTTGACTAGGTTGGACTTGTTGACCATCATCATTACAATGGTTATCATTTCATGGCAAAGACTTTTGCTTGCTTGTTTGTTCACAAATTGCATTTAATGCATGAAATGATATTGCCATTTGATATGATAAGAACCATCACATAATACTCAATTATTATTATTTGTTATGATTATTTTGGATTATGAAGAGGATGGTTGTAAAAGTCTTTCTCATTCTATCATTTTGCATTCTCTCTCATTCTCAAGCTCTCCCTCTTCCTCTTGCTCTCTCTCTAGTTCATGGTTCTATTGTCTCATGTGTTGAGAAACAAGAACCATATAGATAAAATCCAAAACACCTCTCTACTCATCCTAGTGTGCAAGGTCTAGCAAGCCAAGTATTCTAGTTTCCTCTAGATTGAGGTTGGAGCCAAAGGTAGAAGCTTTCGGGTGGATCCATTTTCGGCACAAGGAGACGACGAGGTGAGGCCGATCCGACCACCACAAGGAGTTGAAGAGATGGAGTTCAAGATTAGGTATAACCCTTAACATTGTAGCTAAACTCTTAGCTAGGTTGTTAGATAGTTTGTTTAGCAAAGATCCGTTTTTTGAGTCCATGTTACCTCCACCAAAAAAATCGTTTTTCACCATTACCGCAACCCTAAAGAACCGGGGACGGGTAACGTGGACTTACATAACTTTCGCCAATATTCTCCCAACATAATCAAACATCTTGATTTGGATAGTCCCCTTACCAATAGCTCGACACGAACTATTATTGTCCATCGAAATCACTCCACCGTCAATGGACACTGACAAATCCCTATGGGGACATATGGTAAGAACAACCTGAATCCATGAACCATTCAATCTTGAATCGATATGTGTTATCAAGAACCACAAGAAGATCTTACCCTTCCGCTATACTAGTTTCAGCCAAAAACAGCTTCGATTTTTCTTCTTGCTTCAGCTTGTTCTGCAATTTAAAGCAATCGACCTTAAAATGCCCCTTTTTCTTACAATAATTGCAGGTAAAGTTCTTATTCTTGGATTTTGACCTTGACTTCTTCTTATTACCTTCCGTATCTCTCTTCTTTGCTCACCCTCGAACAAATAAGTCTGAAGATTGACCACCATCATCGCTAGAGCTTAACTCCTTATTCATAAAATTTTCTTTGACATCCTTGATCGAGATAATATCTCGTCCATAGACCATGGTGTCACGAAAGTGTTTTTATGAGGGTGACAACAAACATAACAAAAGAAGAGCCTGATCTTCATCATCAATCTTAATGTCGATCTTACCCAGATCCGTAATAATCGAATTAAACTCACCAGCGTGAGATTTGATTGGAAAGCTTTTTGACATACGAAGTGTGTAGACACGCTGTTTCAATAGGAGTCAATTCATGATAGATTTCCTTAAATATAAATCCTTTAATTTCTGCCACAAATTAGCCGCCGTCTTTTCTACCAAAACTTCTTGCAAAACATTGTTCGTCAGACACAACTGTATAGCCGTGATGGCCTTTTTATCCAACTCCTCCCAAGCTTCCTCCGTCATAGTGGAAGGGTTTGCATCCTTCCCAAAAAACGCCTTTCTCAAATTATTTTGAGTCAACAAGGCAACCATACAGACTTGTTATAAACTGAAACTTATATTTTATCAAACTTCTCAATATCGAACTTCATGATTGTCGGAGACATGATGCGGGATCAAACTAAAACACGATGCATGCTAAAGAACCCTAAAACTTCAAAATCACGAAATAAGAAGATGGGAAAGACGACACAAGCATCGTTATCCACCGTTAACCTAGATTGCAATATTGAAGACTTAATGGTTCAACCAAAAAATCCCCAAACAACACGTGGCTCTGATACCAGTTTGTTGCGGCAAGATGATCATGAAGATATGCAAACGATAGAAAAGAAAGTACAAAACAAATCGCAGGCAAATAGAAAATAAAAGTACCAACCGAAAGGTGAAGGCGAAGATTTTATTAATCACTAAAATATGAAGGAGTATAAAACCGATGGATGAATTACACAAATCTTTCTCACAAATAATCTCAATAGCTATCTAAAAGGCATCAATCACTAGAGTTATAAAATACTACAATATATACAGTATTCTAGAGATATGATCAAATTAACTAATTTCCTAACTAATAAATATTCGGCCCATGACGACAGTAGACGTCTGATGAAGAAAGTGCGGACGTCTATCCAAGAGTTTTCAAAATAACAGAGCGTTCTCAGACGTCTGAAGAAGAATATTCAGACGTCTGGTTTTGCGACTTCGAAATACAGAGCGCTCACAGACGTCTGATGAGTTCTATATAGACGTCTTCCCAATGTATGCAAAACATAAAGAGCGTCGACAGGCGTTTAAAGTTTTAGCTTCAGACGTCTATCCCCTTACAGATAAACCTGAATCTTGTAAAACTCCGAGATTGCGCTGAATCAACAGAGAAACTTGATAGGGATGCGAATCAGAGGCATACACAATACTAACTACGTGAGATATCATCAACTGCAGAACCAAATTTTAACCACGCAATATCCTCTCACTAATAAAATCGTATCTTCAATAGCCATCAGCGCCCTCACCACCATCCCGCCACCTCACTTCACCACCATATCCAATGTTTCCACTGCCATTGTTAACATATATATAACTAAGAATGATCAAATTATACCCGACCAAGCACAATGCAACATTCCATGTAATTAAATGCATGTGAATTTCATTCTTGGAAGGATTCGTGGTAGTCTTACATTTTGTATGCCTAGTGCACCCTAAGAACTTCCAATATTCTAAAGAATGTTTGTATTTTTAATAAAGTAGTGTGATGTTTTGGACGCCCAACATTCGGCCCAATATGGACAACCAGGATAAGTGAGATGATCTCGTTCTGAAAGGAAACGAGCTAAATACCAGGAACATGCCGTGCAAGAGAGAGGATTTGACCAGCCCTAGCCCTATTGTATATACTAGCTTTCATTATCCATATCTGTATTCCTGTCCAAATGACTACCGTACATGGATATGATTACATTTATATCTAATTTATAGATCCATTTACATCCCAAATCTTTATGTAAATCTCTTAAAATTATTGATAACTACATATAATTTGATGCTAATTACTTCCGAGAATAAGAAATGAAAAGGTCGCTCGACTTTTATCCTTGAAAAATTTCATTGAACAAGATATTCGTATCGAACTGGTTTATTCACATCGTCAATTGCTCTATAATTGTATGAGATTAGCCATACACTATCTACACTGCTAAATATCGACACCTGATTTTGAGCCGCTATTCCCCGCGCTAGTTTTCAAAAAAAGTTGTACCTGTAAAAAGTGGCCCAGTCATATTATGCAAGGAGCTAGTAATTACTAGATGTTATGGAGATGGCAAGAATGCTATTGTTGATCTGAGAGAAATAATTTAACACTCAAACAAAAGCTGAAAGCTTCGATATTTATTATCATAGCTTGCTTGGCTTTTAAATAGCCTAAAGATGAAGACTCAGTCTTCTACAAATAAGTGAAAGAGAAATTATAGGAAACACAACAGAAACAAAACTAAATACTCTGCCAACTAATTGACCCCTGATTCATCGGAGCTTATTTCTCACTCTGCAACTAACCGAAGACCAAATCAAACCCAACAATGCCTCTCCTAAACTGAAAGCAGTAGCATTCAGTTTACCTTTCGCACACTCCAAGCTTTTCCCTTAATCGAACGAAAACCTCCAACCGCAACGGCTTGGTCAGAATGTCTGCAATCTGCTCATTGGTTCCGCAGTGAACAAGCTTAACAACTCCATCTTTAGTAAGATCCCTCAAAAAATGAAACCTGACATCAATGTGCTTGCTCCGGCCGTGAAGAACAGGATTCTTTGACAATTTAATAGCTGAGCTATTGTCGCACATAATTGTAGTACTTCCTGACTGTTTCAACCCAAACTCTTCCAAAATTCTCCTCATCCAAACGCATTGACAGGCACAGTAAGCTGCTGCGACGAACTCGGCCTCTGTCGTGGATAAAGTTACCACCGGCTGCTTCTTCGATGCCCAAGCTACAGCTCCTCTACTTAACAGAAACGCATAACCACTTGTATTCCTTCTATCATCAATATCTCCGGCATAATCACTGTCTGTATAGACAGTTAGCTCACCAACAGCTCCCCTTTTGTAAAACACAGCGAAACCCAAAGTACCTTTCAAATAACGACGCACTCTTTTCGCCGCCTGCATATGTTGATCAGTAGGATCCGCCATGTACCTGCTTAATAAACACACCACATACATCAGGTCTGGCCTTGTTGATGTGATGTACATCAAGCTCCCAATTAACTGTTTGTACAGTGTCGGATCCACCTTATTCCCATCTCCTTCCTTTGAAAGTCTTGTCCCCGGCACAATCGGATTTTTAACCTCATTTCCACACTATAAATTGAACATTTCCAAGATTTCTCCAGCATATTTCTTTTGATGTATGAAGATCCCATCTGCATCCTGTATCACCTCAACTCCTAGAAAATACTTCATTCTTCCCAAATCGGTCATATCAAACTCTTCCTTCATGGATGATTTGAACTTTTCAAGCATAGTCACATCATTCCCCGTAAAGATCAAATCATCCACATATAGACTAACAATGAGAATCTTGTTACCTTCTCTGATTTTTACGAACAGTGTGTGTTCGTATTTGCACCTTTGGAATCCTTCCTTGGTGAAGTATGCTTCGATTCTACTGTACCAAGCACGGGGTGCCTGCTTCAAACCGTATAGAGCCTTTGTGAGCTTGTAAACCTTATGCTCCTCTCCCCTTTTTGTCTATCCTTGCGGTTGTTCCACATAGACATCTTCGGATAGCTCACCGTGTAAGAAAGCGCTCTTTACATCCAATTGATAAACACACCAACCTTCTTGAGCGGCCAAAGCTAAGATCATGCGTATCGTGTCCCATCGTGCTACCGGAGCAAACACCTCATTGTAGTCCACACCTTGTTGTTGTGCATAGCCCTTGGCTACGAGTCTAGCCTTGTATTTGTCTACTTCTCTTTCTCGTTGAGCTTTGTCTTATAAACCCACTTCACTCCAATCTTCTTTGCCCCCTTTGGTAGCTCCGTAAGATACCATGTTCCGTTTCTTTCTATTGATTCCAATTTAGTCTGCATGGCTTTTATCCACTTGTCATCTCCTCTGGCTTCATCAAACGTGGCTGGATCAGCCATCGAAACAAACATGACTAAATTAATTGTATCTTCTTCTTCTTCTTGGGATAATGCTTCTCCAGTCTCATAGTCTTGTAAATAGGTAGGTGGCCTCCGAATTCGTGGAATCTGAGAAATCTGGGGAATCTCCTCCGGTCTTTCAATTGCAACTTGCGGCGAAGGAGGATCTTAAGTAAATTCTCCCTCATTCGGCTCCGTATCTGACTCGCAATCCTCCCAGACAAGCTGCTCATCATTTGTTCCTCCGGCTATCTTCTCCCAATTCCATCCCTTTTCTTCTTCAAATACGACATCTCGACTCGTCATGACCTTCTCTGTAACCGGATTGTATAACCGGTAGCCTTTTGATTCATTGCTCACTCCAATCAGCACACACGTGGTGCTCTTGTCATCCAACTTCTTCCTTCTTTGATCTGGGACATGAACATGTGCCAGACAACCGAACACCCTGAAGTAATCCACCGTTGGTTTCACTCCGCTCCACATCTCTTCAGGTGTCTTTTCCTTCAATACAGAGGTTGGACTTCGGTTTAGTACATGAACAGCCCATCTTGCTGCTTCAGGCCAGAACCTTTTAGGAACTTCTTTGTCGTTTAGAATGCATCGCACCATGTTCATAATGGTACGATTCTTACGCTCAGCCACTCCATTCTGTTGTGGCGTGAACGCGGTTGTGAGTTGTCTACTTATCCCTGTATCTTCGCAGAAACTTTTAAACTCATTGAACGTGAACTCTCCTCCTCTGTCCGTTCTCAGACAAGCCAATGTCTCTCCAGTTTCTCTCTCCACCTGACTCTTAAATCTTGTAAACAAAACAAAAGTCTCAGACTTGTTTGATAAGAAATATATCCAAACCTTTCTGCTGCAGTCATCGATAAAGGTAAGAATGTATTTCTTTTCGCTGTTTGATGCTGGAGAGATTGGACCGCAGAGATCTGAATGTATCAGCTGTAATCTCTGTGATGAACGCCACACGCTCTTCTTTGGGATACTTTCCCGATGTTGTTTTCCCACCAAACAGTTGACACACGTTGCAGCTTCCTTTGTTGTCTTTGGATGTGGTATCCCTTTCACCATATTCTGATACTTCAACGTTCTCAAGCCCTTATAGTTGAGATGCCCATACCTGCGGTGCCAGAGTTGAAACTCGTTCGTTGCGGTAGTCTGTAGGCACTTGGACATGTCATTCACGGCATTTTTGGTTGCCATGATCTTGAACAGTTTGTTTGTCGTCAGCCTTGATTGCATAATTAGGCCTAATTCAGGATGAAAAAGCTTGCATACTCCATGCTTCATCAAGATTTCGCATCCTTTCTCAAGAAGTTGTCCTATGCTGACCAGATTACTCGTCAATTCAGGTACAAGGTACACATCGGTGATTGTGTTTCGTCTTCCATCAACTCGTAGACTCACGCTTCCTTTTCCCGTCACTGATAATGAAGAATTGTTCCCTAGTTTCACCGAATGACGAAATCCTTCATCAAGTGTGGAAGACCAGGATTTGTCTCCACACATATGGTTGCTGCAGCCTGAGTCAAGGAACCAGACTTCTTTCTTTTCTTCATTGTCTCCCGTGAAAGCCATCAGCAATACATCATCCTCTTCGCCATCTACCTCAGCATAGTTAGCTCTACCATCCCAGCCTGGACATTCATATTGAAAATGTCCAAGTTTGTGACACTTGAAACACTCTATTTTTGCTTTGTTGAAGGACCTTCCTCTCTCTCTTCCTCTTCCTTGTCCCGTTCCTCTTCCTCTGCTTCTACCACCCCGATCTTCATAGGTGACTTTCAGCACCTGCTCTTCTCCCCCATAGTTTGGCTTTCTCATCTTTTGCTCATGTACTAACAGCGAACTCTGCAATGCATCAACTGAGAGACTATCAATGTCTTTGGACTCTTCGATTGAACAAACAATGTAATTGAAATTCTCAGTTAAGGTGCGCAGAATCTTTTCCACAATCTTGACATCTTGCATGTCATCTCCATAATTTCTCATATCATTCGCCACCACCATCACTCTTGCGAAGTAATCGGAGATGGATTCTCCGTTCTTCATCTCCAACAGCTCAAAGTTTCTCCTTAACGTCTGTAGCTGAGCACGCTTCACTCTTGAATTCCCTTGATATTTTGTCTTCATCGAATCCCACAATTGCTTGGAAGTCTCCTTCAAAGTGATCGTCTTGAGAATGGACTTGTCGATTGCACTAAAAAGATAATTCTTCGCTTTGAGATCCTTCAGTCTTGCTTCGGCAAGGGCCTTCTTCTGTGCTTCGGACAGCGTTTCCTCACTAGCTGGCTCAGTAACTCCATCTTTCACCACACCGAAATATTCCTTTGATCTCAAGAGATTCTCCATGAGAAGACTCCAATGATCATAGTCGCCATCGAACTTAGGTATGTTCGGCTGCGCAAAGTTACTTGATTCTCCCATCTCACTCACTTGTGTTTCCCTTCACTCTTGATTTGGCTCTGATACCAAATTTGTTGATCTGAGAGAAATAATTTAACACTCAAACAAAAGCTGAAAGCTTCGATATTTATTATCATAGCTTGCTTGGCTTTTAAATAGCCTAAAGATGAAGACTCAGTCTTCTACAAATAAGTGAAAGAGAAATTATAGGAAACGCAACAGAAACAAAACTAAATACTCTGCCAACTAATTGACCCCTGATTCATCGGAGCTTATTTCTCACTCTGCAACTAACCGAAGACCAAATCAAACCCAACAGCTATTGCTATTTGGTGAATGCTAGCTACCTTAATTTAATTTCCCAATCCTAGTTGATAGAAAACGACATTTTTAATTTTGAAGGGACACAGTACTGCATATATGTCATGCATGGATACTGAGCACTACAATAGGACAGTACGAGAGAAGCATTGCTTCCTGGTTGTACCTGACTGATTAATGTAAATAGTAATTTCATCATTAAATTACGTATGCATTGATCATAGATATTAACCAGCACAGTTATTGGCCCATTTTGTTGTGCCCATGTCGTGATTTTAGATTAGTGTATATATAATGGCTTTTATAATATTTATTTATTTTCATTAAAAGTAGGGTAAATTGTTGGGAAAAAACCGTCCGAGTAAAATCTGTCAAAAAGTCACTACGCATTTTGAACATGTTAAAAGTCTCTTAGTCCCATCACTTTTTCTCTCACATACTCACAACAGTGAGTATTTTATATATCCCAAAAGTACCCTTACACCCATTCATTCACAACCGTTCAAAATTTCTCCGCTCTCTATCTCTCGTTCAATCAAAGAGAACCCAATTCGCCTTTGTCGTCGTCATCGTCGTCACGGTCTTTGACATCGTCGTCGTCATTCTCTACCTCGATCTCAGAGAACCCAATTCACCTCTTATCGTCTTCGTCGCCGCCTTCACCATCGTCGTCACTGCCTTCACCATCGTTGTCGTCGTAATCACAACCTCGCATTCCGAAGAAGCAGCACAGCATAATACCAGAAACAACTGCTAGGCCGTCGTCTATGGTAAGGTAAGAATCTCTTTTTTGGGGAAAAATAAAGGGGTGATTTTTATGAGATTAATACTTTATTTATATCAAAATTTCTCTCTTTTATAAATGGATTATGTTGACGGTTCTTTTAGATAGATCTTATAGTTTAATTTCTTCATTAATTAAGAATAGTTTACGAGTATTTATGGGGATTTTGTGCAGACCTCTAATAATTTTACTGGATTTCTGCATTTAAGTTGATTTTGGTTAGATCCCTGATAATTTGCTTCAGTAAAGCTAAAAGAACCTCTTTATTTGAGTTAGTGTACTTTTGTGTGGCATAATTTTGGTTTTGATTCACTTTTTAGACGTTTTAATATCCAAAGTGTCAAGTCCTCGCTTTGTTTCTGAGAAATTGAGCTGTAACCAATTTTATTTTTGTAACTATGTTAAGTGAAGTTGGAATGTTTATGGTTCCACATTGCTTCATTTGATAATGGAAAAATTGCATGCCTGATTATGAAATGTTCTCTGCTACATTGATAACGAAGTTATCATGATATATAAATGAATGGTCGTAAAGGAAAAGAATATCGAGCTTAGAAGTCTCTTTGGGATTCAAGCTTATTAAGTTTGGAATATGTTAGGGTCCAAACAATGCTAAAGAGTCGATCGAGGCACAAGAATTAGAGATCTCATCAAGTGTGATTTTGATATGTTGGAAGGATTGCTGGTATTAAAGATAAGAGATTGACAAGAGATAAACGACTCGATTGTTAGGTGTTGTTTAGTGAGATTGTTTGCTTACGGAGATTTTACAAAAAATTGATGTTGAATAGAAGAGAACAACACCTACAACAACGCAAGCGTTTAACCAAAACTTCTGAGGTTGGCTAATGTATTAATTCATGCCGAAGTTGACTAAATGCCAATGCAAAAGAAATTTGATATTTGTGGGTGATGAAGTTTCTGAAGTTAGATATCAAGTGGCTAAGATCTGATATAAACGAAAGGGTGCCAATTTATTCTCTGATTTTATTTTATTTAGAAAAAAACAACAAACTTCTCTCAATTTATATAAACCCGGCATAAGGACCATCAAATTCAAGATCTGAAGACCTATGGTTTCCATGAGAAGTGGGTTTATATAACATTGTAGGTAGGAAAAATGTTTTCAACTTTTCCCGTTTAGTATCATATGCACAATGCATAAGGTCTGCATTAGTTTTTTTCTACGATAGTTTATGTCACGACCCACCCTCAATACAGACGGTATTGCCCGCTCTAACCGAACCCATACGGTTTTATCCTTCGGAGTGAACCAGACCCGACTAGGGACCACTTCTCAGGAGGTCCACCCATCCCAGAACTTCCCTGGCTCGAGCACGCTTAACTATAGAGTTCTCAAACTCATGTAGTGCCGGTTCACTTAAAAAGCGCATCTGCATTGAAGAGTGGTATCATTCCATTTATAGTACAGATCTGTCCACTTTTGAAATATATTCCGAAAATTCCCTATTATTCTACAGTGGGTCCCACGGAATTAAGAGGTGGCCCCCGCCTTTTGTCATGACATTTGGTGTGGAATTTTGTTCCGTGAGCAAGAACCGGGGCCCGACATCCTCACCGTCTTTGAACAATGGTTCGTTCTCGAACCACAAACCTGGCTATGAAACCAACAAAACTATGTCATACCTTGCTTTCCAAAATACGGAATACGAGTGTCACTAGGCCAGCCATGGTCCTACGGTCAAGGAAAAATCTTGTCGTAGTCACACTTTGGCTTTTAGCATTACATGGTAATCAGTAAAATAAAGCACGGATAAGAGAAATATGTCACGACCCAAAATTTGGCACGTGACCGGCACTTAAACCACGTAACGTCCACAGGCGTAACGCAATTTAAATAAGCCGAAAACCCAGAAATCTAAACCATCAAAACTAGTAAGTGATAAAAACATTTGGAAATCTCAAGTAAAAATCTTTAAAATTTAAATTTATTTTCTTAAAAATTTCGGCAGCACCTCCTTTGTAAAAACTAGCTCCGAAACGGGTACAAACATGAGATATAAGTAAAGCAACATATGAATAAATAAAGCATCCCCAAATGGGAGCAAATCACGCCCAAAGGCGCAAACAACCACCACAAGCATATATACGATGCCGTAGCGAAGAAATGGACAATATAAGTGAAAAACAATATAAAAGATAAAACTGCATAATAAAAGCAGGCTCACACGAGCTCGATACCCAGAGTCACAAAATACACAATATTGTCCTCACAACTCGTCTCTAAGTCAATACAGGAAATGGTAGATGGAGAGTAATAGATACAATGAGAGATATACAATAAATGTAAACGGATAACCGCAAAACCCACCTATAGCAAAACAGCTCATAACCAACCGTAGAGGTATCCGCTGCAAAAAATACAATAAGATAGCCCTGCCGCGACTATTCTGAGGGTCAACCTGCAAAACACTGTGGCACAATGTGGGTGGATTGCCAACTCGTGAATAGTAAGTAATATCATATAGGTAATCGTAGGTATGCACGTACTGCGATACTCTATCACATACAATCTGATAGTATCAATATACTAATATGGATATGCAACAATCATGAAAGTTACTCTATCAGATACTACAAATATATAGAGCAATGCGTATCAATGAATGCTGAGTATGAGATAAAACATATTATCATCAATGAATCATCATCGTGAAAAAATCGGTGTCCATCAACGACACCCCAAATCCCAATACCTCAAGCGCCGTCACTCTGATCGGCCCTCATATTTATAAATCTCATGGAACCTGAGTGCCCAACATCGGCACTCCAAAATATCAAGAAATACTCGTGTCCAATATCGACACGCAAATCCATATAAATCGGGCTCCGTCAGTCCGGATCGACCCATGGGCTCCGTCAGTCCGGATAGTCCTATATCCATCTCTCGACTCCGGTCGGTATCCTCCGGATAACCGCCAGGTCCAACAAATCACCGGTAGGTAGTAGTCTCTCTGCCAGGCTCATCGTCTACTGCGCAACATCCCTTTCTTTCCCGGAGGTACCATACCGGGTCCTCTATGAACCCGCAAACAGATCATCCAGCTCCTCGAATCGGGTTTCTATTACACGTCTCAGAACCGAGAAAACGCATGGTGGACGCATTGAAATATCATATCAAGAGAAACCGGGTTTTCAAAACAATGCATACTTTCTTGAATAATACCACGGTTCTCAAATCCATAAATCACATGAAATCCGTATCTCAATGCGTAAATCCATGAAATATGATATATGCAATATAAAACCGTAATATGAGCATATCAAGGGAAACCACTCTTTTAAATGAATCCAGTTTTTAATTATATCACGCGGTTCCCAATTTCCCCAAAATAAAATCCAACATCATCTAAAAGTGCACATGTAGCTATAGTAAGTATGGGTATATACATGTAAGTATGTATGCATGATGAATTTCATATGCGCAATAGAAAAAGAATCAATGACAATATAATACTGCATATATGTATAGGTTGTGCGTGTCATGGCAATTATCGACGGTGTGGGTGTAGCATACAATTTAGTGCTCGTGCAACATGAACCGTCTGTAATGGTGCAGTGTCCACTATGTACTAAGTCAAGGCATAACAGGTAATGGTATGTAATGATGCTCATGTTCATGCACATTAGTCAAGGCACAACCGGTGCAGTCATCAACCGAGTCTTCAACTACTGAAAACTCTGCTCGCATGTCTCAGTCCAAAGAAAAGGGACCCCTTCGTGGTCAGTCCGGTCAGCGGTGCAGTGATACTCGAGAAGTCCTGCACGAAACGGCGGTAATAACCGGCTAAACCCAAAAAGCTGCGGACCTCTGTCACTGAAACAGGTCTGGGCCAAAGCTGTACGGTCTCGATCTTCCTCGGGTCCACACTAATACCATCTCCCGTAACCACATGACCAAGGAAGTCAACACAATCAAGCCAGAAGGCACACTTCGAGAATTTTGCAAACAGCTGGTGCTCTCTCAATGTCTACAAAGCAATTCTCAAGTGCAGCTCATGCTTCCCACGACTCTTGGAATAAACAAGAATGTCATCAGTAAACACAATAATAAACTGGTCGAGGAACGGCCTGAAAATCCGGTTCATCAAATCCATGAACACTACTGGGTATTGGTGAGTCCGAACGACATCACAAAAAACTCATAATGCCCGTAGCGCGTACGAAAAGCAGTCTTCGGAATGTCATCATTCCGAACCCGCAACTGATGATAACCCGATCTCAAATCAATCTTAGAAAAATGTCCCGTACCCTGGAGCTGATCAAACAAATCATCAATGTGAGGTAAAGGATACCTATTCCGCACCGTAACTCGGTTCAATTGACGATAATTAATGCACAACCTCAAACTGCCGTCATTCTTCTTGACGAACAGGACAGGAGCTCCCCAAGGAAAAACACTCGGACGTATAAGTCCCATATCAAGCAACTCTTGCAGCTGATACTTAAGCTCCGCCAGGGCCATCCGGTAAGGCGGTATAGAAATAGGCCCCGTGCCAGGAATCAGATCAATGCAAAATTCAATCTCACGCTCTGGCGGCAATCCAAGTAACTCATTGGGAAATACGTCGGGAAACTCTTGCACGATAGGAACCCGGGCCAACGAATCTACTGTAGCTCCGGTATCATGAATGAAAGCCATGAATCCCCGACATCCTCTCCTCAAAATCCGACTAGCGCAAAGTGCTAAAATCAAACTGTGAGGGGCGACACCACGGTCCCCGTGCACAACAAAAACTGACTCGTCGGGAAAACAAAACCTGACTGTCTTCTCACGGCAGTCCACAAATGCGTAGCACGTAGCTAACCAGTCCATGCCCAGGAGAACGTCGAAGTCCAACATCTCAAGAAGGATCAAGTCGAAGGATGAAACTCTATCTCCAATACGGACGGTACATGACCGAAACACGTGTCGCGCAACAAACGACTCGCCAACAGGAGTAGTCACCACAAGCGGCTGATCTAGCAAACACGACTCTCGGCCCAATCTTGGCACGAAGTGTGTCGAAACATACAAGTGCGTAGATCCCAGATCAAACGACACGTGTGCATCAAAGGAACATACTGAAAGAGTACCTTAAACCACTGCATTGGACGCCTGCGCGTCCTGATGAGTCACAGCATAAACTCATACCTGCCCTCTACTTGCAACTGGCTGGCCTCCGCCTCTGCCACCCCGTCCTCTCTGAACAAACCCTCCATGAGCATGACCACTCTGAACATAAGTCTGACGCAGAGCAACAACAAGCGCAATAGGAAACGCTCTCTGAGGTGGAGAAGGTGGTAAGGTAACATGCGATACGGCTTCCTCGTCCTCACGTGGCTCAGTAAAATCTCGAACACGATGATAAAAAATCCTGCACCGGAAACATCCAGACGATGACTGCTGACCCTCCTGGGGATAAGAGCTAAATAACTGGCCTCATCCCAAGCCTCTGCTACTCCCTGTAACTGAACGAAATCTGTCGCGGCGTCTAAACATCTGTCTCTGGGCTGATATACTAGTACGAACCCTCTTCGGTTCCGGAACGACCGACGTCTCGGAAAGACGCTCCTCAACTAATAGGGCTGAATCAACTGCTGCTGCATATGTATCACAATGCTGGGCGCTGATAGCGAGGAACAACTGGGTAAGCAAGCTTCAAACAAACCTCTTGATTCGCATCTCCTCGGTACCTACCAAATACGGAGCATACACAGATAGCTGGATAAACTGCACATCGTACTCTGCCACCCTCATACCCGGAGTCTGGCGTAATGACTCGAAACTACGCGCTCGAGCATCCCTGACGCTCTGCGAAAGAAAACGGGCAAGAAAAACCGTTACAAACTCAGCCCAGGTCATAAAAGAAAGACCTACAGCTCTGCCCCTCTCTAAAGACTCGCACTACTTCTGGGCAAAACCTTCCAGATGAAAACTCGCGAACTCTACCCATCTCATGTCGGAGCATCTCAGAGAACGACATATCCTGGCCATCCGATCGATAAATGATTGCGGATTCTCAGCTGCATCAGTGCCACCGGAGGCTTCAGCCTCATGAACTCAGATAACGATACGGTGATAGCCTCCGTAGCTACAGGTACAACTGCCTGAACAGTAGGCACTATCGCGGTCCCCGTAACAGGTGGGATAACCTCCTGTTGCTGCGCTCAACTGGCCTCGACTAACGATCCCATCTTCTGGCGCAAATCCTGCATACCGGCTTCTAGTCTTGTAATACGATCAAGCGAAGGTGGATCAATCTGCTCCTGAACAACGGGCGTACTGCCCTGGTCAGTCCTCATCTCCGACAAGCCAACTCTGACCTCAACACTCGTGGCCGCTCTCTGTGTCCTCATAGTCTTTGGCGGCATAATGGATGGAAATGAAAACAGGATTCGATAAGAACACGGAAATTGAATCACAAGGATGTATATAATCACGGAAGGAATTTCAACCAACAAGTTCTAAGGTCACTTAGGCGGAGTACCGTGTCGTAAGTATGCCGCGGAACATACACACGCTACGTCACTCTGCTTAAGCTACCTAATCTATCATACTAAGGTCATCCTACACTCCGAAAGGTAAAACCTAGCACTCTGATCCCAATTTTGTCACGACCCAAAATTTGGCACGTGACCGGCACTTAAACCACGTAACGTCCACAGGCGTAACGCAATTTAAGTAAGCCGAAAACCCAGAAATATAAACCATAAAAAATAGTAAGTGATAAAAACATTGTTAAAAACATTTGAAAATCTCAAGTAAAAATCTTTAAACTTTAAATTTATTTTCTTAAAAATTTCGGCAGCACCTCCTTTGTCAAAACTAGCCCCGAAACGGGTACAAATATGAGATATAAGTAAAGCAATATATGATATAAATAATGTGTAACGTTTTAAAAATAAATAAATAAATAATTAGATAAATAAAATCCTTTAGGTGAATTTTCTGATAATCGGTAAAATAAACCGTATTTTTCGTAAAACATAACTATAATTATTTTTCAATATATATTTAAATACGCCTATTTTAACTATGTAATTACTAGTAAATGGTGTTTATTTAGTGACTTATAAATTATTAGTTTACTAAAATATTTTCCGTAATTAATTAAATTCAAATATTAACATAAGCTTTAATTATACATTAAATTAGTGCAAATTATAAATTAGAAATGGGTTAATTTTACAAAGTGTGCCATGAAAATTTAAAACAAGTGTGTGATATGAAAAATTCCTTCTCAAAATCTCTCCATGGTTCTAGATTTTTCTAGGTTTATTTTTGAAAAGAAAATTAATTAAATAAAGGAATTGATGAAAAGACTTAAAAGATGTATTATTTGGAGAAGTTTCTACACAACTCCTCACATCTTTTTCTCTCTCTCTCTTTTCCCCCATGCCATGGCCGAAATCACCATGAGGCACCCCCAATTTTTCCCCACTTCATTTCCTCTCCAAAACTCTTCAAAAATTCATCAAAAATCCAAAAATAAAACCACAAATTTCTAATTTAAATCCTACCCATTATTTCTTATTCATCTAGCATGGATCTTGGAGCATGAAACCAATCTTTTAGAGGCAAGTTTTCATGTTTGATCTCATGTTATTGAGGTATAATTCTAAACCCTTGGTTTAATTTTTAGTTAATTACTTTAAATTAGCTTATTAAGTGTTTAGTTTAGTTTTAATGTGGTTCCAATTGCATGATTGAAAATTCTAGAAAGGGTTTTTAAATCAAATTAGGATTTTTATCATTGGATATTGATCTTAATGTGTAGTTTAACATGTTAAGTAATGCTAAACCTAATTTAAAAGCTAAATTGTAAAATTTTACAATTAAATTGTCCAAATTGCTTAATTTTTGCAAACTAGGTTTTTGTAAAAGATATATATTGGTGAGATAAAATTCTAATTAGGGTTCTTATCATGAAATCATGGTTTGAAAGTGTAGTGTAATATCTTAGGGTATGCAAAATGAAATTTAGTTGTCAAATTACTAATTGTTACATTTTACTTGTTCAAATTAAGCTATTTGCAAACTAGATTTTTATAAATCATGTATTTTGGTGAGATAAAATTATGATGAGGGTTGCTATCATTAGATTATGCTTTTAAAGAGGAGATTAACATGTTAATTGAATGCAAAAGCTAATTTGTTTACTAGTTACTATTTGTTAGTTTAAAAAAATTGTGATTAATATGCTATTTTGCAAACTAGGTTTTAGAAATTAATTTAAAATGTGGGATTAAAAATCTAGTTAGGGTTTTAGCACATTATTAAGGTTTCCATGAGTGGTTTAACAATTTAAAATATGCAAAATCTATCTTAGTTGTTGAATTGTGAATTTTGATTTAAAAAGTGTTAAAATTTGATATTTTTGCAAACTAGAATTTCGGACTTAATTCAAATTGATGAGATTAAATTATACAAATGGCTTATAAAACCTAGTTATGATATTTAGTGAATATTATGGCCATTAGTTTTATTTAAATATCAAGTTTTGAAGTAAAACGGTTAATTGACGCTTTCTAGGTTTTTGCGAAATAGAACGATTTGATTGATTTTAAGGTTTTGATGATTTAAACCCTATTTATATTATTCTTAGTGAGTTTCGGAATTACAACTTGTACGTTCGTATTTTATATCGGTCAATCGGCGTTTGTACGCCGATATCGAGGATTATTTGATTATGTTGCATGAGCGGGTCATAGGTTTTAACCTATGCGAGTTTTGTGCGCCATTTTGGTTTTGTCCGCGATTTCAATTTACTATATTATATATGTTTGCGTATAGGTACCCCTCACGTGGACTTCGGACGATGAAGAAGAGGATGGTGGTATCGACTTCGGTGGACAATGACCAGGTGAGTAGATGTATATCTACGGGGGAAGTCGGGTGGATGGCGTATAGCATCCCCGCAAACGTAGAAAGGGGATATTACGTACTGTTATTAGGAAGTCGGACATGACCTTTGATTCTTGGCGAGCAGGATCTTATTGAAGACTTTAGGTTGGACTAGACCGATTTAGAAAGACTTAACCATGAGGATGACTGCCTTGGAGGGAATTCATAGGTTTCATGTAGACACACACATGCTCATACACAAACTTGACTTGGTGTATATGTGTGTGTGTATATATATATATACATATAGGAATGTGTGTGTATATATATATATAGACACACACACAACATATACATGTAATATGAGGAGGTTATATGATACATGGGGATGAGTTGATATGACTAGGCTTGATGCCGTGATTTATTCGATATATGATCGAGTTATGACATGAGATGTGTTATGATAGTAGCGGATCGTTGGGCAATTTGATTATATAAAATATATTTATATAAACGATAATATATGTTGTTGATATTGGAATGAATGAGACTCTAGAATAGAACCCAGATTGTAATATGTGACTTAATCACGATATGACATATGACATAATATTTTAGTGGATCATTTGACAATGTATATTTACACTGACGATGATACATGTTTGGTGATATTAGGATGTATGCGATTACAGTATAGTACTCTTGATCATGATATTGTTTGACGATGATACTATGCGAACGATAATGTATATATGTGATTATTGATCCGCACTCTTGACTTGAGGAAGTCGTACTATGTACGCGACGCTATTGAGGCTGGATCGCCGATTACTTGTGATATCGACTCAGACGTTAGGAGAATTCTTCTTACCTTTCGACTAGTATGTTTAGTTAGTTCCTTAGTTGGTTAGGTACATCTTCGTTTAGGATCGAGTCATACTTATTTTCAAAACTAATGAATCGTGTTTTTTTCAAACAACAAACTGTATGACTCGTAATTAGTATGTATTTTCTAGTTGGGCGTTTACTACACATTCACCATTATATTCATGTTATATTCATAGCATTGCATATTCATACATATGTTTCTTTAGCTAATATGAACCTCTACCTGTTAGGACACCAGCACCATTACCGATGATGCGCATGTTACACGTACACTATTTGCCGGCTCACACACATCATCATCGGTAATTGCCATGTCACGTACACTTTAGAACATATTATCTTTTATTGATATAATCAGCAAAATGCTAGACCAATGTAATATTGTGTGATTACTCTCATGTGCTAGTTTAGACATTGCATTTATTAGTTAGACACTTCATGTATTCATATTTTCATGTTATCATGCAGTATAGTGGGGCTTATGCTGATACTCATTATTTACTTACTCATGATTTTGGGATTTTCGATTTCTATGAGATTTCTAGATATTGGGGGAAAACCGCAAGAATATATATAAAAACTTCTCTCTCTCTCCCTCTCATTTTAAAATACAAGTTGCGGTTTTCTCGTGATGTATGTTTCGTCCACCATGAGATTTCATGTTTTCTGTTGGATTTCGAGATCCGATTCGAGTAGTGGATGAACCGTCTCGGGTACATGGTGGGCCCGGTATGGTACCCCGGGGCAAGAAGCTCGAGTTGTAAACGAAGATCCTGGCAGGGGAAGACTACCTACCGGTGATTTCTGGCGCGGCGGATATACGGAGGATACTGACTGTTATTGTGAGATTTGATGATATGGGCCGATCCGGACTGACGGAGCCCGAGATATTGAGACTATGAGATATTGAGGTTATGAGGTATTGAGACTTTGAGATTTACATATTTTGTGTCGATGCTTGACACGGATTTTCATGGATTTCATTGATGATGTTTCGGATTACCATACAAATTTTACTATGATAAAAGTTACAGATTTCTTATACAGATATATCCAGATTTCATAGTTGATTGCTTTACATTCATGGTGCATGCATACTCATACACATGACATGTCACTACTTGAGACACTGACACGAGCACTGAATATTGTACTTACGCATAGATTATTACCCTGCCACTAGTAGATGATTAGTGTTATATTAACTATATTATTATGACCTAGGAGAGCGTTGTGCATGCGATTTCTACTCGCAGATGTATTCTACTCACGAGTTGGCAACTTACCCTCGTTGTGCCAAATTTTTCTTACAGGTTTCGATGTACAGCTTTCCTTAGCAGCTTACTGGCATATCATTTCATTCAGGGTGATTTGCTTGGTAGGTTGGTTCACTTGTATCAGAACCGCCGTTGTACGTTATTATTTCTTTTGTATCTAGTAAGCTCCATCAACCAGACTTGTATTACTTGATAATTTAGTAGACCAGTTGCTTATTCTTTCGACCTTAGAGTCGCACTTGTACTATTATGGTTTTCTGGTGGTTTGGTTTTCTTTTGAGTTTTGAGCCTCGCCTTCAGCATTGTATATTATATTGCATTGTGTGGTTGTTTCCACCATTTGCCGTAGAGTTAGCTCCTGCTTGGGGATACCTTTTTATTATTGCATATGTATATATATTCTTATTTGTACCCGTTTGGGGCCAGATTTTACAAAGGAGACTCTGCTGAAATTTTTGAGAAATTTGATGTTTTTAAAACATGTTTTCTTTTACTTCTTCTTTTAAATGGTTTAGATTTCTGGGCTTCGGCTTGTTTAGATTACGATACGCCTCTAGACGTTTCGTAATTTAAGTGCCGGTCATGTTCCGTACCTTCGGGTCGTGACAAAGTTGGTATCAGAACGCTAAGTTTAACCTTTGTCCGAGTTTAGGTTGACCTTGGTTAATGGAGTAGGTGACTTAGGTAGAGTGACGTACCGTGGGTATGATCCGCAGCATACTTACGATACGCTACTCTGCTTAGGAAACCTTAGGATGTACATTTCTTTGCATCGTATTCTATTCGTTCTTATGATCTATCTTCGTCAATGTTGGATGGTGGTTTCTGTTACCACGGTCGCACGGGCAGAGGGAGCTACGGTTCGAATGCGATGACCGTTAGGGTATTGTCTATTCTGGAGGGTTGAATCATTGTTTAGCATGTGGACGAAAGGTATTCACATGTTGTCCAAACGAAGTTAAAAGGTTCGAACGAATGTCAGAAACCCATTTTCCCAAGTTTAAGGTATTCGGAAGAACATGCAGGTATTTCTATGGACCCTCTAGAAGAATGAAACCCTAACTCGATATAATGACCATGAGAACGCCTTTGAACCTTAGGGTTTACGGATGTTCCGCGGTGTCATTAGTGAGGCTTGGGTTTGCCCTTCTACGGCTGATCCGCAGATGCTGGGGTATGTACTGGATATTTTTAAACTATACTCGAGTGTTGAGCTCTCGGGGGATTTTGGGACTTTGATAAATCGATCGAAAAGTTTAACGTAGTCCGGATATCAGGTGAAGGGATAGATTACGTGGGAGACTCTAGATATGAGCATAGCCATTTGTAGCACAGTCAGCACAGCTATGAGGAGACGAGTCTGAATCAGTCGACATTAAAAAAGGCGCACATTGACGATAGTGTTTATGATTGTGATTTGGTGATTTGAATTTCATATTTCTGTTGTTTGAATTTTGGTATTTTGAGTATTTTGTTCTATGATTGGTATTTCCTATGTGTACATTCATTACACTTTATTCGTGTTTCATATATCAGTGGTATTGATGTTGTTTTGTGCATACCTAGTGCACTCGATTTAGTTTTATACATTTTAAGATATCGATTTGATTTCGTGCATATGGGTTGCACATTATTTTGACGTATGCTTCGACATAGTTTTCATGCACTTTTCGTACTGTGATTTCGATTTTGATATTCGGTATATGTTTTCATGCACTATGTGCACTTGATTGAGATTCTTGCGCACACTTGGTACACTTGATGCGATTTGTGCACACCAGATGTACTAAATCGGGGTTTTGTGCAGATTAGATGCACCTGATATTTTTATCGTGCACGCCCGTTGCACTTGACAGATGTTTTTGGTGCACACCCGTTGCACCCAGTTTTGTTTCCGTGTGTATTCGTGGCATCTGTATTTGATTTCGATTTCCGTGCGCACCGGACACACGTGGTACCTCGTATACTGTATTTGAGATTGATTTCATTATGAGTAGTACGTTTTTATGATATTTACTATTTGGTTTGATAATCGAGCAGGACTGTCCTGAGATCAGCACCTAGGTAATTTTGCATGCTTCTCTATTCAGATGTTTGGACGATTTTATTACGATGCGCACTATATACAAGTTATAGTTTTGATGTATTTTATGTTGGTTTTCATATTGGACTTTGACATGGTATTTTCACCATAACTCCGATGATTGTGTTATGCTTGACGGAGTTGATTTTTAGTTATGTATTGATGATTTCGGAGCCCCGACGATTTAAGTGTTTTGCTAAATGTTTTAGTATTTGGGGGGGGATTTTTAATTTAAATTCGGGGACCGAATTTCTTAAAGGGGGGAAGATTGTAACGTTTTAAAAATAAATAAATAAATAATTAGATAAATAAAATCCTTTAGGTGAATTTTCTGATAATCGGTAAAATAAACCGTATTTTCCGTAAAACTTAACTATAATTATTTTTCAATATAGATTTAAATATGCCTATTTTAACAATATAATTACTAGTAAATATATTTATTTAGTGACTTATAAATTATTAGTTTACTAAAATATTTTCCATAATTAATTAAATTCAAATATTAACATAAGTTTTAATTATACATTAAATTAGTGCAAATTACAAATTAGAAATGGGTTAATTTTACAAAGTGAGCCATGAAAATTTAAAACAAGTGTGTGATATGCAATATTCCTTCTCAAAATCTCTCCATGGTTCTAGATTTTTCTAGGTTTATTTTTGAAAAGAAAATTAATTAAATAAAGAAATTGATGAAAAGACTTAAAAGATGTATTATTTGGAGAAGTTTCTACACAACTCCTCACATCTTTTTCTCTCTCTCTCTTTTCCTCCATGCCATGGCCGAAATCACCATGAGGCAGCCCCAATTTTTCCCCACTTCATTTCCTCTCCAAAACTCTTCAAAAATTCATCAAAAATCCAAAAATAAAACCACAAATTCCTAATTTAAATCCTACCCATTATTCCTTGTTCATCTAGCATGGATCTTGGAGCATGAAACCAATATTTTGGAGGCAAGTTTTGAAGTTTGATCTCATTTTATTGAGGAATAATCCTAAGCCCTTTGTTTAATTTTTAGTTAATCATTTTAAATCAGCTTATTAAGTGTTTAGTTTGGTTTTAAAGTGGTTCCAATTGCATGATTGAAAATTCTAAAAAGGGTTTTTAAATCAAATTAGGGGTTTCATCATTGGATATTGATCTTAATGTGTAGTTTAACATGTTAGGTAATGCTAAACCCAATCTAGAAGCTAAATTGTAAATTGTTACAATTAAATTGTCCAAATTGCTTAATTTTTGCAAACTAGGTTTTTGTAAAATATATATATTGGTGAGATAAAATTCTAATTAGGGTTCTTATCATGAAATCATGGTTTGAAAGTGTAGTGTAACATCTTAGGGTATGCAAAATGAAATTTAATTGTCAAATTACTAATTGTTAGATTTTACTTATTCAAATTAAGCTATTCGCAAACTAGATTTTTATAAATCATGTATTTTGGTGAGATAAAATTATTATGAGGGTTGCTATCATTAGATTATGGTTTTAATGAGGAGATTAACATGTTAATTGAATGCAAAAGCTAATTTGGTTACTAGTTGCTATTTGTTAGTTTAAAAAATTTGTGATTAATATGCTATTTTGCAAACTAGGTTTTAGAAATTAATTTCAAATGTGGGATTAAAAATATAGTTTGGGTTTTAGCACATCATTAAGGTTTCCATGAATTAACAATTTAAAATATGCAAAATCTAGCTTAGTTGTTGATTGTGAATTTTGCTTTAAAAAGTGTTAAAATTTGATATTTTTGCGAATTAGAATTTTGGACTTAATTCAAATTGATGAGATTAAATTATAGAAATGGTTTATATAACCTAGTTATGATATTTAGTGAATATTATGGCCATTATTTTCGTTTAAATATCAAGTTTTGAAGTAAAACGGTTAATTGACGCTTTCTAGGTTTTTGCGAAATGGAACGATTTGATTGATTTTAAGGTTTTGATGATTTAAACTCTATTTATATTATAATTAGTGAGTTTTGGAACTACAACTTGTACATTCGTGTTTTATCTCGGTCAATCGGCGTTTGTACGCCGATGTCGAGAATTATTTGGTTATGTTGCATGAGCGGGTCATAGGTTTTAACCTATGCGAGTTTTGCGCCGTTTTGGTTTTGTCCGCGATTTCGGTTTACGATATTATATATGTTTGCGTATAGGTACCCGTCACGTGGACTTCGGACGATGAAGAAGAGGATGTCGGCATCGACTTCGGCAGACAAGGACCAAGTGAGTAGATGTATATCTACGGGGGAAGTCTGGTGGATGGCGTATAGAACCCCCCAAACGTAGAATAGGGATATTACGTACTGTTATTAGGAAGTCGGACGTGACCTTAGATTTTTTGCGAGTAGCGTCCTATTAAAGACTTTAGGTTGGACTAGACTGATTTAGAAAGACTTAACCATGAGGATGACTGCCTTGGAGAGAATTCATATGTTTCATGTAGACACACACACACGCATACACACAAACTTGACTTGGTGTATATGTGTGTGTATATATATACATATAGGAATGTGTGTGTGTGTGTGTGTGTGTGTGTATAGACACACACACAACATATACATGTAATATGAGGAGGTTATATGATACATGGGTATGAGTTGATATGACTAGGCTTGATACCGTGATTTATTCGATATATGATCGAGTTATGACATGAGATGAGTTATGTTAGTAGCGGATTGTTGGGCAATGATATTATATAAAATATATTTATATAAACGATAATATGTGTTGATGACATTGGAATGAACGAGATTCTAGAATAGAACCCAGATTGTAATATGCGACTTAATCACGATATTACATATGACATGAAATGTTAGTGGATCATTTGACAATGTATATTTACACTGACGATGATACATGATGATTTTGGGATGTATGCGATTACAGTATAGTACCCTTGATCATGATATTGTTTGACGATGATACTACGCGAACGATGATGTATATATGTGATGATTGATCCGCACTCTTGACTTGAGGAAGTCGTACTATGTACGCGACGCTATTGAGGCTGGATCGCCGACTACTTGTGATATCGACTCAGGCGTTAGGAGAATTCTTCTTACTTTTTGACTAGTATCTTTAGTTAGTTCCTTAGTTGGTTAGGTACATCTTAGTGTAGGCTCGAGTCATACTTATTTTCAAAACTAATGAATCGTTTTTTTTTCAAACAACAAACTGTATGACTCGTAATTAGTATGTATTTTCTAGTTGTGCATTTACTACACATTCACCGTTATATTCATATTGTATTCATCGCATTGCATATTCATACATATGTTTCTTTAGCTAATATGAAACTCTACCTGTTAGGACACCAGCACCATTACCGATGATGCACATGTTACACGTATACTATTTGCCGGCTCACACATATCATCATCGGTAATTGTCATGTCACGTACACTTTAGAACATATTATCTTTTATTGATATAATCAGCTAAATGCTAGACCAATATAATATTGTGTGATTACTCTCATGTGCTAGTTTAGAAATTGCATTTATTAGTTAGACACTTCATGTATTCACATTTTCATGTTATCATGCAGTATTGTAGGGCTTATGCCGATACTCATTATTTACTTACTCATGATTTTGGAATTTTGGATTTTTATGAGATTTCTGGATTTTGGGGGAAAACCGCAAGAATATATATAAAACCTTCTCTCTCTCCCCCTCTCATTTTAAAATACAAGTTGCGGTTTTCTCGTGATATATGTGTCGTCCACCATGAGATTTCATGTTTTCTGTTGGATTTCGAGACCCGATTCGAGGAGTGGATGAACCGTCTCGGGTACATGGTGGGCCCGGTATGGTACCCCGGGGCAAGAAACTCGAGTTGTAGACGATGAGCCTGGCAGGGGAAGACTACCTACCGGTGATGTCTGGCGCGACGAATATCCGGAGGATACCGACCGTTGTCATGAGATTTGATGATATGGACCGATCCGGACTGACGGAGCCCGAGATATTGAGACTATGAGGTATTGAGACTTTTAGATTTACATGTTTTGTGTTGATGCTTGACACGGATTTCCATGGATTTCATTGATGATATTTCGGATTACCATACAAATTTTACTATGATAAAAGTTACAGATTTCTTATACAGATATATCCAGATTTCATGGTTGATTGTTTTACATTCATGGTGCATGCATACTCATACACATGACATGTCACTACTTGAGGCACTGACACGAGCACTGAACATTGCACTTACGCATAGATTATTACCCTGCCACTACTAGATGACTAGTATTATATTAAGTATATTATTATGACCTAGGAGAGCGTCGTGCATGCGATTTCTACTCGCAGATGTATTCTACCCACGAGTTGGCAACTCACCCCCGTTGTGCCAAATTTTTCTTACAGGTTTCGATGTATGGGTTTCCTTGGCAGCTTACTGGCACATCATTTCATTCAAGGTGATTTGCTTGGTAGGTTGGTTCACTTGTATCAGAACCGCCGTTGTACGTTATTATTTTATTTGTATCTAGTAAGCTCCATCAATCAGACTTGTATTACTTGATAATTTAGTAGACCAGTTGCTTATTCTTTCGACCTTAGAGTCGCGCTTGTACTATTATGGTTTTCTGGTGGTTTGGTTTTCTTTTGAGTTTTGAGCCTCGCCCTTCGGCGTTGTATATTATAGTGCATTGTGTGGTTGTTTCTTCCATATGGCGTAGAGTTAGCTCCCGCTTGACGATGCCTTTTTATTATTGCATATATATATATATATATATTCTTATTTGTACCCGTTTGGGGCCAGATTTTACAAAGGAGACTCTGCCGAAATTTTTGAGAAATTTGATGTTGTTTTTAAAAAATGTTTTCCTTTGCTTCTTCTTTTAAATGGTTTAGATTTCTGGGCTTCGGCTTGCTTAGATTACGATACGCCTCTAGACGTTTCGTAATTTAAGTACCGGCCACGTTCCGTACTTTCGGGTCGTGACATAAAGCATCCCCAAACGGGAGCAAATCACGCCCAAAGGAAGAAACAACCACCACAAACATATATACGATGTTGTAGCGAGAAATGGGTAATATAAGTGAAAAACAGTATAAAAGATAAAACTGCATAATAAAAGCCGGCTCACACGAGCTCGATACCCAGAGTCACAAAATACACAATATCGTCCTCATAACTCGTCTCTGAGTCAATACAGGAAATGGTAGATGGAGATTACTAGATACAATGAGAGATATACAATGAATGTAAACGGATAACCACAAAACCCACCTATAGCAAAACGGCTCACAGCCAACCATGGCGGTATCCGCTGCAAAAGATACAATAAGATAGCCCTGCCGCGACTACTCTGAGGGTCAACCTGCAAAACATTGTGGCACAACGGGGGTGAGTTGCCAACTCGTGAATAGTAAGTAACATCATACAGGTAATCGCAGGTATGCACGTACTGCGATACTCTATCACATGCAATCTGATAGTATCAATATACTAATATGGATATGCAACAATCATGAAAGGTACTCTATCAGGTACTACAAATACATGAAGCAATGCATATCAATGAATGCTGAGTATGGGATAAAATATGTCATCATCAATGAATCATCATCGTGGAAAAACCGGTGTCCATCAACGACACCCCAAATCCTAATATCTCAAGCGCCGTCACTCTGATCGGTCCTCATATCTGTAAATCTCATGGAACCTGAGTGCCAAATATCGGCACTCGAAAACATCATGAAATACTCGTGTCCAACATCGACACGCAAATCCATATATATCGGGCTCCGTCAGTACGGATCGGCCCATGGGCTCCGTCAGTCCGGATCGGCCCATATCCATCTCTCGACTCCGGTCGGTATCCTCCGGATAACCGCCAGATCCAACCAATCACCGGTAGTTAGTAGTCCCTCTGCCAGGCTCATCGTCTACTGCACAACATCTCTTTCTTTCCCCGGGGTACCATACCGAATCCACCATGAACCCGCAAACGGATCATCCAGCTCCTCGAATCGGATTTCTATCACACGTCTCATAACCGAGAAAACGCATGGTGGACCCATTGAAATATCATATCAAGAGAAACCGGGTTTTCAAAACAATGTATACTTTTTTGAAATAATACCATAGTTCTCAAATCCCTGAATCACATGAAATCCGTATCTCAATGCGTAAATCCATGAAATATGATATATGCAATATAAAACCGTAATATGAGCATATCAAAGGAAAACCGATCTTTTAAATGAATCCAGTTTTTAATTATATCATGCGGTTCCCAATTTCTCCAAAATCAAATCCAACATCATTTAAAGGTGCATATGTAGTTATAGCAAGTATGGGTATATACATATAAGTATGTATGCACGATGTATTTCATATGCGCAATAGAACAAGAATCAAGAGCAATACACTGTAGGGTTTCCTTATCACCTCATATAGGGTTTGGAAGCATCACACATGCCGCAGCTTTAATTTTAAGAGGTGCTAAGCAAACATAACTAGGAATTGAACTAGAAATATAGGGTAACAACTAATAGTATCACATACAAAAGTTAATCTATCACTAAGTGGAGAGACTACAACCTTTGTAGACCTTCTAGGGTTTGAACGAGCTAGCTTGAACTTCCTCCACGTCCATGATGATCTACCCGGAGTACCTTTGCTCAAAGCTCCTTGCTCCAATAGATCACAATGATGATGAAGCAAACAAACTACACCAATGGGCTAAACAAGTGTAGTGTGATGATATGGTTGTGTTCTTATATAAAAACCCTTTCTTTCTTTTACCCTCACTCACTTTTGAAACTCAAGAGAGAGCTAAAGAGAGGAAGATGAAGATGGCAACCTTGAGCTCATTTTTTCTTTTGGATAAAAGATAATGAGAGAAAGATAAATATCAAGAATAAATATCTCATCTCAAACCATGGTTAATAAAATATCTAGATATTTTAGAATGAGAAGAAAATAACAAATGAAAATGAAATCATGGTTTAATTTAGGTCAAGTAAAGAAAAGTCAACAATGATTTAAAATCAATTTTCTTTTTCTCATTTAAATATATATAAATATATTTACTTTCCGTGTATTTCTTATATTGCCATCTTTATTGTATCATCAACCATGATACATATGCATGTATGTATGTGTGTGTGCATATCAACATGTACATATACATGGATGCATCCATTATAAAGAAAAGGTTTATTTAAATAAGATAAAAATCAATATTAAATCAACACTTGATTTAATAAACCGGTCATATCTCATACGACCTGACCAATATAAACCGCCCGATTAAAATACGGCATCACACACGTATTTAATTGAGCTCCTGCCCATATCTCATATGTACACCATATCGTTTCGCCTGAGCCAGGAAACTCCTATGTAGGACTCTAAGACTCGTCAATACGCCGGCAGTAGGTGATGATCACATCAAACACCTACAAGCCGCAAGCGGTCAGCTAAATGTAACGGCCACCTTGGTATTGAGCGATCAGAAGAAGAACAAGCGAACCTGTCAAAACTCCCGTTAATCCAACTGGCAACACTTACCGTACAGTCCGGTCTCTTCGTCAGATATGTTGCATATCGAGTCTAGGGATGATAACGTCGACTCCAATAACTCAATAAGTCATGCCGGTATATGGTCTACAACAGATCGATAAACTACTGATAACACTTATCAGTAATATCTCAGCATCCCTGGCCAGGGATTTCCTGTTATAGCCAATCATGCACAGCGCAACATCAACCCCCAATACCGGGAGAGACGAAACCCCTCCTATCGCTCATTGCCTCTATGTGCCTCGGGACTGTACCAAAAATCCACCTGTTTGTACGACTCAGGAGAGCCGTAGTAGGGTGGAGATCAAAATACAGTGGGAGAACACACAAGACTCTATGGCGATCTCGGGTCTACAGACTAACTTGTACCAGTGTCACCTGAGAACTGCTATCCGACGTATGATATAATACCACATAGGAGTTCTCGGTGAGTCCGTTCAGTGTACCCAGTCTCACTGAGCACCCGTATACAATCTTTGGTGTCACCACACCAGACGGATATAGAATCATCCATCACCCATCATATGGAACAAGAATGGTATACGCTAATCTACACTTGAATATCGATACCCTGTCTCGATATACCTACGACTAGGAACATTTCAAGGATATGCTTATAAACTACAGGTGTCCCACTAGTATGATCCACATCATAATCCCAGTAGTCAAGCCAATATCCTTAGGGCTTTATCAACATGTATCAATTGAATAAAAACATGGTCAAGTGAACATATGATAAAGAGAAACCAGATAGCATACTATCATGTCGAGCAAGACTGTCCTCTGAATATATATATATATATATATATATATATATATATATATATAGAGAGAGAGAGAGAGAGAGACACAAACACACACATCAGTACATACACTATCATATAATGGCCTCTAGGGCATACATATATCCAACAATCTCCCACTTGCACTAAGGCCAATTATTGGCGTATCTCATACCCAACATCTCAAAAAGTCGCTCATGCTGCGGCTGAGGGAGGGCCTTGGTGAATGGATCCGCAGTGTTATCCTTTGTATCTACTCTCTTAATCTCGATCTCGTGGTGATCAACGATCTCCCGGATCACATGATATCGCCTCAGGATGTGTCTGGACTTCTGATGGGACCTGAGCTCTTTGGCCAATGCCATAGCCCCATTATTGTCACAATACAAAGGTATTGGATCAATAATGGTTGGAATTACTCCTACCTCCGAGATGAACTTCTTCATCCAGACGGCTTCCTTGGCAGCATCATTTGCAACAATGTACTCAGCTTCCATTGTTGAGTCTGCAACGGTATCCTGTTTGGAACTTTTCCAACTTACTGTCCCTCCATTGAGGGTACATGCAAACCCTGAAATAGACTTGCTATCATCCTTGTCACTCTGGAAGCTCGAATCGGTAAAGGACTCCATTTGGAGATCCCCGTTACCATACACCAAGAACAATTCTTTAGTCCTTTACAAGTACTTAAGAATGTTCCTCACAGCAGTCTAGTGATTCTCCCCTGGGTTTGACTGATACCTGCTTACTACACTAAGTGCATAAGCTACATCAGGGCGTGTACACAAGATCGCATACATTATCGATCCTACTACCGAAGCATATGGAATAATGCTCAAGCGAGCTCTCTCTTTATCCGACTTTGGGCAATCGTTCTTAGAGAGAGTGACTCTGTGACAAGCGGGTAAGGCACCCCGCTTGGAGTCTTCCATACTAAACCTCTTTAGGATGGTGTTGATGTACTTGGTTTGGGACAATCCCAATAACCGTTTGGATCTATCCCTATAGATCCGTATGCCCAATATGTACGTGGCATCACCCAGGTCCTTCATGGAGAACCTTTGTAATAAGAATGATTTGACCGACTGTAGCATAGAAATGTCATTTCCTATCAGAAGAATGTCATCTACGTACAATACGAGGAATGCGACAGTTCTCCTTGCAGTCTTCTTATAAACACAAGGTTCATCTGGATTTTTGATGAAATCAAACTCTTTGATAACATCATCAAAACAGATGTTCCAACTTTGTGATGCCTGCTTTAATCCATAAATAGATTTAAGCAACTTACATGCTTTTCCGCTGCTCCCACTTTCGATGAAGCCCTCTGGCTGATCCACATAAATGCATTCATCTAAATCACCATTTAGAAATGCAGTTTTAACGTCCATCTGCCAGATTTCATAGTCGTAGTGAGCAGCAATAGTAAGTAGGATCCGAATTGATTTAAGCATGGCTACCGGAGAGAGTCTCGTCATAGTCCAAACCTGGTCTTTGACGAAAGCCTTTCGCTACCAACCTTGCCTTATAGGTCTCCACCTGTCCATCTACACCGATCTTTTTTTTAAAGATCCATTTGAAGCCTACAGGTTCTATCCCGGAGGGTACATTCTCCAAAGTCCATACTTTGTTGGTGTACATGGACTCCATTTCGGATCTCATAGCATCCAGCCACTTCACAGAGTCACCACTCGTGATAGCTTGCTGAAAACTGGCAGGTTCATCATCATCCATGATGCAATCTTCTCTATCACCATCAATGAGAAAACCGTAGTATCTCTCCGGTAGGCGAGAAGTCCTACCAGATCTACGGAGTGGCTGACGTTCATTAGATTTTGTTGCAACATCATGTTCAGCCAAGTCGTCATTTGTAACTTGTGTTTCTAGAAGCTCTTCTAGATCTACCACATTGCCATCAGCATCATTTGGAAAAATCTCATTTTCTAAAAATGTGGCATACTGAGAAATAAACACCTTTTGTTCCTCCTTGTGGTAGAAAAGATACCCAAACGAATGTTTTGGATATCCCACAAATAAACATTTGACCGATCGTGTCTCTAGTTTGTCTGGATTCTGCTTTTTGACAAAAGCCGGACAACCCCAAATCTTAACTCGTTTAAGAGATGGTCTCTTTTCATGCCATATCTCATATGCAGTGGTAGCACGGTCTTGGTTGGAACTTTGTTTAATAGAAAAGCTACAGTTTCCAATGCATGCCCCTAAAAGGAGAGTGGTAACTCAGAATCACTCATCATGGATCATACCATATCTAATAGGGTACGATTCCGCCACTCTGACACACCATTGTGCTGTGGTGTGTAAGGTGGAGTGAGCTGAGAGAGAATCCCATTCTCTTTTAGGAAGTCCAAGAACTCAGTACTTAGTACTCTCCACCTCGATCTGATCGAAGTGTCTTGATTCTCATTCCTGTTTGGTTATCTACTTTAAGTTTGTACTCCTTGAATTTCTCGAAAGCTTCAGACTTATGCTTTATCAAAAATACATGACCGAATCTTGAGAAATCATCAGTAAAAGTTATGAAGTAAGAAAAACCGCCTCTTGCATGTGTAGACATTGGCCTACATACATCACTATGTATGAGGCCTAGGAGCCCAGTAGCTCTTTCTTCGTGTCCAGTAAACGGAGTTTTGGTCATTTTACCTTTGATACAAGACTGGCAAGTTGCATAAGATTTATACTCAAAAGAATTTAAATATCCATCTTTATGAAACTTGTTTAGTCTTGTTTCATTAATATGACCAAATCTACAATGCCAAAGAAAAGTTTCATTTATATCTGAAAATTTTCTTTTACTTGTGTGTTGAATGTTGAAAATGTGTGTTGATTAAAGACTTATATCCCGTTATTAAGTGTACAATAACCAATCAACTCTTGATTAAGTCTAATTTTCATAACATTATGTTGCACAGCAAAATGATATCCTTCATTGTCTAACAAAGAAACGGATATAATATTACAAAGCATACTTGGCACAAAATAATATGGGTTCAAAACCAATATACAAGCCGACGGCAACCCTAGGTGATACTCTCCTACTGAAACTGCATTTACATTGGAACCATTTCCAACCTGGAGAGTATGATCACCTGTCTTCAAAATTTTGCTATTTCTCAACGCCTGCACAGAATTGCAAATATAAGAACCTGAACCGGTATCTATTACCCAGGAAGCAGAGTTAATAGAAAAACAGTTTTCAATTACGAGCACACCTGAAGCTGAAGCATCACCATGCTTCTTTTTGAGCTCAAGGTACTCAGTACAGTTCCGCTTCTAGTGTCCCATCTTCTTGCAGTGGAAACATTCTCCTTTCCCTGATTCCCCAACCTTGGACTTGTCTTTCCCCTTAACCTTTTTGACTCCACCCTTAGGTTTGGTTCTTCTTCATCTTTCCCTTGGCCTTAGCCTTCGGGGAGAGGAGGAAGATGGCCCAACACTCAAAACGAGAGTCTTCACTGACTTCAGCGTACTCTCTGCACTCCTTAACATATTAAGGAGTTCAGGTTGTTCCTTCTCTATGTTGTGCATGCTGAAGTTAACTATAAATTGAGCAAAGGTGGAGGGGAGAGACTGCAGAATAATATCCGCATATTGCTCATTGTCTATTGTCCACCCAAGGTCCTCAAGCTCTTCTATGAGAGCTATCATCTTCAGAACATGGTCTCCTACTGGTGTGCCAGGGGCCATTCGCATCTGAAACAGATGTTTGGATGCTTTGTATCGTAATACGCGAGATTACTCTCCTTACAACTCTTTTGTATGGAGGAATATGGCTTGGACGTCCATATTCTCGTGCTGCTTCTGATGTGTGTTATCCATCGATGCAAGCGCGAGGCATTTGGCAGTGGCACAGTTAGCGTCCCATGTCTTGCGGATTTCCTTATCCGCAACTGAAGGTTTAGGACCAAGGATGGGCGGGGTTGGAGCCGTGAGGATATATGATACCTTATCATAAGTCAAGGCAATGTTGAGATTTCTCAGCCAGTCTTTATAATTGGTCCCATTCAGTTTATTTTTATCTAGTAGAAGCTTGAGTCCTGTCATTGGTATCTGCCATTAAGAGAGAGAGAAAAGAATACACTCAGCGAAAGCTCTTGCAAAGATCAGATTGGTTATTATCTTGTCTAATCGATATCTCCCACTGTTTTTGTCAAATTTTCTTTAAAACCTTTTAAAAAGAAAACTAGCCGGGATTAATTATATTCTACAACTTCGCTAACCGTTCAGCCAGGCCAGTGCCGGTACTTTGAGGGAGGTTCCCCGTGCTTTCGCACAGACCTAATTAAAATAAACCTCGTCCTCCCAGAGGCGTAGCCCCACTTGACACTTTTCTAGTCACCTAGTGGGTTAGCTAATTATAAAGTGCAAAACTCTCTCGGGAGCAACTCTTGCTCACAGTAGGATCGGGATCCTACTATCATATAGAAGGTATGCAATCACATTGCAAATTTCAACTCTTGAAATTCCCGATATTGTTTTTACCCTTAGTACTCATGACCTTAACTATGGTCAATATATCATAAGTACTAGTCAACTTCTTCCTGTCATTTCATGATTAACTAGACCCACCCACATGACCCTTAACTAAAGTCAACATAATCATATGAATGTCCAAACTAATCTGCATCATATGCATTGTAGGAAAACATCACTTAGCTACCGTACACTGCGCCTTAACTAAAGTCAAAATACGCAGCACGAATACTAAGTACTCTACTTCTTAAAATGACGGAGGGCTGCGGATAGTTTTTAAGAAAACTTTTAACGCTTTGAACTTGATATCGTTATAGAATCCAATGGGTTTAAAAGGAGTGGCTTAAGCTCTGCACTTTGAAACTTGCTTTTTCATAAAAGGCCGAGTGTGTTTCAAATCCGATTCTACAACATCATTTTAGGTTCATTTTTCTTTACATTAATCTCATTAATGTAATCCCATCATTTAAGTCCTAAAGCCATCACAGAAAGAAACGAAAAATATAACGTACGCTTATGCCATTCGCATTCGTCACGGTGTCCCGTTATGCATCGTTAGGTTACTTAACTAACGGTATACCGGGATTGGGCTAGCGCGAGTGCAAAACGTAAGCAACGTCTATTATATATCATATATATAATAATCCATTCGTCTTTAAATGATCACATCACAAAATATAAGCAGCAGAAGCACATTTAATATAGGATATCTAGGTGGTCTGTATTTTGTATTTAGCCATCAATAGAAAATACGGATTCCACGGTCGCGATGAATAGCCAAGCCCACACCCCTGGACCCCTACGAGAGCGGCAAGTGACCCTACCAATTCTGCAGTTTAGGAGACCCGGTCTCGACAGAATCCTAGAACGCGGTCACTTGTGCCCCCTTCTTGGGTCTATCTTAATACGGAAAAGTAAATAATATACAACAATGGTGACATCATCCTCAACCCGGAAGTGCCCCAAATAAAAGAATGTTACATACAATTGAATTTTACATGAATGAAAAGAAAACTCTCATCTCACATAAAACCCCCGGCTATTCAACCACGACAGTCCTGCACATCATATCTCAGCAACACATAATATCACATATCATCAACGTAAGTAAGTATGCGTACCCTGATTGCTGTTGATGTATAGCAACGAAACCGGCGATATATCACATACTACACTTACGGTCACAGAGAAATAAAATGAAAAACTACAACAATTGGAATCGTAACTGCCCTTAGACAACACAAACCCGGAATATCACATATCCAAGATTTCATGCCTAACAATGTAAAGCTCGCATTTAGGTCTCACCCATAAAAACACCTTTTCAAAATAAGTCGGATAATTCAACAAGATTTTCGATTACTCCCGAGACCGAAATGCTAGATTTACACGCAACAAACAAATTTATAGATTCTAATTATTGTATCACATTCACATAAACTAGGCGCAGTTAAAACATTCGATCGAACGATTGATAACAAAGAGTTCTTAGAAAGCTCAAAACTTGAGCAGTTTTAAAATTTACAAGAGACTGCTACAAGTACATACGGGCCAGCACAAGAAGGCACAGTCCAAGCCTCACCAACGGCGCCGCGGAACCGCCGCAAAATGACCATTTTGGCCGCAGTTCCACGGTCGTATAGTCGACTTAGGGCTTCGTTCTTCTTGTGGGACCATAAAATACCCTGCACGATTTTCTGAGTATTTTTAATGTGAAAAAGTCCTATTTTTTGAAAAATTTCCAGAGAGCACCCTCCGGGCGTCGTATTTCGTTAGTTCGAGATTTTTAACGTCGTCCAGGTTACTCTAAAGCTCTAGCTTGGCTCTGATACCATTGTAAGCTTTCCTTATCACCTCATATAGGGTTTGGAAGCATCACACATGCCACAACTTTAATTTTAAGAGGTGCTAAGCAAACTTAACTAGGAATCGAACTAGAAATATAGGGTAACAACTAATAGTATCACATACAAAAGTTAATTTATCACTAAGTGGAGAGACTACAACCTTTTTAGACCTCCTAGGGTTTGAACGAGCTAGCTTGAACTTCCTCCATGTCCACGATGATCCACCCTGAGTACCTTTGCTCAAACCTCCTTGCTCCAATAGATCACAATGATGATGAAGCAAACAAACTACACCAATAGGCTAAACAAGTGTAGTGTGATGATATGCTTGTGTTCTCATATAAAAACCCTTTCTTTCTTTTACCCTCACTCACTTTTGAAACTCAAGAGAGAGCTAAAGAGAGGAAGTTGAAAATGGCAACCTTGAGCTCATTTTTTCTTTTGGATAAAAGATAATGAGAGAAAGATAAATATTAAGAATAAATATCTCATATCAAACCATGGTTAATAAAATATCTAGATATTTTAGAATGAGAAGAAAATAACAAATGAAAATGAAACCATAGTTTAATTTAGGTCAAGTAAAGAAAAGTCAACAATGATTTAAAATCAATTTTCTTTTTCTCATTCTAATATATATAAATATATTTACTTTCCATGTATTTCTTATATTGCCATCTTTGTTGTATCATCAACCATGATACATATGCATATATGTAGGTGTGTATGCACATCAACATGTACATATACATGCATGCATCCACCATAAAGAAAAGGTTTATTTAAATGAGATAAAAGTCAATATTAAATCAACACTTGATTTAATAAACCAGTCATATCTCATACGACCCAACCAATATAAAATGCCCGATTAAAATATGGCATCACATACACGTATTTAATCGAGCTCCCGCACATATCTCATATGTACACCACATCGTTTCGCCTGAGCCAGGAAACTCCTATGTGGGACTCTAAGACTCGTCAATACGCCGGCAGTAGGTGATGATCACATCAAACACCTACAAGCCGCAAGCGGTCAGCTAAACGTAACGGCCACCCGGGTATTGAGCGATCAGAAGAAGAACAAGCGAACCTGTCAAAACTCCCGTTAATCCAACTGGCAACACTTACCGTACAGTCCGGACTCTTCGTCAGATATGTTGCATATCGAGTCTAGGGATGGTAACGTCGACCCCAATAACTCAATAAGTCATGCCGGTATATGGTCTACAACAGATCGAGAAACTACTGATAACACTTATCAGTAATATCTCAGCAGCCTTGGCTAGGGACTTCCTGTTATAGCCAATCGTGCATAGCGCAACATCAACCCCCAATACCGGGAGAGACGAAACCCCTTCTATCGCTCATTGCCTCCATGTGCCTCGGGACTGTATCCAAAATCCACCTGTTTGTATGACTCAGTAGAGCCGTAGTAGGGTGGAGATCAAAATACAGTGGGAGAACACACAAGACTCTATGGCAATCTCGGGTCTACAGACTAACCTGTACCAGTGTCACCTGAGAACTGCTATCCGACGTATGATATAATAACATATAGGAGTTCTCGGTGAGTCCGTTCAGTGTACCCAGTCTCACTGAGCACCCGTATACAATCTTTGGTGTCACCACACCAGACGGATATGAGATCATCCATCGCCCATCATATGGAACAAGAATGGTATACGCTAGTCTACACTGGAATATCGATGCCCTGTCTCGATATACCTACGACTAGGAACATTTTAAGGATATACTTATAAACTACATGTGTCCCACTAGTATGATCCACATCATAATCCCAGTAGTCAAGCCAATATCCTTAGGGCTTTATCAACATATATCAAATGAATAAAAACATGATCAAGTGAACATATGATAAAGAGAAACCAGATAGCATACTATCATGTCGAGCAAGACTGTCCTCTGAATATCTATATATATATATATATATATATACACATCAGTATAAACACTATCTTATAATGGCCACTAGGGCATACATATATCCAACAAATACTACATATGTGTATAGGTTGTGCGTGTCATGGCAATTACCGACGGTGTGGGTGTAGCATACAATTTAGTGATCGTGCAACATGAACCGTCAGTAATGGTGCAGTGTCCACTAGCCACTAAGTCAAAGCACAAAAGGTAATGGTATGTAATGATGCTCATGCACAATCAACATATATGAATATAAACATGCGGCTATAATATCCTATCGAGCCCTGACGCATAACGCCATACGGGTGATTTCCCTGTAGATGTTAAATCTACTCACCGACGATCTCGAGCTAAGTGAATCCAACCACCTGCTTTCCCTTCTTCGCGGCGTCCGAAGTCCCCATCTGCGATCCTAAAATTATACAACAATATAACAAGTGCACATTAGAAACCTTTCGATAACACACGCAAACAACGGCAACAACAAACCGAATCCCATAAACTTCTAAGTGTTCTCTTAGCGGGCTAAACGCGTGCAGCAAATTCCTAGACCAGCCCCACGGCTACACATCGTAAGAAACACTTAAAAACATATCGGATAATCCGCATCGCATGTTGCCGAAACGCTTGAATTTTAGCTAAAAGGTCCTAGATTTTGATACACAAACAATTAGTGAAAGTTGCAAGTTCCACGAGACCACAAACAATCCCAGAGACCCCATGACCAAAACTCAAGACACCAATTCCTAATCTGGCCGCAAATTGCGGCCAGAACCTATTAATTTGCGGCTAAGGATGTAGGGAATGGGCTCAGGTTTTCATGGTGGGTTCTCAGCCTCTAAACTAAGTCTCTGTGATGGCAACTTCTCCAATAAATTCCTGGTTCGAAAGCAGATTCACCCGAGACAATACTATACTAAAATACGACATTTGCACAAAAACGGTAATTTTAGTGTTTTAAACTGAAACTAATTAGCAACACAACATTATACATTCCTAGTTAACAGTAGAGAGCACTACATTACCAAATTTGTCCAAAACTCTTGCTTTCCATGCTCTAAGTGATCTCCATAGGCTTTAGATCAAGTTTAATGAAGGGTTTAGTGAGTTTATGAAGATTTTGCTTAGGTTTAAGAGGATTTGTGAGGGTTGGGGTTGGAGTTCAGTTGAAGGAGTGAGGGCGTGAGAGAGATAATGAGGTGAAGAAAATAATGAGGGAAATGAGAGAATGTGAGTGAGAGTGAGGAGTGTATGAGTGAGGGTGAAGGATGAGGAAATGGGGGGGTGAGTTTAGAGAGAGCTATGCCCCTCTCTCTCCTCATTTAATGCATGGCATGCTTGCTATGCCTCATCATGCCTTCTCTCTCTCTCTTCCTCTCTCAAGTCAACATGTTCTCAAAACCCTAATTTAAAAACTAAATGATTTAAATAAATACATATTATAACTTAATGAAATGGGGTTAATATGCCATAGCATACTTAAGCATGGTTAACCCCTAATTAGACCTGGGTTAACATGCACAAGTGTGTGTAAGCCCGAAATAAATATTAATAAAATATTAATTAATTTTTATAAAATATTTGAAAACTATTTTGGTAAACTTTTTACTAAAAATCCGCATTACTGCTTAATTAACACTAATCGTATTCTAAGGTGTTACAAAATACAATCACTAGAACTATCAAGTATAAAAAAAACTGAGCACAACGGATACAAACAAAAGGGACAACTAAGCAGGGATCTCAAAGGAATGATACAACTAGTTCACTGGTCTGGATCTCCGCGATCTTCTTGAAATAAGTCAGGTCCACTTCTTCCTCTGAGCATGCATACTCAGGTCGTCAGGGTGACGCAATAGCAAATATATAATAGTAATATAATAAAGTATGAAATGAAAGATAGTAACATTGAAGACAGAGAATGCAGGTAATCAATATATCAATAATCGATGCAGTATATGATCTATCTTCCTATTGGTCTCTAGGTCAATTTGAAATCGAATTGTGAAAAAGAGTGATCATGTTTAACGAAGGTCTCGTGCGTACCCGAGACTACGGCCCGCTGTTGCCCGGGGGATAAGCCTGTTAGCCAGACCGCTAAGTCTAACCTAAAATATATATAAGAGTCGCCGTTCGAATGATCATTCTCCAAATCGTTAAATCTCGCTAAATACAAGTTCCGTTCTACTTCGATTTCTCCTTCTTCTCCAGGTTTCAATAACTATATGTATGAGGCTAGTTGTGTACAAGTACGCACTAACAATACCGTTTTATTCACTTTTCACCGCACTGTTCACTTTCACTAATCATTCACTTTTCACCGGCGTACTTGACACAACTAATCCAATACCACTCACGTTCGACAATGCAATAATCACTAAGAATCAATAAGAGCGTTCACTATCACTAGAGGTGTCACGGTCGGGTAAGTATGTGAATTTTGCCACTAATCAAGTCATGTACAATACAATCACAATGTGCATTATGAGTTCCAAAAAAACATATTAAATCGTACAATCGTAATTAGGCAAAATGATACAAAAGAGATAGTAAGTCAATTTAAACATAAATCCAACAAAATTGGGTTCAGGCCAATCGGGTTTCGGGTTTGCGAGTTACGGTCATTCCATTTTAAGTATTCACATCTGGAAATCCAATTCCTGAAATGAAGGTCCGTTTCGTAACACATTTTACTCCCTGTTGAGATCATAATTAGGCGAGTCTAAAGTTCAACTATTTGTAGGGATATGATTTAACTTTACAATGCAGAAGAATGATCAACAATAGCCATCTTAGTTTAGAAGTTATGATCAGTTTACTGATGAAGGTGTAAACTGGATTTGCAGAAATCTGCCGTACACACCAATAGTTTAAAATGTGTTATAAATATCAAAAGACACTGGAATGCAATGAGACAAGTACTATTAGAAAGATAATTCAATTATATAATCTTCTATATATGGTTCTGCATTCTTGCACATTTAAACAAGGTGACACAAGTGTTTTGAAACATATAAAAGTAGAGGATTCTGCTCCGTACTACAGTCCAGAGCCAAGACACTCCTCTATTTGCACTATCAAAATGATATTCTAACCAGCAAATATTTCGACAGATTTAAAGATTAAATAGTTCTCTTCGTAACGAGCCTGAGCATGCCATTATCCGATTTTTTCGGAATTAAATATAGATTTTACGAGACAACTTATACGGAAAAGTTCAGATTTCGTATCAATCCGAGGGGTGTCATTTTGTGGTTAAAACGATATCGATTTGCCACTAAATTTCTACATCATGTTTGTTAACAACATTAGAACTAAATATCATAAATTCCACCATTTTAAACTTCGTTTTCACGTAAGGTTCCTCATCGAACACCTAACTAGTGTACGGGTATCTATAGAATCGTCCGTTTAATTTAATTAATTAAAACAATAACTAAACAATATTCACGATTTCATCCAATGTAGTCAAAACAATGGGTTATGGGTTCACAACGCATCGATTATGATGTTATAGGTATATATACATACAATGGTATTATTATGATTAAAACCTATCGATCTATATAATATAGAGGTAGCATGTAAAGCAAGTGATGGGGTCTTCATTTGCCTGAAGACAACTTGATGCTCATGACAGCGATGACGGCAACGACATGGGTATGGCCATAGTAAGGCTTGGCTACGATACGTCGCGTACAGGAGTGGGCACATGGGTGGTGTGGTGCTAGGCATGGAGTGACTGCTGTCATGGTACGAAAAGGGCACCGTGATGGGCACAGGCCGATCACGATGTGAAACTGGTGCAGGGCATGGTGTGGCACGGAGGTGGGCATGAGAGCGGCTTGAAGTAGGCACGGTGGTTCAGGGAAGTGGGCACGAGGGCTTGACACAGCGGTGGCACGATCGTGTCACGGTGCAAGTGGAAAGGAGGCAACGACGAAGAGGATACTACCGGCGATGGGTGGCAGCGAGGAGGTGAAGGCTCGGTGTTGGAGCTTGATGAAAGGAGGAAGTGGGGAAGCTTAGTTCGGAGGTAGGTGGCTGCAGCATTGCTGGTGATCGCGGAGCTGGGTCAAAGTTGATGGAGTTGGCCAGCGATGAAGATGTAGTCGTGGTAGGGTCGGATGGTGCGAGCGTGGGTTGTAGAGTGTGAGGGTATGGCTAAGGAAGGAGGTGGCAATGGTGAGGGTGAGGGCTGCGCCGGTGAAGCACCGGCGAAGGACAACGATAGCGATGGGGATCTTAGGAAGAAACGAGGAGTCGGCTACGGCAACGGTGAGGGACTCGGGGTGAGAGATGGGTGTTGCGGTGAGATCTTGCGAAGGAAGGAAATGAAGTCAATAGCCCCGGGGAAGATGAAGGAGTCACGGTTGTGGTCAGAGGTGAGCCGGAGGTAATGGGAGATGGCGGGTGCGGAAAGTTACAGGGAGCTTGATGAAGGTGGTGGGTTCGGTAGTGACGCGGGCTCTGGAGGAGGAGGCTTGTGAAGGGGTCGGCTTTGGCTGTAGGGGATCGGTTTAAGGGTGGTGCTTGGAGGAGGTACGGTGCAGCGACGGGTGGCCGAAGCTTGAAGGCTGGGCCGACAATGGTGAGGAGAAAGATAGAGTGAATGAGAGTGAGAGAGAAATGAGAATGAGGTTAAAAGAAGGAGATAGAGATTTGAAAGATTAAAGGGATTTAATATTGGGTTTAATGAAGATTAATAGGGATTTAAAGGGGAATTAATTTGGGTGTTTAATGGGAAAGTTATGAGGAGATTTCAGTTGGAATTTTTAAGGAATTTGAATCTTACAAAGAAAAAGGAAAGAATCATAGTTAAAAGAGAACGAGATGGGGTAGGGTCGGCTTGTGTGGGGATAGGGATTTGGGTTAGGGTTAGGTGGGCATTAGGGCTAAGATAATGGGTTTCGGTTTTATTTTAGTTATGGTTTAGTTTTAGGTTAAAAATATTAGGAAAAATAATTGGAAGAAATTAAATAGGAAAATAGGGGAAATTATTATTAAAATACGGATAATTGGGTATAAAAAGAACTGGGTATTACAATTTAGAACTTTAATCTTGATGTCACGACCCAAATGAGGAAATTGACTGACGCTTAAATCACGCAACGTCTAAAGGCGTAACGCAATTTAAGTAAGCCGAAAACCCAGAATCTAAACCGTGAACAAAGATAAAGAGGTGAAATCTTTGTAAAAAGTGTTAATTTAAAGAGTATAAGAGTTATTGGAATTTTTTTTTGAAACAAGTTATCGCTAAAATTTTCGGCAGCACCTTCTTTGTAATTTTTGATCAAAACCGATACATAAGCAATACAATAAAAGTATCCCCACTTGGGAGCAATCTCAACGCCGACTTGGTGGAACACAAACACGCAGTTAAATATACGACGCCTTAGTCGAAGAACAAAGCAATAAAGAAAAGAAAATGTTAATAAAACACAACTACAACAATCGGCTGACATGAGCACGACACACATAGTCAATATAATAAACATCTCTCAGTCTCATCTCTAAGTCAAATATATATGTGGTAGATGGAGTATACTAGATACAATGTACAGGTACACAAGATAGTGGACAAAAGAATACTCGCAACCCACATAACAAAAGATCACGCTCAAAAGTAGTAGTATGCCCCAAGCCACGACTACTCCGAACAATCGGCCCTACAAGAAACTGTGGCGCAATGGGGGTGAGTTGCCAGCTCGTGAGTAATAAATAACATCGTAGGTGGCAATCTCATGCATAACGAAATAGCGACAATCCTAAACATGAGGTTATAATGATATATAGTGATATAGATGCGACATATGTGAGTAAGCGACGTGTAGTAACATGGATGTAGCAAGTGTAAAATGAGCACATTATAACAATTTTATTAAGGTAAAAACATGAATACCATCAATGAAATCATCATAAATCCGGTGTCCAACATCGACACTTGAAATCCCAATATCTCAGGCGCCGTCTCACGGATGGGCCTTCATATCCATTTGAACAAATAACTCTAGTCGATGTCCTCTGGATATCCGCCGAGTTTCCATACTATCACCGGTAGGTAGTACTCCCAGATAGGCTCAATGCCTTTCTATATGATCTTCTTGCTCCTGGGTACCATACCGGGTCCACCATATATCTGTAAACGGCGACTACCCACTTTTCAAATCGAATATACTTATAACTCAGAACCGAGAAAACTCATGGTGGACTCCAAATATCATATCAAGAGAAAACCACATTTTTAAAACGAATCCAAGTTTTATAAAATGTGTCACACGGTTTCTAAAATCTCATGAAAACATAAATCCTACGAAACAACATCGTATAAAGAAGATGGTAATAATGGTAAAAGTACAGGATACCAGCACGATCCATGCAAGTATATAATAAGCGAAGATCAAACTACTAACAGGAATATAGTACAATGCAAGACAACGTAGCTAATTCTATAGTGTATGTGGCATGACAATTACCAATAGTGTGGGTCTACATATGAGTCTGTGTACGTGCGGCATAAAACCCATTGGTCATGGTGCAACTATCCTAACGAGAATGTATCAATGTGTAGCAAGTAATTGAGTTTGTATGATAATGATAATGCAACATATGAATGTGAATAGTGATGGTATAATATGAATCTAAACATCGGGCGCTTAACTCCATCCACACGATTTCCCTATAGATGTTAAATCTACTCACTGGAATGGCCTCGATTTACTCGAATCCGATCACCTCCTTCCCTTTTCTTGCTGCTTCCGAAGTCCCCGCAACCGATCCTAACATCGAATAAAACTTAGCGCATGAGGGGCTAGAATCTAATACGACATATAAACATACACAAAGCGAAATAAACTCTCATAAGTTAACACGTGCGATCTTAGTGTACTATACGTGTGCAACAAACACCTAGAACTACCCTGAATGGTTGTTAACCAACCAAAACACTAAATCGAGAGTCGGGATATCCGTATCGTACGTTAAAACATCGCCAAAAGTGAACTAAACGATCCCAGATTTTTGTATACACGATCTGAATGGAAATTGAGTATGCCAGAGGTCTACTTAGAGGATTTAAGAGCCCCCGACGAAAATTCAAACCCCAAGTCCCCAAACAAACCGCAATTTGCGGCCAAATTTAATACTTTGGCGGCCAGAAGGTGGAGGAAAGGGCTCGGGTTTTGAGGGTGCACTCAGGGTCCAATAACAAGTTCCCAGTAATCGCAATTTATCTCTGAGATCACTGGTTTAGTAGCAGATTCTAATTGAAACCCCAACTACAATTAAATACTAGTTTTGTCACTAATTAAAACATCATAGTAGATTAGTGAAGTCTTGGTGTTAAACAAGGGATAATTAGCACTAAGTGAAAGGTTATGCTAACGCCCTGGCCATCATCCGTGGCCGTTTGCGGAACAAAAATTTTACAAAGATTTAAACTTGGCTCTAGAATAACCCTAAACTGGATCTAACCATAAACCTAATTAGCAACAAGAGAAGCTCTATCTACCATGATAGAAATTAAATCTAAAGAAACAAGTCCTTCAGGTCTTCGCTCCTCTCCTTTGGCTCCTCAAAAGATGTACGGATCGCGCTTGAACTTCGGCCTCCTCGTGTCAAAGATGATCCATCTGAGATTGCCTACTTTGAGCTCCTACCTCCTAATCGAGGTAACTAAGGTACTTAGAATGCTTATCTAAGTAGCCTAAATGAAGTAGAGTGAGATGATGGATTAATATGTATCACTAACCCTAGGTTTCTCAACTCATGAGACAATTAGGGTTAGAGCTTAGAAGAAGAGAGCAAGGAGAAGATGAGAGTGTTCAAGTGAGAATAGAATACCATCATATGAAGAATGGCTAAGTGTTGTGTATTAATAATGCAAACCAATAATGCCACACTAAAATATCTAGATACCACAGAAATATCTAGATGCCACCTTGCATTAAAAATTCACAACAAACGAAAATATCAAGCATACTCTAATAGTAAAGAATGAGTCATGCCATGAGTCACCAAGTAGCCATGCTTCATTTAAACCAAATAAGCACCTCAATTCTCCACTTCATTAACCATTAACAAAAATGGTTAAAACAAATAATGAGGTGTCTTCTTCTAGAAGTATCTTACACAATTACAAGAATGACCCTCACCGTATATACATACCCATATCCATATTCCGAAAAATATGAATACAAAGAGACAAAATAATCCAAGAATATAATACTATGATCCGGTTTAAACCAAAGCCCACTAGTATTATCCGTCCAAACATCTCACGTGCACAAGTCCACGTATGTGATCGAAGCCCTGCCATAAAACCATACGGCATCTACATCGTTTCGCCCAAAACAGAGAAACCCTCTGTGTGGGTCTCTAAAGACTCGACAGTACGCTGCCTCTATGTGGCTCGGGACTGTACCCTACCAAAACCTGTTTGCATGACTTAGCAGAGCCGTGGTAGGGTAGTGATCAAAGAACAGTGGGAACTTATACGAGACAAATGATGATCTCAGGTACGAATACTAACCTGTACACATGTCACCTGAGAACTTCCATCCGACGATAGATATAGTACCATTTGGAAGTTCTCCGCGTGTTTGTCCAGTGTACTCACACCCAGTGAGCACCTGTATACGATCTTAGGTGCATCAGACCAATGGCTGCGGGGTTAACCATCGCCCCTCGTCGGGGTCTATAAACGTATACACTAGTCTACTCTGGAGTATCAATGCCCAGTCTCGATACTCACATGACTAGGGACCATTTAAGGATGTGCTTATGGGCTACCCTGCTCCCACAAGTATAATCGCCATCAAAACGCAGGTAGTCAACATGTAACCGCAATATGTAATAACATGTATAATATATGCCATGTTAAGATAAAGTCAAACCATAATAGTATACTACTGTATCAAGTATTTATCAATATGTGCAAGCTGGATAAAGCATCAATAAAAAAATTACACATATCCTAATAATGACAAATGAAATAATATACTATATAACTGTGCAAGAATACTCTATACATTCATATCTCCAGCATCCACATGTATACATATACAATAATGGCCTCTAGGGCATACATATCCAACAATCTCCCACTTGCACTAAAGGCTAGTAATTAGTGTACCGAATATCCAAGGTCTTCACTAAGGTCAGTTACTGGCGTACTACATACCCAACATCTTAAAAAGTCGCTCGAACTGCGCTTAAGGGAGGGCCTTTGTAAATGGATCCGCCGTGTTTTCTTTAGTGTCCACTCTCCGTACCTCGATCTCTTGGCGATCAATGATCTCCCTGATCAGATGATACCGCCTTAAGATGTGTCTGGATTTTTGATGGGACCGTGGTTCCTTCGCTAAAGCTATAGCCCCATTGTTATTGCAATACAGAGGTATTGGATCAACAATGGACGAAACTACCTAAAGTTCAGCAATGGACTTCTTCATCCAGACTACTTCTTTTGCGGTATCGCTTGCAACAATGTATTTAGCCTCCATCGTCAAGTCTGCGACTGTGTCCTGTTTGGAACTCCTCCAACACACCGTCCCTCCGTTGAGGGTAAACATAAAACCCGAGACAGACTTGCTGCCATCCTTGTCACTCTGAAAGATGGAATCGGTCAAGGACTCGAACCTGATGTCTCCATTACCATACACTAAGAACATCTTCTTAGTCCTTCTCAGGTACTTGAGAATGTTCTTCACAGCCGTCCAATGATCTCACCTGGGTTTGACTGATACCGCCTCACCACGCTAAGCGCGTAAGCTACATCTGGTCTGGTACACAACATCACATACATTATAGATCATACTGCCGAAGCGTAGGGTATAATACTCATGCGAACCCTTTCTTCATCAGTCTTGGGAGACATCTCTTAGGAGAGGGTGATTCCGTGCAGTGCGGGTATGTTACCTCGCTTGGAATTTTCCATACTAAATCTGTTTTGTACGGTCTCTATGTACCTAGACTGCGAAAGTCCCAATAATCTCTTAGATCTATCTCTATAGATCTTGATCCCCAGAATATGCAAGGCATCACCCAGGTTCTTCATGAAGAACTTTTGTGATAAGAACAGCTTGACCGATTGTAGCATAGGAATATCGTTTCCTATCAAAAGAATGTCGTCCACGTACAAGACTAGGAATACGACAGTTCATCCTATAATCTTCTTATAAATACACGGCTCATCCTCATTCTTGATGAAGTCAAAGTTCTTGACTGTTTCATCAAAACAGATGTTCCAGCTCTGCGATGCCTGCTTTAATCCATAAATAAATTTAAGCAACTTGCACACCTTCCCGCTGCTCCCACTGTCTACAAAACCTTCTGGCTGATCCATATAAACGCACTCTTCCAAACTTCCGTTTAGAAAGGACGTTTTTACGTCCATCAGCCAGATTACATAGTCATAGAAGGACGCAATGGCAAGCAGAATCCAAATGGATTTGAGTATAGCTACTGGAGAAAAGGTTTCGTCATAGTCCACTCCTAGTCTTTTGACGAAAATCTTTTGCAATGAGTCTAGCCTTATAGGCTTCCACCTGCCCATCTATACTAAATTTCCTTTTGTAGATCCATTTACATCTAACGGGTTTTACCCCAGGTGGAGCAATATCCAAGGTCCACACTTTATTGGTGTACATGAACTCCATCTCGGATCGCATAGCATCCAGCCACTTATCAGAGTCCCTATTGATATTGGCCTGCCTAAAACTAGTAGGATCATTTTTTTCCAAGATACAATCCTCTCGATCTCCATCTATGAGAAAACCGTATTATCTTTCAGGCGGATGAGAAATCCTACTAGATCTACGGAGTGGCTGAGGCTTGTCCGGGGTTATTAAATCTTGAGGTTCCACCAATTCTTCAGTTTGAGTTTTTGGTTCCTGAATTTCTTCCAGTTCTACTGTACCCCCACTTGTTTCTTTTGCAAGAAATTGCCACTTTGAAAAGGTGGCGTGGCGAGATACAAACACCTTCTGTTCCTCGGTGTGGTAGAACAGATATCCTATTGAATTCTTAGGATATCCCACAAATTTACATAAAACCGAACATGCCTGAAGTTTGTCCGGATTTTGTACTTTAACATAGGCCGGAAAACCTCATATCTTAATACGTTAAGATACGGTCTTTTATCATTCCATATCTCGAACGGTGTCTTAGGCACGGATTTGGATGGAAAATCATTCAACAGCTATGCCGCTGTCAAAAGCGCATGTCCCCAAAATGAAAGAGGCAACTCGGCGTTACTCATCATAGAGTGAACTATATCCAATAGGGTACGATTCCTCCGCTCCGATACACTGTTATGCTGTGGTGTATACGGTAGAGTAAGCTGAGAGAGAATACAATTCTCTTTTAGAAAGTCCCGGAATTCCGTGCTTATGTACTCCCCTCCTCTATCAGATCGGAGGATCTTGATACTTTTGCCAGTCTGGTTCTCTACTTCATTTCTGTATTCTTTGAATTTCTCAAAAGTTTCAGATTTGTGTTTCAAAAGATACTCATATCTGAACCTAGAGAGATCTTTAATGAATGTAATGAAGTACGAGAACCCACCCCTTGCATGTATAGACATCGGACCACACACATCACTGTGTATGAGTCCCAAGAGCTCTGCTGATCTTTCTCCGTGTCCGATGAACGGAGATTTTGTCATCTTTCTCTTGAGACAGGACTGATAAGTTTCATAAGATGAAAATTCGAACGTATTCAAAAGCCCATCTTTATGTAACTTACTTAGTCTTTTCTCTCCAATATGACCAAGTCTACAATACCACAAGTAGGATTCGTTCAGTTCTGAACTCTTCCTCTTGCGTGTGTTTTGTACATTAAGAGCCGTGTTTTGATTTAGAACTTAGATACCATTACACAATGTACCTTCTGCAATCAACACCTGATTAAGGTAAATGTTCATGATATTTCTATCAAGAACAAACTTATATTAATCTTTATCAAGTAAATAAACCGATATGATGTTGCACACCATAGAAGGTACATAGTGGCAATACAAGGTGATATTCATTGACGGCTGCAGCATCAACTTGTGCTCCGTTCCCTACTCTGAGGGACATATCACCAGGTCTAACCAGCCTACTTTTTCTCAGTCCTTGTAATAAATTACAGATATGAGATCCTGATCCGGTATCTAGTACCCAGGAGGCAGGATTGACCGAAAAACAGTTCTTAATAACAAGAACACCTGAAGAAGACGCAATAATGTGCTTCTTCTTCATTGGGGTTATCAAGGAATTTATGCAATCCACTTTCCCTTACTCATACTTATGACTGCTGTCATAGTTTAGAGCCGAACCGACGTTCCCCAGCCCCGAATAAGAATTCGGATCGGTCAAGCGATACATTTTTATTATCTTGATTAGGGTGTGAAATGGTAGCTACCTTGAGAGAGAAAAGAAAAACTTAGCGTGCGCTCTTGCAAGACTAGATTGGTCATTAGTTTATCTATCTAGGATGGCTCCCACTATTTCCTCGAATTCTCCATCAAACCATAAAAAGAGAATTAGCGAGGATTAATCGCACGTTACAATACTTGCTTAACTTTTTGGCCAGGCTAGTGTTGGTACTTCGAGAGAGGTTTTCCAACGCTTTCGTGAAGTTCCTTAATTATGTAACCTCTTTTCCCTGGAGGCGTAGCCCTGCTAACACCGTTCTAGACACCAACTTGGTTTATAGCATTGATTGTTAAGTGAAATAATCTCCCAAGAGTAATCCTACTCATCAGTGGGATCGGGATCCAACTATCATTGTGTGATGACCTAGATGGAATTCACTCTAGTCACCACACTTCAGAAAGTATGCTAAATCTGCAAGTTTCCTGTATATTTGAAACTTCCGATGTGGTTTTTGCCCCTAGGACCCAAGTGACCTTGACTGAGCCAACATATAAAAAGATCTTATTCAAGTTAAACCCGTCATTATCTTGATTGCATTAGACCCACCCATACGAGTTCTTGACTGAGCCAAAATGACCGCACGACTGTCCTAACCAATCGCATCTAATGCTACAGAAAAATATTACATACCTAGACACTACGCCTCGGCTGAGCACGACATACGTAGTACGAATACTAAGCAATACCAATCCGAAATGACGGAGGGCTATGGCTGGGGTTTTGGGGAAAACCGTTTAACGTAATGAACTTGATATCGTTGAAGGAACCTGAGCAGTTTTGAAAAGGAGTGGTTTAGGCTCCGCTTTTGAAAAACTGGTGGTTTTGAAAAACCTAGTAATCTACAGTATAGACTTTTGCTCAAGAGATCACTCCCTGTGAAGGGATCTCGGCTCTTGCCTCCTGGAATGAGGTGCTGGATATTCACTACCGAATACCACTATGCAAAGTGAAAGAATATAACTATAGTTTTTCGAAATTTGTTCTAACAATATCTTTTAAGTTTCTTATCTTGCATTAATCAAAATTAATGCGGTCCCATCAATTAATCCTATCACACCAGAAAAGAACGAAAATACAATGTACGTATATGCCATCAACATTTGCCACTGGGCCCCGTCATCACCCGTTAGGTTACTTAACTAATGGCAGAGCGGGGGCTCGACTAGTGCGGGTGTAAAACATATACAACATTTACTAGTATATATACAAATATATATAACATTCGTCGCAGGCATGGTAATAAGCAACATTACAGAATATCAGCAAGCAACACAGAATGGTGGATAATCTTGGAGTCTCGGGTTTCATTTGAGCTGCAAATAAAACCTGACGTTCCCAGTTGTGTGGATAGCCTGTGTAATGAAAACTTAGACCCCTATGAGCGCGGCAAGTTACCCGCCAATCCCAGAAGTGAGGAAACCCCAATAAACAAAGCGAATGGGCCACCAAACACTTCACGGAATCCAGTAACTTGGGCGCCCCTTCGTGGGTCAAACTATACCCCCTACGAGTGCGGCGAATAGCCCGCCAATTCTAGAGTAAAGCCCCCTCCGTCTCAACACTATGAGATGCGGGCTTGTTGCTCTCTTGAACCCGGCTATTCGTGCACTCCACCTTGGGGTAAACCTAGTACAGAAAAGAAATATAATATGTACAATGGTGACATCGACCTCAATCCGGTCGAGCCCCAATCAAATAATATACTACAGGCAGTAACGGCTGTCCACATGTCGGACGCTCGTCCCGAAATAACAAATGTATAAATGAATCTCAATTGTACCACTAACATTACACCATAAGCTATCCACCACCACTATCCAACCACAACCACAGCATAAACATAGAACATCAACGTGAATGTCATGTTCGCAAACCCGTCTAAAAGAACATATAGCAGTTAAACGAGCTATACCACTCTAATGATATTCACGGTCGCAGATAGTAATGTATGTACTGAAACTATTAAACGGTGTTAAAAAATAACGACTTCGAAATACCCCGAATTGGCCCAAAACATAAGATAACAGAATATCCAACCTGGGCAAAAACAAACAACACCTGAAATCCTAAATCCAAGTAACAAGAACACAAACCAAAACTCAACCTAATTCCACTCTATTAAATTGGTGGGGCCGGCCATTTTGGCACTTTGGTCGGCCATGAGGAGGTGGAATCGTCTCATTTTTGGTTTGTGTTCATCTCACAACTACAGGAGCACTCGACAATTGTTTAAAAAAAATTTAGAGCCTCTGAAAATTTCGACAGAAACTTGGATTTTCGTTTCGTGTTTCGGAGTTAAGTTTCGTTACTTAAACATTGTTTAAACCTGCTAGTATAGGGTTTATAGGCTGGCTCTGATACCATGAAAGGTTATGCTAACGCCCTGGCCATCATCCGTGGCCGTTTGCGGAACATAAATTTTTACAAAGATTTAAACTTGGCGCTAGAATAACCCTAAACTGGATCTAACCATAAACCTAACTAGCAACAAGAGAAGCTCTATCTACTATGATAGAAATTATACCTAAAGAAAAAAGTCCTTCGGGTCTTCGCTCCTCTCCTTTGGCTCCTCAAAAGATGTACGGATTGCGCTTGAACTTCGGCCTCCTCGCATCAAAGATGATCCACCCAAGAGTGCCTACTTTGAGCTCCTACCTCCTAATCGAGGTAACTAGGGTATTTAGAATGCTAATCTAAGTAGCCTAGATGAAGTAGAGTGAGATTATGGATTAATATGTCTCACTAACCCTAGCTTTCTCAACTCATGAGACAATTAGGGATAAAGATTAAAAGAAGAGAGCAAGGAGAAGATGAGAGTGTTCAAGTGAGAATAGAATATCATCAAGTGAAGAATGACTATGTGTTGTGTATTAATGATGCAAACCAATAATGCCACACCAAAATATCTAGATACCACAAAAATATCTAGATGCCACCTTGCATTAAAAAATTCACAACAAAAGAAAATATCAAGCATACTCCGATAGTAAAGAATAAGTTATGCCACGAGTCACCAAGTAGCCATGCTTCATTTAAACCAAATAAACACCTCATTTCTCCACCCCATTAACCATTAACAAAAATGGTTAAAACAAATAATGAGGTGTCTTCTTCTAGAAGCGTCTTGCACAATTACAAGAATGCCCCTCATCGTATATACATACCCGTATCCGTATTCCGAAAAATACGAATACAAATAATCCAAGAATACAATACTAGGATCCGGCATAAACCAAATACCACTAGTGTAAGTCCATGTCACGCACCCCACGTGTTCGTGGGGAGGCAGAATATATGAAAAACAATTATCAAAGCTTCGTAACACAGACTTGAGCATATGGATCGTGTCTAAACCATTACTAGCAAATAGTATGAGGTTTAACTACTCGGTCTCGAAGTTATACCTCATGTTACAAGTCCTTCGGATCTTCATCGTTGTCCTCCTCGTCATCGTAAGCTCTAAGGATCGTAACGGATCGTGGCTACCTCGACGGCCTCCTCGAGTTAAAGACGATCCACCCTAGAGTCTATAGTCCAAGCTCCTATCTCGAATCTGAGATAACTATGGCTTCTAGTTTGCTAAGCTAGAAGTCCTAGATGGTGTAGAGTATATAGATGGATTACTTTGTCTCACTAAACCCTAGGATTCTCAACACATGAGAGCTTTTAGGGTTTGAGGAAGAAGATGAAGACTTGAGGAGTGAGAAGGTGTTTTGTGATAATCATAATGAATTATTCTCATGCTTGAATAATAATGAAGCATACAAATATCTCTTGATAAATATCTAGAAATATCTTGTAAGCTTCATTTAATTCAAAGGGTGAATCATTTCATGAGTCATGGTTCATTTAATGAAAACCTACACCTCATCTCCTCCACCTCTTTTCCTTCTAGAAGCTTCCCGAAAAATTACGAGACTGCCCCTACCATCCGTATTTACGAAAAACACGGATAAACTGAGACTAAATAAATCCATCAGTATAATACTAGAATCTTTCTTAAACCAAAGCCTACTAGTATTATTTGCCCGATCATAGTACGTGCACAAGTGTACGTAAGTGATCGCGGCCCTGCCGTAAAAGCATATGGCCTCTACGTCTTTTGCCCGGTGCAGGGAAACTCTCTGTATGGGACTCTAAAGATTCGACACTACGCTGGCAGTGAGTTTAACCACAGGCCGCAAGCGGTACTAGCTGTACGTAACGGTCCCCAAGTAGATGTCGATAAGAAGGCCGATGAGATAACTCATCTGAACACCTACTGAGCCTGTATGTGACAATCTCCATACTGTCCAGTCTATTCGTCTAAGAGTATCGCATGTCGGGCCTAGGGGATGGTGAACATCAGACCCCTAATAGCGGTATAAGTCATGTCGGAGTGAAGCCCAGAACACCCTGAGAAACTACTGGAACACCTACTAGTAAACCTCACTTGCCGTGGCCACGGACCTTTGTGTAATGGCTCTCCAACATAGTGCGATATCAACCCCCAATACCGAAAGAGACGAATCCCATCTAACTGCTACTGCCTCCAAGTGCTTCGGGACTATACCCAACTACTACCTGTTTGCATGACTCCTTTGAGCTGTGGTAGGGTAGTGATCAAAGTACAGTAGGAACACACTCAAGGTGAAGTAGCAGTGTCAAGTCGACGGACTAAGCTGTACTCATGTCACCTGGGAACTGCTACCTGACGACAGGTATGATAACCATCAGCAGTTCCCAGCGAGTCCTGTCCAGTATACCCGTAACCTAACGAGCACCTGTATACTATCTCCAGTACGACGTACTAATGGCTGTGGGAAAGACCATCTCCCAACCTGGGATGAGAAGCGTACACACCAGTCTACTCCGGAGTATCGATGCCCCGTCTCGATAATCCTACGACCAGGGACCTATATAGGATGTGCTTATAGACTATCTAGCCCCCACTAGTGTGACTTCCATCATAATGCTGGTAATTAAGCAAAGATCCTAAGGGCTCTACTAATATGTATAAGCGATATGCTAAAAGAAACATACGCACATATCTGAGTAGAAACAAACCAAGTAGCATACTACCATTTTTAGCAAGACTGTTAATACAACTGTGAATATCCTAAGCTTCCATTAGTAATATACAAGCCAGTATGATACAATAATGGCCTCTAGGGCATATACACTAACAATCTCTCACTTGCCCTAGGACCATGTACTGGAGTATCGTAGACTTATCATCTCGATTAGCCGCTGGAACTGTGTCTGAGGGATGGCCTTCGTGAGTGGATCAACACTGTTATCTTCTGTATCTACTCTCCTTACCTCAATCTCCTAGCAATCTACGATCTCCCTGATCAGGTGGTACCGCCTTAAGATATGTCTGGACTTCTGATAGGACCTGGGTTCCTTCGCTAAAGCTATAGCGCCGTTGTTGTCACAATACAGCGGTATTGGATCAACGATGGTAGAAACCACCTGAAGTTCAGTTAAGAACTTCTTCACCCAGACAGCTTCTTTTACGGCATCGCAAGCAGCTATGTACTCCGCTTCCATCGTTGAGTCAGCAACGGTGTCCTGCTTGGAGCTCTTCCAACAGACCGCCCCTCCATTGAGGGTAAAGATATAACCCGACATGGACTTGAAGTCATCCTTGTCACTCTGGAAGCTAGAGTCAGCAAAAGCCTCGATCTGGAGGTCTTTTCCGCCATACACCAAGAACATCTCCTTAGTCCTTCTCAGGTACTCGAGAATATTCTTTACTGCTATCCAGTGCTTCTCCCCTAGGTTCGACTGATACCGGCTTACAACGCTTAATACGTAGGCTACATCTGGTTTAGTACATAACATCGCATATATTATAGAGCCTACCGCTGACGCGTAGGGTATAGATGACATGCGAGCCCTTTCCAAATCAGTCTTTGGAGACATCTCTTTGGAGAGGGTGATTCCATGATAAGTCGGCAGATTACCGCGTTTAGAATCTTCCATACCGAATCTTTTCAGTATGGTGTCTATGTACCTTGACTGTGAGAGTCCAACTATCCGTTTAGATCTATCACGATAGATCTGGATCCCCAGAATATAGGAGGCATCACCCAGGTCCTTCCTGGAGAACTTTTGTGACAAGAATCCTTTGACTGACTCTAGCATATGAATATCATTTCCTATTAAGAGAATGTCATCCATGTACAAGACGAGGAATACTACAATTCTCCCTACAATCTTACTGTAAAAGCATGGTTCATCTGGATTTTTGACAAAGTTGAATTCTTTAACAGTATCATCAAAACAAATATTCCAACTCCGCGATGCCTGCTTTAGTCCATAAATGGACTTAAGCAACTTGCACACTTTACCGCTGCTCCCACTCTGAATGAAACCCTCTCGCTGATCCATATAGACCCACTCTTCCAAATTACCATTTAGAAAAGCCGTCTTTACGTCTATCTGCCAGATCTCATAATCGTGGAAGGCAGCAATGGAAAGAAGGATCCGAATGGATTTGAGCATAGCCACTGGAGAAAAGGTTTCGTCATAGTCCAAACCAGGTCTTTGACGAAAACCCTTTGCAACAAGTCTAGCCTTATAGGTTTCAACCTTTCCATCTACACCAATCTTCTTTCTGAAGATCCATTTGAATCCTATGGGTTTTACCCCTTCTGGAGCAATGTCCAAAGTCCATACTTTATTGGTGTACATGGACTCCATCTCGGTCCGCATTGCATCCGGCCATTTTACCGAGTCGCCGCTCTGAATGGCTTGCTGGAAGCTAGTAGGCTCATCATTGTCAATGATGCAATCCTCTCGATCCCCGTCTATGAGAAAACCGTAGTATCTCTCGGGCGGATGAGACTGCCTACTATTTCTGCGGATTGGCGCTGGAATATCCCTTTCTTCTGAAACTTCTGGTTCTACCAAACTTTCAGTAATAGATTGTGCTTCTGGAATTTCTTCCAGTTCTACTGCGCTCCCACTAGTCTGATTTTCTAAAAATTCAGCTTCCAAGAAGTGGGGATGCTGAGAAACAAAAACCTTTTGTTCCTCTGCGTAATAGAAAAGATACCCCCTGAAGTTCTTTGGGTATCCCACAAACTTACACAGTACTGAGCGTGTCTCGAGCTTGTCCGTATGCTGCTTTTTTATAAAAGCTGGACATCCCCATATCTTAAGGTACTTAAGATAGGGTTTCTTCCCACTCCATATCTGATATGGTGTGGTAGGCACAGTCTTGGTTGGAACCTTGTTCAAAAGATATGCAGCTGATTCTAGCGCATAACCCCATAAGGATCTTGGTAACTCAGCCTTACTCATCATAGAACGAACCATATCCAATAGGGTTTGATTCCTCCTTTCCGATACACCACCGTGTTGTGGTGTGTATGGAGGAATAAGCTGAGAGAGAATTCCATTCTGTTTTAGGTAACCCAGGAACTTGGCACTTAAGTATTCACCACCTCGATCAGATCTTAGTGTCTTGATACTTTTGCCTGTTTAGTTTCCCACTTCATTCTTGTGTTCCCGGAATTTCTCAAAAGCCTCGGATTTATGCTTCATTAAGAAGACATGTCTATACCTAGAGAAATCATCCGTAAAAGTAATGAAATAGGAATAACCACTTCGCGCATGTGTATACATTGGACCGTATACATCGCTGTGTATGAGTCCTAAGAGTTCGATCGCTCTTACTCCATGTCCAGTGAACGGAGTCTTTGTCATATTTCCCATGAGACAAGATTGACAAGTGGCATAAGACTGATATCCAAATATCCCTCTCTATGTAACTTCGTCAACCGTGTTTCATTGATGTGACCCAGTCTATAATGCCATAAGAAAGCCTGATTTGTTTCTGGAGACTTTCTTTTAAGTGTGTTCTGGACACCGAAAACCTGAGCTTGATTCAATATGTATATACCGTCCTCTAATGTACCGGACCCAATCAGAACTTGATTTAGGTGGATGTGCACGACATCGCTTACAAATGTAAAATCATATCCCTCTTCAGAAAGCAGGGACACTGATATGATATTACAAGCCAAACTAGGTACATACAAACAGTTACGTAGAATCAATTTCTGCCCACTTGTCAGTCCTAGATGATACTCCCCCACGGATTCAGCATCCACACTCATTCCGTTCGCAACTCTGAGAGACATATCACCTACTCTGATAACTCTACGGTTTCTCAAAGCTTGTAACGAATTACAGATATGAGATCTTGATCCGGTATCTAGTACCCAGGAAGTAGAGTTAATTGACATACAATTTTCAATCACAAACACACCCGAAGTCGAAACCACAACATGCTTCAGATCCTGGATTATGGCTTTCCAAGCCCTGCAATCCCTCTGCCAATGCTCGTTCCAATAACAACAGGAACATCCCTCCTTTCCTACCGTTAACCCCGAAACTTTTGCCCTTCCCTGTCCTTCTACCTTACTGACACCGCATATCAGCTTTGTGGAGGTCTTCTTCTTCTCTCCCTTTACTTCCTCCTTGGATCCAAGAGGAAGATTATCCAATAAGCAGAGTGGAGGTCACCCTGGTTTCCTTCAGGGTGCCCTCATCTGGAAGTATAACTTTCTTCCCCTGGGTGTAAGTAGGAGGTAGGGACTGTAGAATCAAGTCAGCATATGACCCGTTTCTCAACGTGGTCTTCAGATCCGTGAGCTCATCAATATAGCTAGTCATCATAAGGACGTTGTCCCCTACAGATGACCCGACAACCAACCTCGCTTGAAGCAATTCGTTCGAGGTCTTATATCTTGCGATATGAGATTGCTCTCCATATAAAACTTTGTTATGGAGGAAGATAGAAACTAAGTCCATCTTCTCGTGCTGCCTCTACTTTACACCATCAACTGAGGCTATCACGAGGCACTTGGCATTCGCACATTCTTTTTCCTTTGTCTTTCGGATATCCATATCCGCGAAGGTGGAAACTGGACTTGGGGCGGCGGGGTTTTGAGTAGTAATGATGTGGTCCAGCTTGTCATAGGCAATGGACATCTGGACAAACCTTTGCCAGTCATTATAGTCAGATTCAGTCATTTTATTATCTAGATGTAACTTATTCTCAGTCACAGGGTCACTGCAATTAAGAGAGAGAGAGAAGAAAACACTTAGCATGATATTCTTGCAAGTTTAGATTGGTTTTTAATTTATCTAAACAGGATAGCTCCCACTGTTTCTCAAATCCTTCCTCAAATCATAAAAGAAGAATTAGTTAGGACTGATCTTACCGTACAATACTTGCTTAACCGTTCAGCCAGGCTAGTGTTGGTACTTCGTGGGAGGTTTTACGACGCTTTCGTGAAGTTTCTTAATTAAATAACCTCTTTTCCCTAGAGGTGTAGCCCCGGTAATACTGTTCTAAGCACCCACTTGGTTTATAGCATTGATCGTTAAGTGAAGAATCTCCCGATGAGTAGCATATACTCACAGTAGGATCGGAACCCAAATATCATTGTGTGATAATGTTGAAGGAATCCTACCAACATTATCAAACTCCAAATGGTATGCAGCACTAGAAAGTTTTAGTTTTTTTAGAAATCCCCGATGTGTATTTTTGCCCCATGCTCTTATGACCTTGATGAAGGTCAACAAATCATAAGTCACATATTAAGTTCTACCCATCATTGTCCAGCTTAATTTGAACCCACCCGTATATACTCTTGACGAAGGTCAACAAGGTAATATGACTGTCCCAAACCAACGTATCTATCTATACTACATATGAACACCCAGCAGCTATCAATCACCATGTCTTGACGAAGGTCAACAAGCATATCTTGAATACTACTGACTATTCATATGAAACGACGGAGGGCTACGACTGGTTTTGGCGAAACCGTGAACGTAGTGAACTTGATATAATCGAAGTAACCTGATAGCTTTTTAAAAGGAGTGGGTTAAGCTCCGCAATTAAAAAACTGTTGTTTTAAAATAACCGAGTAGTTTTTAAACTTTGTTCCAACGATTCAGCTTTGGTTTGTTTTCTTTGCATTAATATAATGTGTCCCATCATTTATCCTATCATTGCAGAAAACAATGAAAATACAACGTCCGCTTATGCCATCCGCATTCGCCACTGGGTCCCGTCATTCACCCGTTAGGTTACTTAATTAACGACAGAGCGGGGGCTGGGTTAGCACGGATGCAAAACATATGCAACTCCTACTAGAATCATATATAGATATGTATATTCGTCAGACACAATAATAGGCATTCTAGATCACAGATGAACATATTGGATATACTAGCAATCCGCGTTTCGTTTGAGCCTGCAACAAAAGACGGATTACACGGTTGCGATGAATAGCCAAACCCTTCCCTAGACCCCTACGGGTGCGGCAAACTACCCGCCAAGTACCCGAAGTGAAACAGTCTCCCTCAACAATATGAGTAGGCCACTTAGCACTTCAAAGTACCCGGTAGTTTGTGCACCCCATCTTGGGTCTATCTTAGGAGCAAATACAGTAAATGAAATAATACAACGGTGGCTACAACCTCAACCCGGATGTGCCCCGCAAAATAATATTACAACAATTTACAATTTACATCGAATGAAAGAAAAAACCCTCATCTCACATCCCCGGCTATTCATCCACGACAATCCAACAAGTTCATATACACAATCCAATCACAGAAATGTGCAACCCCCAACTAACCGACATATAGTAATTAGCGGAAGTTTATGAACACATTAAACAGAACTTGTAACATTAAACAACATCAAACTGAGACTTCGAAACACCCGGTATTTGCCATAGTAAAGAATTTATAGTAAAATTAAAATTGGCAAAAACAAACAACTCCTGAAGCTCTAGATTAAAGTCAAAAAGCCACACACCAAAAATGAAGCATTTCCTCCCATTTTGAACTGAGCTCGCCGGAAAAATTGCCAATGTGGCCGGCCTAATTTTTTAGGAAATGTCCTGCTTTTGTTCTGTGTTCTTTTTACTATTTAAATAGCACTCTGTACTTATTTAAATAATTTTCAGAGCCTCTTTAAAAAATGACAGAAACTTAAATCTTGGCTTCGATGTTTTCGGATCATTTCGGTTTCGTAGTTTAACTTGTTGTTTAAACTGCTAGTTATAGTTTAGTAGGCTCTGATACCACTGTAAGTCCATGTCACGCACCCCACGTGTTCGCAGGGAGGCGGAATATATGAAAAACAATTATCAAAACTTTGTAACACGGACTTGAGCACACGGATCCTATCTAAACCATTACTAGCAAACAGTATGAGGTTTAACTACTCGGTCTCAAAGTTATACCTCACATTACAAGTCCTTCGGGTCTTCATCATTTTCCTCCTCGTCATCGTAAGCTCCAAGGATCGTAACAAATCTTGGCTGCCTCGACGGCCTCCTCGAGTCAAAGACGATCCACCCGAGAGTCTATAGTCCGAGCTCCTATCTCGAATCTGAGATAACTACGGCTTCTATTTTGCTAAGCTAGAAGTCTTAGATGGTGTAGAGTATATAGATGGATTACTTTCTCTCTAAACCCTAGAATTCTCAACACGAGAGCTTTTAAGGTTTGAGGAAGAAGATGAAGACTTGAGGAGAGAGAAGGTGTTTTGTGATAATCATAATGAATTATTCTCATGCTTGAATAATAATGAAGCATACAAATATCTCTTGATAAATATCTAGAAATATCTTGTAAGCTTCATTTAATTCAAAGGGTGAATCAGCTCATGAGTCATGGTTCATTTATTGAAAACCTACATCTCATCTCCTACACCTCATTACCTTCTAGAAGCTTCCCGACAAATTACGAGACTGCCCCTACCATCCGTATTTATGAAAAACACGGATAAACTGAGACTAAATAAATCCATCAGTATAATACTAGAATCTAGATTAAACCAAAGCCCACTAGTATCATCTGCCCGATCATAGTATGTGCACAAGTGTACGTAAGTGATCGCGGCCCTGCCGTAAAACCATACGGCCTATACACCTTTTGCCCGGTACAGGGAAACTCTCTGTATGGGACTCTAAAGAATCGACACTATGCTACAAGTGGGTTTAACCATAGGCCGCAAGCGGTACTAGTTGTACGTAACGGTCCCCAGGTAGATGTCGATAAGAAGGCCGGTGAGATAACTCATCCGAACTCCTACTGAGCCTGTATGTGACAATCTCCGTACAGTCCGGTCTGTTCTTCTAAGAGTATCGCATATCGGGCTTAGGGGGATGGTGAACGTTAGATCCCTAATAGCAGTGTAATACCCAGCTCTTTTTATACCCAAATCTGTAATTTTGTTGCTTTATAATTTTATTCATTTTATTTTATAATTTTATTTATAAATTTACTTATCGCATTTATAATCTTACCTATCCTAAAACCTAACTAAATTTTTCCCGAGCCCATCTATTTTCCATTCTATATTTTTTCCTCAGCCGCAGTTTAAAAGTCGTTCCCATTTCAATTTACTTCCCCAGTTTTTCCAGCGGCCCAGTGCCTCAGCTCACTTTCTTTTCGTTTAGTAATTAATCGAATTTTTACCCAAATCCCAAGCCCTTTATTCCTCTAATTCTTTTATTTTCCCAGCTCAAGCTTTCCCAGCAGCCGTATCTTATTTTTCCTCAAATTAATTTCCTTGTCCTGGTTTCTTGGCCCATTCCCATTTCTCTGATTAAATCCCTTTTCCTGTTCTCAGCCTTTCCAAATTAAAATCCCTCAGCTCATATAGTTATTTTTAAATCCTTTTAAACCCCCGGGCTCGAGCCCACGAAAATTCATTCTTATCCCATTTCCCCTTTAATTCTTTGAAAGCTCAGCCCGGGCCCCTCTCATTTTGCTTAGTTATTATTTTTCTTTTTATATACTTGGCCCGGCCTGCCCGTTTCTTCCCCAAATAAATCCCTCCCTTTTTCCCTGGCCCAGCTCACGGCCCACGCCCGCTTCTTCTCCTCACCCGAGCCCGCTACTGTACATCTCCTTCAAATCCCAACGGCTCTCTCCGCCTTTCGCGCGCGAGATCCGCTTTCCTCACCGTCGCCCACGCCGCCTCCTCCGCCCTCGTCGCGAGCCGTTACCCCAAGTCGCGCACACTCCTGTACCCTCTTCATCACTCCCTCTCACCAACCCAGATCACCTCATCCCCTCACTGCCTCACCATAGTTTTTCCCCTGCACCCACTCCCGCTGCCACCACTTCCACCGGCAACAAAGAAGACTACCGATCCCTCCCCCTTCATCACTTCACTCTCTTCTCTCACCCGACCAAACTTCCATGCACCCAAACGCGAGCCCATCTGCGTCTCGTCGACTTCCCTGCATATCGCCGTCGTCATCATCGTCATCATCATCATCGGTGTCTCTACCCAACTTCATCATCTACAGCCCCAACCCCGACCTCCGATCACTCTCCTCTCTCTCGCTGCAGTCGATCCCCCTCTTCCACTCTCTACCCCCTGCCTCTCCCTCACTCTCTGTGATCCCTCTCTCTCTCTCTCTCTCTCTCTCTCTCTCTAACAGCTCTAACTACCTCTATCCTTCTGTCTCCCCCTCACCCTCTGTATTCCCTCTCTCTTGATCTCTCTAACTCTCAGCTCTCTTCCTCCTTCTCTGCATACTCTCTCTCACCCTCTCTCCCGATCTAACTCTCTCTCTCTCATTTCTCTCTCTTTCTCACTCTTCTCTCTCTCTATCTCTCTGCAATCTCTTTCTCTCTCTCTAACACTCTCTCTCTCTCAATAACTCACTTCATCGGCCCCGACAGCATCAGCGATCCCTGGCTACGACTTTGCCCGAGGCCGCAACAGCCAACTTCACCAAAACTGCGAGCCGTCGTGGCCGAGACTCGAATTCGAGCCAAGTCGAGTGCCGTGACGCGTGTGCATCGCGCGTTCATGACGTTCCGATCACCGTGCATCCCCGGGACTGATCCAGGCAAGTATTCTACTTGCTTACATGCTAATTACCTAAGTTACAATCGTTAAATACATGAATTATAATGTTACAAGTTTAAAACTATTATGTGCCGTAACTGTTAGATGCTTGTTCCCTTAGGAAAACATTATCAAATTTGACGGAACTCAATGATGTAGGTTGGCCCGTAGGGCTGTGAACATAGTGTGTGATTTTTGTTGGATGATGTGATCGATAACGACTAAAACAACTACCCCCAAGTTTGATCGTAAAACTGTAATTCTGTTGCACCTAAAAATAGTTAAATTCACCATAAATCATATATATATTAGAATGGTGCGTTTGAGGGCTCAAATCGAAGCTAACTCGACGAACTTTAACCCTATACCAGTTTCCTGATATTCCCGTACTTAAATTGGGATGATAATTGTATCGGAGTGCGACTCTGGACTGCAGTCCAGAGCGACTCAAATTGTGCTTGCTGTTCCGTAATGGATACCATAGGATTTCCTTAACTCGTAGGTTGCAGAACTCTGCTGCTTATTGTAGGTAACTCTGTTAGCTAGAAAACACATTTGGTTTCATTCTGTTTCGTTACCGTTTGATATTTAATCTGTAATTTAAAAGATCGGGACACATAACAGTCCCAGCAGAATCAGAACTGACATATTAGTGTTAAACAGATTATAACTCCTAACGTACAGATGCGATTGAAGATCCGTTTGTTGCGTTGAAAACTTTACTGAAAACCCTAGAATTCATCAAACTGTAGAGTCGCTAAATTATGATCCCAACTGGGGTTAAAATGCGTTGCGAAATGGATTCCTGATTCTGAAACCGGATTTCCAGCCGCATGCGCTTAAAATGAAACAGTTATAACTAATGATCCTGAAACCCGATTGGCTCGAAACCAAATTAGATGGATAGCTAACTGAACATATTAATTACTACCTGTTTATCATTTCGCTAAATTATATACATATGTTTCATGATAAATCGTGCAAGTGATAGACTGTTGTTTTTATGATACCTTAGTTGTGCTTCTTATACTGTTCATGCATCATATCATACCTATATCATTGTAGTGATAACCTAGTGACATCGTGCATTTACCCAGTGTTAGATTTTAGTGGTGATTGTGGCAAGTACGTCAGTGTTCGTGTATCCGTGATTAAGTGAAAGTGATACGTACTGGCACACAATCAGCGATCCTATTATTTCATTGCATTGTCGACGTCTGTGAGATGCGTGCACGTGTGACTATAAGTGGAATGGGACATTTATGGAAGCGTTGCACGGGTGTCACAGATAAGACACCAGACACTGCCGTTTATCTTAGGTATTAGTCGGGACGTGCTTGATGGAGGTCCTGCCTCCAGTTCTCGCGCAGACTTGTCACGGATCGATTAGTATTTAGGTTGATGGTTAGCGTTTGATGTAGACCATGGGGTGTGGGGTAGTTTAAGTGTGAGTTCAACAGAATCTCGGGAGTCCCATGCCGGCTTATATATTTAGGGAGTTATATGGAGCTTTACAGGGTATGTGATATATACACCGTGATATTCTCGTTACACGTTGGGCCCATGGTCCCTTGCCCTTGGGTCATACCCTTGGGTGGAGGACACTCACGAGTGGTTGACTCTCACACTTGGACTGACGATAGGCTTAGTGACCTGTACAGTGAGACTTAGAGACTGATAGGGATACTGGCATTTTATTCCTTATATATACTGTGTGGCATACGTGACATATTGTTATACTGCTTTACTGTTCCGCTGCGTTGATTACTACACATGCATATTCATGATGCCATTTATTTACTGCTTCACATACCTATTATCACTGTTAGAACCGTCACTTGATTTTATATACATTATATTGCTATCGTGTCGCTCTGATGACCTGAGTATGCATTCTCAGTGTGAGGAGAAGATTTAGCTTGGATCAGAACTAGACGTGCATCACCGACTCCTTGACTTGCTACTCCGAGTTATTTTCGTTTGTTCCACTTCAGGTCAGTTTATATTTTTTTTGTACCTTCAGTTACTGCATTTCTCATTACCTGCGTATCGTTTACTGTTTACCATGATAAACTAGAAGCCGAAGTGTGACTACGGCAGGACATTTCCTTGACCGTAGGAGCATGGCTGGCCTTGTCTACCCCTCGTATTCCGTATTTTGGGAAGCGGGGCGTGACAAGCAGTATAAGTCGTGTCGGAGTGTAGCCCAGAACACCCTAAGAACTACTGGAACACCTACCAGTAAATCTCACTTGCCGTGGCCATGGACCTTTGTGTAATGGCTCTCCAACACAGCGCGATATCAACACCCAATACCGGGAGAGACGAATCCTGTTTAACCGCCACTGCCTCCAAGTGCTTCGAGACTGTACCCAACTACTATATGTTTGCACGACTCCTTTGAGCCGTGGTAGGGTAGTGATCAAAGTACAGTGGGAACACACTCAAGGGGAAGTAGCAGTGTCAAGTCGACGGACTAAGCTGTACTCATGTCACTTGGGAACTGCTACCTGACGACAGGTATGATAACCATCAGCAGTTCCCGGTGAGTCCTGTCCAGTGTACCCGTAACCTAACGAGCACCTATATACTATCTCCAGTATGACGTACTGTGGCTGTGGGACAGACCATCTCCCAACTTGGGATGAGAAGCGTACACACCAGTCTACTCTGGAGTATCGATGCCCCGTTTCGATAATCCTACGACCAGGGACCTGTATAGGATGTGCTTATAGACTACCCAACCCCCAATAGTGTGACTGCCATCACAACGCTGATAATCAAGCAAAGATCCTAAGGGCTCTACTAATATGTATAAGCGATATGCTAAAAGAAACATACGCACATATCTGAGTAGAAACAAAGCATGTAGCATACTACCATTTTTAGCAAGACTGTAAATACAACTGTGAATATCCCAAGCTTCCATTAGTAATATACAAGCCAGTATGATACAATAATGGCCTCTAGGGCATACACACTAAAAACTAGTATTATCCGCCCAAACATCACACGTGCACAAGTGCATGTATGTGATCGAAGCCCTTCCGTAAAACCATACGGCTTCTACATCGTTTCGCCCGAAGCAAGGAAACCCTCTGTGTGGGACTCTAAAGACTCGACAGTATGCTGGCAGTGGGTTTAACCACAAGCACGTCCGCGGCACTAGCTGTACGTAACAGCTACCCAGGTACCTATCGAAAAGGAAGGCCGACGAGCATACTTGTCTGAACTCATACTGAGCCTATCCGTGACAATCTCCGTACAGTCCGGTCTCTTATTCTAAGAGTATCGCATACCGGATCTATGGGTGGTAAACGTCAGACCCTAATAACCTAATAATTCGTGCTGATGAGGCTTGGGACCAATCCGGGAAACTACTGATCAACCTATCAGTAAATCCCAACTGCCTTGGCCAAGGTCTTATGGTCCTGACCAATCGAACACTGTGCGATATCGACTCCTAATACCGGGAGAGACGAATCCCTAACAATCGCTCACTGTCTTCATGTGGCTCGAGACTGTACCCAACCAAAACCTGTTTGCACGCCTCAGTAGAGCCGTGGTAGGGTAATGATCAAAGCACAGTGGGAACTTACATGGGACAAATGACGATCTCAGGTCCGAAGACTAACCTGTACACATTTCACCTGAGAACTTCTATCTAACAATAGGTATGGTACCATCTGAAAGTTCTCCGCGAGTCATCCAGTGTACTCACACCCAGTGAGCACTTGTATACGATCTTCGGTGCATCAAACCAATGGTTGGGGGACTAACCATCGTCTTTCGTCGGGGTCTAGAGACGTATACACTAGTCTACTATGGAGTATCAATGCCCAGTCTCGATACTTACGCAACTAGGGACCATTTAAGGATATGCTTATGGACTACCCTGCTCCCACAAGTATGATCGTCATCACAACGCAGGTAGTCAAGCAAGATCCTACGGTCTTTATCAACATGTAACCGCAATATGTAATAACATGTATAACATATGCCATGTTAAGATAAAGTCAAACCATAATAGTATACTACTGTATCAAGTCTTTACCAATATGTGCAAGCTGGATAAAGCATCAATAAAAATAAATACACATATCCTGATAAAGACAACTGAAATAATATACTATATAACTGAGCAAGAATGTCCTGTACATATATATCACTATCATCCACATGTATACATATACAATAATGGCCTCTGGGGCATACATATCCAACACTAAGATACCCTTATCTATCCTAGTTTAAGTTGTGGTTACCCAAAAAATTCATATAAACCCAATTCTCACTTCAAAACCTCACTTCAAGTTTTAAAATAATTCAAAACACAAACTTTAACTTGAATTAAGCTTTGTTAAAGCCAGAGTTTGTTAAAACATGATTATGGTTGGCTTATTACCTCTAGCTTAGATTGTGGGTAAGTCCTAAGCTTGCAAATGGCCTCAAGGTGAAGGATTTGGCTTCCATAAGACTTCTTGAGAGAAAATATATTATTTTGTGATGATTTTTGTGGTGCTTATTAAGTGTGTGTGTGTGTGTGTGTGTGTGTGTGTGTGTGTGTGTGTTTGTGATGTGTGTGTGTGTGTGATGATTTTTATGGTGATTATTAAGTGTGCGTGTGCATGTGCGTGTGATTTGGTTGGGAGGTAAAGAGGAAATAAAGAGAGGAGTTGAAGAAAGAATAAAGAGAAAAAATGAGAAGAAGAAAAAGAATGATTAATGTTAGCCATTCATCACTATCCTTTCATTAATATATCACCATTCTATGCCCATACCCCTATGTCTCATGCCAAATTATTATTTTTCTTTTCTTTTCTATTTTTAAAACAATTTAATTTGGCTAAGTGTTTAAGAAAGAAATTATAGATTTATTGTCATGGCTATATAATTGGCGATTTAGTCTAAACTAACATATTACTAATTCTAATTCTAGGTTAAGTGTATAGATTTTATATAAAAATAATTACACACACACACACACACACATATATATAAAGAATATTTATTAACTATGTTTTATTAAATAACACATGTTATATCGCTAATTAAATTATAATTAATTCTAATAAAATTTAAGATGTTATAATCTTCCCTCCTTAAAGAAATTCGGTCCCCAAATTTAAAATCTAACCATGTGTATCTTTGAAGAGATGGGGAAATTTCTTCCGCATCTCGCTCTCGACTTTCCATGTGACCTCTTCGCTGTTCGGGCCATACCATAGAACCTTCACAGATGGTAATACCTTTTACCGCAATTTCTTCACTTTCCAGTCTAGAATGACTACCGGCTGCTTGGTGAAAGAAAGATCGCCCTCCAGCTGGATCGTCTGATATTGAATCGTGTGAGAAGGGTCATGAAGATACTTGCAAAGCATAGATATGTGAAATACATGGTGTACATCCAGAAAACTGGGCACAAGTGCTATACGATAGGCAATAGTACCGACTCACTCAAGAATCTCGAAGGGGCCCACATATTTAGGACTGAGCTTCCTCTTCTTTCCAAACCTCATCACACCCTTTATCGGAGAGACCCCTAAGAAAACATGGTCACCCATGGCGAACTCAAGGCTGCGGTGATGATGATCGGCATATGACTTCTGCCTGCTCTAGGCCGCTGTCATCATATTCTGGATCAACTGGATCTTCTCCACAGTCTTCTGGACTAACTGCGGTCCAAAATCTTGCTTTCGCTGAGCTCGGTCCAACAGACCGGCGATCGACACTTTCTCCCATACAAGACCTCGAAAGGTTCCATCTGAATCGCCCCCTGAAAACTATTATTGTAGGAGAACTCGATCAAGTGATGATCCCAACTGCCACCCAAATCTAGCACACATGCTCGGAGCATATCTTCGAGAGTCTGAATAGTCTGCTCTGACTGGCTATCAGTTTGTGGGTTGAAAGTGGTACTGAAACTCAAAAGGGTACTTAAAGCATCCTGAAGTTTCTACCAAAGACGGCTGGTAAACTGGGTGCCTCTGTTGGAAACTATACAAGTCAAAACGCCGTGCAACCTCACAATCTCATCAATGTATAATTGAGCATATTGAGCATACCTGAAAGTGGTCTTCACTGGGAGGAAGTGAGCCGCTTTTTTCAACCGATCTAAAATCACCCAAATGGAGTCATACCCTTAACTGGACCTAGGTAGACCCACAACGAATTCCTTGGAGATCTGCTCCCATTCCCACTCCAGAATGAGCAAAGGCTGCAACTCTCTTATCAGCCTCTCATGCTCAGTCTTGACTTGCTGACAAGTCAGGCATCTCGAAACGAAATCAGAAACGTCGCTCTTCATCCCTTCCCACCAGTAGACATCTCTCAAATCAGGATATATCTTGGTGGAATCCGAATGAACGCTGTACACTGACTGATGTGCCACCTTTAAGATCTCATGTCTCAGCCCCTCAGAATTGGGTATTTTTTGACGAGTCCCAAACTGTAGCATTCCCTCACTATCGATCACAAACTCTAAATCTGTCCCCTGCCAAACTTGCTCCATAATCTTAGACAAACGGGTATCGTCGGACTGTGCCTCCCTGATGCGATCAAGCAAAAGTGAATAGGCACGGACATGAGCAAGCTATCTCCCTATGGATGTGAACTAAAACTGTACACCACTTTCGCATAAAACTTTCCAATCCGAAGTAGACTGCCTTTGAACTGTGGTTAAATGAGACAAGCTATCTCCAGGCTTCTGACTAAAAGCATCGGCTACAACATTTGCCTTACTCGGATGATAAAGGATCTCATAATCATAGTCCTTTACAAGCTCCATCCAACGGTGCTTCCTCAAGTTCAGATCCCGCTGCTGGAAGATGTACTTCAGGCTCATATGGACCATAAAGATCTGGTACGACTCGCCGTACAAGTAATGTCTCCAAATCTTGAGCTCAAAGACCACCGCGGCCATCTTTAGATCGTGAGTGGGATAGTTATGCTCGTGATTCTTCAACTGCCGAGAAGCATAAGCGATGACTCTACCGTACTGCATCAACATGCAACCTAAACCGACCCGAGAAGCTTCACAATAAACAACATAACCAACTGAGCCTGAAGGTAAAGATAGAACCAGTGTAGTCGTCAAACGAGTCTTCAACCGCTGAAAACTCTTCTCACATGGCTCAGTCCTTAGAAACGGAACTCCTTTCCCGGTCAGCCCGGTCATCGGTGCAGCGATACAAGAGAAATCATGTATGAAATGACAGTAATAATCGGCCAAGCCTAAGAAACTGCGAACCTCGGTCACTGAAACGGGTCTGGGCCAATGCTGCACTGCCTCGATCTTTTTCGGATCTACTTGTATACCATCTCTCATAACCACGTGACCCAAGAAGTCTACACTATCAAGCCAGAAAGCGCACTTCAAGAATTTGGAAAATAGCCGGTGCTCTCTCAATGTCTGCAATATAATCCTCAAGTGCTGCTCGTGCTCCTCTCGAATCCCAGAGTAGACCAGAATGTCGTCTATGAATACGATGACAAAACGGTCAAGGAATGACTTGAAAATACGGTTCATCAAATCCATGAATGCTGTCGGGGCATTAGTGAGCCCGAACGACATCACCAAGAACTCGTAATGCCTGTAGCGCGTCCGAAAAGCAGTCTTCAGAATATCATCATCCCGGACCCGCAACTGATGGTAACCCGACCGCAAATCATTCTTCGAAAAGTACCCTGCTCACTGGAGCTGATTGAACAAATCGTCAATGTGAGGTAAGGGATACATATTCCGCACCGTAACTCGATTCAGTTGATGATAATCGATACACAATCTCATGCTGTCGTCCTTCTTCTTAATGAACAGAACATGAGCTCCCCAAGGAGACACACTCGGTCGTACAAGCCTCTTATCAAGAAAATCTTGCAACTGATCCTTGAACTCTTTAAGCTCCGCCGGGGCTATCCGATATGGCGGTATAGAAATAGACCCCGTGCTAGGGATCATTTTGATGCAGAACTCAATATCGCGCTTTGGCGGCAACCGGGGTAACTCATCAGGAAGCACATCAGGAAACTCTCTCATAATCGGAACCTAGTCCAACATGAAAGGTTTGTCTAGCACCCTATAATGAGTTTTGAAGCATCACATGTCCCAAAGTTTAAATTTTTATGGTCCTAAATGAACATGCAAAGGAATCGATCCTAGAAAATTAGGGTTTCGAAATATAAAGCGAACTAATCTAGGGTTTCGAGACTACAACCTTTGTAGCTCCCTTTCGCTGGACTCCTTGGTCTCTAGGGTGTTGGATGAAGGTCCTCTTGAAGTCTTCTTGTGTCCACGACGATCCACCACGGAGTTCTCCGTCCAAGCTCGCAATTTCGTAAAACCGAAGAGAACACTCTAAACAAGACGGCTAAGCTTGTGTAGAATGAAGTTGTGGTTAAGGTTCTCACTTCAAAAACCTTTCTTTAAGTGGTATTTACTCACAAAAAAAAACTAGAGAGCAAATGAGAAAGAGGGAGAAGATGGTGGCAATATTTTTCACAAGAGGTAATGAGATAAAAGATAACTCACAAGAAGAAAAAGAAATATATCAATATATATTTTATTTCTTCTTACTATGAACCATGGTTAAAGTGATGGAGACATTATTTAACTTGAGTTTCAAATGATAAAGAGAAGGATAACTCAAGTTAATAGGTAGGTGAGCATGGTTAGGTTAAAAGAAGAATGTAGAAACTAGTAAGAATTATCCTTTTCTTTTCATTTTGTTTTAAAACCAAAATTAAATAATAATCCATTATTTAATCCATGGTGTGAGTCTTATATTGCCACCATTTCCATATGTAAACAACCATGATAGATGGGTGTATGTATGTGTGTATGTATTCACATTCATATGTGCATGAAACTAGCATGAAAGAAAGAAAAGCACACATGCATGCACACATCCTGTAAGGTTCCTAGGCACCCTAGTGAGGTCTCACAAGTGATCAAACATGCACAAATCAAATTTTACGGGTTCCTACAAACCCTAATACGGATCGTTTACCAAATATCTAGGCGAAACAAGCAAGTAAATGGAAATGTATCTAAAGGAAAGGGGCTACAACCTTTGTAGATCCGGTCCACCACTTCCTAAGCTCCACGATGATCTCCCTCCACTGTCTAAATTGAACTCACGACTCTAGCATTGGCATCATCGAAGAATGGGCGGGCTTGATCGTCGGTTCGATGCCGAAGATGATCTACGTCGAAGCATCACAAGAACAAGCTCCAACTTCACCAAGCTTTGAAAACTTGTGAAGTAAACACCCTATACAATTTGGCAAGAGGTAGAGGATGAAGAAATAGGAAGTGGGTAGACTTTAGATTTGGATTTCTCACTTGATTTCACTAGTTGCCATTGATGGTCGCTAGCTTTCTTCATGTTGAAGAAGATGAAGAAGAAGAAGAAGATATTATAAGTGTTAATAAATAAGATAAATAAATCAATACTTATCATATATTAACCCTTGGTTAGTTGTAGAGAATGGACCATGGTTAACTTGAATGGTTATGGTTAAGGATGAGACAAGAATGGTGACTTGGTCAAAGTTTCAAGAAACTTCAACAAAAAACAAAACTAGCAACCATTCTTTTTCTCTTTATCTTTTTCTTTTGCCAAAATAAACAAAAAGAATAAATAAATAGGTAAGTAAAATGAAACCCTAACCATTCATATAACCATGGTCAATTCTTCACACTAACCCTAGCTAGCATGTATCATCAAACATGATACAATCTTGTGCACAAAATATATCACATATACAATGTGCACAAACCAAGTGAGTAAATCCATTTAAAGTGAACCAATACTAGTTAATGCAAAGTAATATATCAAATATATAATTATACATTAAATCATTAAATTAACACTTGATTCAATGATCCGGTCATATCGCATATAACCGGCTAGTATCCAATGTATCGGCTCATCGAATCAATCCATGATTCGATAACTAGGTTATATCGCATACAACCATTCGACACATTCATCGCGAGAATGAAATACGGTATCACATACACGCATTATTCTTGGTCCCGCCCATATCTCATATGCGCTCCTATTTCGTTTCGCTTGAGCCAGGAAACCTCTGTGTAGGACTCTAAAGACTCGTCAATACGCCGGCAGCAGATGATGATCATATCAAACACCCACAAGCCGCAAGCGGTCTGCTAAACGTAACGGCCACCCGGGTATTGAGCGATCAGAAGATCGACGAGCAAGCCCGCTCACACTCCTGTGAATCCAACCAGTAACACTTACCGTACAGTCCGGCCTGTTCGTCTGATATGCCGCATATCTCGCCTAGGGGTGGTAAACGTCAGACCCCAATAGCTCGATAAGTCATGCCGACGTAAGGCCCATAACATTCGTGAAACTACTGATAACTCTTACCAGTATATCACTGCAACCCTGGCCAGGGATTTCCTGTTATGGCCAGTCGAGCATAGCACAACATCAACCCCCAATACCGGGAGAGATGAATCCCCTCCTATCGCTCATTGCCTCCATGTGAATCGGGACTGTACCCAAAAACCACCTGTTTGCACAACTCAGTAGAGCCGTGGTAGGGTGGAAATCAAAGCACAGTGGGAGACACACAAGACTCTATGACGATCTCGGGTCACAGAGAACTGCCATCTGACGTGAGGTATAATACCATCTGGGAGTTCTCGGCGAGTCCGTTCAGTGTACCCAGTCTCCACTGAGCACCCGCATACCATCTCCGATGTCAAACACCAATGGATATGGGATCATCCATCGCCCATCGCATGGGTCGAGAAGATATACGCTAGTCTACTCTGGAATATCGATGCCCCGTCTCGATATTCCCTCGACTAGGAACAATGAAGGATGTACTCATTGACCACCCAGGCCCCACTAGTATGATCTGCATCATAGTCCTGGAAGTCGGGTACACATCCTAAGGGCTTTATCAACATGTAATCAGAGAGACAGAAAGTATACATGTTAAGATAAAGAGCAACCAGATAGCGTACTATCATGTCGAGCAAGAAAGTCCTACCTATATATGTCCCAGCATCCACTACAATATACATCCAATGTACAGTAATGGCCTCTAGGGCATACATATAACTAACAATCTCCCACTTGCACTAGGGCCATCTGTAGCAGTGGTTGCAGTATCACATACTCAACCATCCCCTAAAAGTCTCTCTTTGGGAAAGAGGCCTTCGTGAGTGGATCCGCCGTGTTGTCCTCTGAGTCTACTCTCCTAACCTCGATCACTCTGGAGATCAAGCTGCCTCAGAATTTGTCTGGGTCACTGATGGGACCATGGTTCCAGGGCCGAAGCCACACTTCCATTGTCACATAATGGTAGGAACCTAGTTCATCCTATGAACCTATATACACCCAAACTGCCTCTTTGGTAGTATCTTTGATAGCGATGTTACCAGCCTTTATCGTCTAGTTTGCCACGGTATCTAGCTTGGAACTCTTCCAACATACCGTCCCTTTACCAAGGGTAAAGACAATGCCTGTGACTGACATTCAGTCATCTTTATCACTCTGGAACCCTTCCAGTGATTCTCCGCAGGATCGATTGATACCATTTCACTACAACTAGTGAGTATCCTAACATCCAATTAGATCTATCTCATAGATCCAAAGCTTAGGATTTAGTAGGTATCACTTTGATCCTATATGGAAAATCTTTGTGATAAGCGGAGATTGATCGAGCGTAGCATAGGAAACTCCTTCCCTAACAAGAGTATGTCATCCACGTACTCTACGAGGATCGTCACCATACTCCCTACTACCTTTTTGCTTATACAAGGTTCATCTACCATTTTGATGATGTCAACTTCTTTGACCTATCCATCAAAACAGATGTTCCAACTCCGCGATGCCTGCTTTATCCTATAAAGCATCTTGCACACGTTTCCGCTGCTCCCACTGTCTACGAGGCCCTCTGGCTGTGTTCTTATAGACGTTCTCTTCTAAATCATTATTTAGAAAAGTTGTCATGGCACCCAACCACCAGATATCGTAGTCATGGTATGTTGCCGTGGCAAGTAGGATCTGGATGGACTTAAGCATAGTCCCTGGAAAAGGTTTCATCATTATCCGTGCCTGGTCGATGACGAAAACCTTTAACAAGTCTAGCTATGAAAGTCTCAACTTGTCCATCTACACCAAGTAATCTTCTCAAGATATACTTGCTCCTGATGGGGATTTAACCCTTCAGATATAGCAACCAAAGTCCATACTTTATTGGTGTATAAGGATTCCATCTCAGATCACTAAGCATCCAGCCATTCTTACAGAGTCCCTACTCTCGATGGCCTGCTCGAAACTGGTTGGGTCATCATCTCATGATGCAATCCTCGCTCCCACTGTCATCGAGAAACCGAGGTATCTCTCAGGCAGGCGAGGAACCCTACCAGATCGGCGGAGAGGCTGAGGTTCGTCGGAGACTATAGAATCCTTTGGTTCTGTCAAATCTTCAGCTGTAGTTTCGTATAGCTGGAACCTTTCCAGTTCTACAGAACTGACCTTGCCTCGATCTTGTCCGGATTTTGCTTTTGACATAGGCCGGACAATCCCAAATCTTAACTTACTTTAAGAGATAGGACCTTCCCATACCATATCTTATATGGAGTGGTAGGCACTGATTTGATTCAAACCTAATTCAATAGTCATGCAGCTTCTCAAGTGCATAACTCCCAATAGGAAACAGGTAACTCAGTAGTACTCATCATAGAGCACACCATATCTAATATCGTGTGATTGCTCCGCCCTGACACACCGTTGTGCTGTGGTGTATTCAGAGGAGTAATACGGAGAGAGAATCTCATTCTCCTTTAGAATGGTCCAGGAATGCCATGCACAAGTATTCTCCTCCCTGATCTCATCATAGGACATAATACTTATACCCGTATTTTGGTTCTCTACTTCTAACTTATATTCTGTGAATACCTCAAAAGGTTCGGACTTATGTTTCAACAGGAACATATGACTGAATCTTGAGAGATTATCAGAGAATATAATGAAGTATAAAGAACCTGTCCTGGCATGTGTAGACAGGAGACCTTACATACATCATCATGTATCAGTCCCAAGAGTTCATTAACTCTTTCTCTGTTTCCAATAAACAGAGCTATGGTCATATTATCTTTGTGACATGACTGGCAAGTTTCACAAGATGTAAATTCAAACTGATTTAAATATACATTTAAATGTAACTTCAGCCAGTCGGGTCGCATTGATATGACCTAGTCTACAATGCCTCAAGAAGAATTCGTTCATTTCTGAACTCTTCTTCTTGTGTGTGTTCAGTATACTAGGAACTGTAGTTTGATTTAGAACGTTAATGCTTTTAGATAGCGTGCCTGAACCGATCAACTTTTGATATAGGAAGTGTTCAAAACATTATCCATCAATACAAAATTATATCCTTTCTTTACTAATAAAGAGACTGATATGATTTTGTATATCAGGTTCGGTATCTAATAGCATTTGTTCAGAATCAATGTATTCGTAATACAGGGTGACAGTGACCAACAGACTTGGCTGCAACACTTGCCCCGTTTTCTGCCTCATGAAACTTATCACCCGTTCTCAGTTTTTCTACCCTCTTGTAGCCCTATGTAACAGATTACATATCTGGGATCCTGATCCGGTATCATATACCCAGGATGCAGAGGATACTGAGAAACAGTTCTTTGTAATGAACACACCCGAAGGAGATGCATCATATGCACTTTCTTCGTTTGGGCGGCATAGGAATTCTGGTATTCCCCAATTTCCTGCTCTGTCTTATAACAATTATAAGTTGGAGCGGGACCAACGTTCCCCAGCTCAGTATAACAAGCGGGTTCGGTCAAAACATCCGTATTATTATCTTGATTAAGGCGTGATATGGTCGCTACCAGGAGAGAGAGAGAAGAAAACACTCTGCGTGCGCTCTTGCAAGATTAGATTGGTTATGTATTTTATCTAATCAGGATGTCTCCCACTGTTTTTATCAAATCTTCCTTCAAACCCTAAAAGGAAAGACTAGCCGGGATTAATTATACACTACAAGTTCGCCAATTTTTCAGCCAGGCCAGTGTCGGTACTTTGAGGGAGGTGCCCCGTGCTTTCGCACGGACCTAATTAATGTAAACCTCGTTTTCCCAGAGGCGTAACCCCGTTGAAACCTTTCTAGACACCTACTTGATCGGCTAATTGCAAAGTGCAAAACTCTCCCAGGAGTAACAATTACTCGCAGTGGGTATCGGGATCCAACTATCACATAGAAGGTATGCAATCTCATTGCAAGTTTCAACACTTGAAACTCCCGATAATGGTTTTTACCCCTAGCACTTATGACCTTAACTATAGTCAACAAATCATAAGTACTAGTCAAGTTCTACCCGTCATTTCGTGATTAATTAGACCCACCCACATGACCCTTAACTAAGGTCAACAAAGTCACGCGACTGTCCTAACTAATCGCATCATATGCGGTATAGGAAGACATCACTTAGCTACCGTACACTGTGCCTTGACTATGGTCAACAAACACAGCACGAATACTAAGAACTCTACTTCCTAAAATGACGGAGGGTTGCGAATGGTTTTTGTGAAAACCTTTAACGCTTTGAACTTGATCTCGTTGCGGAATCAAATGGTTTTTAAATGGAATGTTTTCGAGGCTTTTCTAGTTTTGCTAAAGGGGTCACTCCCGGTGAAGGGATCGTCGGCCCTTTCCTCGTCGAATGAGGTGCGGGATATATCATATATATCACTGTGCAAAGCAGAAACTATAGAAGCGATCAAAGACAAACCGAGGGTTGTAGCATCTACCAGTTATTGCTAAAGGAGTCACTCCCGGTGAAGGGATCTCGGTCCTTTCCTTATCGAATAAGGTGCAGGATGTTCTATAATGAATATCGCGGTGCAAAGCAAGAACTGTAGCTACCTGTTTTATTTTGAAATTGGATTCCACAACATCAATTAGGTTTATTTTCTTTCATTAATCTTATTAATGAATATCCCATCATTTAAGTGCACCTAACCATCACAGATAAATATAACGTACGCTTATGTCATCCGCATTCGCCTCGATGTCCCGTCTGCACCGTTAGATTAGGTAACTAACGCCAGAGCGAGGCAGGGCTAGCGCCGGTGTAAAACATAAGCAACGTCTATATAATATATCATATATACTATATATAATACCTGTCACAGAACATCACATGATCACAGATAAATCACAGCAGAAGAAACATATGAAATATTGGATATATTAGGACGTCCGTGTTTTCAATACGAGCCAGTATAAAACACGGATTTCACGGTCGTGATGAATAGCCAATCCCACACCCCTAGACCCCTACGAGAGCGGCAAGCAACCCTACCAATTCTAGGGTTAGGAGACCCGGACTCGACTCCTCGAGATGGTCTCCCACTGGACCTTAGAACCCGGTTACTTGTGCTCCCCTCCTTGGGTCTATCCTAATGCGGAAAAGTAAATAATATACATCAACGGTGACATCTTCCGCAACCTGGAAGTGCCCCAATAAAAGAATATTACATACAAGTTTTTACATGAATGAAAATGAAAAACACTCATCTCACATAAAAAAACCCCGGGCTATTCAAACACGACGATCCAATATAACATATCCAGCAACACATAACATCACATGTCATCAACGTAAGTAAATATGCGCATCCCAATTGTCGTTGACATATAGCAACGAAACCGGCGATATCACATATTACACTTACGGTCACAGAAAAGAAAATGTAAAACTACAACAGTTGGAATCCGCAACCTCCTCAGACATCGCATGCCTGACCAAATGAATTACTTAGACATCGCATGCCTAACAATTATAAACCCCGCATTTTAGTCTCATTATCGAAAACTCTTTTCAATATCAAGTCGGGCAATTCAACAGGATTCCCGACATTCTGATCGAATGCTCGTCGCAAACTTTAGTAGGCGGCCGCACCCCTAACGCCGTCGACAAAGTGCACCAAGGCGGAACACCGCTACCGGGAGCACCCGAACGGATGCTTTCGGCGACGGGGTTCTCCTACAGTCACTTGGTCGGGGCTATGGAGTGAGGCTGTCTATTAAGTTTACCCGGCGAGTATCCGCGTACGCTACGTGATTGCGACGGACTTTTGATCTCATCAAAATTCCGTGGCAACCGATCAAGTGAGACTAAAGTGCTATGTTTATAACATTCATTCAGTTATCACATAACTTTTGTGAATTCCAATTATTGTATCACATTCCGGATAAACAGAAAATGTTAAACTTTCTGATCGAACATTCGAACACCCAAGTTTTCCCGAAACAGCTCAACACATGAAATAAGTCTAACAACATTCAGTTCGTGCCTCAGTACCAACGGTCCAGCCGTAGAAAGGTCAAGCCAACGCCTCACATGTGGCACGCCGTACTGCCCCAAACCCGAAGGTTCAAAGGGCAGTTCAAGACGGTCACATAATCGAGTTAAGGTTTGTTGTCTTCTAGAGGGTCCATCGCGTTACTTGCACTACTTAGAACGTCGTTAAACTACGAAAAAATCCAACAATTGGAAATTTCCCGGCAGGGGAAAAAGTGGGTATTTATATCCGGTCTAACTTTTAACATATTCTAAGATTTATCCGGAAAAACACACCGACAAAATTAGACAATCCGATCGATACACCGAGTTCCCCATACAACCCAGAAAATGCAACTCTGGAAAAATTATTAAAAATCCCCAGGAAAACCAGCACAGACAACTAAGAATTACTGTGCAAAATTGGATGCACAAAACGACAAAAGGGCCGCGGATCCGCCGCATGAGCCTTCTGTAAGGCCGCGGATCCGCGCCTCATTTATGGAATCAAGCCCTCGAATTTTACAGTAACCCTTATATCTTCCTGCTGATTTTTCTGAATATTTTTAATCTACAAAAATCCACATTTCACAGAAAAGTCCAGAGAGCATTTTTCAAGTCGGGTTTTGGGTCGATCGGACTTCTGATTCCGTCCGGACTTCGCCTAAGGCTCTAGCTAGGCTCTGATACCACTGTAAGGTTCCTAGGCACCCTAGTGAGGTCTCATAAGTGATCAAACATGCACAAATCAAATTTTACGGGTGCCTACAAACCCTAATACGGATCGTTTACTAGATATCTAGGCGAAACAAGCAAATAAATGGAAATGTATCTAAAGGAAAGGGGCTACAACCTTTGTAGATCTGGTCCACCACTTCCTAAGCTCTACGATGATCTCTCTCCGCTGTCCAAATCGAACTCACGACTCTAGCATTGGCATCATCGAAGAATGGGCGGGCTTGATCGTCGGTTCGATGCCGAAGATGATCTACGTCGAAGCATCACAAGAACAAGCTCCAACTTCACCAAGCTTTGAAAACTTGTGAAGTAAACACCCTATACAACTTAGCAAGAGGTAGAGGATGAAGAAATAGGAAGTGGGTAGACTTTAGATTTGGATTTCTCACTTGATTTCACTAGTTGCCATTGATGGTCACTAGCTTTCTTCATGTTGAAGAAGATGAAGAAGAAGAAGAAGATATTATAAGTGTTAATAAATAAGATAAATAAATCAATACTTATCATATATTAACCCCTTGGTTAGTTGTAGAGAATGTACCATGGTTAACTTGAATGGTTATGGTTAAGGATGAGACAAGAATGGTGACTTGGTCAAAGTTTCAAGAAACTTCAACAAAAAACAAAACTAGCAACCATTCTTTTTCTCTTTATCTTTTTCTTTTGCCAAAATAAACAAAAAGAATAAATAAATAAATAGGTAAGTAAAATGAAACCCTAACCATTCATATAACCATGGTCAATTTTTCACACTAACCCTAGCTAGCATGTATCATCAAACATGATACAATCTTGTGTACAAAATATATCACATATACAATGTGCACAAACCAAGTGAGTAAATCCATTTAAAGTGAACCAATACTAGTTAATGCAAAGTAATATATCAAATATATAATTATACATTAAATCATTAAATCAACACTTGATTCAATGATCCGGTCATATCGCATATAACCGGCTAGTATCCAATGTATCGGCTCATCGAATCAATCCATGATTCAATAACTAGGTTATATCGCATACAACCATTCGACACATTCATCGCGAGAATGAAATACGGTATCACATACACGCATTATTCTCAGTCCCGCCCATATCTCATATGCGCTCCTATTTCGTTTCGCTTGAGCCAGGAAACCTCTGTGTAGGACTCTAAAGTCTCGTCAATACGCCGGCAGCAGATGATGATCATATCAAACACCCACAAGCCGCAAGCGGTCTGCTAAACGTAACGGCCACCCGGGTATTGAGCGATCAGAAGATCGACGAGCAAGCCTGCTCACACTCCTGTGAATCCAACCAGTAACACTTACCGTACAGTCCGGTCTGTTCGTCTGATATGCCGCATATCTCGCCTAGGGATGGTAAACGTCAGACCCCAATAGCTCGATAAGTCATGCCGACGTAAGGCCCATAACATTCGTGAAACTACTGATAACTCTTACCAGTATATCACTGCAACCCTGTCCAGGGATTTCCTGTTATGGCCAGTCGAGCATAGCACAACATCAACCCCCAATACCGGGAGAGACGAATCCCCTCCTATCGCTCATTGCCTCCATGTGAATCGGGACTGTACCCAAAAACCACCTGTTTGCACAACTCAGTAGAGCCGTGGTAGGGTGGAAATCAAAGCACAGTGGGAGACACACAAGACTCTATGACGATCTCGGGTCAACAGACTAATCTGTACCAGTGTCACCAGAGAACTGCCATCTGACGTGAGGTATAATACCATCTAGGAGTTCTCGGCGAGTCCGTTCAGTGTACCCAGTCTCCACTGAGCACCCGCATACCATCTCCGATGTCAAACACCAATGGATATGGGATCATCCATCGCCCATCGCATGGGTCGAGAAGATATACGCTAGTCTACTCTGGAATATCGATGCCCCGTCTCGATATTCCCTCGACTAGGAACAATGAAGGATGTACTCATTGACCACCCAGGCCCCACTAGTATGATCTGCATCACAGTCCTGGAAGTCGGGTACACATCTTAAGGGCTTTATCAACATGTAATCAGAGAGACAGAAAGTATACATGTTAAGATAAAGAGCAACCAGATAGCGTACTATCATGTCGAGCAAGAAAGTCCTACCTATATATGTCCCAGCATCCACTACAATATACATCTAATGTACAGTAATGGCCTCTAGGGCATACATATAACTAACACATCCATCATCCAAGAAAAGGTTTTAAGTGAGAAAACTAATGGTTAAATGATAAATCAACACTTGATTTATCAATCCGGTCATATCTCATATGACCCCACCAAAAGCAGTTCATCCGATCAATGTTCGGTATCAAATACGCACATTTTAATCGGGTGCTTGCGCATATCGCATACGCGCACCACAACGTTTCGCCTGGACTGGGTAACTCCTTTGTGGGACTCTAAGACTCGTCAATACGCCGGCAGAGGGTGATGATCATATCAGGTACCCCCAAACCGCAAGCGGTCAGCTAAACGTAACGGCCACCCGGGTATTGAGCGATCAGAAGAAAACAAGCGAACCTGCTACAACTCCCGTCGAGCCATCCGGCAACACTACCGTACAGTCCGGTCTCTTCGTCAGATATGCTGCATATCGAGCCTAGGTATGGTCACGTCGACCCTAATAACTCAATAAGTCGTGCCGGTGAATGGTCGATAATAGATCGAGAAACTACCGATAACACTTATCAGCAAATCTCTGCAGCCCTGGCCAGGGACTTACTGATATAACCAGTCGGGCACAGCACAGCATCAACCCCCAATACCGGGAGAGACGAAACCCCTTCTATCGCTCATTGCCTTCGTGTGTCTCGGGACAGTACCCAACGGCCACCTGTTTGCACGACTCAGTAGAGCCGTGGTAGGGTGGCAATCAAAGTACAGTGGGAGAACACACAAGACTCCATGACGATCTCGGGTCTACAGACTAACCTGTACCAGTGTCACCTGAAAACTGCTATCCGACGATAGATATAATTCCATATAGGAGTTCTTGATGAGTCCGTCCAGTGTACCCAGTCAGCACTGAGCACCCGTATATGATCTTGATGTCAAACATCGATGAATGTGGGAATATCCATCGCCCATCACATGGGTATAGTATCATATACGCTAGTCTACTCTGGTATATCGATGCCCCGTCTCGATACACCTCCGACTAGGGACATTTCGGGATATGTTTATAGACTACAAATGTCCCACTAGTATGATTTCTATCATAATCAGAGTAGTCAAGCCGATATCCTCAGGGCTTTATCAGCATGTATGAATGAATAAAAACATGATCAAATCAACATGTCAGATAAAGAAGAACCAGATAGCATACTATCATGTCGAGCAAGAATGCAAACTGAATATATATACATGTATAGATACATCCACTATCACATAACGGCCTCTAGGGCATACATATATCCAACAATCTCCCACTTGCACTAAGGCCAGTTATTGGCGTATCTCATACCCAACATCTCAAAAAGTCGCTCATGCTGTGGCTGTGGGAGGGCCTTGGTGAGTGGATCCGCGGCGTTATTCTTTGTGTCTACTCTCTTAATCTCGATCTCGCGGCGATCTACAATCTCCCGGATCAAATGAAAGCGCCTCAGGATATGTCTGGACCGCTGATGGGATCTGGGCTCCTTGGCTAACGCCATCGCCCCATTATTGTCACAATACAAAGGTATTGGATCAATAATGGTTGGAACTACTCCTAGCTCCGAGACGAACTTCTTCATCCAGACGGCTTCCTTGGCGGCATCATTTGCAGCAATGTACTCAGCTTCCATCGTAGAGTCTGCAACGGTATCTTGTTTGGAACTCTTCCAACTTACCGCCTCTCCATTGAGGGTAAATACAAACCCTGAGATAGATTTTCTTTCATCCTTATCGCTCTGGAAGCTCGAATCGGTAAAGGCCTCCATTTGGAGATCTGTATTACCATACACCAAGAACAATTCTTTAGTCCTTCGTAAGTACTTAAGAATGTTCTTCACAGCTGTCCAGTGGTTCTCCCCTGGGTTGGATTGATACCTGCTTACAACACTAAGTGCATAAGCTACATCTGGGCGTGTACATAACATCGCATACATTATAGATCCTACTGCCGAAGCATAAGGTATAATGCTCATGCGAGCTCTCTCTTCATCGGTCTTTGGACAAGAATCCTTGGAGAGAGTGACTCCATGGCAAGCGGGTAAGGCACCCCGCTTGGAGTCTTCCATACTAAACCTTTTTAGGATGGTGTTGATGTACCTGGTTTGGGACAATCCCAAAAACTTTTTGGATCTATCTCTATAGATCCTTATGCCCAGGATGTATGTGGCATCACCCAGGTCCTTCATGGAGAACCTTAGTGATAAGAATGATTTGACCGACTGTAGCATAGGAATATCATTTCCTATCAGAAGAATGTCATCCACGTATAATACGAGGAATGTGACAGCTCTTCCTACAGCCTTCTTATAAACACAAGGTTCATCTAGATTTTCGATGAAATCAAACTCTTTGATGACATCATCGAAACAGATGTTCCAACTCCGTGATGCCTGGTTTAACCCATATATGGATTTAACCAATTTACATGCTTTCCCGCTGCTCCCACTGTCAATGAAGCCCTCTGGCTGATCCATATAAACGCATTCTTCTAAATTTCCATTTAGAAACGCGGTTTTAACGTCCATCTGCCAGATTTCATAGTCGTAGTGAGCAGCAATAGCAAGTAGGATCCGAATGGATTTAAGCATGGCTACGGGCGAAAAAGTTTCATCATAGTCCAAACCTGGTCTTTGACGAAAACCTTTCGCCACAAGTCTTGCCTTATAGGTCTCTACCTGCCCATCTACACCAATATTTCTTTTAAAGATCCATTTGCACCCTACAGGTTTTACCCCAGGGGATACAACGTCCAAAGTCCATACTTTGTTGGTGTACATAGACTCCATTTCGGATCTCATGGCATCCAGCCACTTCACAGAGTCACCACTCATGATAGCTTGCTGAAAACTGGTAGGATCATCATCATCCATGATGCAATCTTCTCCGTCACCATCAATGAGGAAACCGTAGTACCTCTCTGGTGGGCGAGAAGTCCTACCAGACCTACGGAGTGGCCGAGGTTCTTCAGTTTCTATTGCAACAGCCGGTTCAACCAAATCGTCATTTGTAGTTTGTGTCTCCAGAACCTCTTCTAGATCTACTACCTTGCCATCATCTTTATCTGTGAAAAACTCTTTTTCCAAGAATGTGGCATACTGAGAAACAAACACTTTTTGTTCCTCTTTGTGGTAGAACAGATATCCATAAGAATTGTTTGGATATCCCACAAAGTTACACATGACTGACCGTGTCTCGAGTTTGTCCGGATTCTGCTTTTTAACATATGCCGGGCAACTCCAAATCTTAATTCTCTTAAGAGATGGTCTCTTCCCATTCCATATCTCATATGGCATGGTAGACACGGCTTTGGTTGGAACCCTGTTTAGCAGAAACGCTGCAGTCTCTAATGCATGCCCCCAAAACGAGACTGGTAACTCAGCGTCACTCATCATGGACCGGACCATATCTAATAGGGTCCTATTCCGTCGTTCTGACACACCGTTGTGCTGTGGTGTGTAAGGAGGAGTGAGCTGAGAGAGAATCCCATTCTCTTTTAGGAAGTTTGCAAATTCTGTATTGAGATACTCTCCACCTCGATCTGATCGAAGTATCTTAATACTCAAGCCGGTTTGTTTTTCTACTTCTTGTTTATATTCAATGAATTTCTCGAAAGCGTCGGACTTGTGCTTTAATAAAAATACATGACCGAATCTTGAGAAATCGTCGGTGAATGTAATGAAGTATGAAAACCGCCTCTAGCCTGTGTAGACATTGGCCCATATACATCACTATGTATGAGGCCAAGGAGCTGAGTAGCTCTTTCTCCGTGTCCGGTAAACGGAGTTTTGGTCATTTTACCCTTGATACAAGACTGGCAAGTCGCATAAGATTTATATTCAAAAGAGTTTAAATATCCATCTTTGTGTAACCTGTTCAGTCTTGTTACGTTAATATGACCAAGTCTACAATGCCAAAGAAAAACTTCATTTAATTCTGAAAGTTTTCTTTTATTAGTGTGTTGTATACTGAAAACTGTGTGTTGATTTAGGACATATATTCCGTTATTAAGCGTACCATACCCAACCAACATTTGATTCAGGTGAATGTTCATAACATTGTTTTGCAATACAAAATTATATCCTTCATTGTCCAACAAAGAAACGGATATTATATTACATAGCATACTTGGTACAAAATAACATGGATTCAAAATCAAAATACATCCAGATAGCAACCCCAAGTGATACTCTCCCACTGTGACTGTATGTACATTGGAACCATTTCCAACGCGGAGAGTATGGTCACCTGTCTTCAAAACCTTGCTATTTCTCAGCCCCTGCATAGAATTGCAAATGTGAGAACCTGAACCGGTATCCAATACCCAGGAAGCAGAGTTTATAGAAAAACAGTTTTCATTCACAAACGCACCTGAAGCAGAAGCATCACCATGCTTCTTCTTGAGACTTAGGTACTCCGTGCAATTGCGCTTCCAATGTCCTGTCTTGTGGCAATGAAAACACTCGCCTTTCCCCGGGTCTCCAACTTTGGACTTTCCCTTTCCCTTCACCTTTTTAACTCCGCCCTTAGGATTAGTGGGTTTCTTCTTTTTCTTTCCCTTGGCCTTGGCTTTCGGGCGAGAAGAGGAAGACTGTCCAATAGTCATAACGGGAGTTTTTGCTAACTTCATAGTGCTCTCTGCACTCCTTAACAAATTAAGGAGTTCAGGGAGGTCCTTCTCCATGCCATGCATGTTGAAGTTCACTATGAACTGAGCAAAGGTGGAGGGGAGGGACTGCAGAATAATATCTATATATTGTTCATTGTCCATCGTCCATCCAAGGTCCTCAAGCTCTTCTATAAGAGCTATCATCTTCAGAACATGGTCTCCTACTGGTGTGCTAGGGGCCATTCGCATCTGAAACAATTTCTTTGATGCCTCGTATCGTAATACGCGGGATTGCTCCCCATACAACTCCTTTGTATGGAGCAATATATCGTGAATGTCCATGTCCTCGTGCTGCTTTTGATGTGTGTTATCCATCGATGCAAGCGCGAGGCATGTGGCCATGGCACAGTCAGCGTCCCATGTCTTGCGGACTTCAATGTCTGCAACTGAGGATTTTGGACCAGGTACGGGCGGGGCTGAAGCCGTGAGGACATATGATACTTTATCATAAGTCAAGGCGATTTTCAGATTCCTCAGCCAGTCTTTATAGTTGGTCCCATTCAGTTTGTTTTTATCTAGTAGAAGCTTAAGTCCAGTCATTGGTATCTGCCATTAAGAGAGAGAAAAGAATACACTCAGCGAAAGCTCTTGCATAGATTAGATTGGTTATTATCTTGTCTAATCGATGTTTCCCACTTCTTTTATCGAGTTTTTCTTTCAAACCTTAAAAAGAAAAACTAGTCAGGATTAATTACAGTCTACAACTTCGCTAACCGTTCAGCCAGGCCAGTGTCGGTACTTTGAGGGAGGTTCCCCGTGCTTTCGCACGGACCTAATTAGAGTAAACCTCGTTTTCCCAGAGGCGGAGCCCCGTTAACACCTTTCTAGACACCTAATGAGTTAGCTAATTGTAAAATGTAAAACTCTCCTAGGAGCAACTATTGCCCACAGTGGGATCGGGATCCAACCATCACATGGAAGGTATGCAATCTCATTGCAAATTTCAACACTTGAAATTCCCGATGTAATTTTTACCCCTAGTACTTATGACCTTAACTATGGTCAACAAATCATAAGTACCAGTCAAGTTCTACCCATCATTTCTTGATCAATTAGACCCACCCATATGACCCTTAACTATGGTCAACAAAGTCGCATGAATGTCCTAATTAATCTGCATCATATGCAGTGTAGGAAGACATCACTTAGCTACCGTACACTACGCCTTAACTAAAGTCAACAAACGTAGCACGAATACTAAGTACTCTACTTCCTAAAATGACGGAGGGTTGCGAATGATTTTTAAGAAAATTTTTAACGCTTTGAACTTGATATCGTTGTAGAATCAAACAGTTTTCAAAAGGAGTGGCTTAAGCTCCGCGGTTTTGAAATGTAGCTTTTTCATAAATAGCTGAGTAGTTTTCAAATCCGATTCTACAACATCTTTTTAGGTTTATTTTCTTCACATTAATCACATTAATGTAATCCCCATCATTTAAGTCCTTAAGCCAATCACAGAAAAAAAACCGAAAATAACACGTACACTTATGCCATCCGCATTCGCCGCAATGTTCCGTTATGCACCGTTAGGTTACTTAACTAACAGCATACCGGGACGGGACTAGCGCGGGTGTAAAACATAAGCAACGTCTACTATATATCATATATATAATATGTCATTCGTCTCAGATATCACAGAACACAGGCAGCAGAAACATAGATATAACGTGGGATATTTTAGGACGTCCGTATTTAGTATTTAGCCAGAATAGAAAATACGGATTCCACAGTCGCGATGAATAGCCAAGCCCACACCCTGGACCCCTACGAGAGCGGCAAGTGACCCTGCCAATTCTGGAGTTTAGGAGACCCAGTCTCGACTCCTCGAGATGGCCTCCTACTGAACCCCAGAACCCGGTCACCTGTGCTCCCCTCCTTGGGTCCATCCTAATGCGGAAAAGTAAATAATATACAACACTGGTAACACAACCTCAACCCGGAAGTTCCCCAAATAAAAGAATATTACATTACATTTGAATTTACATGAATGAAAATATAAAACTCTCATCTCACATAAAACCCCACCGGCTGTTCAATCGCGACAATCCTGCATATCATATCTCAGCAACACATAATATCTCATATCATCAACGTAAGTAAGTATGCATACCCCAATTGTCGTTGATGTATAGCAACGAAACCGGCGATATCGTACATACTACACTTACGGTCACAAAAAAGAAAGTGTAAAACTGCAATATCTGGAATCCACATTCTCTTTAGACATCGCAAATGCAAAATATCACATATTCCGTATTTCATGTCTAGTAATATGAATTCCACACATTGCATCACATTCCGGATAAACAGACAGTATCGAAGTTTTTGAACGAACGATCAAATACCCAGGATTCACTAAAACCCAACACTTGAGCAGAGTTCAAACACCTGGAGTGTAACACAGTAGTAGCGGTCCAGCCGTAGAAGGGTCAAGCCAATGCCTCACATGTGGCACGCCGTACTGCCCTAAACCCTAAGGTTCAAAGGGCAGTTCAAGACGGTCACATAATCGAGTTAAGGTTTGTTGTCTTCTAGAGGGACCACCACAAAAATACTTGCACGTATTTCCAAAGTATTTAAACCCCGTGAATAGTGAGCAAATGATATTCGTTCAAACACTTCAATACTTTCTAATTTACCCGGAAAAGCCACGGAAACAAAATTCCGATCGAATCGATGGGTCCAAAATCATCTCCGGAATTTTTCAAAACTAAATACAGATTAAAAATATCCAAAAAAATATACAAGCAGATTGATGAATTACTGTAAAAATATTATCCATCACTTAATACATACGGCCGCGGAACCGCGGCCTAAGCAAGCTTAGGCCGCGTTTCCGCGGCAAGAATCACTGTTCATGGAATAATTTTTGTACCGTAATCCTTATTTTTTCCTGCTGTGTTTTTTACATATTTTTAATTCTGAAAAATGTCAATTTTTAGAAAATTTCCAGAGAGCATCCTAAAAAACCGTATTTCGGTTCGATCGGAGTTTTGACTTCGTAAAAGGGTCGCCTAATGTTCTAGGTCGGCTCTGATACCAATGAAAGGTTTGTCTAGCACCCTATAATGAGTTTTGAAGTATCACATGTCCCAAAGTTTAAATTTTTATGGTGCTAAACGAACATGCAAAGGAATCGATCCTAGAAAATTAGGGTTTCGAAATATAAAGCGAACTAATCTAGGGTTTCGAGATTACAACCTTTGTAGCTCCCTTTTGCTGGACTCCTTGGTCTCTAGGGTGTTGAATTAAGGTCCTCTTGAAGTCCTCTTGTGTCCACGACGATCCACCACGGAGTTCTCCGTCCAAGCTCGCAACTTCGTAAAACCGAAGAGAACACTCTAAACAAGACGGCTAAGCTTGTGTAGAATGAAGTTGTGGTTAAGGTTCTCACTTCAAAAACCTTTCTTTAAGTGGTATTTACTCACTAAAAAAAACTAGAGAACAAATGAGAAAGAGGAAGAAGATGGTTGCAATATTTTTCACAAGAGGTAATGAGATAAAAGATAACTCCCAAGAAGAAAAAGAAATATATCAATATATATTTTATTTCTTCTTACTATGAACCATGGTTAAAGTGATGGAGACATTATTTAACTTGAGTTTTAAATGATAAAGAGAAGGATAACTCAAGTTAAGAGGTAGGTGAACAAGGTTAGGTTAAAAGAAGAATGTAGAAACTAGTAAGAATTATTCTTTTCTTTTCATTTTGTTTTAAAACCAAAATTAAATAATAATCCATTATTTAATCCATGGTGTGAGTCTTATATTGCCACCATTTCCATATGTAAACAACCATGATAGATGGGTGTATGTATGTGTGTATGTATTCACATTCATATGTGCATGAAACTAGCATGAAAGAAAGAAAAGCACACATGCATGCACACATCCATCATCCAAGAAAAGGTTTTAAGTGAGAAAACTAATGGTTAAATGATAAATCAACACTTGATTTATCAATCCGGTCATATCTCATATGACCCCACCAAAAGCAGTTCACCCGATCAATGTTCGGTATCAAATACACACATTTTAATCGGGTGCTTGCGCATATCGCATACGCGCACCACAACGTTTCGCCTGGACTGGGTAACTCCTTTGTGGGACTCTAAGACTCGTCAATACGCCGGAAGAGAGTGATGATTATATCAGGTACCCCCAAACTGCAAGCGGTCAGCTAAACGTAACGGCCACCCGGGTATTGAGCGATCAGAAGAAAACAAGCGAACCTGCTACAACTCCCGTCGAGCCATCTGGCAACACTACCGTACAGTCCGGTCTCTTCGTCAGATATGCTGCATATCGAGCCTAGGTATGGTCACGTCGACCCTAATAACTCAATAAGTCATGCCGGTGAATGGTCTATAACAGATCGAGAAACTACCGATAACACTTATCAGCAAATCTCTGCAGCCCTGGCCAGGGACTTACTGATATAACCAGTCGGGCACAGCACAGCATCAACCCCCAATACCGGGAGAGACGAAACCCCTCCTATCGCTCATTGCCTTCGTGTGTCTCGGGACTGTACCCAACGGCCACCTGTTTGCACGACTCAGTAGAGCCGTGGTAGGGTGGCAATCAAAGTACAGTAGGAGAACACACAAGACTCCATGACGATCTCGGGTCTACAGACTAACCTGTACCAGTGTCACCTGAGAACTGCTATCCGACGATAGATATAATTCCATATAGGAGTTCTTGATGAGTTCGTCCAGTGTACCCAGTCAGCACGGAGCACCCGTATATGATCTTGATGTCAAACATCGATGAATGTGGGAACATCCATCGCCCATCACATGGGTCTAGTATCATATACGCTAGTCTACTCTGGTATATCGATGCCCCGTCTCGATACACCTCCGACTAGGGACATTTTGGGATATGTTTATAGACTACAAATGTCCCACTAGTATGATCTCTATCATAATCAGAGTAGTCAAGCCGATATCCTCAGAGCTTTATCAGCATGTATGAATGAATAAAAACATGATCAAATCAACATGTCAGATAAAGAAGAACCAGATAGCATACTATCATGTCGAGCAAGAATGCAAACTGAATATATATACATGTATAGATACATCCACTATCACATAATGGCCTCTAGGGCATACATATATCCAACACAACAGGACCTCTGTGACTCCAGCATCTCGAATATAAACTAAGAGTCCCCGACATCCTTTTCTCAAGAGCCGACAAGCACAAAGGGCAAAAATAAGACTGTGAGAGGCGGCACTGTGGTCCCCCTGCACAACTAGAACTGGCTCATCAGGAAAACAAAATCTATCCGCCTTTTCACGGTAGTCCACAGACCCATAAAAAGTGGCTAACCAATCCATGCCGAAGAGGACTTTGAAGTCTAACATATCAAGAAGGATCAATCGGCAAAAGAATCCCTTTCCCCAATCCGAACGGAACATGAACGGAACACGTGTCGGGCGATGAAAGACTCTCCTACGGAGTAAGCACAACTAGAGGCTGATCTAACAAGGACGAATCTCGATCCAATCTCGGTATGAAGTATGTGGATATATAAGAATGTGTGGATCCTGGGTCGAACAATATACGCGTGTCAAAAGAACACATGGAAAGAGTACCTATCACAACAGCATTCGATGCCTGCGCATCCTGAGGAGTCAAAGAAAAAACTCTGGCCTGACCCCTACCAGCACCCTGAAGCCCTCTGGCTCTGCCGCCTCGTCCCATCTGAACAGGACTACCATGACCACGGCCTCTCTGATCATCTGTCTGGCATGGAATAGCGACGGGCGGAGGAGGCAATGCCCACGGAGGAGGAAGGGAAAGGGGTAAAGTGACATGTGGAACTGTTGCCCCACCATGATGTCTTACGGTACAATGCCTGAAAAGAAGGTATGGACCCCCACACCAATAACATCCTGGTGACAGCTGCTGGCCCGGTAGGTAAGAGCTAAATAACTGGCCATGTATCAAATTTCTGCCGCCGCCACGGCCTAAAAAGAATTCGCCGTGGCCACTGCCTGCCATGCCTTTACCAAATGGCCTGGAAACTGATTCACAAGCACGAACCCTCTTTGGTTCCGGAGTAGTCGTAGTCTCGGTAATACGCTCCTCCACGCGTGCGGCCGCGTCCATTACCGCTGCATAAGTGTCAAAGTGCTAGGCGCCTATAGAGAGGAACAGCTGTGTATCAAGATCTCGCACAAACCTCTTGACTCGTTTATCTTTGGTGTCAACCAAATAAGGAGCATATCTAGATAGCTCGGTGAACTGGAGATCATACTCAGCCATGGTCATGACAGAAGTCTTATGCAAAAACTCAAAACTGCGAGCTCGAGCATCTCTGATGCTCTGCAGAAGGAAACGAGCAAGAAAGACCGTCGAAAACTCATCCCATGTCATAGGAGGAAGACCACCGGCTCAACCTTTCTCAACAGACTCACACCATGCCTGGTCAAGACCTTCCAAATCGAAACTAGCAAGCTCAACCGATCTCGTATCAGAACACCTCAAGGATTGACTAATCCTGTCTATCCTATCGAGAAACAACTAAGGATCCTCTACTGCGTCTGTACTAGTGAACACTGGAGGCATCAACCTCATGAACTCTGGAGTGACACCTCGTTAGTCCCTGTAGCGGCAGGTATAGCTGTCTGAGCGGTAGATAGTACCACGGTCCCCGTAATAGATGGAACAATATCTGACCTCTGTGCCTGGCTGGCCTCAACCAATGATCCAACCATCTGGTGCAAATCCTGAATACTCGCCTCCATCCTTAACAATCCTACCTGGAGAAGGAGGATCAATCTGCTCCTGAGTGGTAGGTGTACCGCCCCGGTCCGTCCTCATCCCGAACAAGCCCGCCCTGATCTCGCCTCTGGCGGCAGTCCTCTAGGCCCTCGTAGTCTTCGGATGCATAGTGGCTGGAACAAGAAACAGGAATTGGTAAGAACATAGCAACCGGAACAAAAGTATGCGTGGAATCAAGGAAGGAATCACAAGAATTATATGCTAAGGTCACTTAGGCGGAGCATCGTATCATGAATATGCCGCGGAATATACACATGCTACGTTACTCTACTTAAGTTACTTACTCTATCATACCAAGGTCATCCTAGACTCAGAAAGATAAAACTTAAGACTCTGATACCAATTTTGTTACAACCAAAATAAGGAACGTGACCGGAGCTTAAATCACACAACTTCTAAAGACGTAACGTAATTCATATAGCCGAAAACCTAGAATCTAAACTGTGAACAAAGATAAAGAGGTGAAATCTTTTTAAAAAGTGTTAATTTAAAGAGTATTAAGAGTTATTGGAAAAACATTTTTTAAACAAGTTATCGCTAAAATTTTCGGCTGCACCTCCTTTGTAACTTTTGATCAAAACTGATATATAAGCAATACTATAAAAGCATCCCCACTTGGAAGCAATCTCAATGCCCACTTGTCGGAACACAACCACGCAGTTAAATATAAGAGCCTTAGGCGAAGAACAAATAAATAAAGAAAAGAAAATAATAATAAAACACAACCACAACAATCGGCTCACACGGGCACGACACACAGAGTCAATATAATACAATTCTCTCAGTATCGCCTCTAACTCAAATATACATATGGTAGATGGAGTATAATAGATACAATGTACATGTATACAAGATAGCAGACAAAAGAATACTCGCAACCCACCTAATAAAAGATCATGCCCAAAAGTAGTAGTATGCTCCAAGCCGCGACTATTCCAAACAATCGGCCTTGTAAGAAACTGTGGCACAACCGGGGTGAGTTGCCAGCTCATGAGTAATAAATAATATCGTAAGTGGCAATCGCATGCATAACAAAATAGCGACAATCCTAACATGAGGTTATAATGATGTATAGTGATATAGACGCAACATATGTCAGTAAGCGACATGTAGTAGCATGGATGTAGCAAGTGTAAAATGAGCACATTATAACAATTTTAGTAAGGTAAAAACATGAATACCATCAATGAAATCATCATAAATCCGATGTCCAACATTGACGCTCGAAATCCCAATATCTCAGGCGTCGTCTCTCATATCGACCCTCATATCCATCTGAACATATAACTCCGGTCGGTATCCTCTGGATATCCACCGAGTTTCCATACCATCACCGGTAGGTAGTACTCCCAGTTAGGCTCAACGCCTTTCTATACGATCTTCTTGCCCCTGGGTACCGTGCCGGGTCCACCTTGTATCCGTAAATGGTGACTCCTCATTGATCGAATCAGATATACTTATAACTCAGAACCGAGAAAACTCATGATGGACTCCAAATATCATTTCAAAATATAACCGCATTTTTAAAATGAATCCAAGTTTTATAAAATGTGTCACGTGGTTTCTCAAATCTCATGAAACATAAATCCCACGAAACAACATCGTATAAAGAACATGGTAATAATGGTAAAAGTACAGGATACCGGCACAATGCATGCTAGTATATAATAAGCGAAGATCTGACTACTAACAGGAATATAGTACAATGAAAGACAACGTGGCTAGTTCTATAATGTACGTGGCATACCAATTACTAATGGTGTGGGTATATATATATGAGTCTTTGCACGTGTGGAATAAAACCCATTGGTAATGGTGTAAGTGTCCTAACGAGAATGTATCGATATGTTGCAAGTAATTGAGTTTGTATGATAATGCAACATATGAATGTGAATATGATGGTATAATATGAATCTAAATATCGGGCGTTTAACACCATCCACACTATTTCCCCATAGATGTCAAATTTACTCATCAGAACGGCATCGATCTACTCGAATCTGATCACCTCCTTTCCTTTTCTTGCTGCTTCCGAAGTCTCCACAATCGATCCTAACATCGAATAAAACTTAGCGCATGAGGGGATAGAATCCGATACGGCATATACACATACACAAAGCAAAATAAACTCTCATAAGAACACGTGCGATCTTAGTGTACTATACGTGTGCAACAGACACCTAGGACTACCCCGAATGGCTGTTAACCAACTAAAACACTGAATCGAGAATTGGGATATTCGTATCATACGTTAAAACATCCCGAAAAGTGAACTAAAACGATCCCAGATTTTTTTATACACGATCTGGATGGAAATTGAATATACCAGGGGTCTACTTAGAGGATTTAAGAGACCCCGACAAAAATCCAAACCCCAACTTCCCAAACGAACCGCAGTTTGCGGCCAAATTTAATATTTTGGCGACCAAGAGGAGGAGGAAAGGGATCGGGTTTCGAGGGTGCATTCAGGGTCCAATAACAAGCTCCCAGTAATCGCAATTTATCTCTGAGATCACTGGTTTTGTAGCAGATTCTAATTGAAATCCCACACTACAACTAAATACTAGTTTTGACACTAATTAAAACATCATGGTAGATTAGTTAAGTCTTGGTTTTAAAGAAGGAATAATTAGCACTAAGATACCCTTATCTATCCTAATTTAAGTTGTGGTTACCCAAAAAATTCATATAAACCCAATTCTCACATCAAAACCTCACTTCAAGTTTTAAAACAGTTCAAAACACAAACTTTAACTTGAATTAAGGGTTGTTAAAGCAAAGTTTGTTAAAACCTAATTATGGTTGGCTCATTACCTCTAGCTTAGATTGTTGGGAGGTCCTAAGCTTGCAAGTGGCCTCAAGATGAAGGATTTGGCTTCCATAAGATTTCTTGAGAGAAAAGATATGATTTTATGATGATTTTTGTGGTGATTATGAAGTATGTGTGTGTGTGATTTGGTTGGGAGATAAAGAGGAAATATGGAGAGGAGTTAAAGAAAGAAAGAGAAGAAGAAAAAGAATAGCTAATATTAGCCATTCACTACTATCCTTTCATTAATATACCACCATTCTATGCCCATACCTCCATGTCTGCCAAATTATTTATTTTATTTTCTTTAAAACAATTTAATTTGGCTAAGTATTTAAAAAAGAAATTATAGATTTATTATCATGTCTACATAATTGGTTTTTTAGTATCATGTCTACATAATTGGTTTTTTAGTCTAAACAAACATAGTACTAATTCTAGGTTAAGTGTATGTGTGTGTCTCTCTCTATATGTATTTATGTATGTATGTATGTATGTGTGTGTGTATATAAAAAATATTTAATAACTATGTTTTATTAAATAACACATCTTATATCGCTAATTAAATTATAATTAACTCTAATAAATTTTAAGATGTTACACTTCACCTGACCGATTCATTCACATTGTTAGTCTTTATGTTCTAAACTTGAACCGATATAAAATTCATGTTAATTTGACGCCTTCAATTTTACATCTATATCATTTTACTTGTTCTGTTATTGAAGCATCATCCGTATGTTTAGGTCTAGAACAGAACCTCATGTTAATTTGACACCTCTTTCTCATACATGTAATAATCTTAACACTCGCACACGTTTCATAACTTGCCATTGGTTTTATTTTTGAAAAACAACCTTCGAGAAAAAAAAAATTCAAATATACTTTTAGAGTTAAAATCGATGTCTCCTGCTCTTTTCCCTCGGGCAAATAGTGAAAAAGGACGCATCATGTATACTGCAACACCAATAGTAAGATGCGCAAAGAGATCAACTTAATTAACTAGCAATGGTTAGTCATTTCATTAAATAATTTGGAGTATTTATTAGTGGGTCGCATACGATTTATTTCATCTCAACTTGTTTTGCAATACTATTCGGTTTAATAAGTGGTTTAAAAGGAAGCAGTGCATATTTTCTTTCACTGTTTTTTAGCATATTTTGTTCATTGATATAATGAAATGCTTTAGAAGTCCAACTATAATTCTCTGGATATTAGCTCATGATCCATTGAATTTTCTATTAAATTTCTTGGATGCAGATATGTCATAGTTCTTGACTATAGATCAACAAGCTTACATTTCCTAAACTAAAGAAATAACTTTTGATATCTAGACATGGTTCATTTATTAAATAGTTCCTTGAATTAATTTCAGCAAAGGATGAGATATGTTGGAATGGGCATGTTTTTGAAATGATTGGTATATAATACATATTGTTGTCATATGTTTAATTCTTCTCTTCTTTGATTTTGGCAATTTAAATTTTTTGTCATATGTTTATTTGCTTTTAAAAGTACATGACAATTTGATCGTTAAGAAGTTGGAGATTTATATAAAATATATATAAATTGAAATGGTCAATTATTAGAAGTGTGGTTTTAACATTTCTGATTGTTAAAAATTATAATAGTAAGCACTTGTTGACCGTGTTGTTTAACAGTTCTGATTGCGGCATGTTCGTCTCTTCGTGAAGACATTGATTGAGATTCAGAAGATAGCGGATGACCAGGAGGGAAAAGGGTCGATGCAGTGGCGGCCGATACTTTCGGTACAAATTTTATTGACGAACAAGAAAGAAATAGCTTGATATAGTTTCAGTTTTTGTTTGGCCACATGTTGAACTCTTTGTTATTCATACATGTAATCATCTATTTATATTTGGTTTATATTTGCCGATATTATTACTTGTTTTATGAATGATAAAAAAATTGGTTAGATGTTACTGGTTTTACTTTGCCGATATTTACCGATGAAAAGTATTGTGTAATGAATGTCAAAAATTGTTGAGCTATTTACTTTAATATCGTCGATATTGTGAATGATATTTTTTTTGATATTATCGGTTTTATATAACCGATGTTTGCTAATACTGTGTTATGAATGATATTTTTATTGATTTTATAAGTTTTATATAGCCAATGTTGACCGATTTTGTGTTATGAATGATATTTTTGTTGATGGTATTGGTTTTATATAGCCGACATTGATATATTTTTGTTGATATATTTTTTTGATGATGTATTTTTGTTGATGTCAAAAATTGTTGATATATTCTTGATGATGTTAAAGCTTACAGGCAATTGCTTAGAAATTACTGACAATTGGTTAGAAGTTACATGCAAGTGTTCAGAAATTACTTGCAAGTACTTAAAACTTACAGGCAATTTATTAGAAGTTACATGCAGTTTATTAGAAATTACAGGAAAGTTATTAGAAATTATAGGCAACTGCTTAGAAATTACAGGCAATTTATTAGAAATTACATGTAGCTGCTTAGAAGTTACATGCAAATTATTAAAAGTTACAGACAACTGCTTAGAAGTTAAATTCAACTTATTAGAAATTACATACAACACATTAGAAGTTGAAGACAAGTTATTAGAAATTATAGGCAACTCTTTAGAAGTTGCATGCAACTGCTTAGAAGTTACATGCAGCTTTTTAGAAATTACATGCTAGTTATTAGAAACTACATGAAACTTATTAGTAGTTACAGGCGGCTTATTAGAAGTTACAGGTAACTTATTAGAAGTTACAGGAAACTGCTTAGAAATTACATGCAACTGGTTAGAAATTACAAGAAATTGGTTAGAAGTTACATGCAGCTTATTAGAACTTACAGGCAAGTTATTAGAAGTTACAGACAATTGCTTAGAATTTACATGTAGCTTATTAGAAGTTTACAGATAGCTTATTAGAAGTTACATGCAACTATTTAGAAATTGCCCGTAACTTCTAATAACTTGCATATAATTTCTAATAAGCAGCATGTAACTTCCTATAAGTTGTCTGTAATTTCTAATAAGTTGCATGAAATTTCTAATAAGTTGCATGTAATTTCTAAGCAGTTTCCTGTAAGTTCTAATAAGCTGTCTGTAACTTCTAATAACTTGTCTGTAATTTCTAATAAGCTGCATGTAATTTCTAAGCAGTTGCCTATAACTTCTAATAAGCTACATGTAACTTTTAAGTGCTTGCATGTAACTTCTGACCAGTAGCTTGTAACTTATAAGTAGTTGCTTATAACTTTTAACATCATCAAAAATACATCAACAATTTTTTACATAAACAAAAACACATCATCAAAAAAAAAATAAAAAATAACATTCATAACACAGTATCGGCCAATATCGTTTATATAAAACTGATAAAATCAACAAAATTGTCATTCATAACACAGTATCAGCCAACATCGGCTATATAAAATTGGTAATATCAACAACAATATCATTCACAATATCGGCTAATATCGGCGATATTAAAGTAAATACGTCAACAATTTTTTTACATTCATTACACAATACTCTTCATCGGCCAACATCGGTGAAATAAAACCAGTAAAATCTAAGAAATTTGTTATCATTCATAAAATAAGTAACAATATAGGCAAACATCAGACAAATACAAAAAGATGATTATATGTACAAATAACAAAGATTTTGAATTTCGGTAAAAAAACTGAAACAATATCAAATCATTTCTTTCTCCTTCGCCAATAAAATTTTTATTGCCCTAGGTAGGAGATATAGGTAAAGTGTTTTTTTTTCTTGAGAAGAGCAATTCCTTGCCTTGCTGAATAAGTTGCCAACTCGATGCTATTTTTTGTCCAAATATCATTAGTACCGTGTTCTTCAAATTGTTGTATGTTATCAAAGAATCCAAATCTCATGAGAACCATATAGAGATTCTTCAAAGCATTGTCGATGTCACACTCTCTCAGTTTCCTTTCAGCAATGGCATCAACCCCATGTTTCTTATGATAATTTCTTTCATAGGGCCCACAGTCCAAATCCAAACCTATAAATCCATACTCCAAATCATAAGGCAAGACTCAAGTTATTGAAAATAAAGCCTAATTAGTTAAGTATGATATAAAGAGGAGAAATACTAGATGTTATATTTTATTATGACATTACGAAAAATCATGTTAAATCTATATACATTAAGCAATAATCTATATGACAAATAAATTAGGCGTGATCAATAAATTAAAAGATTTCGATTATTACTCTTATACAAGCTCCTTCCAGATTCTTCTTGCCAACAAACAGAATATACTTTTTGTTTCTTTATGCTTGAAATAAAGAGAATAGGTAAAGAATTTGTCCATGGGATGAAAACTGAAAGCTCACCAGCTCTCGTCGTTGCAGCGACTGCATCTACTGGGGTATGATTGAGCCAATGCTGATACGCGAAAATGGAATCGAGCGAGTCATAATCTGAAACAATGTAACTGGATTTAATATGAAAAAGAACAGAAAATAGGTTCTAATTTGTTATGAAATTGACTTGTATTCAACAGATCTGTGCGTCAGAGGTCTGTGCCATAGTGATTCAGACGTCTGTAGTGCAAATTCGAAGAACCACATAGAGCGATCAGACGCCTGAGGTCATGGCCTGCAAGAGATATTTCAAAGATGACGTGTCATTACTGCAACAAGATTGGTCATGTTACCGCCTAAAATTTGGGTGTTCATGTCAAGTGCCAGCACAACATACAAGCAAAAAAAGTACAAAAGAGCCCCAAAGTATCAAGTGGCCTCAATTTGTTCAAGGGAATGTAAAGCAGTTTTTTGCGGACTATGTTTTTCCATACTCCCAAATGAGAATCAGGAAGATTAAGTTGGTATCGAAAGCTCCTTGAAATTAGCTTCGATTAGATATATTATGGGCCTCATAATTCCTCTGGAATCAAAAGTTACGAGCAAACGTGCGATGCAAGTATAGTTTTAAGCAAATCTCTTTCACAAGAGAGGATGAATTTTAGTCCCATATCGGCCACATCAAACAATTGAGAAGTGTTTTATGACACTTCCATCTCTTATTGTATTAAGAGCAATGAAAGAGGATATGGTGAAACCACACGCACACGCCGCCGCCGTCGTGCTGAGCCGAGCGAGCCGTTTGTTCCTGCACTTGCGGACACGAATGCCGCTCCGATTCCAGTTCATAAAGTCTCGAGCATTTTTTTTGCAGAAAATTAATAAAAAATGTTTTATTAAAATATTTTAAGTACTAAGCGCACACATATTAACACATCTGAATCAATATGTGTGCACCGATACGTGCGCACCTTTTAATGAATTAACAGGTGTGCTAACGATACGTGCAATGCACGTGCACTCTACCGCAGATGCTTCCAACTGCGCACTTATTAATCAATAGGTGCGTACCGATACGTGTAATGCACATGCGCACTATCTAAAAGTGCGCAGCTGCCCAAACAAAGCAGATGCTTCTAAACGAAGGAGCAAAATCTTCTTCGTTCAAACGAATTTAACAAATCAAACAAAATTGATTTGGGATCAAAGATCCAACGGTACGCATTTCATTCTTAATTGATATAAATTAATTAAATCTTTTTAAATTAATCTAAAATCAGATTGAGATCAAAACAAACCAAACAAACCCTAATTTCTTCTCTCCTATAAACATGAGCCTCATATGAAGAAATTGAGGACAGAAAAACTCTTCATAAGCTTGAAAAAATCTCAAGACTTCTCCTTTATCGGTAAAATCACATAAGGTAGAAATAAAGAGAAACTTCTCTTTTTCTCCGTTAAAAAACTTTCGCTTTTATACAGTAGCCTTTGCTTCTCTTCGAATCTATCGATTCACTATTAAAGAGGTCAAATGATCTTAGGGTTTGTCCCACGTTCTTAATGTTTGTACACTTCTGAGAGATTGATCCTAAGATCTAAAAAAAATAAGACACGCACCAAAAAACAGATGAAACTGAAGTTTTTCACTTCTATGTATATTAAGAGAAGAAAAGAAGAAGATAAAATAGAAGCCATGTCTTCTTAATGAAAGCTTGTGCTTTATGATAAAAACAAGTGTGCATCAAAATCAGTGCACGCTTAAGGGAAAATAATCCCCCGGGGATGTGCACATTACGTGATACTCACGTGTACACATTTAATAAAAATTTCTTCCAAAGGCATGCGTATCACATGATACTCACGTCTACGCACTTAATAAAATTGCCTCTAAAGGCATACGCATCACGTGATACCCATGTGTGCACACTTAATGAAAATTGCCTCTCTAGGCATGCACATCACTTGACACCTACGTGTACGCACTTAAAAAATCGCCTATGAAGGCATGCGCGTCACAGGTGCGCACATGACCCCTGATGTGCAAATGTCACATGCAACGCATGTTGACTTACTAAATGTAAACACACGTACATACATGTGCATATATAACTTGAAACTCATAACAGATTTGTCATGTGATACACATGCGCAACATCCTTGAAACAAAACAATGGATAATCACATGCAACGCACGTGCACAACAACATGCAACGCACACGTGCACCCTTTTCAAATGAAATAAATGGACATGTGCATTGCATATACCTACGCACTTGTACTACAAAACATTATTTAATCACTTAAACAAAGTTTAATTAAATGATGAATTTTTTGGTTTCTCCTATGTTATATATTGATTAAAATATCAATAAACCTAAGTGATCTTGGTTTCAAAGATGACTAAAGGTCCTTAATCCATATTTGTTAAGTTGATCTTGCAGGGTTCCCTAGGTCGCCGCTGGGTTTCGGGAGGCATCGACCATGCCATTTTTAAAAAAATGGCACGCTAAAGAACCCTAACCTAGAATATTAACTAGAGAATTAAATGAAACTAGAATGTAAACACCTTTACATCTAAGTGAACAAGGAATAAAACCTTTGTAGACTGGTTCTTCACTTCAATAGCTCCGTGTAGTAGTCCCTTCGCTCCATGTAGTAAACTCCCGGACTCTAGAAAGACTCCACAAGATGAAAGGAATAAGCTTGCTTGATGTCTTCGAGGCCGAAGATGATCTACGTCGAGGAGACATCAACTCTAGCTACCTCTTCACTAAAGTGGAATTAGTGAAGCAAACACCCTAAACTAAATGGCTAATCTAGTAGAGAATGATGAAGTAGGAATTTTGCTCACTTTAGAAATATTTTTCTCACTCATTTTCTTCACCTCCCAAAAAGCTAGAGAGCTTGAGGAAGGAGATGAAGAAAAGCAACCATGGAAAAGATCTAGTGTTGAATGGCAACCATGTGTGAGTTAATATCATATACTAACTCATGTAGAGCCTAAACCATAGCTAATAATAATGGTTGGGTTAATAACTATCTTAAGTAAAACAAAATTGGTGGACTTAGTCAATAATTCTACAAGCTTCCACTAAGCAACAACCATGACTAATTTGTAAGTCTACGGTAGCGCCCCAGCCGTCAATCAGAGGCCAAACGCGGAACAAAGACTTTTACAACTGGCGCTATCGCATACTATAACCCGGATCGTGCCATTACCGCTAAACTAGCAAACTGTAAAGAGGTAGAAAGGTTATACCGATCGATCCGTGTCCTTCGGTCTTTAGCCATCATCCCACGCTCTTCGCTGCGACTCCGATCTTCTCGTCGAGGTGGAACCATGTCAACGGATCTTTATACGGGCTCCCGCCTCTATATCGAGACAACTCGGACATTAAGTCTGCGAAAAGAGATGACCAAGATGAAGTAGAGAAAGAGTAGAATATTTTGTCTTAATACACTCTTTGGTTCTCATCACATGAGAGGGTAAGAGTGGAGGTTGAAGAAGATGCAAGAGGATGAAGAGTGTGAGCTCAAGAAAACTCTAGTGAGCAAAAAAAACCAAGTCTCAAAATTGACCCCCTTTACTGTCCACTAATTTTGTGTGTGATATATATGAGGTTTTGTGATGAAATATCAAGGAAAAAATCTTAGCAAAATATCTCCACAAACCCTAATAATATCTACACCCAAAACAAACTCCATTAATTCATCATGAGTCACTACATGACTCATTAGCATGAGTCATTAGTGAACATGCTAGAATTAATGAGTCACCAAAAATGAGTCACACTTTCCAAATCCAATAATCATTTAAGCCAAAATGATTAACCCAAAAAGAAATGCATCTTCTAAAGTAATCTCGTAACGGAGCACGAGAATACACCTCACCTGTAAATACATACCTGTATCCTTATTCCGACCGAATACGAATACGATGAGACTAAAATATTCCGACTCAATATAATACTTGGATCCGGCTTAAACCAAAGCCCACCAGTATTATCTGTCCGAAACATGATACGTGCACAAGTGCACGTGCATGTTCGAACCCTGCCATAAAACCATACGGCATCTACAACGTTTCGCCCGAACTTGGGAAACTATCTGTGGGGGACTCTAAAGACTCGTCAATACTCTGGCAGTGGGTTTAACCCAAAGCACGCCAGCGGCACTAGCTGTGCATAATGGCTGCCCATGTACTGACCGAAAGGGAAGCCGATGAGCGAACTCATCCTGGAACGCTACTGAGCCTATCAGTGACAATATCCATACAGTCCGTTCCGTTCGTCTATGAGCGTTGCATATCGGGCCTAGGGGGCTGGTGTCGTCAGACCCCCAATAGCGGTATAAGTCGTGTCGGAGGGTAGCCCTGAACACCCTGAGAAACTACTGGAATATCTACCAGTAATTCTAAGCTGCCTTGGCCAAGGACTTGGTGTAATGGCTCTCCTAGACATAGCACGATCTCACCCCTAATACCGGGAGAGACGAATCCCCTGCCGATCCGCTCACTGCCTCTATGTGGCTCGGGACTGTACCTAACTAAAACCTGTTTGCATGACTCCTTTGAGCCATGGTAGGGTAGTAATCTAAGAACAGTGGGAACTCACACGAGACAAATGACGACCTCAGGTCGATGAACTAACCTGTACACATGTCACCAGGGAATTGCTATCTGATGCTAGGTATAATACCAACTAGCATGTTCCCGGCGAGTCCTGTCCGGTGCACTCATAACCCAATGAGCACCTGTATACATCTTAGGTGAACCAACTGACACTAATGGCTTATGAGACCGGCTACCGCCCCTCGTCGGGGTCTCGAATGTATACACTAGTCTACTCCAGAGTATCGATGCCCTGTCTCGAAACTCCTACGACTAGGGACCACTTTTAAGGATGTGCTTATGGACTACCTAACTCTCACGTATATGATCGCCATCATACTACTGGTAGTTAAGCAAGAATCCTAAGGGCTCTATCAAGGTGTAATAGGGAACATGTCACGTAAAACTGTACATGATGATAAAGGCAAACCAGATAGCATACTATCATCTCGAGTAAGACTGTCCTACCGGTATAGGTCCTGCTCAATCATTGCAATCACGTGCCTGCGATCTAATAATTGACTTTGAGGGCAGTACATCCAACAATCTCCCACTTGCAGTTAAGGATAATTATTGCGATGTCGCATACTCACAGCCCGTGTGATAACGAACACCCAACTCCTCTACTAATCAGTTTCACAAAGCTCGTTTGTAAAACTCTTGTGTTCGAGAAATAGCCTCAATGAGTGGATCCATCCAAATGTTTCTTTTTAAGTCTCTCTTAATCTCAAGTTCGTGGAGAAAACCATTTCCCGAATTGAGTAATACCTGTCTTAGAATATATCTGGATATCTGATGGGACCTAGTTCATAAATGAACTCCAAATCCAAAGTTCTTAGACTGTATGGTCAACTGAACCTAATCAGTATCCAGCACCATACCTCCCACAGTATCCTCTTGCACCACCTGTCCATAATACTGCCTCTTTCGTCAGAGGGAAAACTATAACTCTGACAATCACTCTGTCATCCATATCATCTTGGAAGCCTGGAATGATAACCGTCTCCCGAAGGAGGCTGCCGTCATCAGATCCCTAGAACAACCACTTATGTTCTAAAACTGCTTCCGTATGTTTCTCCAGGATTGGATTAATATAAACTTATTGCATCTAGCGCAAAAACAACATCTGGTGTGGTACTTGACATTTCATGATTGACTCAATTGTCTAAGCAAGCGATATGCCAATCATGCACATCCCTCTCCACATCCCTCTCCCCTTTAGTCTGTAAGACACCTTTAGAGAGGGAGACTCCATCACCTGCAGGTACACCACCATGGCAGGAGTCATCCATTCTAAAACACCTTTAGAATATTGTCTAAGTACCCAAATTGGGAAACTACCTAAATCTAGATCTAAAAGCATAGATCTAGTAACCGGAATGTCTGATATTATATCTATATCCTGTATGGAGAAACAATTGTGTGACAACCACAGTATAACCGATCGTAGTATAGGAATCACACTTCCTACAAAGTGCATGTCATCCAAATATCAGGACATCACACTCTACTACCTTCTTAACAGATCCATCCCCTATTCTGATGAAGTCAAACCCATGACTGTCATATCAAAAATAAATGATCTTTCTCCGCTATATCTGCTCTAGTTTATAAATAGACATAAGCTACTTGCCCACTATGCTTCCGCTGCTCCCACTGACCACAACAACCCTCTGGCAGAAGAATATATACATGCACTTCTAAAGCTAGTTTAGAATGACGCTATACTCATCCTCCTGCCGGGTCTCATAGCTTGGAACATCAGTAATGGCAAGTCTGGGTAAACAAGAAGCTCTCTATCACCATCCTTGAGGCTACCGAAGTACCTCTCGGGTGTCTGAGGTTACCCAACATACCTGAGGAGTGGCTAATGGAATGTCAAACTTGATTGAATCTTTAGGTTCTATTAAATTTTCTGCAATCGTTTGCGGTTCTGGAATCTCTTCCAGTTCTACCATAATCCCACTGCTTTTTTCTGAAAAAATCCATTTTACTAAAACTGTGGCGAGTAAAGAACAATATCACTATTGATCTTCTAGATGGTAGAAAATCAACCCTCGTCATAGCCCGGGCCAACCCACAAACCGCCATTACAGAAACGTGCCTTGAGTTATCCAGAGTCTTGTTTTAAGCATAAGCCGGACAACTCCCCGTACCTTAACAACATTAAGATATGAACCATTCTATATCCAATATAAAAACTTTGGCACTGATTTAATTGGAACCAGATTCAAATCATGCAGCTGTCTCCAGTGCATGTCAACTTAATGGAGAGAGGCTAATCAGCATTACTCAACTTAGGAATTCATCCAATTATGAGTAACCTGAAAGAGAAACAAGTTTCTTAAAACCATTACTATCAACTGAATACCATACAAAAGTATCTACATCTTCTTTCACCTTGAAGGATCCCGATACTTGCAACACCTGTTTCTTTACTTTATTCTTGTACCCATAACTTCTCAAAATATAGACCTTGTATTTACGAAACACTTGTCTAAAAACTACAGAAGTCACAAGTAAACAGAACATAGTAAGAGGACCAACCCCTTTGTCCTAATGGACACTAGACAACATACGATACTCTGTATAAGTCCACTGAGTTGAATAACTCAAAACCTGTGCATCGTAGGTTGAAAACTGTACTTATGGTTAAGAACTACCCCGCTGTTCAATGTTCCTTACCCAATCGTCAACTGATATAGGTAAATGTCATGGACATAATTTTAGAAAGTTATATCTCACTTTATAAAAAATAAACGTACAGATATATCAGTTTGAAATTTGTGCACAACAACGGATACTCAAAACCAAATACTTACCGTCAGGTAAAAAAACCCAGGAGATTTCCTCAAATATCACCAATTATAATGAATTCCGATATAATAAGGATGATCACCCAATTCCCAATAATTTACTCCCACTCATCATCTGTAAAACCATAAGGATGTGAGAATCATACATGGTAAATACATACCTTGGAGTAAGTATCTAATCGGGAAATCAGTTTTCAATTAACAATGCATAGTGAAACTGAAACATGAATATGTTTCGAAGGGGTATCCTGGTATTCGTAGTAATGCTTCTTCCATTATCCAAATTCATGACTGTAACCGTATATTTCTTTACCATCTCTCCAAATCCCTTTATTTGTCTTTAGTCGTTAGCTTCTATACACCATCGTTAGGCTAAATGGTTTTCTTCCTTTCCTACCATTCGGCACCAGCCTATGGTTTGGAAGAAAACTATCCAATAAGCATAATAGGTGTATACTCCTAATCATAGAAGCACTCGCAACCTGAGAGAAGGTGATGATAAAAGACAACTGAATAAAACCTTATTCTATTCCCCCTCAACTGGAGAAAAGCAAAGGTGAAATAGGAGTGGCGATGATGTACGCGGTTTGGTCGTGAATGATACCTGTCGCATTTTACTTTGCCCTCTTTCTAATCCCTTTATTTTGCCTTTACTTATTACCTTTTCTACACCCTACTTAGGTTAATTGGTTTTCTCCTTTCCCTACCTTTCGGCACCTGCCTATGGTTTGGAAGAAGACTATCCAATAAGCGTAATAGGTGTACTCTCCTAAACCAAGGAGTACTCTCAACTTGAGAGAAGGTGATGATAAAAGACAACTGAATAAACTAATTCAATTTCTTCTAAACCTGAATCCATCCCCGAAGAAGTCCCTTCGAGTTCGTATATAACCATACGATGGATTTATCCAATGAAAGTGGATGTTCGTAGTGATACGAGGTGTTCTGCAGAAATGCAAAGGGTAAAAGAAGGAGCGACAATGATGTATGCAACACAAACAATCCAAAAGCCAGTATTTTAAGAAGGTTCGGTCAACTTGTGTAGGGTTACTAGGCACTCTCACAAGGGTCTATAAGGCATCAACTATGCCCGATTCAAAATTTAGACGTGCCGAACAATCCTAACCAAGATCTTTAAACTAGAGATTAGGTGAAACAAAGCATGTTAAACACTTTAACACTAAGAGTTTAGGATTACAACCTTTGTAGTCCGGTCCTTCACTTCTAAAACTCCGTGTTGAGGTCCCTTCGCTGCGATCATCATGTACCCGGACTCTAGAGAGGCTCCACGAAGAGAATGATGCAAACTTGCTTCCGATCTTCGATAACAAAGATGATCTACCTTGAAGTTTCTTTAACACAAGCTCTCACTCACAAATGAAGTGAATACCCTAATCTAAATGGCTAGGATAGATTAGGATGATGAAGTAGGATTTTAGCTCTCATTTGTTTTCTTAATCTCACTCAAAATCATCACTAAGCAAAAAGCTAGAAAGCTTTCAAGGAAGAAGAAGAAGAATCAATTTACTTTGTGATGAATAATGAAAAATGTTGTAAGGTTAGAAATGCAACCATGGTTCAAGAGAGAAGTAACTCATGTAGAGATTTAACTAAGGTTAAAGGGTTGGGTTGGGTTAAACAAAATATCTCACAAAATATCAGTACAAATATCTTTGCTCAAAACAAAACAAAACCTTCTAGAAGGTTCTAGAAAAGATCAACCCAAATCAAACCCTAGCCATGTTTAATCTCCACTAAACATGTTGCATTAATAACCCTAACATGTTACAATATTATATATCACATATACAATATTTATTGCAACAAAATAAAATAATACAATTAACATATATCGCATATATATCAATGTATTACCCGAGTGAGAAAAAGAATCTTTTAGTGAGCTTATATTAGTTAATGTAATTTAATATATCAAATATATAATTATACATTAAATTATCAAATCAATACATGATCCGATAATCCAGCTATTTCATAAATAACCGACTAATATAATCTATATGAGTTCATCGAATCAGCACTTAACCCGATGACCCGGCTATATCATATATACCCGGCCGATATCTCATATCGCGAGAATCTAATACGGTATCACATACACGTATTGTTCTCAGTCCCGCACATATTATATATGTGCTCCTACTCCGTTTTTCCTGAGTCAAGAAATCTCTGTGTAGGACTCTAAAGAATCGTCAATACGCCGGCAGTAGCTGATGATCATATCAAACACCCACAAGCTGCAAGCGGTCAGCTAAACGTAACAGCCGCCCAGGTATTGAGCGATCAGAAGATCAACAAGCAAGCCTGTACTTTCTCCCGTGAATCCAATCAGTAAAACTCCCGTACAGTCCGGTCTCTCCGTCTGATATGTCGCATATCTCGCCTAGGGGTGGTAAACGTCAGACCCCAGTAGCTTGTTAAGTCGTGTCGATATGAGGTCTATAACAATTCGAGAAACTACTGATAACACTTACCAGTAAATTTCAGCAACCCTGGATAGGGATTTCCAGTTATAGCCAATCGAACACAGCACAACATCAACTCCCTGTACCGGGAGAGACGAATCCCCTCCTATCGCTCATTGCCGCCATGTGATTCGGGAATGTACCCAAAAGCCACCTTTTTGCACTCCCTCTTGGACATGGTATGATGGAAAGCAAAGCACAGTGGGAATCACACAAGAATCTATGACGATTTCGGGTCTACAGACCAACCTGTACCAGTGTCACCAGAGAACTGCCATCTGACGTGAGGTATTATACCATCTGGGAGTTCTCGGCGAGTCCGTCCAGTGTACCCAGTCTTTACTGAGCACCCGTACAACATCCTTGATGTCAAACACCGATGGATATGGGATCATCCATCGCCTATCATATGGGTCAAGATGTGTATATGCTAGTCTACTCTGGTGTATCGATGCCCTGTCTCGATACACCCTCAACTAGGAACAGTTATAGGATGTACTCGTCGACTACCGTGGCCCCACTAGTATGATCTCATCATAGTCCCAGTAGTCAAGTACATATCCTAAGGGCTTTATCAACATGTAACATAGAGACAATCAGAGTATATGTTAAGATAATGTACAACCAGATATCATACTATCATGTCGAGCAAGAAAGTCCTCCCTATATATGTCCAAGCATCCATTACAATATACATCATATGTACAGTAATGGCCTCTAGGGCATACATATAACTAAAAATTTCCCACTTACACTAGGGCCATCTGTTGTGGTATCACATACCCAATAATTAGCTGTGGTTGAGTTATCTCATACTCAACCTTCCCATAAAAAAGTCTCTACTGAGAAAAAGGCCTTTGTGAGTGGATCCGCGCTGTTGTCCTCTGTGTCTACTCTCCTACCCTTGATCTCCCTGGAGATCAACCATCTCCATGATCAGGTGATACTTCCTAAGAATTATATCTGGATTTCTGATGGGACGGGGGTTCCTTGGCATAAGCTAGAACTCCATTGTCACACAATGGTAGGAACGAAGTTCATCTCATGAACTTATATATATCCAGACTGCCTCTTTGGTAGAATCCTTGGTAACGATGTATCTTGACTTTAATCGTCTAGTAAGTCACGGTATCTAGCTTGGAACTCTTCCAACATACCGTCCCTCCACTGAGGGTAAAGACAATGCCTGCGACTGACATATCTTGACTTTAATCGTCTAGTAAGTCACGGTATCTAGCTTGGAACTCTTCCAACATACCGTCCCTCCACTGAGGGTAAAGACAATACCTGCGACCGACATTCAGTCGTCCTTATCACTCTGGAACTTTTCCAGTGATTCTCCCCAGGATCGATTGATACCATCTCACTACAACTAGTGAGAATCCTAACATCCAATTAGATCTATCCCATAGATCCATAACCCAGGATTTAGGAGGTATCACCTTGATCCTATATGGAGAATCATTGTGATAAGAGGAGATCGACCGAGCATAGCATAGGAAACTCCTTCCTTATCAAGAGTATGTGATCCACGTACTCTACGAGGATCACCACCATACTCTCTACTACCTTTTTGTATATACAAGTTTCATCTACCATTTTGATGAAGTCAAACTCTTTGACTATCACATCAAAACATATGTTCCTACTCCACGATACCTGATTTATCACATAAAACATCTTGCACGCGTTTCTGCTGCTCCCACTGTCTACGAAGCCCTCTGGCTGTGTACTTATAGACACTCCCTTCCAAAACATCATTTAGAAAAGCAGTCATGACACCCAACCACCACATATTGTAGTAATGGTATGTAGCAGTGGCAAGTAGGATCTGGATGGACTTAAGCATAGCTTTGAAATTCTCAACTTTTCCATGTACACCAAATAATCTTCTCAAGATATACCTGCTCCTGATGGGGATTTAACCCTTCAGATAGAGCAACCAAAGTCTATACTTTGTTGGTGTATATGGATTCCATCTCAGATCGCTAAGCATCCAGCCATTCTTACAGAGTCCCACTCCTGATGGCCAGCTCGAAACTAGTTGGGTCATCATCTCATGATGCAATCCTCGCTCCTACTGTCATAGAGAAATCGAAGTATCTCTCAGATGGATGAGGAACCCTACTAGATCGGCGGAGAGGCTGAGGTTCGTTGGAAACTATTGAATGGCCCGGTTCTACCAAATCATCAGCTGCAGTTTGTATAGCTGGAACTCCTTCTAGTTCTACCTCATGACCACTAATTTTTCATAAGAAATTCCCTTTCACAAAGGTGGCATGCTGAGAAACAAAACATCTTTTGTTCCTCGATAAGGTAGAAGATATTCCCTTGTGAATGCTTGGGATATCCAACAAACTTCCACAGAACTGACTTTGCCTCGAGCTTGTCCGGATTTTGCTTTTAGACATAGGCCGGACAACCCTAAATCTTAACTTACTTAAGATATGGTCTCTTCCCATTCCATATCACATATGAAGTGATAGGAAACTGATTTGATTTGAACCCTATTCAATAGGTATGCAGCTTCTCAAGTGCATAACTCCCAAAAGGAAATAGGAAACTCAGTAGTACTCATCATAGAGCGCACCATATCACATAGGGTGTGATTGCTCCGCCCCGATACACCGAGGTGCTGTGGTGTATACGGAGGAGTAATGCTGAGAGAGAATCTCATTCTCCTTTAGAATAGTCCATGAATTCCGTGCTCAAGTATTCTCCTCCTTGATCTCATCAAAAGACATAATACTTTTACCCGTTTTTGGTTCTTTACTTCTAACTTATATTCATTGAATTTCTCAAAAGTTCCAGGCTTGTGTTTCAACAGGAACATATGTCCGAATCTTGAGAGATAATCAGTGAATGTAATGAAGTATAAAGAACCGGTCCTGGCATGTGTAGACAGGGGACCTTGATACATCAGCTTGTATCAATCCCAAGAGTTCACTAACTCTTTCTCTGTTTCCAATAAACGGAGCTGTGGTCATCTTATCTCTGTAGCATGACCGGCAAGTTTCACAAGATATAAATTCAAACTAATTTAAATATGCATCTATATGTAACTTCAGCTAGTCGGGTCGCATTGATATGACCTAGTCTACAATGCCTCAAGAAGGATTTGTTCATTTCTGAACTCTTCTTCTTGTGCGTGTTCTGTACGTTAAGAACTGTGGTTTGATTAAGAACGTCTATGCTTTTAGATAACGTGCCTGAACCGATCAACTCTTGATATAGGAAATGTTCAAAACACTATCCAACAATACAAAATTATATCCTTCTTTACTGATAAAGAGACTGATATAATTTTGTATATCAGGTTCGGTATCTAATAACATTCGTTCAGAATTAATGTATTCTGGTAATACAGGGTGATAACTACCAACAGACTTGGCTGCAACACTTGCACCATTTCTATCTCATGAAATTTATCACCCGTTCTCAGTTCTCTACCTATCTGTAGCCCATGTAACAAATTACATATGTGGGATCTTGATCCGGTATCAAATACCCAGGACGTAAAGGATATTGAGAAAAAGTTCTGTGTAATGAACACACTCGAAGAAGATGCATCAACATGTACTTTCTTCGTTTGGGCGGCACAGGAATTCTGGTAATCCCCTATTTCCTGCTCTGTCTTATAACAATTATAAATTGGAGCGGGACCAACGTTCCCTAGCGCAGTATAACAAGCGGGTTCGGTCAAATACATCCATATTATTATCTTGATTAAGGCGTGACATAGTCGTAACCAGGAGAGAGAGAGAAGAAAACAGTCAGCGTGCGCTTTGTAAGATTAGATTGGTTATCAATTTATCTAATCAGGATGTCTCCTACTGTTTTAGTCAAACCTTCCTCCAAACCCTTAAAAGGAAAGACTAGCCGGGATTAATTACACCCTACAAGTTCGCCAATTTTTCAGCCAGGCCAGTGCCGGTACTTTGAGTTCGCACGGACCTAATTAAAGTAAACCTCGTTTTCCTAGGGGCGTTACCCCGTTAACACCTTTCTAGACACCTACTTGATCGGCTAATTGTAATGTGTAAAACTCTCGCAGGAGTAACTCTTACTCGCAGCGGGTATCGGGATCCAACTATCTCATAGAAGATATGCAATCTCATTGCAAATTTCAACACTTGAAATTCCCAATAATTTTTTACCCCTAGCGTCCTATGATCTTGACGAAGGCCAACAAACCATAGTCCGCTAGTCAAGTTCAACCCGTCATTTCCCGATTGAAGTAAACCCACCCGCACGACCCTTGACGCAGGCCAACAAAGTCGCACGACTACCCTAACTCAATCGCATCATATGCTTTTACAGATAAGCATAAATAGCTATCGAACACCACGCCTTGACGCAGGCCAACAAACGTAGCACGATTACTATGAAATACTTATCTGAAATGACGGAGGGCTACGACAGGTTTTTAAGAAAACCCTTTGCGTAATGAACTTGATATCGTTGTAGAAACGAGTGATTTTAAATGGAATGTATTTGAGGCATTTTCTAGTTTTGCTAAAGAGGTCACTCCCGGTGAAGGGATCGTCGGCTCTTTCCTCATCGAATAAGGTGCAGGATATTTCACAAATACCACTATGCAAAGCAAAAACTATAGAAACAATCAAAAGACAAACCGAGTTTGTAGCATCTGCTAGTTTCGCTAAAGAGGTCACTCTCGGTGAAGGGATCTCGGCTCTTTCCTTATCGAATAAGGTGCTGGATGTTCTACATGGAACACCGCTATGCAAAGCAAGAACTAGAGCTACCTGTTTTTGAGACAAGTTTCTACAACATCTTTAGGTTTCTTTTAGTTTCATTAATCTCATTAATGAAGTCCCATTTTAATATGCTTCATAAGCATCACATTTGAAACGAAATCTGCAATATAACATATATCTTATATATATAATATAGACATTCGTCTCAGGCAGTAATATGATCTCATCACAGAACATTACAGCAGAAGAACATATATGAAATATTGGATATATTAGGAAGTCCATGTTTTTAATACGAGCCTGTATAAAACATGGATTCCACGGTCGCGATGAATAGCCAAATCCACATCCCTAGATCCCTATGAGAGCGGCAAGTAACACTGCCAATTCTAGGGTTAAGAGACCCGGTCTCGACTCCTCGAGATGGCCTCCTACTGGACCCTAGAACCCGATTACTTATGCTCCCCGCCTTGGGTCTACCTAATGCGGAAAAGTAAATAATATACAATAGTGACATCATCCTCATCCCGGAAGTGCCCCAATAAAAGAATATTACATACAAATGAATTTTACATGAATGAAAATGAAAAACTCTCATCTCACATAAAACCCCCGGCTATTCAGAACACGACGATCCAATATAACATATCACAGCAACACATAATATCTCATATCATCAACGTAAGTAAGTATGCATATACCGATTGTCGTTGATGTATAGCAACGAAAACCGGCGATACAACTACATACTACACTTACGGTTGCAGAAAAAAAAGTTTAAAACTACAACAGTTGGAATCCACAACCTTTTTAGACATCGCATGCCTAACCAAATGAATTCCTTAGACATCGCATGCCTAACAATTATAAACCCCGCATTTTAGTCTCATTATCGAAAACTCTTTTCAATATCAAGTCGGGCAATTCAACAAGATTCCCGACATTCTGATCGAATGCTCGTCGCAAACTTTAGTAGACGGCCGCACCCCCGGATGCCGTCAACGAAGTGCACTAAGGCGGAACACCACTGCCGCGAGCACCCGAACGGATGCTTTTGGTGACGAGGTTCTCCTACAGTCACTTGGTCGGGGCTATGGGGCGTGGCTGTCTATTAAGTTTACCTGGCGAGTATCCGCGTACGCTACGTGATTGCAATGGACTTTTGATCGCATAAAAATCTCGTGGCAACCGATCATCTGAGACTGAAGTGCTAGATTTACAACATTCAAATTAGTTATCTCATAACTACTTGTGCATTCCAAATATTGTATCATATTCCAGATAAATAGACAATGTTAAACTTTCCGATCGAATAAACAAACACCCAAGATTTTCCAAATAGCTCAACACTTGAGCGGAGTTCAAAAAGTATCCATCACATGCCACAGTACTGATGGTCCATCCGTAGAAGGGTCAAGCCAACGCCTCACATGTGGCAACGCCGTACTGCCACAAACCCTAAGGTTTAGAGGCGGTTCAGACGGTCACGTAATCGAGTTAAGCTTTGTTGTCTTCTAGATGGTCTACCGCGTTACTTGCACGACTTAGAACGTTCTTAAACTACGGAAAAATCCAACACTTGGAAATTTTCAGGCAGGGGAAAAAATGAGTTATTGATATCCGGTCAAACTTTTTAACACGTTCTAAAATTATCCGGAAAAAAGTTAAACGAAGTTAAATTATCCGATCGAGTCAACGCATTCCCAATACAACCCAGAAAACTCAACACATGAGTATAATTAAAAATTCCCAGAAGCATCAGGAAACTCGTACGGAAGTTACTGTGAAAACATAAAACCTTAATCGCACTGTAGCGCTGCGGAACCGCCGCGCAAGGTATGTCTTTTTCGCGGTTCCATGGCTCTTTAATGGGATTATTGTCTCGTTTTTCACAGATATCCTTATAATTCCCTGCTTAATTTTCTGAGCATTTTTAATATGAAAAAAATCAATTTTTTTGAAAAATTTCCAGATACTAGGGTTTTATGGGTATTCGGAGTTCGATCGGACTTCAAATTTCGCCTAAAGCTCTAGCTTGGCTCTGATACCACTGCAGGGTTACTAGGCACTCTCACAAGGGTCTATAAGGTATCAACCATGCCCGATTCAAAATTTAAACGTGCCGAACAACCCTAACTAAGATCTTTAAACTAGAGATTAGGTGAAACAAAGCATGTTAAACAATTTAACACTAAGAGTTTGGGATTACAACCTTTGTAGTCCGGTCCTTCACTTCTAAAGCTCCGTGTTGAGGTCCTTTCACTGTGATCATCATGTACCCGGACTCTAGAGAGGCTCCACGAAGAGAATTATGCAAACTTGCTTCCGATCTTCGATAACAAAGATGATCTACCTTGAAATTTTTTTAACACAAGCTCTCACTCACAAATGAAGTTAACACCCTAATCTAAATGGCTAGGAGAGATTAAGATGATGAGGTAGGATTTTAGCTCTCATTTGTTTTCTTAATCTCACTCAAAATCATCACTAAGCAAAAAGCTAGAAAACTTTCAAGGAAGAAGAAGAAGAATCAATTTACTTTGTGATGAATAATGAAAAATGTTGTAAGGTTAGAAATGCAACCATGGTTCAAAAGAGAAGTAGTAACTCATGTAGAGATTTAACTAAGGTTAAAGGGTTGGGTTGGGTTAAACAAAATATCTCACAAATATCAATACAAATATCTTTGCTCAAAACAAAACAAAACCTTCTAGAAGGTTCTAGAAAAGATTAACCGAAATCAAACCCTAACCATGTTTAATCTCCACTAAACATGTTGCATTAATAACCCTAACATGTTACAATATTATATATCACATATATAATATTTATTGCAACAAAATAAAATAATACAATTAACATATATCGCATATATATCAATGTATTACCCGAGTGAGATAAAGAATCTTTTAGTGAGCTTATATTAGTTAATATAATTTAATATATCAAATATATAATTATACATTAAATTATCAAATCAACACTTGATCCGATAATCCAGCTATTTCACAAATAACCGACCAATATAATCTATATGAGTTCATCGAATCAACACTTGATCCGATGACCCGGCTATATCACATATACCCGGCCGATATCTCATATCGCGAGAATCTAATACGGTATCACATACACGTATTATTCTCGGTCCCGCACATATCATATATGTGCTCCTACTCCGTTTTTTCTGAGTCAAGAAACCTCTGTGTAGGACTCTAAAGAATCGTCAATATGCCGGCAGTAGGTGATGATCATATCAAACACCCACAAGCTGCAAGCATTCAGCTAAACGTAACAGCCACCCAGGTATTGAGCGATTAGAAGATCAACAAGCAAGCATGTACTTTCTCCCATGAATCCAATCAGTAACATTCCCGTACAGTCCGGTCTCTCCGTCTGATATGTCGAATATCTCGCCTAGGGGTGGTAAACGTCAGACCCAGTAGCTTGATAAGTCGTGTCGATATGAGTTCTATAACAGTTCGAGAAACTACTGATAACACTTACCAATAAATCTCAGCAACCCTGGCCAGGGATTTCCAGTTATAGCCAATCGAACATAGCGCAACATCAACTCCCTGTACCGTGAGAGACGAATCCCCTCCTATCGCTCATTGCCTCCATGTGATTCGGGACTGTACCCAAAAGCCACCTTTTTGCACGCCCTCTTGGACGTGGTATGATGGAAATCAAAGCACAGTGGGAATCACACAAAACTCTATGACGATCTTGGGTCTACAGACTAACCTGTACCAGTGTCGCCAGAGAACTGCCATCTGACGTGAGATATAATACCATCTTGGAGTTCTCGGCGAGTCCGTCCAGTGTACCCAGTCTTTACTGAGCACCCGTACACCATCCTTGATGTCAAACTCCGATGGATATGGAATCATTCATTGCTTATCATATGAGTCAAGATGTGTATTCGCTATCTTACTCTGGTGTATCGATGCCCTATCTCGATACACCCTCGACTAGGAACAGTTATAGGATATACTCGTCGACTACCGTGGCCCCACTAGTATGATCTCATCATAGTCCCAGTAGTCGAGTACATATCCTAAGGGCTTTATCAACATGTAACACAGAGACAATCAGAGTATATGTTAACATAAAGTACAACCAGATAGCATACTATCATGTCGAGCAAGAAAGTCCTCCCTATATATGTCCAAGCATCCATTACAATATACATCATATGTACAGTAATGGCCTCTAGGGCATACATATAACCAACAACTTGGTCACTGAGTCATAGTCTAGGGTCGGTCAATGGTCGCTGCCAAAGAGAGAGAGAAAAGAAACACTCTGCGTGCACTATAACCTAGATCAGAATGGTTATCACTTTATCTAATCAGGAAACCTCCCATTGTACCGTCAAATTCTCCTCCAAACCTAAAAGAAGAATTAGTCGGGATCACCCGAAGAGTAAACCAGCACATCAGTGGGAATCGGGATCCAACTCTCATCGCATGATAACGTGAAGGAATCCACTCACGTTATCACACTCCAGAAGGTATGCGCATGCCTGGCAAGTTTCAGTTTCTTTAGAAACTCCTGATATGGATTTTTTCCCCATGCTCTTATGACCTTGACGTTGGCCAAAATGTCATAAGTCACATGTCAAGTTCTACCCATCATTACCTTGTTAATTTGAATCCACCTGTACATACCGTTGACGTTGGCCAAATGGCAGAACGACTGTCCCAAACCAACTCATCTATCTATGCAACAGATGAATACTCAGCAACTACCAAACACTATGCCTTGGCGTTGGTCAAAATACATAGCTTGAATACTACTGAATACCCAACTGAAATGACGGAGGGCTACGGATGGTTTTTGGCGTAAAACCTTTAACGTAACGAACTTGATGTCGCTGAAGGAACCTGATAGCTTTTTACAAAAATATAGTGGCGAAAACCTTTGCTAAAGAGGTCACTCCCGGTGAAGGGATCTCGGCTATTTCCTCATGGAATGAGTTGCAGGATATTCCAACTAAATACCGTGATGCAAAACAACAAGTAATCGACTATAGTGAAATTATTACCCTGACGCAAACTTCTGCCCAAGGGGTCACTCCAGGTGAAAGGATCTCGGCCCTTGCCTCGTCGAATGATGTGAAGGATATTCCAACTGAATACCACTGTGCAAAACAAAAGAATACGTTCTTGTAATAACACTTTTTAAAACTGTTCCAACAACGTCAAACAGGCTTGTTTTCCTTGTATTGATCAAAATCAACGCAGTCCAATCAATTAATCACACCAGAAAAGAACGAAAATAAAATGTACGTATATGCCATCCGCATTCATCACTGGGTCCCGTCATCACCCGTTAGGTTACGTAACGAGAGAGCTGGGACTGGACTAGCGCGGGTGTAAAACATATACAACATCTACTAGTATATATACCAATATACAATAATCCCTCTAGGCGTGATAAATACAGCGTTACAGAAAAGTAATAAGTATCATAAAACAATACAGATAATCTGGGATCCCCGGGTTTCACAGAGCCGCTACTGAAACCCGACATTCCCCTGGTCGTATGGATAGCCTGTGCAATGAAATCCTAGACCCCTACGAGTGCGGAAAGTTACCCGCCAAAACCTGAAGCGAGGCAGCCCCTACAGCAAAGTGAATGGACCACCCAGCACTTCACGGAATTCGGTAACTTGGGCACTCCTCCTGGGTCAACCTGTACCCCCTACGAGTGCGGCGAATAGCCTGCCAATCCTAGAGTGAGGTCTCTTCCTTCTCAAAGCCATGAGATGCGGATCCGTTGCCCTCCAGAACCCAGCTATCCGTGCACTCCGTCGCGGGGTAACCCTAGTATAGAAATGAAAATATGTACAACGGGTACATCGACCTCAACCCGGTCGTGCCCCAAAAGAATAATATACAAACAGGCAGCGAAGGCAGTCCACATGTTGGACGCTCGCCCCGCAATATCAAATGTACAAATAAATCCAAACTGCACTACCATTGCACACAACTATCCACCACGACAAATCCGCAACATCACAGCACAACACAGAACATCAACGTGAATGTCATGTTCGCAAACCCGTCTAAAAGAGCTATAGCAATTAGACACGATTTACGGCTCGAATGGCATTCACGGTCGCAGATATAATATAAGTACTGTAAACTAACACATTTAGAATTCCGAACGACAAAACTTTCCGAGTTGGCCCCAAGTACAAATCCAGTACTCAAACAAATCTGGGCCAAAACAAAATATTCTAGAAACCACAATTCCACATGAAAGACACCCAGAAGAAAAATGGTGCACTGAAGCCCCAAAACGGAGACGGCGGCCAATACAAGGCTTGTGCGGCGGTTCCGCGGCGGTCTTGAAGGTTCAGTCGACCAAATTTCTACAGTAGTCTTAAAAAAGCCTGCACGATTTTCTGACATACTCAAAATAATTTTTAGACCAGTTTAAAAATTCGACAGAAACTTTAACATTGAAAATGCGGTTTTGGAAATTTCGTTCGATCGATATTTTAAACATGTTAGAACAAGCTAGTAAAGGTTAATGGCGTGGCTCTGATACCATGTAAGTCTACGGTAGTGCCCCGGCCATCAATCAGAGGCCAAACGCGGAACAAAAACTTTTACAACTGGCGCTATCGCATACTATAACCCGGATCGTGCCATTACCGCTAAACTAGCAAACTGTAAAGAGGTAGAAAGACTATACCGATAGATCCGTGTCCTTCGGTCTTTAGCCATCATCCCTCGCTCCTCGCTACGACTCCGATCTTCTCGTCGAGGTGGCATCATGTCAACGGATCTTTATACGGCCCCCCGCCTCTATACTAAGGCAACTCGGACATCAAGTCTGCTAAAAGAGATGACCAAGATGAAGTAGAGAAAGAGTAGAATACTTTGTCTCAATACACTCTTTGGTTCTCATCACATGAGAGGGTAAGAGTGGAGGTTGAAGAAGATGCAAGTGGATGAAGAGTGTGGGCTCAAGAAAACTCTAGTGAGCAAAAAAAACCAAGTCTCAAAATTGACCCCCTTTACTGTCCACTAATTTTGTGTGTGATATATATGAGGTTTTGTGATGAAATATCAAGGAAAAAATCTTAGCAAAATATCTCCACAAACCCTAATAATATCTACACCCAAAACAAACTCCATTAATTCATCATGAGTCACTACATGACTCATTAGCATGAGTCATTAGTGAACATGCTAGAATTAATGAGTCACCAAAAATGAGTCACACTTTCCAAATCCAATAATCATTTAAGACAAAATGATTAACCCAAAAGGAAATGCATCTTCTAAAGTAATCTCGTAACGGATTACGAGAATACCCCTCACCTGTAAATACATACCTGTATCCGTATTCCGACCGAATACGAATACGATAAGACTAAAATATTCCGACTCAATATAATACTTGGATCCGGCTTAAACCAAAGCCCACCAGTATTATCTGTCTGAAACATGACACGTGCACAAGTGCACGTGCATGATCGAACCCTGCCATAAAACCATACGGCCTCTACAACGTTTCGCCCGAACTTGGGAAATTATCTGTGGGGGACTCTAAAAACTCGTCAATACTCTGGCAGTGAGTTTAACCACAAGCACGTCAGCGGCACTAGCTGTGCGTAACGGCTGCCCATGTACTGACCGAAAGGGAAGCCGATGAGCGAACTCATCCTGGAACCCTACTGAGCCTATCAGTGAAAACATCCGTACAGTCCGGTCCGTTCGTCTATGAGCGTCGCATATCGGGTCTAGTGGGCTGGTAACGTCAGACCCCCAATAGCGGTATAAGTCGTGTTGGAGGGTAGCCCTGAACACTCTAAGAAACTACTGGAATACTTACCAGTAATTCTCACCTTCCTTGGCCAAGGACTTGGTGTAATGGCTCTCCTAGACACAGCGCGATCTCACTCCCAATACCGGGAGAGACGAATCCCCTGCCGATCCGCTCACTGTCTCTATGTGGCTCGGGACTGTACCCAACTAAAACCTGTTTGCACGACTCTTTTGAGCCGTGGTAGGGTAGTAATCTAAGAACAGTGGGAACTCACACGAGACAAATGACGACCTCAGGTCGATGAACTAGCCTGTACACATGTCACCAGGGAACTGCCATCTGACGCTAGGTATAATACCAACTAGCATGTTCCCAGCGAGTCCTGTCCGGTGCACTCATAACCCAATGAGCACCTGTATACATCTTAGGTGAACCAACTAACACCAATGGCTTGTGAGACCGGCCACCGCCCCTCGTCGGGGTCTCGACTGTATACACTAGTCTACTCCGGAGTATCGATGCCCTGTCTCGAAACTCCCACAACTAGGGACCACTTTTAAGGATGTGCTTATGGACTACCCAACTCTCACGTATATGATCGCCATCATACTGCTGGTAGTCAAGTAAGAATCCTAAGGGCTCTATCAACGTGTAATAGTTAATATGTCACTTAAAGCTGTACACGATGATAAATGAAAACCAGATAGCATACTATCATCTCGAGTAAGACTGTCCTACCGGTATAGGTCCTGCGTAATCATTGCAATCACGTGCCTGCGATCCAATAATTGACTTTGAGGGCACTACATCCAACATAATTTCCACCCAATTTTGAATTACTTTAAACAAATAAAACCCTTGATTATTTTAAGCATGGTGTGAGTCTCATACACCCATGTCACATGTATCATCTAGCATGACACATAAAAATGTACATTAATATATATCACATATATACTAAATGCACAAGTGAGAAAAAAAATTCTTAAGTGAGCTAATATTAGTTAATGTAAGTTAAAATATAAAATATATAATTATACATTAAACTATTAAATAAACACATGATTTAATAATCCGGCTATATCACATATAACCGACTAATATCATATGTATCAACTTATCGAATCAACACTTGATTCGATAACCCGGCTATATCACATATAACCGACCGATATCACATATCGCGGGAATAGAATACCGTATCACATACACGTATTAATCTCGGTTCCACACATATTACATATGTGCTCCTACTTCGTTTCGCCTGAGCCAGGAAACCTCTGTGTAGGACTCTAAAGACTCGTCAATACGCCGGCAGTAGGGGGTGATCATATCAGCCACCCAAAAGTCGCAAGCGGTCTGTTAAACATAACGGCCACCCGTGTATTGAGCGATAAGAAGATCAACTAAGCCTGCTCATACTCCTGTGAATCCAATAAGTAATACTACCGTACAGTTCGGTCTCTTCGTCAGATATGTCGCATATCACAGTCTGGGGGTGGTAAACGTCAGACCCCAATAGCCTGATAAGTCATGCCGATGTGAGGCACATAACGGTTCGAGAAACTACTGATAACACTTACCAGTAGATCTCAGCAACCATGACCAGGGATTTCCTGTTATGGCCAATCGAGCATAGCGCAACATCAACCACCAATACCGGGAGAGACGAAATCCCCTCCTATCACTCATTGCCTCCATATGACTCGGGACTATACCCAAAAACCACCGTTTTGCACCATCTCTTGAATGCGGTAAGGTGGAAATCAAAGCACGGTAGGAATTACACAAGACTCTATGAAGATCTCGGGTCGACAGACTAACCTTTACCAATGTCACCCGAGAACTGCTATCTGACGATAGGTATAGTACCATCTAGGAGTTCTCGGCGAGTCCGTTCAGTGTACCCAGTCTCCACTGAGCACCCGTATACCTTCTCTGATGTCAAACACCAATGGATATAGGATCATCCATCGCCCATCATATGGGTCGAGAAGCGTATATGCTAGTCTACTCTGGAATATCGATGCCCCATCTCGATACTCCTACTACTAGGACATTTGAAGGATGTACTTACCGACTCCCTCAGCCCCACTGTTATGATCTGCATCATAATCCTGGTAGTCAAGTACTCATCCTAAGGGCTTTATCAACATGTAATAGAGAGACAATCATGTTACATGTTAAGATAAAGAGCAACCAGATAGCATATTATCATGTCGAGCAAGAAAGTCCTCCCTATATATGTCCAAGCATCCACTATAATATACATCACATGTATAATAATGGCCTCTAGGGGATACATATAACTAACAATCTCCGACTTGCACTAAGGTCATTTGTTATAGTATCTCATACTTAACGCCCCTTAAAAGTCTCCCTAGGGAAAGGCTTCTGTGAGTGGATCCGCCGTGTTATCCTTCGCGTCAACTCTCCTTACCTTGATCCCTTGAAGATCAACCATCTTCTTGATCAGGTGATACTGTCCTCAGAATATGTCTGGATCGCTGATGGGACCGACGTTCCTAGGCTAAAGACACAACTCCATTGATTATCACAATAACCGTTATTGGATGCTCAATGGTAGGAACTATGTTCATCTCATGAACAGTAAATATCCATACATCCACTTTGGTAGCATCATTGGTAGCGATGTATACAGCCTTTATCGTCTAGTTTTCCATGGTATCTAGCTTGGAACTCTTCCAACATACCGTCCCTCCATTGAGGGTAAAGACAAAGCCCGAGACTGACTTTCAGTAGTCCTTATCACTCTGGGAACTGGAATTGGTAAAGGACTCCCACTGGAGTTCACCGTTATCAAACACCAAGAACATTTCTTTAGTTCTTCTCAAGTACTTAAGAATGTCCTTCGCAGCTGTCCAGTGATTCTTCCAAGATCCGATTCATTCCCGATCACTACACCTAGTGAGTTAGCTACATCTGGTCTGGTATATAACATCGCATACTATGATAGAGCCTACTGCCGATGCATAGGGTATCCCTTGCACGCGAGCTCTCTCCAAATCAGTCTTGGAAGACATCTTTTTGGAGAGAGTGATTCCTGAGTAAGTGGGCGAACCACCACGATTAGAATCCTCCATACTAAACCTCTTTAGTACGGTGTTAATTTACCTGGATTTTGGACACTCCCAACATCCACTTAGATCTATCATCATAGATCATATTTCCAAGATGTAGTAGGTATCATCCAGATCTTCCATGGAGAATCCTCGTGATAAGAGGAGCTTGACCGAGTGTAGCATAGGAAACCATTTCCTATCAAGAGTATGTCTTCTACTTACAATACAAGGAAGACAACCTCACTCTCTACAACCTACCTGTATATACAAGGTTCATCTACGTTTTTGATGAAGTCAAACTCTTTGACTGCCACATCAAAACAGATGTTCCAACTCCGTGATGCTTGCTCTAATCCTGATGGACTTAAGCATAGCCACTGGAGAAAAGTTTCATCATAAACCACACCTGGTTATTGACAATAGCCTTTTACTACAAGTCTAGTTTTGAAAGTCTCAACTTTTCCATCCACACCAAGAATCTTCTCAAGATCCATTTGCTCCCAATGGGTTTTACCCCTTCAGATGCAATATACAAAGTCATACTTTGTTGGTGTACATGGATTCCATCTTTGATCGCATAGCATCCAGCCATTTCACAGAGTCCCCACTCGTGATGGCCTGCCTGAACCTGGTTGGGTCATCAACTACCATGATGCAATCCTCGCTCCCACCATCACCGAGGTAACCATAGTATCTCTCAGGTGGATGAGGAACCCTACCAGATTCACGGAGAGCTTGAGGCTCGTTGGAGACTATTGAATCCTTTGGTTTCTTCAAATCATCAGCTGTTAGTTTGTCCGGCTGGAACTCCTTCCAGTTCTACCTCATGACCACTAATTTCTTCACAAAAATTCCTTTTCTAAAAAGGTGGCATGCTGAGAAACAAAACACATTTTTCTCCTCAGTGTGGTAGAAGATATTCCCTCGCAAATGTTTGGGATATCCAACAAACTTATACAAAACTGACCTTGTCTCGAGCTTGTCCGGATTTTGCTTTTCAACACAGGCCGGACAACCTCATATCTTAACTCGTTTAAGAGATGGTCTCTTCCCATTCCATATCTCATATGGAGTGGTAGGCATTGATTTAGATGGAACCTTATTCAATAGGTATGCAGCTTCACAAGTGCATAACTCCAAAAGGAAACAAGTAATTCAGCAGTACTCGTCATAGAAGGAACTATATCTCATAGGGTGCGATACCTCCTCCCCGATACACTGTTGTGCTATGGTGTATATGAAAGAGTAAGCTGAGAGAGAATCCTATTCTCAGTTTAGAAACTCCAGGAACTCCATGCGCAAGTATTCTCCTCCTCGATCACATCGAATGACTTTAATACTTCTACCCATCTGGTTCTCAACTTCAAGGTTATATTCCATGAATTTCTCAAAAATCAGACTTGTGTTTCAACAGGAACATATGTCCGAATCTCGAGAGATGATCAGTGAATATAATGAAGTATGAAGAACCAAGCCTGGCATTTGTAGACATAGGACCATATACATCATCATGTACATGTCCCAAGATTTCATTAACTCTATCTCTGATTCCAGTAAACGGAGTATTGGTCATTTACCTTTGAGACAAGACTGGCAAGTATCATAAGATGAAAATTCGAACAGATTCTCATATTCATAGTTTGCAACTTAGCTGGTTGTGTCGCATTGATATGACCTAGTCTACGATGCCAGAAGAAGGATTCGTTCATTTCTGAACTACTCCTCTTGTGTGTGTTCTATATACATTGAACTGTAGTTTGATTTAGAACATATACGCCATTACATAACCTGCCTGATCCAATCAACTATTGATTAAGGAAAATGTTCACAACATTGTCCTCCAATACAGAATTATATCCTTCTTTAACTCAATAAAGAATCTGATGTAATGTTGTATATCATGTTCGATATCTAATAACATTTGTTCAGAATCAATATATTTACCATTTGGTCACTACTACAAATAAGGGTTGCCCCTACGGATTTATCCATAGGGGCAAACCACTGCCCCTACGGTATCCGTAGGGACAATAAAATACCCTGTAGGTACAAACGCCGTAGGTGCAAGTTGAAGCCCTGAACTTGCCCCTACGGACAAATATTTGCCCCTACGGAGTTCTGTGTAGGTCCCTTTTGCCCTACAGATTAGGCCGTAGGGGCAACAAATTTATTTTATTTACGGTTTTTAAAAATATATTACTTGTACCTACGGATGAATCCGTAGGGCCAAGTAATAGCCCCTACGGATACATACGTAGGTACTTATCCGTAGGGGCAATCCCAACCCCATGATACTGAGATCACAGGGGAAAATATCAGTTATCCTGATATTTTGCCCCTACGGTTTAATCCGTAAGGGCAACGTGTGTACCTATGGATTAATCCGTAGGTACGTACTATCAGTTTTTTTAAAAAAAAGGGCTGCCTATTTTTTTCTCGCCCTGTGCACAATAATATATACATCAATCGAATATAAAATTAATCATCACACAACATATATCGCAGTATTCATAATCACATCTCACACATATAATATACAAAAGAAACCAAAAAACAGAATATGATATAAATATAAACACCGTAGGACCACCAATATCAATATCGTCCAAAATGTAGTACAATATGTATCATATAAATAAATACATGTTTCGAAAAATAAGAATCAAAAAGCTACCCTAGCTCGGTCCAGCTCCACCTCTGATAAATGCTAGAATCTGGCGTGCCTGCTCCTCGGTCAATAAATCTTGCAATTCGGCGTGTGCGAGAGTCTGAGCGGGCTGTGGAGCTGGCGATGTGGTCTGCGCAGCCGCTGTCGAGGTAGTGGCTTATGGAGCCGCAGCTGCGGGAGTCTGAGCGGGCGGTGGAGCTATAGGAGCTGTCTGCGGAACCGCAGCCGATGTAGTGGCTTGCGGAGCCGCAGCCGAAAGAGATGCATGTGGAGGCTCGGTCGATGTACCCTGTCGCGTCTGGACCTAACGTTTGTAATAAGCGTGTAAGAACTGTGTATTATTCGAATTCGTATCATTATCAAGTTATTTCGAAACCCCATTTGGATATCTAGTTTGGAAAACCGTAGTTTATTTTAATTAGATATGTATGTATGATTAATCAAACCTAAGTCTACAATCAAATAAGCTCAGGCTACATACTAATATTGGATATGTTGATATCTATAATATGACATGATATTTTACTATTAAGTAGTATACATACCAGCATCTCCTTCAACTCCTGAACGGTGGCCTTCAAGCTCTCCAGTTCCTGCTAGACACGTTGCTCACTGGAGACGGAGGAAGTAACCGCCAGGGTGGAGTCCAACCTCATATGGGCCCTGCTAGGGCCCAGTCCCCAGCCTCTCTCCCAACCTCCATGGTGCCCTCCGTGTGCGGCGTCCAGGACTAAGGTCGGCAGCCTCAGATCGCTCTGTCCGGTAAAATTGATCCCCAAGGCCTCGGCCTGTTCAACCACCCGCTCCTACACCCACATTAAGCAGTAAAGTATAAGTATAAAATTTAAATTTGAACCTTCCAAAACTAAAATTTCAAATATGGGTAGAGTAAATATTAACACTTACGCAATACACCTGGGTAGCGACGTCGGGATATCGAAGTTCGCCCGTGGTGGGATCTGTCGAGGTGCCGTGGACGGCAAGATATGCGGACAGCAAGCTCGGTGTACCACCTTGCGCCAGGGTCTGAGCTGTCTGCAATATTAGAAAATAACTCTTAATATTAGATATATTAGAAAATAACTCTTAATATTGCATTATATCACAAAGGCCGGTCTATTGTAATTTACCGATAACTCCATGGCTCGAGTAATATTCCTCGAGCCACCTGTGTAAGTGGGGAGACCCCTCTTCGCTGACTTCCTATTATCTGTATTCTGAGCGGCTTGTTTCTGCACAACGCATTCACATTTAGTTTTCTAATTAAGGAACACAAAAAAATAAATTATATCCTAAACAATGAATTACATTTAAAATACATACCTGTTTGCGTTGAGAGTCGAAATATTCGCACAATAGAGGCCATGTCTCTACGTCGACTCTCGCAAACGCCGGAGTAGATAGGAGGGCCGCTCTCTGTGCCTCGGGGGTCGCCATCCACAGGGAGTAGCAGTCGGCCTTCAGCTCATTCCTGTTGTATCGGACCTTGATCTGCATGTTCTTCATCAGGCCATTGTACAGAGCATAAAGGTCGAGCACCCTCCCAGGGTGATCAGGGTCGGCTACAGGCTGAAAATCGTAATCCAACTGAAAATACAAAAAAAAATTGTTATTAGATTGCAAGTGTTAATAATAAATATATTGGATAAATCAAATGAAAATATATATTAATACCCGAGCCTGATCAAAGAAGCGGGCGAATGAGCGCCGGTGCTGCTCGCCCCACTCAACGTGAAGTGGATAGTTCTTCACGAGCCGGCTCTCATCCCCCATATACCGGCCGAACCTCTCGGCATGAGGATTGGTATAGCGATAGTCAAGAGTAAAAAAGAGGGGGAATGCTGCCTCCCCCTAGCTCTGTCAGGCCTCAGCCTATGGGACTGATTCGGGCCCCGAGTCCCCCTCTGGGGATGGGGAGGCTCTGCGTCTGCAAGAAATATCAAGACAATCAATATTAAGACAAAGTTGTATTAAGAAATCAAGGTTAAACAAAAATTGAAGTGTGATATATATACCTCCGGTGACTAAAGCACGAGCCTAGGCCCGGGCAGCAGCATGAGCGGGACGATAGTTCCTCCTGTGAGGAACAGTCGGTGTCCCGGATGCGGACACATCCCCTCCAACTAGAAAATAAATATTGACGCTAAATTTTCATGAAGTTCATATTTATTCTATAGAGCATATGTAAAATGAATAAATATTTTATATTTATTCATACTAACCTACAGACGATGCGGAGGGTACGGAAGTGGCAGGAGTGGCCCCTGCGTCAGATGTGGACGCACCACCTATAATTAGACAATTAAAAATAGATTATATAAGTAATTGCAAAAAAAATGTGTAGATCAATAATATAACGTTCTAAATCAATATGCATGTACTATAGGATATATAAACATACCCGCATGTGCGGAGGTGTCACCATCTACAGCTAGACAATAATAAAAATTACTATCTAAGTAAGAGCAAAAGGAATGTGTGTATATTTATGATATAGCATTCTAAATCAATATACATGCACTATATGATATATAAACATACCTGGAGGAGCGGTAGTGGTTTTAACTTGCACTATATGATATATACATGCACTATATTGGTTTTAACTTGAACATCTTGAATCACTCTCTAATGATACGTTTGTTGTGCATTCGTGTTGTATGTGTAACATGATTTTAAACTATTGAGATCAAGATTGATAGAACTGATCATCCTATATTGCAATGGCATTCATCTACCAAAAACTAATATTGCAATGGCATTCATCTATAACAAGCAACAATTAAAACTACAAATGTAGGATACTGATATCATAAAGCGTTATACGCAACATATGAATTCACATGACTGAAACATGCATCAAAAAAACATGTTCCTCTCAGGTTTGCCAAATTTTAGTAATCAAACTAGGCTAAAATTGCTGAAAATTCCTCTCAGGTTTGCCAAATTCAGCAACGGATTAAAAAATCTACGCTTCGTCCTATATTATGACGGTCTTTTTTACATTTTTTATTCCCATTAAATGCTTTTTTGTTTCCTGTCTATCCTCGATTATTATATTAACTATGAAACATATTAGAAAAAGGATAGAAGTTCAAGATGTTAATAACACAATGATAATCAAAGCAGTTGCGTACAGATGCTAAAACCGAATATGTGACACGATATTCTTGTAAAGATAGACATGTATTAAAAGAGGAGGCGCCCAAGTAAAATCCATAACTAAATCCCTATCTTGCCCTTCCTTTTCTTCAAATCAGAAATGTGTCTTTTTTTTTGCATTATGAATGGTCTGGTACCACAAGCTTAATATGATGAATCATGTTTTGGTTGGACAAAGACTTGCCAATGGCAGCATGCAAAGATTTATTTAGCCACAAACTACAACCACCACATGAATGCATACAATTATAATTTTTGGGTAATCAATCTGTAGCTAGCTACTTGATTCTATATCTACAACACGAAAGACACGAATTCTTCCCATGTCTCCTCATGTCTCCATGGAAATTGGGGCAACATCGTCAGAGACTACATTGTGGACCTGCATAAGATCGGCCCCGGCTCCTCCACCATCTACCGCGGCTGCGATCCCCCAGCCCCAGCCCAGCCCCAACCCCAACCGAACCCTAGCCCCAACCCCAGCCTAGCCCCAGCCCCAGCCCCAGTCCCAGCCCAGCCCCAACCCTAACCCCAGCCCTAGCCCCAGCCCAGCCCCAGCCCCAGCCCAGCCTAGCCCCAACCTGACCCTAACCACAGCCCCAGCCCCAGCTAAACCCCAACCCTAACCCTAACCTTAACCCCAGCCCCAGCCCCAGCCCCAGCCCCAGCCGAACCCCAACCCCAACCCCAACCCCAACCGCAACCCCCTGCCGAACCCCAACCCCAACCGCAGCCCCAGCCCCAGCCCGAGCCCCAGCCCCAACCCTAACGCTAACCCCAACTGATGCCTCATCGGTACCCAAACTATGAACCATAGCCCTAAAACAATTAAAAATTTGAGTAATTGAAGATTTCCTTACCTGTGCAGAGGCGACGATCGATCGGAGGCGACGACGAAAGGAGGCGACCACGAAAACGGAGATGAGGAAGAAGCAGGCGGTGGCGACGACGAATCGGTCGGCGCTGGCGACGACGAGAACGACGACGAAACACACAGGCGATCGGCGGGAACGAGGGTTTGGGAATTTGGGTTCGCGCGCAGGCAGAAATAATATTTTGGGATAATGAGTGTAAGGATCGATCTGTGCCTTTTTACTTAAATCCCTATTTAGATGCCCCTACGGATAAGTCCGTAGGTTCTTGGTTTGCGGCTCCGTAGGGGCAAACAACAATTTAAGATTTAATATTTTTAAATTAATATGTAAGGACCGTAGGGGCAACCTTTTGGCCCTACGGATTAGTCCGTAGGGCCAAACTAAAATTGCCTCTACGGATGTCGTTATCCGTAGGGGCAACCCCCTATTTTAGTAGTGGGTAATACCAGGTGATATTTGCCAACTGACTTGGCTGCAACAATTGCACCATTCTTTAACACTTAGAGACATATCACCTTTTCTCAGTTCTCTACCTTTTTGTAGCCCATGTAACAAATTACATATGTGGGATCCTAATCCGGTATCTCATACCTAGGACATAGAGGATATTAAGAAATAGTTCTTGGTAATGAACTCACCCAAAGAATATACATCAACATGCTTATTCCTTGATTGGGTCGCGTAGGAATTCAGATATTCCCCTATTTCCTGCTCGGACTTATAACAATTATAAGATTGAGCGAAACCAACGTTCCCCAACTCAATATAATAAGTAGGTTCGGTCAATGCATCCATATTATTATCTTGATTAAGGCATGTCATGGTCGCTACCAGGAGTGAGAGAGAAGAAAATACTCAGCGTATGCTGTTGTAAGATCAGATTGGTTATTATTTTATCTAATCAGGATGGCTTCCACTGTTTTTTATCAAATCTTCCTTCAAACCCAAAAAGGTAAGACTAGCCGGGATTAATTACACCCTATAAATTCGCTAATTTTTCGGCCAAGCCAGTGTCGCTATTTTGAGGGAGGTTCCCCGTTTTTTCTCACGGACCTAATTAAAATAAATCTCGTTTTTTCAGGGACGTAACCCCGTTAACACCTTTCTAGACACCTACTTGATCGGCTAATTGTAATGTGCAAAACTCTCCCTGGAGTAACTCTTACTCACAGTGGGTATCGGGATCCAACTATCTCAAAGAAGGTATGCAATCTCATTACAAATTTCAACACTTGAAATTCCCGATAATATTTTGCCCCTAGCGTCCTATGACCTTGACGAAAGCTAACAAACCATAGTCCGCTAGTCAAGTTTAACCCGTACATTTCATGATTGAATTAAACCTACCCGCACGACCCTTGACGAAAGCCAACAAGGTCGTACGACTACCCTAATCCAGTCGCATCACATGCTTTAGCAGATAAGCACTAGTTAGCTACCGCACACTAGCCAACAAACGTAGCACGAATACTAAATACTATTTATCTAAAATGACAGAGGGCTGCGACAGGTTTTTAAGAAAACCCTTTGCGTAATGAACTTGATGTCGTTGTAGAATCGAGTGATTTTGAAAATGTGTGTTTTTGAGGCTTTTACTAGTTTTGCTAAAGAGGTCACTCCCGGTGAAGGGATCTTGGCTCTTTGCTCATCGAATGAGGTGCTGGATATTTCACAAATACCACTATGCAAAGCATGAACTAAAAAAGCAATTAAAAGACAAAACCGAGTGGGTTGTAGCATCTGCCAGTTTCGATAAAGAGGTCACTCCTGGTGAAGGGATCTGGGCTCTTTCCTTATTGAATAAGGTGCCGGATATTCTACAAGGAATACAATCATGCAAAGTAAGAACTAGAGCTACCAGTTTTTAAAACAAGATTCTACAACATCTTTAGGTTTCTTTTATTTCATTAATCTTATTAATGAAGTCCCATCAATTATGCTTCCTAAGCATCACAGAAGAAACAAAAGCAACAATATTTATTATATATCATATATATAATATAAGTATTCGTCTCAATATATCAAGTGATCACATCACAGAATATCAGCAGCAAAAGAACACACTTGAACTATTGGATATACTAGGAATTCCGTGTTTTAATTAAGCCAGTATAAAACACGGATTCCACGGTCATGATGAATAGCCAAACCCACATCCCTCGACCCCTACGAGAGCGGCAAGCAACCCTACCAATTGTAGAGTTAGGAGACCCGGTCTCGACTCCTCGAGATGGTCTCCCACTGGACCATAAAACCCGGTTACTTGTGTTCTCCTCCTTGGGTCTATCCTAATGCGAAAAAGTAAATAATATACATCAATGGTGAAATCATCCTCAACTCGGAAGTGCCCCAATAAAAGAATATTACATACAAGCTTTTACATGAATGAAAATGAAAAACTCTCATCTCACATAAAACCCCCGGTTATTTAAACACGACGATCCAATATAACATATCACAGCAACACATAACATCACATGTCATCAACGTAAGTAAATATGCATATCCCAATTGCCGTTGACATATAGCAATGAAACCGGCGATACACCACATATTACACTTATGGTCGCAGAAAAGAAAGTGAAAAGCTACAACAATTGGAATCCGCAACCACCTTAGACATCATAACCCCAATGTATCACATACTTTGGATTTCATGCCTAACCAAATGAATTCCTTAGACATCACATGCCTAACAATTATAAACCCCGCATTTTTGTCTCGATATTGAAAACACTTTTCAATAACCAGTCCGGTAATTCAACAAGATTCCCGACAACCTGATTGAATACTCATCGGAAACTTTAGTAGACGGCCGCACCCCTGATGTCGTCGATGAAGTGCACTTTAGGCGGAACACCGCGGCCTTGAGCACCCGAACGGATGCTTTTGGCGACGGGGTTCTCCTATAGTCACTTGGTCGGGGCTATGGGGTGTGCTATCTAGTAAGGTTATCCGGCGAGTATCCGCGTACGCTACGTGATTGTGACGGACATTTGATCCACATCAAAATCCCGTGGCAACCGATCAAATGAGACTGAATTGCTAGATTTATAAAATTCAAATTAGTTTTCATAAAACTAAATATTGTGGATTCCAAGTATTGTATCACAATCATAGATAGCTAAACGATGTTAAACTTTTCGATCAAATCAACAAACACCCAAAATTTTCCAAAGAGCTCCACTTGAGCAGAGTTTAGAAAATACCCAGAATATGCCACAGCACCTATGGACCAACCGTAGAAGGGTCAACCCTTGCCTCACCTATGGCGTCGCGGAACTACCACAAACCCTTGGGTTTGGTGGCGGTTCCGATGGTAACAGAATCGAGTTAGGGAATCGTTCTTCTAGAGGGTCCATAGAATCACCTGCATGATTTTCTGAAGATCTTAAACTTGAAAAAATCCAACTCTTGGAAAATTTCCAGCGAGGGAGAAAATGGGTTATTGATATCCGTTCGAACTTTTTAACGTCGTCTAAATAACCCGAAATGATATTAGAATTACGACTACGAAACACTCCGAATTGCCTTTACAGAAATATAACATCACAAGCAATATAAGTAAAAACAAGCAACACCTGAAATACCAAAACCTAGAGACTGGAACACCACACCAAAAAGAAGCCCAAAGTCTATTAAAAAACTGGCGAGCTCGGAATTTAACTACATGTCGCTGGTCAAAAACCATCGAGAGTGGTTCGTTTTCCTGTGGTGTTCATATAACATCTCATGTAACATTCTGCAACTACTTAAAAAATGTTAAGACACTCTGAAAATTTCGACAGAAACTAGGTTATTGTTTTGAGTATTTCGGAGTTGTTTCGGTTTCGTAATTCTACAAATATCGTCTAATTCACTAGTATGGATCTGATACCACTGCAGGGTTCTCTAGGTCGCCGCTGGGTTTCGGGTGGCATCGACCATGCCGTTTTTAAAAAATTAGCGCGCTAAAGAACCTTAACCTAGAATCTTAACTAGAGAATTAGACGAAACTAGAATATAAACACCTTTATATCTAAATGAACAAGGAATACAACCTTTGTAGACCCGTCCTTAACTTCAATAGCTCCATGTAGTAGTCCTTTCGCTCCAAGTAGTGAACTCCCGAACTCTAAAAAGGCTCCACAAGATGAAAGGAACAAGCTTGCTTGATGTTTTCGAGGCCGAAGATGATCTACGTCGAGGAGACACCAACTCAAGCTACCTCTTCACTAATGTGGAATTAGTGAAGCGAACACTCTAAACTAAATGGCTAATCTAGTAGAGAATGATGAAGTAGGATTTTGCTCACTTTAGAAATATTTTTCTCACTCATTTTCTTCACCTCCTAAAAAGCTAGAGAGAATCAGGAAGGAGATGAAGAAAAGCAACCATGGAAAAGATCTAGTGTTGAATGGCAACTATGGGTGAGTTAATATCATATACTAATTCATGTAGAGACTAAACCATGGCTAATCATAATGGTTGGGTTAATAAATATCTTAATTTAAAAAAAATTGGTGGACTTAGTCAATGATTCTACAAGCTTCCACTAAGTAACAACCATGACTAATTTCCACCCAATTTTGAATTACTTTAAACAAATAAAACCCTTGATTATGTTAAGTATGGTGTGAGTCTCTTATACCCATGTCACATGTATCATCTACCATGACACACAAAAATGTACATTAATATATATAAAATATATACTAAATGCACAAGTGAGAAAAAGAATTCTTAAGTGAGCTAATATTAGTTAATATATCAAATATATAATTATACATTAAACTATTAAATCAAGACTTGATTTAATAATCCGGCTATATCATATATAACCAACTAATATCACATTTATCAACTTATTGAATCAACACTTGATTCGATAACCCGGTTATATCACATATAACCGACCGATACCACGTATCGCGAGAATAGAATACGATATAGCATACACGTATTAATCTTGGTCCCGTACATATCACATATGTGCTCCTACTAACCTCTGTGTAGGACTCTAAAGACTCGTCAATACGCCGGCAGTAGGTGGTGATCATATCAGTCACCCACAAGCCGCAAGCGGTCTGATAAACGTAACGGCCACCTGAGTATTGAGTGATCAGAATATCAACAAGCAAGCATGCTCATACGCCTGCGAATCCAATAAATAACACTACCGTACAGTCTGGTCTCTTCGTTAGATATGTCGCATATCACATCCTAGGGGTGGTATGTAAGTCCATGTCGCGCACCCCGCGGGATCGCGGGGAGGCGGAATAGGTGAAAAACAATTTTCAAAAGATCGCGGCATGGACTTGGACTCCAGGATTGGTGTTAAACCCTAACTAGCAAACTAAAAGTGAGGTAAACTAAATGTACAGAAGTTTATACCTCACGATTCCGGTCCTTCGGGTCTTCATTCCTCGCTGTCCTTCTTCTTGTTGTTGACTCCATGGATCGATTTGTTGGAGATAGTGCCCTCAGAGTCAATTATTGGATCACAGGCACGTGATTGCAATGATTGAGGGAGGACCTGTCCCAGTAGGGCAGTCTAACTCAAGATGATAGTATGCTATCTGGTTTATCTTTATCATCGTGTACTGTTTTAGGTGACCTTACAGGTCACTATTGCACGTTGATAGAGCCCATAGGATTCTTGCTTGACTACCAGCAGTATGAGGGCGATCATATACGTGGGAGCTGGGGTCTATAAGCACATCCTTAAAAGGTCCCTAGTCGTGGGAGTTTCGAGACAGGGCATCGATACCCCAGAGTAGACTAGTGTATACAGTCGAGACCCCGACGAGGGGCGGTGGCCGGTCTCACAAGCCACTGGTATCAGTTGGTTCACCTAAGATGTATACAGGTGCTCATTGGGTTATGAGTACACCGGACAGGACTCGCCGGGAACCTGCTAGTTGGTATTATACCTGACGTCAGATAGCAGTTCCCTGGTGACATGTGTACAGGTTAGTTCACCGACCTGAGATCGTCATTTGTCTCGTGTGAGTTCCCACTGTGCTTTGATTACAACCCTATCACGGCTCAAAGGAGTCGTGCAAACAGGTTTTAGTTGGGTACAGTCCCGAGCCACATGGAGGTAGTGAGCGGATCTGCAGGGGTTCGTCTCTCCCGGTATTGGGGGTGAGGTCGCGCTGTGTCTATAAGAGCCAGTACATGAAAGTCTTTGGCCAAGGCAGGAGATTTACTGGTAGGTATTCCAGTAGTATCTCAGGGTGTTCTGGGCTACACTCCGACATGACTTGTACTGCTTTTGGGGGTCTGACTTTTACCAACCCCCTAGGCCCGCCATGCGATGCTCATAGACGAACGGACCGGACTGTACGTATATTGTCACTGACAGGCTCAGTAGGGTGTCAGGATGAGTTCGATCATCGACGTCCCTTTTGGTCAATACCTGGTAGCGCGTTATGTATAGGCTAATACCTCTGACGTGCTAGTGGTTAAATCCACAACCAAAGTATTGACGAGTCTTTAGAGTCCCCCACAGACCGTTTTCTCAAGTTTCGGGAAAAACGCTATAGAGGCCGTATGGAGATATGGCAGGGTTCGATCAGATACGTGCGGTATTGCACGGATCATGATCGGACGGATAATACTAGCGGGCTTTGGTTTAAGCCGGATCCTAGTATTGTACAGTGTAGATTTTGTCTCTTTGCATTTGTATTCAGTGGGAATACAAATGCGGGTATGTATATACAGTCGCGGGGTTTTCCTGTAATTTATTACGGGATCAGTTTTCTGAAGTTGCCAGTTTGCATTCCGTTCCGGCCAGTTTTCCTTTGTTCCTTCCCGGCCGGACTTTTGTGATGGGAGGGGGTTATTTGCAGTTGTGCAAATTACCTTTGTGGAGGGGGTTATTTGTGAAATGGTTTATCATGATAATTCAAAGCATCTTTGCTTTTCTTGTATTAATGAGATTAGAGTTGATTAGGATTAGATGTGACATTGTTATCATCACTTTTGGATGTGGTCACCTCTTTTGATTCCTACTCTCACCTCCCTTCATGTTTTTATTCCCTCCACCATTTTATCATCAAGGGCCGGCCACTTTTGAGTGAGGGAGAGAGTTCATTTTTCATGTGGGAAATATACAACTCTCATTTTCATGCTTGCAAAATATACACCATCCTTCTCCAAAAGTTCTTTCCTCACCTCCATCCTTTTAGGTAACTTCAATCACCCTATAGAGGCAAACCTTTCTACACTATTCTGCAGCAAATCTTGGGCACGTCGACTCGCCAACTTCATGTCCGAGTTGCCTCGGTCCAGAGGTGGGAGCTCGTAAAAGAACCCGGCTATGTGGTGCCCGTTCCGACGAGGAGATGAAGACTGGAGGTTCCGCGAGGAGATCGGAGTGGAGGCGAAGACCGAAGGACACGGATCGCTCGGTATAGCTCTCTACTCGTTTTCTAGTTAGCTAAGATTAGGTTAATGGCCCGATCCGGGATTTTTATGCGCGGTGGTGCCGGTTTCTAGTTTTTAGAAAAGTTTCGTTTCCGCGTTTTGGCCTCAGATTGACGGCTGGGGCGCCGCCGTGTGCTTACACGATTCGGATCGCCGCTCCCTCATCGGACTCCTCAAATCCATGGTGATCCACCCGAGGAGATGTGCATCGAACTCCTACCTCAACGGAGGCAACTAGGGAATCAAGGTCGCTACTCATGATGTCGTAGGAGATGTAGAGATGCGTGTATGGATTGTAATATCTATGCTTGCCCTAGATCACTCAACACATGAGTTCACTAGAGCTTTGAGGAAGAAGATGACCTTTTAGGAAATGCTAGTGAAGAAAGAGCATTAGAATCAAGATGGCTCTCATCTCTTTTTACAACCTGAACCATATTCTATTTTCTATAGAATAAATCATATGAAAACATAAAATAAGGTTCAAGTTACAAACAAATGAGTCATGGCTTGAAAAGGCACCAAGTGTCTCATGAAGCCATGTTCATTCTCATGCAATTTCCACATCATTTCCTAAATCCATAAAATGAATAATCATTTTAACCAAAATGATAAATACAAATTATGATATGTCATCTTCTAGAAGCATCTTTGACAAATTTACAAAAATGCCCCTCATCCGTACATACGTACCTGTATCCGTATTCCGAAAAATGCGGATACAAAAAGACGAAAACAATCCATCATTACAATACTAGGATCCAGCTTAAACCAAAGCCCGCTAGTATTGTCTGCCCGAATCATCATGCGCGCACAAGTACACGCACGTGATCGAACTCTGTCATAAAAACCATACGACCTCTACATCTTTTGTCCAATGCAGGGAAACCCTCTTTGTGGGACTCTAAAGGCTCGACATTACGCTGGCAGTAGGTTTAACCACAGGTCGCAAGCGGCACTAGCTTTACGTAATGACCCCCAGGTATATGTCGATGAGAAGGCCGATGAGAATAACTCATCCGAACTCCAACTGAGCCTATCTGTGACAATCTCCGTACTGTCCGGTCTGTTCGTCTAAGAGTATCGCATATCGGGCCTAGGGGCGGTAAACGTCAGACTCCTAATAGCGGTATAAGTTGTGTCGGAGTGTAACTCAGAACACCCTGAGAAACTATTGGAAACACTACCAGTAATTCTCGCTTGCCCTGGCCAGGGACTTTGTGTAATGGCTCTCCTAGACACAGCGCGATATCAACCCCCAATACCGGGAGAGACGAGTCCTATCTAACCACCACTTCCTCCAAGTGCTTCGGGACTTCACCCAACTACTACCTGTTTGCACGAATTCTTTGAGCCGTGGTAGGGTAGTAATCAAAGTATAGTGGGAACACACTCGAGGCGAAGTAGCAGTGTCAAGTCGACGGACTAAGCTGTACTCCTGTCACCTGGGAACTGCTATCTGACGATAGGTATAGTACCAACCAACAGTTCCCGACGAGTCATGTCCAGTGTACTCGTAACCTAACGAGCACCCGCATACTATCTCCAGTACGACGTACTAATGGCTGTGGGATAGACCATCTCCCCTGCTGGGATGAGAAGCGTATACGCTAGTCTACTCCGGAGTATCGATACCCCGTCTCGATAATCCTACGACTAGGGACCTGTATAAGGATGTGCTTGTAGATTACCCAGCCCCCACTAGTGTGACTGCCATCACAACCCTGGTAATCAAGCAAAGATCCTAAGGTCTCCACTAATATGTATAAGCGATATGCTAAAAGAAACACATGCACATATTTAAGTAGAAACAAACCAAGTAGCATACTACCATTTTGAGCAAGATTTCTATACAACTGTGAATATCCAAGCTTCCATTAAGTAATATACAAACTAGTATGATACAGTAATGGCCTCTAGGGCATATACACTAACATGGTAAACGTCATACCCCAATAGCCTGATAAGTCATGCCGATGTGAGGCTCATTACGGTTCGAGAAACTAATTATAATACTTACCAGTGGATCTCAGCAATTCTGGCTAGGGATTTCCTATTATGGCCAATCGAGCATAGCGCAACATCAACCCCCAATACCGGGAGAGACGAAATCCCCTCCTATCGCTCATTGCCTCCATGTGACTCGGGACTGTACCCAAAAACCACCGTTTTGCACGATCTCTTCAACATAGTAAGGTTGAAATCAAAGCATAGTGGGAATCAAACAAGACTCTATGATGATCTCGGGTCGACAGACTAACCTGTACCAGTGTCACCAGAGAACTGCTATCTGACGATAGGTATAGTACCATCTAGGAGTTCTCGGCGAGTCCGTTCAGTGTACCCAGTCTCCACTGAACACCCGTATATCTTCTTTGATGTCAAACACAAATGGATATGGGATCATCCATCGCCCATCATATGGGTCGAGAAGCATATACGCTAGTCTAATTTGGAATATCGATGCCCCGTCTCGATACTCCCACTACTAGGAACATTTGAAGGATGTACTTACCGACTACCTCGGCCCCACTAGCATGATCTACATCATAATCCTGGTAGTCAAGTACTCATCCTAAGGGCTTTATCAACATGTAATAGAGAGACAATAAGTGTACAGGTTAAGATAAAGTGCAACCAGATAGCATACTATCATGTTGAGCAGGTCCTCCCTATATATGTCCAAGCATCCACTATAATATACATCACATGTATAATAATGGCCTCTAGGGCATACATATAACTAACAGATCTTAATCCAAATAGTATTCACGAGCCTTAACCATATATTCCTGAGTCGATCTTAGTCTCAAATATGACTGACGATCCTCAGATGACATATTTCGAACTAATAGACCTCGTTCATACGAGATCTGCGTCCTAAGTTCAACCCCCATCATATATATATACAGATTTGGACTAATCCGCGTCCTATGTGAGACGACATAAACTAGTCTCCGTATACAATCAACGAGCAACACGACACGAAGTGATCTGCCTGGAGCAGGAGAAAATTGTTATCGCAGCGCGATAACGTAATTAACTGCAGGAGCATGTGCCTGCAGGGAAGAACGTCCCCACAATCAAAAACCCCTTATAAATGAAAGGGAATATGATAAAGTCACACTACATCGGTTGCATCCTTCCAAACCTCCGATATACGGTACCATAAACCAACTTGGCATTATCGGAGTGGTGGACGGATATGTTCCAAATAGCATCTGCCCCCAAATTCAGGCTAGATGTCTCCAACCTCTCGGTCTAGTTTTCGACAGTAAACAGATTCTGGCACGCCCTGTAAGACCTCTTCCTCTTTCTACTACACACTTCATGTGTCGTGTTTCGCGAACAAAATCGTGCTTTGCTATGATCATGGTTGCCCTTGGATTCGAAACACTAAAATTTGGTATTTTGCTTCTGTGCAGAATCAATGGTCTCTCACTGCACTTCCTGCAACAACGAATCCTTCTCCACCCCAGCCATAAGAGTGACCTACGGGCCCAACGCAGCCTCCATCTTCTTGATGCCAGTAGAACTGGTCTCTCAAGCCACTACCGGATTATTCTTTGGGACCATGCTCCCACCTATGAGATTCGGTGCCTCATTGCCCCATGAAGAAGCTCCCCGAAAGTCGGTCTTTTATCAGCTAGCTATTGTGAAGGCTCCTATCAGCAAGCCGTACAACTCAAGAGGTTCAGTCTTTAACAGGTTGAAAGAAAGCTCAAAAGGGCTTGTAAAGAAGCCCATGATTCCAGAAGGGTTTCCCTAAAATGGCTGGCCCTCCCTGTTCCTTCCATACTTGAAGCCAGCAAAAGTGCTTCAACTCTAAGGCGGTCGGTCTTTGACAGGCTGACCAGCACTGCTTCGGCCCCGCCATGAATGTCCATCTTGTTAGTTATATATATGCCCTAGAGGCCATTACTGTACATGGGATGTATATTGTAGTGGATGCTTGGACATATATAGGGAGAATTTTTTTGCTCAATATGATAGTATGTTATCCGGTTGCTCTTTGTCTTAACATGTTGACTTGTATACGTGATGCTGTCTTGCTCTCACATGTTGATAAAGCCCTTAGGATGTATACTTGAGTACCAGGACTATGATGGAGATCATACTTATGGGGCTAATGGTAGTTCATAAGTAAACCCTATAATTGTACCTAGTCGTGGGAGTATCGAGACAGGGCATCGATACTCCAGAGTAGACTAGCGTATGCGCATCTTGACCCATATGATGGGCGATGGATCATCCCACATCCATTGGTGTTTGACATCAAAGATGGTATACGGGTGCTCAATGGAGACTGGGTACACTGGACGGACTCGCCGAGAACTCCTAGATGGTATTATACCTATCGTCAGATAGCAGTTCTCTAGTGACACCGGTATAGGTTAGTCTGTCGACCCGAGGTCGTCATAGTGTCTTGTGTATTTCCCACTGTGCTTTGATTTCCACCCTACCAAGGCTCTATTGAGTAGTGAAAAATGGTGGTTTTTTGGTACAATCTTGAGTCACATGAAGGCAATGAGCAATAAGAGGGGATTCTTCTCTCCCGGTATTAGGAGTTGATGTTGCGCTATACTCGATTGGCCATAACAGGAAATCTCTGGCCAGGGTTGTTGAAATTTACTGATAAGTGTTATCAATAGTTTCTCAAACCGTTATAGACCTTGCATCGGCATGCCATATCAAGCTATTGGGGTTTGAAATTATACCACCACCAGGCAATGATATGCAACATATCTGATGGAAAGACCGGACTGTACGGTAGTATTACTGATTGGATCCGCAGGAGTACGAGCAGGCTTGCTTGTTGATCTTCTGATCTCTCAATACCTGGATGGCTGTTACGTTTAGCAGACCACTTGTGGCTTGTGGGTGTTTGATGTGATCATCACCAACTGCCGGCGTATTGACGAGTCTTTAGAGTCCTACACAGAGGTTTCCTTGTTCATGCGAAACGAAGTAGGAGCACATATATGATATGTGCGGGATCAAGATTAATGCGCGTATATGATACCGTATTCTATTCTCGCGATGTATGATATCGGTCGGTTATATGTGATATTGCCGGGTTATCGGATCAAGTGTTGATTCAATAAGTTGTTACATTTGATATTAGTCGGTTGTATGTGATATAGCCGGATTATTAAAGCAAGTGTAGATTTGATAATTTAATGTATAATTATATATGTGATATATTAATTTACATTTACTAATATTAGCTCACTTAACATTTCTTTTCTCACTTGTGTACACTTAGTATATATGTGATATATATTAATGTACATTATTCTGTGTCATTCTTGATGCCCCATGCTTCTTGGGTGTATGAGACTCACACCATGCTTGAAATAATGTAGGGTTTTATTTATCTAAAGTCAATCAAAATTAATGGGATTAAGTCACATGGTTGAAGCTTGTAGAAGCTTTTGGAACCATTGACCAAGTCCACTAAGTTTGTTTTACTTGTAGATATTTATTAACCTAACCATTATTAACTAGCCATGGTTTATTCTCTACAAGAGTTAGTGTATGACACTAACTCATCTATGGTTGCTATTCTCACATCATGAGTTCATTCTCTGATTCTTCTTCACTTGAGCTTCTTCTTCCTCATGAAAAGCTTTCTAGCTTTTGCAAATGGTAAGAAAAAAATCTAAAGAGAGCTCATTTCCTACTTCATCATCCTCTACTATTGGCCATTTAGTTTAGGGTGTTTTCTTCACTAAACCCTAATTTAGTAAAGAGGTAGCATGAGCTTGAGTCTCCTCGATGTAGATCATCTTCGGCCTCGAAGACTTCGTGCAAGCTTGTTCATTTCTCCAAGGAAACCCATGCTAGAGTTCGGGAGATCACTACTCTCAGCGAAAGGACTACTACACGAAGCTTTAGAAGTGAAGGACCGGTCTACAAAGGTTGTATTCCTCATTCACTTAGAATGTAAAGATGTTTGCATGTTGTTTTGTTTAAGACTCTAGTTAAGATTCTAGGGTTAGAGTTATTTAGAACGGCAAAAATTTGAAAATGGCATGGACGATACCTCCCGAAACCTTACTGCCGCGCTAAGTAACCCAACACATCTTTCATAGGCTAACAACAGGCGAAGCACCCCAGCAATGCCGGGGGCATGATGAAGACGCCTTTAATGCTGAGGTGGTTCTTACTGCCAGGCATGCTCGACGTCGCCACTGGCGCCGAGTGAGACGGGCCGGGGGCAACTCTGCCTCCGGGCTTACCCTACCAGCTCCTATGGTTGATATTGACTCTGCTGTTCCAACTGGAAACAGTTTCAACCCTCTAAGGAAGGTTTGTAAAAACTCCCCAACGGCTGTACTAAAAAGATCACCTCCGCATGCAGTAGCTCCAATGCAGACAAACCCGGAGCAGCCTTATCAGCGGCTCTCCTCACAAATCCACAGAGTCTGGCAGAAAGTCCAAGAGTTAGTTCTCGATGAAAGTTATGCTCGTCGACCGAAAAAATCCAAGGTCCGACGAGAAAATGATTGCTCCTCCGCCATCCTGCATGAGACTTCTCGTAAAGAGGTGCATGTCAAAGAGGCTCCTTCTACTCTAACCTCTAATAAAAGAGTAAGGACGGGGAAAATTTTATCGCCAGCGGCAAAATCCAAAGGCGAAGCCTCCAAACCTCCTAAGTCTGGGGGCATAACCGTACATACGATCTATATGGCTAACGGTAAAGAGGAGAGCTATACTTCTGTGAGTCACAGACCGCATACTCGGTCGTTGACAAATGCTCAAGAGCAATAGCAAAAGCTTCAAGATATGCTGCCAAGATGGTAGCACTTACGAGACCTAAAGAAAGTCTGTACAAAGAAAATGAACAGTGCTAAAAGAAAGAAACCGATACAGAGTTATTGCGACAGGTGCTGGAAAAGAAAGATAAGGAAGCGACGGAGCAGGCTGCTAATATAAGGCAGATGGCCCTTCTATTCCAAGATATGGTTGTGATGATGATCCAACCAGAATCACCGGTTGAAGATCCTTCGGTGATTATCGAAGATGATAGAGAGGAAATGTCGAATCCTCCCCAGGCCCTATCAATGGACAAGGAGGAGAAGATCTCTAAGGTAGCCCTGGATGATTATATTGCTTAATAAATCAGTGCTCATCAGGACAATGAAGCCGCGAACCAGCTGGTCAAAATCGGGCGACCCTATCCAGCCTGGTACGGCTGGATAAAGTACCCACCGGGATATACGATCCCGAAGTTCCATGTATATAAAGGAATGGGTAATCTGTATCAGCACGTTAAAAAATTCAGAGCACTGTGCGGAAATACCAATGGCGACGATAAACTTCTGCTTTGTCAATTCGTCGGAAGCTTATCAGAGACAACTTTCGAATGGTACTCGGAGCTCCCAAATGACTCCGTAAAAACTTTCTCTGAAATGGAGCTTCTGCTCACTCAAACGTTGGCCAGTGCGAGTGAGCACACACCAATCACAGTGCCGATCAACGCCAGGGTCAAGCCAGGGGAAACGTGGGTCCAATATGCGATCCGATAGCAGAACCTGAGGTCTGAATGCGAACAACACATTAAGGAGTCTCTGGCTGTGGGAATGTTCATTGGGACTATTGATACTCAATCGAATGTGTCCTAGTTCATGACCTTCTTCCAGCCCATCACGTTCCAGGCGCTGGTTGATAAGTTAGCATAGATGAACAAGATGATCATGGTCCTTCCTCCTCAAGCAAGGACCCTCGGAATAATAAGGGAAAATGAAAAGCAGTCTTTGTCGCCAATGTGCAGTAACAACCAGGAGGTCTGAAATCACCTGTCCGCCAAAACAACACTGGTACGCGCCCGTCCTTAGAAGAAAGGTTGGGACATGCTTATTCGTTCCTATACGATATGACGAGGAGGTTGTTTGAGCAGGCGATGCGAAATAATCTGATCACATTGCCAGACCTACGGCGACCCGCACAAGCCGGTGACGTCAATAACTTCAACTACTGCTCCTATCACAGGGTAGTGAGCCATCCAATCAAGGTCTGCTACGTCTTCTAAAACTGGGTCGAAGACAAATATCAACAGGGCAAATTCACACTGTCTGATAATTGGAGGATAGGTCCATCCCAAAAGCATGCTTCCAAAAAGGTGGATACGCAAGGGGCATCCTGCTCTCTGGTGGAAGAAGCTCCATGGGAAGTATTTTTTTCAGCAAAAATTAAAAGAATACAGAAGGATCTGCAAGCTTATCTGGCGATCAAGTGGAAAAGCCTGCTATAGCCTGAAATTATAGAAGGGATGTTGAAACCGCGTCCTGCGCCGAAAACCGCCGATAAGGGGAAAAGCCCCCAAATCAAGTCTTCTAAGAAAAAGAAGAATACTAAGAAGCTTGTCCAACCTGCTGAATATGTCGACAAGCGCATGAACCTCCAAAAATATATAGATGCGCTGGAAGAATACAATCAGAAAGCGTGAAGGCTGGTCACACTCAAAGAATTCCTCATGTATATTCTTTATAAGTATGTCTTAGCACCTCCACTATGGTTTTAACGTTTTTATAAGCAAATTTCTCGCATCTCTTCCCCATAAAAGCATGTAAGCAATTTTAAAAATTCTAGATAGCTAAGTATACTAAACAAGAATTGAACTAGAGATTAGGGTTTTATAGCAAAGTAAAAAGAGATTAACACTAAGTAAATGGAAAATACAACCTTTGTAGACTTGACCTTCACTTCAATTACTCCATGTAGTAGTCCTAGAACTTTTCTACGACTCCACTTGAAAGATGGAATGAGCTTATTCGAAGCTTTCGTCATCAAAGATGATCCACCTCGAAACTTCTCACTCTCAAGCTCACACTATACTAATCTATGAATTAGTGAAGATAACAACCTATACTAATTTGCTATTGTAGTGTAGGTTGATGAAGTGGGGATTTTTCTCATTAAAATTCTTTCTTTTTTATTTTCTTTTTCAACCCAGAAAATATCTAGACAAGAAAATGAAGAGAGATGAACTTGGAAATTAAGAATGAACCTTGGAGATAAGATGGGATAGAGATAATGATAAGTATGGATGAATAAAATAAGGGAAGAACAGTGAGTCAAGGTTCTTATCACCTTTGAGAACACTTTAGAAGCCATGACTCATCTCTTCATTTGTTTTATTCATACATACATACATATATATATATATATATATATATATATATCCTCCAATGCGATTCTCATATTGCCATGTTCTTTGTATCATCAACCATGATACATTTGTATATATTAAATATATATGAATAAAGAAAAGAATTAAAATGAGTAATATATTAGTTAATTATTAAATCAACACTTGATTCAATAATCCGGTTATATCATATATTACCTGGCTAATGTTAGTTATGTATATGCCCTAGAGGCCATTGTTGTACATATGATGTATATTATGATGGATGCTTAGATATATACAAAGAGGACTTTCTTGCTCGTCATGATAGTATGCTATTTGGTTTCACTTTATCTTAACATGTTGACTTGTACTGGTTTACTGTCTTACTCTCACATGTTGATAAAGCCCTTAGGATCTGTACTCGACTACTGGGACTATGATGAGATCATAATAGTGGGGCCATGGTAGTCGATGAGTACATCCTATAAATGTTCCTAGTCGAGGGTATATCGAGACAGGGCATCGATACACCAGAGCAGACTAGCGTATACGCATCTTGACCCATATGATGGGCGATGGATGATCCCATATCCATCGGTGTTTGACATCAAGGATGGTGTACGGGTGCTCAGTGGAGACTGGGTACACTGGACGGACTCGCCGAGAACTCCCAGATAGTGATATACCACACGTCAGATGGCAGTTCTCCGGTGACACTGGTACAGGGTAGTCTGTAGACCCGAGATCGTCATAGAGTCTTGTGTGATTCCCACTGTGCTTTGATTTCTACCTTACCACGTCCAAGAGGGCGTGCAAAACGGTGGCTTTTAGGTACAGTCCCGAATCACATGGAGGCAATGAGCGATAGGAGGGGATTCGTCTCTCCCGGTATAGGGAGTTGATGTTGTGCTGTGTTCGATTGGCTATAACTGGAAGTCCCTGACCAGGGCTGATATAGAGATATACTGGTAAGTGTTACCAGTAGTTTCTCGACCTGTTATGAGCCTCACATAGACACGACTTATCGGTTACTGGGGTCTGACGTATACCATCCCTAGACTTGATATGCGACATATCAGACGAACAGACCGGACTGTACGGGAGTGTTACTGATTGGATTCACAGGAGAATGGACAGGCTAGCTTGTTGATCTTCTGATAGCTCAATACCTGGGTGGCTGTTACGTTTAGCTGACCGCTTGCAGCTTGTGGGTGTTTGATATGATCATCACCTGCTACCGGCGTATTGACGATTCTTTAGAGTCCTACACAGAGGTTTCTTGGCTCAGGCAAAACGGAGTAGAGGCACATATGTGATATGTGCAGGACCGAGGATAATGCGATATACTATATTCTCGCGATATTTAGATATGAACCGGATCATCGGATCAAGTGTTGATTCGGTGAATCGGTACATGATATATTAGTCGGTTATATTCGATATAGCCGGATTGTCGGATCAAGTGTTGATTCAATGATTTAATGTATAAAAATATATATGATATATTGTATTACATTATCTAATATTGGCTCACTTTATTATTTCGTTTTCTCACCGGATAATACATTGATATATATGCGATATATATTAATTGTATTATTTTCTTTTGTTACAAATATAATATATATGTGATATATATTATAGTAACATGATATGATTTATTATGAAACATGTTTAAGGATGATAAAAAGAGATTAGGGTTTGATTAGGGTTAGCTTCTTCTTGCACCATCTAGAAGCATTGCTTTTGTCTTGGTTAAGATATTATGGTTGATATTTATGCATGACTCATTACTTAACCTAACCAAACCCCAACTCAAGTTTATTCTCTACAAAAGTTAAGCTTCTCATCCTTGACCATGGTTCCATAATCAATGATATATTCTTATCTACTATTCATCACAAAAGGAATTATCTCATTATTCTTCATCTTCTTCTCTCTTGAGTTTTGGAAAGAGCTCACTAGTTATTTCTTTTGTGATGATTTCTTGTGAGAAAATGATATAAAAAAGAAAGCATAAATACTACTCCATCATCCTCATCTAATCTAGCCTATTAGATTAGGGTGTTCACCTCATTAGAGTGAGAGAGCTTGTGCTATTGCAACTTCGACGTAGATCATCGGAGAAAAGGAATACGACAAGCTATCATGGATCGTTCGAGTCGTGGAGCCTCTCTTGAATCCGGGAGATCGTTGATCGTGGCAAAAGGACTTCTACTCGAAGCTTGTGAAGCGAAGGAGCGGACTACAAAGGTTGTAATCCTTCACACTTAGTAGTAAAGATGTTTAATTGTATGTTAAACCCTAATAATCTAGCAAAGATCCCGGCTTTGGATTTTTCGGCACGTCTAAAATTTTATTCGGGCATGTTTGATGCCTTATGAACCTTCACAAGAGTGCCTAGGAACCCTACAGTGGTATCAGAGCCTAGCTAGAGCATTAGGCAACGTGTATACGAAGTTAAAACTCCGATCGAACCCGATACGACGAAAATGAACCCCTCTCTGGATATTTTTCAAAAATGCGATTTTTCTGAATTAAAAATACCTGAAAAATTCAGCAGACAAAAATAAGAATAACAGTGAAATACGATGAAGTGATTCGTACAGACAACCGCGGAATCGCGGCCGTACCCTGCTTGGGTCGCGGCCGTACCCTGCTTGGGCCGCGGTTCCGCGGCCGTACTGCTTGATGTGACTATTTTTATTTCACAGTAATTCTTTTTTAAATGCTTATATATTTTCTGGTATTTTTATTTTGACTCAAGGGTTGAGTGTTCTGGGGTTTATTTTGTAATCGTTGATTCGATCGGAAAATTTAAATTCGTTATTATTTCCGGATATTTAGAAACTGTTAAAATGTTCGAACGGATATCATTAACTCACTTTTTCCCGACATGAAAAACTTTCAAGTGTTGAATTTTTATCGGGTTTAAATCTTTCGGAAAAATGTCCAAGTAACACGGTGGACCCTCTAGAAGACAACAAACCTTAACTCGATTATGTGACCATCTTGAACTGCCTCTAAACCTTAGGGTTTGGGGCAGTACGGCGTGCCGCATGTGAGGAGTTGGCTTGACCCTTCTACGGCTGGATCACCGGTACTGTGACATATTCTGAGATTATTTGAACTCCGTTCAAGTGTTGAGCAATTTAGGAAATTTTGGGTATTTGATTATCTGTTCGTAAAGTTTAATACTGTCTATTTATCTGGAATGTGATACAATATGTGGAATTCATATAGTTAGGCATGAAATGCGAATTATATGATATTTCGGATTTATGATGTCTAAAGTGAATGTGGATTCCAAATATTGTAGTTTTACAATTTTTTTCTGTGACCGTAAGTGTAGTATGTAGTTGTATTGCCGTTTTTCGTTGCTATATGTCAACGACGATCGGTGTATGCATACTTACTTACGTTGATGATATGTGATATTCTGTGTTGCTTTGATATGTTATATTGGATCGTCGTGTTCTGAATAGCCGGGGGTTTTATGTGAGATGAGGGTTTTTATTTTCATTCATGTAAAATACATTTGTATGTAATATTCTTTTATTGGGGCACTTCCGGGTTGAGGTTGATGTCACCAGTGTATATTATTTACTTTTCCGCATTAGGTAGACCCAAGGAGGGGAGCACAAGTAACCGGGTTCTAGGGTCCAGTGGGAGGCCATCTCGAGGAGTCGAGACCGGGTCTCCAAACCCTAGAATTAGCAGTGTTACTTGCTGCTCTCGTAGGGGTCTAGGGATGTGGGTTTGGCTATTCATCGCGACCGTGGAATCCGTGTTTTATACAGGCTCGTATTGAAAACACGGACGTCCTAGTATATCCAATATTTCATATATGTTCTTCTGCTGCAATGTTCTGTGATGAGATCATATTACTGCCTGAGACGAATGCTTAGACTATATATATATGCTGATATATAAATATTACTGCTTTCGTTTCTCCGTGATGCTTAGGAAGCATAAGCTGATGGGATTTTATTAATGTGATTAATAAAAAGAAAAAGAAACCTAAAAGATGTTGTAGAATCAAAACTTTATAAAAAAAGGGTAGCTACAGTTTCGCTTTGCATAGCGGTATATATGATATACCCTGCATCTTATTCGATGAGGAAAGAGCCGAGATCCCTTCACCGGTAGTGACCTCTTTAGCGAAACTGGCAGATACTACAAAACTCGGTTTGTCTTTTGATTGCTTTAAGAATTTTGCTTTGCATAGCGGTATATATGATATACCCTGCACCTTATTCGATGAGGAAAGAGCCGAGATCCCTTCACTAGGAGTGACCTCTTTAGCAAAACTAATGAAAGCCTCAAAATCACTCCATTTCAAAATTCCACTTGATTCTACAACGATATCAAGTTCATTACGCTCATGGTTTTCTGAAAAACCTGCGTAGCCCTCCGTCAATTCAGATAAGTAATATTTAGTATTCGTGCTGCGGTAGTTTGGCATGCGTCAAGGCGTAGTGTACGGTAGCTGATTATTACTTATCTGTAGCATGAGATGCGATTGGATTAGGGTATTCGTACGGCGTTGTTTGGCATGCGTCAAGGGTCGTACGGGTGGGTTTAATTCAATTACGAATTGTACGGGTTGAACTTGACTAGCGGACTATGTGTTGTTTGGCATGCGTCAAGGTCATAGCACGCTAGGGGCAAAATATTATCGGGAATTTCAAGTGTTGAAATTTACAATGAGATTGCATACCTCCTATGAGATAGTTGGATCCCGATACCCACTGCGAGTAAGAGTTACTCCTGGGAGAGTTTTACACAGGACAATTAGCCGATCAAGTAGGTGTCTAGAAAAGTGTTAACGGGGTTACGCCTCTGGGAAAACGAGGTTTACTTTAATTAGGTCCGTGCGAAAGCACGGGGAACCTCCCTCAAGTACCGACACTGATCTGGCTGAAAGATTGACGAAATTGTAGGGTGTAATTAATCCCGGCTAATCTTACCTTTTAGGGTTTGAAGGAAGATTTGATAAAAACAGTGGGAGACATCCTGATTAGATAAGATAATAACCAATCTAATCTTGCAAGAGCATACGCTAAAGTGTTTTCTTCTCTCTCTCTCCAGGTAGCGACCATGTCAGGCCATAATTAAGATAATAATATGGATGTATTGACTGAACCCGCTTATTATACTGAGCAGGGGAACGTTGGACCCGTTCTTTCTTATAAGAGTTATAAGACTGAACAGGGAATAGGAGAATATCTGCATTCTCAAGCCGCCCAAAAGAACATGCATGCTGATGCATCATCTTCAGGTGTGTTAGTTATTGAGAGCTGTTTTGCAGTTCACCCCATGTCCTGGGTATTAGATACCGGATCAGGATCCCACATATGTAAATTGTTACATGGGCTACGTAAAGGTAGAGAACTGGGAAAAGGTGATCATTCCGTTCAAGTAGGGAACGGTGCAAATATTGCAGCCAAAGCAGTTGGCGAATATCACCTAGTATTGCCAAGCCGTAATACACTGATTCTAAATGAGTGTTATTATATACCGAACATGATGTGCAACATTATATCAGTTTCTTTATTAAATAAAGAAGGATATAATTTTGTAGTACAGGATAATGTTATGAACATATTCCTAGATCAAAAGTTGATTGCATCAGGTTCGTTAGATAATGGCATATTCATTCTCAATCAAAATACAGTTCTCAATATACAAAACACACACAAGACGTTCAGAAATGAACGAATCCTTCTTATGGCATTATAGACTTGGTCATATCAATGCGACACGACTGGCTAAGTTACATAAGGATGGATATTTGAATCCGTTCGAATTATCATCTTATGATACTTGCCATTCATATCTCAAAGGAAAAATGACCAAAGCTCCGTTTAGTGGACACGGAGAAAGAGTTACGGAACTCTTAGAACTGGTACATAGTGATGTATGCGGTCCCATGTCTACACACGCCAGGAACGGTTCTTCCTACTTCATTACATTCACTAATGATCTCTCTAGATACGGGCATGTGTTCCTGTTGAAACACAAGTCTGAAGCTTTTGAGAAATTTAGAGAATATAAGCACGAAGTAGAGAACCAAACGGGCAAAAGTATTAAGATTCTTCGATCTGATCGAGGAGGAGAATACTTAAGCAATGAGTTCTTAGATTATCTAAAAGAGAATGGGATTCTCTCTCAGCTTACTCCTCGTTACACACCACAGCACAACGGTGTATCGGAACGAAGGAATCGCACCCTATTAGATATGGTGCGCTCGATGATGAGTATAACTGAGTTACCTATTTCCTTCTGGGGGTATGCGCTTGAGACAGCCATAGACCTATTGAATAGAGTTCCCACCAAATCTGTGCCTACCACTCCATATGAGATATGGAAAGGGAAGAGACCACATCTTAATTATATTAAGATATGGGGTTGTCCGGCCTATGCCAAAAGGCAAAATCCGGACAAACTCGAATCAAGATCTGTGTTATATAAGTTTGTAGGATATCCCAAAAATTCACAAGGGTATATCTTCTACCACCCCGAGGAACAAAAGGTGTTTGTTTCTCGACATGCCACTTTCTTAGAAAAAGGTTTTCTTATGAAACAGAATAGTGGCATTGAGGTAGAACTGGAAGAGGTTCCAGCAACACAAACTATAACAGAAGACTTGGTAGAACCAGAGGATTCAGTAGTACCCGACGAACCCCAGCCTCTCCACCGATCTAGTAGGGTTTCTCGTCCAACTGAGAGATACTACGGTTTTCTCATTGATGGTGGAAGCGAGGATTGCATCATGGAAGATGATGACCCAACTAGTTTCGAGCAGGCCATCACGAGTGGTGACTCTATGAAATGGCTGGATGCAATGCGATCTGAGATGGAATCCATGTACACCAACAAAGTATGGACTTTGGAAAATGCTCCTGAAGGGGTAAAACCCAATGGGAGCAAGTGGATCTTTAAAAAGAAATTTGGTGTAGATGGAAAAGTTGAGACTTTCAAAGCTAGACTTGTAGCAAAGGGTTTTCGTCAACGACCAGGTATGGATTATGACGAAACCTTTTCTCCAGTGGCTATGCTTAAGTCCATCCGGATCTTACTTGTCATTGCTGCATACCATGACTACGAAATCTGGCAAATGGATGTTAAGACCGCCTTTCTAAACGGTGATTTAGAAGAGTGCGTGTACATGACTCAACCAGAGGGTTTCGTAGATAGTGGGAGCAGCGGAAAGGTATGGAAGCTGCTTAAATCCATTTATGGGTTGAAGCAAGTATCGCGGAGTTGGAACATTTGTTTTGATGTTGTAGTCAAAGAGTTCGACTTCATCAAAAATATAGATGAACCTTGTATCAATAAAAAGGTAGCAGAGAGTAAGGTTGTCTTCCTTGTATTGTACGTGGATGACATACTCTTGATAGGAAATGATATTCCTATGCTGCAATCACTCAAGCTCTTCTTATCACAAAGATTCTCAATGAAAGATCTAGGTGATGCCTCCTGCATATTGGGAATCATGATCTATAGAGATAGATCTAAACGGATACTGGGATTGTCCCAATCCAGGTACATTGACACCATACTAAAGAGGTTTAGTATGGAAGAATCCAAGCGTGGGAACCAACCCACGATCTCTGGACTCACTCTCTCCAAAGAGATGTCTCCCAAGACTGATTTGGAGAGAGCTCGCATGCAAGGGATACCCTATGCTACGGCAGTAGGCTCTATCATGTATGCGATGCTATGTACCAGACCCGATATAGAATACTCACTAAGTGTAGTGAGTCGGTATCAAGCAGATCCTGGAGAGAGTCACTGGACAGCTGTGAAGAACATTCTCAAGTACTTACGAAGGAATAGAGACATGTTCTTGGTGTATGGTAACGGTGAACTCCGGGTAGAGTCCTTTACCGATTCCAGCTTCCAAAGTGATAAGGACGACTCTAAGTCGCACTTGGGATTTGTCTTTACCCTCAATGGAGGGGCGGTATGTGGGAAGAGTTCCAAACAGGATACCGTTGCAGACTCGACGATGGAGGCTGAATACATCGCTGCCAACGATGCTGCCAAAGAGACTGTCTGGATAAAGAAGTTCATTAGTGAACTTGGTGTGGTACCATCCATTGAGCATCCAATACCTCTGTATTGCGATAATAATGGAGCTGTGGCTTTGGCCAAGGAACCCAGGTCCCATCAGAAGTCTAGACATATTCTGAGGCGGTATCACCTGATCAGGGAAATAGTTGATCGCCGGGAGATCGAGGTCAGGAGAGTTGATACGAAGGAAAACACTGCGGATCCACTCATGAAGGCCATTCCCTAGATACAGTTTGAGAGATTATTCGGGATGCTAGGTATGAGATATTACAGTAGCTGGCCTTAGTGCAAGTGGGAGATTGTTAGTTTTGTATATGCCCTAAAGGCCATTGTTGTACATATGATGTATATTATGATGGATGCTTAGATATATACAGAGAGGACTTTCTTGCTCGTCATGATAGTATGCTATTTGGTTTCACTTTATCATAACATGTTGACTTGTACTGGTTTACTGTCTAACTCTCACATGTTGATAAAGCCCTTAGGATCTGTACTCAACTACTGGGACTATGATGAGATCATACTAGTGGGGCCATGGTAGTCGATGAGTACATCCTATAAATGTTCCTAGTCGAGGGTATATCGAGACAGGGCATCGATACACCAGAGTAGACTAGCGTATACGCATCTTGACCTATATGATGGGCGATGGATGATCCCATATCCATCAGTGTTTGACATCAAGGATGGTGTACGGGTGGTCAGTGGAGACTGGGTATACTGGACGGACACGCCGAGAACTCCCAGATGGTGATGTACCACACGTCAGATGGCAGTTCTCCGGTGACACTGGTACAGGGTAGTCTGTAGACCCGAGATCGTCATTGAGTCTTGTGTGATTCCCACTGTGCTTTGATTTCCACCTTACCACATCCAAGAGGGCGTGCAAAACGGTGGCTTTTGGGTACAGTCTCGAATCACATGGAGGCAATGAGCGATAAGAGGGGATTCGTCTCTTCCGGTATAGGGAGTTGATGTTGTGCTGTGTTCGATTGGCTATAACTGGAAGTTCCTGGCCAGAGCTGATATAGAGATATACTGGTAAGTGTCACCAGTAGTTTCTCGACCTGTTATGAGCCTCACATCGACACGACTTATCGTTTACTGGGGTCTGACGTATACCACCCCTAGACTTGATATGCGACATATCAGACGAACAGACCGGACTGTACGGGAGTGTTACTGATTGGATTCACAGGAGAACGGACATGCTAGCTTATTGATCTTCTGATCGCTCAATACCTATGTAGCTATTACGTTTAGCTGACCGCTTGCAGCTTGTGGGTGTTTGATATGATCATCACCTGCTACCGGCGTATTGACGATTCTTTAGAGTCCTACATAGAGGTTTCTTGGCTCAGGCAAAACGGAGTAGAGGCACATATGTGATATGTGCAGGACCGAGAATAATGCAATATGTGATACCGTACTATATTCTCGCGATATTTTGATAAGAACCGGATCATCGGATTAAGTGTTGATTCGATGAATCGGTACATGATATATTAGTCGGTTATATTCGATATAGCCGGATTGTTGGATCAAGTGTTGATTTGATGATTTAATGTATAATAATTTATATGATATATTGTATTACATTATCTAATATTGGCTCACTTTATATTTCGTTTTCTCACCGGATAATACATTGATATATATGCGATATATATTAATTGTATTATTTTCTTTTGTTACAAATATAATATATATGTGATATATATTATAGTAACATGATATGATTTATTATGAAACATGTTTAAGGATGATAAAAAGATATTAGGGTTTGATTAGGGTTAGCTTCTTCTTGCACCATCTAGAGGCATTGCTTTTGTCTTGGTTAAGATATTATGGTTGATATTTATCCATGACTCATTACTTAACCTAACCAAACCCTAGCTCTAGTTTATTCTCTACAAAGGTTAAGCTTCTCATCCTTGACCATGGTTGCATAATCAATGATATATTCTTATCTACTATTCATCACAAAAGGAATTATCTCTTTACTCTTCATCTTCTTCTCTCTTGAGTTTTGGAAAGAGCTCACTAGTTATTTCTTTTGTGATGATTTCTTGTGAGAAAATGATATAAAAAGAAAGCATAAATACTACTCCATCATCGTCATCTAATCTTGCCCATTAGATTAGGTGTTCACCTCATTCGAGTGAGAGAGCTTGAGCTATTGCAACTTCGACGTAGATTATTGGAGAAAAGGAATACGACAAGCTATCATGGATCGTTCGAGTTGGGGAGCCTCTCTTGAGTCCGGGAGATCGTTGACCGCGGCAAAGGGACTTCTACTCGAAGCTTGTGAAGCGAAGGATCGGACTACAAAGGTTGTAATCCCTCACACTTAGTAGTAAAGATGTTTAATTGCATGTTAAACCCTAATAATCTAGCAAAGATCCCGGCTTTGGGTTATTCGGCACGTCTAAAATTTTATTCGGGTATGTTTGATGCCTTATGAATCTTCACAAGAGTGCCTAGGAACCCTACAGCTAATACCAAAAAAATGCTAGATTAGAATACGATATTATATACTCGTATTTAATCAAGCTCCCGCACATATCTCCATATGTGCCCTACTTCGTTTTGCTTGAGCTTGGAAAGCTCTATGTGGGACTTTTAAGACTCGTCAATATGCTAGCAGTAGATAATGATCACATCAGATACCCACAAGCCATCAGCGGCACTAGATGTACGTAACGTCTATTTAGGTATTGAATGAATAGAAGATCAACAAGCAAACTTGTACAAACTCCTGTAGAGCCTATAAGCAACACTTACCGTACAGTCCGGTCTATTCGTCTGATCTGTCGTATATCGAGTCTGGGGGTCATGTCGATGTGTGGCTTATAACCAATCGAGAAACTAATGACAACACTTATCAGTAAATCTCATAAGCCCTGGCCAGGGAATTGCGGTTATAGCTAATCGTGCATTGCAAAATATCAACTCCTAATACCGGGAGAGACGGAACCCCTCCTATCGCTCACTACCTCGATGTGACTCGGGACTATACCCAAAAACCACATACGGAACAAAAAACTTTAAAAACTTTGGTGCAAACAAAACCCACACAAGATCGAACCAAATACCCTATAATAGCAAACATGCAAAGATGAGTTTAGAGATGGTTATACCGATCGATCCATTTCCTTCAGTCTTTAACCATCATCCCAACCTTGTCTCGGCTGCCCCGGATGACTTCTTTCTCCGGTCTCCCTCGTCGAAGAGGCTCCACGTCGAGAATTCTTTGTACCGGCTCCCTCTTCTAAACCGAAGCAACTAGTTTGCTAGCGCAGGTGCCCAAGATGAAGTAGAGAGTGTGTGATCATTTTGTCTTAAGACATCCATGGATTCTCAACACATGAGATGGTATGGATGGAGGTTGAAGAAGAAACCATTGGAGGTAGAAGTTGTGAGCTTAAGTTTTAGCTAGTGAAGAAAATGGCATAGGTTATTGTGAGAGAGATATTGTGAGAGCTCTAAAAACAACTCAAGATCAATCCCAAGCCACAAGTGGCTGCCCTCTCTCTCTCCACAAATTAATCCTATACAATAAATCAATAATGAAATAGACATGGCACAGAGAAACACACCATGAGTCACCAAAAAATGCATATGCCACATTCAATGCCCTAGGTTAAAACTTGCACTCACAATTTCCACATAATTAAACATTAACCCAAATGTTTAAACTAAAAAAGAATGACATTTTCTAAACTAAACTCGTAACGAATTACAAGAATACCCATCATCTGTATATACATACCTGTATCCGTATTCCGACTGAATACAAATACAACGAGACGAAAACAATCCAACAATCTAATACTAATATCCGTCTTAAACCAAATCCCACTAGTATGATCCGTCCGATCATGATCCGTGTACGAGTGCACGTATATAATCGAACCCTGCCATAAAACCATACGGCCTCTAAAACATTTCGCCAGAACTTGGGAAACTCTCTGTGTGGGATTCTAAAGACTCGTCAATATGCTGGCAGTGGGTTTAACCACAAGCATGTCAGTGGCACGAGCTGTACGTAATGGCTACCCAGGTATTAAGAGAAAGGGAGGCCGACGAGCGAACTCATCCTGAAACCCTACTGAGCCTATCTGTGACAATCTCCGTACAGTCCGGTCTGTTCGTCTATGAGTATCGCATATCGGGCTACACAAAATCGGGAGGGGATTCTTCTCTCCCGGTATTAGGAGTTGATGTTGCGCTATACTCGATTGTCCATAACAGAAAATCCCTGGCTAGGGTTGCTGAGATTTACTAATAAGTGTTATCAATAGTTTCTCAAACCGTTATGGACCTTGCATCGGCATGACTTATCAAGCTACTGGGGTCTGAAATTATACCACCCCCAGGCTATGATATGCGACATATCTGACAAAGAGACCGGACTGTACGGTAGTGTTACTGATTGGATCCGCAGGAGTACGAGCAGGCTTGCTTGTTGATCTTCTGATATCTCATTACCCGGGAGGCCATTACGTTTAGCAGACCGCTTGTGGCTTGTGGGTGTTTGATGTGATCATCACCTACTGCCCGTGTATTGACGAGTCTTTAGAGTCCTAAACAGAGGTTTCCTGGTTCATGCGAAATGAAGTAGGAGCATATATGTGATATGTAAGAGACCAAGATTAATGCGCGTATGTGATACCGTATTCTATTCTCGCGATATATGATATCAGTCGGTTATATGTGATATAGCCTGGTTATCGGATCAAGTGTTGATTCGATAAGTTGTTACATTTGATATTAGTCGGCTGTATGTGATATAGCCGGATTATTAAAGAAAGTGTTGATTTGATAATTTAATGCATAATTATATATGTGATATATTAATTTATATTAACTAATATTAGCTCACTTAAGATTTCTTTTCTCACTTGTGTACACTTAGTATATATATGATATATATTAATGTACACTATTTTGTGTCATGCATGATGCCAAATGCTTCTTGGGTGTATGAGACTCACACCATGCTTGAAATAATGTAGGGTTTTATTTATCTAAAGTTAATCAAAATTAGTGGGATTGAGTCACATGGTTGAAGCTTGTAGAAGCTTTTAGAACCATTGACCAAGCCCACTAAGTTTGTTTTACTTGTAGATATTTATTAACCTAACCATTATTAACTAGCCATGGTTTATTCTCTGCATGAGTTAGTATATGACACTAACTCACCCATGGTTGCTATTCTCACATCATGAGTTCGTTCTCTCATTCTTCTTCACTTGAGCTTCTTCTTCCTCATAAAAAGCTTTCTAGCTTTTGTAAATGGTGAGAAAATATTGTGAGAAAAATAAATCTAAAGAGAGCCCATTTCCTACTTCATCATCCTCTACTATTAGCCATTTAGTTTAGGGAGTTTGCTTCACTAAACCCTAATTTAGTGAAGAGGTAGCATGATCTTGAGTCTTCTCGACGTAGATCATCTTCGGCCTCGAAGACTTCGTGCAAGCTTGTTCATTTCTCCAAGGAAACCCATGCTAGAGTTCGGGAGATCACTACTGGCAATGAAAGGACTACTACACGAAGATTTAGAAGTGAAGGACCGGTCTACAAAGGTTGTATTCCACATTCACTTAGAATGTAAAGATGTTTGCGTGTTGTTTTGTTTAAAACTCTAGTTAATATTCTAGGGTTAGAGTTATTTAGAACGACAAAAATTTGAAAACGGCATGGACGATGCCTCCCGAAACCTTGCTGCCGCGCTAAGTAACGCAACACATCTTTCATAGGCTATTAACAGGAGAAGCACCCCAGCAATGCCGGGGGCATGATGAAGACGCCTTAAATGCTGAGGTAGTTCTTGCTACCAGGCATGCTCGACGTCGCCACTGGCGCCGAGTAAGACGGGCCGGGGGTAACTCTCCCTCCGGGCTTACCTCACCAACTCCTATGGTGGATATTGAGTCTGCTGTTCCAATTGGAAACAGTTTCGACCCTCTAAGGAAGGTTCGTACAAACTCCCCAACGGCGGTACTAAAAAGATCACCTCCGCATGCAGTAGCTCCAATGCAGACGAAGCCGGAGCAGCCTTATTAGCGGCTCTCCTCACAAATCCATATAGTCCGGCAGAAAGTCCAAGACTTAGTTCTCAATGAAAGCTATGCTCGTCGACTGAAAAAATCCAAGGTCCGACGAGAAAATGATTGCTCCTCCGCCATCCTACATGAGACTTCTCGTAAAGAGGTGCATGTCATAGAGGCTCCTCCTGCCCTAACCTCTAATAAAAGAGTAAGGACATGGAAAATTTTATCGCCAGCGGCAAAATCCAAAGGCGAAGTCTCCAAACCCCCTAAGTCTTGGGGCATAATCGTACATAGGATCTATATGACTAATGGTAAAGAGGAGATCTATACTTCTGTGAGTCACAGACCACATACTCGGTCGTTGACAAAAGCTCAAGAGCAATAGTAAAAGCTCCAAGATATGCTGCCAAGATGGCAGCACTTACTAGACCTAAAGAAAGTCAGTACAAAGAAACTGAACAGCGCCAGGAGAAAGAAACCGATACAGAGTTATTGCGATGGGTGCTGGAAAAGAAAGATAAGGAAGCTATGGAGCAGGCTGCAAATATAAAGCAGATGGCCCTTCTACTCAAAGATATGGTTGGGATGATGATCTAACCAGAATTACCGGCTGAAGATCCTTCGGTGATTATCGAAGATGATAGAGAGGAAACGTCGAATCCTCCCCAGGCCCTATCAATGGCCAAGGAGGAGACGATCTCCAAGGCAGCCCTGGATGATTATATTGCTCAGCAAATCAGACCTCATCAGGACAATGAAGCCGCGAACCAGCTGGTCAAAACCGGGCGACCCTATCCAGCCTGGTACTGCCGGATAAAGTACCCATCGGGATATATGATCCCGAAGTTCCATGTATATAAAGGAATGGGTAATCTGTATCAGCACGTCAAAAAATTCAGTGCTTTGTGTGGAAATACCATAGGCGACGACAAACTTCTGCTATGCCAATTCGTCGGAAGCTTATCAGAGACAACTTTCGAATGGTATTCGGAGCTTACAAATGACACCGTAAAAACTTTCTCTGAAATGTAGCTTCTGTTCACTCAAACGTTCGCCAGTGCGAGTGAGCACACTCCAATCATAGTGCCGATCAATGCCAGGGTCAAGCCAGGGGAAACGTCTGTCCAATATGCAATCCGATGGCGAAACATGTGGTCTGAATGCGAACAACGCATTAAGGAGTCTCCAGCTGTGGGAATGTTCATTGGGACTATTGATACTCAATCGAATGTGTCCTAGTTCATGTCCTTCTTCAAGCCCATCACGTTCCAGGCGTTGATTGACAAGTTAGCATAGATGAACAAGATGGGTCATGGTCATTCCTCCTCAAGTAAGGACCCTCGGAATAATAAGGAAAAATGAAAATCGGTCTTTGTCGCCAATGTGCAGTAACAACCAGGAGGTCCGAAATCACCTATCCGCCAAAACAGCACTGGTATGCGCCCGTCCTTGGAAGAAATGTTGGGACATGCTTATTCGTTCCCATGCGATATGACGAGGAGGTTGTTTGAGCTGGCGATGCGAAATAATCTGATCACATTTCTAGACCTACGGCGACCCGCACAAGCCGGTGACGTCAATACTGTTAGTTATATATATGCCCTAGAGGCCATTACTATACATAGGATGTATATTGTAGTGGATGCTTGGACATATATAGGGAGGACTTTCTTGCTCGACAAGATAGTATACTATTTGGTTGCTCTTTACCTTAACGTGTACACTGATTGTCTCTCTGTTACATGTTGGTAAAGCCTTTAAGATGTGTACTTGACTACCTGGACTATGATGCGGATCATACTAGTGGGGACATGGTAGTCCATAAGTACATCCTTCAAGGTCCCTAGTCGTGGGTATATCGAGACGGGGCATCGATATACCAGAGTAGACTAGCGTATACCTTCTCGACCCATACAGATGGGTGATGGATGATCCCATATCCATTGGTGTTTGACATCAGAGATGATATACGGGTGCTCAGTGGAGACTGGGTACACTGGACGGGCTCGCCGAGAACTCCCAGATGGTATTATACCTTACGTCAGATGGCAGTTCTCTGGTGACACTGTTACAGAGTAGTCTGTTGACCCGAGATCGTCATAGAGTCTTGTGTGATTCCCACTGTGCTTTGATTTCCACCTTACCACGTCCAAGAGGGAGTGCAAAACGGTGGCTTTTGGGTACAGTCCCGAATCACATGGAGGCAATGAACGATAGGAGGGGATTCGTCTCTCCCGGTATAGGGAGTTGATGTTGCGCTGTGTTCGATTGGCTATAACCGGAAATTCCTGGCCAGGGTTGCTAAGATTTACTGGTAAGTGTTATCAGTAGTATCTCGAACTGTTATAGACCTCATATCGACACGACTTATCGAGCTACTAGGGTCTGACGTTTTCCACCCCTAGGCGAGATATGCGACATATCATACGATCAGACCGGACTGTACGGTAAGTGTTACTGGTTGGATTCACAGGAGTATGAGCGGGCTTGCTCGTTGATCTTCTGATCGCTCAATACCCGGGTGGCCGTTACGTTTAGCAGACCGCTTGCGGCTTGTGGGAGTTTGATATGATCATCACCTGCTGCGGGCGTATTGACGAGTCTTTAGAGTCCTACACAGAGGTTTCCTGGCTCAAGCGAAATGAAATAGGAGCGCATATGAGATATGTGCGGGACCGAGAATAATACCAGTATGTGATACTGTATTCTATTCTCGCGATATATATCATTGGACGGTTATATGAGATATAGCCAGGTTACCGAATCAAGTGTTGATTCGATACATTGATACACTTGATATTAGTCGGTTATATGTATTATGACTGGATCATTAAATCAAGTGTTGATTTAATGATTTAATGTATAATTATATATTTGATATATTACTTTATATTAACTAGTATTGATTCACTTAAGATTGTTTTCTCACTTGATTGTGCACATTGTATATATGATATATGTTTGTGCACTAGTTTGTATCATGTTTTATGATACATGCAAACTTGGGTGTGTATGCTTTGAACCATGTTTAGGTAAATAGTTTGGGTTTTAATTTATTTATTCATTTATTTATTTATTCTTTTTGGCAAGAAATAAAATGGTGGATTCTTTTGTTTTCACTTGAAGCTTCATGAAGCTTTGACCATTTTGTTTCTTTCCTTAACCTAGCCATTCACCTAAACCCTAGTTTAGTCTCTACACTAGTTACACTCACCCATGGTTGCTAAAATGATAACCATCACTTGATTTTCTTCTTGGAAATAATTTTCACTTTCTTTTCTTTCTTCTTCTTCTTCTTCATGAAGAGAAGAAACCATTGCTAGAAATTTCCAAGTGATGATTCCAAGTGAGAAATCCAAATCCAAAGTGAACCCACTTCCTATTTCTTCATCCTCTACCACTTGCCATATAGTAGAGTGTGTTATCTTCACAAGTTTCATGACTTAGTGAAGGTGGAGCTTGAGTTTGAGTCGCCTCGACGTAGATCATCTTCGGCATCGAAGTCAACGACCTAGCCCGCCCATTTCTCCGATGAAATCGACTCTAGAGTCCGGGATTCCGATGATCGCAGCGGAGGGACGTCAACACGGAGCTAGAGAAGTGGTGGACCGGATCTACAAAGGTTGTATTTCCATTCACTTAGTAGTTAAGTTGTTAACTTGCTTGTATTTTCGCCTATCCTCTAGTTAACGATCGCATTAGTGTTTCTCGGCACATAGAAAATTTGATTTGGCATGGTTGATGCCTTGTGGAACCTCTTGAGTGTGCCTAGGAACCTTATAAAGACTTCAACTACTGCTCCTATCACAGGGTAGTGAGCCATCCATTCGAGGTCTGCTACGTCTTCAAAAACTGGGTCGAAGACCAATATCAACAAGGCAAATTCACACTGTCTGATAATTGGAGGATAGGTCCATCCCAAAAGCATGCTTCCAAAAAGGTGGATACGCAAGGGGCATCCTGCTCTCTGGTGGAAGAAGCTCCATGGGAAGTATTTCTTTCAGCAAAAATTAAAAGAATGCTGAAGAACCTGCTCGAGGCAGCGGTGTTCCGCCTTGGTGCACTTCATCGACGGCATCAGGGGTGCGGCCGCCTACTAAAGTTTGCGACGAGCATTCGATCAAAATGTCAGGAATCTTGTTGAATTACCCGACTTGATATTGAAAAGTGTTTTCGATAATGAGACTAAAATGCGGGGTTTATAATTGTTAGGTATGTGATGTCTAAGGAATTCAGATGGTTAGGCATGCGATATCTAAGGAGGTTGCGGATTCCAACTGTTGTAGTTTTACACTTTCTTTTCTGTGACCGTAAGTGTAATATATGATATCGCCGGTTTCGTTGCTATATGTCAACGACAATTGGGATACGCATGTTTACTTATGTTGATGACATGTGATGTTATGTGTTGCTGGATATGTTATATTGGATCGTCGTGTTTGAATAGTCGGGTTTTTTTTTATGTGAGATGAGTGTTTTTCATTTTCATTCATGTAAAAACTTGTATGTAATATTCTTTTATTGGGGCACTTCCAGGTTGCGGAAGATGTCACCTTTTGTATATTATTTACTTTTCCGCACTAGGATAGACCCAAGGAGGAGGGCACAAGTAACCGGGTTCTGGAGTCCAGTGGGAGACCAACTCGAGGAGTCGAGTCCGGGTCTCCTAACTCTAGAATTGGTGGGGTTGCTTGCCGCTCTCGTAGGGGTCTAAGGGTGTGGGATTGGCTATTCATCGCGACCGTGGAATCCGTGTTTTATACTGGCTCGTATTGAAAACATGGACGTCCTAGTATATCCAATATTTCATATGATATTTTCTGCTGCGTTATCTGTGATGTGATCATGTGATATGTTCAGATGGATACTATATACAGTATATATGATATATTATATAGGCGTTACTTATGTTTTACATCCGCGCTAGCCCTGCCCCGCTCTGCCGTTAGTTACCTAGCCTAACGGTGCACGAGGGGACATCGAGGCGAATGTGGATGGAATAAGTGTACGTCGTATTTATCTGTGATGTTTAGGTGATTTAAATGATGGGACTTCATTAATGTGATTAATGAAAGTAAAAGAAACCTAAAAGATTTTGTGGAATCGAATTTTCAAAAAAAAAAAAGAAATGGTAGCTACAGTTCTTGCTTTGCATCGCGGTGTTCCTTGTAGAACATCCTGCACCTTATTCGATGAGGAAAGGGCCGAGATCCCTTCACCGGGAGTGACCCCTTTAGCAATAACTGGCAGATGCTACAAACTCGGTTTGTCTTTTGATTGCTTCTATAGTTTCTTCTTTGCATAGTGATATATATGATATATCCTGCACCTCATTCGACGAGGAAAGGGCCGACGATCTCTTCACCGGGAGTGACCCCTTTAGCAAAACTAGAAAAGTCTCAAAAACACTCCATTTTAAAATCATTTGATTCTACAACGATATCAAGTTCATTACGCAATAGGTTTTCAGAAAAACCTGTCGTAGCCCTCCGTCATTTCAAATAAGTCCTGCTTAGTATTCATGCTGCGTTTGTTGATCTTATCATGGCGCAGTGTGCGGTAGCTAACCAGTATTTATCTGCTTATGCATATGATGCAGATTGGGTTAGGGTAGTCGTACGGCCTTGTTGACCTTATCAAGGTTGTGCGGGTGTGTTTGATTCAATCAAGAAATGACGGGTTGAACTTGACTTACGGTCTATGGTTTGTTGACCTTGTCAAGGTCATAGATCGTTTTGGGGCAAAATTATCAGGAATTTCAAGTGTTGAAATTTGCAATGAGACTGCATACCTTTTATGAGATAGTTGGATCCCGATACCCGCTGCGAGTAAGAGTTACTCCTGCGAGAGTTTTACACATTACAATTAGCCGATCAAGTAGGTGTCTAGAAAGGTGTCAATGGGGTTACGCCTCTGGGAAAATGAGGTTTACATTAATTAGGTTCGTGCGAAAGCACGGGGGACCTCCCTCAAAGTACCGACACTGGCCTGGCTGAAAGATTGGCGAACTTGTAGCGTGTAATTAATCCCGGCTAGTCTTTCCTTTTAGGGTTTGAAGGAAGATTTGATAAAAACAGTGGGAGCCATCCTGATTAGATAAAATAATAACCAATCTGATCTTGCAAGAGCAGACACTGAGTGTTTTCTTCTCTCTCTCTCCAGGTAGCGACCATGTCACGCCTTAATCAAGATAATAATACGGATGTATTGACCGAACCCGCTTGTTTTACTGAGCTGGGGAACGTTGGTCCCGCTCCAACTTATAATTGTTATAAGACCGAGCAGGAAATAGGGGAATGCCAGAATTCCCATGCCGCCCAAACGAAGAAAGTGCATACTGATGCATCATCTTCGGGTGTGTTCATTACAGAGAACTGTTTCTCAGTATCCTTTACGTCCTGGGTATGAGATACCGGATCAGGATCCCGCATATGTAATTTGTTACATGGGCTACAGATAGGTAGAGAACTGAGAACGGGTGATAAGTTTCATGAGACAGAAAACGGTGCAAGTGTTGCAGCCAAGTCTGTTGGTCACTATCACCCTGTATTACCAGAATACATTGATTCTGAATGAATGTTATTAGATACCGAACCTGATATACAACATCATATCAGTCTCTTTATTAGTAAAGAAATGATATAATTTTGTATTGTTGGATAATGTTTTAAACATTTCCTATATCAAAAGTTGATCGGTTCAGGAACGTTATCTAAAAGCATTGACGTTCTAAATCAAACTACAGTTCTTAGTATACAGAACACACACAAGAGGAAGAGTTCAGAAATGAACGAATCCTTCTTGAGGCATTGTAGACTAGGTCATATCAATACGACCCGACTAGCTAAGTTACATTTAGATGCATATTTAAATCTATTTGAATTTACATCTTATGAAATTTGCCGGTCATGTCACAAAGATAAGATGACCATAGCTCTGTTTATTGGAAACAGAGAAAGAGTTAGTGAACTATTGGGATTGATACATGCTGATGTATGAAAGTCTCCTGTCTACACATGCCAAGACCGGTGCTTTGTACTTCATTACATTCTCTGATGATCTTTCAAGATTCAGACATATGTTCCTGTTGAAACACAAGTCCAAACCTTTTGAGATATTCACAGAATGTAAGTTTGAAGTAGGGAACCAAAATACGGGTATAAGTATTATGTCCTTTGATGAGATCAGGGAGGAGAATACTTGAGCACGGAATTCTTGGACTTTTCTAAAGGAAAATGAGATTCTCTCTCAGCATTACTCCTCCGTATACACCACAGCATGTCGGTGTATCGGGACGGAGCAATCACACCCTATATGATAAGGTGTGCTCTATGATGAGTACTACTGAGTTACCTATTTCCTTTTTGGAATTATGCGCTTGAGAAGCTGCATACCTATTGAATAGGGTTCAAATCAAAACAGTTGCCTACCACTTCATATGTGATATGGAAAGGGAAGAGTCCATATCTTAAGTTTGTTAAGATTTAGGGTTGTCCGGCCTATGTCTAAAAGCAAAATCCGGAAAAGCTCGAGGCAAGGTCAGTTATGTAGAACTGGAAAGGTTCCAGCTATACAAACTACAGGACATGATTTAGTAGAACCAAAGGATTCAGTAGATACCAACGAACCTCAGCCTCTCCGCCGATCTAGTAGGGTTTCTCACCCACCTGAGAGATACTTCTGTTTCTCTATGACAGTGGGAGCGAGGATTGCATCATGAGATGATGACCTAACTAGTTTCGAGCTGGCCATCAGGAGTGGGACTCTATAAGAATGGCTGGATGCTTAGCGATCTGAGATGGAATCCTTATACACCAACAAAGTATGGACTTTGGTTGCTTTATCTGAAGGGTTAAATCCCCATCAGGAGCAAGTATATCTTGAGAAGATTACTTGGTGTAGATGGAAAAGTTGAGACTTTCAAAGCTAGACATGTTAAAGGTTTTCATCATCGACCAGGCGTGGATAATGATGAAACCTTTTTCAGTGCCTATGCTTAAGTCCATCCAGATCCTACTTGCCATGGCTACATACCATGACTACGATATCTGGCGGTTCGGTGTCATGACTACTTTTCTAAAATGATGTTTTAGAAGAGAGCGTCTGTAAGTACACAACCAGAGGGCTTCGTTCACAGTGGGAGCAGCGGAAACGTGTACAAGATGCTTTATAAGATTAAAGCAGGCATCGCGGAGTTGGAACATCTGTTTTGATGAGATAGTCAGAGAGTTTGACATCATCAAAATGGTAGATGAACCTTGTATATACAAAAAGGTAGTAGGGAGTATGGTGGTGATCCTCGTAGAGTACATGGATGACATACTCTTGATAGGGAAGAAGTTTCCTATGCTACGCTCGATCAATCTCCGCTTATCACAGGGATTCTCCATAAAGGATCAAAGTGATACCTCCTAAATCCTGAGTTTTGATCTATGAGATAGAACTAACTGGATGTTAGGATTCTCACTAGTTGTAGTGAGATGGTATCAATCGATCCTGGGGAGAATCACTGGAAAGGTTCCAGAGTGATAAAGACGACTGAATGTCAGTCACAGGCATTGTCTTTACCCTCAGTAAAGGGACGGTATGTTGGAAGAGTTCCAAGCTAGATACCGTGGCATACTAGACGATAAAGGCTGGATACATCGCTACTTAAGATACTACCAAAGAGGCAGTCTGGATGTATATTTGTTTATGAGATGAACTTAGTTCCTCCCATTGTGTGACAATGGAATTGTGGCTTATGCCAAGGAACGTCCGTCCCATCAGTGATCCAGACATATTCTAATGCAGTGTCACCTGATCGAGGAGATGGTTGATCTCTAGGAGATCGAGGTTAGGAGAGAAGACTCAGAGGACAACACGGCGGATCCACTCCCAAAGGCCTTTTCCCAGAGAGAGACTTTTATGGGATGGTTGAGTATGAGATACTACAACCACTGCAATTAGATGGACCTAGTGCAAGTGGGAGATTGTTAGTTATATGTATACCCTAGAGGCCATTACTATACATAGGATGTATATTGTAGTGGATGCTTGGACATATATAGGGAGGACTTTCTTACTCGACGTGATAATATGCTATCTGGTTGCTCTTTACCTTAACGTGTACACTGATTATCTCTCTGTTACATGTTGGTAAAGCCCTTAGGATGTGTATTTGACTACCTGGACTATGATGCGGATAATACTAGTGACGACATGGTAGTCCATAAGTACATCCTTCAAGGTCCCTAGTCATGGGTGTATCGAGACGGGGCATCGATATACCAGAGTAGACTAGCATATACCTTCTCGACCCATACAGATGGACGATGGATGATCCCATATTCATTGGTGTTTGACATCAGAGATGATATACGGGTGCTCAGTGGAGACTGGGTACACTGGACGTACTCGCCGAGAACTCTCAGATGGTATTATACCTTACGTCAGATGGCAGTTCTCTGGTGACACTGGTACAGAGTAGTCTGTTGACCCGAGATCGTCATAGAGTCTTGTGTGATTCCCACTGTGCTTTGATTTCCACCTTACCACGTCCAAGAGGGTGTGCAAAATGGTGGCTTTTGGGTACAGTCCCGAATCACATGGAGGCAATGAGCGATAGGAGGGGATTCTTCTCTCCCGGTATAGGGAGTTGATATTGCGCTGTGTTCGATTGGCTATAACCGGAAATCCCTGGCCAGGGTTGCTGAGATTTACTGGTAAGTGTTATCAGTAGTATCTCGAACTGTTGTAGACCTCATATCGACATGACTTATCGAGCTACTGGGGTCTGACGTTTACCACCCATAGGCGAGATATGCGACATATCAGACGATCAGACCGGACTGTACGGTAAGTGTTACTGTTTGGATTCACAGGAGTGTGAGCGGGCTTGCTCGTTGATCCTCTGATCGCTCAATACCCGGATGGCCGTTACGTTTAGCAGACCACTTGCGGCTTGTGGGTGTTTGATATGATCATCACCTGCTGCCGGCGTATTGACGAGTCTTTAGAGTCCTACACAGAGGTTTCCTGGCTCAAGCGAAACGAAATAGGAGCGCATATGAGATATGTGCGGAACCGAGAATAATTCCAGTATGTGATACTGTATTCTATTCTCGCGATATGTATTATTGGACGGTTATATGAGATATAGCGAGGTTACCGAATCAAGTGTTGATTCGATACATTGATACACTTGATATTAGTCGGTTATATGTATTATGACCGGATCATTAAATCAAGTGTTGATTTAATGATTTAATGTATAATTATATATTTGATATATTACTTTACATTAACTAGTATTGGTTCACTTAAGATTATTTTCTCACTTGATTGTGCACATTGTATATATGATATATGTTTGTGCACTAGTTTGTATCATGTTTGATGATACATGCAAACTTGGGTGTGTGTATGTTTTGAACCATGTTTAGGTAAATGGTTAGGGTTTTAATTTATTTATTCATTTATTTATTTATTCTTTTGGGCAAGAAATAAAATGGTGGCTTCTTTTGTTTTCACTTGAAGCTTCATGAAGCTTTGACCATTTTGTTTCTTTCCTTAACCTAACCATTCACCTAGTTTAGTCTCTACACTAGTTACACTCACCCATGGTTGCTAAAATGATAACCATCACTTGATTTTCTTCTTGGAAATAATTTTCACTTTCTTTTCTTTCTTCTTCTTCTTCTTCATGAAGAGAAGAAACCAATGCTAGAAATTTCCAAGTGATGATTCCAAGTGAGAAATCCAAATCTAAAGTGAACCCATTTCCTATTTCTTCATCCTCTACCACTTGCCATGTAGTAGAGTATATTATCTTCATAAGTTTCATGACTTAGTGAAGGTGGAGCTTGAGTTTGAGTCGCCTCGACGTAGATCATCTTCGGCATTGAAGTCAACGACCTAGCCCGCCCATTTCTCCGATGAAATCGACTCTAGAGTCCGGGATTCCGATGATCGCGGCGGAGGGACGTCAACACGGAGCTAGAGAAGTGGTGGACCGGATCTACAAAGGTTGTATTTCCATTCACTTAGTAGTTAAGTTGTTAACTTGCTTGTAGTTTCGCCTATCCTCTAGTTAACGATTGCATTAGGGTTTCTCGGCACATAGAAAATTTGATTTTGGCATGGTTGATGCTTTGTGGAACCTCTTGAGTGTGCCTAGGAACCCTATAAATACTTCAACTACTGCTCCTATCACAGGGTAGTGAGCCATCCAATCGAGGTCTGCTACGTCTTCAAAAACTGGGTCGAAGACCGATATCAAAAGGGCAAATTCACACTGTCTGATAATTGGAGGATAGGTCCATCCCAAAAGCATGCTTCCAAAAAGGTGGATACTCAAGGGGCATCCTGCTCTCTGGTGGAAGCTTCATGGGAAGTATTTCTTTCAGCAAAAATTAAAAGAATGCTGAAGAACCTGCAAGCTTATCCGGCGATCAAGTGGAAAAGCCTGCTATAGCTTGAAATTATAGAAGGGATATTGAAACCGTGTCCTGCGTCGAAAACCGCCGATAAGGGGAAAAGCCCCAAAATCAAGTCTTCTAAGAAAAAGAAGAATACTAAGAAGCTTGTCGAACCTGCTGAATATATCGACAAGCGCACGAACCTTCAAAAATATATAGATGCGCTGGAAGAATACAATCTGAAAGCATGAACGTTGGTCACACTTAAAGAATTCCTCAAGCATATTCTTTGTAAGTATGTCTTAGCACCTCCACTATGGTTTTAACGTTTCTATAAGCAAATTTCTCGCATCTCTTCCCCATAAAAGCTTGTAAGCAATTTTAAAAATTCTAGATAGCTAAGTATACTAATCAAGAATCGAACTGGAGATAAAGGTTTCATAGCAAAGTAAAAAGAGATTAACACTAAGTAAATGGAAAATACAACCTTTGTAAACTTGTCCTTCACTTCAATTACTCCGTGTAGTAGTCCTAGAACTCTTCTACGACTCCACTTGAAAGATGGAACGAGCATTTCAAAGTCTTCGTCATAAAAAATGATCCACCTCGAAACTTCTTACTCTCAAGCTCACACTTTACTAATCTATGAATTAGTGAAGATAACAACCTATACTAATTTTCTATTATAGTGTAGGTTGATGAAGTGGGTATTTTTCTCATTAAAATTCTTTCTTTTTTATTTTCTTTTTCAACCTTAAAAATATCTAGACAAGAAAATGAAGAGAGATGAACTTGGAAATTAAGGATGAACCTTGGAGATAAGATGAGATAGAGATAATGATAAGTATGGATGAATAAAATAAGGGAAGAACAATGAGTCAAGGTTCTTATCACCTTTGAGAACACTTTAGAAGCCATGACTCATCTCTTCATTTGTTTTATTCATATATATATATATATATATATGTATATATATGTATATATATATATATATATATCTATGTATGTATGTATATCCTCCAATGCGATTCTCATATTGCCATGTTCTTTGTATCATCAACCATGATACATTTATATATATCAAATATATATGAATAAAGAAAAGAATTAAAATGAGTAATATATTAGTTAATTATTAAATCAACACTTGATTCAATAATTCAGTTTTATCATATATAACCCGGCTAATATAAAAAAAACGCTAGATTAGAATACGATATTATATACTCGTATTTAATCAGGATCCCGCACATATCTCCATACGTGCCCTACTTCATTTTGCTTGAGCTTAGAAAGCTCTATGTGGGACTTTTAAGACTCGTCAATACGCTAGCAGTAGGTAATGATCACATCAGATACCCATAAGCCATCAGCGGTACTAGCTGAACGTAACATCTATTTAGGTATTGAATGAATAGAAGATTAACAAGCAAACTTGTTCAAACTCCCATAGCGCCTATAAGCAACACTTACCGTACAGTCCAGTCTATTTGTCTGATCTGTCGTATATCGAGTCTGGGGGTCATGCCGATGTGTGGCGTATAACTAATCGAGAAACTAATGACAACACTTATCAGTAAATCTCATAAGCCCTGGCCAGGGAATTGCGGTTATAGCTAATCGTGCATTGCAAAACATCGACTTCTAATACCGGGAGAGACGAAACCCCTCCTATCGCTCACTGCCTCGATGTGACTCGGGACTGTACCTAAAAACCACATGTTCGCACGGCTCAGTAGAGCCGTGGTCTAAGGCTACGGCCGCGTCTCGGCCATCAATCCGAGGCCAAATACGGAATAAAAAACTTTAAAAACTTTGGCGCAAACAAAACCCGCACATGATCGAACCAAATACCCTATACTAGCAAACATGCAAAGAGGAGTTTAGAGATGGTTATACCAATCGATCCGTTTCCTTCAGTCTTTAACCATCATCGCAACCTTGTCTCGGCTGCCCCGGACGAGTTCTCTCTCTTGTCTCCCTCGTCAAAAAGTCTCCACATCGAGGATTCTTTATACGGGCTCCCGCTTCTAAACCGAAGCTGTTGCGCCACGGCAGCGCCCCGGCCTCGTACTCGAGGCCAAAATGCGGAATTAAAATTTTTCCTTACTCGGAAACCGGCGCTACCACGGACAATGAAAACCCGGATCGTTTACCATTAACCTAATGCTAGCAATCAAGAGATAGGGTGAGAAGTATACCGAGTGATCCGAGTCCTCCGGTCTTCTCGTCATCGTCCCGATCTCCCGCGGAAAGTCTTGCATCCACATCGTCGCCTCCTCACCGGAAAGAGCACCACAATGCCTGCGTCTTTTACGGGCTCCCGCCTCAATACCGAGGCAACTCGGGCATGAAGCCGGCAACTCGACATGCTCAAGATATGCTGTAGAATGTGTAGTGTAGTGTCTCACTTGGGTTTTGGTTGCCTTGATGGAGGAAATGAGATAAGAAAAATGGTGCTTGCATTTTTCTAGCATGAATGAGATCAAGAAGATGAAACTCTCAAGAATGAAGAACTCTCTCCTTCTTCTTCTCTCTTTCTTTTTCTTCTTCTCTCTTTTCTTATGAAAAACTTATTATCCAAATGAGAATGGTGGAGGAGGTAATATGAACCATGAAGGGAGGTGAGTGTAGGGTAAAGCAAGTGGTGACCACATCAAGACATAATCATCATCAAACTTACATCAAACTTCATCTCATATCAAATCTTCATAAAGCAAGACAAGATGATAGAAAAGAATGGAATAAAAAGATGCTATCATAATTAATCATCTTACAAATAAAACCTCCACCAAATGTAATTTGCAAAACTGCAAATTACCCCCTCCATCAGAAAAGTCCGGCCGGGAAAGAACAAAGGAAAACCGGCCGGAACGGAAAACAAACTGGCAACTCCAGAAAACTGGTCCCGTAATAAATTACAGGAAAACCCCGATACTGTGCATACACACCCGCATCTGTATTCCGACCGGATACAAATGCAATGAGACAAAATCTACACTATACTAAACTAGGACCGGCTTAAGCCAAAGCCGGCTAGTAATATCCGTTCGATCCTGATCCGTGCAATACCGCACGTATCAGATCGAACCCTGCCATATAACTATACGGCTACTAGTACAAAACTGTCCGATCCTGATCCGTGCAATACCGCACGTATCTGATTGGACCCTGCCATATCTCCATACGGCCTCTACAGCGTTTCGCCCGAAAGCTTGAGTAACTGTAAGTGTGGTGGACTCTAAAAACTCGTCAATACTATGGCTGTGGATTTAACCACTGGCACGTCAGAGGTATAAGCCAATACGTGACGGGCCACCAGCTATTGACCAAAAGGGACGTCGATGAGGAAGCTCACCCCGACACCCAACTGAGCCTGTCAGTGACAATATCCGTACAGTCCGGTCCGTTCGTCTATGAGTATCGCATGGCGGGCCTAGGGGGTTGGTAAAAGTCAGACCCCCAAAAGCGGTACAAGTCGTGTCGGAGCGTAGCCCAGAACGCCCTGAGATACTACTGGAATACCTACCAGTAAATCTCCTGCCTCGGCCGAGGGCTTTGCGTAATGGCTCTCCTAGACACAGCGCGACCTCACCCCCAATACCGGGAGAGACGAACCCCTGCAGATCCGCTCACTGCCTCCATGTGGCTCGGGACTGTACCCAACTAAAACCTGTTTGCACGACTCCTTTGAGCCGTGGTAGGGTAGTAATCAAAGCACAGTGGGAACTCACACGAGACAAATGACGATCTCAGGTCGATGAACTAACCTGTACACATGTCACCTGGGAAGTGCTATCTGACATCTGGTATAAGACCAACTAGCAGGTTCCCGGCGAGTCCTGTCCGGTGTACTCATAACCCAATGAGCACCTGTATACATCTTAGGTGAACCAACTGACACCAGTGGCTTGTGAGACCGGCCACCGCCCCTCGTCGGGGTCTCGACTGTATACACTAGTCTACTAATGGAGTATCGATGCCCTGTCTCGAAACTCCTACGACTAGGGACCTTTTAAGGATGTGCTTATAGACTACCAGCTCCCACTTATATGATCGCCCTCATACTGCTGGCAGTCAAGCAAGAATCCTAGGGGCTCTATCAACGTGTAATAGCGACATGTCAGGTCACCTAAAGCAGTACACGATGATAAAGGTAAACCAGATAGCATACTATCATCTCGAGTAAGATTGTTGTCCCGGGATAGGTCCTCCCTCAATCATTGCAATCACGTGCCTGTGATCCAATAATTGACTCTGAGGGCACTATCTCCAACAATCTCCCACTTGCACTCAAGGCTAATTATTGCGATGTCGCATACTCACAGCCCGTGTGATACCGAACACCCAACTCCTCTACTAGTCAGTCTCACAAAACTCGTTTGCGAAACTATTGCGTTCGAGGAACAGCCTCAGTGAGTGGATCCGCTGTGATGTTTCTTTCTATGTCTCTCTATATCTCAAGTTCGCAGAGATAGCCATCTCCCGAAATGAGCAATACCTGTCTTAGAATATGTCTGGATATCTGATGGGACCTAGCTCATAAATGAACTCCAAATCCAAACTTCTTAGACTGTATCGATAACTGAACTTAATCAGTACTTAGCGCCATGCCTCCCTCAGTATTGCCTTGGACCACCTGTCCAAAATACTGCCCCTCGTCAGAAGGAGAAACTATAACTCTGACAACCTCCTTGTCGTCTATGTCACCTTGGAAGCCTGGAGTGATAACCGTCTCCTAAAGGAGGAAGCCGTTATCATATCCCTAGAACATTCACTTATGTTCTAAAACTGCTTCCGACTGTTCCTCCAGGATTGGATCAATATCAACTTATTGCATCTAGTGCAAGAATAACATCTGGTGTGGTACTTGACATCTCATGATTGACTCAATTGCCTAAGCAAGTGATCTGCCAATCATGCACATCCCTCTCTACTTTAGTCTATAAGATACCTTTAGAGAGGGTGACTCCATTACCTGCAGGTACACTACCATGCCAGGAGTCGTCCATTCTAAATACTCTTAGAATGCTGTCAAAGTACCCTGATTGGGAAACCACCCAAATCTAGATCTAAAACCATAGATCTAGTAACCAGTATGTCTGATATAATGTCCAAGTCCCATGTGGAGAAAACACTGTGTGACGACCAAAGTATAACCGATCGTAGTATAGGAATATCACTTCCTACTACCTTCTCAACGGATCCATCCCCTATTCTGATGACGTCAAACCAATGACTGTCACATCAGAAACAGATGATCTATCTCCGCTATATCTGCTTTAGTCTATAAATAGACATAAGCCAGACGTCCACCAATGCTTCCGCTGCTCCCACTGACTATGACAACCCTCTGGCAGAGTCATATAGACGTGCACTTCTAAAGCTAGTTTAGAACGACGCTATACTCATCCTCCCACCGGGTCTCGCAGCCTGGAACAACAGCAATGGCAAATGTGGGTAAACAAGAACCTCCCTGTCACCGTCCTTGAGGCTACCGGAGTACCTCTCGGGTACCTGAAGTTACCCACCTTATCTGCGGAGTGGCCAATGGAATGTCAAATCAGATTGAATCTTTAGGTTCCTTATTAAATCTTCAGTAATCGTTTGCGGTTCTGGAATCACTTCCAGTTCTGCCATACTCCCACTGCTGTTTTTGAAAAAATCCATTTTTAATAAAACTGTGGCGAGTCTAGAACAATATCTCTATTGATCTTCCAGATGGTAGAAAGTCAACCCTCGTCATAGCCTGGGTCAACCCACAAACAGCCATTACAGAAACGTGCCTTGAGTTATCCAGAGTCTGGTTTTAATCATAAGCCGGACAACTCCCCGTACCTTAACAACGTTAAGATATGAACTGTTCTATATCCAATATAGAACCAGAGGCACTGATTTAATTGAACCAGATTCAAATCATGCAGCTGTCTCCAGTGCATGTCAACTAAATAGAAGGAGGCCGATCAGCGTTACTCAACTTAGGAATGCTTCCAATTATGAGTAACCTGAAAGAGAAGCAATTTCTCTTTATCATTACTATCAACTGAATACCATACACAAGTATCTACATCTTCGATCTCTTTGAAGAATCCCGATACTTGCTATACCTGGTTCTCTACTCTATTCAAATACCTATAACTCCTCAAAACTTAGACCCTGTGTTTCTACGAAACACATGTCTAAGAACTAGAGAAGTTAAAAGTAAACAGAATACAGTATGAGGACCAACCCCTCTGTCCTAATGGACACTGGACAACATACAATACCCTGTATAAGTCCGCTGAGTCTAACAACTCTTTCACTGTGCGTCGTAGGTTGAAAACTGTACTTATGGTTAAGAAGAATTACACCGCTGTTTAATGCTCCTTACCTAACCATCCACTGATATAGGTAAATGTCATCGACATAATATCAAAAGGTATATCTCACTCTATGAAAATAGACGTACAGATATATCAATTTGAAATTGGTGCACAACAGCGGATATTCAAAACCAAATAATTGCCGTCCGGCAAACAACCCAGGTGACTTCCTCAAATATCACCGATTACAACGAATCCCGATATAATGAGGATGATCACCCAATTCCCAATAACTTACTCCCACTCAACATCTTGTAAAACCATACAGATGTGAGAATCATACCTGGTAAATACATACCCTGGAGTAAGTGTCTAATCGGGAAATCAGTTTTCCATTAACAGTACACAGTGAAACTGAAACATTGAAATGTTTCGTTGGGGTATCCTGGTATTCTTAGTAATGCCTCTTCCATTATCCAGATTCACAACTGTAACCGTATAATTCTTTTCCACCTCTCCAAATCCCTTTATATGTCTTTAGTCATTACCTTCTGTACACCCCTTTAGGCCAAATGGTTTTCTTCCTTCCCTACCGTTCGGCACCAGCCTATGGTTTGGAAGAAGACTATCCAAAAGGCATAAAGGGTGTACTGTCCTAATCCTAGGAGCACTCGCAAAGCGAGAGAAGGTGAAGATAAAAGATAACCGAATAAACCTTATTCCTATTTCTCCTGGACCAGAATCCATCCCCGAACTGGAACAAGTTCCTTTCGAGTTCGTATATAACCATACGATGGATTATCCAATAAACTTGGGATCTTCGTAGTGATACGGAGTGTCCTGGAGAAATACAAAGGTGATTTAGGATTGGCGAAGAAATACTTGGTTCGGTCGTGAATAGCAGTCGCAATTTACTTTGCCCTCTTACTAATCCCTTGCTTTGTCTTAATCTTAATACCTTCTGTACACCGTTTTAGGCTAACTGGTTTTCTTCATTCCCTACCGGTCGGCTCCAGCCTATGGTTTGGAAGAAGACTATCCAATTTGCGTAATAGGTGTACTACTCCTAAACCAAGGAGTACTCGCAACCTGAGAGAAGGTGAAAAGAAAAGACAACTGAATGATCCTATCCGTTTTCTCCAGAACCAGAAACCATCCTCGAAGTCCTTCGAGTTCGTATATAACCATACGATGGTTTTGTCCAATGGAAGTGGACGTTCGCACTAATGCGGGGTGTCCTGGAGAAAAGGGTAAAAGTAGGAGTGGCAAAGAGGTCTGCAACTCTGACAATCCAAAAGCCAGTGTTAAGAAGGTTCGGTCAACTTGGTCACTGAGTCATAGTCTAGGGTCGGGTCAATGGTCGCTGCCAGAGAGAGAGAGAAAAGAAACACTCAGCGTGCACTCTAACCTAGATCAGAATGGTTATCACTTTATCTAATCTGGAAACCTCCCACTGTACCTCAAATTCTCCTCCAAACCTGAAAGAAGAATTAGTCGGGGTCACCCGAGGAGTAAACTAACTCATCAGTGGGAATCGGGATCCAACTATCATCGCATGATAACATGACGGAATCCACTCACGTTACCACACTCCAGAAGGTATGCGCATGTCTGGCAAGTTTCAGTTCTTTTGAAACTCCCGATGTGATTTTTTTTTTACCCCTAGGACCCAAGTGACCTTGACACAGTCAACAAATCAAAGAGTCCTAGTCAAGTTCAGCCCATCATTATCCTGGATTGCATTAAACCCACCCGTACGAGCCCTTGACACAGACAACAAGGCCGCACGACTGTCCTAACCAATCCCATTAATATGCTGCAAACAAACACTACTTAGCTACCGCACACTACGCCTTGACACAGTCAACAAACGCAGCACGAATACTAAGTAATACTTGTAAGAAATGACGGAGGGCTACATCTAGTTTTTGGCGAAAAACTTTTAACGTAATGAACTTGATATCGTTGAAGGAACTGCATAGCCTTTTATAAAGATATAGTGACGAAAACCTTTACTAAAGAGGTCACTCCCGGTGAAGGGATCTCGGCTCTTTCCCCGTAGAATGAGGTGCAGGATATTCCAACTGAATACCACGATGCAAAGCAAAAGTAATCGGCTATAGTGAAGTTATTGCCCTGACGCAAACTTCTGTCCAAGGGGTCACTCCCGATGAAGGGATCTCGGCCCTTGCCTCGTCGACTGAGGAGCAGGATATTCCAAATGAATACCACGATGCAAAACAAAAGTGAACGTCCTTGCAATAACAGCTTTCTGAAAAAGTGTTCCAACAACATCAGATTAGGTTTGTTTATCTTGCATTGATCCGAATCAATGCAGTCCCATCAAATGATCACACCACAAAGAACGAAAATATACTGACGTACGTATATGCCATCTGCATTCGCCACTGGGTCCCGTCATCACCCGTTAGGTTAGCTAACTAACGGCAGAGCGGGGACTGGACTAGCGCGGATGAAAAAACATATACAACATCTACTAATATATATACCAATATATAGTATTTCGCTCAAGGCGTGAATAAAATGCAACATCACAGAAATGTACAGCATCACAGAACAATACAGATATCTGGAAGCCTCGGGTTTCACAGAGCCACTGCTGAAACCCGACGTTCCCCTGGTCGTGTGGATAGCCTGTGCAATGAAATCCTAGACCCCTACGGGCACGGCAAGTCACCCGCCAAAACCTGAAGCGAGGCAGCCCCCTTCAGCTCCGTGAATGGACCACCCAGCACTTCATGGAATCCGGTAACTTGGGCACCCCTCCTGGGTCAACCTGTACCCCCTACGAGTGCGACGAATAGCCCGCCAATCTTAGAGTGAAGCCCCCTCCGTCTCAATGCCATGAGATGCGGGCCCGTTGCCCTCTAGAACCCGGCCATCCGTGCACCCCACCGCGGGGTAATCCTAGTACAGAAAGTAAAATATACATACACCGGGTACATCGACCGCAACCAGGTCGTGCCCCAAAAGAATAATACAAACAGGCAGTGACGGCAGTCCACATGTCGGACGCTCGCCCCGCAAAATCAAATGTACATAATACAACAGCACTGTACTAGCATTGCATCCAGGCTATCCCCCACGACCGATCCGCAACATCACAGCATAAACATAGAACATCAACGTGAAAGTCACGTTCGCAAATCCATCTAACCGGGCTATAGCAGTTAGACCGGATTTACCGATCGAGTGACATTCACGGTCGCAGATATAATGTAAACACTGTGAAAAATGTGTTTAAAATTTTCCGATTGACCAAAAATTAACAAGTGGGCCCCCAATCAAAACTGTAGCACTCACAGAAAACCTAGGCCCAATTTTAATATTCCAAAACCCCTAAAATAAGCCCACAAGCCCACTGAAAAAATTTGGTGAAGTGAAGCCTACTTCCTGCGGCGGAAGCGCGGCCAATAAGGGGATAAGGCCGCGCTTACGCGGTCGTACGGAACGATCACTTTACCAAATTTTTGCAGTAATCTTAGAACTCCCTGCACATCATTCTGAGACCACCTGAAAAATTTTTAGACTCCAAAAAAATTTCGACAGAAACTGATTGTGCTAGAAAAATACGGTTTTTGGAAATTTTGGTCGATCGGAAACGCAAACACATCAAACGAAGCTAGGTAAGGTTAATGGCGTGGCTCTGATACCATGTTGCGCCACGGCAGCGCCCCGGCCTCGTACTCAAGGCCAAAATGCGGAATTAAAATTTTTCCTTACTCGGAAACCGGCGCTACCGCGGACAATGAAAACCCGGATCGTTTACCATTAACCTAATGCTAGCAATCAAGAGATAGGGTGAGAAGTATACCGAGTGATCCGAGTCCTCCGGTCTTCTCGTCATCGTCCCGATCTCCCGCGGAAAGTCTTGCCTCCACATCGTCGCCTCCTCGCCGGAAAGGGCACCACAATGCCTGCGTCTTTTACGGGCTCCCGCCTCAATACCGAGGCAACTCGGGCATGAAGCCGGCAACTCGACATGCTCAAGATATGCTGTAGAATGTGTAGTGTAGTGTCTCACTTGGGTTTTGGTTGCCTTGATGGAGGAAATGAGATAAGAAAAATGGTGCTTGCATTTTTCTAGCATGAATGAGATCAAGAAGATGAAACTCTCAAGAATGAAGAACTCTCTCCTTCTTCTTCTCTCTTTCTTTTTCTTCTTCTCTCTTTTCTTATGAAAAACTTATTATCCAAATGAGAATGGTGGAGGAGGTAATATGAAGCATGAAGGGAGGTGAGTGTAGGGTAAAGCAAGTGGTGACCACATCAAGACATAATCATCATCAAACTTACATCAAACTTCATCTCATATCAAATCTTCATAAAGCAAGACAAGATGATAGAAAAGAATGGAATAAAAAGATGCTATCATAATTAATTATCTTATAAATAAAACCTCCACCAAATGTAATTTGCAAAACTGCAAATTACCCCCTCCATCAGAAAAGTCCGGCCGGGAAAGAACAAAGGAAAACCGGCCGGAACGGAAAACAAACTGGCAACTCCAGAAAACTGGTCCCGTAATAAATTACAGGAAAACCCCGATACTGTGCATACACACCCGCATCTGTATTCCGACCGGATACAAATGCAATGAGACAAAATCTACACTGTACTAAACTAGGACCGGCTTAAGCCAAAGCCGGCTAGTAATATCCGTTCGATCCTGATCCGTGCAATACCGCACGTATCAGATCAAACCCTGCCATATAACTATACGGCTACTAGTACAAAACTGTCCGATCCTGATCCGTGCAATACCGCACGTATCTGATCGGACCCTGCCATATCTCCATACGGCCTCTACAGCGTTTCGCCCGAAAGCTTGAGTAACTGTAAGTGTGGTGGACTCTAAAGACTCGTCAATACTATGGCTGTGGATTTAACCACTGGCACGTCAGAGGTATAAGCCAATACGTGACGGGCCACCAGCTATTGACCAAAAGGGACGTCGATGAGGAAGCTCACCCCGACACCCAACTGAGCCTGTCAGTGACAATATCCGTACAGTCCGGTCCGTTCGTCTATGAGTATCGCATGGCGGGCCTAGGGGGTTGGTAAAAGTCAGACCCCCAAAAGCGGTACAAGTCGTGTCGGAGCGTAGCCCAGAACGCCCTGAGATACTACTGGAATACCTACCAGTAAATCTCCTGCCTTGGCCGAGGGCTTTGCGTAATGGCTCTCCTAGACACAGCGCGACCTCACCCCCAATACCGGGAGAGACGAACCCCTGCAGATCCGCTCACTGCCTCCATGTGGCTCGGGACTGTACCCAACTAAAACCTGTTTGCACGACTCCTTTGAGCCGTGGTAGGGTAGTAATCAACGCACAGTGGGAACTCACACGAGACAAATGACGATCTCAGGTCGATGAACTAACCTGTACACATGTCACCTGGGAACTGCTATCTGACATCTGGTATAAGACCAACTAGCAGGTTCCCGGCGAGTCCTGTCCGGTGTACTCATAACCCAATGAGCACCTGTATACATCTTAGGTGAACCAACAGACACCAGTGGCTTGTGAGACCGGCCACCGCCCCTCGTCGGGGTCTCGACTGTATACACTAGTCTACTAATGGAGTATCGATGCCCTGTCTCGAAACTCCTACGACTAGGGACCTTTTAAGGATGTGCTTATAGACTACCAGCTCCCACTTATATGATCGCCCTCATACTGCTGGCAGTCAAGCAAGAATCCTAGGGGCTCTATCAACGTGTAATAGCGACATGTCAGGTCACCTAAAGCAGTACACGATGATAAAGGTAAACCAGATAGCATACTATCATCTCGAGTAAGATTGTCGTCCCGGGATAGGTCCTCCCTCAATCATTGCAATCACGTGCCTATGATCCAATAATTGACTCTGAGGGCACTATCTCCAACAGAAGCAACTAATTTGCTAGCCCAGGTGCCCAAGATGAAGTAGAGGGTGTGTGTGATCATTCTGTCTTAAGACATCCATGGATTCTCAACACATGAGATGGTATGGATGGAGGTTGAAGAAGAAGGCATTGGTGGAAGAAGTTGTGAGCTTAAGTTTTAGCTAGTGAAGAAAATTGCATAGCTTATTGTGTGAGATATATTGTGAGAGCTCTAAAAGCAACTCAGGATCAATCCCAAGCCACAAGTGGCTGCCCTCTCTCTCTCCACAAATTAATCCCACACAATAAATCAATAAAGAAATAGACATGGCACAAAGAAACACACCATGAGTCACCAAAAAATGCACATGCCACATTCAATGCCCTAGGTTAAAACTTGCACTCACAATTTCCACATAATTAAACATTAACCTAAATATTTAAACAAAAAGTGAATGGCATCTTCTAAACTAAACTCGTAACGAATTACAAGAATACCCCTCATCTGTTTATACATACCTGTATCCGTATTCCGACTGAATACGAATACAACGAGACGAAAACACTCCAACAATTTAATACTAGCATCCGGCTAAAACCAAAGCCCACTAGTATGATCCGTCCGATCATGATCCGTGCACGAGTGCACGTATATGATCGAACCCTGCCATAAAACCATACGGCCTTTAAAACGTTTCGCCCGAACTTAGGAAACTCTCTGTGTGGGACTCTAAAGACTCGTCAATTCGCTGACAGTGGGTTTAACCATAAGCATGTCAGTGGCACGAGCTGTACGTAATGGCTACCCAGGTATTGAGCGAAAGGGAGGCCGACGAGTGAACTCATCCTGAAGCCCTACCGAGCCTATCTGTGACAATCTCCATACAGTCCGGTCTGTTCATCTATGAGTATCGCATATCGGGCTACCCAAAACCGGGAGGGGATTCTTCTCTCCCGGTATTAGGTGTTGATATTGCGCTATACTCGATTGGCCATAACAGAAAATCCCTGGCCAGGGTTGCTCAGACATACTGATAAGTGTTATCAATAGTTTCTCAAACCGTTATGGACCTTGCATTGGCATGACTTATCAAGCTATTGGGGTCTGAAATTATACGACCCCCAGGCTATGATATGCGACATATCTGACGAAGAGACCGGACTATACAGTAGTGTTACTGATTGGATCTGCAGGATTACGAGTAGGCTTGCTTGTTGATCTTCTAATCTCTCAATACCCGGATGGCCGTTACATTTAGCAGACCGCTTGTAGCTTGTAGGTGTTTGATGTGATCATCACCTACTTCCGGCGTATTGACGAGTCTTTAGAATCCTACATAGAGCTTTCCTGGTTCATGCGAAATGAAGTAGGAGCACATATGTGATATGTGCGGGACCAAGATTAATGCGCGTATGTGATACCTTATTCTATTCTCGTGATATGTGATATCGGTCGGTTATATGTGATATAGCCTGGTTATCGGATCAAGTGTTGATTCGATAAGTTGTTACATTTGATATTAGTCGGTTGTATGTGATATAGATGGATTATTAAAGCAATTGTTGATTTGATAATTTAATGTATAATTATATATGTGATATATTAATTTACATTAACTAATATTAACTCACTTAAGATTTCTTTTCTCACTTGTGTGCACTTAGTATACATTTGATATATATTAATGTACATTATTTTATGTCATGCTTGATGCCACATGCTTCTTGGGTGTATGAGACTCACACCATGCTTGAAATAATGTAGGGTTTTATTTATCAAAAGTTAATCAAAATTAGTGGGATTAAGTCACATGGTTGAAGCTTGTAGAAGCTTTTGGAATCATTGACCAGTCCACTAAGTTTGTTTTACTTGTAGATATTTATTAACCTAACCATTATTAACTAGCCATGGTTTATTCTCTACAAGAGTTAGTGTATGACACTAACTCACCTATGGTTGCTATTCTCACATCATGAGTTCATTCTCTCATTCTTCTTCACTTGAGCTTCTTCTTCCTCATGAAAAGCTTTCTAGCTTTTGTAAATGGTGAGAAAATATTATGAGAAAAATAAATCTAAAGAGAGCCCATTTCTTACTTCATCATCCTCTACTATTAGCCATTTAGTTTAGGGCGTTTGCTTCACTAAACCCTAATTTAGTGAAAAGGTAGCATGAGCTTCAGTCTTCTCGACGTAGATCATCTTCGGCCTCGAAGACTTCGTGCAAGCTTGTTCATTTCTCCAAGGAAACCCATGCTAGAGTCCGGGAGATCACCACTCGCAGTGAAAGGATTACTACACGAAGCTTTAGAAGTGAAGGACCGGTCTACAAAGGTTGTATTCCTCATTCACTTAGAATGTAAAGATATTTGCATGTTGTTTTGGTCAAAACTCTAGTTAAGATTCTAGGGTTAGAGTTATTTAGAACGGCAAAAATTTGAAAACGGCATAGACGATGCCTCCCGAAATCTTGCTACCGCGCTAAGTAACCCAACACATCTTTCATAGGCTAACAACAGGCGAAGCACCCCAGCAATGCCGGGGGCATGATGAGGACGCCTTTAATGCTGAGGTGGTTCTTACTGCCAGGCATGCTCGACGTCGCCACTGGCGCCGAGTGAGACGGGCCGGGGGCAACTCTGCCTCCGGGCTTACCCCACCAGCTCTTATGGTGGATATTGACTCTGCTGTTCCAACTGGAGACAGTTTCGACCCTCTAAGGAAGGTTCGTACAAACTCCCCAACGGCAGTACTAAAAAGATCACCTCCGCATGCAGTAGATCCAATGCAGACGTAGCCGGAGCAGCCTTATTAGCGGCTCTCCTCACAAATCCACAGAGTCTGGCAGAAAGTCCAAGACTTAGTTCTCGATGAAAGCTATGCTCGTCGGCCGAAAAAATCCACGGTCCGACGAGAAAATAATTGCTCCTCCGCCATCCTACATGAGACTTCTCGTAAAGAGGTGCATGTCATAGAGGCTCCTCCTACCCTAACATATAATAAAAGAGTAAAGACAGGGAAAATTTTATCGCCAGCGGCAAAATCCAAAGGCGAAGTCTCCAAACCCCCAAGTCTGGGGGCATAACCGTACATACGATCTATATGACTAACGGTAAAGAGGAGATCTATACTTCTGTGAGTCACAAACCGAATACTCGGTCGTTGACAAAAGCTAAAGAGCAATAGCAAAAGCTCTAAGATATGCTGCCAAGATGGCAGCACCTACCAGACCTAAAGAAAGTCTGTACAAAGAAACTGAACAGTGCCAGGAGAAAGAAACCGATACAGAGTTATTGTGACGGGTGCTGGAAAAGAAAGATAAGGAAGCTACGGAGCAGGCTGCTAATATAACGCAGATGGCCCTTCTATTCCAAGATATGGTTGGGATGATGATCCAACCAGAATCATCGGCTGAAGATCCTTCGGTGATTATCGAAGATGATAGAGAGGAAATGTCGAATCCTCTCCAGGCCCTATCATCGGCCAAGGAGGAGACGATCTCCAAGGCAGCCCTTGATGATTATATTGCTTAGCAAATCAGACCTAATTAGGACAATGAACCCGTGAACAAGCTGGTCAAAACCGAGCGACCCTATCCAACCTGGTACGGCCGGATAAAGTACCCACCGGGATATACGATCCCAAAGTTCCATGTATATAAAGGAATGGGTAATCTGTATCAGCACGTCAAAAAATTCAGTGCTCTGTCCGAAAATACCATAGGTGACGACAAACTGCTGCTTTGCCAATTCATCGGAAGCTTATCAGAGACAATTTTCGAATGGTACTCGGAGCTCCCAAATGACTCCGTAAAAACTTTCTATGAAATGGAGCTTCTGTTCACTCAAACGTTCGCAAGTGCGAGTGATCACCCTCCAATCACAGTGCCAATCAACGCCAGGGTCAAGCCAGGGGAAACGTTGGTCCAATATGCGATCCGATGGCGGAACCTGTGGTCTGAGTGCGAACAACGCATTAAGGAGTCTCCGGCTGTGGGAATGTGCATTGGGACTATTGATACTCAATCGAATGTTTCCTAGTTCATGACCTTCTTCAAGCCCATCACGTTCCAGGCGTTGATTGATAAGTTAGCATAGATGAACAAGATGGGTCATGGTCCTTCCTCCTCAAGCAAGGACCCTCGGAATAATAAGGGAAAATGAAAAGCAGTCTTTGTCGCCAATGTGCAGTAACAACCTGGAGGTCCGAAATCACCTGCCCGCCAAAACAACACTGGTACGTGCCCATCCTTGGAAGAAAGGTTGGGACATGCTTATTCGTTCCCATGCGATATAACGAGGAGGTTGTTTGAGCTTGTGATGCGAAATAATCTGATCACATTGCCCGACCTACAGCGACCTGCACAAGCCGGTGACGTCAATAACTTCAACTACTGCTCCTATCACAGGGTAGTGAGCCATCCAATCGAGGTCTGCTATGTCTTCAAAAACTGGGTCGAATATCAACAGGGAAAATTCACACTGTCTGATAATTGGAGGATAGGTCCATCCCAAAAGCATGCTTCCAAAAAGGTGGATACGCAAGGGGCATCCTGCTCTCTGGTGGAAGAAGCTCCATGGGAAGTATTTCTCTCAGCAAAAATTAAAAGAATGCTGAAGGATCTGCAAGCTTATCCGGCAATCAAGTGGAAAAGCCTGCTATAGCCTGAAATTATAGAAGGGATGTTGAAACCGCGTCCAGCGCCGAAAACCACCGACAAGGGGAGAAGCCCCCAAATCAAGTCTTCTAAGAAAAAGAAGAATACTAAGAAGCTTGTCCAACCTGATGAATATGACGACAAGAGCACGGACCTCCAAAAATATATAGATGCGCTGAAAGAATACAATCAGAAAGCGTGAATGCCGGTCACACTCAAAGAATTCCTCAAGCATATTCTTTGTAAGTATGTCTTAGCACCTCCACTATGGTTTTAACATTTTTATAAGAAAATTTCTTGCATCTCTTCCCCATAAAAGCATGTAAGCAATTTTAAAAATTCTAGTGAGCTAAGTATACTAAACAAGAATCGAACTAGAGATTAGGGTTTCATAGCAAAGTAAAAAGAGATTGACATTAAGTAAAAGGAAAATACAACCTTTGTAGACTTGTCCTTCACTTCAATTACTCCGTGTAGTAGTCCTAGAACTCTTCTACGACTCCACTTGAAAGATGGAACGAGCTTGTCCGAAGTCTTGGTCATCAAAGATGATCCACCTCAAAACTTCTCACTCTCAAGCTCACACTATACTAATCTATGAATTAGTGAAGATAACAACCTATACTAATTTGCTATTGTAGTGTAGGTTGATGAAGTGGGGATTTTTCTCATTAAAATTCTTTCTTTTTTATTTTCTTTTTCAACCTAGAAAATATCTAGATAAGAAAATGAAGAGAGATGAACTTGGAAATTAAGATTGAACCTTGGAGGTAAGATGAGATAGAGATAATGATAAGTATGGATGAATAAAATAAGGGAAGAACAATGAGTCACGGTTCTTATAACCTTTGAGAACACTTTAGAAGCCATGACTCATCTATTCATTTGTTTTATTCATATATACATATATACATACATACATACATACATACATACATATATATATATATATATATATATATATATATATATATATATATATAAATATATCCTCCAATGCGGTTCTCATATTGCCATGTTCTTTGTATCATCAACCATGATACATTTGTATATATCAAATATATATGAATAATGAAAAGAATTAAAATGAGTAATATATTAGTTAATTATTAAATCAACACTTGATTCAATAATCCGGTTATATCATATATAACCCGGCTAATATAAAAAAATGCTAGATTAGAATACGATATTATATACTCGTATTTAATCAAGCTCCCGCACATATCTATAAACGTGCCCTACTTCGTTTCTCTTGAGCTTGGAAAGCTCTATGTAGGACTTTTAAGACTCATCAATACGCTAGCAGTAGGTAATGATCACATCCGATACCCACAAGCCATCAGCGGTACTTGCTGGACGTAACGTCTATTTAGGTATTGAATGAATAGAAGATCAACAAAAAAACTTGTTCAAACTCCCGTAGAGCCTGTAAGAAACACATACCGTACAGTCCGGTCTATTTGTCTGATATGTCGTATATCGATTATGGCGGTCATGCCGATGTGTGGCCTATAACCAATATAGACACTAATGACAACACTTATCAGTAAATCTCATATTCCCTGGCCAGGGAATTGCGGTTATAGATAATCGTGCATTGCAAAACATCTACTCTTAATACCGGGAGAGACGAAACCCCTCCTATCGCTCACTGCCTCGATGTATCTCGGGACTGTACCCAAAAACCACCTGTTCGCACGACTCAGTAGAGCCATGGTCTAAGGCTACGGCAGCGCCCCGGCTATCAATCCGAGGCCAAATACGGAACAAAAAATTTTAAAAACTTTGGCGCAAACAAAACCCGCACAAGATCGAACCAAATAGCCTATACTAGCAAACAAGCAAAGAGGAGTTTAGAGATGGTTATACCAATAGTTCCGTTTCCTTCAGTCTTTAACCATCATCCCAAGCATGTCTCAGCTGCCCCGGACGACTTCTCTCTCCGGTCTCCCTCGTCGAAGAGGCTCCACGTCGAGGATTCATTATACGGGCTCCCACTTCTAAACCGAAACAACTCGAGCAACTAGTTTGCTAGCCTAGGTGCCCAAGATGAAGTAGAGAGTGTGTGTGATCATTTTGTCTCGAGACATCCATGGATTCTCAACACATAAGATGGTATGGATGGAGGTTGAAGAAGAAGCCATTGGAGGAAGAAGTTGTGAGCATAAGTTTTAGCTAGCGAAGAAAATGGCATAGCTTATTGTGTGAGATATATTGTGAGAGCTCTAAAACAACTCAAGATCAATCCCAAGACATAAGTGGCTGCCCTTTCTCTCTCCACAAATTAATCCCACACAATAAATCAATAAAGAAATAGACATGGCACAAAGAAACACACCACGAGTCACCAAAAAATGCACATGCCACATTCAATGCCCTAGGTTAAAACTTGCACTCATAATTTCCATATAATTAAACATTAACCCAAATGTTTAAACTAAAAGAGAATGGCATCTTCTGAAGTAAACTCGTAACGAATTACAAGAATACCCCTCATCTGTATATACATATAGGTATCTGTATTCCGACTGAATACGAATACAACGAGAAGAAAACAATCCAACAATCTAATACTAGGATCCGGCTTAAACCAAAGCCCACTAGTATGATCCGTCCGATCATGATCCGTGCACGAGTGCACGTATATGATCGAACCCTGCCATAAAACCATACGGCCTCTACAACGTTTCGCCCGAACTTGGGAAACTCTCTGTGTGGGACTCTAAAGACTCGTCAATATGCTGGCAGTGGGTTTAACCATAAGCACGTCAGTAGCACTAGTTGTACGTAACGGCTACCCAGGTATTGAGCGAAAGGGAGGCCGACGAGCGTGTAGGGTTACTAGGCACAGTCATAAGGGTCTATAAGGCATCAACCATGCATTAGTAGTCCCTTCGCCGTGATCCATGATCTCCCGGACTCAAGAGAAGCTCCACAACCCGAATGATCCATGCTTGCTTGTAGTCTTCTTTTTCAAAGATGATCTACCTTGAAGTTTCTTTAACTCAAGCTCTCACTCACTAATCAAGTATTAATGAAGTGAATACCCTAATCTAATTGGCTAGATTAGATGAGGATGATGAAGTAGGAATTATACTCTCTTTTATTTTCAAGTTCTCACACTAATCCATCACAAAAGGAAAACCTAGAAAGCTTTTTGAGAGCTCAAGGAAGAAGAAGAAGAATGAATTCTTTTGTGATGAATAATGAATTGTAGTGATAATTACAAATGCAACCATGGTTGATAATAGAAAGGGCTAACCATTGTAGAGAGTTAACTAGAGTTAAGGGTTTGGGTTGGGTTTAAAAATATCTCACAAAATATTAACACATAATATCTTAGCTCAAAATAAAATTAAAGCTTCTAGAACCTTCATGAAAGAGCTAACCCAAATCAAACCCTAACCATGTTTAATCTCCACTAATCATGTTGCATTAGTAATCATAACTTGTTACAATATTATATATCGCATATATAATATATTTTGTAACAAAAGAAAATAATACAATTAACATATATCGCATATATATCAATATATTATCCGGTGAGAAAATGAAATAATAAAGCGAGCTAATGTTAGATAATTTAATGTAATATATCATATATATAATTATACATTAAATTATCGAATCAACACTTGATCCGACAATCCGGCTATATCGCACATAACCGACTACTATATCATGTACCGATTCATCGAATCAACACTTGATCCGATGACCCGGCTGATATCAAATATCTTGAGAATGTAATACGGTATCTCATATCGTATTATTCTCGGTCACTCACATATCTCATATGTGCTCCTACTCCGTTTTGCCTGAGTGAAGAAACCTCTGTGTAGGACTCTAAAAAATCGTCAATACGCCGGCAGTAAGTGATGATCATATCAAATACCCACAAGCTGCAAGCGGTCAGCTAAACGTAACAGCCACCTAGGTATTGAGCGATCAGAAGATTAACAAGCAAGCCTGTACATTCTCCTGTGAATCTAATCAGTAACACTCCCGTACAGTCCGGTCTCTTCGTCTGATATGTTGCATATCTAGTCTAGGAGTGGTATACGTCAGACCCCAGTAACCGATAAGTCGTGTCGATGTGAGGCTCATAACAGGTCAAGAAACTACTGGTAACACTTACTAGTAAATCTCTAAATCAGCCCTGGCCAGGGACTTCCAGTTATAGCCAATCGAACACAGCACAACATTAACTCCCTATACCGAGAGAGACGAATCCCCTCCTATCGCTCATTGCCTCCATGTGATTCGAGACTATACCAAAAAGCCACCGTTTTTCACGCCCTCTCGGACGTGGTAAGGTGGAAATCAAAGCACGGTGGGAATCATACAAGACTCTATGACGATCTCGGGTCTACTGACTAACCTGTACCAGTGTCACCAGAGAACTGCCATCTGACGTGAGGTATAATACCATCTGGGAGTTCTCGACGAGTCCGTCCAGTGTACCCAGTCTCTACTGAGCACCCGTACACCATCTCTGATGTCAAACACCAATGGATATGCGATCATCCATCGCCCATCATATGGCTGAAGATGCGTATACGCTAGTCTACTCTGGTGTATCAATGCCCTGTCTCGATACACCCTCGACTAGGAAAAGTTATAGGATGTACTCATCGACTACCCTAGCCCCACTAGTATGATCTTATCATAGTCCCAGTAGTCGAGTACATATCCTAAGGGCTTTATCAACATGTGAGAACGGGACAGTAAACTAATACAAGTCAACATGTTAAGATAAAGTGAAACCAAATAGCATATTATCATGACGAGCAAGAAAGTCCTCTCTATATATATCCAAGCATCCACTATAATATACATCATATGTACAACAATGGCCTCTAGGGCATATATATAACTAACAATCTCCTACTTGCACTAAGGCCTGCTGTTGTAGTATCTCATACCTAGCATCCCGAAGAGTCTCTCAAACTGTGTCTGGGAATGGCCTCTGTGAGTGGATCCGCAGTGTTGTCCTTCGTATCAACTCACCTGACCTCGATCTCCCTGCGATCAACTATCTCCCAGATCAGGTGATACCGCTCAGAATATGTCTGGACTTCTGATGGGACCTGGGTTCCTTGGCTAAAGCCACAGCTTCATTGTTATCGCAATACAAAGTATTGGATACTCAATGGATGGAACCACACTAAGTTCAGTAATAAACTTCTTTATCCAGACAGCCTCTTTGGCAGCATCGTTGGCAGCGATGTATTCAACCTCCATCGTCGAGTCTGCAACGGCATCCTGTTTGGAACTCTTCCAACACACCGCCCCTCTATTGAGGGTAAAGACAAATTCCGAGTGCGACTTAGAGTCGTCCTTATCAGTTTGGAATTTCGAATCGGTAAAGGACTCTACCTGGAGTTCTCCGTTTCCATACACCAAGAACATCTCTTTAGTTCTTCTCAAGTACTTGAGAATGTTCTTCACACCTATCTAGTGACTCTCTCCAGTATCTGCTTGATACCGACTCACTCCACTTAGTGGGTATGCTACATCAGGTCTGGTACATAGCTTCGCATACATGATAGAGCCTACTACCGAAGCATAGGGTATCCTTTGCATGCAAGCTCTCTCCAAATCAGTCTTGGGAGATATCTCTTTAGAGAGAGTGAGTCCAGAGATCGTGGGTAGGTTTCCACGCTTGGATTCTTCCATACTAAACCTCTTTAGTATGGTGTCAATGTACCTAGATTGGGACAATCCCAGTATCCATTTAGATCTATCTCTATAGATTATAATTCCCAGTATGCAGGAGGCATCACCTAGATCTTTCATTGAGAATCTTTGTGATAAGAAGAGCTTGACCGATTGCAGCATAAGAACATCATTTCCTATCAAGAGTATGTCATCGACGTACAATACAAGGAAGACAACCTTACTCTCTGCAACCTTTTTATATATACAAGGTTCATCTACGTTTTTGATGAAGTCAAACTCTTTGACTACAACATCAAAGCAGATGTTCCAACTCCGTGATACTTGCTTTAACCCATAAATGGATTTAAGCAGCTTGCACACCTTTCCGCTCCTCCCACTATCTACGAAGCCCTCTGGCTGAGTCATGTACACGCACTCTTTTAAATCACCGTTTAGAAAGGCGGTCTTAACATCCATTTGCCAGATTTCATAGTCATGGTATGCAGCAATGGCAAGTAAGATCCGGATGGACTTAAGCATAGTCATTGGAGAAAAAGTTTCGTCATAATCCACACCTGGTCGTTGACGAAAATCCTTTGCAATAAGTCTAGCTTTGAAAGTCTCAACTTTTCCATCTACACCAAGTTTCTTTTTAAAAATCCATTTTCTCCCAATGGGTTTTACCCCTTCAGGAGCAACTTCCAAAGTCCATACTTTGTTGGTTGTTCAGTTGATAAAACTGCACATTTGTATTACATTTTTCCTACCATTTTCATATTAAAAAAGGACTTTATTATGATATATTATACATATGAGGGTTTATGTGTAAAAACATTATTTTCCATGTGTTAATATATTTTAATTAGTATTTGGTAGAAAAATGTATGCAAATAAATCTATTGACCAAATCCTAGTAGAACTAAGTCTACTAAATATTATTTGAGATTATTGTGCAGAATTTTCCAAGTTGTTATGAAGAATTTATCAAACAAATCAATTTGTTGAAGAAAACTTGCCAAATTAAGAAGCAAAACTTGGAGACCAAGTCTAGAAGCAACCGAGAGAATATTTCTGAATTCTGAAGGTGCCTAGGATTGCCCCATGTCACAAGATGAAAGCACAAGAAAATTTATCAAGAGATCTCACCCATTGGTCGCGGATCCGCGGCCATACCCTCCCTTGGCCGTGGATCCGCCGCACTTCTAGGGAATTAGGAGGCAAGATTTTGGGGCATGATTCTCTGCTACATTTTACCAACTTTTGAAGCACAAGATTCTGCCCTTGCACTATAAAAAGGCACCGAGAGCCTCTTGGAAAAGCCATCAAGCCGAAGAGATCATGAAGTCCAAGACAGCTCACGCATCCAGGCTGATCATCAACGGTTCATCTACCTCCTTAGGAAAGATCGAGAAGCAACTAGTTTTGTAATCATTTTCTACGGAATAAAGTGTAGATTGTTCAAGTTGATTAATAAAGGTAGTTGTTTTATTTAATTCTTTTGCATTTTACATTATTTTTTCCCTTTCTATCTTTTCATCTTCTTTTCCCAACATGCGCGAGTAATTCTCCGCTTGTTAGGGTTCGTAGGATTAGGGCAGGCTAATGAATGATAAAAATCCCTAAACCCTTTTTTAGTCCTATAAAGTTTAGGAACTTTATCAAAAGAATCATTAACATCCTAATCGGGCGCGCTAGCAATTCTTTGCTAGTTCCGACCACGATTAGAGATTAGATTAATGATTGTTTTGGTAAAGGCTAGATATGAACGGAGTTCCATGTCGAGATAAGGGTTAAGAGTGGGATTCATTTTCCCTCCAGAAACCCTAATCTACACGCATCACCGTCGTTCTAGTTTTAAATCTATTAATGGATAAAAAGGGTAACTTTTAATTAATCGTCCATAACTACTAAATCCTAACGAACCCTACAAGCCCTCTTATTATATTATCTACATCTCTAAAATAATCTAGATCTATATTTTACATTCTTGTTTAACGTAGATCTAGAAACCATTCTATAAAAATTCTTTATCCCTCCTCTCTTTCTCAACACATCTAAAGTAAAAGTAAAAGGTTCCACGTTTCCCAGAGGACGACCTGTACTCATCTCGGTCTAGCTACACGCGACACCGTTATTGATTGCGGTTAACTACAAACAAACACTCTCACGAATCAATCATTGGTGTACATGGATTCCATCTCAGATCGCATTGCATCCAGCCATTTCACAAAGTCACCACTCGTGATGGCCTGCTCGAAACTAGTCGGGTCATCATCTTCCATGATGTAATCCTCGCTTCCACCATCAATGAGAAAACTGTAGTATCTCTCAGGTGGATGAGAAACTCTACTAGATCGGTGGAGAGGCTGGGGTTCGTCGAGATCTACTGAATCCTATGGTTCCATCAAATCATCTGTCGTAGTTTGTGTTGCTGGAACTTCTTCCAGTTCTACCTCATTGCCACTAATTTCTTTCATAAGAAATCCCTTTTCTAAAAAGGTGGCATGTCGAGAAAGAAATATCTTTTGTTCCTCGGAGTGGTAGAAGATATACCCTCGCGAATTTTTGGGATATCCAATAAACTTATATAGGACCGACCTTGCCTTGAGCTTGTCCAGATTTTGTGTTTTTACATAGGTCGGACAACCCCATATCTGAATAAAATTAAGACATGGTCTCTTCCCATTTCATATCTCATATGGAGTGGTAGGAACTGATTTGGTTGGAACTCTATTCAATAGGTATGCAGCTGTCTCCAGTGCATGTCCCCAGAAGGAAACAGGCAACTCAACATTGCTAATCATAGAGCGCACCATATCTAATAGGGTGCGATTCCGCCGCTCCGATACACCGTTGTGCTGTGGTGTATAAGGAGGAGTAAACTGAGAGAGAATCCCATTCTCTTTTAGATAGTCTAGGAACACATTGCTAAAGTATTCTCCTCCTCGATCAGATCGAAGGATCTTAATACTTTTGCCCGTTTGGTTCCTTCTATTCTCTGAATTTCTCAAAAGCTTCAGACTTGTGTTTTATCAGGAACACATGTCCGAATCTTGAGAGATCATCAGTGAATATAATGAAGTAAGAAGAACCGTTCCTGGCATGTGTAGACATGGGTCCGCATACATCACTATGTACCAGTCCTAAGAGTTTCGTAACTCTTGCTCCGTGTCCACTAAACGGAGTTTTGGTCATTTTACCTTTGAGACATGAATGAAAAGTATCATAAGATGATAATTCGAACGGATTCAAATATCCATCCTTATGTAATTTAGCTAGCCGTGTCGCATTGATATGACCAAGTCTACAATGCCATAAGAAGGATTCGTTCATTTCTGAACTCTTCCTCTTGTTTGTGTTTTGTATATTAAGGACTGTATTTTGAATGAGAACGTATATGCTATTATGTAACGAGCCTGATCCAATCAACTTTTGATTTAGGAAGATGTTCATAATATTATCATGTACTACAAAATTATATCCTTCTTTACTTAATAAAGAAACTGATATAATATTGCACATCATGTTCGGTATATAATAGCACTCGTTCAGAATCAATGTATTACTACTTGGTAATACAAGGTGATATTCGCCAACTGCTTTGGCTGCAATATTTGTACCATTCCCTACTTGTACGGAATGATCACCCTTTCCCAGTTCTCTACCTTTACGTAGCCCACGTAACAATTTACATATGTGGGATCCCGATCCGGTATCCAATACCCAGGACGTAGGGTGAACTGAGAAACAGTTCTCAATAACTAACACATCGGAAGAAGATGCATCAACATGCTTGTTCTTAGTTTGGGCGGCGTGAGAATCCAGATATTGTCCTATTCCCTGCTCAGTCTCATAACACTTATAAGAAAGAACGGGACCAACGTTCCCCTACTCAGTATAATAAGAAGCTTTAGTCAATACATCCATATTATTATCTTGATTAAGTCCTGACATGGTCGCTACCTGGAGAGAGAGAAGGAAACACTTTAGTGTATGCTCTTGCAAGATTAGATTGGTTATTATCTTATCTAATCAGGATGTCTCCCACTGTTTTTATCAAATCTTCCTTCAAACCCTAAAAGGTAAGATTAGCCGGGATTAATTACACCCTACAATTTCATCAATCTTTCAGCCAGATCAGCGTTGGTACTTTGAGGGAGGTTCCCCGTGCTTTCGCATGGACCTAATTAAAATAAACCTCGTTTTCACAGAGGCATAACCCCGTTAACACCTTTCTAGACACCTACTTGATCGGCTAATTGTCCTGTGTAAAATTCTCCCAGGAGTAACTCTTACTCGTAGTGGGTATCGGGATCCAACTATCTTATAGGAGGTATGCAACCTCATTGCAAATTTCAACACTTGAAATTCCCAATAATACTTTTACCCCTAGCGTCCCATGACCTTGATGGAGGCCAAACTACCCATAGGGCGCTAGTCAAGTTCAACCCGTTCATTTCTTGATTGAATTAAACCCACCCGTACAACCCTTGACGAATGCCAAACTATGCCATACGAATACCCTAATCCAATTGCATCGTATGCTAGCAGATAAGCACTAGTTAGCTACCGTACACTACGCCTTGATGGAGGCCAAACTACCACAGCACGAATACTAAGTAGTACTTATCTGAAATGACGGAGGGCTACGCAGGTTTTTAAGAAAACCATGAGTGTAATGAACTTGATATCATCGTAGAATCGAGTGATTTTGAAAAGGAGTGTTTTTGAGGCTTTCACTAGTTTTGCTAAAGAGGTCACTCCCGGTGAAGGGATCTCGGCTCTTTCCCCATCGAATAAGGTGCAAGGTATATCATATATACCGCTGTGCAAAGCAAGAACTATATAAGCTGTCAAAAACTAAACCGTGAGTTTGTACCATCTGCCAGTTTTGCTAAAGAGGTCACTCCCAGTGAAGGGATCTCGGCTGTTTCCCCATCGAATAAGGTGCAGAGTATATCATATATACCGCTGTGCAAAGCAAAAGTGTAGCTATCCTTTTTATAAAGTTTTGATTCTACAACATCTTTTAGGTTTCTTTTCTTTTTATTAATCTCATTAATAAATCCCATCAGCTTATGCTTCCTAAGCATCACAGAAGAAACGAAAGCAGTAATATTTATATATCAGCATATATATAGTATATGCATTCGTCTCATGCAGTAATATGATCTCATCACAGAACATTGCAGCAGAAGATAACATATGAAATATTGGATATACTAGGACGTCCGTGTTATAAAACACGGATTCCACGGTCGCGATGAATAGCCAAACCCACATCCCTAGACCCCTACGAGAGCGGCAATCAACACTGCCAATTCTAGGGTTAGGAGACCCGGTCTCGACTCCTCGAGATGGCCTCCTACTGGACCCTACAACCCGGTTACTTGTGTTCCCCTCCTTGGGTCTACCTAATGCGGAAATGTAAATAATATACAATGGTGACATCAACCTCATCCTGGAAGTGCCCCAATAAAAGAATATTGCATATAAATGAATTTTACATGAATGAAAATAAAAACCCTCATCTCACATAAAACCCCCGGCTATTCAGAACACGACGATCCAATTTAACATATCACAGCAACACATAATATCTCATATCATCAACGTAAGCAAGTATGCGCATCCCGACTGTCGTTGATGTATAGCAACGAAGCCGGCGATACACCACATACTACGCTTACGGTCACAGAAAAGAAAGTGTAAAACTACAACATTTAGACTCCACAATCACTTTAGACATCTTAAATCCGAAATATCACATACTTCGCATTTCATGCCTAACTATATGAATTCCACATATTGTATCACATTCCAGATAAATAGATAAAGTTAAACTTTCCGATCGAATAATCAAATACGCAAGATTTCCTAAATAGCTCAACACTTGAGCGGAGTTCAAAAAATCCCAGAACATGTCACAGCCCCAGTGAACCAGCCGTAGAAGGGTCAAACCAACGACTCACATGTGGCAACACCAAACTACCACAAACCAAAAGGTTCAGTGGAAGTTTTGACGGTCACATAATCGAGTTAAGGTTACGTTCTTCTAGAGGGTCCACAGATTTGCTTGAATGGTTTTTCGAAAGTTTTAAACTCAAGAAAAAAATCAACACTTGAAAGTTTTTCGTGTCGGGAAAAAATAAGTTATTGATATACGTTCGAACATTTTAACAGGTTCTAAATTATCCGGAAAACAGAACAAAGTTAAACTTTCCGATCGAATCAACGAATACATAAAAATCCCAAGAAAACTCAACACTTGTGTAAGATTAAAAATACCTAGAAGTATGCAGAAATACCTACGGATATTACTGTGCAATAACTAACCCTAATTCCACTGTACGGCCGCGGATCCACGGCGGAAGGCATGGTATTGCCGCGGTTCCGCGACGGTTTGTAGGAATTACTGGCTCGTTTTTCACAATAATTCTTATAATTCCCTGCTGATTTTTTTGAGTATTTTTAATGTAGAAAAAATCACATTTTAAAAAAATTTCCAGAGAGGGGGTCAATTTCGACGTTTGGGGGTTCGATCGGACTTTTAGGTTCGTATACATATCGTCTAATGCTCTATCTTGGCTCTGATACCACTGTAGGGTTATTAGGCATAGTCATAAGGGTCTATAAGGCATCAACCATGCCCGATTTAAAATTTAGACGTGCCGAACAACCTAAAGAGAGGATCTTTGCTAGATTATTAGGGTTAAACATGCAAGTAAACATCTTTACAACTAAGAGAGAGGGATTACAACCTTTGTAGTCCGCTCCTTTACTTCATAAGCTCCGAGTAGTAGTCCCTTCGCCATGATCCATGATCTCCCGGACTCAAGAGAAGCTCCACAACCCGAATGATCCATACTTGCTTGTAGTCTTACTTTTCAAAGATGATCTACCTTGAAGTTTATTTAACTCAAGCTCTCACTCACTAATCAAGTATTAATGAAGTGAACACCCTAATCTAATTGGATAGATTAGATGAGGATGATGAAGTAAGATTTATACTCTCTTTTTTTTTCAAGATCTCACACTAATGCATCACAAAAGGAAAACCTAGAAAGCTTTTTGAGAGCTCAAGGAAGAAGAAGAAGAATGAATTCTTTTGTGAAGAATAATGAATTGTAGTGATAATTACAAATGCAACCATAGTTGATAATAGAAAGGGCTAATCATTGTACAGAGTTAACTAAGGTTAAGGGTTTGGGTTGGGTTTAAAAATATCTCACAAAATATCAACACATAATATCTTAGCTCAAAACAAAATAAAAGCTTTTAGAAGCTTCATGAAAGAGCTAACCCAAATCAAACACTAACCATATTTAATCTCCACTAATCATGTTGTATTAGTAATCATAACTTGTTACAATATTATATATCACATATATAATATATTTTGTAACAAAAGAAAATAATACAATTAACATATATTGCATATATATCAATGTATTATACGGTGAGAAAATGAAATAATAAAGCGAGCCAAAATTAGATAATATAATGTAATATATCATATATATAATTATACATTAAATTATCGAATCAACACTTGATTTGACAATCCGGCTATATCGCACATAACCGACTAATATATCATCTACCGATTCATCGAATCAACACTTGATCCGATAACCCGGCTGGTATCAAATATCTCGAGAATGTAATACGGTATCTCATATCGTATTATTCTCGGTCACGTACATATCGCATATGTGCTCCTACTCCGTTTTGCCTGAGTCAAGAAAGCTCTGTGTAGGACTCTAAAGAATCGTCAATACGCCGGCAGTAAGTGATGATCATATCAAACACCCACAAGCTGCAAGCGGTCAGCTAAACGTAACAGCCACCCAGGTATTGAGCGATTAGAAGATCAACAAGAAAGCCTATACATTCTCCTGTGAATCCAATCAGTAACACTCCCGTACAGTCTGGTCTCTTCGTCTGATATGTTGCATATCTAGTTTAGGGGTGGTATACGTCAGACCCCGGTAACCGATAAGTCGTGTCGATGTGAGGCTCATAACGGGTCAAGAAACTACTGGTAACACTTACCAGTAAATCTATAAATCAGCCCTGGCCAAGGACTTCCAGTTATAGCCAATCGAACACAGCATAACATCAACTCCCTATACCGGGAGAGACGAATCCCCTCCTATCGCTCATTGCCTCTATGTGATTCGGGACTGTACCTAAAAGCCACCATTTTGCACGCCCTCTTGGACGTGGTAAGGTGGAAATAAAAGCACAGTGGGAATCACACAAGACTCTATCACGATCTCGGGTCTACAGGCTAATCTGTACCAGTGTCACCAGAGAACTGCCATCTGACGTGAGGTATAATACCATCTGGGAGTTCTCGGCGAGTCCGTCCAGTGTAAATAGTCTCCACTGAGCACCCATACACCATCTTTGATGTCAAACACCAATGGATATGGGATCATCCATCGCCCATCATATGGGTCAATATGCGTATACGCTAGTCTACTCTGGTGTATCGATGCCCTGTCTCGATACACCCTTGACTAGGAACAGTTATAGGATGTACTTGTCGTCTACCTTGGCCCCACTAGTATGATCTCATCACAGTCCCAGTAGTCGAGTACATATCCTAAGGGCTTTATCAACATGTGAGAACAAGACAGTAAACTAATACAAGTCAACATGTTAAGATAAAGTGAAACCAAATAGCATACTATCATGACGAGCAAGGAAGTCCTCTATATATATATCCAAGCATCCACTATAATATACTTCATATTTACAACAATGGCCTCTAGGGCATATATATAACTAACAGAGCGAACTCATCGTGAAACCCTACTGAGCCTATCTGTGACAATCTCCATACAGTCCGGTCTGTTCGTCTATGAGTATCGCATATCGGGCCTAAGGGGATGGTAAACGTCAGACCCCCAATAGTGGTATAAGTCGTGTCGGAGTGTATCCAAGAACACCTTGAGAAACTACTGGAATACCTACCAGTAAATCTCACTTGCCTTGGCTAAGGACTTTGTGTATTGGCTCTCCAGACACAGCGCGATATCAACCCCCAATACCGAGAGAGACGAATCCTGTCTAACCGCCACTGCCTCCAAGTGCTTCGGGACTGCACCCAACTACTACCTGTTTGCACGACTCCTTTGAGCTGTGGTAGGGTAGCAATCAAAGAACCGTAGGAAAGCACTTGAGGAAAAACAGCAGTGTCAAGTCAACTGACTATGCTGTAGTCAAGTCACCTGGGAACTGCTCCCGATGATAGGTATAATACCAATCAGCAGTGCCCCTACGAGTCCGTCCGGTGTACTCATAACCCAATGAGCACCTGTATACTATCTTAGGTGAACCAACTGACACCAATGTCTTATGAGACCAGCCACCGCCCCTAGTCGGGGTCTCGATCCGTATACACTAGTCTACTCATGGAGAATCGATGCCCAGTCTCGAAACTCCCACAACTACGGACACTTTAAAGATGTGCTTATAGACTACCCAACTCTCATGTATATGATCGCCATCATAATGCTGGTAGTCAAGCAAGAATCCTATAGGCTCTATCAACATGTAATAGTGATCTGTAATGTCACCTGAAGCATGTACACGATGATAAAGACAAATCAGATATCATACTGTCATCTCGAGTAAGACTGTCCTACCGGTATAGGTCCTCCCTCAATCATTGCAATCACGTGCCTGTGATCCAATAATTGACTTTGAGGGCACTATATCCAACAATACGTGGTAGGGTGGAAATCAAAGCACAGTGGGAACCACACAAGACACTATGACGATCTCGGGTCTACAGACTAACCTGTACAAGTGTCACCAGAGGACTGCTATTTGACGATAGGTATAATACCATCTAGGAGTTCTCGGCTGGTCTGTTCAGTGTACCCAGTCTCTAATGAGCATCTAAGCACCTGTATACAATGTTTGATGTCAAACACCAATGGATATGGGATCATCCATCGCCCCAATAAGGGGTCAAGAAACGTATACACTAGTCTACTCTCGAATATCGATGCCCTGTCTCGATACTCCCTCGACTAGGAACCGTGAAGGATGTGCTTGTGGACGACACAAGCCTCACTTTTATGATCTTCATCATAGTCCTGGTAGTCAAGCCAATATCCTAAGGGCTTTATCAACATGCATCAAAGAGACAGTAAACTAAAACAAGTGCACATGTTAAGATAAAGAGCAACCAGATAGCATAATATCATGTCGAGCAAGAATGTCCTCTATATATATGTCCAAGCATCCACTATAATATACAGTAATGGCCTCTAGGGCATATATATTCTTAACAATCTCCCACTTGCACTAAGGACAATTATTGGCGTATCTCATACCCAACATCTCAAAAAGTCGCTCAAATTGCGCCAGTGGAAGGGCCTTGGTGAGTGGATTCGCAGTGTTGTTCTTCGTATCTACTCTCCGAATTTCAATCTCGCGGCGATCAGCTATCTTCCGGATCAGGTGATATCGCCTCAGGATATGTCTGGAACACTGATGGGACCTGGGTTCCTTGGCTAATGCCATAGGCCCATTTTATCACAATACATGGGTATTGGATCAAAATAATGGTTGGAACCACTCCAAGCTCTGAGATGAACTTCATCATCCAGACTGCTTCCTTGGTAGCATCATTTGCAGCAATGTACTCATTTTCTATCGTTGAGTCTGCAATGGTGTCCTGTTTGGAACTTTTCCAACAGACCGTCCCTCCCTTGAGGGTAAATACAAAACCCGAGATAGACTTATTGTCATCCTTGTCACTCTGGAAGCTGGAATCGGTAAAATCCTTCATTTGGAGAACCCCGTTACCATACACCAAGAACATTTCTTTAGTCCTTCGTAAGTACCTAAGAACGTTCTTCACAGCTGTCCAGTGTTTCTCCCCTGGATTGATACCTGCTTACTACATTCAGTGCGTAAGCCACATCTGGGTGAGTATATAATATCGCATACATGATAGACCCTACTACAGAAGCTTAGGGTATAATACTCATGCGAGCCCTCTCTTCATCAGACATTGGACAGAAATCTTTGGAGAGGGTGATTCCGTGACAAGCGGGTAAATTACCTCGCTTGGAATCTTCCATACTAAATCTCTTTAGTATGGTGTCTATGTATCAAGATTGGGACAATCCCAACATTCTCTTAGATCTATCTTTATAAATCTCAATGCCTAGAATGCACGAGGCATCACCCAGGTCCTTCATGGAGAACCTTTGTGATAGGAATAGTTTGACCGATTGTAGCATAGGAACGTCATTTCCTATCAAGAGAATGTTATCCATGTACAATACGAGGAATATGACTGTACTCTCTACAATCTTCTTATAAATGCAAGGTTCATCTACGTTTTTGATAAAATCAAACTCTTTGATCGTATCATCAAATCAGATGTTCTAACTCCGTGATGCCTTCTTTAATCCATAGATAGATTTAAGCAACCTGCATGCCTTTTCGCTGCTCCTACTGTCAATGAAGCCTTCTAGCTGATCCATAAAAACGCATTCTTCTAAATCACAATTTAGAAATGCAGTTTTAACGTCCATCTTCCATATTTCATAGTCGTAGTAAGAAAAAATAGCAAGTAGGATTCGAATGGATTTAAGAATAGCTACTGGAGAAAGAGTTTCATAATATTCCAATCCTGGTCTTTGACGAAATCCTTTCGCTACAAGTCTAGCTTTATAGGTCTTCACCTGTCCATCCACACCTATCTTTTTCTTAAAGATCCATTTGCACCCTATGGGTTTTACTCTAGAAGGAGCAACTTCTAAAGTCCATACTTTGTTGGTGTGCATGGATTCCATTTCGTATTGGATAGCATCCATCCATTTCACTGAGTCACTACTCATGATAGTCTGCTGAAAACTAGTAGGGTCATCATCTTCCAGGATGCAATATTCTCTATCACCATCAATGAGGAAACCATAATATCTCTCTGGTGGGGAGAAGACCTACTAGATCTATGGAGTGACTGAGGTTCGTTGGGTTCTATCGAAGTTTCAGATTCAACCAAATCGTCAGTAGTTGTTTGTAGCTCTAGAATTTCTTCCAGTTCTACTGTATTGCCAATAGTATCACTTGTAAAAGACTCATTTTCTAAAAATGTGGTATATTGAGAAACAAACACTCTTTGTTCCTCCTTGTGGTAGAATAGATATCTATATGAATGTTTAGAATATCCCACAAACTTACACAAAACCGATCGTGTCTCGAGTTTGTTAGGATTCTTCTTTTTAACAAAAGCATGACAACCCTATATCCAAACTCATTTAAGAGATGGTCTCTTATCACACCATATCTCATATGGAGTAGTAAGCACGGATTTGGTCGGAACCTTGTTTAATATATATACTGCAGTTTCTAATCCATACCCCCAAAAGGAAAGTGGTAACTCAGCATCACTCATCATGGAGCGTACCATATCTAATAGAGTACGATTCCTCCGCTCTAACACAACGTTTGTTAGTTATATGTATCTCTAGAGGCCATTACTGTACATTGGATGTATATTGTAGTGGATGCTTGGACATATATAGGGAGGACTTTCTTGCTCGACATGATAGTATGCTATCTGGTTGATCTTTACCTTAACGTGTATACTGATTGTCTCTCTGTTACATGTTGGTAAAGCCCTTAGGATGTGTACTTGACTACCTGGACTATGATGCGGATCATACTAATGGGGACATGGTAGTCCATAAGTACATCCTTCAAGGTCCCTAGTCGTGGGTATATCGAGACGGGGCATCGATATACCAAGTAGACTAGCGTATACCTTCTCGACCCATACAGATGGGCGATGGATGATCCCATATCCATTGGTGTTTGACATCAGAGATGATATACGGGTGCTCAGTGGAGACTGGGTACACTGGACGGACTCGCCGATAACTCCCAGATGGTATTATACCTTACGTCAGATGGCAGTTCTCTGGTGACACTGGTGCAGAGTAGTCTGTTGACCCGAGGTCGTCATAGAGTCTTGTGTGGTTCCCACTGTGCTTTGATTTCCATCTTACCACATCCAAGAGGGCGTGCAAAACGGTGGTTTTTGGGTACAGTCCCGAGTCACATGGAGGCAATGAGCGATAGGAGGGGATTCATCTCTTCCGGTATAGGGAGTTGATGTTGCGCTGTGTTCGATTGGCTATAACCGGAAATCCCTGGCCAGGGTTGCTGAGATTTACTGGTAAGTGTTACCAGTAGTTTCTCGAACTGTTATAGACCTCATATCGACACGACTTATCGAGCTATTGGGGTCTGACGTTTACCACCCCTAGGCGAGATATACGACATATCAGACGGACAGACCGGCCTGTACGGTAAGTGTTACTGGTTGGATTCACAGGAGTGTGAGCGGGCTTTCTCGTCGATCTTCTGATCGCTCAATACCCGGGTGGCCGTTACGTTTAGCAGACCGCTTGCGGCTTGTGGATGCTTGATATGATCATCATCTGCTGCCGGCGTATTGACGAGTCTTTAGAGTCCTACACAGAGGTTTCCTGGCTCAAGCAAAACGAAATAGGAGCGCATATGAGATATGTGCGGGACCAAGAATAATACCAGTATGTGATACTGTATTCGATTCTCGCGATGTGACATTGATCGGTTATATGCGATATAGCCGGGTTATCGGATCAAGTGTTGATTCGATAAGTTGTTACTAATGATACTAGTCGGTTATATGCGATATGACTGGATCATTAAATCAAGTGTTGATTTAATGATTTAATGCATAATTATATATTTGATATATTACTTTGCATTAACTAGTATCGGTTCACTTTAAATGGATTTTCTCGCTCGGGTGTGCGCATTGCATATGCGATATGATTTTGTGCACATGCTTGTATCATGTTTGATGATACATGCCTTTTTAATTAAGTGTATAGAATTAAACCTTGGTTAATGGAATGGTTAGGGTTTACTATTTGCTTATTCATTTTATTCATTTATTTATTAATCTTTTTCTTATTGGAAAAAGGAAATGAAATGATAAAATGGTGGCATTTCTTTTGTTCATTCATGAAGCTTCATGAATGCTTTGACTTGATGACCATTTTGTTTTTAGCTTAACCCTAACCATTGCATTAAACCATGATTAGTTCTCTACACTTAACTATGGTCATGTTATGATAAGGATTGATTATTCTTTTCTTTTTTAACTAACTTATCATAACATAATTCTTCTTCTTCTTCCTTTCTTCACTTGAAGAAAGCAAGCTCCATCAATGGTGATTGATGGAAATGAGTGAGAAATCCAATTCTAAAGTCTACCCACTTTCTATTTCTTCATCCTCTACCTCTTGCCAAGTAGTAGAGTGTGTTTCCTTCACAAGTTTTCATGACTTGGTGAAGGTGGAGCTTGATTTAGCGATGCCTCGACGTAGATCATCTTCGGCATGGACATCGACGACCTAGCTCGCCATTTCTCCGACGAAGCCGACGCTAGAGCCCGGGAATTCATTTGGACAGCGAGGGGACTTCGTTGCGGAGCTATGGAGGTGGAGCACCGGATCTACAAAGGTTGTATTTCTGATTAAACTTTTAGTTAAGTGTTAACTAGATTTCTTTTTCGCCTAGATTTCTAGCCGACGATCCGTTCTAGGGTTTCTCGGCACCATTTAAATTTGAAATTGGCATGATTGATGGCTTGTGAGACCTCACTAGTGTGCCTAGGAACCCTACAGTGGTATCAGAGCCTAGCTAGAGCCTTAGGCGAAGTCTAGACAACGTTTGAATCCCGATCGAACCCGAAACCTCATTTTTCCCATGCTCTCTGTCCTTTTTTCAAAACTGTGCATTTTTCCACATTAAAAATATGCAGAAAATTAAGCAGGGTTTTATATGAATTACTGTGAAATACGGGGGCCTAATTCAATTAAACCACCGCGGAACCGCGGCACGAGCTTGGCATGTGCGGCGGTTCCGCGGCCTCTTGGTCTCCTCTTGCGTTGACTTTTGTACAGTAATTCCTATTTAACAGTGATGAGTTCTCTGGGTATTTTTAATATTTATTCAAGAGTTGAATAATCTGGGATGTTTTGGAGCTTCGTTGATTCGATCGGGTTTATCAGATTTTGTCTATTTGGCTTTCTGGATAAATTTTAGAATATGTTAAAAAGTTCGACCGGATGTAAATACCCAATTTTTCCCCTGTCGGGAAATTTCCAAGTGTTGGATTTTTCTGTAGTTTAAAGGCGTTCTAAGTAGTGCAAGTAACTCGATGGACCCTCTAGAAGACAACAAACCTTAACTCGATTATGTGACCGTCTTGAACTGCCCTTTGAACCTTCGGGTTTGGGGCAGTACGGCGTGCCACATGTGAGGCGTTGGCTTGACCCTTCTACGGCTGGACCGTTGGTACTGAGGCACGAACTGAATGTTTTTAGACTTGTTTCATGTGTTGATCTGTATCGGGAAAACTTGGGTGTTCGATTGTTCGATAGAAAAGTTTAACATTTTCTGTTTATCTGGAATGGGATACAATAATTGGAATTCACAAAAGTTATGTGATAACTGAATGAATGTTATAAACATAGCAGTTTAGTCTCACTTGATCGGTTGCCACGGAATTTTGATGTGATCAAAAGTCCGTCGCAATCACGTAGCGTACGCGGATACTCGCCGGGTAAACTTAATAGACAGCCTCACTCCATAGCCCCGACCAAGTGACTGTAGGAGAACCCCGTCGCCGAGAGCATCCGTTTGGGTGCTCGCGGTGGCGGTGTTCCGCCTTGGTGCACTTCGTCGACGGCGTCGGGGGTGCGGCCGCCTACTGAAGTTTGCGACGAGCATTCGATCAGGATGTCGGGAATCTTGTTGAATTGCCCGACTTGATATTGAAAAGAGTTTTCGATTTTGAGACTAAAATGCGGGGTTTATAATTGTTAGGCATGCGATGTCTAAGTAATTCATTTGGTCAGGCATGCGATGTCTGAGGTGGTTGCGGATTCCAACTGTTGTAGTTTTACACTTTCTTTTCTGTGACCGTAAGTGTAATATGTGATATCGCCGGTTTCGTTGCTATATGCCAACGACAATTGGGATGCGCATATTTACTTACGTTGATGACATGTGATGTTATGCGTTGCTGGATATGTTATATTGGATCGTCGTGTTTGAATAGCCGGGGTTTTTTTATGTGAGATGAGTGTTTTTCATTTTCATTCATGTAAAAACTTGTATGTAATATTCTTTTATGTGGGGCGCTTCCAGGTTAAGGAAGTTGTCACCGTTGTTGTATATTATTTACTTTTCCGCACTAGGATAGACCCAAGGAGGAGGGCACAAGTAACCGGGTTCTGGATTCCAGTGGGAGACCAACTCGAGGAGTCGAGTCCGGGTCTCCTAACTCCAGAATTGGTAGGGTTGCTTGCCGCTCTCGTAGGGGTCTAGGGGTGTGGGTTTGGCTATTCATCGCGACCGTGGAATCCGTGTTTTATACTGGCTCGTATTGAAAACACGGACGTCCTAGTATATCCAATATTTCATATGTTTCTTCTGCTGCGATATCTGTGATGTGATCATGTGATGTTTCTGTGATGGATATAGTATATAGTATATATGATATATTATATAGACGTTACTTATGTTTTACACCCGCGCTAGCCCTGCCCTGCTCTGTCGTTAGTTACCTAACCTAACGGTGCACGAGGGGACATCGAGGCGAATGCGGATGGCATAAGTGTACGTCATATCTATCTTTGATGTTTAGGTACTTAAATGATGGGACTTCATTAATGTGATTAATGAAATAAAAGAAACCTAAGATGTTGTAGAATCGAATTTCAAAATAAAACAGGTAGCTACAGTTCTTGCTTTGCACAGCGGTATATATGATATATCCTGCACCTTATTCGATAAGGAAAGGACCGAGATCCCTTCACCGGGAGTGACTCCTTTAGCAATAACTGGCAGATGCTACACACTCGGTTTGTCTTTTGATTGCTTTTAAGAGTTTTTGCTTTGCACAGTGATATATATGATATATCCCGCACCTCATTCGACGAGGAAAGGACCGACGATCCCTTCACCGGGAGTGACTCCTTTAGCAAAACTAGAAAAGCCTCAAAAACATTCCATTTTTTAAAATCATTTGATTCTACAACGATATCAAGTTCATTACGCAATAGATTTTCAGAAAAACCTGTCGTAGCCCTCCGTCATTTCAGATAAGTAGTAGTTAGTATTCGTACTGCGTTTGTTGGCCTTTGTCAAGGCGCAGTGTGCGGTAGTTAACTGGTGCTTATCTGCTTATGCATATGATGCAGATTGGATTAGGGTAGTCGTGCGACCTTGTTGGCCTTTGTCAAGGGCCGTGCGGGTGGGTTTAATTCAATCAGGAAATGACGGGTTGAACTTGACTAGCATCCTATGGTTTGTTGGCCTTTGTCAAGGTCATAGGAGGTTAGGGGCAAAATAATATCGGGAATTTCAAGTGTTGAAATTTGCAATGAGATTGCATACCTTCTATGAGATAGTTGGATCCCGATACCCGCTGCGAGTAAGTGTTACTCCTGGGAGAGTTTTATACATTACAATTAGCCGATCAAGTAGGTGTCTAGAAAGGTGTCAACGAGGTTACGCCTCTGGGAAAACGAGGTTTACATTAATTAGGTTCGTGCGAAAGCACGGGGGACCTCCCTCAAAGTACCGACACTGGCCTGGCTGAAAGATTGGCGAACTTGTAGTGTGTAATTAATCCCGGCTAGTCTTTCCTTTTAGGGTTTGAAGGAAGATTTGATAAAAAGCAGTGGGAGCCATCCTGATTAGATAAAATAATAACCAATCTATTCTTGCAAGAGCGCACGCTGAGTGTTTTCTTCTCTCTCTCTCCTGGTAGCGACCATATCACGCCTTAATCAAGATAATAATACGGAATATTGACCGAACCCGCTTGTTATACTGAGCTGGGGAACGTTGGTCCCGCTCCAACTTATAATTGTTATAAGACCGAGCAGGAAATTGGGGAATACTAGATTTCCCGTGCCGCCCAAACGAAGAGAGTGCATGCTGATGCATCATCTTCGGGTGTGTTCATTACAAAGAACTGTTTCTCAGTATCCTCTGCATCCTGGGTATATGATACCGGATCAGGATCCCAGATATGTAATCTGTTACATAGGGCTACAAAAAGGTAGAAAAACTGAGAACGGGTGATAAGTTTCATGAGACAGAAACCGGGGCAAGTGTTGCAGCCAAGTCTGTTGGTCACTGTCACCCTGTATTACGAATACATTGATTCTGAACAAATGCTATTAGATACCGAACCTGATATACAAAATCATATCTGTCTCTTTATTAGTAAAGAAACGGTAAAATTTTGTATTGTTGGATAATGTTTTGAACATTTCCTATATCAAAAGTTGATCGGTTCAGGCACGTTATCTAAAAGCATTAACGTTCTAAATCAAACTACAGTTCTTAGTATACGGAACACACACAAGAGGAAGAGTTCAGAAATGAACGAATTCTTCTTGAGGTATTGTAGACTAGGTCATATCAATGCGACCCGACAAGCTAAGTTCCACATAGATGCATATTTAAATCTGTTTGAATTTACATCTTATGAAACTTGCCAGTCATGTCACAAAGATATAATGACCTTAGCTCTGTTTATTGGAAACAGAGAAAGAGTTAGTAAACTCTTGGGATTGATACATGATGATGTATGTAAGATCCCCTGTCTGCACATGCCAAGACCGGTCCTTTATACTTAATTGCATTCTCTGATGATCTCTCGAGATTCAGACCTATGTTCCTGTTGAAACACAAGTCCGAACCTTCTGAGATATTCACAGAATATAAGTTAGAAGTAGAGAACCGAAATACAGGTATAAGTATTATGTCCTTTGATGAGATCAAGGAGGAGAATACTTGAGCACGGAAATCCTGGTCTATTCTAAAGGAGAATGAGATTCTCTCTCAGCATTACTCCTCCGTATACACTATAACACGATGGTATATCGGGGCGGAGCAATAGCACCCTATGTGATATGGTGTGCTCTATGATGAGTACTACTGAGTTTCCTATTTCCTTTTTGGGAGTTATGCACTTATGAAGTTGCATACCTATTGAATAGGGTTCGAATCGAATCAGTGCCTACCACTTTATATGTGATATGGAAAGGGAAAAGCCCATATCTTAAGTTGGTTAAGATTTGGGGTTGTCCGGGCTATGTCTAAAAGCATAATCCAGACAAACTCGAGGCAAGGTCTGTTATGTAGAACTGGAATAGTTCCAGCTATACAAGCTACAGCTGATGATTTGATAGAACCAAAGGATTCAGTAGATTCCAACGAACCTCAGCCTCTCCGTCGATCTAGTAGGGTTCCTCACCCACCTGAGAGATACTTCGGTTTGTCTGTGACAGTGGGAGCGAGGATTGCATCATGAGATGATGACCCAACTAAGTTCGAGCTGGCCATCAAGAGTGGGACTCTGTAAGAATGGCTGGATGCTTAGTGATCTGAGATGGAATCCTTATACACCAACAAAGTATGGACTTTGGTTGCAATATCTGAAGGGTTAAATCCCCATCAGGAGCAAGTATATCTTGAGAAGATTACTTGGTGTACATGGAAAGGTTGAGACTTTCAAAGCTAGACTTGTTAAAGGTTTACATCATTGACCAGGTGTGGATCATGATGAAACTTTTTCTAAGGATCTATGCTTAAGTCCATCCAGATCCTACTTGCCACGGCTACATACCATGACTACGATATCTTGTGGTTGGGTGTCATGACTACTTTTCTAAATGATGATTTGGAAGAGAGCGTCTATAAGTACACAGCCAGAGGGCTTCGTAGACAGTGGGAGCAGCGGAAACGTGTGCAAGATGCTTTATAGGATAAAGCAGGCATCGCGGAGATGGAACATCTGTTTTGATGTGGTAGTCAAAGAGTTTGACTTCATCAAAATGGTAGATGAACCTTGTATATACAAGAAGGTAGTAGGGAGTATGGTAGTGTTCCTCGTAGAGTACGTGGATGACATACTCTTGATAGGGAAGGAGTTTCCTATGCTACGCTCGGTCAATCTCCGCTTATCACAAGGATTCTCCATATAGGATCAAAATGATACCTCCTAAATCCTGAGTTTTCATCTATGAGATAGATGTAGTTGGATGTTAGGATACTCACTAGATGTAGTGAGATGGTATCAATCGATCCTGAGGAGAATTACTGGAAGGGTTCCAGGATGATAAAAACGACTGAATGTCAGTCACAGGCATTGTCTTTACCCTCAGTAAAGGGACGGTATGTTGGAAGAGTTCCAAGCTAGATACCGAGACATACTAGACGATAAAGGCTGGATACATCGCTACTTAATATGCTACCAAAGAGGCTGTCTGGTTGTATATTAGTTCATGAGATGAACTTAGTTCCTCCCATTGTATGACAATGGTGTTGTGGCTTATGCCAAGGAACGTCTGTCCCATCAGTGATCCAGACATATTCTAAGGCAGTATCACCTGATCATGGAGATGGTTGATCTCCAAGGAGATCGAGGTATGGAGAGCAGACTCAGAGGACAACACAGCGGATCCACTCACAAAGGCCTTTTCCCAGAGAGAGACTTTCATGGGATGGTTGAGTATGAGATACTGCAACCACTGCTACAGATGGCCCTAGTGCAAGTGGGAGATTGTTAGTTATATGTATGCCCTAGAGGCCATTACTGTACATTGGATGTATATTGTAGTGGATGCTTGGACATATATAGGGAGGACTTTCTTGCTCGACATGATAGTATGCTATCTGGTTGATCTTTACCTTAACGTGTATACTGATTGTCTCTCTGTTACATGTTGGTAAAGCCCTTAGGATGTGTACTTGACTACCTGGACTATGATGCGGATCATACTAATGGGGACATGGTAGTCCATAAGTACATCCTTCAAGGTCCCTAGTTGTGGGTATATCGAGACGGGGCATCGATATACCAGAGTAGACTAGCGTATACCTTCTCGACCCATACAGATGGGCGATGGATGATCCCATATCCATTGGTGTTTGACATCAGAGATGATATACGGGTGCTCAGTGGAGACTGGGTACACTGGACGGACTCGCCGAGAACTCCCAGATGGTATTATACCTTACGTCAGATGGCAGTTCTCTGGTGACACTAGTGCAGAGTAGTCTGTTGACCCGAGGTCGTCATAGAGTCTTGTGTGGTTCCCACTGTGCTTTGATTTCCATCTTACCACGTCCAAGAGGGCGTGCAAAACGGTGGTTTTTGGGTACAGTCCCGAGTCACATGGAGGCAATGAGCGATAGGAGGGGATTCGTCTCTCCCGGTATAGGGAGTTGATGTTGCGCTGTGTTCGATTGGCTATAACCGGAAATCCCTGGTCAGGGTTGCTGAGATTTACTGGTAAGTGTTACCAGTAGTTTCTCGAACTGTTATAGACCTCATATCGACACGACTTATCGAGCTATTGGGGTCTGACGTTTACCACCCCTAGGCGAGATATGCGACATATCAGACGGACAGAACGGACTGTACGGTAAGTGTTACTGGTTGGATTCACAGGAGTGTGAGCGGGCTTGCTCGTCGATCTTCTGATCGCTCAATACCCGGGTGGCCGTTACGTTTAGAAGACCGCTTGCGGCTTGTGGATGCTTGATATGATCATCATCTGCTGCCGGCGTATTGACGAGTCTTTAGAGTCTTACACAGAGGTTTCCTGGCTCAAGCAAAACGAAATAGGAGCGCATATGAGATATGTGCGGGACCGAGAATAATACCAGTATGTGATACTGTATTCGATTCTCGCGATGTGACATTGATCGGTTATATGCGATATAGCCGGGTTATCGGATCAAGTGTTGATTCGATAAGTTGTTACTAATGATACTAGTCGGTTATATGCGATATGACCGGATCGTTAAATCAAGTGTTGATTTAATAATTTAATGCATAATTATATATTTGATATATTACTTTGCATTAACTAGTATCGGTTCACTTTAAATGGATTTTCTCGCTCGGGTGTGCGCATTGCATATGCGATATGATTTTGTGCACATGCTTGTATCATGTTTGATGATACATGCCTTTTTAATTACGTGTATAGAATTAAACCTTGGTTAATGGAATGGTTAGGGTTTACTATTTGCTTATTCATTTTATTCATTTATTTATTAATCTTTTTCTTATTGGAAAAAGGAAATGAAATGATAAAATGGTGGCATTTCTTTTGTTCATTCATGAAGCTTCATGAATGCTTTGACTTGATGACCATTTTGTTTTTAGCTTAATCCTAACCATTGCATTAAACCATGATTAGTTCTCTACACTTAACTATGGTCATGTTATGATAATGATTGATTATTCTTTTCTTTTTTAACTAACTTATCATAACATAATTCTTCTTCTTCTTCCTTTCTTCACTTGAAGAAAGCAAGCTCCATCAATGGTGATTGATGGAAATGATTGAGAAATCCAATTCTAAAGTCTACCCACTTCCTATTTCTTCATCCTCTACCTCTTGCCAAGTAGTAGAGTGTGTTTCCTTCACAAGTTTTCATGACTTGGTGAAGGTGGAGCTTGATTTAGCGATGCCTCGACGTAGATCATCTTCGGCATGGACATCGACGACCTAGCTCGCCATTTCTCCGATGAAGCCGACGCTAGAGCCCAGGAATTCATTTGGACAACGAGGGGACTTCGTTGCGGAGCTATGGAGGTGGAGCACCGGATCTACAAAGGTTGTATTTCCGATTAAACTTTTAGTTAAGTGTTAACTAGATTTCTTTTTCGCCTAGATTTCTAGCCGACGATCCGTTCTAGGGTTTCTCGGCACCATTTAAATTTGAAATTGGCATGATTGATGGCTTGTGAGACCTCACTAGTGTGCCTAGGAACCCTACAACGTTGTGTTGTGGTGTGTACGGAGGAGTGATCTGAGAGAGAATCCCATTCCCTTTTAGGAAATTCAGGAACTTTGTACTTAAGTACTTTCCTTCTCGATCTGATCGAAGTTTCTTGATACTCAATCTAGTTTGTTTTTCTACTTCAATTTTATACTCTTTGAATTTTTCGAAAGCTTCAGATTTATGTTTTAGCAAGAACACGTGTCCAAACATTGAGAAATCATCAATAAAGATTATGAAGTATGAATAACCGCTTCTTGCATGTGTAGACATTGGTCCACATACATCACTATGTATGAGGCCTAAGAGTTCAGTAGCTCTTTCTCCATATCCAGTAAATAGAGTTTTGGTCAATTTACCCTTGATGCAAGACTGACAAGTCGCATAAGATTTATATTCAAACGGATTCAAATATTCATTTTTATGTAGCTTGGTTAGTCTTGTTTCGTTAAGATGACCAAGTCTACAATGCCATATGAATGCTTCACTTATTTCTGAAGTCTTTCTTTTGTTTATGTGCCGGATGTTGAAAATTGTGTGTTGATTCAAGACGTAGATTCCATTATTTAGTGTACGATACCCAATCAACTGTTGATTTAGGTTAATATTCATAACATAACTTTGCAATACAAAATGATATACTTCATTGTCTAACAAAGATACAGATATTATATTACATAACATAGTCGGTACAAAATAACAAGGATATAAAATCAATATACACCCTGAAGGCAACCCTACGTGATACTCTCCCACTGATACAGCATCAACACTAGAACTATTCCCAACGCGGAGAGTATGATCACCTTTTTTTAAAACTTTCCTATCTCGCAACCCCTGCACACAATTACAGATGTGAGAACCTGAACCGATATCTAATACCCATGATGCAGAGTTTATTAAAAAATGTTTTCGGTGGCAAACACACGAAGCAGAAGCATAAACATGCTTCTTCTTCTTGAAATCGGCGAGGTACTCAGTGCAATTTCTTTTCCAATGCCCCGTCTTGTGGCAATAGAAGCATTCACCCTTCCTTGTTCCCACAACCCCATATTTGTCTTTCCCCTTCGCCTTTTTTAACTCCATCCCTCGGCTTGGTGGGTTTCTTCTTCTTTTCCTCAGTTTTAGCTTTTGGGACGGAAGAGCAAAATTTCCCAACAAGTAGAGCGGGAGTTTTCACCATCTTAAGCGTGCTCTCTGCACTCCTCAACATATTTAGAAGTTCAGGAAGTGATTTTGATTAACCGGCGGAAACGACCGCTGATATGTATTTTTGATATGCGTTCTACTTTGTTCTCTACTTACCTTAATCAAGTCGGTTTCGCTTGTAACTAGCCGGTTGAGTACGAGTCGATCCGCAAGGAGATGGTTGTATGTCAGTTCCGGTCTTAGAAGAGTTAATGAAATTGTTTATGAGTATGTTCATATTTATGTTCAAGTAAGCTTGTTAGGGTTATGGTGAGTTAATAGAGTTAGGATTAGTCTTGTGCTTGTCTTTGGCCATTCTTAAAATGATGTTGGGATAATCGAAAGTAGCGGGGCTTAGGAGGGCATAGGAATGGGATTTGCGAGTTTAAGCAAACTTTCCAATGCTAAATCCATTCCTAGTGGCTCTTATCCTTCCACTACATACGCTTATTTCTATCCATCGGCCAAACATACGCAACCATGTATCTAATTAGGTCACAACTACATGTCACATTGTGGTGCGCCCAAAGGACTTCTCGACTTAGGTCGCGGCTATATGTCATGTATAGCGTGCCTAAGGGAGGAGGTTGTGTATGTTTGGTCTAGGTTCATTTTAAGGTGTTTGGCGAAGAGAAACACAAGGGATTTTTCCGTCCTTCATACTAACCTTCCTTAGCCCTAACAAGTGTGGAATTATTCACACATTTAAATGAAAATAAAAACAAAACAAGAAGGAAGAAAAGAAAGAAAGGAAAATTACGGTTTTACGAAATGGTAGCAAGCCAAGTACTTGGGCCCTCACCTAAGCAAGGGACTCCATAGAGTATCATGGCTTGAGAAAAACACGGATAAGAAAAAATGAAAAACAAAACAAGAAAAAAAAACAACTACTTAACAACAACAAATAAAGTTACACTAAGAAATTAAAATTACAAGACAAGAAAAGTAAAGATACAAGTCAATAAAAAACAATCCTCATCTTCATTAAACTTCCACTCAAGAGCTCTCATTACACTTTAATGGAGGAAAGATGATGATGAAGAAGAAATACAAACTAAACTACACTAAAATCTACTAAAGAAGAAGACATTTGGTTGGGCTGAAAACTGGACTATTTATAGGCAGAGAACTGAAACCCTAGGCTCATATTCTAAACCATTATTTAATTACAAATCTGTCCCTGAAAAACGGTCAAAAGATGCCACGTGGCTGTGGCGGAACCGCCGCGAAAACCCAAATTTGGCGGCGGTTCCACCGCTGTTTTATGGAATTGGGGTCTCGTTTTTCCTGTGCTTCCTTATGTTGCTATCTTCTTCTGTTTTACAGGTCCCAAATTGCAAAATGCTTCCAAAATTTCTTCAAATTTCCAATAGTCCAAAATGGCTTCACTTTTAATTCTTTTGACTTTTATCTCCCTCGAGCTTCGTGCATCTCTTGAATTTTGTGCCGCCCCTCTCGTGGTTTGTGCTTGACCGAGACACAAATGACCACTGTTATTTGTCTTGTCTCTTGAACTGGTAAGCGGCACTGGACGGATGCGGATGACGGGAACCCGGATTTTATCAGTCTGTAGCAAATGTTCTGGATTTTGGCGTAACTGTGAAGATTTTGTATGATTTGCGTTATTTTGGAATAGAAACCTGTAACCTGTAAATATGTAGCAAACATGGATCAAAAGAACCTGCCTATAAACAAACAAGCAGAAGAATGGGCGGTATTAACTGCAATATTCTGGTGTGAACAAATACCCCCAAACTTATCTTTTGCTCATCTCGAGCATAACCATTTATTCTCAAAATGTCCTAATCTCACTTTCGTAGGCATCACGGTTGCACTTAGCGTGTGCAATAAACCGTTAAATCTCTAGGTGTCCCTAGTAGGAGGAGTGTTGTCTTTTGACGGTTTTCAGCGGATACTACCCACAACACCCCGTCAAGCTAATTTTATAAGCTAACGTCGATTCTACTCCTATAGTTTAGTATCTAAGTTAGAAGTTCTATCATCATAAGTTAGAAATATCCATCCTTTATTTTTCACGTCTCCTATTTATTCAACCCAAGATCCTATACGTTTTGACAGTTTTGAAAGATCTTGGTTTCTCTTGAGTTTTTCTTCTAAAGCGCAGTCTCCAATTCAGAATTTTTATCATCTTTACGGAAAACATAAGTCTTATTCTTTATCACTATTTTTTCTCCAAAAATCGATCGTATACCCCCATGTGTGTGTAAATTTTTCACCCATACACTTAAGAATTCAATTCAAACTATAGTACCCTTGCCCTAATACCTAATACTACTTCTTTTCATTAATGATGGACGAATTTTCTCACATACCTTTCATGCGACTATTATTGCTTCCTGAGGCACTAACAGCCGATTATTGATTGTGTGTCTTAAAGTATAAATAGTAGTTTCCAGGTCTTGTAATTTTTTTCTTCTTTTCAAGACCGGATATATTTTTCAATGATGCACTTTTGGTGGTTAGCTTTAAATACCATTTTTTCTTTCATACTAGGCTTTCAGGCAAGAGTATTTCTAAGTATCCTATACTATCCCAAGTTTCAAGGTGCGTGTAAGTGCAGTTTGTCGGGTATATATTTTCTAAATTTGGATAATAGCAACTATTTTTCAGACTTATCTTTCAATAAAGTTTTCAATACTTTCCCTTCATCTCGACTTAACTCAAGAACTGAACTCAAGATTACCTACTTCTAAAAAAACTGTAAGGACGTATATTTACCAAGGTTTAACAAAAGGAGGGTTATTTTTAGGGTTTTCAACTTCTAAGCCTAGAATTTAGTTATTTTTAACGTATCAACTAAATTTTGGAATAAAAATCTAAGTTACCCTATTAGCTAATTTGATGACAAAGTTTTTATATTTTTGTAAAATTTTTCGATTTTTCTGGGTTTTGAAATAAGTATGCAAATGCAAAATATACATATGAACGCAAAGATAGAAAGCTCACCGAGCATACCCCCAAACTTAAACTTGACAGTGCCCTCACTGTCATGCTACACCAAGAGGATCAAAATTGTCGGTGCTCCCCTGTTTTTGATTTTTTTATACAAAATAAAAAACAAACCAAAAATATATATACATAAAAAGTTCCCCCCAAACTTAAGTAAAACAGTGATGCCACTGTTTAAGCGTTAAAGTTCAGAGTTAGGGGGAGAGAACGTCATCAATCTATATAAGGCCTTACACAGGCCAAAAGTTAACACCAACCATTCAAAAAGTTTATCGTGATAAAGTGCGGGTTGGTGAAAGAACGCGTAAAGGAAAGAAATGAAGAATACACGAGACCGTGTATGGATGGAAGCAGGATACGGTCTCGGTGGAGGAGATGAATGGCGGAGGGGAAAAAGAAATGGAATATGAACATGAAGGTGGAAATGGAGTGAATAAATTAGTACGATTTGTAATGATCGAAGTGAAAAAATGGATTGTATTAATCTATCAACATGTCGAGAAATGGGGTCAAACCTCTCAAGATTCATAAGAAAACATGGGTCGACCGAACATGGTGAACCAGACGTAAGAAATGAAGGTGATACGGTGTCTTGCAAAGTGGGAACGACGGAAAGGATGGAGGGAAGTGATTGAGGAATGGTATCGGTTAAACGTTCAGAAGGGTGTGCAAAGTGAATGGAAGGGACATGATGAATTGGAAAATCCGACTCATCAATTAAAACTGGTTCATCCTCAAAATTCTCCTCAAAATTCAACTCATCCATGCATTCATCATCAATTTCCAGACGCATATGAGGTTTGGGAAAAATAGTTAATGGTTCGGGATGATGTCCATACGGAAGTGAAAGAACATGATGAATTGGTGAGAAAAACCCATCCAAAACTGTGGGTTCATCATCCAAAATATTCCCAGCGTCGATATCCTCAATCAAGTGAAAGTCAAATTTCTCAGACACCTCATCAAAAGCATGGTTTTCAATCAATTCCGGTTCTAGAGTGGAGGTGTAGTGATCAACGGGATTGGGTGTGGTTTCACTTGAAATGGACCCTTCACAAATGGGTAAATCAAACACTACAAAGTCGCACAACTTACCAAACATTCTATCTTCAATTTGTGATTCATTTGGGACACTTGATGCACTTTCAAAACCGGAGTTGTGGAATTCAATTTAGAATGAATAGGTTTGATTTAGATGGGTGTACTGCTCACTCTCACCATGCAAATTCTCAAATTTTCCTATCACCTCATCATACATTGGAAAATTTGGGGCTATTTAGAAACTAGCTGCCGGTTCGTTAGGTTGTATGAGGGCGGCCTTGGACGCATTCAATTCCTCCATCTGTTGGCATGAAGCTACCCGAAATTGTTCTAATGACTATTCAAGGCTAGACATGGGTTGTGAAGGGGTTTCAGTAAATTATTCAAACTCGTTTAGATACGTGAAACTCTTAAATGGCTGTTCAGATGAAATGTCTAGAGAAGGTGTAAAAGTTGGGTAGAATTGATAGGAATCGAATAGTTGGACAGGACTAGGATCAACATTATGATAAGAAGGTGATTGGAATCTTTGATCAAAAGAATTCGAAGTGGTGAAAAGAGTGAAAGATCGGCTATGAGATTGTTCAATTTTGTCAGCAATGGACATGGGTTTTGGAGTCGCAACATGACTCTCTGACGGGGTATCGACATTAGAAGGTGTGAAAGTTTGAAATGGTTGATACAAAGTTGATTGCGATGTCCAATTGTTGGTCCTATACGTTTCTATCCGATCTCTCAAAGAAATTTTTGGTATGGATGGATCGTTCGAAGTTCAACCAAAGTAAGAACCGTAAGAAGAAATGTCTGGTTATGGGTACCAAAGTTCAGCATGAGTTGGTCATTTTGGGGTACCCATGTTATGAAAATAGTGATAAGATAGGGAGGGTGGAAGGTGGGTGAATTTTTTAATAATTTTTATAATGATTTTTTTATTGTTTTTAGAGTTTTTGAAATTGTTTGTTCGGTTTTAGAAAAAATATAGAATTATGGGACTAAACTTTACACAAGCGCAATCACAATCACAATATGCACAAACAATACCTAGAGCTAGAGTCTTCAAAGTCAAACTAGACCGCTTCTATACTTCCAAGCGACAAGTTGCAGGATAACCCTTGAATTGCCTATTCACTGCCAATTGTGGCCAGGTAAGCACAAGGAAGGTTCCGCTCACGAATCACCTTGAGACGGGCCTTTTAAAATTACCTCCTCACTTGTCTATCCAGGCACCACAAAATCAAGTTTAGATAAACGACCGATTCCCCCACAACCTTCATTTGTCCTAAATGAGCGCGACAAGTCCTTAAAGCTTTGGTCTAGAAATTTTTTTATTAACTCAAGATAATGCGTATGCTTTTTGTGATTTGTGGGGTCTTAGGAAGAATGATGAAATCCCCACCCAATCTTAATTGTTGTTCAAGCCCCTTAATGTCTGTATTATTATATACAAAGCGTTTAAAACAAACAAAATATAAAATAACAAAAAAATTATTTGGCGGAGGCGCAATTTGTGCAAAGAAACCTGCAGAAAAGACAGTTCAGTGGAGTTTACATAGGTGTTTAGAGAAGTAGAAGGAGTGGAAAAAATTTCAGGCCTAGAAGCCATAATAAGACCGCGGAACCGTCGCAATCCCCTAGGTTCAACCGCGGTACCGCGGTTGAACAGTTGGATTAGGGCTTCAAATTTTCTTTGTGCTCTCCCCTTGTTCTGTACTCCAGTATCCAATCCTCTGTTTCTTTATGTGATCACTGTACTTGCTTCAAATTAGCCTGCACACTTGCATAAAAAATATCAAAAATAACAAAATGGTTTTTATTATATATATATATACACACACACACAAAAATATTAACCCGAATAACAAGAAAGAAATACGTTACCGTCTCCCCGGCAACGACGCCATTTGATTGACCGGCGGAAACGACCGCTGATACGTGTTTTTAATCTGCGTTCTACTGTGTTCTCTACTTACTGCAAGTCGGTTTCGCTTGTAGCTAGCCGGTCGAGTACGGTTTGATCCGCAGGGAGATGGTTGTATGTCCGTTCTTGTCTTAGACGAGTTAATAAAGTTGTATATGGGTATGTTCAATTCTATCCTACGTGTTCGTATTTATGTTCAAGTAAGCTTGTTAGGGTTAAGGTTGGTTAATATAGTTAGAATTAGTCTTGTGCTTGTCTTTTGCCATTCTTAAAATGATGTTGGGATAATCGAAAATAGCGGAGATTAGGAGGACATAGGAATGGGATTTGCGAGTTTAAGCAAGCTTTCCAACGCTAAATCCATTCCTAGTGCCTCTTGTCCGTCCGCTACATACGCTTATTTCTAACCATTGGCCAAATATACACAACCATGTATCCAATTAAGTCACAACTACATGTCACGTTATAGTGCGCCTAAAGGACTTCTCGACTTAGGTCGCCGGTATATGTCACGTATAGCGCTTTTAAGGGAGGGGGTTGTGTATGTTTGGTCTAGGTTTATTTTAAATTGTTTGGCGAAAAGAAGCACAATGGATTTTTCCGTCCTTCATACTAACCTTCCTTAGCCCCTAACAAGTGTGGAATTATTCACACATTTAAATGAAAATAAAAATAAAACAAGAAGGAAGAAAAGAAAGAAAGGAAAATTACGGTTTTACAAAATGGTAGCAAGCTAACTATTTGGGCTCTCACCTAAGCAAGAGACTCCATAGAGTATCATGGCTTAAGAAAAATATGGATAAGAAGAAATGAAAAACAAAACAAGAAAAGAAAAACAACAACTACTTAATAAAAACAAATAAAATTACACTAAGAAATTAAAATTACAAGACAAGAAAAGTAAAGATACAAGTCAATAAAAAAACCCACCCATCTTCATTAAACTTCCACTCAAGAGCTCTCGCTACAATTTAATAGAGGAAAGATGATGAAGAAGAAGAAATACAAACTAAACTATACTAAAATCTAATAAAGAAGAAGACATTTGGTTGGGCTCAAAACTGGACTATTTATAGGAAAAGAACTGAAACCCTAGGCTCATATTTTGAGCCATTATATAATTACAAAACTGTCCCTGAAAAATGGTCAAAAGATGCCACGTGGCCACGGCGGAACCGCCGCGAAAACCCATATTTGGCGGCAGTACCACCGCTGTTTTATGGAATTGGGGTCTCGTTTTTTCTGTGCTTCCTCATGTTTCTATCTTCTTCTGTTTTACAGGTCCCAAATTGCAAAATGCTTCCAAAATTTATTCAGATTTCTAATAGTCCAAAATGACTTCACTTTTAATTCATTTGATCTTTATCTCCCTCGAGATCCGCGCATCTCTTGAATTTTGTGCTGCCCCTCTCGTGCTTTGTGCTTGACCGAGACATGAATGACCACTGTTATTTGTCTTGTCTCTTGAACTGGTAAGCGGAACTGGACAGATGCGGATGATCGGAACCCGGATTTTATCTGTCTGTGGCAGATGTTCTGTATTTTGAGGTAACTTTGGAAATTTTGTATGATTTGCGTTATTTTGGACTAGAAACCTGTAACCTAAAATTATGTAGCAACACGGATCAAAAGAACCTGCCTATAAACAAACGAGCAGAAGAATGGGTAGTATTAAATGTAATATTCTGATGTAAATAGATTTCTCCAAATTGTGCATGTTGAAATTCACTACAAATTGAGCATAGGCAGGGGGAGAGACTGTAGAACGATATCAATATATTGTTCATTCTCCTTGGTTCATCCCAGGTCCTCAAGCTTTTCAGTAAGGCCTATCATCTTTAGGACATGATCTCCTGCAGATGTACCAGCAGCCATCCTCATTTGAAACAATTTTCGTGAGGCCTCGTAACGAAAAGCACGAGATTGCTCCCCATACAACTCTTTTGTATGGAGAAAGATGGATTGCACATCCATCTTCTCATGTTGCTTTTGATGTTTATTGTCCATCGAAACTAACGTGAGGCACTTTGTTGTGGCGCAGTCGATATCCCATGTCTTGCGGATCTCCTTATCCGCAATAGAGAAATCATGGCCTGGGACGGAAGGGGATTTGGTAGCGAGGACGTATGCAACCTTATCATAGGTAAAGGCAATGTTCACGTTCCTCAGCCAGTCTTTATAATTTGGTCCCGTCAGTTTGTTTTTCTTTAATAGAAGCTTAAATCCCGTCATTGGTATCTGCCATTAGGAGAGAGAAAAGAAAACACTTAGAAAAAGCTCTTGCATGATTAGATTGGTTATTATCTTATTTAATCGATGCCTCCCACTGTTTTTATCAAATTTTCCTTCAAACCCTAAAAAGAAAATTAGCCAGGATTAGTTACATTTACAAGTTCGCTAACCGATCGGCCAGGCCAGTGTCGGTACTCCGAGGGAAGTTCCCCGTGCTGTCATAAAGACCTAATTAAAATAAACCTCGTTTCCACAAAGGTATAACCCCGTTGACACCTTTCTAAATACCTGCTGGATTAGCTAATTGTAAAGTGTAAAATTTTCCCGGGAATAACTATTGAAAGTGTACGTTAGCACTGCGACAGGGTTTAAACGGGCATCGCACATGCAATTTTAAAAATTTTGGGTGCTAACGAACACTAACCAAGATCTTAACTAGAATAATAGGGTTTAACAATGACGATATGATTAACTATAGAAAGAGAAAGAGGCTACAACCTTTGTAGACCGTGTCCTTCTCTTCATAAAGCTTCGGGTAGTAGTCCACGAGACTCCACTAGGCTCCACTTGAAGAATGGACAAGTTTCCTCCAATGATCTTCGTGCCGAATATGATCCACCCGAAGTCCGCCAATCCAAGCTACCTCTTCACTAAACTCTTTAGTCAAGAAAACACACTACACTGGAGTGCTAATGAAGTGTAGGATGGTGAAGTAGGGGTTTTGTTTGCTCACTAGATGTTACTCAAGCCCCATGGTTCACATCACATGTAAGGGGTTGGGAATTGAAGATGAGAAGAGCTAGAGAGCTCATGTGAAGAAGAATGAGCAAGTCAAGAATGATGGCAACCATGGCTCTCACATTACTGAAGTATGAATATTCTCTAATAATATATCCACATCCATACTTCAATAGTGCAAGCTTTTCATTAAACAAATAAAAAGGCCATTCTTCTCACCACTCCACAATATCCACCTCATCATTTCTATTTTCACAAAATAGAAAATGCCATGCTTCATATATATATATATATATATATATATATATATATATATTAATATATATATATTATGAAGAATAATTAGTAAGCTAATAATATTGGTTAATATATAATTATATCAATTATAATATATATTAAATTATTTAATCAACACTTGATTTAATAATACGGTTATATCACATATAACCGACTAATATCATTAATCTGTATATCACATTATCTAATCAACACTTGATTCGATAATCTGGTTATATGACATATAATCTAACTGATAACAAATAACTGCCAGATTAGAATACGCTATCACATACTCATATTTAATCAGGCCCCCACACATAACACATATGTGCCCTACTTCGTTTTGCTTGAACCAGAAAACTTCTGTATGGGACGCTAAAAACTCATTAATACGCCAGCAGTAGGTGATGATCACATCAGTCACCCACAATCCGTCAGCGGTACTAGCTGGACGTAACGGCTATCCAGGTATTGAGCGATTAGAAGATCAAAAAGCAAGCTTGTCCAAACTCTTATGAAACCTATAAGTAACACTTATCGTACAGTCCGGTCTCTTCGTCTGATATGTCGCATATCGAGTCTAGGGTTGGTAACGTCAGATCCCAGTAACTTGATAATTCATGCCGATGTATGGCTCATAACGGTTCAAGAAACCACTGATAAATTTTACCAGTAAATCTCATCAACAGCCCTGGCCAAGGACTTACTGTTATAACCAATCGAGCATAGCGCAATATCATCTCCCAATACCGGGAGAGACGAAACCCCTCCTATTGCTTATTGCCTCCATGTGACTCCACCTATTTGCACGACTTCTTTGAGCCGTGGTAGGGAGAAAATCAAAGCACAGTGGGAGCTACACAAGACTTTATGAAGATCTCGGGTCTACAGACTAACCTGTACCAGTGTCACCAGAGAACTGCTATCTGACGATAGGTATAATACCAACTAGGAGTTCTCGACGAGTCCTGTTCGGTGTATCCATTCTTTAATGAGCACCTGTATACAATCTTTGATGTCAAACACCAATGGATATGGGAGCAACCATCGCCCCCATACAGGGTCAAGAAACGTACACACTAGTCTACTCTGGTGTATCGATACCCTGTCTCGATATTCCCTCGACTAGGAACAATTGAAGGATGTGCTTGTGGACTACCTAGGTCCCAGTATGATCAACATCATAGTCTTTGTAGTCAAGCGAACATCCTAAGGGATTTATCAACATGTATATGAGAAACGATATAATAATACCAGTGAACATGTTAATATAAAGGAAACCAGTTAGCATACTATCATATCGAGCAAGAAAGTCCTCCATATATATGTCCAAGCATCCACTGTATCATATAATAATGGCCTTTCGGGCATACAAATCACTAACAACTATTACTCACAGTGGGATCGGGATCCAACTATCAAATAGCAGGTATGCAATATCATTGTAAATTTCAACACTTAAAATTCCCGATATAGTTTTTACTCCTTGCGACTTATGACCTTAACTATAGTCAACAAATCTTAAGTGCTAGTCAAGTTCTATCCGTCATTTCATGATTGATTTAGACCCATTCGTATGACCCTTAACTATAGTCAACAAAGTCGTATGAATGTCCTAATCGATCACAACATATACTTTATAGGAAGACATCACTTAGCTACCGTACACTATACCTTAACTGTAGTTAACAAACGTAGCATGAATACTAAGTACTCCACTTCCTAAAATGGCGGAGGATTACGAATGGTTTTGATGAAAACCTTTAACATATTGAACTTGATATCGTTGTAGAACCGAGTAATTTGTAAATGAGTGGCTTAAGCTCCGCATTTGAAATAATTGTTTTTTCATGAAAAAGCCGAGTATCTTTCAAATTTGATTCTGCAATATCTTTAGGGTTCTTTTCTTAACATTAATCTTATTAATGCCGTCCCATCATTTAAGCTCTTAATCATCATAGAAGAAACGAAAATAAAACACACATATATGCTATCCGCATTCACCACAAGGACCCGGGTCTTCACCGTAAGGTTACTTAACTTAAGGCGTGGCGGGGTCAGGACTACAGCGGATGCAAAACATATATGGTGTCTACTAGTATATCATATATACAAGGAGCATTCGTCTCACATAGTTATATGATCAAACCACAGCACAGCACAGCAGAATCATGTATATGAAATATAGGATATATTAGGAGGTCCGTGTTTTAGATTAAGCCATTAATGAAAAAAACGGATTCCACGGTTGTGATGAATAGCCAAGCCCACACCCCTAGACACCTACGAGAGAGGCAAGCAACCCTTCCAATTCTAGAGTTAGGCGACCGGTCTCGACTCCTTGAGATGGCCTCCCACTGCACTCTAAACCCCGGTTACTTGTGCTCTCCGCCTTGGGTCTATCCTAATGCGGAAAAGTAAATAATATATATCGAATGGAGATAACAATCTCAATCCGGAAGTATCCCAATAAAAGAATATTACATACAATTATTTATATGAATAAAAAAAGAAAAACTCTCATCTCACATAAAACCCCGGCTATTCAATCACTAAGATCCTATATAACATATCAATATAGCAACATAATAACATCACATGTCATCAACGTAAGTAAACATGTGTATCTCTAATGTCGTTAACGTATAGCATCGAGATCAGGGATACTACCACATATTACATTTACGGTCGTAGAAAAGAAATGAGAACTACAATAATTAGTATCCGCATCTATAGACCCAGATTATCACATATTCTGAATTTCATGCTTAATGTTCTAAACTTTACATTTAAGCCTCGAATTGAAAACACTTTTCAAAAAATAAGCTGGGTAATTCAACAAGATTCCCGGTTAAAAATCGAAGGCTCGTCAGGAACTTTAGTGGATGGCCGCACACCCGAGAACGTCAACAAATTGACTTGGGTGGAACACCGTGGCCGCGAGCACCCGAGTGGATGCTTTTGGCCATGGGGTTCTCCTATAGTCACTTGGTCAAGGAAAAGGGATATGGCTCTCTACCAGTGTTTCCCGGCGAGTATTCACGTACGATACGAGATTACGACGGAGTTTCGATCATAATCTAAACTCCATAGCAATCCATCAGTCAAGGCTAAAATGTGAGATTTGTAAATCGATAACTAGTTTTCGCAAAACTAATCAATGTGGATTCTAACCATTGTATCACACTTCCAAAACACATTAGACGATGTTAACATTTTGATCGACTTTTTAATCATCAACAATTCATAGAGACCTCAACTACTTGAGCCTCATCTAAAATTTCCAGAAAATCCAAAATGTGAAATTGAAGCAGAACAAGAAAACTGGAGTCCTAACTCAATAAGTGGGTGGCGGAACCGCGGCCAGGACAAGGTCTAGGAGGCCGTTCCACTTCCACTTGATGGAATTAGGAGCTCGTATTTCTTGAGCCTCCATAAAAAAGCCTGCTGGATTTTCTGATAATTTTTATTCTTGAAAAAATCGAATTTTAAAAATTTGAACAGAGACTATCAAAAATCGTAATTAAAACGTCGACCGAACACTTTAATTTCGTCTAAACAACTCCTAAGCCTCTAGTTTGGCTCTGATACAATGTAAGTATGTCTTAGCACCTCTACTAGGATTTTAACAAAAGTATGTAAGCAATTAAAAAAATTATAGAGTGCTAAGTATACTAAAAAAGAATCGAACTAGAGATTAGGGTTTCATAGTAAAGCAAAAAGAGATTAACACTAAGTGAATGGAAACTACAACCTTTGAAGACTTGTCATTCACTTCAATTGCTCCGTGTAGTAGTACTAGAACTCTTCTACAACTCTACTTGAAAGATTGAATGAGCTTGTTTGAAGTTTTCGTCGTCAAAAATGATCCACCTCGAAACTTCTCACTCTCAAGCTCACACTTCACTAATCTATGAATTAGTGAAGATAATAACCTATACTAATTTGCTGTTGTAGAGTAGGTTGATGAAGTGAGGATTTTTCTCATTAAAATTCTTTCTTTTTTATTTTCTTTTTCAACCTAGGAAATATCTAGAGAAGAAAATGAAGAGGATGAACTTGGAAATTGAGGATGAACCTTGGAGATAAGATGTGATAGAGATAATGATAAGTATGGATGAATAAAACAAAGGAAGAATAATGAGTCATGGTTCTTAGCACCTTTTAGAATACTTTAGAAGCCATCACTCATCTCTTCATTTGTTTAATTCATATATATATATATATATATATATATATATATATATATATATATATCATTATCTTTATTTTTCCTCCAATGCAATTCTCATATTGCGATGTTCTTTGAATCATCAACCATGATACATTTGTATATATCAAATATATATGAATAAAGAAAAGAATTAAAATGTGTAATATTTTAATTAATTATTAAATCAACACTTGATTCAATAATCCGGTTATATCATATATAACCCGACTAATATAAAAAAACGCTAGATTATAATACGATATCATATACTCGTATTTAATCAACCTTCCACACATATCTCTATACGTGCCCTACTTCGTTTCTCTTGTGCTTGGAAACCTCAATGTGGGACTCTTAAGACTCGTCAATACGCTAGCAGTAGGTAATAATCATATCAGATGCCCACAAGCCGTCAGCGGTACTAACTGGACGCAACAGCTACCCAAGTATTGAACGAATAGAAGATCAACAAGCAAACTTGTTCAAACTCCTGTAAAGCCTATAAGAAACACTTACCGTACAGTCCGGACTCTTCGTCTGATATGTTGTATATCGAGTCTAGGGGATGGAAACGTCAGACCCCAATAACTCGATAAGTCAAGTCGATGTGTGGTCTATAACCAATCGAGAAACTACTGACAACACTTATTAGTAAATCTCATAAGCCCTAGCCAGGGACTTGCGGTTATAACTAGTCGTGCATTGTACATCATCAACTCCCAATACTGGGAGAGATGAAACCCGTCCTATCGCTCACTGCCTCCATGTGACTCGGGACTGTACCCAAAAACTACCAGTTCGCACGACTCGGTAGAGCCATGTTAGGGTGGAAATCAAAATACAGTAGGAACTGAAGAGTTCCTTACCACCCTCACCATGTTTTCTAAGGCATCTAGCATGCAATTTTCAAAAACCTAGAGAGCTAAGAAAACCTAAACCAAGGATCTAATTAGAGGATTAGGTTTATAAAAACATGTAAACTACTTTACACTAAGTGAAATTGGAATACAACCTTTGTAGAACGGTCCTTCACTTCTAAAGCTCTGTGTAGTAGTCCATTTTGCTCCAAGTAGTGGTGTCCCAGACTCTCCATTGGCTCCACTAGGTGAAAGGAACGAGCTTGCTCAAGGATCTTCGAGGCCGAAGATGATCTACGTCGAAGAATCTCTAACTCAAACTACCTCTTCACTAATTTAGAATTATTGAAGCAAACAATCTATACTAAATGGCTAGTCTAGTGTAGATTGATGAAGTAGGAATTTTGCTCACTTTAGAATAATTTTTCTCACTCTTTTTCTTCGCCTCACTTGAAGCTAGAGAGCAAGAAGGAGATGAAGAAAATGAACTCAAGAATGATCTAGTATCAACCATGGGTGAGAAAATATCATATATATCTCATGTAGAGACTAAACCATGGCTAAAGATAATGGTTAGATTAATAAATATCTAGAGCAAAACAAAATTAGTGGACTAAGTCAATGGTTTCCACAAGCTTCTCCAAGCTTAAAGCAATGACTAATTTCCATCTAATTTTGATTTATCCCTTAATATTTAAACACCCAAATTATCTTTATTTTGGTATAAGTCTCATACACCCATGTCCAATATATCATCTAGCATGACACAAAATAAATACATTAACATATATCACATATATATTAAATGTATAATGAGAAAAGTAATTCTTAAGTGAGCTAGTATTAGTTAATGTTTATTAATATATCAAATATATAATTACACATTAAATTATTAAATCAACACTTGATTTAATAACCCGGCTGTATCGTATACAACCGACTAATATCATTTATATGCATATCACATATACATATAACAAATCATTGAATCAACACTTGATTCAACAATCCATTTATATCACATATAACCTGTATCATGAGATTGGAATACGGTATCATATACACGTATTGATCTCGGTCCCGCACATATCACATATGTGCCCTAATTTGTTTCGTATGAGCTAGGAAACCTCTATGTAAGACTTTAATGACTCGTCAATACCCCGGCAGTAGGTGATGATCATATCAGTCACCCACAAGCCGTTAGAAGTACTAGCTGGACGTAACGACTACCCGGGTATTGAGCGATCAGAAGATCAACAAGAAAGCTTGTCCATACTCCTGTGAATCCAACAGCAACACTACCGTACAGTCCGGTCTCTTCGTCTGATATGTCGTATATCTAGTCTAGGGGTGGTAAACGTCAGACCCCAGTAACTTGATAAATCATGCCGATGTGAGGCTCATAACTGTAGGGTTCCCTAGCATGACAGCAAGGTTTTGGGAGGTATCGTCCATGCCGTTTTTTAAAAATTGCCATGCTATATAACCCTAACCCTAGAATCTTAACCAGAGAATTATACGAAACAACAATGTAAACAACTTTACATCTAAGTGAACAAGGAATACAATCTTTGTAGACCGGTCCTTCACTTCAATAGCTCCGTGTAGTAGTCCCTTCGCTCCAAGTAGTGAACTCTCAGACTCTAGAAAGGCTCCACAAGATGAACGGAATAAGCTTTCTTGAAGTCTTCGAGGACGAAGATGATCTACGTCGAGGAGACACCAACTCAAGCTACCTCTTCACTAATTAGGATTTAGTGAAGCAAACGCCCTAAACTAAATGGCTAGTATAGTAGAGGATAATGAAGTAGGAATTTAGCTCACTTTAGATTTATTTTTCTCACAATATTTCTTCACCTTTAGAAAAGCTAGCAAGCTTTCTCTTGATGAAGAAGAAGATGAAGTGGAGAAGAGAATGAAACTCATGATATTAGAATAGCAACCATGGGTGAGTTTATGTCTTACACTAACTCATGTAGAGACTAAACTATGGCTAAGGATAATGGTTAGGTTAATAAATATCTTAAGCAAAACAAAACTAGTGGACTAAGTCAATGGGCTCATCAAGCTTCTACAAGCTTCTAACCATGAAAAAATACCAACCAATTTTGAATTTCTTAAATAAATAAAAACACTAGATTATCATAAGCATGGTGTAAGTCTCACACACCTATGAAGCATGTATCATCTAGCATGATACATGAAAATGTATATTAATATATATCACATATATACTAAAGCACAAAGTGAGGAAAAGAAATGTTTAAGTGAGCTAATATTAGTTAATGTAATTCAATATATCAAATATATAATTATACATTAAATTATTAAATCAACACTTAATTTAATAATCCGGCTATATCACATATAACCGACTAATTTCATATGTATCAACTTATCGAATCAACACTTGATCCGATAGCCCGGCTATATTACATATAACCGTCCGATATCACATATCGCAAGAATAGAATGCGGTATCACATACACGCATTAATCTCGGTCCCGCACATATCACATATGTGCTCCTACTTCGTTTCGCATGAACCAGGAAAGCTCTGTGTAGGACTCTAAAGACTCGTCAATATGCCGGCAGTAGGTGATAATCATATCAAACACCCACAAGCCGCAAGCGGTCTGCTAAACGTAACCGCCACCCGGGTATTAAGCGATCAGAAGGTCAACAAGCAAGCCTGCTCATACTCCTGTGAATCCAATAAGTAACACTACCGTACAGTTCGGTCTCTTCACTCTGATATGTTGCATATCATAGCCTGGGGGTGGTATAACATCAGACCCCAATAGCCTGATAAGTCATGCTGATGCAAGGTCCATAACGGTTCAAGAAACTACTGATTACACTTACCAGTACATCTCACCAACCCTGGCCAGGGATTTCCTGTTATGGCCAATCAAGCATAGCGCAACATCAACCCTTAATATCGGGAGAGACGAAATCCCCTCCTATCGCTCATTGCCTCCATGTGACTCGGGATTGTACCCAAAAACCACCGTTTTGCACGATCTCTTGAACATGATAAGATAGAAATCAAAGCACAGTGGGAATCACACAAGACTCTATGACGATCTCGGATCGACAGACTAACCTGTACCAGTGTCACCAGAGAACTGCTATCTGATGACAGGTATAATACCATCTAGGAGTTCTCGGCGAGTCTGTTCAGTGTACCCAGTCTCCACTGAGCACCCGTATACCATCTCTGATGTCAAACACCAATGGATTATGGGATCATCCATCGCCTATCATATGGGCTTAGAAGCGTATACGCCAGTCTCCTCTGGAATATCGATGCCCTGTCTCGATACTCCCACGACTAGGAACAATTGAAGAATGTACTTACCGACTATCCTGTCCCCACAGTATGATCTGCATCATAATCTTGGTGGTTAAGTACTCATCCTATGGGCTTTATCAACATGTAATATAGAGACAATAAGTGTACATGTTATGATAAAGAGCAACCAGATAGCATACTATCATGTCGAGCAAGAAAGTCCTCCCTATATATGTGCAAGCATCCACTATAATATACATCACATGCATAATAATAGCCTGTAGGGCATATATATAACTAACAATCCCCAACTTGCACTAAGGCCATTTGTTATAGTATCTCATACCCAACGTTCCATAAAAATCCCTCTAGGCAAAGGCCTCTATGAGTGGAACCGCCGTGTTATCCTTCACGTCAACTCTCCTTACCCCGGTCCCTTGGAAATCAACCATCTCCTTGATCAGGTGATACTGTCCACAGATTATGTCTGGATCGATGATGGGACCGGTGTTCCTAGGCCAAAGCCACAACTCCATTGTTGTCACGATAATAGTTATTGGACGCTCAATGGTAGAAACCATGTTCATCCCATGAACAAGAATTATCCAGACATCCACTTTGGTAGCATCGTTGGTAGCGATGTATTCAGCTTTTGTCGTCTAGTTTGCCACGGTATCTAGCTTGGAACTCTTTCTACATACCATCCCTCCACTGAGGGTAAAGACAAAGCCCGTGACTGACTTTCAGTCGACCTTATCACTCTGAAAGCTCGAATTAGTAATGGAATCCCACTGGAGTTCACCGTTAACAAACACCAAGGACATTTCTTTAGAGCTTCTCAAGTACTTAAGAATGTCCAACATAGCTATCCAGTGATTCTCCCAAGATCCGATTGATTCCTAATCACTACACCTAGTGAATCAGCTACATCTGGTCTGGTACATAACATCGCATGCATGATAGAGCCTACTGCCGAAGCATAGTGTATACCTTGCACGCGAGCTCTCTCCAAATCAGTCTTGGGAGATATCGTTTTGGAGAGAGTGATTCATGAGTAAGTGGGAGAAGCTTAGAATCTTCCATACTAAACCCCTTTAGTATGGCGTTAATATACCTGGATTTGGGACACTCCCAACATCCACTTAGATCTATCACCATAGATCATAATCCACAAGATATAGTGGGTATCATCCAGATCTTCCATGGAGAATCTTCGTGATAAGAGGAGCTTGACCGAGTGTAGCATAGGAAACCATTTCCTATCAAGAGTATGTCTTCTACGTACAATACGAGGAAGAGAACCTTACTCTCTACAACCTTCTTGTATATACAAGGTTCATCTACCTTTTTGATGAAGTCAAACTCTTTGACTACCATATCAAAACAGATGTTCCAACTCCGCGATGCATGCATTGATCCTGATGGACTTAAGCATAGCATCCAGCCTTTTCAAAGAGTCCCCACTCATAATGGCCTGCCTGAACCTAGTTGGGTCATCATCTACCATGATGCTATCTTTGCTCCCACCATCACCGAGGAAACCATAGTATCTCTTAGGTGGATTGAGGAAACCTGCCAGATTCGCGGAGAGGCTGAGGTTCGTTGGAGACTATTGAATCCTTTGGTTTCACCAAATCATCATCTGTTAGTTTGTCCAGCTGGAACTCCTTCCAGTTCTACCTCATGACCACTAATTTCTTCATAATAAATTCCTTTTCTAAAAAGGTGGCATGCTGATAAACAAAACACCTTTTGTTCCTCAGTGTGGTAGAAGATATTTCTTCGCAAATGTTCAGGATATCCAACAAACTTAAACAGAACTAACCTTGCCTCGAGCTTGTCCGGATTTTGCTTCTCAACATAGGCCGGGCAACCCTATATCTTAACTCGTTTAAGACATGGTCTCTTCCTATTCCATATCTCATATGGAGTGGTAGGCAATGATTTGGGTGGAACCCCATTCAATAGGTATGCAGTGCATAACTCCAAAAGGAAACAGGCAACTCAGCAGTACTCATCATAGAGTGCACCTTATCTAATAGGGCACGGTACCTCTGCCCCGATACACCGTTATTGTCACGACCCGAAATATTCGCTCGTGACCAGCACTTAAATCACGCAACATCTAAAGGCGTAAAGTAATCCAAGTAAGCTGAAACCCAGAAATCTAAACCTTTTAAAGAAATAAGAGAGGTGCAGTTTTGAAATAAGGTATAATGAAGAAAAAAATGTTTTCTTACATGCATAGAAAAGGGAACATGAAAATGCAAGTTTATCTTACAGTTGTAAAACAGTTCGTCTTTTAAAAATTTGGGCAGCACCTCCCTTGTATATTTTGATCCAAAACCACGAATATTAGATAATATAAAAGGCATCCCAAAGCGGGAGCTAGCTCTTCGCCAAACAGCGGATCAACGCAAGTAATAAAACAAGTATACGACGCCCAATCGGCGAAGATCAGCACAAAAGATAAAGAATAAAGCAAGACATCAACCCAAAAAGCGAACATAAAAACCCATCGCTCAAGTCTCGCAACTACAAGTCTCACTAAATCTTACTATTTAGACAAATACTAGTTTTGATTGATGGAGTTGACTAGATACAATATGTAATAAAAATACGAGAGTGGACACGATACAAATGTCACACCTACCAAAGAAAAACACCCAAAAGCAAGCTGTGCGCCAACCATGCCGCTACCGATCAAAACGGTCAACTTGCAAGAACTATGGCGCAACGAGGGTGAGTTGCCAACTCGTGAGTAGAAAATATCAACAGGTAGAAATCGAATAAAATAATGATTTCCTAGGTCAACTATATCATAAATGTAATACTATGATATCTAGGGTGACTGTAACTGTATATGTGCCAATAATAAACAAATGCAAGTATGCAAGTGGATATCATCCAATAATATAATCAATGCCAATATACATGTGGATCTCGTCCACTCGAAACATCGTAAAAGCATATGCATGTAAATATATGAGGATATCAAGAATATGTGTGTCCATCAATGACACACCAAAACATGTAACCTGAGTGTCCAACACCGACACTCGAAATATCATGAAAGCCGTGTCCAGCATCAACACGTAAATCCTCATATCTCAAGCACCGCATCCTCAAATCGGCCCTGAAGTCCATCTCTCTACTCCGGTCGGTATCCTCTGGATAAACCGCTGAATCCAAATACTACCATCGGTAGGTAGTGCTTCCCTGCCAGGTCAACGCCATCATCTGCGACCTTCTTGCCCCGGGGTACCTCACCGGGTCCACCATGCACCCGCAAACGGTTCCTTCTCCTCCTCGAATCAGGTGTTACATGCCAATCTCATAACCGAGAAAACGTATGGTAGACGCACTGAAATATCATATCAAGAGAAACCGGGTTTTTAACACAATACATATTTTCCTTTAAATTGCCATGGTTCTCAAATCCAAAAATCACGTGAAAACAACATATCTCAATGCGTAAAAATCGTAAAGCATGATGTATGCGACATATAACAGAATGTAATCATTTCCGTAAATCATACAATATTGAACAGTAATATGCATATATCAAGGGAAAACAGCTCTTTAAAATGATTCAAGTTTTAAAATATATCCTGCGGTTCCCAATTTCTCCAAGGTCAAATACAACATCTTATAAAGGTGTATATGTAACTATAGCAAGTAAGTTATGTAAAGAGTCATATAATGATGCAGCAATTCTACTGTGTAGTGACATGGCAATTATCGATGATGAAGTGTGTGAGCCGGCAAATCTGTGTAAGTGGGACATACGCATCATCGATAATGATACAGATGTACAAGTACAGGTATATGAATGCAATAGTAATGACATGAATATAGCATAAAGTAAATCAGCAGCAAAAAGGTAAAAGGTATATGTATCTGTAACGTTTTGAAAATCGTTTCGGTGAAATTTCGAAAAAACGGTAAAATAAGGGGGTTTTCTGTAAAAAGTCAAAATACAAATATCTTATTACAAAAATTAAATATACATATTCTAGCTATGAAATTGCTATTATTTGGTGTTTATTGAGCCGCGGGTGAAATTTCAAATTTTCTGAAAAAAATATTATTTTATTATTATTTTAAGCCGTCACTAATACATTTAATTAGGAAAAATTACAAATTGGAATGAGTTGAAACAAATTTTGTGCATCATAAAACATTAAATAAAATTTTATCATGTGGTTTTTGGAACGAAATCATTTGCCAAAACGGTTTAGAAATTATTGAAGAAAAAAAAGGCTTTTTTTAGCGTAAATGGATGTTTGGGGTATTGTATTTATCATTTTTCATCACCCCACACCCGTACCCACACCCACACACCCCCATTCACTTATCCCCTTGAAGAATTCAGCAGCCCCCTCTTTTGTCCCCACTTGGGTTTCAAAGGAAATGAAATGAAAGAAAAGAAAAGAAAAGAGTAGAAAATGATATAATTTGAGTTGACTTTGACTTGAACTAATTTTCTCCACCTCACTCTCTCTCCTCCCTCACCCAAACCCCCCACAACCTGGCCGAAACCAGCAACCCCCCAACAGCCCCATTTTCCTCTTCTCCTCTCTTTGTTCCATGAAAGAAAATCCAAAGAAAAATCCACTAAAAATCAAGCAAAAATCCAAATCAAAATCCGACTCCTACCCATTTTAGCTTAGCCCGTATAGCATGGATTTTGGTGACAAGGGAGCATTTTGGAGGGCTATGTGTGCTTGTGGGATCTTCAATTTGTTTGGGTAAATTCTAACCCTTTTGCTTAAATTGTTGTTAATTGCTTGTAGTTAGCTTAATTAAGTGTTAATTTGGTTTTATGTGGGTTCAGTTGTATGATTAAGGAATTCTAGTTAGGGTTTTGTTTTGAAATTGGGTTGTGATCACTTGTGCATGGTTTGTGATGTGAGCTAACATCTTGAAAAATTGTTAAAATTTATCTAGTTGCATATTGCAAGTTGTTACTTGAAAAATGTCCAAATTAAGCTTTTTTGTGCAAACTAGGGTTTTGTGAAATGCATTTATATGTGAGATTAAAAATATGGTTAGGGTTTTTATCATATTATTAACTTTATTAAGTATAGTTTAACACTTTAGTTCATGGAAATCCGACCTGAATTGTAGTTTGTGCATTTTTGCTATGAAATTGTAAAAAAAAGGGTATTTTGTAAACTAGAATATTAGGGTTTTTGGAATTTAATGAGATTAAATTCTGGAAATTGTTTCTATGACTTATTTAAGATATTTAATAAATATATTGGCCGCTACATTCATTTAAACATCCTGTTTTGTACAAAAACGGCGAATTGTGCTTGCTAGATTTTCGGAAAAGTGACTTTTTAAGTAAAATTGGGGGTTTTGTGAGTTTTAACCTTGTTTATATTAAAATTAGTGTTTGTGAATGCGCAAATGAGTGTGATTGGATTTTTCTCAATGGTTTGACGTTTGTACATCGACATCGAGGGTTGGTTTGACTATTCTTGCATGCGTAGGCGATAGGTTTGGACCTATGCGTGATACGCGTGCCGATTTGATTTTCGTATGCCGTTTCGATTTCGAATTTATTTTTAATGCGATACGGTGCGTTATGATATGTAGGTACCTCATGTGGACTTCGAGACGACAAGCAAGCTCGTGGCGACGTCGGCACCGGCGAGCGAGGACCAGGTGAGTAGATTTATATCTACGGGGAGAAGTCGGGTGGATGGCGTATAGCACCCCCGCAGTCCGTGGTGGTGTATACGGATGCGTATACACACCAACAATTATTATTGTGTGTTATTTGGGACTAATAACGATGCTTAGGATGGACATTGGTGTGTTGGATTACTTTAGTGTTGCGAACCCTAGGGTAGTGTTGCACTACACATACACATATACATACTTGCATACATTCCTATTTATATGTGCTCATAGAATTCCTTATAGTTATGTGTTCACATGAGTATGGGACTATGTGTTCACATACGGATTTTAGGATGATACTTGGGATTGAGCTGAGTCGATGAGATTTGGGCTTGAGGCCAGGAGATCGGTGATGTGATTTGGTTCGTATTAAGATACGACATGATGTTTTAGCGGGTCTTCTGACGTAGTAATTCTTACACCCGCATGCATACATAGATGGCATCAATATTTTACTAGACGTAGGACATTATTCCGGATCATGATATTTGATAAAGAAGATACCAAATGAATAGTGTGATTGATGTGCCTTTGACCCGTACCCAGATTTGGGGATGCCGTACGACGGATTTACGTACGCGCTATATATTGATGATTGATCCGCACTCTTGACTTGGGATGCCTGATTATAGATATGGTATCGGATATGATATTATTGAGGAGGGATCACCGACTATACATATACAGGTATGTATATGTATCGACTCAGATGATAGGCGGTTTCCTTACCTGTAGTTCAGCTTGTTAGCTTAGCCCTTTAGTTTAGTTTAGTTGTTAGATTAGATTCGATTCTTACCTATTTCAAAAACTAACGAATCGTGGGTATTTTAAAATACAGCCCAAGGGACCCTACGGATATTTCAAAAGATGTATTTTTTCATAAAAACACCGTAGCCCTATTTTCAAAACCCCATGATTCGTGTTATTTCAAAAGGCACCATTTGTAGGACTTATATTAGATTATTACAGATTAGTTATCGTTGTGTCTAGTTTTCAGCTCCCGCATATTATTGCTGTTCGCTCTGCCTCGCATACTTATTTTGCTGCATATTCCATTATTGATATCATGCTGTTAGGACACCAGCACCATTACCGATGATGCGTATGTACCACGTACACCTACTTGCCGGCTCACACACATCTTCATCGGTAATTGCCATTTCACGTACACTTTAGAGAATATATTTGCTTGACTTAGCTTGTTAGTTAGTAGTTTGATATGATATTAGTGTACCTGCCTTACATGCCTAGTTTATTAATCATACATTGCAACTTGGTTATTGATACCATATACATTCATTATCATTGACATATGCACTTGTGATGACTTCTTGAGATTTATGATATTTCTGGATTTCGGGGGAAAGCCGCAAAATTTCTAAACTTATTAACCTTTTAAAATATGTAAATTGCGGTTTTCTAGTGATGTAAGTGTCGTCCACCATGAGTTTGCTGTGGTTTTCGAGATCCGTGTCGAGGAGTGGAGGAACCGTCACGGGTACATGGTGGGCCCGGTATGGTACCCTGGGGCAAGATGAATGTGGTGTTGACGTTGAGCCTGGCAGGGGACAGATTACCTACCGGTGATATTACCCGACGCGTCGGATATCCGGAGGATACCGTCGTGGTCTTGAGATGGATGGTAGGGGCCGGTCTGGACTGACGGCGCCCTAGATATTGAGATTGAGACATTGATATTTCGAGACAGTGAGATTTATGTTTTGTGTCGATGCTAGACACTGTTGATACTGATTTGATACCTCAGTTTAAAAATACGAAGGAAATCTCACTAATTTATGAAAACAGTTTCTTCATTTACATGTATTCTGTTTTCATGCATTCATACCTCATTCATATGATATATTGCTACCTGAGGCACTGACACGGGCACATGAGATTTCACTCGGTTAGATATTACCCTAGCCATTGTTATAGGCTGCTTGTTATGTATATTTTTGAGGATATATTATGATCATCGACCTAGGTTGCGTTATTTATGCGATTTCTGTGCGTAGATGTTTTTCTATTCACGAGTTGGCAACTCACCCCCATTGTGCCCCAGTTTCTTGCAGGTTTGCCGTACAGGTTTCATTACGGCGTTGCGGGCTCAGTTTCATTCGGGTGACTTGCTAGTAGGTGGGTTTTTCTTGTATCGTACCCATCGTATTACCTTGTATAATATTATTCAGTTGTATCTAGTAAATTCCATCAACCAAACATGTATTTTTGAGATAGAGACCAGTGTTGTTTATTCTTTCGACCTTAGAGTCGCTCGTTATGTTTCTGGTGGTTTTGAGTTTCCTTTTGAGTTTTGATCCTCGCAGTTGGCGTTGTATATTATATTGCTTGTGTGGTTGTGACCGTCGATTGACGAAGAGCTTGCTCCCGCTTGGGGATGCCTTTTTCTTGATTTCGTATACTATTCATGTTGTATCCCGTTTGGGGGCCAGTATTTACAAAGGAGACTCTGCCGAAATTTTCAGTAAATTTTTGATGTTTTTTTAAAAAACCGCATAATTCGGCTTATGCTATTGAAACTACTTGTTTTAAGTTAGTTTTTCCTGCACTCTACTACTTTTCTTGGTTTGGATTTCTGGGTTTTCGGTTTACTTGAATTACGTACGCCTCGAGACGTTCGTAGTTTAAGTGCCGGTCATGTTCCGTACTTTCGGGTCGTGACAAAGTTGGTATCAGAGCGTTAGGTTTTACCTTCGGAGCGTAGGATGACCCTTGGTTGATGGAATAGGTGACTAAAGTAGAGTGACGTACCGTGGGTATGTTTCGCGGCATATTTACGATACGCTACTCCACTTAAGAAGCCTTATGATGTACATTTCTTTGCTCAGTATTATATTCATTCCGATCTAGCCTCATCAGTACCAGTTATGGTTTTGCTGCTACGGTTACGGGCAGGGAGAGCTACGGCTAGAGTTGCGGTCAGCACAAGCTCGTCATGAACGAGGACTGACCAGGGCGAAATTCCGGCGACACACGATTGCAGAGATGTATCTTTTTACTGTGTTTCCGTGCCACGAGTGTTTGGCGGATCGCCTTTATGAGGTTACTCGGAGGCGCTGATCGACACTAGAGAATTGAGCCAATGATAGAGGCCAGGCAGATTTTGATGACCGTTGGTGTGTTGCTTACCCCTGATGATTGAGGAACTGTTCAGCATGCAGACGAGCAAGCCAGTGGTTGCTGCGAGCGACGAGATATCGCCCCATATGTTGGAGCTATTGCAGGGCGAGTTGTACGAATAGATGATAGAAGGTCGCTAGTCACCCGATGATGAATGACTAGGACAGGTGGTTCGTTCGCTTACCCCGATGCGAGGTCATCAGATAGATTGCTTCCAGCTAGAGACGACTTCACGCAGAGACGTGAGGGTCGACAGAGACGATCGAATGTCGGAAACCTATTATTCCAAGTTTAAAGTATTCGGAAAGACATGCAAGCAATTCTATGGTCCCTCTAGAAGAATGAAACCCTAACTCGACTTAATGACCGTATGAAAGCCTTTGAACCTTAGGGTTTGCGGCAGTTCTGCGGCGCCATTTGTGAGGCTTGGGTTTGCCCTTCTACGGCTGGACCACCGATGCTGTGGTATATATATTCGATACTATTAAACGGTACCAAGATGTTGAGCTCTTGGGGGATTATGAGGTTTCGACGAATCGATCGAATGTTTCGACTTCAATCGGATGCTAGGTGGTGAGACGCATTCTTGGGAGACTCCAGATACGAGGATAGTCGTTGGAGCTCAGTCCATGCAGCCGCGACGAGACCAGTCCAAATCAGACGACGTTCGAAAAAAGTGGAGTAAGAGGTTCGCACCAGATCTAGATGAGATGACGTTCCACTCCGCCGACATTAGAGATGCGATGCGCATGCCGAGGCATGGTACTTGGACTTACCTTCCAGAAGGAGTCGCGATGGGTATGCAGCCGTTCCAGAGCAAGATGCAGATATAGGAAAGGACGATGACTTCCGGACAGTTGTCAGAGACGAGACATGGAAGAGACCATGAGCAGGATTCTTTCCAGGACACTGCTGCAATGATACTTGCACCCAGGGTCAGATGTGTCACGTACATTCAGAGAGCCAGAGGCCGACGCCAGTGATATGCTGTCTTACGAGTGGTCGCGATGATTGACCAAGAGATGACCAGAGAAGTGCCAGAACGGAATCGTCCCCGTTAGCACACCTGACAGGGCCGATGAACCGATGGACCGAAAGATTGGTAATTCACAGTGAAGACCTTGACCCAGGAGTGGTCATGGTTACGCACACCTGCAGGACAGAGTTCATGATCATCGACGAGACGTCCCACTAGGGACCGCGACAGTTGGCCGAGATTCTTAGAGGATGCGCTTGAGCGATACTATTCCGCCATTATTGATTTCGATGTTTTGGGTGATTTATTCGCATGATTTGATTTTGATGATTGAGGATTTACGATCTTTGCACAGTGTTGCACTTGATATCGTTTTCGTGCTTGGGTTTCACATGTTTGTGATTTTACGGTTTTAGACATTTGAGTTGATTTTGTGCGTATGCACGCACACGATTTGGTTCCTGCACTCTGTATAGTTTATATATGCTTGCAGTACAGTGATACGCCTTTTGTGCACTTAGATGCACTGGACTTTGATTTCGATGGTGATGTTCGATATTTGTTTTGTGCACCTCGTGCACCTGATCTGATTTTGCGCATGTTCGGCGCCTGATATTGGATTTCATGATTTCGTGCATGATGGATGCCCCTGGTTTTGGATTTTCACGCATGTTGAGCGCATGTCTTGAGATGCGATTTTGGTGCACACCAGATGTACTAAATCGAGATTTTTCGTGCATGTCAGATGCACCTGATTTTGCTGTCAGGCACACATTTGGCCCATGACAGATGCTTCGTGCACACCCGATGCACTTAGATGTTGTTTCTATGCACATGTATGACACATTTATGGATCTTGATTTCCGTGCGCGCCAGACGCACGTAGTATTCATATGTATATTTTGGGATCGATTTCTTATGGAGCGGTACGTTTTTATGATATTGCTATGTATTTTCGTACTGAGCAGGACTAGTCAGAGGACAGTACCTGAATATATTTTGCATGCATTGATAGTTATTGAAGGGATTTCCAAAAAGCGAGCTATAGCCTCAGTATTTACCTACGTGTCTGATATGACACGAAATGTTTAAAACAAGGAGACCCTTCTAAATTGTTTCCAAAACGGCGGAACGTACATTTCAAACAAAGGTATATATGTATATAGTTATTTTCTTATGATAGACGTCCGTCACTGTGCAGTGTTATATGCGTGCACAGCGACTTAAAGAGATTTGGCACGCATTTCCTTCAGATACTTACATATATAGATTCGATATTTACATGTATAGTTTCGAGTTATATCATATTGGTTTTGCCTTGGATTTGGCATTGATGTCTTCCCCATGACTCCGATGATTGCGGGATGCTTGACGGAGTTGTGATTTGAGTTATATGCTCATTTTTCATGCGCATGCGCTGCGCTACGAATTGTTTTATGTATTTACAATTTCGGAGCCCCGACGACTTGATGGTTTTGGTTTAGATGTTTTAGTATTTGGGGAGAGTTTTAATTTAAATTCGGGGACCGAATTTCTTTAAGGGGGAAAGATTGTAACGTTTTGAAAATCGTTTCGGTGAAATTTGGAAAAAACGGTAAAATAAGGGGGTTTTCTGTAAAAAGTCAAAATACAAATATCTTATTATAAAAATTAAATATACATATTCTAGCTATGAAATTGCTATTATTTGGTGTTTATTGAGCCGCGGGTGAAATTTCAAATTTTCTGAAAAAAATATTATTTTATTATTATTTTAAGCCGTCACTAATACATTTAATTAGGAAAAATTACAAATTGGAATGAGTTGAAACAAATTTTGTGCATCATAAAACATTAAATAAAATTTTATCATGTGGTTTTTGGAACGAAATCATTTGCCAAAACGGTTTAGAAATTATTGAAAAAAAAGGCTTTTTTTTAGCGTAAATGGATGTTTGGGGTATTGTATTTATCATTTTTCATCACCCCACACCCGTACCCACACCCACACACCCCCATTCACTTATCCCCTTGAAGAATTCAGCAGCCCCCTCTTTTGTCCCCACTTGGGTTTCAAAGGAAATGAAATGAAAGAAAAGAAAAGAAAAGAGTAGAAAATGATATAATTTGAGTTGACTTTGACTTGAACTAACTTTCTCCACCTCACTCTCTCTCCTCCCTCACCCAAACCCCCTACAACCTGGCCGAAACCAGCAACCCCCCAACAGCCCCATTTTCCTCTTCTCCTCTCTTTGTTCCATGAAAGAAAATCCAAAGAAAAATCCACTAAAAATAAAGCAAAAATCCAAATCAAAATCCGACTCCTACCCATTTTAGCTTAGCCCGTATAGCATGGATTTCGGTGACAAGGGAGCATTTTGGAGGGCTATGTATGCATGTGCGATCTTCAATTTGTTTGGGTAAATTCTAACCCTTTTGCTTAAATTGTTGTTAATTGCTTGTAGTTAGCTTAATTAAGTGTTAATTTGGTTTTATGTGGGTTCAATTGTATGATTAAGGAATTCTAGTTAGGGTTTTGTTTTGAAATTGGGTTGTGATCACTTGTGCATGGTTTGTGATGTGAGCTAACATCTTGAAAAATTGTTAAAATTTATCTAGTTCCATATTACAAGTTGTTACTTGAAAAATATCCAAATTAAGCTTTTTTGTGCAAACTAGGGTTTTGTGAAATGCATTTATATATGAGATTAAAAATATGGTTAGGGTTTTTATCATATTATTAACTTTATTAAGTGTAGTTTAACACTTTAGTTCATGGAAATCCAACCTAAATTGTAGTTTGTGCATTTTTGCTATGAAATTGTAAAAAAAAAGGGTATTTTGTAAACTAGAATATTACGGTTTTTGGAATTTAATGAGATTAAATTCCGGAAATTGTTTCTATGACTTATTTAAGATATTTAATAAATATATTGGCCGCTACATTCATTTAAACATCCTGTTTTGTACAAAAACGGCGAATTGTGCTTGCTAGATTTTCGGAAAAGTGACTTTTTAAGTAAAGTTGGGGTTTTTGTGAGTTTTAACCTAGTTTATATTAAAATTAGTGTTCGTGAATGCGCAAATGAGTGTGATTGGATTTTTCTCGATGGTTTGATGTTTGTACATCGACATCGAGGGTTGGTTTGACTATTCTTGCATGCGTAGGCGATAGGTTTGGACCTATGCGTGATACGCGTGCCGATTTAATTTTCGTATGCCGTTTCGATTTTCGTATATCGTTTCGATTTCGAATTTAGTTTTAATGCGATACGGTGCGTTATGATATGTAGGTACCTCATGTGGACTTCGAGACGACAAGCAAGCGCGTGGCGACGTCGGCACCGGCGAGCGAGGACCAGGTGAGTAGATTTATATCTACGGGGAGAAGTCGGGTGGATGGCGTATAGCACCCCCGCAGTCCGTGGTGGTGTATACGGATGCGTATACACACCAACAATTATTATTTTGTGTTATTTGGGACTAATAACGATGCTTAGGATGGACATTGGTGTGTTGGATTACTTTAGTGTTGCGAACCCTAGGGTAGTGTTGCACTACACATACACATATACATACTTGCATACATTCCTATTTATATGTGCTCATAGAATTCCTTATAGTTATGTGTTCACATGAGTATGGGACTATGTGTTCACATACGGATTTTAGGATGATACTTGGGATTGAGCTGAGTCGATGAGATTTGGGCTTGAGGCCAGGAGATCGGTGATGTGATTTGGTTCGTACTGAGATACGACATGATGTTTTAGCGGGTCTTCTGACGTAGTAATTCTTACACCCGCATGCATACATAGATGGCATCAATATTGTACTAGACGTAGGACATTATTCCGGATCATGATATTTGATAAAGAAGATACCAAATGAATAGTGTGATTGATGTGACTTTGAACGGTACCCAGATTTGGGGATGCCGTACGACGGATTTACGTACGCGCTATATATTGATGATTGATCCGCACTCTTGACTTGGGATGCCTGATTATAGATATGGTATCGGATATGATATTATTGAGGCGGGATCACCGACTATACATATACAGGTATGTATATGTATCGACTCAGATGATAGGCGGTTTCCTTACCTGTAGTTCAGCTTGTTAGCTTAGCCTTTTAGTTTAGTTTAGTTGTTAGATTAGATTCGATTCTTACCTATTTCAAAAACTAACAAATCGTGGGTATTTTAAAAGACAGCCCAAGGGACCCTACGGATATTTCAAAAGATGTATTTTTTCATAAAAACACCGTAGCCCTATTTTCAAAACCCCATGATTCGTGTTATTTCAAAAGGCACCATTTGTAGAACTTATATTAGATTATTACAGATTAGTTATCGTTGTGTCTAGTTTTCAGCTCCCGCATATTATTGCTATTCGCTCTGCCTCGCATACTTATTTTGCTGCATATTCCATTATTGATATCATGCTGTTAGGACACCAGCACCATTACCGATGATGCGTATGTACCACGTACACCTACTTGCCGGCTCACACACATCTTCATCGGTAATTGCCATGTCACGTACACTTTAGAGAATATATTTGCTTGACTTAGCTTGTTAGTTAGTAGTTTGATATGATATTAGTGTACCTGCCTTACATGCCTAGTTTATTAATCATACATTGCAACTTGGTTATTGATACCATATACATTCATTATCATTGACATATGCACTTGTGATGACTTCTTGAGATTTATGATATTTCTGGATTTCGGGGGAATGCCGCAAAATTTCTAAACTTATTAACCTTTTAAAATATGTAAATTGCGGTTTTCTAGTGATGTAAGTGTCGTCCACCATGAGTTTGCTGTGGTTTTCGAGATCCGTGTCGAGGAGTGGAGGAACCGTCACGGGTACATGGTGGGCCCGGTATGGTACCCCGGGACAAGATGAATGTGGTGTTGACGTTGAGCCTGGCAGGGGACAGATTACCTACCGGTGATATTACCCGACGCGTCGGATATCCGGAGGATACCGTCGTGGTCTTGAGATGGATGGTAGGGGCCGGTCTGGACTGACGGCGCCCTAGATATTGAGATTGAGACATTGATATTTCGAGACAGTGAGATTTATGTTTTGTGTCGATGCTAGACACTGTTGATACTGATTTGATACCTCAGTTTAAAAATACGAAAAAAATCTCACTAATTTATGAAAACAGTTTCTTCATTTACATGTATTCTGTTTTCATGCATTCATACCTCATTCATATGATATATTGCTACCTGAGGCACTGACACGGGCACATGAGATTTCACTCGGTTAGATATTACCCTAGCCATTGTTATAGGCTGCTTGTTATGTATATTTTTGAGGATATATTATGATCATCGACCTAGGTTGCGTTATTTATGCGATTTCTATGCGTAGATGTTTTTCTATTCACGAGTTGGCAACTCACCCCCGTTGTGCCCCAGTTTCTTGCAGGTTTGCCGTACAGGTTTCATTACGGCGTTGCGGGCTCAGTTTCATTCGGGTGACTTGCTAGTAAGTGGGTTTTTCTTGTATCGTACCCATCATATTACCTTGTATAATATTATTCAGTTGTATCTAGTAAATTCCATCAACCAAACATGTATTTTTGAGATAGAGACCAGTGTTGTTTATTCTTTCGACCTTAGAGTCGCTCGTTATGTTTCTGGTGGTTTTGAGTTTCCTTTTGAGTTTTGATCCTCGCCGTTGGCGTTGTATATTATATTGCTTGTGTGGTTGTGACCGTCGATTGACGAAGAGCTAGCTCCCGCTTGGGGATGCCTTTTTCTTGATTTCGTATACTATTCATGTTGTATCCCGTTTGGGGGCCAGTATTTACAAAGGAGACTCTGCCGAAATTTTCAGTAAATTTTTGATGTTTTTTTAAAAAACCGCATAATTCGGCTTATGCTATTGAAACTACTTGTTTTAAGTTGGTTTTTCCTGCACTCTACTACTTTTCTTGGTTTGGATTTCTGGGTTTTCGGTTTACTTGGATTACGTACGCCTCGAGACGTTCGTAGTTTAAGTGTCGGTCATGTTCCGTACTTTCGGGTCGTGACAAAGTTGGTATCAGAGCGTTAGGTTTTACCTTCGGAGCGTAGGATGACACTTGGTTGATGGAATAGGTGACTAAAGTAGAGTGACGTACCGTGGGTATGTTCCGCGGCATATTTATGATACGCTACTCCACTTAAGAAGCCTTAGGATGTACATTTCTTTGCTTAGTATTATATTCATTCCGATCTAGCCTCATCAGTACCAGTTATGGTTTTGCTGCTACGGTTACGGGCAGGGAGAGCTACGGCTAGAGTTGCAGTCAGCACAAGCTCGTCACGAACGAGGACTGACCTGGGCGAAATTCCGGCGACACACGATTGCAGAGATGTATCTTTTTACTGTGTTTCCGTGCCACGAGTGTTTGGCGGATCGCCTTTATGAGGTTACTCGGAGGCGCTGATCGACACTAGAGAATTGAGCCAATGATAGAGGCCAGCCAGATTTTGATGACCGTTGGTGTGTTGCTTACTCCTGATGATTGAGGCACTGTTCAGCATGCAGACGAGCAAGCCAGTGGTTGCTGCGAGCGACGAGATATTGCCCCATATGTTGGAGCTATTGCAGGGCGAGTTGTACGAATAGATGATAGAAGGTCGCTAGTCACCCGATGATGAATGACTAGGACAGGTGGTTCGTTCGCTTACCCCGATGCGAGGTCATCAGATAGATTGCTTCCAGCTAGAGACGACTTCACGCAGAGACGTGAGGGTCGACAGAGACGATCGAATGTCGGAAACCTATTATTCCAAGTTTAAAGTATTCGGAAAGACATGCAGGCAATTCTATGGTCCCTCTAGAAGAATGAAACCCTAACTCGACTTAATGACCGTATGAAAGCCTTTGAACCTTAGGGTTTGCGGCAGTTCTGCGGCGCCATTAGTGAGGCTTAGGTTTGCCCTTCTACGGCTGGACCACCGATGCTGTGGTATATATATTCGATACTATTAAACGGTACCAAGATGTTGAGCTCTTGGGGGATTATGAGGTTTCGACGAATCGATCGAATGTTTCGACTTCAATCGGATGCTAGGTGGTGAGACGCATTCTTGGGAGACTCCAGATACGAGGATAGTCGTTGGAGCTCAGTCCATGCAGCCGCGACGAGACGAGTCCAAAGCAGACGACGTTCGAAAAAAGTGGAGTAAGAGGTTCGCACCAGATCTAGATGAGATGACGTTCCACTCCGCCGACATTAGAGATGCGATGCGCATGCCGAGGCATGGTACTTGGACTTACCTTCCAGAAGGAGTCGCGATGGGTATGCAGCCGTTCCAGAGCAAGATGCAGATATAGGAAAGGACGATGACTTCCGGACAGTTGTCAGAGACGAGACATGGAAGAGACCATGAGCAGGATTCCTTCCAGGACACTGCTGTAATGATACTTGCACCCAGGGTCAGATGTGTCACGTACATTCAGAGAGCCAGAGGCCGACGCCAGTGATATGCTGTCTTACGAGTGGTCGCGATGATTGACCAAGAGATGACCAGAGAAGTGCCAGAACGGAATCGTCCCCGTTAGCACACCTGACAGGGCCGATGAGCCGATGGACCGAAAGATTGGTAATTCACAGTGAAGACCTTGACCCAGGAGTGGTCATGGTTACGCACACCAGCAGGACAGAGTTCATGTGTTAGTTATATGTATGCCCTAGAGGCCATTACTGTACATAGGATGTATATTGTAGTGGATGCTGGGACATATATAGGGAGGACTTTCTTGCTCGACATGATAGTATGCTATCTGGTTGCCCTTTACCTTAACGTGTATGCTGATTGTCTCTCTGTTACATGTTGGTAAAGCCCTTAGGATCTGTACTTGACTACCTGGACTATGATGCGGATCATACTAGTGGGGACATGGTAGTCCATAAGTACATCCTTCAAAGTCCCTAGTCGTGGGTATATCGAGACGGGGCATCGATATACCAGAGTAGACTAGCGTGTACCTTCTCGACCCATACAGATGGGCGATGGATGATCCCATATCCATTGGTGTTTGACATCAGAGATGATATACGGGTGCTCAGAAGAGACTGGGTACACTGGACGGACTCGCCGAGAACTCCCAGATGGTATTATACCTCACGTCAGATGGCAGTTCTCTGGTGACACTGGTACAGAGTAGTCTGTTGACCCGAGATCGTCATAGAGTCTTATGTGGTTCCCACTGTGCTTTGATTTCCATCTTACCACGTCCAAGAGGGCGTGCAAAACGGTGGTTTTTGGGTACAGTCCCGAGTCACATGGAGGCAATGAGCGATAGGAGGGGATTCGTCTCTCCCGGTATAGGGAGTTGATGTTGCGCTGTGTTCGATTGGCTATAACAGGAAATCCCTGGCCAGGGTTGCTGAGATTTACTGGTAAGTGTTACCAGTAGTTTCTCGAACAGTTATAGACCTCATATCGACACGACTTATCGAGCTATTGGGGTCTGACGTTTACCACCCCTAGGCGAGATATGCGACATATCAGACGATCAGACCGGACTGTACGGTAGTGTTACTGGTCGGATTCACTGGAGTGTGAGCGGGCTTGCTCTTCGATCTTCAGATCGCTCAATACCCGGATGGCCGTTACGTTTAGCAGACCGCTTGCGGCTTGTGGGTGTTTGATATGATCATCATCTGCTGCCGGCGTATTGACGAGTCTTTAGAGTCCTACACAGAGGTTTCCTGGCTCAAGCGAAACGAAATAGGAGCGCATATGAGATATGTGCGGGACCGAGAATAATACGTGTATGTGATACCGTATTCCATTCTCGCGATAAATATATCGAATGGTTGTATGCGATATAACGTAGTTATCGATTCAAGCGTTGATTCGATAAGCCGATATATTGTATACTAGTCGGTTGTGTGCGACATAACCGAGTCATTGAATCAAGTGTTGATTTAATGATTTAATGCATATTTATATATTTGATATATTACTTTGCATCAACTAGTATCGGTTTACTTAAGATGGATTTTCTCACTCGGGTGTGCGCATTACATATGCGATATGATTTTGTGCACTTGTATGTATCATGTTTGATGATACAAGTTTACTTGGTTAAGTGCAAAGAATAAACCATGGTTAAAAGAATGGTTAGGGTTTCATTTCCATTATTTATTCATTTATTTATTTATTTATTCATTTTGGAAAAGAAGAGAAAAGAATGGTTGCTAGATTTGGAGTTTAGTTGAAGCTTCATGAAGCTTTGATAAAGTCAACCATACTTATCTCATCCTTAACCCTAACCATTCCCACTAACCATGATTCATTCTCTACACTTGACCATGGTTAAAATTATGATAAGAATTCATTTTATTTTCTTATTCTTTTAACTTATCATACCATTTTCTTCTTCTTCTTCCTTGAACTCAAGAAGAAGAAAGCTTACCTCATCAATGGTGATTGATGTTTTTGAGTGAGAAATCCAATTCTAAAGTTAACCCACTTCCTATTTCTTCATCCTCTACCTCTTGCCAAGTAGTAGAGTGTGTTTACTTCACAAGTTTCTTGACTTGGCGAAGTTGAGAGCTTGATCTTGCGATGCTTCGACGTAGATCATCTTCGGCATGGACATCGACGACCTAGCTTGCCCATTCTCCGACGAAGCCGACTCTAGAGCCCGGATTTGATTTGGACAGCGGAGACGACCTCGTTGCGGAGCCGTGGAGGTGGAGGACCGGATCTACAAAGGTTGTATTTCCGTTAAACTTTTAGTTAAGTGTTAACTAGTTAGCTTTTTCGCCTAGATTTCTAGCCAACGATCCGTAGTTTAGGGTTTCTCGGCACCGTAATTTTTGAAACGGGCATGGTAGATGCCTTGTGAGACCTTACTTGGGTGCCTAGGAACCCTGCAGTGGTATCAGAGCCTAGCTAGAGCCTTAGGCGAAGCGTAGACGGAGTTTGAAGTCCGATCGAACCGAAATCCAATTTCCAAATTGCTCTCTGTACGTTTTTGTAAAATGTGGATTTTTGCAAATTAAAAATATGCAGAAAAATCAGAAGGTAAATATAAGAATTACGATGCAAAAATTACCTAATGATCTTTTTAAAGTGCGGCGGAACCGCGGCATTAGCGTGCTAATGCGGCCCTTCCGCCGCCGTTTTGTCTTATTAGGCACTCAATTTTGCACAGTAACTCCTATTTTTCAGTGCTGGTTTTCCTGGGAATTTTTAATCTGAAATAAAGAGTTGAGTATTTTGGGTTGTATTGGGAGTTCATATATTCGATCGGATTGTCAAACTTTGTCTATGTGTTGTTCCGGATAATTTTTTTGAATATGTTAAAAAGTTCGACCGGATATAAATACCCAATTTTTCCCCTGTCGGGAAATTTCCAAGTGTTGGATTTTTCCGTAGTTTAACGACGTTCTAAGTAGTGCAAGTAACGCGATGGTCCCTCTAGAAGACACAAACCTTAACTCGATTATGTGACCGTCTTGAACTGCCCTTTGAACCTTCGGGTTTGGGGCAGTACGGCGTGCCACATGTGAGGCGTTGGCTTGACCCTTCTACGGCTGGACCATTGGTACTGAGGTACGAACGGAATGTTGTTAGACTTATTTCATGTGTTGAGCTGTATCGGGAAAACTTGGGTGTTAGAATGTTCGATCGGAAAGTTTAACATTTTCTATTTATCCGGAATGGGATACAATAATTGGAATTCACAATAAGTTATGAGATAACTGAATGAATGTTATAAACATAGCAGTTTAGTCTCACTTGATCGGTTGCCACGGAATTTTGATGTGATCAAAAGTCCGTCGCAATCACGTAGCGTACGCGGATACTCGCCGGGTAAACTTAATAGACGGCTTTACTCCATAGCCCCGACCAAGTGACTGTAGGAGAACCCCGTCGCCGAAAGCATCCGTCTGGGTGCTCGCGGTAGCGGTGTTCCGCCTTGGTGCACTTCGTCGACGGTATCGGGGGTGCGGCTGCCTACTGAAGTTTGCGACGAGCATTCGATCAGGCTGTCGGGAATCTTGTTGAATTACCCGACTTGATATTGAAAAGTGTTTTCGATTTTGAGACTAAAATGCGGGGTTTATAATTGTTAGGCATGCGATGTCTAAGTAATTCATTTGGTCAGGCATGTGATGTCTGAGGTGGTTGCGGATTCCAACTGTTGTAGTTTTACACTTTCTTTTCTGTGACCGTAAGTGTAATATGTGATATCGCCGGTTTCGTTGCTATATGTCAACGACAATTGGGATGCGCATATTTACTTACGTTGATGACATGTGATGTTATGTGTTGCTGGATATGTTATATTGGATCGTCGTGTTTGAATAGCCGGGGGTTTTTATGTGAGATGAGTGTTTTTCATTTTCATTCATGTAAAAACTTGTATGTAATATTCTTTTATTGGGGCGCTTCCAGGTTGCGGGAGTTGTCACCTGTTGTATATTATTTACTTTTCCGCACTAGGATAGACCCAAGGAGGAGGGCACAAGTAACCGGGTTCTGGAGTCCAGTGGGAGACCAACTCGAGGAGTCGGGTCCGGGTCTCCTAACTCCAGAATTGGTAGGGTTGCTTGCCGCTCTCGTAGGGGTCTAGGGGTGTGGGTTTGGCTATTCATCACGACCGTGGAATCCGTGTTTTATACTGGCTCGTATTGAAAACACGGACGTCCTAGTATATCCAATATTTCATATGATTCTTCTGCTGCGATATCTGTGATGTGATCATGTGATGTTCTTTGATAGATACAGTATATAGTATATATGATATATTATATAGACGTTACTTATGTTTTACACCCGCGCTAGCCCTGCCCTGCTCTGCCGTTAGTTACCTAACCTAACGGTGCACGAGGGGACATCGAGGCGAATGCGGATGGCATAAGTGTACGTCGTATTTATCTGTGATGTTTAGGTACTTAAATGATGGGACTTCATTAATGTGATTAATGAAATAAAAGAAACCTAAGATGTTGTAGAATTGAATTTCAAAATAAAACAGGTAGCTACAGTTCTTACTTTGCACAGCGGTATATGTGATATATCCTGCACCTTATTCGATGAGGAAAGGACCGAGATCCCTTCACCGGGAGTGACTCCTTTAGCAATAACTGGCAGATGCTACACACTCGGTTTGTCTTTTGATTGCTTTTAAGAGTTTTTGCTTTGCACAGTGATATATACGATATATCCCGCACCTCATTCGACGAGGAAAGGACCGACGATCCCTTCACCGGGAGTGACTCCTTTAGCAAAACTAGAAAAGCCTCAAAAACACTCCATTTCAAAATTCATTCGATCCTACAACGATATCAAGTTCATTACGCAATAGGTTTTCAGAAAAACCTTTCGTAGCCCTCCGTCATTTCAGATAAGTATTAGTTAGTATTCGTGCTGCGGTTGTTTGGCATGCGTCAAGGCGTAGTGTACGGTAGCTAACTAGTGCTTATCTGCCAGCATATAATGCGATTGGATTAGGGTATTCGTACGGCGTTGTTTGGCATGCGTCAAGGGTCGTGCGGGTGGGTTTAATTCAATCAGGAAATGACGGGTTGAACTTGACTAGCAGACTATGGGTTGTTTGGCATGCGTCAAGGTCATAGCGAGCTAGGGGCAAAATATTATCGGGAATTTCAAGTGTTGAGATTTGCAATGAGATTGCATACCTTCTATGAGATAGTTGGATCCCGATACCCGCTGCGAGTAAGAGTTACTCCTGGGAGAGTTTTATACATTACAATTAGCCGATCAAGTAGGTGTCTAGAAAGGTGTTAACGAGGTTACGCCTCTGGGAAAACGAGGTTTACATTAATTAGGTTCGTGCGAAAGCACGGGGGACCTCCCTCAAAGTACCGACACTGGCCTGGCTGAAAGATTGGCGAACTTGTAGTGTGTAATTAATCCCGGCTAGTCTTTCCTTTTAGGGTTTGAAGGAAGATTTGATAAAAAGCAGTGGGAGCCATCCTGATTAGATAAAATAATAACCAATCTATTCTTGACAGAGCGCACGCTGAGTGTTTTCTTCTCTCTCTCTCCAGGTAGCGACCATATCACGCCTTAATCAAGATAATAATACGGATATTGACCGAACCCGCTTGTTATACTGAGCTGGGGAACGTTGGTCCCGCTTCAACTTATAATTGTTATAAGACAGAGCAGGAAATTGGGGAATACCAGAATTCCCGTGCCGCCCAAACGAAGAGAATGCATGCTGATGCATCATCTTCGGGTGTGTTCGTTACAAAGAACTGTTTCTCAGTATCCTCCGCGTCCTGGGTATGTGATACCAGATCAGGATCCCAGATATGTAATCTGTTACATAGGGCTACTGAAAGGTAGAGAACTGAGAACGGGTGATAAGTTTCATGAGACAGAAAACGGGGCAAGAGTTGCAGCCAAGTCTGTTGGTCACTGTCACCCTGTATTACAATACATTGATTCTGAACGAATGTTATTAGATACCGAACCTGATATACCAAATCATATCACTCTCTTTGTTAGAAAAGAAAGGATATAATTTTGTATTGTTGGATAATGTTTTGAACATTTCCTATATCAAAAGTTGATCGGTTCAGGCACGTTATCTAAAAGCATTGATGTTCTAAATCAAACTACAGTTCTTAGTATACGGAACACACACAAGAGGAAGAGTTCAGAAATGAACGAATCCTTCTTGAGGTATTGTAGACTAGGTCAGATCAATGCGACCCGACTAGCTTGAGTTACATAAAGATGCATATTTAAATCAGTTTGAATTTACATCTTGTGAAACTCGCCAGTCATGTCACAAAGATAAGATGACCATAGCTCTGTTTATTGGAAACAGAGAAAGAGTTAGTGAACTCTTGGGATGATACATGTTGATGTATGTAAGGTCCCCTGTCTACACATGCCAGGACTGGTTCTTTGTACTTCATTACATTCTCTGATAATCTCTCAAGATTCAGATATATGTTCCTATTGAAACATGAGTCCGAGCCTTTTGAGATATTCACAGAATATAAGCGAGAAGTAGAGAACCAGATATAAAGGTATAAGTATTATGTCCTTTGATGAGATCAAGGAGGAGAATACTTGAGCACGGAATTCCTGGATTATTCTAAAGGAGAATGAGATTCTCTCTCAGCATTACTCCTCTGTATACACCATAGCACGATGGTATATTGGGGCGGAGCAGATACACCCTATTTGATAAGGTGTGCTCTATGATGAGTACTACTGAGTTACCTATTTCCTTTTGGGTGTTATGCACTTGAGAAGCTGCATACCTATTGAATAGGGTTCGAATCAAATCAATGCCTACCACTTCATATGTGATATGGAAAGGGAAGAGCCCATGTCTTAAGCTAGTTAAGATTTGGGGTTGTCCGGCCTATGTCTGAAAGCAAAATCCGGACAAGCTCGAGGCAAGATCTGTTATGTAGAACTGGAAATGTTCCAGCTATACAAACTACAGCACATGATTTGATAGAACCAAAGGATTCAGTAGATTCCAACGAACCTCAGCCTCTCCGCCGATCTAGTAGGGTTCCTTGCCCACCTGAGAGATACTTCGGTTTCTCTATGACAGTGGGAGTGAGGATTGCATCATGAGATGATGACCCAACTAGTTTCGAGCTGGCCATCTGGAGTGGGACTCTGTAAGAATGGCTGGATGCTTAGCGATCTGAGATGGAATCCTTATACACCAACAAAGTATGGACTTTGGTTGCTATATCTGAAGGGTTAAATCCCCATCAGGAGCAAGTATATCTTGAGAAGATTACTTGGAGTAAATGGAAAAGTTGAGACTTTCAAAGCTAGACTTGGTAAAGGTTTTTGTCATCGACCAGGCGTGGATAATGATGAAACCTTTTCAAGTAGCTATGCTTAAGTCCATCCAGATCCTACTTGCCACGGCTACATACCATAACTACGATATCTGGTGGTTGGGTGTCTTGACTGCTTTTCTAAATGATGATTTAGAAGAGAGCGTCTATAAGTACACAGCCAGAGGGCTTCGTAGACAGTGGGAGCAGCGGAAACGTGTGTAAGATGCTTTATAGGATAAAGCAGGCATCGCGGAGTTGGAACGTCTGTTTTGATGTGTTAGTCAAAGAAGTTGACATCATCAAAATGGTAGATGAACCTTGTATAAACAAAAAGGTAGTAGGGAGTATGGTTGTGATCCTCGTAGAGTACGTGGATGATATACTCTTGATAGGGAAGGAGTTTCCTATGCTACGCTCGGTCAATCTCCGTTTATCACAATGATTCTCCATATAGGATCATAATGATACCTACTAACTCCTGGATTTTGGATCTATGAGATAGATCTAAATGGATGTTAGGATTCTCACTAGTTGTAGTGAGATGGTATCAATCGATCCTGGGGAGAATCACTGGAAGGGTTCCAGGGTGATAAAGACGACTGAATGTCAGTCGCAGGCATTGTCTTTACCCTCAGTAAAGGGACGGTATGTTGGAAGAGTTCCAAGCTGGATACCGTGACATACTAGACGATAAAGGCAGGATACATCGCTACTTAAGATGCTACCAAAGAGGCTGTTTGGGTGTATATTGGTTCATGAGATGAACTATGTTCCTACCATTGTGAGACAATGGAGTTGTGGCTTATGCCAAGGAACGCCGGTCCCATCAGTGATCCAGACATATTCTAAGGCAGTATCACTTGATCATGGAGATGATTGATCTCCAGGGTGATCGAGGTTAGGAGAGTAGACTCTGAGGACAACACAGCGGATCCACTCACAAAGGCCTGTTCCCAAAGAGAGACTTTTATGGGATGGTTGAGTATGAGATACTGCAACCACTGCTACAGATGGCCCTAGTGCAAGTGGGAGATTGTTAGTTATATGTATGCCCTAGAGGCCATTACTGTACATAGGATGTATATTGTAGTGGATGCTGGGACATATATAGGGAGGACTTTCTTGCTCGACATGATAGTATGCTATCTGGTTGCCCTTTACCTTAACGTGTATGCTAATTGTCTCTCTGTTACATGTTGGTAAAGCCCTTAGGATCTGTACTTGACTACCTGGACTATGATGCGGATCATACTAGTGGGGACATGGTAGTCCATAAGTACATCCTTCAAAGTCCCTAGTCGTGGGTATATCGAGACGGGGCATCGATATACCAGAGTAGACTAGCGTGTACCTTCTCGACCCATACAGATGGGCGATGGATGATCCCATATCCATTGGTGTTTGACATCAGAGATGATATACGGGTGCTCAGAAGAGACTGGGTACACTGGACGGACTCGCCGAGAACTCCCAGATGGTATTATACCTCACGTCAGATGGCAGTTCTCTGGTGACACTGGTACAGAGTAGTCTGTTGACCCGAGATCGTCATAGAGTCTTATGTGGTTCCCACTGTGCTTTGATTTCCATCTTACCACGTCCAAGAGGGCGTGCAAAACGGTGGTTTTTGGGTACAGTCCCGAGTCACATGGAGGCAATGAGCGATAGGAGGGGATTCGTCTCTCCCGGTATAGGGAGTTGATGTTGCGCTGTGTTCGATTGGCTATAACAGGAAATCCCTGGCCAGGGTTGCTGAGATTTACTGGTAAGTGTTACCAGTAGTTTCTCGAACAGTTATAGACCTCATATCGACACGACTTATCGAGCTATTGGGGTCTGACGTTTACCACCCCTAGGCGAGATATGCGACATATCAGACGATCAGACCGGACTGTACGGTAGTGTTACTGGTCGGATTCACTGGAGTGTGAGCGGGCTTGCTCGTCGATCTTCAGATCGCTCAATACCCGGGTGGCCGTTACGTTTAGCAGACCGCTTGCGGCTTGTGGGTGTTTGATATGATCATCATCTGCTGCCGGCGTATTGACGAGTCTTTAGAGTCCTACACAGAGGTTTCCTGGCTCAAGCGAAACGAAATAGGAGCGCATATGAGATATGTGCGGGACCGAGAATAATACGTGTATGTGATACCGTATTCCATTCTCGCGATAAATATATCGAATGGTTGTATGCGATATAACGTAGTTATCGATTCAAGCGTTGATTCGATAAGCCGATATATTGTATACTAGTCGGTTGTGTGCGACATAACCGGGTCATTGAATCAAGTGTTGATTTAATGATTTAATGCATATTTATATATTTGATATATTACTTTGCATCAACTAGTATCGGTTTACTTAAGATGGATTTTCTCACTCGGGTGTGCGCATTACATATGCGATATGATTTTGTGCACTTGTATGTATCATGTTTGATGATACAAGTTTACTTGGTTAAGTGCAAAGAATAAACCATGGTTAAAAGAATGGTTAGGGTTTCATTTCCATTATTTATTCATTTATTTATTTATTTATTCATTTTGGAAAAGAAGAGAAAAGAATGGTTGCTAGATTTGGAGTTTAGTTGAAGCTTCATGAAGCTTTGATAAAGTCAACCATACTTATCTCATCCTTAACCCTAACCATTCCCACTAACCATGATTCATTCTCTACACTTGACCATGGTTAAAATTATGATAAGAAATCATTTTCTTTTCTTATTCTTTTAACTTATCATACCATTTTCTTCTTCTTCTTCCTTGAACTCAAGAAGAAGAAAGCTTACCTCATCAATGGTGATTGATGTTTTTGAGTGAGAAATCCAATTCTAAAGTTAACCCACTTCCTATTTCTTCATCCTCTACCTCTTGCCAAGTAGTAGAGTGTGTTTACTTCACAAGTTTCTTGACTTGGCGAAGTTGAGAGCTTGATCTTGCGATGCTTCGACGTAGATCATCTTCGGCATGGACATCGACGACCTAGCTTGCCCATTCTCCGACGAAGCCGACTCTAGAGCCCGGATTTGATTTGGACAGAGGAGACGACCTCGTTGCGGAGCCGTGGAGGTGGAGGACCGGATCTACAAAGGTTGTATTTCCGTTAAACTTTTAGTTAAGTGTTAACTAGTTAGCTTTTTCGCCTAGATTTCTAGCCAACGATCCGTAGTTTAGGGTTTCTCGGCACCGTAATTTTTGAAACGGGCATGGTAGATGCCTTGTGAGACCTTACTTGGGTGCCTAGGAACCCTGCATCATGATCATCGACGAGACGTCCCACTAGGGACCGCGACAGTTGGCCGAGATTCTTAGAGGATGCGCTTGAGCGATACTATTCCGCCATTATTGATTTCGATGTTTTGGGTGATTTATTCGCATGATTTGATTTTGATGATTGAGGATTTACGATCTTTGCACAGTGTTGCACTTGATATCGTTTTCGTGCTTGGGTTTCACATGTTTGTGATTTTACGGTTTTAGACATTTGAGTTGATTTTGTGCGTATGCACGCACACGATTTGGTTCCTGCACTCTGTATAGTTTATATATGCTTGCAGTACAGTGATACGCCTTTTGTGCACTTAGATGCACTGGACTTTGATTTCGATGGTGATGTTCGATATTTGTTTTGTGCACCTCGTGCACCTGATCTGATTTTGCGCATGTTCGGCGCCTGATATTGGATTTCATGATTTCGTGCATGATGGATGCCCCTGGTTTTGGATTTTCGCGCATGTTGAGCGCATGTCTTGAGATGCGATTTTGGTGCACACCAGATGCACTAAATCGAGATTTTTCGTGCATGTCAGATGCACCTGATTTTGCTGTCAGGCACACATTTGGCCCATGACAGATGCTTCGTGCACACCCGATGCACTTAGATGTTGTTTCTATGCACATGTATGGCACATTTATGGATCTTGATTTCCGTGCGCGCCAGACGCACGTAGTATTCATATGTATATTTTGGGATCGATTTCTTATGGAGCGGTACGTTTTTATGATAGTGCTATGTATTTTCGTACTGAGCAGGACTAGTCAGAGGACAGTACCTGAAAATATTTTGCATGCATTGATAGTTATTGAAGGGATTTCCAAAAAGCGAGCTATAGCCTCAGTATTTACCTACGTGTCTGATATGACACGAAATGTTTAAAACAAGGAGACCCTTCTAAATTGTTTCCAAAACGGCGGAACGTACATTTCAAACAAAGGTATATATGTATATAGTAATTTCCTTATGATAGACGTCCGTCACTGTGCAGTGTTATATGCGTGCACAGCGACTTAAAGAGATTTGGCACGCATTTCCTTCAGATACTTATATATATAGATTCGATATTTACATGTATAGTTTCGAGTTATATCATATTGGTTTTGCCTTGGATTTGGCATTGATGTCTTCCCCATGACTCCGATGATTGCGGGATGCTTGATGGAGTTGTGATTTGAGTTATATGCTCATTTTTCATGTGCATGCGCGGCGCTACGAATTGTTTTATGTATTTATAATTTCGGAGCCCCGACGACTTGATGGTTTTGGTTTAGATGTTTTAGTATTTGGGGAGAGTTTTAATTTAAATTCGGAGACCGAATTTCTTTAAGGGGGAAAGATTGTAACGTTTTGAAAATCGTTTCGGTGAAATTTCGAAAAAACGGTAAAATAAGGGGGTTTTCTGTAAAAAGTCAAAATACAAATATCTTATATTAAAAATTAAATATACATATTCTAGCTATGAAATTGCTATTATTTGGTGTTTATTGAGCCGCGGGTGAAATTTCAAATTTTCTGAAAAAAATATTATTTTATTATTATTTTAAGCCGTCACTAATACATTTAATTAGGGAAAATTACAAATTGGAATGAGTTGAAACAAATTTTGTGCATCATAAAACATTAAATAAAATTTTATCATGTGGTTTTTGGAAGGAAATCATTTGCCAAAACGGTTTAGAAATTATTGAAGAAAAAAAAGGCTTTTTTTAGCGTAAATGGATGTTTGGGGTATTGTATTTATCATTTTTCATCACCCCACACCCGTACCCACACCCACACACCCCCATTCACTTATCCCCTTGAAGAATTCAGCAACCCCCTCTTTTGTCCCCACTTGGGTTTCAAAGGAAATGAAATGAAAGAAAAGAAAAGAAAAGAGTAGAAAATGATATAATTTGAGTTGACTTTGACTTGAACTAACTTTCTCCACCTCACTCTCTCTCGTCCCTCACCCAAACCCCCTACAACCTGGCTGAAACCAGCAACCCCCCAACAGCCCCATTTTCCTCTTCTCCTCTCTTTGTTTCATGAAAGAAAATCCAAAGAAAAATCCACTAAAAATCAAGCAAAAATCCAAATCAAAATCCGACTCTTACCCATGTTAGCTTAGCCCGTATAGCATGGATTTTGGTGACAAGGGAGCATTTTGGAGGGCTATGTGTGCTTGTGGGATCTTCAATTTGTTTGGGTAAATTCTAACCCTTTTGCTTAAATTGTTGTTAATTGCTTGTAGTTAGCTTAATTAAGTGTTAATTTGGTTTTATGTGGGTTCAATTGTATGATTAAGGAATTCTAGTTAGGGTTTTGTTTTGAAATTGGGTTGTGATCACTTGTGCATGGTTTGTGATGTGAGCTAACATCTTGAAAAATTGTTAAAATTTATCTAGTTGCATATTACAAGTTGTTACTTGAAAAATGTCCAAATTAAGCTTTTTTGTGCAAACTAGGGTTTTGTGAAATGCATTTATATGTGAGATTAAAAATATGGTTAGGGTTTTTATCATATTATTAACTTTATTAAGTGTAGTTTAACACTTTAGTTCATGGAAATCCAACCTAAATTGTAGTTTGTGCATTTTTGCTATGAAATTGTAAAAAAAAGGGTATTTTGTAAACTAGAATATTAGGGTTTTTGGAATTTAATGAGATTAAATTCCGGAAATTGTTTCTATGACTTATTTAAGATATTTAATAAATATATTGGCCGCTACATTCATTTAAAAATCCTGTTTTGTACAAAAACGGCGAATTGTGCTTGGTAGATTTTCGGAAAAGTGACTTTTTAAGTAAAGTTGGGGTTTTTGTGAGTTTTAACCTAGTTTATATTAAAATTAGTGTTCGTGAATGCGCAAATGAGTGTGATTGGATTTTTCTCGATGGTTTGACGTTTGTACATCGACATCGAGGGTTGGTTTGACTATTCTTGCATGCGTAGGCGATGGGTTTGGACCTATGCATGATACGCGTGCCGATTTGATTTTCGTATGCCGTTTCGATTTCGAATTTAGTTTTAATGCGATACGGTGCGTTATGATATGTAGGTACCTCATGTGGACTTCGAGACGACAAGCAAGCACGTGGCGATGTCGGCACCGGCGAGCGAGGACCAGGTGAGTAGATTTATATTTACGGGGAGAAGTCGGCTGGATGGCGTATAGCACCCCCGCAGTCCGTGGTGGTGTATACGGATGCGTATACACACCAACAATTATTATTGTGTGTTATTTGGGACTAATAACGATGCTTAGGATGGACATTGGTGTGTTGGATTACTTTAGTGTTGCGAACCCTAGGGTAGTGTTGCACTACACATACACATATACATACTTGCATACATTCCTATTTATATGTGCTCATGGAATTCCTTATAGTTATGTGTTCACATGAGTATGGGACTATGTGTTCACATACGGATTTTAGGATGATACTTGGGATTGAGCTGAGTCGATGAGATTTGGGCTTGAGGCCAGGAGATCGGTGATGTGATGTGGTTCGTATTGAGATACGACATGATGTTTTAGCGGGTCTTCTGACGTAGTAATTCTTACACCCGCATGCATACATAGATGGCATCAATATTGTACTAGACGTAGGACATTATTCCGGATCATGATATTTGATAAAGAAGATACCAAATGAATAGTGTGATTGATGTGACTTTGACCCGTACCCAGATTTGGGGATGCCGTACGACGGATTTACGTACGCGCTATATATTGATGATTGATCCGCACTCTTGACTTGGGATGCCTGATTATAGATATGGTATCGGATATGATATTATTGAGGCGGGATCACCGACTATACATATACAGGTATGTATATGTATCGACTCAGATGATAGGCGGTTTCCTTACCTGTAGTTCAGCTTGTTAGCTTAGCCTTTTAGTTTAGTTTAGTTGTTAGATTAGATTCGATTCTTACCTATTTCAAAAACTAACGAATCGTGGGTATTTTAAAAGACAGCCCAAGGGACCCTACGGATATTTCAAAAGATGTATTTTTTCATAAAAACACCGTAGCCCTATTTTCAAAACCCCATGATTCGTGTTATTTCAAAAGGCACCATTTGTAAGACTTATATTAGATTATTACAGATTAGTTATCGTTGTGTCTAGTTTTCAGCTCCCGCATATTATTGCTGTTCGCTCTGCATCGCATACTTATTTTGCTGCATATTCCATTATTGATATCATGCTGTTAGGACACCAGCACCATTACCGATGATGCGTATGTACCACGTACACCTACTTGCCGGCTCACACACATCTTCATCGGTAATTGCCATGTCACGTACACTTTAGAGAATATATTTGCTTGACTTAGCTTGTTAGTTAGTAGTTTGATATGATATTAGTGTACCTGCCTTACATGCCTAGTTTATTAATCATACATTGCAACTTGGTTATTGATACCATATACATTCATTATCATTGACATATGCACTTGTGATGACTTCTTGAGATTTATGATATTTCTGGATTTCGGGGGAAAGCCGCAAAATTTCTAAACTTATTAACCTTTTAAAATATGTAAATTGCGGTTTTCTAGTGATGTAAGTGTCGTCCACCATGAGTTTGCTGTGGTTTTCGAGATCCGTGTCGAGGAGTGGAGGAACCGTCACGGGTACATGGTGGGCCCGGTATGGTACCCCGGGGCAAGATGAATGTGGTGTTGACGTTGAGCCTGGCAGGGGACAGATTACCTACCGGTGATATTACCCGACGCGTCGGATATCCGGAGGATACCGTCGTGGTCTTGAGATGGATGGTAGGGGCCGGTCTGGACTGACGGCGCCCTAGATATTGAGATTGAGACATTGATATTTCGAGACAGTGAGATTTATGTTTTGTGTCGATGCTAGACACTGTTGATACTGATTTGATACCTCAGTTTAAAAATACGAAGGAAATCTCACTAATTTATGAAAACAGTTTCTTCATTTACATGTATTCTGTTTTCATGCATTCATACCTCATTCATATGATATATTGCTACCTGAGGCACTGACACGGGCACATGAGATTTCACTCGGTTAGATATTACCCTAGCCATTGTTATAGGCTGCTTGTTATGTATATTTTTGAGGATATATTATGATCATCGACCTAGGTTGCGTTATTTATGCGATTTCTGTGCGTAGATGTTTTTCTATTCACGAGTTGGCAACTCACCCCCGTTCTGCCCCAGTTTCTTGCAGGTTTGCTGTACAGGTTTCATTACGGCGTTGCGGGCTCAGTTTCATTCGGGTGACTTGCTAGTAGGTGGGTTTTTCTTGTATCGTACCCATCATATTACCTTGTATAATATTATTCAGTTGTATCTAATAAATTCCATCAACCAAACATGTATTTTTGAGATAGAGACCAGTGTTGTTTATTCTTTCGACCTTAGAGTCGCTCGTTATGTTTCTGGTGGTTTTGAGTTTCCTTTTGAGTTTTGATCCTCGCCGTTGGCGTTGTATATTATATTGCTTGTGTGGTTGTGACCGTCGATTGACGAAGAGCTAGCTCCCGCTTGGGGGTGCTTTTTTCTTGATTTCGTATACTATTCATGTTGTATCCCGTTTGGGGGCCAGTATTTACAAAAGAGACTCTACCGAAATTTTCAGTAAATTTTTGATGTTTTTTTAAAAAACTGCATAATTCGGCTTATGCTATTGAAACTACTTGTTTTAAGTTGGTTTTTCCTGCACTCTACTACTTTTCTTGGTTTGGATTTCTGGGTTTTCGGTTTACTTGGATTACGTACGCCTCGAGACGTTCGTAGTTTAAGTGCCGGTCATGTTCCGTACTTTCGGATCGTGACAGTATCTAATATGACCGAATCGGTGAATCTATCAATCGGCCTCCTCTAGTCAAGGGTATGGATCAATCATCAAATAACTCGCCACGTACGGTAACTCATCGTACTGCGTCATTAAACAGTTTGGGATCCTAACAACCTATATAACAAGGAGGGTACGGACCTCACATCTCGTACGACTTATCACTCAAGATTCACAACATTATCCATATATATATATATATATACCTATCTCTCAGGTCACATTTGTATCAATCTCAGATCGTGGGACCGGCAAAGGTATCAATTATCACAAATCGACTCGTATCCATATAACGACATATCACACCAAGTCCTCATATCACAACGTAAACTCTTATCCATCACAATAATATCTCATATCGAGTCAATTTTATATACAAATTTACCTTATACATTGTAACGTTTTGAAAACCGTTTCGGTGAAATTTCGGAAAAATCGGTAAAATAAAGGGGTTTTCTGTAAAAAGTCAAAATACAAATATTTTTATTATAAAATTAAATATACATATTCTAGCTATGTAATTACTAGTATTTAGTGTTTATTGAGCAACTGGTGAAATTTCAAATTTTCTGAAAAATTTTCTGAAATTAATTATTTTAATATTATTTTAAGCCGTCACTAATACATTTAATTAGGAAAAATTACAAATTGGAATGGGTTGAAACAAATTTTGTTTATCATAACAAATTAAACAAAATTTTAACATGTTATTTTTGAAATGAAATGAAGTTGGCAAACGGTTTTAGAAAACATTGAAGAAAAAGGCTTAAATAGTGAAATTAGTGTAAATAGATGTTGGGGTATATCATTTATCATTTTTTCCCTCACCCACACTCACCCACACCCTCTCTCCTCTCCCCAAATCAGCTGCCCATGTTTCCCCTCCTCATTTCCCCATTTGTTTTGCCCAAAAGAAATGAAAAGAAAAAGGAAATGAAAGAATAAAAGAATATATAAGTATGGGCTTTGACCTTAGATTGACTTGATATCATTTTCCCCACTTGACTCTCTCTCCTCTCTCTCTCAAATTCCTGGCCAAAATCAGCCCCTACAGCAGAAGCCCCCTCCCCCTTTTCTCCTCTCATTTCTCTTCAAAAAATTCTTCAAAATTGCCTCAAAATCCATCAAAAAAAAATCCCAAAATCCAAATCCAACTCTTACCCATTTTAGCTTAGCCTAACATGCATGCATTGTGGTGAAAAGAGAGCATTTTGAGAGGCTAGATTTCATGTTGATCCATGGATCATGAGGTATAATTTTAACCTTATGCTTATATTGTTGTTTAATTGCTTCAATGTTAACAATTTAGATGTTTAATTGGGTTTTATTGCAAGTTTGGAAAATTCAAGACTAGGGTTTGAATTTAATTAGGGTTTTTATCAGTAGTTTATGGTTATAATGAGGAGATTAACATGTAATTGTATGCAAAATCTAAGTTGGTTACTACTTGCTAATTTGTTAATTTAAAATTGTGATAATTATGCTAATTTGCTAACTAGGTTTTTAAAATTGGTTTATTAATTGGGTTTAAAAATGTAATTAGGATTTTCATGACTTCATTAACATTATAAAATGTAGTTTAATACTTTAGTTCATGAAAATCTAAGCTAAATTGTTGTTTGTGCATTTCTGCTATAAAATTGTTAAAATTAGGTATATTGTAAACTAAAATTTTGGGGTTAATGAAATTTAATGAGATTAAATTGTGGAAATTGTTTTTATGACTTATTTAAGATGTTTAATAAGTATTATGGCCACTAGATTTGTTTAAACGTCGAGTTTTGTACTAAAACGGGTAATTTTCGCTTACTAGATTTCCAGAAAAATGGCTTTTAAAGTGAGTTTGGGGTTTTTATGAGTTTTAACCCGTTTCATATTATAATTAGTGTTCGTGAATGTGCAAATGAGTTTGATTAGGTTTTTCTCGATGGTTTGACGTTTGTACATCGATATCAAAGGTTGGTTTGGGTATTCGTGCATGCGTAGGCGATAGGTTTTGACCTATGCATGATACGCGTGCCGATTTGATTTTCGTATGCCGTTTCGATTTCAAATTTGGTTTTAATGCGATACGGTGCGTTATGACATGTAGGTACCCCATGTGGACTTCGAGACGACAAGCAAGCGCGTGGCGACGTCGGCACCGCCGAGCGAGAACCAGGTGAGTAGATTTATATCTACGGGGAGAAGTCGGGTGGATGGCTTATAGCACCCCCGCAGTTCGTGGTGATGTATACGAATACGTATACACACATATATATTGATTATTTATTGTTGAGGTTATTGATGATAAAGATAGATTTTAGGTGTGATTGGATAGGTTTAGTGTTACGAAACCCTAAAGTAGTGATTGCACCACACACACACACACACCCCCATACTTGCATACATTCTTCTTTCATTTGTGCTTATACGGGAATATGTATTTATGTGTTCACATGGGTATGAGACTATGTGTTCACATACTGGATTTGAGGATAGTATTGGGATTTGAGATGAGTCGATAAGAATTGATTGAGACCGCGAGAATGGTGATATGGCAGGATTCGTACTTGAGGTACGTCTTGATATTATAGCGGATCTTTGGACGACGATACATGTGAATAGCGTTATACATTGAATGGTTGACATGTGATCGTGATATGAGATTAGATATGTTAAGATATTCATAATAGGTCGCATTAGGTGATGTATACCACTTTATGACGATATAGGATGATGATATCGGTTTGTATGAGGCTGTAGATCAGCAGTCAGATCATGATTTGATTGATGATATTAGTATTGTACTAGACGTAGATCAGTACCCCGGATTATGATCTTTGATAAAGAGGATACCAAATGATTAAATTGATGAAGGTGATATTGACCCGTACCCAGATTTGGGGATGCCGCACGACGGATTTACGTACGAGCTATATATTGATGTTTGATCCTCACTCTTGACTTGGGAATGTCTGATTATAGATATGGTATCGGATGTGATATTATGGAGGCAGGATCACCGACTAACATATACATGTAGGTATATGTATCGACTCAGAGGTTAGGCGGTTTCCTTACCTTCAGTAGCCAGTTAGCTTAGCCCTTTAGTTTAGTGTAGTTGTTAGACTAAATTTATATTAAATATAGATTTGTTATCTTGTGTCTAGTATTTAGCTCCCGCTCATTATTGCTGTTCGCTCCGCATCGCATGCTTATATTATGATTCATATCCTATTATTGATATAATGCTGTTAGGACACCAGCACCATTACCAATGACATGTATGTACCACGTACACTTACTTGCCGGCTCACACACATCTTCATCGGTAATTGCCATGTCACGAACACTTTAGAAAATACTATTTCATTTGACATAGATTGCTAGCTAATAGTTTAGACATGATATTAGTGTACTTGCCTTATATGCTAGTTTAGACATTGTAGATATTACTTGCTACTTCATGCATGTTATTATTCATTGATATGCCGCATTCATGGATTTTTATGTCTATATTCACTGTTTACATGCTATTGAGGATTTGGATTCGGATTTTCATGAGATTTCCTGGATTTGGGGGGAAACCGCAAAAACACTTATAAAATTCTTTCTCCTTTTTTTAAAGAAAAGTGCGGTTTTCCCATGATGTATGAGTCGTCCACCATGAGTTTGCTGATGGATTTCGAGACCCGAGTTCGAGGAGTGGAGGAACCGTTTCGGGTAGATGGTGGACCCGGTGCGGTACCCCGGGACAAGAGGATCGCAGATGATGGCGTTGAGCCTGGCAGGGGAGCACTACCGACCGGTGATATTACTCGACGCGTCGGATATCCGGAGGATACCGTCGTGGTCTTGAGATTGATGGTAAGGGCCGTTCTGGATTGACGGCGCCCTAGATAGTGAGATTGAGACATTGAGATCCTGAGATATTGTGACAATGGGATTTATGTTTTTTGTCGATGCTAGACACTGTTTATGCTGATTTCATTTATGATACCTCTTTTAAAAGTACAGAAATCTCACTAAATTATGAAAGCAGTTTTATTCTGTTTCATGCATTCATACATCATCCATATGATATATTGCTACCTGAGGCACTGACACGGGCACATGGGATTACACTCAGGTTAGATATTTACCCTAGTCATTGTCATAGGCTGCATGTTATATATATTTGAGGATATATTATGATCATTGACCTAAGATTACGTTGTTCATGAGGTTTCTGTTCGTAGATGTTTTTCTACTCACGAGTTGGCAACTCACCCCCGTTGTGCCACAGTTTCTTGCAGGTTTTGCCGTACAGGTTTCATTACGGCTTTACTGGCACTACTTCCATTTCCGGGTGATTTGCTAGTAGGTGGGTTTAATTGTATCGTACCCCTCATTATATACCTTGTATATTATTACTCTGTTGTATCTAGAAGTTCTATCAACCAAACATGTATTTATTTTGAGATAGAGACCAGTGATGTTATTCTTTCGACCTTATAGTCGCGCGTTATATTTCTGTGGATTTCTTGTTGTTTTGAGTTTCCTTTTGAGTTTTGATCCTCGCCCTTGGCGTTGTATATTATATTGCTTGTGTGGTTGTGACCGTCGATTGACGAAGAGCTAGCTCCCGCTTGGGGATGCCTTTTTATTGATTTCGTATACTATTCGTGTTGTATCCCGTTTGGGGGGCCAGTATTTACAAAGGAGACTCTGCCGAAATTTTCAGAAAATACTTGATGTTTTTTTAAAAAATGCATAATTCGGCTTATGCTATTAGAACCACTTGTTTTAAGTTGGTTTTTCCTTCACTCTACTACTTTTCTTGGTTTGGATTTCTGGGTTTTCGGCTTGCTTAGATTACGTACGCCTCGAGACGTTTCGCAGTTTAAGTGCCGGTCCTGTTCCGTACTTTCGGGACGTGACATACATCAAGTGTCATGCTACCCTAAAACTCATATCTATTATATTGCAACTACAATTTATAAGTTATTTTACTAATATCATCTCTAACTATCCTTTAAACCATATTCCTAGTTTCTTAATCGAGGTTTCTACGACTGTATCCTAGAGATCGGTTTCCATTTAATAATTTGCGGGGGTGCTATACGCCATCCACCCGACTTCCCCCGTAGATATAGATCTACTCACCTTGATCCTTACTTGCCAAAGTCGATGACGCCACGCTCCGTCGCCTTGGAATCCACGCGAAGGTACATCATTTGGGCAACCCAAGAAAACCCTAGCATCCCAATGTCATCAAAATCCAACTTTACTTGGTCCATTTTGTAGAGGATGAAAAGGGGGTCATTTTTAATGAAAGGGATTTAGGGTTTGGATGAAGATTTTGAGGTGAATTCTTGGGGAGGAGGTGGAGGGAGACTTGAGAATGAGGGAGATGAAGAAATAAAAATGGGGGAGGAATGGATGTGGCTGCCCTCTCTCTCTTTCCTCACTCTTTTTTATTCCCACCCCTCACACTCATGTCACACACAAACACACACTCCCTCTCTCTCCAATATTTCATTCTTTTCCCCTTTTCTCTTTTCTTTTCAAAAACTCGAATATCAACAAATGCAAATGACCCAACATGAAACATGTCATGGTGCACTAGCCATGGAAACTGTAGAAACACGGATTTGGCCTAATCGCGATTAGCAGTGCACTAATCGGTTTTTATCCAAACTACATATAATAAATTTTAAAAATGCCAAATCCGATAAATATACTTTAAATGAATAAAATCATTTTAAATTTCTAATTATTTCACAATTATTGGTATATATTTATACCTTTTTACGGAAACCCCAATTTCGCGAATCGGGTAGTTTTCGCGAAATATATTATTTTAATATTAAATTCCAAAAATAATATTTTATATTTTCTGAAACGTTACAATCTTCTCCTCTTAAAGAAATTCGGTCCCCAAAATTTAAATTTAAACCCTCCAATACTAGAACATTTCAATAATCAACTCATATCGACAAGGCTCCGAAGTCATGGAAGATATAGAAAAGCCACAGCGCATCGCGTGCGACTGAAAACGAATACAAACTCAAAATCGAACTCCGTCAAGCGTCTAGCAAATTATCGGATTTGCACGCATATCATCAAAGTTACTATGGAGATACAGATCTCGAAATCCCCTACTGAAATCCAATATGCATAGTCAAATACTATAATACATATATATAGCACGCATCCTTGGAAAAATCTTAAAACCGAATAAAACACATGCAAAATCTTTTCTGAATTATCGTGTGATGCGTAACTCGCGGCATAAGGGGCAGACGCTCATTGTAAAGTAGTAAATATACTTATATATGTTTTCGCTCGAATTATACGTTCCGCCGTCTTGAAATATCCCGAAAGGTTTTCCTTTATAACCGTTCATGCCGCTCGCGGACACGTAGGAAATAGTGAGACTATAGCTCTTTTATTTTTGAAAACCTCTTGTTAACTTTTTAGTGCATACAAAGTACTCAGGTACTGTCCTCAGATCAGTCATGTTTGGTTACTACACAAAATAGTGCCCAACATGAAAACAAAGTGCTCAAATGCAAAATCAGCCTCAAAAGTCGTATCCAACAATCACGTGCGTCTGGTGCGCATGGAAATCAAATCCAAATACAAATGCCATAATATGCAAAAAGCAAAACAAAGTGCAACGGGTGTGCACGAAAGCACCTGTCCAGTACAACGGGTGTGCACGACAACAATATCTGGTGCATCTATTGTACACGAAAATCTCAATCGTGTGCATCCGTTGTGCACAAAATCACATCTCATATCATACGCCAACATGCGCGAAAATCCAAATCAAGTGCATTCGTCAGGTCCGTAAAAAGCATCTAGTGCAATAGCATGTACGAAAAAAATATAAGACCGGTGTAACAAATGCACAAAAATACAAATATGGTGCATCAAATGCACGAAATACAAACAATACTCCAACGCGTAAAAAGTTAACACCGAGTGTACCAAGGTGTATAAGGTCATAAATGTGTGCAACTATGTGCACAAAACACATATCAATGCACTGCAAGCACATATAAGCTATACCGAGTGCAAAATCAAATCGAGTGCGTACCACACTCACAAAATCAAATCAACTGTATGAAATCCAGCAAATCATAAACATGTGCAGCCAAGGCACAAAAATCAATATCGAGTGCAATGTATATGCACAAATCATAAACCAACACAACTGTGTATAAAAACATATATCAAGTGCTATAACTATGCACGGAAATGTAATGACCTAGTAGGTGCAGTAGTGGTGCACGAAATCGATATCATAAAACTCATCATTAAAACTCAAATCCAGCGGTATAAGCGTGATACTCATATCACAACACAAATTGCAACAAATGACATTGAGGTACACCTCCTACAATGTCAAAAAATATTATTGGTGCGCCCAAAACTGGCAGAGCAAGAACATCGGCTTGCCTCCTGCTCACGATCTGGCGTCCTCTGTCTCTGGGTCCTCATTTCTCTGTGGATTACCAATCTCGCAATCCATCGGCTCATCGGTTCAGTCAGGTGTGCTAACGGAAACGATTCCGCTCTGGCACTTCTCTGGTCGTCTCTTGGCCAATTAGTATGACCACTCGTAAAGCAGCACGTCACTGGCGTCGACCTCTGGTCCTCTGAATACACATCACACCTCTGATCCTGGGTGCAAATCTTATTGCAACAGTATCCCGGAAGGAACCTGCTCAGGGTCTTTTTCGATCTTACCTATGCCGAACTATACGGAGGCTGGTACTCTTACCTAATCTTCTTCTCTCTTTCTGGAAATCTGCGTTCTAAGCACAGCTTTTCATCGGGAACTAGTCGTATCTCACGCCTCTGTATACATATTAGATCTCTAATCTCAACGGGGAGTAGCAACAGCTCGTTGACATCTCGCACGAACCTCTTTCTCCACCCGTCTTTATCATCATCTACTTCGATGTCACGTTATGCTATCTGCGTACTGCAATTGTCTCGGCTACAGTCAATCCGGAGTCTCTCACATGGGCTCGAAATCATGAATTCGGTATCTTCATCACTCTGTAGAAGATCTCTAGCCGAACACGTCCTCGGGAACTCGTCCATACCATCGGAGGAATACTCAATACTCGTCCGTTCTCGATCAGCTCACAACGCATCTGGGTGAGGTCCTCTATCTGAAGCTGGTCAGCTTACTGGTCTCCTATCACATGATATCAGGACAACATTAAACTTTTCGTTCGATTTGTCAAAGTCCTATAATTCCCCGAAAGCTCAACACCTGAGCATATTTTAATAATATCTAGTACACGCCACAGTACCTATGGACCAACCGTAGAAGGGCAAACCTAAGCCTCCCTGATGGCACCATAAAACTGTCGCAAACCCTAAGGTTCAAAAGCGGTTCCATGGTCATCATGTCAAGTTAGGGTTTCATTCTTCTTGAGGGTCCCATGAATTACTTGCATGTTCCCCCAAATACTTTAAACTTGGAAAAATGGGTTTCTGACATTCGTTCGAACTTTTAACTTCATCTAGACAACATGTGAATACCCTTCATCTCTCAACTCAAAGTAGACTAGCTATCATCTATCGTATTTCTGCCTGAAAGCTCCAGCGATCTCGGCATGTAAGCTCTGGTAGCGACATCACATCAATCTCAGCAACAGCTGGGTCAGCTGTCCACACGGTAGACGACATCAAAATCTCTGAGGTATGTTGTACATCAACAGTCCTCTCACAACTGGCAGCCTCTATCAACGTCCTGATCATACAGTGCAACACCGAACACTCGCCTCAAATGAGAAGCCACAACGCCAATACAAAATCGAGACATTCTCGTGTCACCAGAAAACATAATGGTCAGTCCTTATCCATGACGAGCTCGCCCTGACCGCGACACTAGCAGCAGCTCAATCTGCGCTCAAACCATGGTGACAGGAGCCTCAAGCATGTATCGATGAAACTATATCAATCAAATGAAAGGAATCAACAGATCCCAAAATGGATGATCGTAAAGATGAACGGAATAAATAAGAGTATGATCATGGAAACAGAAAGAATCAAAGATCTCAATATATGTACATCCTAAGGTTTCTTAAGTGGAGTATCGTATCGTAAATATGCCGCGGAACATACATACGGTACGTCACTCTACTCAAGTTACCTACTCCATCAATCAAGGTCAGCCTATGTAACGAAAGTTTGGGTTTAATACCCTCCTGTCCAAGTCTAAGTTCCGTTAGGTCAAGCCTAGCTTCCGAAATATTTATGCCCCAGACTCCACATAGTCAAACCTAAACTCGAACAAAGGTTAAACCTAGCGCTCTGATACCAACTTTGTCACGACCTGAAATATTAGCTCGTGACCAGCACTTATATCACGCAATGTTTAAAGGCGTAACGTAACCCAAGTAAGCTGAAACCCAGAAATCTAAACCTTTTAAAGAAATAATAGAGGTGCAGTTTTGAAATAAGGTATAATGAAGAAAAAAAATGTTTTCTTACATGCATAGAAAAGGGAATATGAAAATGCAAGTTTATCTTACTATTGTAAAACATGTTCGTCTTTTAAAAATTTGGACAGCACCTCCCTTGTATATTTTGATCCAAAACCACAAATATAAGATAATATAAAAGGCATCCCCAAGCGGGAGCTAGCTCTTCGCCAAACGGCGGATCACAACCACGCAAGTAATAAAACAAGTATACGACGCCCAATCGGCGAAGATCAGCACAAAAGATAAAGAATAAAGCAAGACATCAACCCAAAAAGTGAACATAAAAACCCATCGCTCAAGTCTCACAACTACAAGTCTCACTAAATCTTACTATTTATAAAAATACTAGTTTTGATTGATTGAGTTGACTAGATACAATATGTAATAAAAATACGAGAGTGGGCACGATACAAATGTCTCACCTACCAAAGCAAAATACTCAAAAGCAAGCTGTGCGCCAACTATGCCGCTACCGATCCAAACGGTCAACCTGTAAGAACTGTGGCAAAACGGGGGTGAGTTGCCAACTCGTGAGTAGAAGACATCAACAGGTAGAAATCGAATAAAATAACGATTTTCTAGGTCAACTATATCATAAAGGTAATACTATGATACCTAGGATGACCGTAACTGTATATGTGCCAACAATAAAAAAATGCAAGTATGCAAATGGATATCATCCAATAATATAATCAATGCTAATATACATATGGATCTTGTCCACTCGAAACATCGTAAAAGCATATGCATGTAAATATATGAGGATATAAAGAATGTGTGTGTCGATCAATGACACACCAAAACATGTAACCTGGGTGTCCAACACCGACACTCGAAATATCATGAAAGCCGTGTCCAGCATCGACACGTAAATCCTCATATCTCAGGCGCCGCATCCTTAGATCGGCCCTCAAGTCCATCTCTCTACTCCGATCGGTATCCTCCGGATAAACCGTCGAGTCTAAATACTATCACCGGTAGGTAGTACTCCCCTGCCAGGCTCAACGCCATCATCTGCGACCTTCTTGCCCCGGGGTACCTCACCGGGTCCACCATGCACCCGCAGACGATTCCTCCTCCTCCTCGAATCGGGTGTCACATGCCAATCTCAGAACCGAGAAAACGCATAGTGGACGCACTGAAATATCATATCAAGAGAAACCGGGTTTTTTAAACAATACATTCTTTCCTTTGAAATAGCCATGGTTATCAAATCCAAAAATCACGTGAAAACAGCATATCTCAATGCGTAAAAATCGTAAAGCATGGTGTATGGGACATATAACAGAATGTAAGCATATCCGTAAATCATGCAATATGGAACAATAATATGCATATATCAAGGGAAACCACTATTTAAAATGAATCAAGTTTTAAAATATATCCCGCGGTTCCCAATTTCTCCATGGTCAAATGCAACATCGTATAAAGGTGTATATGTAACTATAGCAAGTAAGTTATGCAAAGAGTCATATCATGATGCAGCAATTCTACTGTGTAGTGACATGCAATTATCGATGATGAAATGTGTGAGCCGGTAAATCTATGTAATTGGGACATACGCATCATTGATAATGGTGCAGGTGTACTAGCACAGCTATATGAAGGCAATAGTAATGACATGAACGCTGTATAAAGTAAATCAGCAGCAAAAAGGTAAAAGGTATACGTATTTAACATGACCAAGTCAGTGAATCTATCAATTGGCCTCCTCTAGACAAGGGTATGGATCAATCATCAAATAACTCGCCATGTACGGTAACTCATCGCACTGCGTCATTAAACAGTTTGGGATCCTAACAACCTATATGACAAGGAGGGTACAGACCTCAAGTCTTGTACGGCTTATCACTCAAGATTCACAACATTATCCATATATATATATATATATATATATATATATATATATATATATATATATATATATATATACCTATCTCTCAGGTCACATCCATATTAATCTCAGATCGTGGGACCGGCAAAGGTATTAATTATCACAAATCGACTCGTATCCATATAACGACATATCATACCAAGTCGTCATATCACAACATAAACTCTTATCCATCATAATAATATCTCATATCAAGTCAATTTTATATACAAATTTACCTTATACATCAGGTGTCATGCTACCCTAAAATTCATACCTATTATATTTCAACTACAAGTTATAAGTTATATTTCTAATATCATCTCTAACTATCCTTTAAACCATATTCCTAGTTTCCTAATCGAGGTTTCTACGACTGTATCCTAGAGATCGGTTTTTATTTAATAATTTGCAGGGGTGCTATACTCCATCCACCTGACTTCCCCCGTAGATGTAGATCTACCCACCTTGATCCTTGGTCGCCGAAGTCGATGAAGACACGCTCCATCGCCTTGGAATCCACTCGAAGATACCTTATTTGGGCAACCCAAGAAAACTCTAGCTTCCTAATGTCATCAAAATCTAACTTTGCTTGGTCCATTTTGTAGAGGATGAATATGGGGTCATTTTTAATGAAAGGGGTTTAGGGTTTGGATAAAGATTTTGAGGTGAAGATGGAGGGAGACTTGAGGTTGAGGGAGATGAATAAATAAAAATGGGGCAGGAATGGATGTGGCTGCCCCCTCTCTTTCTCCTCATTCTTTTTTATTCTCACCTCTCACACTCATGTCTCATACTTTCTCTCCAATATTTCATTCTTTTCCCTTTTTCTCTTTTCTTTTCAAAAACCCAAATATCAACAAATGCAAATGACCCAACATGAAACATGTCATGGTGCACTAGCCATGGAAAACTGTAGAAACACGGATTTGGCCTAATCGTGAATAGCAGTGCACTCATCGGTTTTTATCCAAACTGTATATAATAAATTTTAAAAATGACAAATCCGATAAATATACTTTTAAATGAATAAAATAATTTTAAATTTCTAATTATTTCATAATTATTGGTATATATTTATAACTTTTTACGGAAACCCCAATTTCGCAAATCGGGTAGTTTTCGCGAAATATATTATTTTAATATTAAATTCCAAAAATAATATTTTATATTTTCTGAAATGTTACAGTTATGCTGTGGTGTATACGAAGGAGTAAGCTGAGAGAGAATCCTACTCTCCTTTTAGAAACTCCAGGAACTCCATGCGCAAGTATTCTGCTTCTCGATCACATCGAAGGACTTAATACTTCTACATAACTTCAAGCTTATATTTCTTGAATTTCTCAAAAGTTTTAGACTTGTGTTTCAACGGGAACACATGTCCGAATCTTGAGAAATAGTCGATGAATGTAATGAAGTACCAAGAACCAACCTTGGCATTTTTAGACATAGGACCGTATACATCATCATGTATGCATCCCAAGAGATCAGTAACTCTTTCTCTGATTCCAGTGAACGGAGTATTGGTTATTTTATCTCTGAGAAAAGACTGGCAAGTATCATAAAATGAAAATTCGAACAGATTCTCATATTCATCCTTATGTAACTTACCTGGTCGTGTCGCATTGATATGACCTAGTCTACAATGCCACAAGAAGGATTCGTTCATTTCTGAACTATCCCTCTTGTGTGTGTTCTACATACTTTGAACCGTGGTTTTATTTAGAACGCATATGCTATTACATAACATGCCTGATCCAATCAACTCTTGATTCAAGAAAATGTTTACAAGATTATCCTCCAATACAGAATTATATCTTTCTTTAACTCAATAAAGAATTTGATGTAATGTTGTATATCAGGTTCGGCATGTAATAACATTTGTTCAGAATCAATTTATTTACCATTTGGTAATACAAGGTGATATTTGCCAACTAATTTGACTGCAAAAATTGCACCATTCTCTAACACTTAGAGACATATCACCCAATCCCAGTTCTCTACCTTTCTATAGCCCATGTAACAAGTTATATATGTGGGATCCTAATCCGGTATCTAATACCTAGGACGTAGAGTCTACTGAGAAACAGTTCTCGGTAATAAGCACACCTGAAGAAGATGCATCAACATGCACATTCCTCGATTGGGTCGCGTAGAAATCCGGATATTCCCCTATTTCCTGCTCAGACTTATAACAATTATAAGATAGAGTGGAACCAACGTTCCCCAGCTCAGTATTATAAGCAGGTTCGGTCAATGCATCCATATTATTATCTTGATTAAGGCGTGACATGGTCGCTACCAGGAGAGAGAGAGAAGAAAACACTCAGCGTATGCTCTTGCAAGATTAGATTGGTTATTATTTTATCTAATCAGGATGGCTCCCACTATTTTTATCAAATCTTCCTTCAAACCCTAAAAGGTAAGTCTAGCCGGGATTAATTACACCCTACAAGTTTGCCAATCTCTCGGCCAGACCAGTGTCGGTACTTTGAGGGAGGTTCTCCGTGCTTTCGCACGGACCTAATTAAAATAAAGCTCGTTTTCCCACGGGCGAAACCCCGTTAACTCCTTTCTAGGCACCTACTTGATCGGCTAATTGTAATGTTTAAAACTCTCCCAGGAGTAACTCTTATACGCAGTGGGTATCGGGATCCAACTATCTCATAGAAGGTATGCAATCTCATTGCAAATTTCAACACTTGAAATTTCCGATAATACTTTGCACCTAGCCTCCTATGACCTTGACAAAGGCCAACAAACCATAAGATGCTAGTCAAGTTCAACTCATACATTTCATGATTGAATTAAACCCACCCACACGACCCTTAACAAAGGCCAACAAGGTCGCACGACTACCCTAATCCAATCGCATCATATGCTCAAGCAGATAAGCATTAATCAGCTACCGCACACTATGCCTTGACAAAGGCCAACAAACGCAGCACGAATACTAAATAGTCCTTATCTGAAATGACGGAAGGCTACGACAGGTTTTTAAGAAAACCCTTTGCGTAATGAACTTGATATCGTTTTAGAATCGAGTGATTTTGCAAAGGAGTGTTTTTGAGGCTTTACTAGTTTTGCTAAAGAGGTCACTCCCGGTGAAGGGATCTCAGCTCTTTTCTTATCGAATAAGGTGTAGGATATTTCACAAATACCACTATGCAAAACAAGAACTAGAGAAGCAATCAAAAGACAGAACTGAGTGGGTTGTAACATCAGCTAGTTTCGCTATAGAGGTCACTCCCGGTGAAGGGATCTTGGCTCTTTCCTTATCGAATAAAGTACTGGATATTCTACAAGGAATACCTCTATGCAAAGCAAGAACTAGAGCTACCAGTTTTTACAACAACATTCTGAAACATCTTTAGGTTTCTTTTCTTTCATTAATCTTATTAATGAAGTCCCATCAATTATGCTTCCTAAGCATCACAGAAGAAACGAAAGGAACAATATTTATTATATATCATATATATAATATAAGCATTCGTCTCAACATATCAAGTGATCACATCACAGAATATCAGCAGCAGAAGAACACATATGAAATATTGGATATACTAGGAATTCCGTGTTTTAAATTAAGCCAGTAAAAAATACGGATTCCACGGTCGCGATGAATAGCCAAACCCACATCCCTATGTTGGATATAGTGCCCTCAAAGTCAATTATTGGATCGCAGGCACGTGATTGCAATGATTGAGGGAGGACCTATACCGGTAGGACAGTCTTACTCGAGATGATAGTATGCTATCTGGTTTGTCTTTATCATCATGTACATGTTTTAGGTGACATTACAGATCACTATTACACGTTGATAGAGCCCTTAGGATCTTGCTTGACTACCAGCAGTATGATGGTGATCATATACATGAGAGTTGGGTAGTCTATAAGCACATCCTTATTGGTCCCTAGTCGAGCGAGTTTCGAGACAGGGCATCAATACTCCAGAGTAGACTAGTGTATACAGTCGGGACCCCGAGGAAGGGCGGTGGCCGGTCTCACAAGTCATTGGTGTCAGTTGGTTCATCTAAGAAGTATACAGGTGCTCATTGGGTTATGAGGACACCGGACGGACTCACCGGGAACATGCTAGTTGGTAATATACCTGACGTCAGATAACTGTTCCCTGGTGACATGTGTACAGGTTAGTCTATCGACCTGAGATCGTCATTTATCTCGTGTGAGTTCCCACCGTTCTTTGATTACTACCCTACCACGGCTCAAAGGAGTCCTGCAAATAGGTTTTAGTTGGGTACAGTCTCGAGCCACACCGAGGCAGTGAGCGGATCGGCAGGGGATTTGTCTCCCCCGGTATTGGGGGTGAGATCGTGCTGTGTCTGGAGAGCCATTACACAAAGTCCCTGGCCAGGGCAAGCGAGATTTACTGGTAGGTATTCCAGTAGTATCTTAGGGTGTTCTGGGCTACACTCCGACACGACTTATACCGCTTTTGGGGTCTGACGTTTACCAGCCCCCTAGGCCTGATATTCGATGCTCATAGACGAACGGACCGGACTGTAATGATATTTTCACTGGCAAGCTCAGTAGGGTTTCAGGATGAGTTCAATCATCGGCCTCCCTTTTAGTCAATACCTAGGCGCCTATTATGTACAGCTAGTACAACTGACGTGCGAGTGGTTAAACCCACTGCCAGCGTATTGACGAGTATTTAGAGTCCCCCACAGATAGTTTCCTAAGTTCGAGCGAAACGTTGTAGAGGCCGTATGGTTTTATGGCAGGGTTCGAACATACACGTGCACTTGTGCACGTGTCATGATTCGGACGGATAATACTAGAGGGCTTTGGTTTAAGCCGGATCCTAGTATTATATTGTGTTGGAATGTTATAGTCTCATTGTATTCATATTCAGTCAGAATGGGGATGCATGTATGTATATACAGGTGAGGGGTATTCTGGTGATCCGTCACGAGATTACTTTAGAAGATGCATTTCTTTTTGATAAACATTTTGGTTTAAATGTTTATTTGGATCTAGAAAGTGTGACTCATATGGTGAATCATTAATCTAGCATGATCACTTAATGACTCATGGTTATGAGTCATATAATAAGTTATGGTGGACTAATGAGCTTTATTTTGAGTGAGATATTTTGAGGGTTTAGTGTGAGATATTTTGTGATAACTTTTCTTTGATTTTTCAACACAAAACCTCATTATATCAACACACAAAAGAGAGAGGGCAACCATGACAATTCTTGGTGCTTGGTTCTTGCTCACTTGATTTTTTCTTGAGCTCACACTCTTCATCTCATTGCATCTTCTTCAACCACCACCCTAACCCTCTCATGTGATGAGAATCCTAGGGTGTATTGAGACAAAATATTCACACTCACTCTCTACTTCATCTTGGACATATCGGCTAGCAAACTTCATGTCCGAGTTGCTTCAGTTTGAAGCGGGAGCCCGTAAAAAGATTCCTTGACGTGGTGCCACTTCGACGAGAAGATCGAAGATCGTGCGAGATCGGAGGTGCCGCGAGGAGCTACGGATGGTTGCTAAAGACCGAAGGACACGGATCAATCGGTATAGACATTCTAACTTCTTTGTAGTTTGCTAGTATAGGTTAATGGTTCGATACGGGTGAAAGTCTGCGTTAGCGTCAGTTTATAAAAGTTTTTATTCCGCGTTTAGCCTCGGATTGACGGCCAGCGCGCTACCGTAGACTTACATAGTATCAGAGCCACGCCATTAACCCATACTAGATTGTTCTAACGTGTTTAAAACATCGATCGACCGAATTTTCAAAAACCGCATTTCCGTAGTTAAAGTTTCTGTCGAATTTTTAAAATGGTCTAAAAATTATTTTGGTTATATCAGAAAATCGTGCAGGCTTTTTTAAGACTACTGAAGAAATTTGGTCGACTTATCCCACAAAACTGTCACGGAACCGCCGCTCAATCCATGTGTTGGCTACGGTTTCGCCGCTGTTTTGGGGCAACAGTGCACCGTATTTATTCTAGGTGTCTTTCCTATGGAATTGTGGTTTCTGGAATATTTTGTTTTGGCCCAGATTTGTTTGTGGGCTGGGTTTTGCACTTAGGGCCACTTTGGGAAGTTTTGTAGATCGAAATTTTAAATACGTTAGTTTACAGTGCTTACATTTCTATCTGCGACCGTGAATGTCATTCGAGCAGTATAACTCGTCTAATTGCTATATGTCCTTTTAGACAAGTTTGCGAACGTGACATTCACATTGATGTTCTGTGTTGTGCTGCGATGTTGCGGATTTGTCGTGGTGGATAGCTTGCATGCAATGGTGGTGTGGTTTGGTTATATTTGTACATATGATATCGCGGGGCGAGCGTCCGACATGTGGATTGCCGTCACTGCATGTTTGTATATTATTCTTTTGGGGCACGACCGGGTTGAGGTCGATGTCACCGTTGTACATATTTTCTTTTCTGTACTAGGATTACCCCGCGGTGGAATGCACGGATAGCTGGGTTATAGAGGGCAACGAGCCCGCATCTCATGGCTTTAAGACGGAGGGGGCTTCACTCTAGAATTGGCGGGCTATTCGCCGCACTCGTAGGGGGTACAGGTTGGCCCAAGGAGGGGTGCTCAAGTTACCGGATTCCGTGAAGTGCTGGGTGGTCCATTCACTTTGCTGAAGGGGGCTGCCTCGCTTCAGGTTTTGACGGGTAACTTGCCACACTCGTAGGGGTCTAGGTTTCATTGCACAGGCTATATACACGACAAAGGGAACGTAGGGTTTCGCTTGCGGCTCAAAGGAAACCCGGGGCTCTCAGATATCTGTATTGTTCTGTGATGCTTATTACTTTTCTGTGATGTTGCATTTATCACGCCTGGAGCAATTATTGTATATTGATATATATACTAGTAGATGTTGTATATGTTTTACACCTGCGCTAGTCCAGTCCCCGCTCTGTCGTTAGCTAAGTAACCTAAAGGATGATGATGGGACCCAGTGGCGAATGCGGATGGCATATACGTACATTTTATTTTCGTTCTTTTCTGGTGTAATTAATTGATAGGACTGCATTGATTCTGATCAATGCAAGGAAAACAAACTTATTCGATGTTGTTGGAATAATTTTCTAAAAGCTTTTATTGCAAGGATGTTCTCTTTTGTTCTGCACAGCGGTATTCAGTTTCGAATATCCAGCACCTCATTCGACGAGGCAAGGGCCGAGATCCCTTTACCGGAAGTGACCCCTTGGGCAGAAGTTTGCGTCAGGGTAATAACTTCACTATAGTCGATTACTTTTTTCTTTGCATCGCGGTATTCAGTTGGAATGTCCTGCACCTCATTCTACGGGGAAAGAGCCGAGATCCCTTCACCAGGAGTGACCTCTGTAGCAAAGGTTTTTCGCCACTATATTTTTGTAAAAAGCTATCAGGTTCCTTCAACGATATCAAGTTCATTACGTTAAAGGTTTTTCGCCAAAAACCATTTGTAGCCCTCCGTCATTTCAGACGGGTAGCACTTAGTATTCATGCTATGTATGTTGTCCTTCGTCAAAGCATAATGTATGGTAGCTATTTGTTACTTTTCTGTTGCATAGATAGATGCGTTGGTTTGGGACAGTCATACTACTATTTTGGCCTTCATCAAGGGTATGTACGGGTGGGTTCAAATTAACCTGGACAATGACGGGTAGAACTTGACATGTGATTTATGATTTGTTGGCCTTCGTCAAGGTCATAAGAGCATGGGGTTAAAATCTCATCGGGAGTTTCTAAAGAAACTGAAACTTGCCAGGCATGCGCATACCTTCTGGAGTGTGATAACGTGAGTGGATTCCATCACATTATCATGCGATGATGGTTGGATCCCGATTCCCACTGATAAGTTGGTTTACTCCTCGGGTGATCCCGACTAATTCTTCTTTCAGGCTTGGAGGAGAATTTGAGGATACAGTGGGAGACATCCTGATTAGATATAGTGACTAACCATTCTGATCTAGGTTAGATTGCACGCAGAGTGTTTCTTTTCTCTCTCTCTTTGGAAGCGACTATGGCCCGACCCTAGAATATGACTCAGTAACTAAGTTAACCGAACATTCTTAAAACACTGGCTTTTGGATTGTCTGAGTTGCATACATCATTGCCACTCTTTCTTTTACCCTTTGCATTTCTCCAGAACACCCCGTATCACTACGAACATCCACTTCCATTAGATAAATCCATCGTATGGTTATATACGAACTCGAAGGAACTTGTTCCGGATTCAAGGATGTATTCTGGTTCTGGAGAGATTGAATAGCACTATTCGGTTGTTTTTTTCCTTTTACCTTCTTTCAGGTTGCGAGTACTCCTAGGATTAGGAGAGAGTACACCTATTACGCTTATTGATAGTCTTTTTCCAAACCATAAGCAGGCGCCGAAAGGTTGGGAATGAAGGAAACCAATTATCTATGTGTGGTATACAGAAGGTAATGAGTAAAGACAAATAAAGGGATTTGAAAGAGGGCAAAGTAAATTTCGACTGCTATCATTCATGACCAAACCACGTATTTTATCGCCACTCCTACTTCACCTTTGTATTTCTCCAGAACACACCGTATTACTATGAACATCCAATTCCATTGGATAAATCCATCATATAGTTATATACGATCTCGAAGGAACGTTTTCGAGGATGGATCCTGGTTCAGGAGAAATAGGAATAAGGTTTATTCAGTTGTCTTTTATCTTTACCTTCTCTCAGGTTACGAGGGCTTCTAAGATTAAGAGAGTATACCTATTACGCTTATTGGATAGTCTTCTTCCAAACCATAGGCTGGTGCCGAACGATAGAGGAGGAAGAAAACCATTTATTCTAACGATGGTGTACAGAAGGTAATGAGTAAAGACAAATAAAGGGATGTAGAAAGATGACAAAGTGATATACGGTTACAGTCATGAATCTGATAATGAAAGAGGCATTGCTAAGAATATCCGGAGACCCCTTTCGAAACATTTTCATGTTTTAGTTTCACTGTGCGTTGTTAATAGAAAACTAATTCCCCAATTGAATCCTTACTCCAGGGTATGTATTTACCAGGTATGATTCTCACATCTGTATGGTTTTACAGATGATGAGTGGGAGTAAGTTATTGGGAATTAGGTGACCATCCTCATTATATCGGAATTCGTTGTAATTGGTGATATTTGAGGAAATCGTCTGGGTACAGTTTTCAACCTACGAAGCATAGGGTTTGAGTTATTCAACTCAGGGGACTTATACAAAGTAATGTATGTTGTCCAGTGTCCATTAGGACAAAGAGGTTGGTCCTCATACTATATTCTATTTACTTGTGACTTCTCAAGTTTTAGACACGTGTTTCGTAGAAATACAAGGTCCAAGTTTTGAGAAGTTATAGGTACAAGAATAAAGTAGAGAACCACGTACTGCAAGTATCGAGATTCTTCAAGGTGATCTAAGATGTAGATACTTATGTTTGGTATTCAGTCGATAGTAATGATTTTGAGAAACTTGTTTCTCTTTCAAGTTACTCATAATTGGACGCACTCCTAAGTTGAGTAATGCTGATCGGCCTCTCTCCATTTAGTTGACATGCACTGGAGACAACTGCATGATTTGAATCTGGTTCCAATTAAATCAGTGCCTCTGTTTCTATATTGTATATAGAATGGTTCATATCTTAACGATATTAAGGTACGGGGAGTTGTCCGGCTTATGCTTAAAACCAGACTCTGGATAACTCAAGGCACGTTTCTGTAATGGCAGTTTGTGGGTTATCCCAGGCTATGACGAGGGGTAACTTTCTACCATCTGGAAGATCAATAGTGATATTGTTCTTAACTCGCCACAGTTTTAGTAAAATGGACTTTTTCAGAAAACAGTTGTGGGAGTATGGTAGAACTGGAAGTGATTCCAGAACCACAGACGATTACTGAAAATTTAAATAGAACCTAAAGATTCAATCAGGTTTGACATTCCATTAGCCACTCCGTGGATATAGTAGGTAACCTCAGGCACCCGAGAGGTAGTTCGGTATCATCAAAGACGGTGACAGGGAGGTTCTTGTTGACCCAGACTTGACACTACTGTTGTTCCAGATTATGAGATCCGGCAGGAGGATGAGTATAGCGTTGTTCTGAACTAGCTTTAGAAGTGCACGTTTATATGACTCTGCCAGAGGGTTGTTGTAGTCAGTGGGAGCATCGGAAACATAGTGGACAAGTAGCTTATGTCTATTTATAAACTAAAGCAGATATAGAGGAGATAGATCATCAATTTTTTATATGGCAGTCATATGTTTTGACTTCATCAGAATAGGGGATGGATCTGTTAAGAAGGTTGTAGGGTGTAATGTCCTGGTATTTGGATTACACATAGTAGGAAGTGAAATTCCTATACTACGATCGGTTATATTGTGGTTGTCACACAGTGGTTTCTCCACATAGGATATGGATCATATATCAGGCATTCTGGTTAGTAGATCTATGGTTTTAGATCTAGATTTGGGTAGTGTCCCAATCTGGGTACTTAGACAGTATTCTAAAGGTATTTAGAATGGACGACTCCTGACATGGTGGTGTACCTGCAGGTGATGGAGTCACCCTCTCTAAAGGTGTCTTACAGACAAAAGAGGAGAGGGATGTGCAAGATTGGTATATCACTTGCTTAGGCAATTGAGTCGATCATAAAATGTCAAGTACCACACTAGATCTTGTTTTTGCACTAGATGCAATAAGTTGAGATATTAATCCAATCATGGAGAAACGTTCGGAAGCAGTTTTAGAACATAAGTGGATGTTCTAGGGATATGATAACGAAAGCCTCCTTCGGGAGATAGTTATCATTCCAGGTTTCCAAGATGACCTGGATGACAGAGTGACTGTCAGAGTTATAGTTTTCCCTCTGACGAGGGGCAGTAGTTTGGACAGGTGGTCCAAGCGGATACTGAGGGAGGCATGGTGCAGGATACTGATTTAATTCAGTTGACGATACAGTCTAAGAAGTTTGGATTTGGAGTTCATTTATGAACTAGGTCCCATCAGATATCCAGACATATTCTAAGACAGGTATTACTCAATTCGGGAGATGGCTTTCTCCGCGAACTTGAGATTAAGAGAGACATAGAAAGAAACATCAGGCAGATCAACTCACTGAGGCTATTTCTCGAACACAGTAGTTTCCCAACGAGCTTTGTGAAACTGATTAGTAGATGAGTTGGGTGTTGGGTATCACACGGGCTGTGAGTAAGCGACATCGCAATAATTAGCCTTAAGTGCAAGTGAGAGATTGTTGGATATAGTGCCCTCAAAGTCAATTATTGGATCGCAGGAACGTGATTGCAATGATTGAGGGATGACCTATATCGGTAGGACAGTCTTACTCGAGATGATAGTATGATATCTGGTTTGTCTTTATCATCGTGTACATGTTTTAGGTGACATTACAGATCACTATTACACGTTGATAGAGCCCTTAGGATTCTTGCTTGACTACCAGCAGTATGATGGTGATCATATATGTGAGAGTTGGGTAGTCTATAAGCACATCCTTAATGGTCCCTAGTCGAGCGAGTTTCAAGACAGGGCATCGATACTCCAGAGTAGACTAGTGTATACAGTCGAGACCCCGACGAGGGCCGGTTGCCGGTCTCATAAACCATTGGTGTCAGTTGGTTCACCTAAGATATATACAGGTGCTCATTGGGTTATGAGTACACTGGAAGGACTCGCCGAGAACATGCTAGTTGGTATTATACCTGACGTCAGATAGCAGTTCCCTGGTGACATGTGTACAGGATAGTCTATCGACCCGAGATCGTCATTTGTCTCGTGTGAGTTCCCACTGTGCTTTGATTACTACACTACCATGGCTCAAAGGAGTCATGTAAACAGGTTTTGGTAGGGTACAGTCCTGAGTCACATGGAGGCAGTGAACGGATCGGCAGGTGATTCGTGTCTCCTGGTATTGGGGGTGAGATCATGCTGTGTCTGGAGAGCCATTACATAAAGTCCTTATCCAGGGCAAGCGATATTTACTGGTAGGTATTCCAGTAGTATCTTAGGGTGTTCTAGGCTACACTCCGACACGACTTATATCGCTTTTGGGGGTCTGGCATTTACCAGCCCCCTAAGCCCGATATGCAATGCTCATAGATGAATGGACCGGATTGTACGGATATTGTCACTGACAGGCTCAGTAGGGTTTCAGGATGAGTTCGCTCAACGGCCTCCCTTTTAGTCAATACCTGGGCACCTGTTACGTACAGCTAGTACCACCGACGTGCTTGTGGTTAAACCCACTGCCAGCATATTGATGAGTCTTTAGAGTCCCGCACAAATAGTTTCCCACGTTCGGGTGAAATATTGTAGAGGCCGTATGGTTTTGTGGCAGGGTTCGAACATACATGTTGTCACGATCCGAAAGTACGGAACGTGACCGGCACTTAGATTACGAAGCGTCTAGAGGCGCAACGTAACCTAAGTAAGCTGAAACCCAGAAATCTAAACCATAAAGAGAAGAAGAAGTAAAGGAAAACATATAGAAAAACATGTTTAAAAACAAGATCAAATTTTCTCAAAAATTTCGGTAGAGTCTCCTTTGTAAAAACTGGCCCCAAACGGGTACAAATAAGAATAATATATATACAAACAATAAAAAGCATCTCCAAATGGGAGCTAGCTCTACGTCAAAAGGCGGAAACAACCACACCAATACACAAAAGTATACAACGCCAAAGGGCGAGGCTCAAAACTCAAAAGAAAACAAAACCACCGGATATCATAATAATACAAGCGCGACTCTAAGGTCGAAATAAATAACTGGTCCAGTAACTATCAAGTAATACAAGTTTGGTTGATGGAGTTTTCTAGATACATATGAAATAATAAAAGTACAATGGCGGTCCAGATACAAATGAACCAACCTACCGTGCAAATCACCCGGAATGAAAAGATGTGCTACCAAACTGCCAAGGAACCCTGGACATCAACCTGTAATAAAATTTGGCACAACGGGGGTGAGTTGCCAACTCGTGAGTAGAAGATATCTGCGAAAAGAAATCGAAATGCACGACGCTATCCTAGGTCATAATAATATAATAATATACTACTAGTCATCAAGTAAAGGCAGGATAATAAGCTACGTGTGAGTGCAAATGCTCCGTGCTCGTGTCAGTGCCTCATATAGTACTAAGCCATGTGAATGAGTATGCATGCACCATGAATGTAAAATAACCAATCCTGAAATCTATATATATCTGTATAAGAAATCTTTAGCTTTTATCATAGTAAAATGTTTATAGAAATCTGAAATATCAACGATGAAATCTATGGAAATCCGGGTCAAGCATCGACACAAAACATGTAAATCTCAAGTCTCAATACCTCATAATCTCAATGTCTCATAGTCTCAATATCTCGGGCTCCGTCTGTCCGGACGACCCATATCATCAAATCTCACGACAACGGTCGGTATCCTCCGAATATCCGCCGCGCCAGACATCACCGGTAGGTAGCCTTCCCCTGCCAGGCTCATCATCTACAACTCGATCTTCTTGCCCCGGGGTACCATACCGGGCCCACCATGTACCCGAGATGGTTCATCCACTTCTCGAATCGGGTCTCGAAATCCAACAAAAAAACATGAAATCTCATGGTGGACGACACATACATCACGAGAAAACCGCATCTTATGTTTTAAAATGAGAGGAGGAGAGAGAGAGAAGTTTTTATATATTCTTGCGGTTTTCCCCAAAAAATCCAGAAATCTCATAGAAATCCAAAATCCCAAAATCATGAGTAAGTACATGATAAGTGTCGGCATATGCCCCATAATACTGCATGATAACATGAAAGTGCGAATGCATGAAATGTCTAAGTAATAAATACCATGTCTATACTAACACCAGAGAGTAATCACAATATTATATCGATCTAGCTGTTTGCTGATTCTATCAATAAAAGATAATATGATCTAAAATGTACGTGACATAGCAATTACCGATGATGATGTGTGTGACCCGGCAAATAAGTGTGCGTGGAATATGCGCATCATCGGTAATGGTGCTGATGTCCTAACAGGCAAAGTTTTATTCTGATTATAGAAACATATGTATGAACATGCACCATAATGATTACGGCCTAAATGTAAGACAGATGTGCAACAACCACTCATTTGATATACAAGTACAACTACAACTATAAGACTCAAGCCTAAACTAGTGTCCATCTAACCTCCTAAGGAACTAAACCTAAGAAACAAGTCAATAAGAACTAAGAGTCCACCTAAGGTCTGAATTCATATCTCTAATAGTCGGCGATCCGGCCTCAATAGCGTCACGTACGTAGTACGGCTTCCTCGAATCAAGAGTGCGGATCAATCATCACATCTATGCCTCGTACGGTAAAATCCATCGTACGGCATCCCAATATCGGGGTACGGGTCAAGTATCACCTACGTATCTCATCATTCGTATAATATCATCATCAACACATGTCAAGATCAAGATGCTATACTATAATCGCATACATCAATCATATATCATTGCCATCTTAAATATACATCGTTAATTTATCCTCATAAATATCATGTATATGCATCATATTGTGATTAAGTCACACTTAAATCATATCGTAATCATGTCACACCAATATGATATCGTAATCAACTTACACATATATATCATATCAAAATCAGGTCACACCTATATGATGTCGTAATCAGGTCACACATATATCATATCAGAATTTCAGGTACAGGTTACGGTCCGGGTTCTATTTAGAGTCCCATATACTTCAATATCATCACCATCCTTTATTATTGTTCATCTATACAAATCTATTATCTCATTTTCTAATGATCCGCTAATATCATAACACGACTGTATAGTCAAGAATCACGGCATCAGCCCAGTTATATTATTTCATCCCCGTGTATCATATCACATCCTTGTATCACATATACGTATTGTGTATATATATATACCTACACCTAGTCCTATACACACACACACACACACACACACACACACACATACATACACGTATACACCATGCCGAGTCTTAGTGTGTACGTGTGTGTGTATCTACCTGAAACCTACGAATCTCTTCCAAGGTATTCATCCTCTGGTATGGTCTTTCTAAATCAGTCTAGTCCAACCTAGGGTCATTACTATGGTCCTACTTATCAAGAATCTAAGGTCACGTCTGGCTTCCTAATGACAATAAGTACTATCCCTATTCTACGTTTGCGGGGGTGCTAAACGCCATCAACCCGACTTCCCCCCATAGATATAAATCTACTCACTTGGTCCTTGTCTGCCGAAAATGATGTCGCCCTCCTCTTCTTCCTCGTCCGAAGTCCACGTGATGGGTACCTATACGCAAACACATATAATATCGTAAACTGAATCACAGACAAAGCCAAAACGACGCACGAAACGCGCATAGGTTAAAACCTATGTCCCGCTCATGCAAAAGAACCAAATATCGCTCGATATCAGCGTACAAACGCCGATTGATCGAGATAAACATCAACAAACAACTTGTAGTTTAAAAAACTCGTTACTTATAATATAAAACATGATTTAATCCATCAAAACCCTAAAAATCAATCAAATCGTCCGATTTCGAAAAACCCGAAAACGCCAAATTACCGTTTTACTTCAAAACTTGACATTTAAATGAAACTAATGGTCATAAAACTCATTAAATAGAATAACTAAACTATATAAACCATCACTATATTTTTAACACCCTAATTTATATTAATTTGAAAATTCTAATTTGCAAACTTGCCCGATTTCGATACTTTTAAGCAAAATTTCACAATATCACAACTAAACATGATTTTACATGAATTAACTTACTAAACTACAATTCATGATAATAATAACATAATGAAACCATAAATTAGATTTTAAATTTCATTTAATTAAGAATTTCCAAAATCTTGTTAGCAAAAATAGCAATTTTTATCACAATTTATCAATTATCAATAAAAACTAGTAACCAACTTGAGTTTTCATTCCACCAACAAGTTAATATCCTCTTTAAATCCACACTCTAGTGTTATAAACATTAATTTAAATTTTATCTCACCAATAAATATAATATACATAAATCTAGTTTGCAAAATTGTTTAAATTAAACAATTTTGGATCAACAATTTACAATATATCAACCATGCATGATTTTCTATTTCTAAAAGTGTTAAACTAGTTATTATAACTCTAATTAATTAATAAAAACCATAACTTGATTTTACAAACCCTAACTTGAATTTTAAAACTTGTAGATAGAATTTATTTATTAACTCTAATTATGCTAGAATGAAACATTAAATAACAATAAATCAAAAGAATGAGATTTATACCTCCACAACATGCAATCCAAACATGAAAATAAGCCTCCAAAATGAATGCTTTCCATCTCCAAAATCCATGTAAAGATGAGCAAAGAATAGAGGGTAGGAATTAATTTGGATTTTGTGGATTTTTATTTGGATTTTTTGATGAATTTTGATGATTTTTAATACAAAAATGATGGGGGGAAAATATTGGGGCTGCCCATGGTGGTGAGGCCGGCCATGAGGTGAGGAAAAGAGAGGAGAGTGAGAAAAGGTAAAGAAAAGTATAGAACGTTTCACAAAAATATCATTCCATTAAGTCTTTTCATGATTTAATAGAAAAATTCTTTATTTTCCCAACTCCATTTAACCTAGAATGGTCTAGAACCATGGAAAATTTTGAAAATAAATTTTGCATGAAACACACTTGATTCTAATATATAATGGTTCACTTTTTCTAATTAAACCTATTCAAATTTGTAATTTACACTAATTTAGTGTATAAATAAAGCTTATGTTAATATTTAAAATAATTAATTTAGGAAAAATATTTAATTAAATTAAAAATTTATAAGTGGCTAAATAAACACCATTTACTAGTAATAACATATTTAAAATAGGTATTTTTAAATTTATAATGAAAAATAATTACGGTTTAATTTTACGAAAAATACGTTTTACTTTACCGAAAATTAGAAAATTCACTTAAATAATTTTATTTATTTATTTATTTATTTTAAAATGTTACAATCTTCCCCCCTTTAAGAAATTCGGTCCCCGAATTTTAAATTAAAACTCCCCCCAATTAGTAAAATATTTAGCAAAAACACTCAAATCGTCGGGGCTCCGAAATCATCAATACATAACTAAAATCAACTCTGTCAAGCATAACGCAATCATCGGAGTTATGACGAAAATAAAATATCAAAACCCAATACGAAAACCAACATAATATATATCAAAACTATAACTTAGATATAGTACGCATCGTAGTAAAATCGGCTAAACATCTTAATAAGGAAACACGCAAAAAAAACCTTTTGAAAATCCCCGTGCGATGCACGTGTCACAGCACAAGTAGCGGACGTTTATTTTTTTTAAAAAATAGCTATACATATTTATATCTTTTATTTAACATACACGTCCCACCTGGTTACTAAATCAAATAGTAATGATTATAAAAATATACTGCTCAAACTGAAATCAATCCCAATCACATCATAAAAATATCATGTGCGTCCGGTGCACACTGAAATTGAAACCAAATACAGATACCACGAATACACACAAAAACAAACTAAGTGCAACAGGTGTGCACCAAAAACATCTGTCAAGTGCAACGGGCGTGCACGACTCTAATATCAGATGCATCTAATCTGCACAAAACCCCGATTTAGTGTGTCTGGTGTGCACAAAATCGCATCAAGTGCGCCAAGTGTGCGCAAGAATCTCAATCAGGTGCACATGGTGCACGAAAACATACACTGAATATCAAAATCGAAATCACAGTACGAAAATGCATGAAAACTAGGTCGAAGCATATGTCAAAATCATGTGTAACCATATGCACGAAATCAAATCAAAATCTCAAAATGTATTAAAACCAAATCAAGTGCACTGGGTATGTACTAAACAGCATCAATACAACTGATATATGAAACACAAATAGAATGTAATGAAGGTACACATAAGAAATACCAATCGTAGAACAAAGTCCTCAAAATACCAAAATCCAATCAACGAAAATATGAAATCCAAATCACCAAATCATAATCGTAAACACTATCGTCAATGTGCGCCTCTTTCCCCCTTTCCTCTAGTGTCGACTGCTTCGAACTTTTTTCTTCATAGGTGTGCTGACTGCGCTACCAACGGCAATACTCAAATCTAGAGTCTCCCACGTAGTCGATCCCTTCACCTGATATCCGAACTACATTAAAATTTTCGATCGATCCATCAAAATCCCATAATTCCCCGAGAGCTCAACACTCAAATACAGTTTAAAAATATCCAGTACATACCCCAGCATCGATGGTCCAGCCGTAGAAGGGCAAACCCAAGGCTCACTAATAGCACCGTGGAACTGTCGTAAACCCTAAGGTTCAAGGGCATTCTCGTGGTCATTATGTCGAGTTAAGGTTTCATTCTTCTAGAGGGTCCATCGAAATACCTGCATGTTCTTCCGAATACTTTAAACTTGGGAAAATGGGTTTCTGACAATCGTTCGAATCCTTTAACTTCGTCTGGACGGCAAGTGAATACCCTTCGTCCACACGCTAAGCAATGCTTCAATCCTCAAGAATAAACGATACCCTAATGGTTATCGCATTCGAGCCGCAGCTCCCTCTGCCAGTGCGCCCGTGGTAACAGAAACCACCCTCCGATATTGACGAAGATAGATCAAAGGAACAAATGAAATGCGGTGCAAACAAATGTATATCCTAAGGCTACTTAAGAAGAGTAGCGTATCGTAAGTATGCCGCGGATCATACCCACGGTATGTCACTCTACCTGAGTCGCCTACTCCATCAACCATTGGTCACCCGAGACATATACAAAGGTTAAACCTAGTGCTCTGATACCAACTTTGTCACGACCCGAAATTACGGAACGTGACCGGCACTTAGATTACGAAGCGTCTAGAGGCGCAACGTAACCTAAGTAAGCCGAAGCCCAGAAATCTAAACCATAAAGAGAAGAAGAAGTAAAGGAAAACATATAGAAAAACTTGTTTAAAAACAAGATCAAATTTTCTCAAAAATTTCGGCAGAGTCTCCTTTGTAAAAATTGTCCCCAAACAGGTACAAACAAGAATAATATATATACAAACAATAAAAAGCATCCCCAAATGGGAGCTAGCTCTACGCCAAAAGGCGGAAACAACCACACCAATGCACAAAAGTATACAACGCCAAATGGCGAGGCTCAAAACTCAAAAGAAAACAAAACCATCAGATATCATAATAATACAAGCGCGACTCTAAGGTCGAAATAAATAACCGGTCCAGTAACTATCAAGTAATACAAGTTTGGTTGATGGAGCTTTCTAGATACAAATGAAATAATAAAAGTACAACGGTGGTCCAGATACAAATGAACCAACCTACCGTGCAAATCACCCGGAATGAAAAGATGTGCCACCAAACTGCCGAGGAACCCTGTACATCAACCTGTAATAAAATTTGGCACAACGGGGGTGAGTTGCCAACTCGTGAGTAGAAGATATCTGTGAAAAGAAATCGAAATGCACGACGTTATCCTAGGTCATAATAATATAATAATATACTACTAGTCATCAAGTAAAGGCAGGATAATAAGCTACGTGTAAGTGCAAATGCTCCGTGCTCGTGTCAGTGCCTCATATAGCACTAAGCCATGTGAATGAGTATGCATGCACCATGAATGTAAAATAACCAATCCTGAAATCTAGATATATCTGTATAAGAAATCTTTAGCTTTTATCATAGTAAAATGTGTATAGAAATCTGAAATATCAACGATGAAATCCATACAAATCCGTGTCAAGCATCGACACAAAACATGTAAATCTCAAGTCTCAATACCTCATAATCTCAATGTCTCATAGTCTCAATATCTCGGGCTCCGTCAGTCCGGATCGGCCCATATCATCAAATCTCACGACAACGGTTGGTATCCTCCGGATATCCGCCGCGCCAGACATCACCGGTAGGTAGCCTTCCCCTGCCAGGCTCATCATCTACAACTCGATCTTCTTGCCCCGGGGTACCATACCGGGCCCACCATGTACCCGAGACGGTTCATCCACTCCTCGAATCAGGGCTCGAAATCCAAAAAAAAACATGAAATCTCATGGTGGACGACACATACATCACGAGAAAACCGCATCTTATGTTTTAAAATGAGAGGAGGAGAGAGAGAGAAGTTTTTATATATTCTTGCGGTTTTCCCCAAAAAATCCAGAAATCTCATAGAAATCCAAAATCCCAAAATCATGAGTAAGTACATGATAAGTGTCGGCATATGCCCCATATTACTGCTTGATAACATGAAAATGCGAATACATGAAATGTCTTAGTAATAAATACCATGTCTATACTAACACCAGAGAGTAATCACAATATTATATCGATCTAGCTGTTTGCTGATTCTATCAATAAAAAATAATATGATCTAAAGTGTATGTGACATAGCAATTACCGATGATGATGTGTGTGAGCCGGCAAATAAGTGTGCGTGGAATATGCGCATCATCGGTAATGGTGCTGATGTCCTAACAGGCAAAGTTTTATTCTGATTATAGAAACATATGTATGAACATGCACCATAATGATTACGGCCTGAATGTCAGACAGATGTGCAACAACCACTCATTTGATATACAAGTATAACTACAACTATATGACTCGAGCCTAAATTAGTGTCCATCTAACCTCCTAAGGAACTAAACCTAAGAAACTAGTCAATAAGAACTAAGTGTCCACCTATGATCTGAATCTATATCTCTAATAGTCGGCGATCCAGCCTCAATAGCGTCACGTACGTAGTACGGCTTCCTCGAATCAAGAGTGCGGATTAATCATCACATCTATGCCTCGTACGGTAAAATCCATCGTACGGCATCCCAATATCGGGGTACGGGTCAAGTATCACCTATATGTCTCATCATTCGTATAATATGATCATCATCACATATCAAGATCAAGATGCTATACTATAATCGCATACATCAATCATATATCATTGCCAGCTTAAATATACATCGTTAGTTTATCCTCATAAATATCATGTATATGCATCATATTGTGATTAAGTCACACTTAAATCATATCGTAATCATGTCACACCTATATGATATCATAATCAAGTTACACATATATATCATATCAAAATCAAGTCACACCTATATGATGTCGTAATCAGGTCACACATATATCATATCAGAATTTCAGGCACAGGTTACGGTCCGGGTTCTATTTAGAGTCCCATATACTTCAATATCATCACCATCCTTTATTATTGTTCATGTATACAAATCCATTATCTCATTTTCTAATGATCCGCTAATATCATAACACGACTGTATAGTCAAGAATCACGGCATCAGCCCAGTTATATTATTTCATCCCCGTGTATCATATCACATCCTTGTATCACATATACGTATTGTGTATATATATATACCTACACCTAGTCCTATATATATATATATATATATATATATATATATATACACATACACATATACACCATGTCGAGTCTCAGTGTGTGCGTGTGTGTGTATCTACCTGAAACCTACGAATCTCTTCCAAGGTTTTCATCCTCTGGTATGGTCTTTCTAAATCAGTCTAGTCCAACCTAGGGTCATTACTATGTTCCTACTCATCAAGAATCTAAGGTCACGTCTGGCTTCCTAATGACAATAAGTACTATCCCTATTCTTCGTTTGCGGGGTGCTAAACGCCATCCACCCGACTTCCCCCCATAGATATACATCTACTCACTTGGTCCTTGTCAGCCGAAAATGATGTCGCCCATCTCTTCTTCCTCGTCCGAAGTTCACGTGAGGGGTACCTATACACAAACACATATAATATCGTAAACTGAATCACAGACAAAGCCAAAACGATGCACGAAACGCGCATAGGTTAAAACCGATGTCCCGCTCATGCAAAAGAACAAAATATCGCTCGATATCGGCGTACAAATGCCGATTGATCGAGATAAACATCAAAAAACAACTTGTAGTTTAAAAAACTCGATACTTATAATATAAAATATGATTTAATCTATCAAAACCCTAAAAATCAATCAAATCGTCCGATTTCGAAAAACCCGAAAACTCCAAATTACCGTTTTACTTCAAAACTTGACATTTAAATGAAACTAATGGTCATAAAACTCATTAAATAGCATAACTAAACTATATAGACCATCACTATATTTTTAACACCCTAATTTATATTAATTTGAAAATTCTAGTTTGCAACTTGCCCGATTTCGATACTTTTAAGCAAAATTTCACAATATCACAACTAAACAGGATTTTACATGAATTAACTTACTAAACTACAATTCATGATAATAATAACATAATCAAACCATAAATTAGATTTTAAATTTCATTTAATTAAGAATTTCCAAAATCTGGTTAGCAAAAATAGCAATTTTTATCACAATTTATCAATTATCAATAAAAACTAGTCACCAACTTGAGTTTTCATTCCACCAACAAGTTAATATCCTCTTTAAATCCACACTCTAGTGTTATAAATATTAATTGAAATTTTATCTCACCAATAAATAAAATATACATAAATCTAGTTTGCAAAATTGTTTAAATTAAACAATTTTGGATCAACAATTTACAATATATCAACCATGCATGATTTTCCATTTCTAAAAGTGTTAAACTAGTTATTATAACTCTAATTAATTAATAAAAACCATAACTTGATTTTACAAACCCTAACTTGAATTTTAAAACTTGTAGATAGAATTTATTTATTAACTCTAATTATGCTAGAATGAAACATTAAATAACAATAAATCAAAAAAATGAGATTTATAACTCCACAACATGCAATCCAAACATGAAAATAAGCCTCCAAAATGAATGCTTTCCATCTCCAAAATCCATGTAAAGATGAGCAAAGAATAGAGGGTAGGAATTAATTTGGATTTTGTGGATTTTTATTTGGATTTTTTGATGAATTTTGATGATTTTTAATACAAAAAAGATGGGGGAAAAATATTGGGGCTGCCCATGGTGGTGAGGCCGGCCATGAGGTGAGGAAAAGTGAGGAGAGTGAGAAAAGGTGAAGAAAAGTGTAGAAGGTTTCACAAAAATATCATTCAATTAAGTCTTTTCATGATTTAATAGAAAAATTCTTTATTTTCCTAACTCCATTTAACCTAGAATGGTCTAGAACCATGGAAAATTTTGAAAATAAATTTTGCATGAAACACACTTGATTCTAATATGTAATGGTTCACTTTTGCTAATTAAACCCATTCAAATTTGTAATTTACACTAATTTAGTGTATAAATAAAGCTTATGCTAATATTTAAAATAATTAATTTAGGAAAAATATTTAATTAAACTAAAAATTTATAAGTGGCTAAATAAACACCATTTACTAGTAATAACATATTTAAAATAGGTTTTTTTAAATTTATAATGAAAAATAATTACGGTTTAATTTTACGAAAAATACGGTTTACTTTACCGAAAATTAGAAAATTCACTTAAATAATTTTATTTATTTATTTATTTATTTTAAAACGTTACACACGTGCACTTGTGCATGTGTCATGATTCAGACGGATAATACTAGAGAGCTTTGGTTTAACCCGGATCCAAGTATTATATTGTGTTGGAATATTTTAGTCTCATTGTATTCGTATTCAGTCGGAATGCGGATGCATGTATGTATATACAGGTGAGGGGTATTCTGGTGATCCGCCACGAGATTACTTTAGAAGATGCATTTATTTTGGATAAACATTTTGGTTTAAATGTTTATTTGGATTTGGAAAGTGTGACTCATATGGTGAGTCATTAATCTAGCATGATCACCTAATGACTCATGGTTATAAGTCATATAGTGAGTCATGGTGGATTAATGAGCTTTGTTTTGAGTGAGATATTTTGAGGGTTTAGTGTGAGATATTTTGTGATAACTTTTCTTTGATTTTTCAGCACAAAACCTCATTATATCAACACACAAAAGAGAGAGAAGGCAGCCATGACAATTCTTGGTGCTTGGTTCTTGCTCACTTGATTTTTTCTTGAGCTCACACTCTTCATCTCATTGCATCTTCTTCAACCTCCACCCTAACCCTCTCATGTGATGAGAATCTTAAGGTGTATTGAGACAAAGTATTCACACTCACTCTCTACTTCACCTTGGACATGTCGGTTAGCAAACTTCATGTCCGAGTTGCTTCGGTTTGAAGCGGGAGCCCGTAATAAGATTCTTTGACGCGGTGCCATTTCGACGAGGAGATCGGAGATCATGCGAGATCGGAGATGCCGCGAGGAGCTAAGGATGGTTGCTAAAGACCGAAGGACAAGGATCGATCGGTATAGCCATTCTAACTTCTTTGTAGTTTGCTCGTGTAGGTTAATGGTTCGATCCAGGTGAAAGTCTGCGTTAGCGCCAGTTTATAAAAGTTTTTGTTCCGCGTTTGGCCTCAGATTAACGACCGGGGCACTACCGTAGACTTACACCCTAGACCCCCTACGAGAGCGGCAAGCAACCCTACCAATTCTAGAGTTAGGAGACCCGGTCTCGACTCCTCGAGATGGTCACCCTCTGGACCCTAGAACCCGGTTAATTATGCTCCCTGCCTTCGGTCTATCCTAATGCGGAAAAGTAAATAATATACATCAATCGTGACATCATCCTATACCCGGAAGCGCCCCAATAAAAGAATATTACTTACAAGTTTTAAAATGAATGAAAATGAAAAACTCTCATCTCACATAAAAACCCCCGGCTATTCAAAACACGACGATCCAATATAACATATCACAATAACACATAACATCACATGTCATCAACATAAGTAAATATGCGTATCCCAATTGTCGTTGACATATAGCAACGAAACCGGCGATACACCACATATTACACTTACGGTCGCAGAAAAGAAAGTGAAAAACTACAACAATTGGAATCCGCAACCACCTTAGACATCATAAACCCAATATATCACATACTTTGGATTTCATGCCTAACCAAATGAATTCCTTAGACATCACATGCCTAACAATTATAGACCCCGCATTTTAGTCTCGATATTGAAAACACTTTTCAATAACCAGTCGGATAATTCAACAAGATTCCCGATAACCTGATCAAATGCTCGTCGGAAACTGTAGGAGACGGCCGCACCCCCGATGTAGTCGACGAAGTGCACTTAGGCGGAACACCGCGGCCATGAGCACCCGAACGGATGCTTTTGGCAACGGGGTTCTCCTACAGTCACTTGGTCCAGGCTATGGGACGTGGCTATCTAGTAAGGTTACTCGGCGAGTATCCGAGTACGCCACGTGATTTCGACGAACATTGATCCACATTAAAATTCTGTGGCAACCGATCAAATGAGACTAAATTGCTAGATTTATAAAATTCAAACTAGTTATTACATAACTAATTATTGTGTATTCCAAATATTGTATCACAATCATAGATAGCTAGACGATGTTAAACTTTTCGATCAAATAAACAAACACCCAAAATTACCCAAAGAGCTCAACACTTGAGCGGAGTCTAAAAATACTCAGAACATGCCCAGCACCTATGGACCGGCCGTAGAAGGGTCAACCCTTGCCTCACCTATGGCGCTGCGGAACTACCACAAACCTTAGGGCTTGGTGGCGGTTCCGACGGTCAAAGAATCGAGTTAGGATTCCATTCTTCTAGAGGGTCCACAGAATCACCTGCATGATTTTCTGAAGATCTTAAACTTGGAAAAAATCCAACTCTTGGAAAATTTCCAGCGAGAGAGAAAATGGGTTATTGATATCCGTTCGAACTTTTTAACGTCGTCTAAATAACCCAAAACAATGTTAAAATTACGAATACGAAACACTCCGAATTGTCAATACAGTAATACCACTTCACATGCAATCTTAGAAAAAACAAGCAACACCTAAAACACCAAAACCCAGAGACTGGAACACAGAAAAAATTTGAAGCCAAACTGCTCTAGAAAAACCGGTGAGCTCGGAAATTCATGCCTTGTGGCCGGCCAAAATCGGGTAGGGAGGGTTCAAATTTCTACTGTGTTCATATTACATCTCATATAACATTCTGCAGTTGCTTAAAAAAATTTTGAGGCCATTTAAAAATCGACAGAAACTAGATTTCATTGTCTCAAGTTTCGGAGTAGTTTCGGTTTCGTAATCTAACAAACATAGTTTAATTCTCTAGCTTGGCTATGATACCACTGTAGGGTTCTCTAGCACGACAGCAAGGTTTCGGGAAGCATCGTCCATGCCGTTTTTAAAAAATCGCCATGCTATATAACCCTAACCCTAGAATCGTAACTAGAGAATTGTACAAAACAACAATGTAAACAACTTTACATATAAGTGAACAATGAATACAACCTTTGTAGACCGGTCCTTCACCTCAATAGCTCCGTGCAGTAGTCCCTTTGGTCCAAGTAGTGAACTCCCAGACTCTAGAAAGGCTCCACAGGATGAGCGGAACAAGTTTGCTTGAAATCTTCGAGGCCGAAAATGATCTACGTCGAGGAGACACCAACTCAAGCTACCTCTTCACTAATTAGAATTTAGTGAAGCAAACACCCTAAAACAAATAGCTAGTATAGTAGAGGATGATGAAGTAGGAATTTTGCTCACTTTAGAATTATTTTTCTCACAATATTTCTTCACTTTTAGAAAAGCTAGCAAGCTTTCTCTTGATGAAGAAAAAGATGAAGTGGAGAAGAGAATGGAACTCATGAGGTTAGAATAGCCACCATGGGTGAGTTTATGTCATACACTAACTCATGTAGAGAGTAAACTATGGCTAAGGATAATGGTTAGGTTAATAGATATCTTAAACAAAACAAAACTAGTGGACTAAGTCAATGGGCTCATCAAGCTTCTCCAAGCTTCTAGCCATGACAAAATACCAACCAATTTTGAATTTATTAAATAAATAAAAACCCTAGATTATCATAGTATGGTGTAAGTCTCACACTCCCATGAAGCATGTATCATCTAGCATGACACATGAAAATGTACATTAATATATATCACATATATACGAAAGCACAAAGTGAGAAAAAGAAATATTTAAGTGAGCTAATATTAGTTAATGTAATTCAATATATCAAATATATAACTATACATTAAATTATTAAATCAACACTTGATTTATTAATCCGGCTATATCACATATAACCGACTAATATCATGTGTATCAACTTATCGAATTAACACTTGATCCGATAACCCGGCTATATCATATATAACCGTCCGATATCACATATCGCGAGAATAGAATGCGGTATCACATACGCGCATTAATCTCGGTCCCGCACATATCACATATGTGCTCCTACTTTGTTTCGCATGAACCAGGAAACCACCGTGCAGGACTCTAAAAACTTGTCAATATGCCGATAGTAGGTGATGATCATATCAAACACCCACAAGCCGCAAGATGTCTGCTAAACGTAACGGCCACTCGGGTATTGAGCGATCAGAAGATCAACAAGCAAGCCTGCTCATACTCCTGCGAATCCAATAAATAACACTACCGTACAGTCCGGTCTCTTCGCTCTGATATGTCGCATATCACAGCCTGGGGGTGGTATAACGTCAGACCCCAATAGCCTGATAAGTCATGCCGATGCAAGGTCCATAACGGTTTGAGAAACTACTGATAACACTTACCAGTAGATCTCAACAACCTTGGCCAGGGATTTCCTGTTATGGCCAATCAAGCATAGTGCCACATCAATCCCCAATACCGGGAGAGAAGAAATCCCCTCTTATCGCTCATTGCCTCTATGTGACTCGGGATTGTACCCAAAAACAACTGTTTTGCACAATCTCTTGAACGTGGTAAGGTGGAAATCAAAGTACAGTGGGAATCACATAAGACTCTATGACGATCTCGGGTCGATAGACTAACTTGTACCAGTGACACTAGAGAACTACTATCTGACGATAGGTATAATACGATCTAGGAGTTCTCGGCGAGTTCGTTCAGTGTACCCAGTCTCCATTGAGTACCCGTATACCATCTCTGATGTCAAACACCAATGGATATGGGATCATCCATCGCCCATCATATGGGTCGAGAAGCGTATGCGCTAGTCTTCTCTGGAATATCGATGCCCTGTCTCGATACTCGCATGACTAGGAACAAGTGAAGGATGTACTTACCGACAACCCTGTCCCCACTAGTATGATCTGTAAGGCTATGGCAGCGCCCCAACCATCGTGGCCAAATGCGGAACAAAAACTTTTGGAAACTGGCGCTAACGTAACCCGATTCCCGGATCGTGCCATTAATCCTATACTAGTTAACAGAAAAGAGTTTGGAGAGATTATACCGATCGATCCGTGTCCTTCGGTCTTCAATCTCTGCGCCAAGCTCCTCTTGGCTTCCCCGATCAAGTTTGATCTATGGTCTCCCTTCGTCGAAGAAGATCCACGTCGAGAGTTCTTTATACGGGCTCCCGCTTCAAAACCGAAGGAATTCGAACAACTAGTTTGCTAACCTAGGTGCCCAAGATGAAGTAGAGATAGTGTGTGAAAACTTTGTCTCAATACACCCTAGGATTCTCAACACATGAGAGGGATAGGGTGGAGGGTGAAGAAGAAGCCATTGATGGATGTTGTGAGCTCAAGAAAAAGCTAGTGAAGAAAAATGACATGAGTTATTGTGTGAGATATCATTGTGAGAGCTATAAAAACAACTCAAGATAAATCCCCAAGCCTAAAGTGGCCTCCCTCTCTCTCTCCACAGATATCCCACATAATAAATAAATAAAGAAATAGACATAGCACAAGTAAACACACCATGAGTCACCAAAAATGCATATGCCACATTCAATGCCCTAGGTCAAAACTTGCACTCACAGTTTACACATAATTAAACATTAAACTAAATATTTAATCAAAAAGAGAATGGCAACTTCTAAAGTAAACTCGTAACGGATCATAAGAATACCCCTCATCTATATATACATACCCGCATCCGTATTCCGACTGAATACGAATACTACGAGACGAAAATAATCCAACAATCTAATACTAAGATCCGGCTTAAACCAAAGTCCACTAGTATGATCCTTCCGATCATGATCCGTGCATGAGTGGACGTATATGGTCGAACCCTGCCATAAAACCATACGACCTCTACAATGTTTCGCTCGAACTAGGGAAACCCTCTGTATGGGACTCTAAAGACTCGTCAATACACTGGCAGTGGGTTTAACCACAAGCACGTCAGTGGCACTAGCTGTACGTAACTGCTACCCAGGTATTGAGCGAAAGGGAGGCCGACGAGAGAACTCATCCAGAAACCCTACTGAGCCTGACAATAACAATATTCGTACAGTCCGGTCCCTTCGTTTATGAGTATCGCATATCGGGCTTAAGGGGATGGTAAACGTCAGACCCCCAATAGCAGTATAAGTCGTGTCGGAGTGTAGCCCAGAACACCCTGAGAAACTACTGGAATACCTACCAGTAAATCTCACTTGCCCTGGCCTAGGACTTTGTGTAATGGCTATCCAAACACAGCGCGATATCAACCCCCAATACCGGGAGAGACGAATCCTCTGCCGATCCGCTCACTGCCTCCATGTAGCTCGGAACTGTACCCAACTAAAACCTGTTTGCATGACTTCTTTGAGCCATGGTAGGATAGTAATCAAAACACAGCGGGAACTCACACGAGACAAATGACGATCTTAGGTCGATAGACTAACCTGTACACATGTCACCAGTGAACTGCTATCTGACGATAGGTATAATACCAACTAGCATGTTCCCAATGAGTCCGTCCGGTGTACTCATAACCCAATGAGCACCTGTATACATCTTAGGTGAACTAACTTACACCAATGTTTTGTGAGATCGGCCATCGCCTCTTGTCGGGGTCTCGATCCATATACACTAGTCTACTCTCGGAGTATCGATGCCCAGCAAGAAAACTCCCACGACTGGGGACACTTTAAGGATGTGCTTATAGACTACCCAACTCTCACGTATATGATCGCCATCATACTGCTGGTAGTCAAGCAAGAATCTTATGGGCCCTATCAACATGTAATAGTGATCTGTAATGTCACCTGAAGCATGTACATGATGATAAAGAAAAACCAGATAGCATACTATCATCTCGAGTAAGACTGTTCTACCGGTATAGGTCCTCCCTCAATCATTGCAATCACGTGCCTGCGATCTAATAATTGACTTGAGGGCACTATAGCCAACTGTAGGGTTCCTAGACACACTAAGGAGGTCTCACAAGGCATCAACCATGCCATGTTAAAAAATTCTAGGTGCCGAGAAACCCTAATACGGATCGTTGGCTAGAAATCTAGGCGAAAATGAAACTAGTTAACACTTAACTACAAGAATACGGAAATACAACCTTTGTAGATCCGGTCCTCCACCTCCAAAGCTCCGCAATGAAGTATCCTCGCTGTCCAAGTCGAACCCCGGGCTCTAGCGTCGGCTTCATCGGAGAATAGACGGGCTAGGTCATCGACGACGTGTCGAAGATGATCTACGTCGAAGCATCACTAGATCAAGCTCCACCTTCACCTAGCCATGAAAACTTGTGAAGGAAACACACTCTACTACTTGGCAAGAGGTAGAGGATGAAGAAATAGGAGGTGGGTTCACTTTAGATTTGGATTTCTCACTCTTTTTCATCACTTGCCATTGATGGAGGCAAGCTTTCTTCACTTGAAGAAATGAAGAAGAAGAAGAATAATGTTATGATAAGTTAATTAAAATGAAAAGTAAAAAGAATACTTATCATAATGTAACCATGGTATAGTGTAGAGAATTGATTAGGGTTAAGTGGAATGGTTAGGGTTAAGCATGAGACAAAATGGTTACAAAGTCAAAGTGTTCATGAAACTTCATGAACAAAACAAAACAAGCCACCATTTTCTCATTTGCTTTTCTTTTTCCAAAAGAATAAATAAATGAATAAAATGAATAAGGAAATAGTAAACCCTAACCATTTCATTAACCAAGGTTTAATTCTTTACACTTAACCAAAAGGCATGTATCATCAAACATGATACAAGCAAGTGCACAAAATCATATCGCATATGCAATGCGCACATCCGAGTGAGAAAATCCATCTTAAGTGAACCGATACTAATTAATGCAAAGTAATATATCAAATATATAATTATGCATTAAATCATTAAAGCAACATTTGATTTAATGATCCGGTCATATCGCATACAACCGACTAATATCCAATGTATCGGTTTATCGAATCAATCCTTGATTCGATAACTAGGTTATATCGCATACAACCATTCGACACATTCATCGCGAGAATGGAATACGGTATCACATACACGTATTATTCTCGGTCCCGCACATATCTCATATGCGCTCCTATTTCGTTTCGCTTGAACCAGGAAACCTCTGTGTAGGACTCTAAAGACTCGTCAATACGCCGGCAGCAGATGATGATCATATCAAGCACCCACAAGCCGCAAGCGGTCTGCTAAACGTAACGGCCACCCGGGTATTGAGCGATCAGAAGATCGACGAGCAAGCCCGCTCACACTCCTGTGAATCCAACCAGTAACACTACCGTACAGTCCGGTCTGTTCGTCTGATATGTCGCATATCTCGCCTAGGGGTGGTAAACGTCAGACCCCAATAGCTCGATAAGTCGTGTCGATATGAGATCTATAACAATTCGAGAAACTACTGGTAACACTTACCAGTAAATCTCAGCAACCCTGGCCAGGGATTTCCTGTTATAGCCAATCGAACACAGCGCAACATCAACCCCCTATACCGGGAGAGACGAATCCCCTCCTATCGCTCATTGCCTCCATGTGACTCGGGACTGTACCCAAAAACCACCGTTTTGCACGCCCTCTTGGACATGGTAAGATGGAAATCAAAGCACAGTGGGAACCACACAAGACTCTATGACGATCTCGGGTCAACAGACTACTCTGTACCAGTGTCACCAGAGAACTGCCATCTGACGTGAGGTATAATACCATCTGGGAGTTCTCGGTGAGTCCGTCCAGTGTACCCAGTCTCCACTGAGCACCCGTATATCATCTCTGATGTCAAACACCGATGGATATGGGATCATCCATCGCTCATCTGTATGGGTCGAGAAGGTATACGCTAGTCTACTCTGGTATATCGATACCCCGTCTCGATACACCCACGACTAGGGACTTTGAAGGATGTACTTATAGACTATCTGTCCCCACTAGTATGATCTGCATCATAGTCCAGATAGTCAAGTACACATCCTAAGGGCTTTACCAACATGTAACAGAGATACAATCAGTATACACGTTAAGGTAAAGAGTAACCAGATAGCATACTATCATGTCGAGCAAGAAAGTCCTCCCTATATATGTCCCAGCATCCACTACAATATACATCCTATGTACAGTAATGGCCTCTAGGGCATACATATACCTAACAATCTCCCACTTGCACTAGGGCCATCTGTAGCAGTGGTTGCAGTATCTCATACTCAACCATCCCATAAAAATCTCTCTCTGGGAATAGGCCTTTGTGAGTGGATCCGCTGTGTTGTCCTCTGGGTCTACTCTCCAAACCTTGATCACCCTGGAGATCATCCATCTCCATGATCAGGTGACACTGCCTTAGAATATGTCTGGATCACTGATGGGGCCGGCGTTCCTTGGCATAAGCCACAACTCCATTGTCACACAATGGGAGGAACAAAGTTCATCTTATGAACTAATATACACCCAGACTGCCTCTTTGGTTGCATCTTAAGTAGCGATGTATCCTGCCTTTATCGTCTAGTATGCCACGGTATCTAGCTTGGAACTCTTCCAACATACCATCCCTTTATTGAGGGAAAAGACAATGCCTGTGACTGACATTCAGTCGTCTTTATCACCCTGGAACCCTTCCAGTGATTCTCCCCAGAATCAATTGATACCATCTCACTATAACTAGTGAGAATCCTAACATCCATTTAGATCTATCTCATAGATCCAAAACCCCGGATTAGTAGGTATCAATTTGATCCTATTTGGAGAATTATTGTGATAAACGGAGATTGATCGAGCGTAGCATAGGAAACTCTTTCCCTATCAAGAGTATGTCATCCACGTACTCTACGAGAATCGCCACCATACTCCCTACTACCTTTTTGTTTATACAAGGTTCATCTACCATTTTGATGATGTCAAACTCTTTGACTTATCCATCAAAACAGATGTTCCAACTCCGCGATGCCTGCTTTATCCTATAAAATATCTTGTACACGTTTCCGCTGCTCCCACTGTTTACGAAGCCCTCTGGCTGTGTACTTATAGATGTCCTCTTCTAAAACATCATTTAGAAAAGCAGTCATGGCACCCAACCGCCAGATATCGTAGTCATGGTGTGTAGCCGTGGCAAGTAGGATCTGGATGGACTTAAGCATAGTCACTTGAAAAGGTTTCATCATAATCCACGCCTGGTCGATGACGAAAAGCTTTAATAAGTCTAGCTTTGAAAGTCTCAACTTTTCCATCTACACCAAGTAATCTTCTCAAGATATACTTGCTCCTGATGGGGATTTAACCCTTCAGATATTGCAACCAAAGTCCATACTTTGTTGGTGTACATGGATTCCATCTCAGATCGCTAAGCATCCAGCCATTCTTACAGAGTCCTACTCCTGATAGCCAGTTCGAAAATAGTTGGGTCATCATCTCATGATGCAATCCTCGCTCCCACTGTCATAGAGAAACCGAAGTATCTCTCAGGCGGGTGAAGAACCCTACTAGATCGGCGGAGAGGCTGAGGTTCGTTGGTAACTATTGAATCCTTTGGTTCTGTCAAATCATCAGCTGCAGTTTGTATAGCTGGAACATTTCCAGTTCTACATAACAGATCTTGCCTCGAGCTTGTCCGGATTATGCTTTTAGACATAGCCCGGACAACCCCAAATCTTAACCAACTTAAGATATGGGCTCTTCCCGTTCCATATCACATATGAAGCGGTAGGCAACTGATTTGATTTGAACCCTATTCAATAGTTATGCAGCTTCTCAAGTGCATAACTCCCAAGAGGAAATAGGTAACTCAGTAGTACTCATCATAGAGCACACCTTATCACATAGGGTGTAATTGCTCCACCCCAATATACCATCGTGCTATGGTGTATACAGAGGAGTAATGCTGAGAGAGAATCTCATTCTCCTTTAGAATAGTCCAGGAATTCCATGCACAAGTATTCTCCTCCCTGATCTCATCATAGGACATAATACTTATACCCGTATTTTGGTTCTCTACTACTCACTTATATTCTGTGAATATCTCAAAAGGTTCGGACTCATGTTTCAACAGGAACATATGACTGAATCTTGAGAGATTATCAGAGAATATAATGAAGTATAAAGAACCAGTCCTGGCATGTGTAGACAGGGGACCTTACATACATCAACATGTATCATCCCAAGAGTTTACTAACTCTTTCTCTGTTTCCAATAAACAGGGCTATGGTCATTTTATCTCTGTGACATGACTGGCAAGTTTCATAAGATGTAAATTGAAACTTATTTAAATATGCATCTTTATGTAACTTCAGCTAATCGGGTCACATTGATATGACCTAGTCTACAATGCCTCAAGAAGGATTCGTTCATTTCTGAACTCTTCCTCTTGTGTGTGTTCCGTATACTAAAGAACTGTAATTTGATTTAGAACATCAACGCTTTTAGATAACGTGCCTGACCGATCAACTTTTGATATAGGAAATGTTCAAAACATTATCCAACAATACAAAATTATATCCTTTCTTTACTAATAAAGAGACTGATATGATTTTGTATATCAGGTTCGGTATCTAATAACATTCGTTCAGAATCAATGTATTGGTAATACAGGGTGACAGTGACCAACAGACTTGGCTGCAACTCTTGCCCCGTTTTCTGCCTCATGAAACTTATCACTCGTTCTCAGTCCTCTACCTTTCTGTAGCCCTATGTAACAGCTTACATATCTGGGATCCTGATCTGGTATCACATGCCCAGGACGTAAAGGATACTGAGAAACAGTTCTCTGTAATGAACACACCCGAAGATGATGCATCATCATGCACTCTCCTCGTTTGGGCGGCACGGGAATTCTGGTATTCCCCAATTTCCTGCTCTGTCTTATAACAATTATAAGGTGGAGCGGGAACGTTCCCCAGCTCAGTATAACAAGCGGGTTCGGTCAATATTCCGTATTATTATCTTGATTAAGGCGTGATATGGTCGCTACCAGGAGAGAGAGAGAAGAAAACACTCAGCGTGCGCTCTTGCAAGAATAGATTGGTTATTATTTTATCTAATCAGGATGGCTCCCACTGCTTTTTATCAAATCTTCCTTCAAACCCTAAAAGGAAAGACTAGCCGGGATTAATTACACACTACAAGTTCGCCAATCTTTCAGCCAGGCCAGTGTCGGTACTTTGAGGGAGGTCCCCCGTGCTTTCGCACGAACCTAATTAATGTAAACCTCATTTTCCCAGAGGCGTAACCCCGTTGACACCTTTCTAGACACCTACTTGATCGGCTAATTGTAATGTATAAAACTCTCCCAGGAGTAACTCTTACTCGCAGCGGGTATCGGGATCCAACTATCTCATAGAAGGTATGCAATCTCATTGCAAATTTCAACACTTGAAATTCCCGATAATATTTTGCCCCTAACCTCCTATGACCTTGACAAAGGCCAACAAACCATAGGATGCTAGTCAAGTTTAACCCGTCATTTCCTGATTGAATTAAACCCACCCGCACGGCCCTTGACAAAGGCCAACAAGGTCGCACGACTACCCTAATCCAATCTGCATCATATGCATAAGCAGATAAGCACCAGTTAGCTACCGCACACTGCGCCTTGACAAAGGCCAACAAACACAGCACGAATACTAACTACTACTTATCTGAAATGACGGAGGGCTACGACAGGTTTTTCTGAAAACCCATTGCGTAATGAACTTGATATCGTTGTAGGATCGAATGAATTTTGAAATGGAGTGTCTTTGATGCTTTTCTAGTGTTGCTAAAGGAGTCACTCCCGGTGAAGGGATCGTCGGTCCTTTCCTCATCAAATGAGGTGCGGGATATATCATATATATCACTGTGCAAAGCAAAAACACTTAAAAGCAATCAAAAGACAAACCGAGGGTTGTAGCATCTACCAGTTATTGCTAAAGGAGTCACTCCCGGTGAAGGGATCTCGGTCCTTTCCTCATCGAATAAGGTGTAGGATATATCATATATACCTCTGTGCAAAGCAAGAACTGTAGCTACCTGTTTTTATTTTGAAATTCGATTCTACAATATTTTAGGTTTCTTTTATTTCATTAATCACATTAATGAAGTCCCATCATTTAAGTACCTAAACATCACAGATAAATACGACGTACACTTATGCCATCCGCATTCGCCTCGATGTCCCCTCGTGCACCGTTAGGTTAGGTAACTAACGGCAGAGCGGGGCAGGGCTAGCGCGGGTGTAAAACATAAGTAACGCCTATATAATATATCATATATACTATATACTGTATCTATCACAGAACATCACATGATCACATCACAGATATCGCAGCAGAAGAATCATATGAAATATTGGATATACTAGGACGTCCGTGTTTTCAATACGAGCAGTATAAAACACGGATTCCACGGTCGCGATGAATAGCCAAACCCACACCCCTAGACCCCTACGAGAGCGGCAAGCAACCCTACCAATTCTGGAGTTAGGAGACCCGGACTCGACTCCTCGAGTTGGTCTCCCTCTGGACTCCAGAACCCGGTTACTTGTGCTCCCCTCCTTGGGTCTATCCTAGTGCCGAAAAGTAAATAATATACAAACGGTGACAACTTCCGCAACCTGGAAGTGCCCCAATAAAAGAATATTACATACAAGTTTTTACATGAATGAAAATGAAAAACACTCATCTCACATAAAAACCCCCGGCTATTCAAACACGACGATCCAATATAACATATCCAGCAACACATAACATCACATGTCATCAACGTAAGTAAATATGTCCATCCCAATTGTCGTTGACATATAGCAACGAAACCGGCGATATCACATATTACACTTACGGTCACAGAAAAGAAAGTATAAAACTACAACAGTTGGAATCCGCAATCACCTCAGACATCGCATGCCTGACCAAATGAATTACTTAGACATCGCGTGCCTAACGATTATAAACCCCGCATTTTAGTCTCAAAATCGAAAACTCTTTTCAATATCAAGTCGGGCAATTCAACAGGATTCCCGACATCCTGATCGAATGCTCGTCGCAAACTTCAGTAGACGGCCGCACCCCCGATACCGTCGACGAAGTGCACCAAGGCGGAACACCGCCACCGCGAGCACCCGAACGGATGCTTTCGGCGACGGGGTTCTCCTACAGTCACTTGGTCGGGGCTATGGAGTGAGGCTGTCTATTAAGTTTACCCGGCGAGTATCCGCGTACACTACGTGATTGCGACGGACTTTTGATCACATCAAAATTCCGTGGCAACCGATCAAGTGAGACTAAACTGCTATGTTTATAACATTCATTCAGTTATCTCATAACTCTTTGTGAATTCCAATTATTGTATCCCATTCCGGATAATTAGAAAATGTTAAACTTTTCGATCGAACAGTCAAACACCCAAGTTTTCCCGATACAGATCAACACATGAAATAAGTCTAACAACATTCGGTTCGTGCCTCAGTACCAACGGTCCAGCCGTAGAAGGGTCAAGCCAACGACTCACATGTGGCACGCCGTACTGCCCTAAACCCGAAGGTTCAAAGGGCAGTTCAAGACGGTCACATAATCGAGTTAAGGTTTGTTGTCTTCTAGAGGGTCCATCGAGTTACTTGCACTACTTAGAACGTCGTTAAACTACAGAAAAATCCATCACTTGGAAATTTCCCGACAGGGGAAAAATTAGGTATTTATATCCGGTCGAACTTTTTAACATATTCTAAAAATTATCCGGAAAGCCATACAGACAAAATTTGATACTCCGATCGAAACACCGAATCCCCAAAACAACCCCAGAAAACTCAACTGCATAGCTTATATTAAAATTACCCAGAAAACACAGGAATTAATTATAAACATTACTATGCAAAAAGGAGTCAAAGAGTCAACAATATGGTCGCGGAACCGCCGCGCCACGTGGGCTCAAGCAGCGGTTCCGCGGCGTTATGACGGAGTTAGGTCTCCGTTTTTCACAGTAATTCATAAAAAACCCTGCTTAATTTTCTGCATATTTTTAATATTGAAAAATCCAGATTTTTAGAAAAAGGACAGAGAGCATGTTTGGAATTGGGTTTCGGGTTCGTTCGGACTTCAAATTGCGTCTAGACTTCGCCTAAGGCTCTAGCAAGGCTCTGATACCACTGTAGGGTTCCTAGGCACACTAAGGAGGTCTCACAAGGCATCAACCATGCCAATTTCAAAAATTCTAGGTGTCGAGAAACCCTAATACGGATCGTTGGCTAGAAATCTAGGCGAAAATGAAACTAGTTAACACTTAACTACAAGAATACGGAAATACAACCTTTGTAGATCCGGTCCTCCACCTCCAAAGCTCCGCAATGAAGTATCCTCGCTGTCCAAGTCAAACCCCGGGCTCTAGCGTCGGCTTCATCGGAGAATAGACGGGCTAGGTCATCGACGACGTGCCGAAGATGATCTACGTCGAAGCATCACTAGATCAAGCTCCACCTTCACCTAGCCATGAAAACTTGTGAAGGAAACACACTCTACTACTTGGCAAGAGGTAGAGGATGAAGAAATAGGAGGTGGGTTCACTTTAGATTTGGATTTCTCACTCTTTTTCATCACTTGCCATTGATGGAGGCAAGCTTTCTTCACTTAAAGAAATGAAGAAGAAGAAGAATAATGTTATGATAAGTTAATTAAAATGAAAAGTAAAAAGAATACTTATCATAATGTAACCATGGTATAGTGTAGAGAATTGATTAGGGTTAAGTGGAATGGTTAGGGTTAAGCATGAGACAAAATGGTTACAAAGTCAAAGTGTTCATGAAACTTCATGAACAAAACAAAACAAGCCACCATTTTCTCATTTGCTTTTCTTTTTCCAAAAGAATAAATAAATGAATAAAATGAATAAGGAAATAGTAAACCCTAACCATTTCATTAACCAAGGTTTAATTCTTTACACTTAACGAAAAGGCATGTATCATCAAACATGATACAAGCAAGTGCACAAAATCATATCGCATATGCAATGCGCACATCCGAGTGAGAAAATCCATCTTAAGTGAACCGATACTAGTTAATGCAAAGTAATATATCAAATATATAATTATGCATTAAATCATTAAATCAACATTTGATTTAATGATCCGGTCATATCGCATACAACCGACTAATATCCAATGTATCGGTTTATCGAATCAATCCTTGATTCGATAACTAGGTTATATCGCATACAACCATTCGACACATTCATCGCGAGAATGGAATACGGTATCACATACACGTATTATTCTCGGTCCCGCACATATCTCATATGCGCTCCTATTTCGTTTCGCTTGAACCAGGAAACCTCTGTGTAGGACTCTAAAGACTCGTCAATACGCCGGCAGCAGATGATGATCATATCAAGCACCCACAAGCCGCAAGCGGTCTGCTAAACGTAACGGCCACCCGGGTATTGAGCGATCAGAAGATCGACGAGCAAGCCTGCTCACACTCCTGTGAATCCAACCAGTAATACTACCGTACAGTCCGGTCTGTTCGTCTGATATGTCGCATATCTCGCCTAGGGGTGGTAAACGTCAGACCCGAATAGCTCGATAAGTCGTGTCGATATGAGGTCTATAACAATTCGAGAAACTACTGGTAACACTTACCAGTAAATCTCAGCAACCCTGGCCAGGGATTTCCTGTTATAGCCAATCGAATACAGCGCAACATCAACCCCCTATACCGGGAGAGACGAATCCCCTCCTATCGCTCATTGCCTCCATGTGACTCGGGACTGTACCCAAAAACCACCGTTTTGCACGCCCTCTTGGACGTGGTAAGATGGAAATCAAAGCATAGTGGGAACCACACAAGACTCTATGACGATCTCGGGTCAACAGACTACTCTGTACCAGTGTCACCAGAGAACTGCCATCTGACGTGAGGTATAATACCATCTGGGAGTTCTCGGCGAGTCCGTCCAGTGTACCCAGTCTCCACTGAGCACCCGTATATCATCTCTGATGTCAAACACCGATGGATACGGGATCATCCATCGCCCATCTGTATGGGTCGAGAAGGTATACGCTAGTCTACTCTGGTATATCGATGCCCCGTCTCGATACACCCACGACTAGGGACTTTGAAGGATGTACTTATAGACTATCTGTCCCCGCTAGTATGATCTGCATCATAGTCCAGGTAGTCAAGTACACATCCTAAGGGCTTTACCAACATGTAACAGAGAGACAATCAGTATACACGTTAAGGTAAAGAGTAACCAGATAGCATACTATCATGTCGAGCAAGAAAGTCCTCCCTATATATGTCCCAGCATCCACTACAATATACATCCTATGTACAGTAATGGCCTCTAGGGCATACATATAACTAACAGCCAACAATCTCCCACTTGCACTTAAGGCTAATTATTGCGATGCCACATACTCATAGCCCGTGTGATACCGAACATCCAACTTCTCTACTGATCAGTCTCACAAAGCCTGTTTGTGAAACTCTTGCGTTCGAGAAATAGCCTCAGTAAGTAGATCCGCTCTGATGTTTCTTTCTATATATCTCTTTATCTCAAGTTCGCGGAGAAAGCCATCTTCCGAAATGAGCAATACCTGTCTTAGAATATGTCTGGATATCTGATGGGACCCAGTTCACAAATGAATTCCAAATCCAGCAAACTTCTTAGACTTTATCGTCCCCTGAACTAAATCAGTATGCTGCGCCATGCCTACCTCAGTATCCGCTCGGACCACTTGTCCAAACTACTGCCCCTCAAAAGAGGGAAAACTATAACTCTGACAGTCACTCTGTCATCTAGGTCACCTTGGAAGCCTGGAATGATACCGTCTCCCGAAAGAGGCTATCGTTATCATATCCCTAGAACATCCACTTATGCTCATAAACTGCTTCCGAATGTTTATTAATATAAACTTATTGCAACTAGTGCAAAAACAATATCTAGTGTGGTACTTGACATCTCATGATTTACTCAATTACCTAAGCAAGTGATATGCCAATTATGCACATCCCTCTCCCCTTTAGTCTGTATGACACCTTTAGAGAGGGTGACTCTATCACCTGCAGGTACACCAGCATGACAGGAGTCGTCCATTCAAAAAAAAACTTTAGAATGCTGTCTGAGTACCCAGATTGGGACACTTCCCAAATCTAGATCTAAAACCATAGATCTAGTGACCAGAATGCCTAATATTATATCCATATCCTATGTGGAGAAAGCATTGTGTGACAACCACAGTATAACCGATTGTATGATAGGAATTTAAACTCCTATAAAGTGCATGTCATCCAAATACCAGGGCATTACATGTTAGTGTATATGCCCTAGAGCCCATTACTGTATCATACTAGTTTGTATATTACATAATGAAAGCTTGGGATATTCACAGTTGTATAGACAGTCTTGCTAAAAATAGTAGTATGCTACTTGGTTTGTTTCTACTTCAATATGTGCATGTGTTTCTTTTAGCATACGCTTATACATATTAGTGGAGCCCTTAGGATCTTTTCTTGATTACCAGCGTTGTGATGGCAGTCACATTAGTGGGGGCTGGGTAATCTACAAGCACATCCTTATACAGGTCCCTAGTCATAGGATTATCGAGACGGGGTATCGATACTCCGGAGTAGACTAGCGTATACGCTTCTCATCCCAGCAGGGGAGATGGTCTGTCCCACAGCCATTAGTACGTCATACTGGAGATAGTATGCGGGTGCTCGTTAGGTTACGAGTACACTGGATAGGACTCGTCGGGAACTGTTGGTTGGTAATATACCTATCGTCAGATAGCAGTTCCCAGGTGACATGAGTACAGCTTAGTCCGTCGACTTGACACTGCTACTTTACCTCGAGTGTGTTCCCACTGTACTTTGAATACTACCCTACCACGGCTCAAACGAGTCGTGCAAACAGGTAGTAGTTGTGTGCAGTCCCGAACCACTTGGATGCAGTAGCGGTTAGATAGGATTCATCTCTCCCGGTATTGGGGGTTGATATCGCGCTGTGTCTAGGAGAGCCATTACACAAAGTCCCTGGCCAGGGCAAGCGAGAATTACAGGTAGTATTTCCTGTAGTTTCTCAGGGTGTTCTGGGCTACACTCCGACACGAATTATACCGCTATTAAGGGTCTGACGTTTACCGCCCCCTAGGCCCGATATGTGATACTCTTAGACGAATAGACCGGATTGTATGGAGATTATCACAGATAGGCTCAGATGGAGTTCGGATGAGTTATTCTCATCGGCCTTCTCATCGACATATACCTGGGGATCGTTACGTACAGCTAGTGCCGCTTGCAACCTGTGGTTAAACCCACTGCCAGCGTAGTGTCGAGTCTTTAGAGTCCCACACAGAGGGTTTCCCTGCATTGGACAAAAGATGTAGAGGTCGTATAGTTTTACGACAGGGTTCGATCACGTGCGTGTACTCAAGCGCACATGATGATTCGGACGGACAATACTAGTTGGCTTTGGTTTAAGCCGGATCCTAGTACTGTACTGATGGATTGTTTTCATCTTTTGTATCCGCATTTTTCGGAATACGGATACGGTACGTATGTATAGACGAGGGGCATATTTGTAAATTGGTCAAAGATGCTTCTAGAAGATATTATGTCATAATGGTATTTTTCATTTTGGTCTAAATGAAAACAATTTGTGACATGGAGAAAAAAGGAGGTGTAAATTGCATAATGTTGAGTAATGCTAAGGATGACACTTGTGGGATTTTTAGACCATGACTCATCAAGTTGGAACTTGAACTCTTATTCATTTTCTAATATGATTTATTTATATTAGAAAGGGTAGAGTTCAGTTCACAACTAAGAGAGAGAAACTCATTTCATTTTATTCAATTCTTCACTAGACTTCTTCCTCCATTACCATCTTCTTCCTCACACCTTAGCAACTCATGTGTTGAGTGATCTAAGATAAGAAAAGACAATTCAATACATCCACACATCTCTACATCCTCTACGACATCATGGGTAGCGACTTTGATGTCCTAGTTACCTCGGATGAGGTAGGAGTTCGATGCACATCTCCTCGGGTGGATTATCTTGGAGTTGAGTAGTCCGATGAGGGAGCGGCTATCCGAATCGATCCATGGAGTCAACAACCAGAAGAAGGACAGCGAGGAATGAAGACCCGAAGGAACGGAATCGTGAGGTATAAACTTCTGTACATTTAGTTTACCTCACTTTTAGTTTGCTAGTTAGGGTTTAGCATCTATCCTGGAGTCCAAGTCCGTGCCGCGATCGTTTGAAAATTGTTTTTCACCTATTCCGCCTCCCCGCGATCCCGCGGGGTGCGCGACATGGACTTACAGTAGTATCAGAGCCTACTAAACCCAAACAAGTTTGTTAGCAAGTTTTAGAACTTCGATCGTCGGAAAAACCGGAAAACAAAACACCGAAAACCCTACATTCTGTCGATTTTTAAAATTGCTGTAAAAATTATTTCAGGTGTACTAAAAATACGTGCAGGGTTTTCTAAGATGACTGAAGAAAAATGGTCCCCTGAATTGCTAAGACAACCGCGGAACCGCGACGGATCGGACCGATCCACCGCGGAGTCGCCTCCGAGTCACGGCCGATTCAGGCCATTTCTCTTCTGCTATTTCTTTCTTTGGGTGTTTAGTTCTCTGGAATATTTGGTTTCTACCCAGTATGTTTCTGAATGCTGGTTTGCATTTGGGGTGGTTACAGAAAATGTTTTTCGATCGAAATTCTAATTGTACTTGGCTAACCGGTTCTTCTGTAATGTTATATATGTGTTTTAAACGTCGACTAATTGCTATACGTCAGTTAGTCGAGGTTGCACATATTTATTGGTTTGTGTATATAAACATTCTCTGATTGTCGATGATGATTAGCCGGGGATGTGAGATGAGCGTTTTTTTTATCTTTCATTCATGTAAATTTGTAATTGATGTAATATTATTTTTATGGCCACACATCCGGATTGAGGTTGTAGCCGCCAATGTATATTATTTCTTTTACTGTTTTCTGCTCCTAGGATAGACCCAAGGTAGGGTACACAAATTACTGGGTTCTTTGAAGTGCCGAGTGGCCTACTCACTTTGTTGAGAGAGGCTGCTTCACTTCTGAAATTTGGCGGGTAGTTTGCCGTACCCGTAGGGTCTGGGGTGGGGTTTGGCTATTCATCGCGACCGTGGGATCTGTCTTTCGTTGCAGGCTTAAACGGAACGCGGCATTCCTAGCATATCTGAAATGTTTATCTGTGACTGGAATGATTATTATTGCATGAGATGATTGTAAAATATCTATATATAGTATATAGTAGGCGCCTCTTATGTTTTGCATCCGCGCTAGTCCAGCCCCCGCTCTGTTGTTAGTTAAGTAACCTAACGGGTGATGACGGGGCCCCGTGGCGAATGCGGATGGCATAAGAGGACGTGATATTTTGTTTTCAATTCTCTCTGTAATGATAGGAATAAATGATGAGACTGCATTAGATTAATGCAAAGCAAATAAACCAAAGTTGAATCGTTGGAACAATTTCAAAACCACTCGGTTTTTTTTCAAAACAGAAAAATTTTTAAAAACGCGGAGCTTAAACCACTCCTTTTAAAAACTATCAAGGTTCCTTCGATTATATCAAGTTTACTACGTTCACGGTTTCGCCAAAACAATTCGTAGCCCTCCGTCATTTTATATGTATATTCAATAGTATTCAAGCTGTGTATGTTGACCTTCGTCAAGGCATAGTGATTGGTAGCTGTTGGGTGTTCATATGTAGCATAGATAGATGCGTTGGTTTGGGACAGTCGTATTACCTTGTTGACCTTCGTCAAGGGTATATACGGGTGGGTTTAAATTAACCTGGACAAAGATGGGTAGAACTTGACATATGCCTTATGATTTGTTGACCTTCGTCAAGGTCATAAGACCATGGGGCAAAAATCCACATCGGGAGTTTCTAAAGAAACTGAAACTTGCTAGTGCTGCATACTATTTGGAGTTTGATAATGTTGGTAGGATTCCTTCAGCATTATCTCACAATGATATTTGGATCCCGATCCTACTGTGAGTATCCGCTACTCCTCAGGAAACTCTTCACTTAACGATCAATGCTATAAACCAAGTAGGTGTCTAGAACAGTGTTAGCGGGGCTACGCCTCCAGGGAAAAGAGCTTTTGTAATTAAGGAACTTCGCGAAAGCGTTGGAAAACCTCCCTTAAAGTACCAACACTAGCCTGGCTGAACGGTTAAGCAAGAATTGTATGGTAAGATTAATCCTAACTAATTTCTCTTTTCTGGTTTAAGGAGGGATTCGAGAAACAGTGGGAGTTATCCTGTTTAGATAAATTAAAAACCAATCTAAACTTGCAAGAGCAACATGCTAAGTGTTTTCTTCTCTCTCTCTCTCTCTTAATTGCAGCGACCCTGTGACCAGACATAGGTTACATCTAGATAATAAAATGACTGAATCTGACTGTAATGACTGGCAAAGGTCTGTCCAGATGTCCATTACCCATGACAAACTAGGACACCTCTTCACTAATCAAACCCCTGCCGTCTCAGGACCAGTTTCCATCATCACGGATACTGATATCCGTAAGACATCGGAAAAAGACTGTGCGAATGCCAAGTGCCTCGTGTTGGTCTCAGTCGATGGTACATACCAGAGGCAGCACGAGAAGATGGGCGTAGTTTCTGTCTTCCTCCATAACAAAGATTTATATGGAGAGCAATCTCGTATCGCAAGATATGAGACCTCGAACGAATTGCTTCAAGCGAGGTTAGCTGTCGGGTCATCTGTAGGGGACAGCGTCCTTACAAAGACTAGCTATTTTGATGACCTCACGGACCTGAAGACCACTTTGAAGAACGGGTCAAATACTGACTTGATTCTACAGTCTCTGCCCTCTACTTACACCCTGAAGGAAACCAGGGAAGTCGAAGGAAAGGTAAGGGCAATAGTTTCGGGACTAAATATAGGGAAGGAAGGACGTCCCTATTGTTACGGGAAAAGACATTGGCAGAAGAATTGCAGGGCTTTGAAAGCCAGTAGCCAGGATTCGAAGCATGTTGTGGCTTTGGCTTCGGGTGTGTTTGTAGTAGAAAACTGTATGTCAATTAACTCTACTTCCTGGGTACTAGATACCGGATCAGGATCTCATATCTGTAATTCATTACAGGCTTTGAGAAACCGTAGAGTTATCAGGTTAGGTGATATGACTCTCAGGGTTGCTAACGGAATGAGCGTGGATGCTGAATCCGTAGGGGAATATCAGCTTGGATTGACAAGTGGGCAGATATTGATTCTACGTAACTGTTTGTATGTACCTAGTCTAGCCTGTAATATCATATATGTATCCTTAGTTTCTAAGGAAGGATATGATTTTACTTTTGTAAGCGATGTGGTACACATCCACCTAAATCAAGTTCTGATTGGGTCAGGTACATTAGAAAATGGAATATACGTATTAAATCAAGCTTAGGTTTTCAGTGTCCAGAACACACTTAAAAGAAAGTCTCCGGAAACAAATCAGGCTTTCTTATAGCATTGTAGACTGGGTCACATCAATGAGACACGGTTAACGAAGTTACATAAAGAGGGATATTTGAATCCGTTCGAATATCAGTCTTATGCTACTTGTGAATCTTGTCTCATGGGAAAGATGACAAAGACTCCGTTCACTGGACACGGAGTAAGAGCGAGCGAGCTCTTGGGACTCATACACAGTGACATGTGTGGTCCAATGTCTACACACGCGCGAAGTGGTTATTCATACTTCATTACTTTTACGGATGATTTCTCTAGGTATGGACATGTCTTCCTGATGAAGCATAAATCCGAGGCCTTTGAGAAATTCCGAGAATACAAGAATGAAGTGGAAAAACAAACAGGCAAAAGTATCAAGACACTGAGATCTGATCGAGGTGGTGAATACTTGAGTGCCGAGTTTCTGGGCTACTTAAAAGAGAATGGAATTCTCTCTCAGCTTACTCCTCCATACACACTAAAACACAATGGTGTATCGGAAAGGCGGAATCGAACCCTTTCAGATATGGTTTGTTCCATGATGAGTAAGGCTGAGTTACCGCGATCTTTCTGGGGTTATGCACTAGAAATAGCTGCATATCTTTTGAACAAGGTTCCAACCAAGACTATGCCTACCACACCATATCAGATGTGGAGTGGGAAGAAGCCCTGTCTTAAGTATCTTAAGACATGGGGATGTCCAGCTTTTGTAAAGAAGCAGCATGTGGACAAGCTCGAGGCACGCTCAGTACTGTGTAAGTTTGTGGGATACCCTAAGAACTCCAGGGGGTATCTTTTCTATTCCGTAGAGGAACAAAAGGTTTTTCTTTCTCAGCATCCCCACTTCTTGGAAACTGAATTTTTAGAAAATCAGATAAGTGGGAGTACAATAGAACTGGAAGAAATTCCTGAACCACAAGCTATTACTGAAAGCTTGGTAGAACCAGAAGTTTCAGGAGAACCGGACTTCCCAGTGCCACTCCGCAGGAGTAGCAGGCAGTCTCATCCGCCCGAGAGATACTACGGCTTTCTCATAGAAGGGGATAGAGAGGATTGCGTCATTGAAAATGATGAGCCTACTAGCTTCCAGCAGGCCATTCAGAGCGGTGACTCGGTAAAATGGTTGGATGCAATGCGGACCGAGATGGAGTCCATGTACACCAACAAAGTTTGGACTTTGGACATTGCTCCAGAAGGGGTAAAACCCGTAGGCTGCAAATGGATCTTCAGAAAGATGATTGGTGTAGATAGGCAGGTTGAAACATATAAAGCTAGACTTGTTGCTAAGGGATTTCGTCAAAGAACTGGTTTGGACTATGAAGAAACCTTTTCTCCAGTGGCTATTCTCAAATCCATTCGAATCCTTCTTGCCATTGCTGCATTCCAAGATTATGAGATCTGGCAGATGAACGTAAAGACGGCTTTTCTAAATGGAAATTTTGAGAAGTGCGTCTATATGGATCAACCGGAGGGTTTCATTCAGAGTGGGAGCAACGGTAAAGTGTGAAAGTTGCTTAAGTCCATTTATGGACTGAAGCAGGCATCGCGGAGTTGGAACATCTGCTTTGATGATACTGTCAAAGAATTCGACTTTATCAAAAATCCAGATGAACCGTTCATATACAGTAAGATTGTAAGGATAACTGTAGTATTCATCATCTTGTACGTCGATGACATTCTCTTAATAGGAAATGACATTCCTATATTACAGTCAGTCAAAGGATTCTTGTCACAGAGGTTCTCCATGAAGGACCTGGGCGATGCCAACTACATTCTGGGGATCCAGATCTATCGTGATAGATCTAAAAGGATGTTGGGCCTTTCACAGTCAAGGTATATCGACACCATACTGAAAAGATTCAGTATGGAAGATTCAAAGTGTTGTAACCTACCGGCTTGTCACGAAATCACCCTCTCCAAAAAGATGTCTCCAAAGACTTATTTGGAAAGGGCTCGCATGTCATCTATACCCTACGCATTTGCGGTAGGCTCTATAATGTATGCGATGTTGTGTACCAGACCAGATGTAGCATACGCATTGAGCGTTGTAAGCCGGTATCAGTCAGACCCAGGGGAGAAACACTGGATAGCAGTAAAGAACATTCTCAAGTACCTGAGAAGGACTAAGGAGATGTTCTTGGTGTATGGCGGAAAAGACCTCCAGATCGAGGCCTTTGCTGACTCCAGCTTTCAGAGTGACAAGGATGACTCCAAGTCTATGTCGGGTTATGTCTCTACCCTCAACGGAGGGACGGTTTGCTGGAAGAGCTCCAAGCAGGAAACCGTTGCTGACTCAACTATGGAAGCGGAGTACATAGCTGCTTGCGATGCCGCAAAGGAAGCTGTTTGGATGAAGAAGTTCCTCACGGAACTTCAGGTGGTTCCTACCATTGTTGATCCAATACCGCTGTATTGCGACAACAACGGCGCTATAGCCTTAGCGAAGGAACCCAGGTCCCATCAGAAGTCCAGGCACATCTTGAAGCGGTACCACCTGATCAAGGAGATCATAGATCGCCGGGAGATCGAGGTGAGGAGAGTAGATTCAGAGAATAACACTGCAGATCCATTCACGAAGGCTATACCCCAGACTCAATTCGAGCGGCTGATCGAGATGATAGGTCTTCTATACGCCAGTACATGGCCCTAGTGCAAGTGGGAAATTGTTAGTGTATATGCCCTAGAGGCCATTATTGTATCATACTAGTTTGTATATTATACTTAATGGAAGCTTGGGATATTCACAGTTGTATAGACAGTCTTTCTAAAAATAGTAGTATGCTACTTGGTTTGTTTCTACTTCAATATATGCCGGTGTTTCTTTTAGCATATCGCTTATACATATTAGAGGAGCCCTTAGGATCTTTGCTTGATTACCAGCGTTATGATGGCAGTCACACTAGTAGGGGCTGGGTAATCTACAAGCACATCCTTATACAGGTCCCTAGTCGTAGGATTATCGAGACGGAGCATCGATACTCCGGAGTAGACTAGCGTATACGCTTCTCATCCCAGCAGGGGGGATGGTCTGTCCCACAGCCATTAGTACGTTGTACTGGAGATAGTATGCGGGTGCTCGTTAGGTTACGAGTACACTGGACAGGACTCGCCTGGAACTGTTGGTTGGTAATATACCTATCATCAGATAGCAGTTCCCAGGTGACATGAGTACAGCTTAGTCCGTCAACTTGACACTGCTACTTCGCCTCGAGTGTGTTCCCACTGTACTTTGATTACTACCCTACCACGGCTCAAAGGAGTCATGCAAACAGGTAGTAGTTGGGTGCAGTCCCGAAGCACTTGGATGCAGTAGCGGTTAGATAGGATTCGTCTCTCCCGGTATTGGAGGTTGATATCACGCTGTGTCTAGGAGAGCTATTACACAAAGTCCCTGGCTAGGGCAAGCGAGAATTACTAGTAGTATTTCCAGTAGTTTCTCAGGGTGTTCTGGGCTACACTCCGACGCCACTTATACCGCTATTAGGGGTCTGACGTTTACCGCCCCCTAGGCCCGATATGCGATACTTTTATACGAACAGCTAGTGCCACTTACGACCTGTGGTTAAATCCACTGCCAGCGTAATGTCGAGTCTTTAGAGTCCCACACAGAGGGTTTCCCTGCATTGGACAAAAGATGTAGAGGTCGTATGGTTTTACGACAGGGTTTGATCGCGTGCGTGTACTCATGCGCGCATGATGATTCGGACGGACAATACTAGTGGGTTTTGGTTTAAGCCGGATCCTAGTATTTTACTGATGGATTGTTTTCGTCTTTTTTATCCGCATTTTTCGAAATACGGATACGGGTACGCATGTACGGACGAGGGGCATATTTGTAAATTGGTCAAAGATGCTTCTAGAAGATATTATGTCATAATGGTATTTTTCATTTTGGTCTAAATGAAAATACTTTGTGACATGGTGAAAAAGGGAGGTGTAAATTGCATAATGTTGAGTAATGCTAAGGATGCCACTTGTGGGATTTTTAGCCCATGACTCATCAAGTTGGAACTTGAACACTTATTCATTTTCTAATATGATTTATTTATATTAGAAAGGTTAGAGTTCAGTTCATAACTAAGAGAGAGAAACTCATTTCATTTTATGCAATTCTTTACTAGACTTCTTCCTCCATTACCATCTTCTTCCTCACACCTTAGCAACACATGTGTTGAGTGATCTAAGATAAGAAAAGACAATTCAATACATTCACACATCTCTACATCTCTATGACATCATGGGTAGCGACCTTGATGCCCAAGTTACCTCGGATGAGGTAGGAGTTCGATGAACATCTCCTCGGGCGGATCATCTTGGAGTTGAGGAGTCCGATGAGGGAGCGGCGATCCGAATCGATCTATGGAGTCAACAACCAGAAGAAGGACAGCGAGGAATGAAGACCCGAAGGACCCGAATCGTGAGGTATAAAGTTCTGTACATTTAGTTTACCTCACTTTTAGTTTGCTAGTTAAGGTTTAGCATCTATCCTGGAGCCCAAGTCTGTGCCGCGATCTTTTGAAAATTATTTTTTACCTATTCCGCCTCCCCGCAATCCCGCGGGGTACGCGACATGGACTTACATCACACTCTTCTACCTTCTTAACAGATCTATCTCCTATTCTGATGAGGTCAAAACCTATTACTGTCACATCAAAAATTAGATGATCTATCTCCGCTACATCTGCTTTAGTCTATAAAAAGACATAAGTTACTTGTCCACTATACTTCCACTGCTCCCACTGACTACAACAACCCTCTGGCAGAGTCATATAAACGTGCACTTCTAAAGCTAGTTTAGAACGACGCTACACTCATCCTCCTGCCGGGTATTATAGTCTGGAGCAATAGTAGTGTCAAGTCTGGGTAAACAAGAACCTCCTGTTCCCCTCCGAATGGCGGCGCGCAGGACTGCGATGTCCTGGCACTGAGACTCGGGGCAGATGCTAATTGGTGCTATCCGTCCACCTCTCCGAAGATGCCAAGTTGATTTATGGCACCATGTATCGAAGGTTTAGACGGATGCGTCCGATGTAGCAGACTTCGTCAGATTCCCCCTCGTTTGAGGGGTTTTTGATTGTGGGGACGCTCTTCTCTGCAGACGTAAGCTCCTGCAGTTAATTACGCTACCGCATTGCGGTAACAACTTTCTCCTTCTCCAGATGGTCACTTCGTGTCGTGGGTGTTTGTTTTGTGCTTTGTTGCCCGTGAATTGTTTACAGAGACTGAGTTATGTCGTCGCCCGTAGGGCGTGGACTAGTCCAAATCCGTATTATCTTAGATTTGGGTTTGGGGGTTTGGTTTGAGGATACGTCAGCCATACTTGAGGCTAAGATCAACTCATACGTTTGTTAAGGATACGTTAGTCTAACTTTGAGACTAAGATCTACTTAACGGGATCGTTTAGATCCGACAAAGGAGCGTTTGGGCTATATTGTTCCAGTTTAGGGACATAGTGGTCCATCGTATGTATGGCCATCGGGACCCGTCACCTCTATGACGACGTTGAAGAATTACAATGACGGATGTCAGAGGAGTTCAGAGATGTACCCTCGAGCCAGAGTTAATTGGGGGGATTTATAGTCCACTCTGTTTGAAGGTTTAAGGATACGTTAGCCATCTTTGAGGCTAAGATCAACTTAAACGGGACCGTTTAGATCCAACAAAAAAGCATGCGGGGGCTCTATTGTTCTAGTTTAAGGACATTGCGGTCCATGGGTAGTTTAAGGACGTTGCGGTCCATCGTTAGTTTTAAGACATCTCGGTCAAGGTTAAGGACGTCGTATTCCATGGGTTTAAGGACTCCATAGTCCGGTATGTGCTCTGGATACTTCACACGGGTTCACTGCCGTGCTTGGCGAGGACCAGGCTCCGCTCTGGACGTTTTCCGCGGGGTCAAAGAGTGACGTTATCCGCATTCCACGTAACCAGGAATTTTGCATTAGACACGGGTTTAAGGACCCCGCAGTCCATATCAATGTATGGTCGTCGGGACCCGTCACCTCTTTGAAGACATTGAGGGATTACAATGCCAAATATCAAAGGAGTGAAGAGATGTACCCTAGAACCGGAGTGGATCAAATAGTCCTTGGCCCAATTTGGGATCAAGACCAATTAATTATGTTATGAGCCCATTAGCCCAGTTGATCACGAATTGAGGACTTATGGCCAGCTCGGGCTAAGTCCAATCATGTTTGGAATATTGACTTCCTGTTGGTCTCTTGAAGGAGAGGCTTTGCCTCTATCCATTCGGCCAATTGGGCCAAAGCCTAGTGTTAAACACTACAGAGCAATCAGTGTTGAACACTGGGAATGAGGTTGACAAGTTAGTGTTTAACACTAAAAGATAATTGGTGTTAAACACCAGCAACAAGGCTTTCAAATTATCATAAACACTAAAACAGATCAGTGTTGAACACTGGCAATGGAGATCTCAGATTAGTGTTAAGTACTGAGGTAATCAGTGTTGAACACTGCGAATAAAGTTTTTTGATTAGTGTTGAACACTAAGGCCCAACAGTGTTTCAGTACTGGATTCGAGAGTTCCAATTTAGTGTTGAACACTAAGGCAAGAGGGGTCACGTGGCAACACGTGAGGGCGCCCTCCCTTCATTTATTCTGCTGAGATTATCGCATCTTTCAGAGCATCACGTGCCATCACGTGACGGGCATTCAAGTGCTTATATGTTAAAGCTTCTGCCGAGGGTCACGTGGATCACGTGGGGTGCTGCCTCAAAGGGGCTTTCTGTAGATCTCTTTGGAGGGGGGGTCACGTGGTGACACGTGACCCTGCCTCTATGTATGTTGTTTAGAGGATCTGTTAATCTTTTCCAGGAATTAAATTCCTCGTAGGGTTAAACCCTGACAGTAATTTCAGAGGAATTAAATTCCTACTTCCTTTTGAAGATTTATATTCTGAATAGAGTTGGACCCTGAATTTTCTGTAGGAATTAAATTCCTCATACATGTGAAGAGCTAAATAGGGTTAAACCCTAATAAAAGCTGTTGAGGAATTAAATTCCCATTCTCTGTTAAATTATGATCAAGGGAATTAAATCCCCGCTGTTCTAACAGAACTAGGTTCTTAATTAGGGTTAAACCCTGTTTCTTTTTGTTCTGAAGGAATTAAATTCCCATAACACAGGGTCAAGCCCTAGTTTTATTTTAAAGGAATTAAATTCCTATAGTTCTGTGAGAATTAGATTATCGTGCTTCCATTCCCTCTCTATGTTTTGGATCTGCATGGTAGGATCTCAACCCTTTGAGAATTAAATTCTCAACTTCAAGGGGAGATGTGCACTTTGCAGATCCTCTATCAAAGAGAGAAGAAATATGTTCTTCTGTTTTATATATCAGAGTTAAACTCTGTTGAGAATTAAATTCTCTTTTCTTTCAAGGAGCCTTCCCTTTCTTACCTAGGGTTTTCTTTTGCAGAAGATCCAAGTTCCTCGAAGTATCAAGGCTCTCTCTCCCTTTCTTCCCTCTGCGTGTATCTCTCTATTTCTGTGTGTCCCTTGGCTCCTATTTATAGAAGAAGCAGCCGAGTCAATTAGTTTTTAATGAATCTTTCATTGAGAGATTTGATTTGCATCCATCATTCGTTTTGGACCTTTGGATTATTAAGTGAATTTTATTCACCATTGGATTTCAAATCCAGCGATTCTCCTTTGTGATTTCTGTTAGATTTAAAAGGGAAATCTTCCCAAATTCGAGATTTTCCCATAGATAGATGATATTTAATCATCTTTAAATCTTTAATTCGATTGGTTCCAGATAATTGCTTTCCTTTGGAAAGATTTGAATCTCTTTCAGAATTTAATTCTGTTAACAAAATAGGCTTTGAAAGCCGGTCACGTGTGACCACGTGACCCATGGTCACGTGTGGGCACGTGACCCTCTTTGGAATGAGCCCTCTTCTTTCCTTTGCGCTATACCTTTGCCGCTGCTTGGTCATCACGTGCCAACACGTGACCACTGGTCACGTGTGAGCACGTGACCCTTGTCTGGAGCCTCTTTCCTTGATTTAACTGGAGAATAAGTCTGCTGCTTTTAAATGTCACGTGCCAACACGTGACCCCTGGCCACGTGTGAGCACGTGACCTCTTCTGAAGCCTCTTCCTTGATTTCATCCGGGAATTGATGTGCCTGTGAAGCCGCTTTAACATGTCACGTGTCAACACGCGACTGTTGGTCACGTGCTAACACGTGATGCCTTCTCCGTTGGTTCTTTCCTGATTTTAAATCAGGAAACAAATGCCCCCACAGCGTTGTTCTCACGTGTCAGCACGTGAGTGCAACGCTGTCACTTCCTGTGACCGTTGGATTCCCCTAGGGATTTGGGGGAGATGAAGCGTTTTCATCACTTCCTATAAATATCGGGGTCATTTCAGAAGAGCCTCCACTTTGCTTATCTTCCTCCTTGCAAACTTTTTCTGAGAATTTAATTCTCTTCTTTCAGAGCTTAGTTCTCTGTCCTGAAATAATTTTCAGAGTTTAACTCTGTTCGAAAAGAATTCTTTTCCTCAGGTAATGTTCTTGGACAAACGATGGACCTTCACATTCCTCTGGATTTTAAATCCAAAACAAGGGTTTTTACCCTTTTAATATGAACCCATTTCCTTCAAATTCATCAACAGGAACAGAAAGCCATCTAATCTTCAAACTGTAGACATCTTAGGGCTTAAATGATCTTTAGGGAAGTGGTGATGACAATCTGTGGAATTCAATTCCGTTTCAACAAAAAATGTTTTATGGGAATTTAATTCCCTTTTCTAAAAGGAATTTAATTCCTGTGAAGAACTCAGTTTCTTCACGTGGAGCCTTCTTGGGGTCTCTTGGCCCGAGGTTGTCCTTCTGCAATTGATGAAACAGGAACTTTCTAATGATTCTCATGACCTTTATTTCAGGTATCATGGATGCCCATCTGTATGGTCTTGACGAGATCATTTCCTATGGGAATATTCGTGCACTGGGCTGCAGTCAGAACCAGGAGTTCACCGATGCTCAGTGTGTCGAGATCACGAGCCGCTTTGACGAGTACAACCATCGGCTACTCCCCTGTCGCTCTTCTCTTCTGAGGCTGATCGTGCTGGCGATCCGGGAGGCACTTCCTCTCTTTTGCACCGGCATACCGCTCGGGGCCTTGGACACTGCTGAGGATAAGGTGCATTCGGTGTACCTTATGGGCTTGATCTCAAAGAGGCGGCGAGATCACCTCATCGATCTCTTGCACCAAGCCTTTCAGCAGTCAGCCATACTTGCCGCCTATCGGAGGGTGGAGGACATTCGTGAGGACCCCGACGCTTGCGACCGCGAGAGGAAGCATACTCGGGAGGTTCGAAATGCTTGGAGAATCTTGGACAAAGTTAACCTCGAGTTTCTCAACCTATGCCCCGCGTCTGAAGCCTTGCCATTGTAAACGTGTCCTCTTTATTTTGTATGAACTTCTTGAAAGATTCAGTGACAAGTTTTATTATGTCTTTCCATGTCTGCATGCCTTTCTCTGGGATTTTATCATTTTGCTACCGTTGTTGTTGGTGCTTTCAATATGCAGGGTGCTACTCCATTTTTTTAGTGTACATCAGGTTTAGGCCTCACGTGCTCTGCACGTGGGGTCCCTTGATGGGGCTGTTCAAAAAATCTTCTCATGCCCTGTTTTCAGTGCACAATACCAGACGCAGAAAAAAGTGCCTTGGAAATAGTTTCATCTCCTTGATTTTCGATGCCTTTCCTTTTTTGGCCCTTGGAAATAGCTTCACCATACAAGATTTTCTGCGCACAGCGCTTAATGCATTTCTTTATATATGAGGCTATAGCTTTCTTTTCCCTTCACAAAGAGATTTATATTATTATTTTTTTTATCTTGGAGTAACTTGTCTTGAGAAACAAACGAGCGCCATGGCCTGCAATCGCCCTCATGCTCGTCGACAGCCATGGGAAGTTCCTATTGAGGAGATGGTCCCCCGCTTTGCTGCTTTGTTGGTGGATCCCCTCCTTACCGACAATGAATGCGACTCAGCCATGCATGAACTCTCGATCCGTAGGGGGTCCCCCCTCCCGATGGGTTCTCTCTGGCTCCGGATGATTCTCACGGCCGTGCTTGCCGACATCCCTCCTCACCCGGCGGAGATGACCCTGGCGATGCTCAACACGGCGGAAGAAAAGCTCGAGGGCTTTTATGAAGCGTGCTTGATTACTCAGGCTTTGAAGGATTGCTCAATTCATCTGCTGAGCCAGATAAAGGCCCGGCGAGCTATTATGTCTGCTTTCGCGGACGAACACGGCGCCAATCGATGGGGAGCGACTCCTCGTGAGAACCGTCGCTTTGATGTGCTGGAGAAAGCAGAGAGAGAGATGGAGAATTTTGTCCTCTGCTTCATTAACCCCTGTGCCGTTGATCCCATGTTTGGTGACCTTTTCCATTAGCGTAGAACATTTTTAAATTAGTCCCTCCTTTTTTACGCTTTATGCCGAACTTCCATGTAGGATTGGTACTAGTATGTATGTTTCCGCTTGCATAAATAAACTTTGTATTCTTCTCATGAGAACTTTCTTTAATTGCAAATGCTATCATCACTTTCCTGCGCATCAGACATGATTGCGAACGCATGCTTGAAATATGTCGGAAATCTTTCTTGTTGCCTTTCACGTCAGGTGATGTGAGCGCGTTTTAGATTGATTATTCCCGTCGACTGGAAGCCCATTTATACGGTCTTGTAAATGTCTTGTTTCCAAGGCCGCGGTCACGAAAGCGAGCTTACGTGGCCTGATAGAGCGACACGTAGCGAACATATTGTTGTGCGAGAAAAGGGCTCGGCCGTAAATTTTCGGAGAGGGAGCTAGCTTCCAAGGCGCTGAGCGAGCTTCGCGCCACTCTTATCGCCAAGGCCAACAAAGCGTATGAACTCTGGCGGTTGCTTCAGGAGTCTATCAGGGAGGTGGTGACTCTTGATAAAGCTGCTACGTTCACTCGTGAGAGGGTCGAGGCTCATAAGGTCACCGAGAAAGAGCTTGAAGGCCGGCTTGCTTCGTATCAGGCCCAACAAGCTCAGGCGGAGGCTCGTCTTTTGGAGATCTTGCATCATGAAGCCGTGGTCCAACAAAAGCAGGATGAGCTGACCAAGCTGCTGAATCGCCCGCCGGCTTGAAACATTTGTATCTTTTCCTTCCTTTTTGTACATACTCATGGATGAGAGTATTTTCTTTTTGTTTCTTTCATGAATTGTACTTTGTACCCATTTTGGTTTATGAATAAAAGATACATTTTTCTTCTCAATGATGTGTCTCCTTTTCATTGAATGTATTCTGCAGATATTCTATCTTGATCTCCTTGCAGGACAGCAATGGCTCAGGACTCAGGGTTAAGATCTGCTTCCTAAGGCTTTTGCCTCTTATGAGCCACGAGGGTCTCATAAAGAGTTTTTCTCCCTACAGGTCGAGAGGATCCTATAGGTGTGAGTTCTTCTTAAAGATCGTGAGGATCCTTAAGCGGGTTTTCCCTTGAGAGTCGTAAGGATCTCACAAGAGAGTTTTTTCTTCCTTACAGGTCGTGAGGACCTGCAAGTGTCGGATGTGATCGTACTTATCCGTGTTTCACGGAGTCAGGGGTCTCTCCAGGTATCGTAGTTTAAAGACATCACGGTCAAGGTTAAGGACCTCATAGTCCGTGGATTTAAGGACTCCACAGTCCGCTGTTAGTTTTAAGACATCACGGTCAAGGTTAAGGACCTCATAGTCCGTGGATTTAGGGACTCCACAGTCCGATGTTTGGTTGCAGGGACCCGTCACCTCTTTGAAGACGTTGAGGAATTACAACGCCAGGTATCAAAGGAGTGAAGAGATGTACCCTTAAACCAAGGCAGAATCCATAGGGGATCGGGGTGGTTGATCGTTAGTTTTAAGACATCACGGTCGAGGTTAAGGACATCATAGTCCGTGGATTTTAAGGACTCCACAGTCCGGTATTTGCTCTGGATGCTTCACACGGGTTCACTGCCGTGCTTGGCAAGGACCAGGCTCCGCTCTGGACGTTTTCCACGGGGTCAAAGAGTGACATTATCCGCGTTCCACGTGACCAGGAATTTTGCACTAGATGCTTCACACGGGTTCACTGCCGCGCTCGGCGAGGACTAGGCTTCGCTCTGGATGCTTCACACGGGTTCACTGCCGTGCTCTGCGAGGACCAGGATCCGCTCTGGACGTTTTCCACGGGGTCAAAGAGTGACGTTATCCGCGTTCCACATAACCAGGAATTTTGCACTAGATGCTTCACACGGGTTCACTGCCGTGCTCGGGGAGGACTAGGCTCCGCTCTGGACGTTTTCCACGGGGTCAAAGAGTGACATTATCCGCGTTCCGCGTGACCAGGAATTTTGCACTAGATGCTTCACACGGGTTCACTGCCGTGCTCGGTGAGGACTAGGCTCCGCTCTGGATGCTTCACACGGGTTCACTGCCGTGCTCTGCGAGGACCAGGATCCGCTCTGGACGTTTTCCACGGGGTCAAAGAGTGACATTATCCGCGTTCCACGTAACCAGGAATTTTGCTGATTGTATCCGCATTTCACGGGATGGAGGTTTGACTGTTGGCGATATGTATACCACCGAGCCAAGGAACTGGGAGTTGCCGCTGTTCCGCTTAGCTTAAAGTTGTGTCCGTTGTTACGAGACGAGTGTTGGGATGATCTCTAGGTCACTTATGGCCCGTCGAGATTTAGCTTCTTTCTTTGGTGAAACCTGGGGGAGGGAGGTATGTTCCCTTTTTGTTTATGCCATTGGATTGTATACAGGGTGTGATGGAACATCACCTGTAAGGCATACATTTTCTTTTTATTTTATTTCTTTTTCCGCGATGCTCTATCGTTTCAGCTTTTATATCGCGAAGGTCGCGATTGCCCCATCATTTCGGCTATTTTTCGCGGTGCCCAATCATTTCGGCTATTTTTTTTATTTTTTATTTTCACTCGCTGTTTTTTATTGCGAGTTGCCCCATCATTTCGGCTATTTTTCATGCATACATTTTTACTTGCTGTTTTTTATTGCAAGTTGCCCCATCATTTCGGCTATTTCGTAGGCATGTGTGGCTTGTTAGCTTTTTCGCCGCAAGCTTGGATTTTAGACACCGATTTCGGCATCAGCACCGCTGCAACTGGGATGCTGCCAGGAGCGAATCATCATTTGCCTCTGTCGATATTGAACAAAGGTGGCTTAGTAAACAGGGTTAAGGGTCCTGTCGACCAAGGCTTTTGACTTCATGAGCCGTAAGGGTCTCACAAGGGTATTTCTCCCTACAAGTCGTGAGGATCTTGCAGGTGTATTTTCTCCTTAGGGATCGTGAGGATTCCTAAGTGTATGTTCCTCTGTAAGTCGTAGGGATCCTACAAGAGGGTTTTCTCCTTATGGGTCGAGAGGACCTACAAGGGTTGCTCATCATATGGACATGTCCCTAGTCACGGGTGTGACTTTGCTGGGGAAATGTTTTTTCGCGCCCGTGGATTGTATACAAGAGTCGGTATTGAGCCTCTTGTAGGGCAATATCGAAGGTTGTGGAGGATTTGCTTAAGAACAGGTTTAGGTTTCTGTAATTTAAGACTTTCAAATCTCATGAGCCGTGAGGGTCCCATAAGAGAATTCTCCTTACGAGTCGTGAGGATCTCGTAAGTGTATTTTCTCCTTAGGAATCATGAGGATCCCTAAGTGTGTTGCTCCTTTGTGAGTCGTAAGGATCTCACGCCGGTGGTTTCTCCTTACAAGGTCGAGAGGACCCTGCAAGTGTCTTTTTAACGAGGTTGTGCCCTTTCGGGTTTTCACAAACACTCGCCGGTAGTCCTGCTGTTTTTACTCACGGAGCCCTTTCGGGTTTTCATCCGTGCCCATTTTGCTTATGGACATACCGTTTTTTCTTTCATTTTTTTTTATTTTTCTTTTTCTCCCTTTTTTTTGTCAGCCTAAGGATGCTGCGGTAGTAGTTTAGGGACGTTTCGGTCCGTCGTTAGTTTAAGGACGTTTCGGTCCGTCGATAGTTTAAGGACGTTTCGGCCCGTCGTTAGTTTAAGGACGTTTCGGTCCACCGTTAGTTTAAGGACGTTTCGGTCCGTCGTTAGTTTTAAGGACGTTTGGGTCCACCGTTAGTTTAAGGACGTTTCGGTCCGCCGTTAGTTTAAGGACGTTTCGGTCTGTCGTTAGTTTAAGGACGTTTCGGTCCGTCGCTATGGGAAGGCCGGCTGCTGCTTATAAAGTCTGAGCCTAGAAAGATAGTGAGCGGACATAGTCGTCGTCATCTATCATTGACCCAGGCTGTGGCTTATCAAGCGTAGTATTTCTTTAAGAAGCGGCCGTTTATTGGCCTAAAAGGCCTTTCACCGTGCATGTCCATGAGTAGGTAGGCTCCACCCTGGTAGACCCTGTCTATGATGTACGGGCCTTCATAGTTTGGTTCAAATTTTCCTCGCTTGGCACGATTGGGGATCATAGGTCTTTTGACCACCAGTACGAGTTCGCCTTGGCGGAATGTCCTCGGCCTGGTCAATCTTTCGTACGAGCGCGTCATCTTTGCTTTGTAGGCCTCTAGATGTTGTTGCGCTATGAGCCGGGTTTCGTCGAGGGCATCAAGCTCCTCAAGCCGGAGGTGAGCATTTTCTTCGTTCGTCAGCTCGTGGTGGACTCCTACTCGTAGAGAAGGTAACTCTATCTCAAGGGGGAGCACTGCTTCCGTCCCAAATACCAACGCGTACGGCGTTGTGTTCGTGGCCGTCTTGAATGTAGTTCGATAAGCCCAGAGGGCTTCTTGTAGCCTTTCGTGCCAGTCTCTCTTATTCCTGGAAACGGTCTTTTTTATGATCTTCGTCAAGGTCTTATTGAAGGCCTCGGCCAGACCGTTAGCTCGTGGATTGTAAACCGAAGAATATCTCCAGTCTATATTGTGCTGCTGTGCGAAGCGGCTAATCTTATGGCTTCGGTAGGCCGGCCCATTATCGGAGATAATCCGCCGTAGAGTTTCGAACCGATAGATGACGTGCGTCTTGAAGAAATGGAGGATATTCTCCGTCTTCACTTCCCTCAGTGGTACTGCTTCTGCCCATTTGGAGAAGTAATCAGTTGTCGCCAGGATAAAACGGTGTCCCCGGGATGATGCTGGCTCAATGGGGCTGACTATGTCAGTCCCCCACATTTCGAATGGCCAACTAGCCACCGTTGGGTGCAGTGGATTTTGGATGTTGGTGGATGAAGTCTCCATGAATCTGGCATGAGTGGCATTGCTTCGCATACTCGAGTCAGTCCTGGATCATCGTGGGCCAGTAGTAACCCATTCGTTTAATTTTTAACTTCATCTTTGGGCCTGCTTGGTGAGAACCGCAAAGTCCGTCATGAACTTCCTGAATGACTCTTTCTGCTTCGTCAGGTCCTAAGCATCTCAGCCATAGAGAATCAAACGATCTCTTGTATAGAATATCGTTGACGAAAGCGAAAGATAGAGCTCGTTTCATGAGCTGATGTCTTGAGGACGCTTCTTTGGGCATTCGGTGGGACTTAAAGTAGTCTATGAAGACTTCCCTCCAGTCTTCGGCCTTCTCATGGTCTTTTATTTGTAGGGTCGTCTGCTCAGTCACTCCCTTCTCTTCGGGTGATTCCGAAGGTATTTCCGCCAGGGCGAGCACTCGACAGCTTTGTACCACGATTCTGACGTCATCGAGGTTCTCGTCAGCCAGTTCTTTAGCAAGTTTAGCCAACGCGTCTGCTTTGCTGTTTTCCGCGCGCGGTATGTTCTCCAAAATATAGGAGGGAATTTGGGTTAACAGTTGTTGCACCTTTTCGCCGTACTTCACCAACTCCGGTTTGCACGTTTGGTAGTCACCATTTACTTGACTAATGACCAGCTGAGAATCCCCGTATATAAGGAGGTCTTCAATTCCCATGTCGATGGCGATTTCGAGACCTGCTATCAGAGCTTCGTATTCAGCTTCATTGTTTGTCCTTGGCTCTGTTAAAGAGAAGGCGAAGCGCATTATCCCTCCTTGTGGGGTTGCAAAGACGGGGCCTATCCCCGATTTGATCATTGGGATACCTTGTTTCTGTTTCTTTATGGAGGACGCTCCATCGAAATAGAGTTCCCATCGGGTGCTTCCGCTGCTAATCGCATCAAATGCATGCTCGTCCGGCAGATCACAGTTCAGAGGAGAATCGGCCGGTATTGGGTGCTCAGCGAGAAAATCGGCAATGGCCTGGCCTTTCACTGCCTTGAGAGGTTGATACGTTATCGAGAACTCCATCAAGAGCAGGGCCCACTTAGCGAGTCGTCCCGTCAATATGGCTTTCGACATCAAGTATTTAAGGGGATCCACTTTTGAAATGAGACGGACTTCATGCGCCAACGCATAGTGCCTGAGCTTTGTTATCGCGAAGATTAACGCCAAGCAATGTTTTTCAATGGGAGAGTAGTTGCTTTCTGCCCCCAGTAGAACCCGACTTAAGTAGTAGAGTGCTCTCTCTTTCCCCTGATCGTTCTCTTGTGCCCATAACGCGCCCAAGGAACCTTCGAGGGCGGTCGTATAAAGAATGAGGGGTTTTCCCTTGACCGGCGCGGCCAACACCGGAGGGTTCTGCAGGTACTGCTTGATCTCGTCTAGTGCACCTTGGCATTTGTGATCCCAAACGAATGGAGTTCCCTTTTTCATCAGGTGACTGTAAGGACGGCATTTGCCCGAAAGATTAGCGATAAACCGCCGGATGTATGCGAGCTTCCCCTGGAGAGACCGCAACTGCTTGAGGATTCTTGGCGGAGGCATTTCCATGATCGCTTTAATCTTTGACGGATCTATTTCAATACCTCGGTGTCGAACGATGAATCCCAGGAATTTGCCCGAGGAGACTCCAAACGTGCATTTGAGGGGATTCATTTTCAAATTATATTGCCGAAGGCGTCGAAATACAGTCTCTAGATGCTTTAAATGATCTTCGTATGACATGCTCTTTACTACGAGGTCATCGATATAGCACTCGACGACGTCGTGTATGAGGTCATCAAAGATCTTTGTCATGGCCCTTTGATAGGTAGCGCCAGCATTCTTTAGACCAAAGGGCATAACCCTATAGCAGAATATACCCAAAGGGGTCCGGAAAGCGGTGTGCTTCTGGTCTTCGGGATGCATCTTTATCTGATTGTATCCTGACGAACCATCCATAAAGGAGAAAACCTCGTGAGTGGACGTGTTATCTATCATTAGCTCGGTTACCGGCACCGGGAAATCATCCTTTGGACAGGCTTTATTGAGATCCCTAAAATCCACGCATATGCGTACCGTCCCATTCTTCTTCATTACCGGGATGATATTGGCGATCCAGTCGGGATATTGGACTTCTTGGATAAATCCAGAATCGATCAGCTTCTTGACTTCGGCGTTGATGCTCATCTCAAGCTCGAGTCGCATCCTCCTTGGCGCCTGCTTGACTGGCTTGATATCTGGGGATATTGCTAATTTATGCACAGCAATCTCCGGATCTAATCCTGGCATCTCGGAGTAGTTCCACGCGAAGCAGTCTTTATGCCATAGAAGCACGTTCTTTAACGCAGCCACCCTTTCTTCGGATAACAGCTCGCTGACAAATGTCGGTCGCGGGTCGTCTGCCGATCCCAACTCAATCTTCTTGAGGTTATCTGCAGTAGTATGTATACCATCTTCCAGTTCTTTCGGAGCGGGCGGAAATTCGGAGATCTCCTCATCATCGCTGTTCTCAAAGCACCGGGGAAGGTCATCTACGTTCTCGGGATCTTCTCCTAATATCGTAATCGTATAACAGGTGCGAACCCGATCCCCGGACTGAGGTGGACCCGGTTCTGCTCTTGCAGCCTTGGGTTCATGCTTTTGTGGCGGCGTTACCCTCCAGCCGTCGGATAAAGCGAATCTGCCCTGTTGGTATTGGTCCTCGACCCAGTTCTTGAAGGTGAAGCAGTCTTCGATAGGGTGTCCTATGGCTCGGTGATAAGAGTAATAGCCCGGATGAGAAGCCTTGTTAGCTTGCTCAGGATGTCTAGACTCTGGAAGCGCGATCATTTGATGTTTTATAGCGAGCTTGAGTAACTTCTCCTTCTTGTCTTGGGGGAAGGAGTACGCTCGACTCATCTTCTTCATGAGAGACAGATCCGAGCCGTGCAACACCCGACCACGTAACCCTCTAATCTTGCATCGTTGTTGTCGGCTCCTCTTTCTGCTTCTTGATTTATTTCCGTCTCTGCGTCGGGCCTTTCGTACAACGGATTGACGAGGATGAGCGTCTTTGTCTTTTGCAGCCTGTTGGAATAGACGTTGCGTCCTGGCCTTTTCGTAGATGGCCATTTCGTGGTTGTGGTCTTCCCGATCTTTCTGACCCACTTTCCTGATAGGCTTGCCCATTCGTTCTTCAAACGACGGACTCGGCGCTTCAATCGCGGGGTCTAGTTTTGATGAGGGGTTGGCATCTCCCGACGAGGCGTCCTCCTCTTCATCAAAGGTATATATAGCGTAGCTGCTGTGAGCCCGTTCCCGTTTTCCGGCTCTTGTGTATCCAAGCCCGAGTGTTTCCATTTTCCCGTTGGGCAATTTGCGTTGAGTCCCGGGGACATCCCAGATCCTGTTGTAGAACCGAGCCTGCCGAACAGTCTGTTTTAAGGGTACTCCTTGGCGCTTCAATAGCTTCTTTAATCCATTTGTATAGTATCTGGGCAGACGGATGGGTTGGAGCCTGTCAAGTGCAGCATCCGCGCCATGCCAGATCTCTTTCTCTATTTTCGACTCTGAGGATCGGTAGAATAGGATCACCTTCTCACCCCTTTGCCTGGGAGGGACGTAAAATGTTTGCAGGTCCTGCACATTATGAGCCTGAAGCGTGTCGAGATCCTTGTAGTGTTCTCGCGGTACCATGGTGATTTGCAAACTATGGTCATCGCCAGGGGGTGCTTGTGTTGACAGCCGATTGGAGAACACAGCATTAACTTCATCTTCTGAATCACTTCCGAAGACTAACATGGGGGCGGGCGTCCCCAGGTTGTTGCGTTGAGATGGCCCTGCATAAACCATCTCTTCTTCTTCTTCGGTATCGCTCCCGAAAACAGGGATGGTGGCGGCGGCTTTGTTCTCCGGGTTGCGACACCTTTCTGTATCCTCGAAATCTGGCAAAAAGTACTTCGCATCTTCGTATTTGCGGACTTCGTTCACGGAAAATGGGTTTAACTCACCTGTTACGGTGTACTCGAAACCATCCTTAAAGTACTTCATACACTGATGTTGTGTAGAAGGGATGATGTTGTATTCGTGTAACCAAGGACGACCGAGCAAGGCGTTGTAGCAGGTCTTGGCGTCAATGACATGGAATTTGATGTCTGTGACGAGAAGTCCAAAGCGTAATGTTAGTATCACAGATCCGAGAGTTCGTGACGATTGTGAATCGAAACCGGAGATAGTAATTTTGTCACGAGCGAGGTGTTGCACACTCATGCAGATTTCCTTCAACACCCGAACATTAAGGAGATTGACGGAGGATCCATTATCCACCAGGATCTTGCCTATCTTGATATCATGGCAGTATTCGGAGACATATAGGGGACGGTTGTGGTCGCACGTCCCGAGAAGGAGGTCTTCATCACCGAAAGTGATGTCGGCCGTATGCACTTCCTCCAGTTCATCCTTCATCTTTTCAGTGGCGAGGAAGGCTTGGAATTGCTCAGGTTCTTGTAACGCCTTAATTAGTGAGTCTCACGCTTCTTTTGATAATAGGAGGGCATCGAGAATGCTAAGCTGAGAAGGTAGCTTCCTTAGGTGCGCTAGGATGTTATAGTCCACTTTACCCTTTCTAGGAGGGTCTTTGGCAGCCAGCTCTCTCATGACTTGGTCATCTAAAGTGATATCTTCAGTGACCTTTTCCTTTCCCTTATCTTTTCTACTCGCGGGCCCGAGATTCTTTTCTGGGAGTGTGCGATTGCGCAGCTAAATGTTTTCGCAGGCCTCCGATTTCTCCTCTTTCCCTAAAACAGATTCTTTAAAGAGAGGGCCCAGAGCCATTTCTTCATCAGAGTCACTCCCAAAGGTGAGAACTTGTGACCCCCTGGCGTTAACCATGTAACAGTTGCCAGTAGTTCTGTTGTGCCCATCGACGGTACTTCTTCGCTCCCGACGGATCTTGCGTTTCATGCGCTTAAAATGTTGCCGATGAGCAACATATCCTTGCCACCATATCTTAAAGGCGTCGCACTCCTCCGTGGGGTGTGAGATTTTCTGATGATATGCGCAATGATCAGGGTGCCTCTCCACCCCATCATGTGTGTTTCCTTCCGAGGGTGGTAGCTTCATCCCCCTTGACATGGCTTTGGCAAACCTTTTCCTCGTCTTGAATATCTTCTTGTCTACTTTGGATGCCTTTCGCTCTGGCAGGGGTAGTTCAACTCTTTCGTTCAGTCGCCTGCGTTTGGCTCCTTCTGAAGCGGCCATCTTACGCTCCTGATCCGCTTTACTTTTTAGGCGAATCTTGTCTAGAAAAGCGTCGATCATTTCGTCTGTTGGCCATGCACGCTCTGGTACAGGCTCTGCCTCCAGCTTCTTAGCGCCGGGAGTTTTCCCATCATTGGTAAACGAGTGGGAGATTACGTTACAACTCGCCACATATCCTTCGGATTCATCCGACGAGCTCTCTCCATCATCTTCCTCTTGAAAGATATGGTTGAGGATCTCTTGCAGTGTGACAGGAGTTCGCGCCTTTTGATTGTATTCTTCCAGCGCGTCGATTTGCTTTTGCAAGTTCGTGTGCTCGTTTCCAAGCTTCACGGACTTCTTGGATTTCTTCTTCTTTTTCTTCGAAGATTTTGACGATTGGGCGTGAGTATTTGGGCTCTTATCGCGAGTCTTCGTAGTTGGGCGGCGCCTTAGCATCCCTTCGATAATTTGAGGTTCAAGAGGGTCCTTCCATTCGATCGCAGGGCACGCATGAAGGTCTCTCAGCATTCTTTTGGTTTTAGTTGATAGCACGACCTCCCATGAAGCTTCTTCAATAAAGGAGCAGGTTGCCCCCGGTGTATCTGCTTTCTTAGGAGTATGCGGTTGCGGTGGGTTCACCTTCTACTTTTCGGACAGTACAAACTTCCCCTGGAGGTATTGATCTTCAATCCATCCTTTGAAGACGAAGCAATCTTCAATCGGATGGCTTACCGTTTGATGGTAAGGGCAATAGTTAGGGTTATTCACCTCGGTGGGTTGCGGCGGTCGCCTTGGATTTGGTAGGCTTATAAGTCTGTTGCGTATTGCCAGCTCGAATAACCGTTTCGTCTTGTCTCGTGGGAACGAGTAGGGACGCTTCATCTTCTCATTATAATACCGACGTCTTTCCTCCAGTTGATCTGCCGGTTTCGGGACGTTAGGTTGCTGTTGGGCATTCGCAACAAAGGTTGCCCTTCCTTTACCCTTGTCATTCCGAGGTTCCGACTTCGGGGGAGGTGGTCTATGACCCATCTGGTCCATCTGAGCCAACTTGTCGATTAAAGCCTGGAATGTGGTTGGCTTAAAGAACATCATAAACTTGGAGATAGTTGCGTGGGGGTCTAGGGTTCCCACGAACATGTCCAGTGCGGGTGCCTCCTCAATGCGTTGTTCACATCTCGACCACAAGTTCCGCCAGCGTATAGCATACTGGACCCAGGTTTCGCCTGGTTTTACCCTGGCGTTAATCAGTGCAGTTATTGGAGTGCGTTCGCTGGCACTTGCGAATCACTGAGTGAATAACAACTCCATTTCAGCGAACGTTTTGATAGAATCGTTCGAGAGTTCCGAATACCATTCGAACGCAGTTTCTGATAGGCTGCCCACGAACTGGCGGAGCAACAGTTTATCATCACCGCCGGTGTTACCGCAGAGGGCCCGGAACTGGGCGACATGTTGATGGGGGTTGCCGGTCCCCTTGTATACGTGGAATTTTGGTATCGTATAGCCTTGCGGGTATTTGATTTGGTCGTACCAGCTTGGATACGGCCGCCCCGTTTTCACGACTTGACCAGCTGCCTCAGTCGCGTGATGAACCCGGATTTGCTGGGCTATGTAGTCAACCAAGTCCGCCTTAGAGATTGCCTCTTCCTTGGCCGTTGAGAGGGCTGGTGGTGGATTTGACGTTTCTCCTCGGTCGTCTTCAAGAACGATTGGGGGATCCTCGGCGGGTAAGTTCTGCTGGATCATCATTCCTATCATATCTTGGAAGAGAAGGCCCATACGTTGTATGTTGGCCGCTTGTTCAGCAGCCTCTTTGTCCTTTTTCTCCAGTATCCGGCGAAGGAATTCAGCGTCGGTTTCTTCCTCCTGGCGCGCGTCTGAGAACGTTTCTGGGTTTTCTTTTGGCCCGGTGAGTGCGGCCATAGCATTCATCATTTTCTGAAGCTTTTGTTGCTGCTCCTGGGCTTTCGTCACGGATCGGGTTAGCGGTCGGTGGCCTGTAGAAGTGCGGCTTTCCTCCTTTCCAGAGGCCATGTAAACAGTGTGCACCACCATGCCCCCAGACTTAGGGCGTCTGGGCTCAGTGCTTTTAGCCGTCGTTGCATGCTGGGGGGTCTTCTCTGGCCTCCTCCTTTTATGAGCCAGTTGATCAACAGCCTTTTGGGGTTTAGCCTGGTGACCAGCTTCCGGTTGGATTTTCAGCTTCTTGTGCCGGCGGGAGAAGTTTGGATCGATGATCGAGTCTCGGGCCTGCCGCCAAACCTTATAGATTTTGGAAGACAGCCGTTGAGGAGATCGGGGCTGCTCTGGTTTTATTTCCACAACCTTTTTTAATGGGGGAGGAGACCTCTTCAGCACTGCAGTAGGAGAATTCGCACCTTATTTAGCATTTCGAAGCTGTTCCCAGTTGGAACAGCAGCATTAACTTCTGCCACCGGGGCTGATGGAGTCAACCCAGAGGGGGAGTTGCCCCCGGCCTTCCTTACTCGGCGCCAGTGGCGACGTCGAGCGTGTCGAGCGGCTGGCGTAGGGTCAGCGGTAAGAATGGTTTCGTCTTGCCCCCTGTCTGGGTGGGGGGTCACTGTTGGTATTAGCCTGTCAAAGACCGATGTCCTTTGGGCAGCGGGAGCGGGAGCTGAAGCCGTCAATCTTGTAAAGACCGACCTTTTGGCCGGAGAAGCTGCCTTGACGACTTCGGGGGCAGGAGCGGCCACCTTCTTAGAAGCATCCTTCTCTGAGATTGTAGGCCCCATGATGGGTTCGCAGGATTTCTGGCCCAATCTAGAGAAGACCGAGGCGTTGACGTTGGGCGACCGTTGAGAGGAGCCGCGACAGGGGTAAGACGATCAAAGACCGACTTCTTGATCGCTTCCGTTGTCAGCACTGGAGCGGTGAAGCTTGTCTGCGGGAGCATGGTCCCAAAGAACAATCCTGTGGTGGCGCGAGTGACCTGTTCCACGGGCATTGTGAATAGCGAAGCAGCTTGGGGTCCGTAGGCTATACCTCCTGGCGAGGCAGAGCGTTGGTCGCAATTGCAGTCTGAGCAGTTGGAGAATTTCGCAGAAGTAGAAGCCATCGATCCTTTGCTTTCTGCAATAAGCGAGACGCCAATTCTTAGTATCTTGAAACCCAAGGGCAACCAATAGAGAACCACGATTGGTTCGCGAGTCACGACACACGAAGTGTGGAGTGGAAAGAGGAAAAGGTCCCACCGGGCGTGCCAGAATCTGTTCCCCTCCGAATGGCGGCGCGCAGGACTGCGATGTCCTGGCACTGAGACTCGGGGCAGATGCTAATTGGTGCTATCCGTCCAACTCTCCGAAGATGCCAAGTTGATTTATGGCACCATGTATCGAAGGTTTAGACGGATGCGTCCGATGTAGCAGACTTCGTCAGATTCCCCCTCGTTTGAGGGGTTTTTGATTATGGGGACGCTCTTCCCTGCAGGCGCAAGCCCCTGCAGTTAATTACGCTACCGCATTGCGGTAACAACTTTCTCCTTCTCCAGATGGTCACTTCGTGTCGTGGGTGTTTGTTTTGTGCTTTGTTGCCCGTGAATTGTTTACTCGTCGCCCGTAGGGCGTGGACTAGTCCAAATCCGTATTATCTTAGATTTGGGTTTGGGGGTTTGGTTTGAGGATACGTCAGCCATACTTGAGGCTAAGATCAACTCATACGTTTGTTAAGGATACGTTAGTCTAAATTTGAGACTAAGATCTACTTAACGGGATCGTTTAGATCCGACAAAGGAGCGTTTGGGCTATATTGTTCCAGTTTAGGGACATAGTGGTCCATCGTATGTATGGCCGTCGGGACCCGTCACCTCTCTGACGACGTTGAAGAATTACAACGACGGATGTCAGAGGAGTTCAGAGATGTACCCTCGAGCCAGAGTTAATTGGGGGGATTTATAGTCCACTCTGTTTGAAGGTTTAAGGATACGTTAGCCATCTTTGAGGCTAAGATCAACTTAAACGGGACCGTTTAGATCCGACAAAAGAGCATGCGGGGGCTCTATTGTTCTAGTTTAAGGACATTGCGGTCCATGGGTAGTTTAAGGACGTTGCGGTCCATCGTTAGTTTTAAGACATCTCGGTCAAGGTTAAGGACGTCGTAGTCCATGGGTTTAAGGACTCCATAGTCCGGTATGTGCTCTGGATGCTTCACACGGGTTCACTGTCGTGCTTGGCGAGGACCAGGCTCCGCTCTGGATGTTTTCCGCGGGGTCAAAGAGTGACGTTATCCGCATTCCACGTAACCAGGAATTTTGCATTAGACACGGGTTTAAGGACCCCACAGTCCATATCAATGTGTGGTCGTCGGGACCCGTCACCTCTTTGAAGACATTGAGGGATTACAATGCCAAATATTAAAGGAGTGAAGAGATGTACCCTAGAACCGGAGTGGATCAAATAGTCCTTGGCCCAATTTGGGATCAAGACCAATTAATTATGTTATGAGCCCATTAGCCTAGTTGATCACGAATTGAGGACTTATGGCCAGCTCGGGCTAAGTCCAATCATGTTTGGAATATTGACTTCCTGTTGGTCTCTTGAAGGAGAGGCTTTGCCTCTATCCATTCGGCCAATTGGGCCAAAGCCTAGTGTTAAACACTACAGAGCAATCAGTGTTGAACACTGGGAATGAGGTTGACAAGTTAGTGTTTAATACTAAAAGATAATTGGTGTTAAACACCAGCAACAAGGCTTTCAAATTATCATAAACACTAAAACAGATCAGTGTTGAACACTGGCAATGGAGATCTCAGATTAGTGTTAAGTACTAAGGTAATCAGTGTTGAACATTGCGAATAAAGTTTTTTGATTAGTGTTGAACACTAAGGCCCAACAGTGTTTCAGTACTGGATTCGAGAGTTCCAATTTAGTGTTGAACACTAAGGCAAGAGGGGTCACGTGGCAACACGTGAGGGCGCCCTCCCTTCATTTATTCTGCTGAGATTATCGCATTTTTCAGAGCATCACGTGCCATCACGTGACGGGCATTCAAGTGCTTATATGTTAAAGCTTCTGCCGAGGGTCACGTGGGTCACGTGGGGTGCTGCCTCAAAGGGGCTTTCTGTAGATCTCTTTGGGGGGGAGGTCACGTGGTGACACGTGACCCTGCCTCTATGTATGTTGTTTAGAGGATCTGTTAATCTTTTCTAGGAATTAAATTCCTCGTAGGGTTAAACCCTGACAGTAATTTCAGAGGAATTCAATTCCTACTTCCTTTTGAAGATTTATATTCTGAATAGAGTTGGACCCTGAATTTTCTGTAGGAATTAAATTCCTCATACATGTGAAGAACTAAATAGGGTTAAACCCTAATAAAAGCTTTTGAGGAATTAAATTCCCATTCTCTGTTAAATTATGATCAAGGGAATTAAATCCCCGCTGTTCTAACAGAACTAGGTTCTTAATTAAGGTTAAACCCTGTTTCTTTTTGTTCTGAAGGAATTAAATTCCCATAACACAGGGTCAAGCCCTAGTTTTATTTTAAAGGAATTAAATTCCTATAGTTCTGTGAGAATTAGATTCTCGTGCTTCCATTCCCTCTCTATGTTTTGGATCTGCATGGCAGGATCTCAACCCATTGAGAATTAAATTCTCAACTTCAAGGGGAGATGTGCACTTTGCAGATCCTCTATCAAAGGGAGAAGAAATATGTTCTTCTGTTTTATATATCAGAGTTAAACTCTGTTGAGAATTAAATTCTCTTTTCTTTCAAGGAGCCTTCCCTTTCTTACCTAGGGTTTTCTTTTGCAGAAGATCCAAGTTCCTCGAAGTATCAAGGCTCTCTCTCCCTTTCTTCCCTCTGCGTGTATCTCTCTATTTCTGTGTGTCCCTTGGCTCCTATTTATAGAAGAAGCAGCCGAGTCAATTAGTTTTTGATGAATCTTTCATTGAGAGATTTAATTTGCATCCATCATTCGTTTTGGACCTTTGGATTATTAGGTGAATTTTATTCACCATTGGATTTCAAATCCAGCGATTCTCCTTTGTGATTTCTGTTAGATTTAAAAGGGAAATCTTCCCAAATTCGAGATTTTTCCATAGATAGATGATATTTAATCATCTTTAAATCTTTAATTCGATTGGTTCCAGATAATTGCTTTCCTTTGGAAAGATTTGAATCTCTTTCAGAATTTAATTCTGTTAACAAAATGGGCTTTGAAAGCCGGTCACGTGTGACCACGTGACCCATGGTCACGTGTGGGCACGTGACCCTCTTTGGAATGAGCCCTCTTCTTTCCTTTGCGCTATACCTTTGCCGCTGCTTGGTCATCACGTGCCAACACGTGACCACTGGTCACGTGTGAGTGTTGGAGATAGTGCCCTCAGAGTCAATTATTGGATCACAGGCACGTGATTGCAATGATTGAGGGAGGACCTATCCCGGTACGACAGTCTTACTTGAGATGATAGTTTGCTATCTGGTTTACCTTTATCATCGTGTACTGCTTCAGGTGACCTTACAGGTCGCTATTACATGTTGATAGAGCCCATAGGATTCTTGCTTGACGGCCAGCAGTATGAGGGCGATCATATAAGTGAGAGCTGGAGTCTATAAGCACATCCTTAAAAGGTCCTTAGTCGTGGGAGTTTCGAGACAGGGCATCGATACTCCAGAGTAGACTAGTGTATACAGTCGAGACCCCGACGAGGGGCGGTGGCCGGTCTCACAGGCCACTGGTGTCAGTTGGTTCACCTAAGATGTATACAGGTGCTCATTGGGTTATGAGTACACCGGACAGGACTCGCCGGGAACATGCTAGTTGGTCTTATACCTGACGTCAGATAGCAGTTCCCAGGTGACATGTGTACAGATTAGTTCATCGACCTGGGGATCGTCATTTGTCTCGTGTGAGTTCCCACTGTGCTTTGATTACTACCCTACCACGGCTCAAAGGAGTCGTGCAAACAGGTTTTAGTTGGGTACAGTCCCGAGCCACATGGAGGCAGTGAGCGGATCTTCAGGGGTTCGTCTCTCCCGGTATTGGGGGTGAGGTCGCGCTGTGTCTAGGAGAGCCATTACACGAAGTCCTTGGCCAAGGCAGGAGATTTACTGGTAGGTATTCCAGTAGTATCTCAGGGTGTTCTGGGCTACACTCCGACACGACTTGTACCGCTTTTGGGGGTCTGATTTTTACCAACCCCCTAGGCCCGACATGCGATGCTCATAGACGAACGGACCGAACTGTACGGATATTGTCACTGACAGGCTCAGTAGGGTGTCAGGATGAGTTCGCTCATCAACGTCCCTTTTTAGTCAATAGCTGGTGGCCCGTCACGTATTGGCTTATACCTCTGACGTGCTAGTGGTTAAATTCACAGCCATAGTATTGACGAGTCTTTAGAGTCCACCACACCTTCAGTTACTCAAGCTTTCGGGCGAAACGCTGTAGAGGCCGTATGGAGATATGGCAGGGTCCGATCAGATACGTGCAGTATTGCACAGATCAGGATCGGACAGTTTTGTACTAATGGCCATATAGTTATATGGCAGGGTTCGATCTGATACGTGCGGTATAGCACGGATCAGGATCGGACGAACATTACTAGCCGGCTTTGTTTTAAGCCGGATCCTAGTTTAGTACAGTGTACATTTTGTCTCTTTGCATTTGTATCCGGACGGAATACAGATGCGGGTGTGTATGCACAGTATCGGGGTTTTCCTGTAATTTATTACGGGACCAGTTTTCTGGAGTTGCCAGTTTGCATTCCGTTCCGGCCGGTTTTCCTTTGTTCTTTCCCGGCCGGACTTTTCCGATGGAGGGGGTTATTTGCAATTGTGCAAATAACATTTGTGAAAGGGGGTTTCTTGCAAATGTATTCATTATGATATCTTTCATCCATGATTTTGCATTAATGGGATTTGATAGGATATGGGTTTGATGTGATTTTGTGAGATGGGTGAGAAAGGATGTGAGTTTTTATCTTATCTTGTTTTAAATATATTTCCTTTTGATCATTTTTTTCCCACACCCATGTTTTGAGTGGGGCCGGCCACTGTGCCTAAGAGGTGGATATTGCTTTTAGCATGTTTTTGATTTATACACTTCACACATCATTTCCTGTATGCATAAGATTGGTTTTAATTTGTGCATACTTCACCCGTACACATTTCCAGTGAGAAAAAATGGGGAGCTTTGATTTTTTGGCCGAGCCCATTTTCTTAGCTTGCTCCATTTTTCCCTCTAGCATCCATGAAAATTCTTGTGCACAAAATTCCTCCATCATGGCAACCATACTAAACCCCAAAGAGACAACTATTCTACACCATTCTACAGCAAATCTTGGACGCGTCGGCCAGCCAACTTCGCGCCCGAGTTGCCTCGGTATAGAGGCGGGAGCCCGTAAAAGTTGCAGGCGATGTGGTGCCCTTCCGGCGAAGAGGCGACGACCGGAGTTTCCGCGAGAGATCGGGATCACTCGGTATATCTCTAACCCGTCTTGTTGTTAGCTAGATCTAGTTTAATGGCCCGATCCGGGGTTTAGTGCGCGGTGGTGCCGGTTTGCAAAGTTCGCAAAATTAAAGTTTATCACCGTTTCCGCATTTGGCCGTCGGATTGACGGCCGGGGCGCCGCCGTGCACTTACAGTGGTATCAGAGCCTCGCCATTAACTTCGTCTAGCTTTGTTTGATGTGTTTTGCATTTCCGATCGACCAAAATTCCAAAATCTACATTTTCACTCACATCAGTTTTCTGTCGAATTTTTTCTGGCTCTAAAAATTTTTCAGGTTGTCTCAGAATGATGTGCAGGGAGTTCTAAGACTGCTGTAAAAATTCGACGCAGTGACTCGATCACTGAAGCACGGAACCGCGGCCAAACCCCCCTTGGGCCGCGGTTCCGCCGCACATTGGTGTCGTCACTGTATCATATTTTTCCAGTGGGCTTCTGGGCTTATTTTAGGGGTTTTGGAATATTAATATTGGGCCCAGAATTTCTGTGAGTGCTACAGTATTGCTTGGGGGCCCACTTGTTAATTTTTGATCGATCGGATATTTTAAACACATTATTTCACAGTATTTACATTATATCTCCGACCGTGAATGTCACTCGATCGGTAAATCTAGTCTAACTGCTATAGCCCCGTTAGACGGATTTGCGAACGTGACTTTCACGTTGATGTTCTGTGTTTTTGCTGTGATGTTGCGGATCGGTCGTGGGGATAGCCTGGATGCAATGCTAGTACAGTGTGGTTGTATTATGTACTTTTGATATTGCGGGGCGAGCGTCCGACATGTGGACTGCCGTCACTGCCTGTTTGTATTATTCTTTTGGGGCACGACCTGGTTGCGGTCGATGTACCCGTTGTATGTATATTTTACTTTCTGTACTAGGGTTACCCCGCGGTGGGGTGCACGGATAGCCAGGTTCTGGAGGGCAACAAGCCCGCATCTCATGGCATTGGGACGGAGGGGGCTTCACTCTAGAATTGGCGGGCTTTTCGCCGCACTCATAGGGGGTACAGGTTGACCCAGGAGGGGTGCCCAAGTTGCCGGATTCCGTGAAGTGCTGGGTGGTCCATTCACGGTGCTGAAGGGGGCTGCCTCGCTTCAGGTTTTGGCGGGTAACTTGCCGCGCCCGTAGGGGTCTAGGATTTCATTGCACAGGCTATCCACACGACCAGGGGAACGTCGGGTTTCAGTAGTGGCTCTGTGAAACCTGGGGATCCCAGATATCTGTATTGTTCTGTGATGCTGTACATTTCTGTGATGTTGCATTTTATCACGCCTTGAGCGAAATACTATATATTGGTATATATATTAGTAGATGTATATTTTTTTCATCCGCGCTAGTCCAGTTCCCGCTCTGCCGTTAGTTAGCTAACCTAACGGGTGATGACGGGACCCAGTGGCGAATGCGGATGGCATATACGTACGTCAGTATATTTTCGTTCTTTGTGGTGTGATCAATTGATGGGACTGCATTGATTCGGATCAATGCAAGATAAACAAACCTAATCTGATGTTGTTGGAACACTTTTCAAAAAGGCTGTTATTGCAAGGACGTTCACTTTTGTTTTGAACCGTGGTATTCATTTGGAATATCCTGCTCCTCAGTCGACGAGGCAAGGGCCGAGATCCCTTCACCGGGAGTGACCCCTTGGACAAAAGTTTGTGTCAGGGCATTAACTTCACTATAGCCGATTACTTTTGCTTTGCATCGTGGTATTCATTTGGAATATCCTGCACCCCATTCTACGGGGAAAGAGCCGAGATCCCTTCACCGGGAGTGACCTCTTTAGTAAAGGTTTTCGTCACTATATTTTCTAAAAAGCTATCCGTTCCTTCAACGATATCAAGTTCATTACGTTAAAGGTTTTCGCCAGAAACCATTCGTAGCCCTCCGTCGTTTCATATGGGTAGTCAATAGTATTCAAGCTGTGTATGTTGGCCAAAGTCAAGGCACAGTGATTGGTAGCTATTGGGTATTCATATGCAGCATAGATAGATGCGTTGGTTTGGGACAGTCGTACTGCCATTTTGGCCAAAGTCAAGGGTAGGTACGGGTGGATTCAAATTAACCTGGAGAATGACGGGTTGAACTTGACATGTGACTTATGATATGTTGGCCAAAGTCAAGGTCATAAGAGCATGGGGTAAAAATCACATCGGGAGTTTCAAAAGAACTGAAACTTGCCAGATATGCGCATACCTTCTGGAGTGTTATAGCGTGAGCGGATTCCGTCACGTTATCATACGATGATAGTTGGATCCCGATTCCCACTGATGAGTTGGTTTACTTCTCGGGTGACCCCGACTAATTCTTCTTTCAGGTTTGGAGGAGAATTTGAGGTACAGTGGGAGGTTTCCAGATTAGATAAATTGGTAACCATTCTGATCTAGGATAGAGTGCACGCTGAGTGTTTCTTTTCTCTCTCTCTTGGCAGCGACCATTGACCCGACCCTAAGACTATGACTCAGAAACCAAGTTAACCGAACCTTCTTAACACTGGCTTTTGGATTGTCAGAGTTGCAGACCTCATTGCCACTCCTACTTTTACCCTTTTCTCCAGGACACCCCGTATTACTGCGAATGTCCACTTCCATTGGACAAAACCATCGTATGGTTAGATACGAACTCGAAGGAATTCGAGGATGGTTTCCGGTTCTGGAGAAAACGGATAGGATTATTCAGTTGTCTTTTCCCTTTCACCTTCTCTCAAGTTGTGAGTACTCCTTGGTTTAGGAGATAGTACACCTATTGCGCAAATTGGATAGTCTTCTTCCAAACCTTAGGCTGGTGCCGACCGGTAGGGAATGAAGAAAACCAATTAGCCTAAATGGTGTGCAGAAGGTATTAAGATTAAGACAAAACAAGGGATTAGTAAGAGGGCAAAGTAAATTGCAACTGATATTCACGACCAAACCAAGTATTTCTTCGCCAATCCTAAATCACCTTTGTATTTCTCCAGGACACTCCGTATCACTATGAAGATCCACAGTTTACTGGATACTCCATCGTATGGTTATATACGAACTCGAAAGGAACTTGTTCCAGTTCGGGGATGGATTCTGGTCCAGGAGAAATAGGAATAAGGTTTATTCGGTTGTCTTTTATCCTCACCTTCTCTCGCATTACGAATGCTCCTAGGATTAGGACAGTACACCCGTTATGCTTATTGGATAGTCTTCTTCCAAACCATAGGCTGGTGCCGAACGGTAGGGAAGGAAGAAAACCAATTGGCCTAAAGGGGTGTGCAGAAGGTAATGACTAAAGACATATAAAGGGATTTGGAGAGGTGGCAAAGAATTATACGGTTATAGTTGTGAATCTGGATAATGGTAGAGGCATTACTAGGAATACCAGGATACCCCATCGAAACATTTCAATGTTTCAGTTCAACTGTGTACTGTTAAAAGAAAAACTGATTTCCCGATTAAACACTTGCTCCAGGGTATGTATTTACCAGGTTTGATTCTCACATCTGTATGGTTTTACAGTTGATGAGTGGGAGTAAGTTATTGGGAATTGGGTGATCATCCTCATTATATCGGGATTCGTTGTAATCGGTGATATTTGAGGAGATCACCTGGGCTGTTTGCCGGTCGGCAAATATTTGGTTTTGAATATCCGCTGTTGTGCACCAATTTCAAATTGATATATCTGTACGTCTATTTTCATAGAGTGAGATATACCTTTTGATTTTATGTCGATGACATATACCTATATCAGTGGATGGTTAGGTAAGGAGCATTAAACAGCGGTGTATTCTTCTTAACCATAAGTACAGTTTTCAACCTACGACACACAGTGAAAGAGTTGTTAGACTCAGCGGACTTATACAGAGTATTGTATGTTGTCCAGTGTCCATTAGGACAAAGGGGTTGGTCCTCATACTATATTCTGTTTACTTTTAACTTCTCTAGTTCTTAGACATGTGTTTCGTAGAAACACATGGTCTAAGTTTTGAGGAGTTATAGGTATTTGAATAGAGTAGAGAACCAGGTGTAGCAAGTATCGGGATTCTTCAAAGTGATCGAAGATGTAGATACTTGTGTATGGTATTCAGTTGATAGTAATGATAAAGAGAAATTGCTTCTCTTTCAGGTTACTCATAATTGGAAGCATTCCTAAGTTGAGTAACGCTGATCGGCCTCCTTCCATTTAGTTGACATGCACTGGAGATAGCTGCATGATTTGAATTTGGTTCAATTAAATCAGTGCCTCTGGTTCTATATTGGATATAGTACAGTTCATATCTTAACATTGTTAAGGTACGGGGAGTTGTCCGGCTTATGATTAAAACCAGACTCTGGACAACTCAAGGCACGTTTCTGTGATGGCTGTTTGTGGGTTGACCCAGGCTATGACGAGGGTTGACTTTCTACCATCTGGGAGATCAATAGTAATATTGTTCTAGACTCGCCACTGTTTTAATAAAAATAGATTTTTCAGAAAACAGTAGTGGGAGTATGGTAGAACTGGAAGTGATTCCAGAACCGCAAACGATTACTGAAGATTTGATAAGGAACCTAAAGATTCAATCTGGTTTGACATTCCATTGACCACTCCGCAGATAAGGTGGGTAACTTCAGGCACCCGAGAGGTACTCCGGTAGCCTCAAGGACGGTGACAGGGAAGTTCTTGTTTACCCACACTTGCCATTGTTGTTGTTCCAGACTGCAAGACCCGGCAGGAGGATGAGTATGGCGTCGTTCTAAACTAGCTTTAGAAGTGCACGTCTATATGACTTTGCCAGAGGGTTTTCGTAGTCAATGGGAGCAGCGGAAGCATTGGTGGACATCAGGCTTATGTCTATTTATAGACTAAAACAGATATAGCGGAGATAGATCATCTATTTCTGATATGACAGTCATAGGTTTGACGTCATCAGAATAGGGGATGGATCTGTTAAGAAGGAAGTAGGGTGTGATATCCGGGTTTTGGATGACATACACGTAGTAGGAAGTGATATTCCTATACTACGATCGGTTATACTTTGGTCGTCACACAGTGGTTTCTCCACATGGGACTTGGATATTATATCAGATATACTGGTTACTAGATCTATGGTTTTAGATCTAGATTTGGGTGGTTTCCCAATCAGGGTACTTTGACAGCATTCTAAGAGTATTTAGAATGGACGACTCCTGGCATGGAAGTGTACCTGCAGGTAATGGAGTCACCCTCTCTAAAGGTGTCTTATAGACTAAAGTAGAGAGGGATGTGCATGATTGGCAGATCACTTGCTTAGGCAATTGAGTCAATCATGAGATGTCAAGTACCACACCAGATGTTGTTCTTGCACTAGATGCAATAAGTTGATATTGATCCAATCCTGGAGAAACAGTCGGAAGCAGTTTTAGAACATAAGTGGATGTTCTAGGGATATGATAACGACAGCCTCATTTGGGAGACAGTTATCATTCCAGGCTTCCAAGGTGACCTGGACGACAAGGATGTTATCAGAGTTATAGTTTTCCCTCTGACGAGGGGCAGTATTTTGGACAGGTGATCCAAGGCAATACTGAGGGAGGCATGGCGCAGGATACTGATTAAGTTCAGTTGACGATACAGTCTAAGAAGTTTGGATTTGGAGTTCATTTATAAGCTATGTCCCATCAGACATCCAGACATTCTAAGACAGGTATTGCTCATTTCGGGAGATGGCATTCTCCGCGAACTTGAGATTTAGAGAGACATAGAAAGAAACTTCAAGGCGGATCCACTCACTGAGGCTATTCCTCGAACGCAATAGTCTCCCAAACAGGCTTTGTGAGACTGACTAGTAGAGGAGTTGGGTGTTCGGTATCACACGGGCTGTGAGTATGCGACATCGCAATAATTAGCCTTGAGTGCAAGTGGGAGATTGTTGGAGATAGTGCCCTCAGAGTCAATTATTGGATCACAGGCACGTGATTGCAATGATTGAGGGAAGACCTATCCCGGTACGACAGTCTTACTCGAGATGATAGTTTGCTATCTGGTTTACCTTTATCATCGTGTACTGCTTCAAGTGACCTTACAGGTCGCTATTACATGTTGATAGAGCCCATAGGATTCTTTCTTGACGGCCAGCAGTATGAGGGCGATCATATAAGTGAGAGCTGGAGTCTATAAGCACATCCTTAAAAGGTCCCTAGTCGTGGGAGTTTCGAGACAGGGCATCGATACTCCAGAGTAGACTAGTGTATACAGTCGAGACCCCAACGAGGGGCGGTGGCCGGTCTCACAGGCCACTGGTGTCAGTTGGTTCACCTAAGATGTATACAGGTGCTCATTGGGTTATGAATACACCGGACAGGACTCGCCGGGAACATGCTAGTTGGTCTTATACCTGACGTCAGATAGCAGTTCCCAGGTGACATGTGTACAGGTTAGTTCATCGACCTGGGGATCGTCATTTGTCTCGTGTGAGTTCCCACTGTGCTTTGATTACTACCCTACCACGGCTCAAAGGAGTCGTGCAAACAGGTTTTAGTTGGGTACAGTCCCGAGCCACATGGAGGCAGTGAGCGGATCTTCAGGGGTTCGTCTCTCCCGGTATTGGGGGTGAGGTCGCGCTGTGTCTAGGAGAGCCATTACACGAAGTCCTTGGCCAAGGCAGGAGATTTACTGGTAGGTATTCCAGTAGTATCTCAGGGTGTTCTGGGCTACACTCCGACACGACTTGTACCGCTTTTGGGGGTCTGATTTTTACCAACCCCCTAGGCCCGACATGCGATGCTCATAGACGAACGGACCGAACTGTACGGATATTGTCACTGACAGGCTCAGTAGGGTGTCAGGATGAGTTCGCTCATCAACGTCCCTTTTTAGTCAATAGCTGGTGGCCCGTCACGTATTGGCTTATACCTCTGACGTGCTAGTGGTTAAATTCACAGCCATAGTATTGACGAGTCTTTAGAGTCCACCACACCTTCAGTTACTCAAGCTTTCGGGCGAAACGCTGTAGAGGCCGTATGGAGATATGGCAGGGTCCGATCAGATACGTGCGGTATTGCACGGATCAGGATCGGACAGTTTTGTACTAATGGCCATATAATTATATGGCAGGGTTCGATCTGATACGTGCGGTATAGCACGGATCAGGATCGGACGAACATTACTAGCCGGCTTTGTTTTAAGCCGGATCCTAGTTTAGTACAGTCTACATTTTGTCTCTTTGCATTTGTATCCGGACGGAATACAGATGCGGGTGTGTATGCACAGTATCGGGGTTTTCCTGTAATTTATTACGGGACCAGTTTTCTGGAGTTGCCAGTTTGCATTCCGTTCCGGCCGGTTTTCCTTTGTTCTTTCCCGGCCGGACTTTTCCGATGGAGGGGGTTATTTGCAATTGTGCAAATAATATTTGTGAAAGGGGGTTTCTTGCAAATGTATTCATTATGATATCTTTCATCCATGATTTTGAATTAATGGGATTTGATAGGATATGGGTTTGATGTGATTTTGTGAGATGGGTGAGAAAGGATGTGAGGTTTTATCTTATCTTGTTTTAAATATATTTCCTTTTGATCATTTTTTTCCCACACCCATGTTTTGAGTGGGGCCGGCCACTGTGCTAAGAGGTGGATATTGCTTTTAGCATGTTTTTGATTTATACACTTCACACATCATTTCCTGTATGCATAAGATTGGTTTTAATTTGTGCATACTTCACCCATACACATTTCCAGTGAGAAAAAAAGGGGAGCTTTGATTTTTTGGCCGAGCCCATTTTCTTAGCTTGCTCCATTTTTCCCTCTAGCATCCATGAAAATTCTTGTGCACAAAATTCCTCCATCATGGCAACCATACTAAACCCCAAAGAGACAACTATTCTACACCATTCTACAGCAAATCTTGGACGCGTCGGCCAGCCAACTTCGCGCCCGAGTTGCCTCGGTATAGAGGCGGGAGCCCGTAAAAGATGCAGGCGATGTGGTGCCCTTCCGGCGAAGAGGCGACGACCGGAGTTTCCACGAGAGATCGGGATCACTCGGTATATCTCTAACCCGTCTTGTTGTTAGCTAGATCTAGTTTAATGGCCCGATCCGGGGTTTAGTGCGCGGTGGTGCCGGTTTGCAAAGTTCGCAAAATTAAAATTTATCACCGTTTCCGCATTTGGCCGTCGGATTGACGGCCGGGGCGCCGCCGTGCACTTACAGTGAGCACGTGACCCTTGTCTAGAGCCTCTTTCCTTGATTTAACTGGAGAACAAGTCTGCTGCTTTTAAATGTCACGTGCCAACATGTGACCCCTGGCCACGTGTGAGCACGTGACCTCTTCTGAAGCCTCTTCCTTGATTTCATCTGGGAATTGATGTGCCTGTGAAGCCGCTTTAACATGTCACGTGTCAACACGCGACTGTTGGTCACGTGCTAACACGTGATGCCTTCTCCGTTGGTTCTTTCCTGATTTTAAATCAGGAAACACCTCCCTGTCACCGTCTTTGAGGATACCGAAGTACCTCTCGGGCGCTTGAGGTTACCCACCATATTTGCCGAGTGGCTAATGGAATGTCAAACTTAATTGAATCTTTTGGTCCTATTAAATTTTCAGTAATCGTCTGTGGTTCTGGAATCACTTCCAGTTCTACCATACTCCCACTACTGTTTTCTGAAAATGTCCATTTTACTAAAACTGTGGCGAGTCAAGAACAATATCATTATTGATCTTCCAGATGGTAGAAAGTTAATCCTCGTCATAGCCTAGGAAAACCCATAAACTGCCATTACTGAAACGTGCTTTGAGTTATCCAGAGTCTGGTTTTAAGCATAAGCCGGACAACTCCATATACCTTAACATCGTTAAAATATGAACCATTCTGTATACAATATAGAAAAAAATGCACTGATTTAATTGAAACTAGATTCAAATCATGCAGCTGTCTCCTGTGTAAGTCAACGAAATGGAAGGAGGCCGATCAGTATTACTCAACTTGGAAAGCATCCAGATATGAGTAACCTGAAAGAGAAACAATTTTCTCAAAACCATTACTATCATCTGAATACCAAATACAAGTATCTACTTCTTCGATCATCTTGAAGAATACTGATACTTGCAACCCGTGGTTCTCTACTTTACTCTTATACCTATAACTTCTCAAAACTTGGACCTTGTATTTCTACGAAACGCGTGTCTAAAACTTGAGAAGTCACATGTATATAAAATATAGTACAAGGACCAACCCCTCTGTCCTAATGGACACTGGATAACATACAATACTTTGTATAAGTCCCCTGAGTTTAATAACTCATACACTGTGCGTCGTAGGCTGAAAATTGTACCTATGGTTAAGAAGAATTACACCGCTGTTTAATGCTCCTTACCTAACCATCAATTGATATAGGTAAATGTCATAGACATAATTTCAAAAAGTTATATCTCACTTTATAAAATAAACGTACAGATATATCAGTTTGAAATTGGTGCATAATAACGGATATTCAAAATCAAAAATTTGCCATCAGACAAAACCCAGGTGATTTCCTCAAATATCACCAATTACAACGAATTCCGATATAATGTGGATATAATCACCTAGTTCCCAATAACTTATTCCCACTCATCATCCATAAAACCATACAGATGTGATAATCATACAGGGTAAATACATACCCTGGAGTAAGGATCTGATTGGGAAATCAGTTTTCAATTAACAATGCACAGAGAAACTGAAACATAAAAATGTTTCGAAGGGGTATTCAGGTATTCCTAGAAATGCCTCTTCCGCTATCCAGATTCATGACTGCAACCGTATATTTCCTTGCTATCTCTCCAAATCCCTTTATTTGTCTTTACTCATTACCTTCTGTACACCATCCTTAGGCTAAATGGTTTTCTTCCCTCCCTACCGTTCGGCACCAACCTATGGTTTGGAAGAAGACTATCCAATAAACGTAATAGGTGTACTCTCCTAATCCTAGGAGCCCTCGCAACCTGAGAGAAGGTAAAGATAAAAGAAAACTGAATAATCCTTATTCTATTTCTCCTGAACCAGAATCCATTCTCGAACTGGAACAAGTTCCTTCGAGTTCGTATTTAATCATACGATGGATTATCTAATAACTGTGGATCTTCGTAGTGATACGGGGTGTTCTGGAGAAATACAAAGGTGAAGTAGGAGTGGCGATGAGATACATAATTTAGTCGTGAATGATAGCAGTTGCAATTTACTTTGACCTCTTTCTAATCCCATTATTTGTCTTTACTTATTACCTTCTGTACACCACACTTAGGCTAATTGGTTTTCTTCCTTCCCCACTTTTCGGCACCTGCCTATGGTTTGGAAGAAGACTATCCAGTAAGAGCATTAGATGTACTCTCTCCTAATCCTTGGAGCCCTCACAACCTGAGAGAAGGAAAAAGGAAAAGACAACGGAATAGTCCTATTCATTTTCTCCAGAATCGGAAACCATTCTCGAATCTGAAACAAGTTTCTTTGAGTTCGTATGTAACTATACGATGGTCATATCCAATAACTGTGGATCTTCATACTGATACGGAATGTTCCGGAGAAAAGCAAAGGGTAAAAGAAAGAGTGGCAATGAAGTATGCAACTTTGACAATCCAAAAGCCAGTGTTTTAAGAAAGTTCGGTTAATTTGGTCACTGAGTTATAGTCTAGGGTTGGGACATGGTCGCTGCCAAAGAGAGAGAGAGAAGAAACACTCTGCGTGCACTCTAACCTAGATCAGAATGGTTAATCGCTTTATCTAATCAGGATGTCTCCCACTGTATTTTCAAATTCTCCTCCAAACCTGAAAGAAGAATTAGTCGGGATCATCTAAAATCACCCGAGGAGTAAACCAACTCATCAGTGGGTATCGGGATCCAACTATCATCGTATGATAACCTGATAGAATCCACTCAAGTTATCACACTCCAGAAGGTATGCGCATGCCTGGAAAGTTTCATGTATGTTTGAAACGCCCGATGTGATTACCCCAAGCTCTTATGACCTTAACGAAGGCCAACATATTATAAGTCACATGTCAAGTTCTACCTGTCATTGTCAAGGTTAATTTGAACCCACCCGTACATACTCTTGACGAAGGCCAAAATAGTAGTACGACTGTCCTAAACCAACGCATCTATCTATGCAACAGAAAGTTAATAAGCAGCTACCATACACTATGCCTTGACGAAGGCCAACAAACATTGCATGAATACTAAGTGCTACCCATCTGAAATGACGGAGGGCGATGAATGGATTTTGGCGAAAAACCTTTAACGTAATGAACTTGATATCGTTGATGGAACTGGATAGCTTTTTATAAATTTGTAGTGGCGAAAACCTTTTGCTAAAGAGGTCACTCCCGGTGAAGGGATCTCGGCTCTTTCCTCGTCGAATGAGGTGCAGGATATTCTCACTGAATACCGCGGTGCAAAGCGAAAAGTAATCGACTATAGTGAAGTTATTACCCTGACGCAAACTCTTGCCCAAGGGGCCACTCCCGATGAAGGGATCTCGGCCCTTGCCTCGTCGAATGAGGTGCTGGATATTCATAACCGAATACCGTTGTGCAAAAAAAAAAACGTCCTTGTAATAACAGCTTTTTGAAAATTGTTCCAACAACATCGAATATGTTTTTTTTCCTTGCATTGATCTGAATCAATACAGTCCCATCAATTGATCACACCAAAAAGAACGAAAATATGATGTACATATATGCCATCCGCATTCTCTACTAGGTCCCATCATCACTCGTTAGGTTACTTAACTAACGACAGAGCGGGGATTGGACTAGCGCGGGTGTAAAACATATACAACATCTACTAGTATATATATAGCAATATATAATAATCACTCCAGGCGTGATAAATGCAACATCACTGAACAAGCGATAAGCATTACATAACAATATAGATAATCTGGGAGCCCCGGATTTCCTTTGAGCCGCAAGTGAAACCCGACGTTCTCCGGGTCGTGTAGATAGCCTGTGCAATGAAAAGCTAAACCCCTACGAGTGCGGCAAGTTACCGGCCAAAACCAGAAGCGAGGCAGCCCCCTTCAACATAGTGAATGGGCCACCCAGCACTTCACGGAATCCGGTAACTTGAGCACCCCTCCTTGGGTCAATCTGTACCCCCTACGAGTGCAGCGAATAGCCTGCCAATTCTAGAGTGAGGCCCCCCTGTCTCAACGCCATGAGAAGCGGACCCGTTGCCCTCAAGAACCCGGCTATCGATGCACTCCATCGTGGGTTAATCCTAGTACAGAAAAGAAAATATGCACAACAGTGACATCGACCTTAACCCGGTCTTGCCCCAAAAGAATAATATACAAATAGGCAGTGACGGCAGTCCACATGTCGGACGCTCACCCCGCGATATCAAATGTACAAATAAAACTAAACTGTACTATCATTGAAACCAAGCTATCCACCACGACGATCCGCAACAAACACAGCACAACACAGAACATCAACGTGAATGTCACGTTCGCAAACTTGTCTAAAAGAACTATAGCAATTAGACAAATTGTACCGCTCGAATGACATTCACGGTCGTAGTTAGTAATGTATGTACTGTAGAACTTAAACAATGTTAGAAAATATTGAGTTCGAAATAACCCCGAATAGCCCGAAACAACTAGATAAAACCATATCCAAACTGGGCTAAACTAGCAATAGCACTGAACCAACATTCCAGAGACCAGACAACACACCAAAAATCAAGTCCCAGACCCACCAAAAAACCGTCCAGGCCAGATTTTACATGCATGTGGCCGGTCCATTTGTGGAGTTAGGGGCTCGTGTTTGGTGTGTAGTCTAGTGGTCTCCTAGGTAGTCTTCTGCAGTTGCTAAAATAATTTTTGAAGACACTTTAAAAATCGACAGAACATAGAATGTTCACGGCAGTGTATCGGAGTTGTTTCGGTTTCGATAGTTTAACATTGTATAAACCAACTAGTGTGTGGTTAATGGGTTGGCTCCGATACCATATAAGGATACGGCAGCGCCCCGGCCATCAATCCGTATCCAAATGCGGAACAAAAACTTTTGGAAACCGGCGCTAACGTAACCCGATTCCCGGATCATGCCATTAACCCTATACTAGTTAACAGAAAAGAGTTTAGAGAAATTATACCGATCGATCCATGTCCTTCGGTCTTCAATCTCTGCGCCAAGCTCCTCGCGGCTTCCCCGATCAAGTTTGATCTCCGATCACCCTTCGTCAAAGAAGATCCACGTCGAGGGTTCTTTAAACGGGCTCCCACTTCGAAACCGATGCAACTTGAACAACTAGTTTGCTAACCTAGTTGCCCAAGATGAAGTAGATATAGTGTGTGAATACTTTGTCTCAATACACCCTAGGATTCTCAACACATGAGAGGGATGGGGTGGAGGTTGAAGAAGAAGCCATTGATGGAAGTTGTGAGCTCAAGAAAAAGCTAGTGAAGAAAAATGGCATAAGTAATTGTGTGAGATATCATTATGAGAGCTCTAAAAACAACTCAAGATAAATCCCCAAGCCTAAAGTGGCCGCCCTCTCTTTCTCCACAAATATCCCACACAATAAATCACTAAAGAAATAGACATGGCACAAGTAAACACAACACGAGTCACCAAAAATGCACATGCCACATTCAATGCCCTAGGTCAAAACTTGCACTCACAGTTTACACATAATTAAACATTAAACTAAATGTTTAATCAAAAAGAGAATGGCAACTTCTAAAGTAAACTCGTAACGGATCATAAGAATACCCCTCATCTATATATACATATCCGCATCCGTATTCCGACTGAATACGAATACTACGAGACGAAAATAATCCAACAATCTAATACTAAGATCCGGCTTAAACCAAAGTCCACTAGTATGATCCTTCCGATCATGATCCGTGCACGAGTGGACGTATATGATCGAACCCTGTCATAAAACCATACGACCTCTACAATGTTTCGCTCGAACTAAGGAAACCTCACTTGCCATAGCCAGGGACTTTGTGTAATGGCTCTCCAAACACAGCGCGATATCAACCCCCAATACCGGGAGAGATGAATCCCCTGCTGATCCGCTCACTGCCTTCATGTAGATTGGGACTATACCCAGCTTAAACCTGTTTGCACGACTCATTTGAGCCGTAGTAGGGTAGTAATCAAAGCACAGTGGGAACTCACACGAGATAAAAGACGATCTCAGGTCGATAGACTAACCTGTACACATGTCACCAGGGAACTTCTATCTGACGATAGTTATAATACCAACTAGCTTGTTCCCGGCGAGTCCATCCGGTGTACTCATAACCCAATGAGCACCTATATATATCTTAGGTGAACCAACTTATACCAATGGCTTGTGAGACCGGCCATCGCCCCTCGTCGGGGTCTCGATCCGTATACACTAGTCTACTCTCGGAGTATCAATGCCCAGTTTCGAATCTCCCACGACTAGGGATACTTTAAGGATGTGCTTATAGACTACCCAACTCTCGCGTATATGATCGCCATCATACTGCTGGTAGTCAAGCAAGAATCCTATGGGCTCTATCAATATGTAATAGTGATCCGTAATGTCACCTGAAGCATATACATGATGATAAAGACAAACCAGATAGCATACTATCATCTCGAGTAAAACTGTTCTACCGGTATAGGTCATCCCTCAATCATTGCAATCGCATGGCTGCGATCTAATAATTGACTTGAGGGCACTATAGCCAACATGATCTGCATCATAATCCTGGTAGTCAAGTACTTATCCTATGGGCTTTATCAACATGTAATAGAGAGACAATAAATGTACATGTTAAGATAAAGATCAACCAAATAGCATACTATCATGTCGAGCAAGAAAGTCCTCCCTATATATGTCCAAACATCCACTATAATATACATCACATGTATAATAATGGCCTCTAGGGCATATATATAACTTATAATAACGGGTCGAGAAACTACTGATAACACTTACCAGTAAATCTCCGTATCAGCCCTGGCTAGGGACTCCTGTTATGGCCAATCGAGCACACCGCAACATCAACCCCCAATACCGGGAGAGACGAATCCCCTCCTATCGCTCATTGCCTCCATGTGACTCGAGACTGTAACCAAAAACCACCGTTTTGCATACTCTCTTAAACGTGGTAAGGTGGAAATCAAAGCACAATTGGAATCACACAAGACTCTATGACGATCTCGGGTCTATAGTCTAACCTGTACCAGTGTCACCTTAGAACTATTATCCGACGTCAGGTATAATACCATGTAGGAGTTCTCGGCGAGTCCTGTTCAGTGTACCCAGTCTTCACTGAGCACACATATACCATATTTGTTTTCAAACACCAATAGATATGGGATCATCCATCGCCCATCAAATGGATCGAGAAGCGTATACGCTAGTTTACTCCGGAATATCGATGCCTCGTCTCGATACACTCTCGACTAGGAACAATTAAAGCATGAACTTATGGGCTACCCTGGACCCACTAGTATGATCTGCAACATAATCATGTTTGTCAAGTATACATCATAAGGGCTTTATCAACATGTGAGAGAAAAACAGTATCACAATACAAGTCTACATGTTAAGATAAAGAGCAAACAGATAGCATACTATCATGCCGAGAAAGAAATTTCTCTCTATATATGTCCAAGCATCCACTATAATATACAATCATGTACAATAATGGCCTCTAGGGCATACATACAACTAACAATCTCCCACTTGTACTAAGGCCAGTTGTTGTAGTATCTCATACCCAACATCCCGAAGAGTCTCTCAAATTGTATATGGGGTATGGCCTTTGTGAGTGGATCCACCGTGTTATTCTTTATGTCAACTCTCCTGACCTCGATCTCCCAGCGATCAACTATCTCCCAGATCAGGTGATACCGCCTCAGAATATGCCTGGATCGCTGATGGGACCTGGGTTCCTCGGCCAAAGTCACTGCTCCATTTTTATCACAACATAAAGGTATTGGATGCTCGATGGATGGAGCCACTCCAAGTTCAGTTATGAACTTCTTCATCCAGACAGCCTCTTTGACAGCGATGTATTCAGCCTCTATCGTCAAGTCTGCCATGGTTTCTTTCTTGGAACTCTTCCAACAAACCGCCCCTCTATTGAGGATGAAGAAAAAACCCGAGACCGACTTAGAGTCGTCCTTATCACTCTGGAAGCTCGAATCGGTAAAGGACTCCATTTGGAGTTCACCATTACCATACACCAAGAACATTTCTTTAGTCCTTCTCATGTACTTAAAAATGTTCTTCACAGCTATCCAGTGATTCTATCCAGGATCTTCTTGATACCTACTCACTACACCAAGTGAGTATGCTACATCGGGTCTGGTACACAACATCGCGTACATGATAGAGCCTATTACCGAAGCATAGGGTATCCCTTGCATGCGAGCCCTCTCCAAATTAGTCTTGGGAGACATCTCTTTAGAGAGAGTGATTCCTAAGATCGTGGGTAAATTCCCACGCTTGGAATTTTCCATACTAAACCACTTTAGAATGGTGTCAATGTACCTGGATTGGGACAATCCCAACACTCGTTTAGATATATCTCTATAGATCATAATTCCCAAGATGTAGGAGGCATCACCTAGATCTTTCATTGAGAATCTTTGTGATAAGAAGAGCTTGACCGAGTGCAGCATAGGAATATCATTTCCTATAAAGAGTATGTCATCCACGTACAATACGAGGAATACAACCTTACTTTCTGTCACCTTCTTGTATACACAAGGTTCATCCATGTTTTTGATGAAGTCAAACTCTTTGACTGCCACATCAAAATAGATGTTCCAACTCCATGATGCCTGCTTTAACCTGTAGATTGATTTAAGCAGCTTGGACACCTTTCCGCTACTCCCACTATCTACGAAGCCTTATGGCTGAGTCATGCGCACGCTCTCTTCTAAATCACCATTTAGAAAAGCGGTCTTTACATCCATCTGCCATATTTCGTAGTCATGGTATGCAGCGATGGCAAGTAGGATCTGGATGGACTTAAGCATAGCCACTGGAGAAAAGGTTCATCATAATCCACATCTGGTCGTTGACGAAAACCTTTTGCTACAAGTATAGCTTTAAAAGTCTCAACTTTTCCATTTACACCAAGTTTTTTCTTGAAGATCCACTTACTCCCGATGGGTTTTACCCCTTCAGGAGCATCTTCCAAAGTCTATACTTTGTTGGTGTACATGGATTCCATCTCAGATCGCATTGCATCCAGCCATTTCACAGAGTCCCCACTCGTAATGGCCTGCTCGTAGCTACTTGGGTCATCATTTTCCATGTTGCAATCCTCGCTCACACCATCAATGAGAAAACCTTAGCATCTCTCAGGTGGATGAGAAACCCTACTAGATCTGCGGAGTGGCTGAGGTTCGTCGGGACTATTGAATCCTCCGGTTCCACCAAATAGTCAGTTGTAGTTTGTGTTGCTGGAACTTCTTCTAGTTCTACCTCATTACCACTAATTTCTTTTACAAGAAATTCATTTTCTAAAAAGGTGTTATATTGAGAAACAAACACCTTTTGTTCCTCACTGTGGTAGAAGATATATCCATAGGAATCCTTTGGATATCCTACAAACTTACACAAAATCGAGCTTGTCCGGATTTTTCTTTTTAACATAGGTCGGACAACCCCATATCTTAACTCATTTAAGAGATGGTCTCTTCCCATTCCATATCTCATATGGAGTGGTAGGCAATAATTTGGTTGGAACTCTATTCAATAGGTATGCGGCCGTTTCAAGCGCATAACCCCAAAAGGAAACATGCAACTCGGCAGTACACATCATAGAGCGTAGCATATCTAACAGGGTGTGATTCCTCCACTCCGATACACCGTTGTGCTGTGGTGCATACGGAGGAGTAACCTGAGAGAGAATCTAGGAACTCTATACTCAAGTATTCTCTTCCTCGATCAGATCGAAGTATTTTAATACTTTTACCCTTCTGGTTCTCAACTTCATGCTTATATTCTTTGAATTTCTCAAAAGTTTCAGACTTGTGTTTCAACAGGAACACACGTCCGAATCTTGAGAGTTCATCAGTGAATGTAATGAAGTACGAGAAACCATTCCTGGCATGTGTAGACATGGGACCGCATACATCACTATGTATCAGTCCCAAGAGTTCAGTAGCTCTTTCTCCGTGTCCAGTAAATGGAGTTTTGGTCATTTTAACTTTGAGACATGACTGGAAAGTTTCATATGATGTAAATTCAAACTGATTTAAATATCCATCTTTATGTAACTTAGCTAGTCGTGTCGAATTGATATGACCTAGTCTACAATGCCACAAAAAAGACTCGTTCATTTCTGAACTTTTCATCTTGTGTGTGTTCTGTACGTTAAGAACTGTGGTTTGATTTAGAACGTATATGCCATTACTTAACGAGCCTGATCCAATCAACTTTTGATTCAGAAAAATGTTCATAACATTATCCTACAATAAAAAACTATATCCTTCTTTATTTAATAAAGACACTGATATAATATTGCATATCAGGTTCGGTATGTAATAACATTCATTCAGAATCAATGTATTACCATTTGGTAATACAAGATGATATTCGCCAACTACTTTGGCTGCAACATTTGCACCATTCTCTACACTTACAGAATGATCACCTATTCCCAGTTCTCTACCTTTCTTTAGCCCATGTAACATATTACATATGTGGGAGCCCGATCTGGTATCTAATACCCAGGACGTAGAGTGTACTGAGAAACAATTCTCGGTAACTAACACACCCGAAGAAGATGCATCAGCATGCTCATTCCTTGTTGGGTGGCGTGGGATTCCGGATATTCCCCTATTTCCTGCTCGGACTTATAACAATTATAAGATAGAGCAAAACCAATATTCCCCAGCCCAGTATAACAAGCGGGTCCGGTCAATACATCCATATTATTATCTTGATTAATGCATGACATGGTAGCTACTTGGAGAGAGAGAGAGAGGGAGAACAAAACACCCAGCGTATGCTCTTGCAAGATTAGATTGGTTATTATTTTATCTAATCAGGATGGCTCCCACTGTTTTTATCAAATCATCCTTCAAACCCTAAAAGGTAAGAATAGCTGGGATTAATTACACCCTATAAGTTCGCCAATCTTTCGGTCAGGCCAGTGTCGGTACTTTGAGAGAGGTTTTCCGTGCTTAAGCACAGACCTAAATTAATATAAATCTCGTTTTCCCGGGGGGCATAACCCCATTGACACCTTTCTAGTCATCTACTTGATCGGTTAATTGTAGTATGCAAAACTCTCTCAGGAGTAACTCTTACTCGCTGTGGGTATCGGGATCCAACTATCTCATAGAAGGTATGCAATCTCATTGCAAATTTCAACTCTTGAAATTCCCGATATGGTTTTTACCCCTAGTGACTTATGACCTTAACTATGGTCAACAAATCATAAGCACTAGTCAAGTTCTACCCGTCATTTCGTGATTATTCAGACCCACTCATATGACCCTTAACTATGATCAACAAAGTTATATAAATGTCCTAATTAATCGCATCATATGCTCGGTAGGAAGACATCACTTAGCTACCGTACACTGTGCCTTAACTAGGGTCAACAAACGTAGCACAAATACTAAGTACTCTACTTCCTAAAATGACGGAGGGTTGAAGATGGTTTTTATTAAAACCTTTAACGCTTTGAATTTGATATCGTTGTAGAATCGAGTGATTTGAAAAGGAGTGGTCCCTAGACCGCTACGAGAGCGGCAAGCAACCCTACCAATTCTAGAGTTAGGAGACCCGGACTCGACTCCTCGAGATGGTCTCTTACTGGACTCTAGAACTCGGTTAATTTTGCTCCCCGCCTTGGATCTATCCTAATGTGGAAAAGTAAATAATATACATCAATGGTGACATCATCCTCAACCCGGAAGTGACCCAATGAAAAAATATTACATATTGTTTTTACATGAATGAAAATGAAAAACGCTCATCTCACGCAAAAACCCCTGGCTATTCAAACACGACGATCCAATATAACATATCCCAGCAACACATAACATCACATGTCATCAACGTAAGTAAATATGCGTATCCTAATTGTCGTTGACATATAGCAACGAAACCGGCGATACACCACATATTACACTTACGGTCGCAGAAAAGAAAGTGAAAACTACAACAATTGGAATCCGCAACCACCTTAGATATCATAAACCCGAAATATCACATACTTCGGATTTCATGCCTAACCATATGAATTCCTTAGACATCATAAATCCGGAATATCTCATATTCCGAATATCATGCCTAACTTTATAAACCCTGCATTTTAGTCTCAATATTGAAAACACTTTTCAATAACCAGTTGGGTAATTCAACAAGATTCCCGACAACCTGATCGAATGCTCGTCGGAAAATTTAGTAGACGGCCGCACCCCCCGATGCCGTCGACGAAGTGCACTTAGGCGGAACACCGCGGCCGCGAGCATCCGGGAGGATGCTTTTGGTAACGGGGTTCTCCTACAGTCACTTGATTGGGATTATAAGGCATGGCTATCTAGTAATTTTACCTTGTGAGTATCCGCGTACACTTCGTGATTGCGACAGAGTTTTGATTCATATCAAAACACCGTGGCAACCGATCAAATGAGACTAAATTTTTAGGTTTATAAAATTCAAACTAGTTTTCACAAAACTAATTATTGTGGATTTTAAATATTGTATCACATATCAATTTTAAACCTGAAACGATATTAAAATCACGAATACGAAACATCCGAATTGCCATTACAGAAAGATAACATCACATGCAATCTTTAGCAAAATCAAATAATACATGAAACACCAAATCCCAGAGACTGGAACAACAGAGAAAATCGAAAACCATAAATTATAACAAAACCGGCCAGGCCAGTTTTTTGCTACTTCTCGTCGGGAAAAATCCGGCGGAAGGGGCTCAATTTTCTCTGGCGTTCATGTTACATCATATGTAATATTCTGCACTTGTTTAAATAATTTTCAGAGAACTTTTAAAAAAGACAGAAACTATGGATTTTGTTTCGAGGATTCGGAGTTGTTTCGGTTTCGTAATTATACTAACATCGTCTAATTATCTAGCTTGGCTCTGATACCACTGAAGGATTCTTTAGCACCCTCACCATGTTTTCTAAGGTATTTAGCATGCAATTTTAAAAAACCTAGAGAGCTAAGAAACCCTAAACCAAGGATCTAACTAGAGGATCGGGGTTATAAAAACATATAAACTATTTTACACTAAGTGAAATTGGAATACAACTTTTGTAGACCGGTCCTTCACTTCTAAAGCTCCGTGTAGTAGTCCCTTTTGCTCCAAGTAGTGGTGTCCTGGACTCTCCATTGGCTCCACTAGGTGAAAGGAACGAGCTTGCTCAAGGATCTTCGAGACCGAAGATGACCTACATCATAGAATCTCTAACTCAAGCTACCTCTTTACTAATTGAGAATTAGTGAAGCAAACAACCTATACTAAATGGTTAGTCTAGTGTAGATTGGTGAAGTAGGAATTTTTCTCACTTTAGAATAATTTTTCTCACTCTTTTTCTTCACCCCACTTGAAACTAGAGAGCAAGAAGGAGATGAAGAAAATGAACTCAAGAATGGTCTAGTATCAACCATGGGTAAGAAAATATCATATATATCTTATGTAGAGACTAAGCCATGGCTAAAGATAATGGTTAGGTTAATAAATATCTAGAGTAAAACAAAATTAGTGGACTAAGTCAACAGTTTCCACAAGCTTCTCCATGGTTCAAGCCATGACTAATTTCCACCTAATTTTGATTTATCCCTTAATATTTAAACACCCAAATTATCTTTACTTTAGTATAAGTCTCATACACCCATGTCTAAAGTATCATATAGCATGCTACAAAATAAATACACTAACATATATCACATATATATTAAATGTATAATGAGAAAAGTAATTCTTAAGTGAGCTAATATTAGTTAATATATATTAATATATCAGATATATAATTAAACATTAAATTATTAAATCAACACTTGATTTAATAATCCGGCTGTATCGCATACAACCGACTAATATCATTTATATGCATATCACATATACATATAACAAATCATTGAATCAACACTTGATTCAACAATCCAGTTATATCACATATAACCTGTATCACGAGATTGGAATACGGTATCACATACACGTATTAATCTTGGTCCCGCACAAATCACATATGTGCCCTACTTCATTTCGCATGAGCTAGGAAACCTCTGTATAGGACTCTAGTGACTCATCAATACGCCAGCAGTAAGTGATTATCATATCAGTCACCCACAAGCCGTCAGCGGTACTAGCTGGACGTAACGGCTACACGGGTATTGAGCGATCAGAAGATCAACAAGTATGCTTGTCCATACTCTTGTGAATCCAATAGCAACACTACCGTACAGTCCGGTCTCTTCATCTGATATGTCGCATATCTAGTCTAGGGATGGTAAACGTCAGACCCCAGTAACTTGATAAGTCATGTCGATGTGAGGCTCATAACGGGTCGAGAAACTAAAACACTTACCAGTAAATCTCCGTATCATCCCTGGCCAGGGACTTCCTGTTATGGCCAATGAGCATAGCGCAACATCAACCCCTAATACCAGGTGAGACGAATCCCCTCCTATCACTCATTGCCTCCATGTGACTTGGGACTGTACCCAAAAACCACCGTTTTGCATGCTCTCTTGAACGTGGTAACGTGGAAATCAAAGCACAGTGGGAATCACACATGACTCTATGACGATCTCGGATCTACAGACTAACATGTACCAGTGTCACCTGAAAACTGCCATCTGACGTCAGGTATAATACATCTAGGAGTTCTCGGCGAGACCTGTTCATTGTACCTAGTCTCTACTGAGCACCCGTATACCATCTTTGATGCCAAACACCAATGGATATGGGATCATCCATCGCCTATCAAATGGGTCAAGAAGCGTATACGCTAGTCTACTCTTGAATATCGATGCCCCATCTCGATACACTCTCGACTAGGAACAATTAAAGGATGAACTTATGGACCACCCAGGCCCTACTAGTATGATCTGCATCATAATCCTGGTAGTCAAGTATACGTCCTAAGGTCTTTATCAACATGTGAGAGAAAAACAGTATCACAATACAAGTATATATGTTAAGATGAAGAGCAACCAGATAGCATACTATCATGTCGAGCAAGAAAGCCCTCTCTATATATGTCCAAGCATCCACTATAATATACAATCATGTACAATAATGGCCTCTAGGGCATACGTACAACTAACAAGAACCACACAAGACACTATGACGATCTCGGGTCTACAGACTAACCTGTACAAATTGTTAGTTATGTATATGCCCTAGAGGCCATTATTTTACATATGATGTATATTATAGTGGATGCTTGGATATATAGAGAGAGGACTTTCTTGCTCGAAATGATAGTATGCTATTTGGTTTCACTTTATCTTAACATGTTGACTTATATTTGCTTACTGTCTTGCTCTCACATGTTGATGAAGCCCTTAGGATATGTACTCGACTACTGGGACTATGATGAGATCATACTAGTGGGGCCAGGGTAGTCAACGAGTACATACTATAACTGTTCCTAGTCGAGGGTGTATCGAGACAGGGCATCGATACACCAGAGTAGACTAGCGTATACGCATCTCGACCTATATGATGGGCGATGGATGATCCCATATCCATTGGTGTTTGACATCAGAGATGGTGTACGGGTGCTCAGTGGAGACTGGGTACACTGAACGGACTCGCTGAGAACTCCTAGATGAATTTATACCAATTGTCAGATAGCAGTTCTCTGGTGACACTGGTACAGGTTAGTCTGTAGACCCGAGATCGTCATAGAGTCTTGTGTGATTCCTACTGTGCTTTGATTTCCACCTTACCACGTCCAAGTGGGCGTGCAAAACGGTGGCTTTCGGGTACAGTCCCGAATCACATGGAGGCAATGAGCGATAGGAGGGGATTCGTCTCTCCCGGTATAGGGAGTTGATGTTATGCTGTATTCGATTGGCTATAACTGGAAGTCCCTTGCCAGGGCTGATATAAAGTGCTAATGGTAAGTGTTATCAGTAGTTTCTCGACCTGTTATGAGCCTCACATCGACACGACTTATCGGTTACTGGGATCTGATGTTTTACCACCCCTAAACTGGATATGCGACATATCAGACAAAAAGACTGGACTGTACGGTAGTGTTACTGATTGGATTCATTGGAGAATGTACAGGCTTGCTTGTTGATCTTCTGATCATTCAATACCTGGGTGGCTGTTACGTTTAGCTGACCGCTTGCAGCTTGTGGGTGTTTGGTATGATCATCACCTACTGCCGGCGTATTGACGATTCTTTAGAGTCCTACACAGAGGTTTCCTGGCTCGGGCAAAATGGAGTAGGAGCACATATGTGATATGTGCGGGACCGAGAATAATACGATATGAGATACCGTATTCTATTCTCACGATATGTGATATCGGCCGGGTATATGTGATATAGCCGGGTCATCGGATCAAGTGTTGATTCGATAAATCGGTATATCTTATATTAGTCGGTTATATGCGATATAACCGGATTGTCGGATCAAGTGTTGATTCGATAATTTAATGTATAATTATATATGTGATATATTAAATTACATTATCTAATATAAGCTTGCTTTATTGATTCATTTTCTCACCGGATAATATATTGATATATATGTTAATTGTATTATTTTCTTTTGTTACAAAAATATATTATATATGTGATATATAATATTGTAACAAGTTATGATTACAAATGCAACATGATTTGTGGAGATTAAATATGGTAAGGGTTTGATTTGGGTTAGCTTTTTCATGAAGCTTGTAGAAGCTTTATTTTGTTTTAAGCTTAGATATTTTGCATTGATATTTTGTGTAGATATTTCTTAACCCAACCCAAACCCTTTACCCTAGTTAGTTATCTACAAGGGTTAAGCCTTCATACTTGACCCAAGGTTGGATTTGTAACCATGATAAGATTTTCATTATTCATCACAAAAGGATTATTCTTCTTCTTCCTCCTCCTTGAAAAGCTTTCTAGCTTTTTGTGATGTGATGAATTTAAGTGAGGAATTGAAAAAAAAGAGAGCTGAATTCGTACTTCATCATGCTTATATATTTTAGCCACTTAGATTAGGGTGTTCACTTCATTAATACTTGATTAGAGAAGTGAGAGCTTGAGTTAAAGATTCTTCAAGATAGATCATCTTCGAAAAGGAAGACTTCAAGCAAACATGGATCATTCGGCTTGTGGAGCCTCTCTAGAGTTCGGAAATTCATGGATCACGGCAAAGGGACTACTACTCGGAGCTTATGAAGCGAAGGAGTGGACTACAAATGTTGTAATCCCTCTCTCTTAGATGTAAGGATGTTTACATGCTTTGTTAACCCTAATTATCTAGCAAAGATCCTTGCTTTAGGTTGTTCGGCACTTGAAAAAATTTAGATTTGGCATGGTTGATACCTTATGAGCCTTGTGATAGTGCCTAGTAACCCTACAGTGGTATCAGAGCCTAGCTAGAGTATTAGGCGACGTGTAGACGAAGTTAAAAGTTCGATCGAACCCCGAAACGTCTTTTTTAACCCCCTCTCTGGAAATTTTTTAAAAAGATGGTTTTTTCCGTATTAAAAATACTCAGAAAATTAAGCAGGTGATTCTATAGATATCTGTGAAGTACGATTCCCTAAGTCCGTCAAGCCACCGTGGAACCGTGGCCAAACCTTGCTATTGGCGGCGGTTCCGCGGCCGAACCTGATGATTTAGGGATCGTACTTCAACAGGTGATCCGTAGGTATTACGTTATGCTTCTGGGAATTTTTTAATATTACTCAATTGTTGAGTATTCTGGAGGTCTTTAGAATTCGTTGTTTCAATCAGAAAGTTTAACATCGTTTAGTTTTTCGGGTAATTTAGAACGTGTTAAAAGGTTCGAACGTATATCAATAACTCATTTTTCCCATGACGGAAAACTTTCAAGTGTTGAATATTTGCCGAGTTTAAAACTTTCAAAAAATCATGCAAACGTATCTGTGGACCCTCTAGAAGAACATAATCTTAACTCGATTATGTGACCGTCAAAACTGCCACTGAACCTAGGGTTTGTGGTAGTTTAGCGTTGCCACATGTAAGGCGTTGGTTTGACCCTTCTACGGCTGGTTCATTAGGACTGTGACATGTTCTGGGACTTTTTGAACTCCGCTCAATTGTTGAGCTATTTGGGAAATCTAGGGTATTTGATTATTCGATCGGAAAGTTTAATATTATCTATTTATCTGGAATATGATATAATATGTGGAATTCATATAGTTAGGCATGAAATGCGAAGTATGTGATATTTCGGATTTAAGATGTTTAAAGTGATTGTGGATTCCAAATGTTTTAGTTTTACACTTTCTTTTCTGTGACCGTAAGCGTAGTATGTGGTGTATCGCCGAATTCGTTGCTATACATCAACGACAATCGGGATACGCATACTTGCTTACGTTGATGATATGAGATATTATGTGTTACTGTGATATGTTATATTGAATCGTCGTGTTCTGGATAGCCGGGGGTTTTATGTGATATGAGGGTTTTTATTTTCATTCATGTAAAATTCATTGTTTGTAATATTCTTTTATTGGGGCACTTCCGGGTTGAGGATGATGTCACCATTGTATATTATTTACTTTTCCGCATTAGGTAGACCCAAGGAGGGGAGCATAAGTAACCGGGTTCTAGGGTCCAGTGGGAGGCCATCTCAAGGAGTCGAGACCGGGTCTCCTAACCCTAGAATTGGCAGTGTTACTTGCCACTCTTGTAGGGGTCTAGGGATGTAGGTTAGGCTATTCATCACGACCGTGGAATCCGTGTTTTATAAAGGCTCGAAATAAAACACGGGCGTCCTAGTATATCCAATATTTCATATGTTATCTTCTGCTGCAATGTTCTGTGATGAGATCATATTACTGCCTGAGACGAATGCTTATACTATATATATATATATATATATATATATATATGTTTGTATATAAATATTACTGCTTTTGTTTCTTCTGTGATGCTTGGGAAGCATAACTGATGGGATTTATTAATGAGATTAATAAAAGAAAAGAAACCTAAAAGATGTTGTAGAATCAAAACTTTATAAAAAGGGTAGCTACAGTTTTGCTTTGCATAGCGGTATATGTGATATACCCTGCACCTTATTCGATGAGGAAAGAGCCGAGATCCCTTCACCGGGAGTGACCTCTTTAGCAAAACTGGCAGATGCTACAAAGTCGCGGTTTAGTTTTTGACAGGTTCTATAGTTCTTGCTTTGCACCGCGGTATATATGATATACCCTGCACCTTATTCGATGAGGAAAGAGCCGAGATCCCTTCACCGGGAGTGACCTCTTCAGCGAAACTAGAAAAGCCTAAAAAACACTCCTTTTCAAAACCACTTGTTTCTACAACGATATCAAGTTCATTACGCTCATGGTTTTCTGAAAAACCTGCGTAGCCCTCCGTCATTTCAGATAAATAATATTTAGTATTAGTGCTATGGTAGTTTGGCATGCGTCAAGGCGTAGTGTACGGTAGCTGATTACTACTTATCTGTAGCATGAGATGCGATTGGATTAGGGTATTCGTACGGCATTGTTTGGCATGCGTCAAGGGTCGTATGGGTTTAATTCAATCACGAAATGTACGGGTTGAATTTGACTAGCGGACTATGGGTTGTTTGGCATGTGTCAAGGTCATAGCACACTAGGGGTAAAAGAATTATCGGGAATTTCAAGTGTTGAAATTTGCAATGAGATTGCATACCTCCTATGAGATAGTTGGATCTCGATACCCACTGCGAGTAAGAGTTACTCCTGGGAGAATTTTACACAGGATAATTAGCCGATCAAGTAGGTGTTTAGAAAGGTGTTAACGGGGTTATGCCTCTGGGAAAACGAGCTTTACTTTAATTAGGTCCGTGCAAAAGCACCGGGAACCTCCCTCAATGTACCAACACTGGCCTGGCTGAAAGATTGGCGAACTTATAAGGTGTAATTAATCCCGGCTAGTCTTACCTTTTAGGGTTTGAAGGAAGATTTGATAAAAACAGTGGAAGAAATCCTGATTAGATAAGATAATAACCAATCTAATCTTGCAAGAGCATACGCTAATGTGTTTTCTTCTCTCTCTCTCCAGGTAGCGACCATGTCAGGCCTTAATCAAGATAATAATATGGATGTATTGACTGAACCCGCTTATTATACTGAGCAGGGGAACGTTGGTCCCGTTCTTTCTTATAAGTGTTATAAGACTGAGCAGGAAATACTAGAATATCTGGATTCTCACGCCGTTAAAACGAAGAACAAGCATGTTGATGCATCTTCTTTGGGTGTGTTAGTTATCGAGAACTGTTTCTCAGTTCACTCTACGTCTTGGGTATTAGATACCGGATCGGGATCCCATATATGTAATATGTTATGTGGGCTACGTAAAGGTAGAGAACTGGGAATGGGTGATCATTCCGTAAGAGTAGGGAATGGTGCAGATGTTGCAGCCAAGGCAGTTGGCGCATATCACCTTGTATTACCAAATGGTAATACATTGGTTCTGAATGAGTGCTATTTACATTCCAACCCTGATATGCAATATTATATCAGTTTTTTTATTAAATAAAGAAGGATATAATTTTGTAGTACAGGATAATGTTGTGAACATATTCCTGAATCAAAAATTGATAGGATCAGGATCGTTAAATAATAGCATGTATGTTCTAAATCAAACTACAGTTCTTAATGTACAAAACACAAACAAGAGGAAAAGTTCAGAAATGAACGAATCTTTCTTATGGCATTGTAGACTAGGTCATATCAATGCGACACGGCTAGCTAAGTTGCATAAGGATCGATATTTGAACCCGTTCGAATTATCATCTTATGATACTTGCCAGTCATGTCTCAAAGGCAAGATGACCAAAACTCCGTTTAGTGGACACGGAGAAAGAGTTACGAAACTCTTAGGGCTGATACATAGTGATATATGTGGTCCCATGTCTATACATGCCAGGAACGGTTCTTCCTACTTCATTACATTCACTGACGATCTCTCAAGATACGGACATGTATTCCTGATGAAACACAAGTCTGAAGCTTTTGAGAAATTCAGAGAATATAAGCACGAAGTAGAGAACCAAACGGGCAAAAGTATTAAGATCCTTCGATTTGATCGAGGAGGAGAATACTTGAGCAATGAGTTCCTGGATTATCTAAAAGAGAATGGGATTCTCTCTCAGCTTACTCCTCCTTATACACCACAGCACAATGGTGTTTCGGAGCGGAGGAATCGCACCCTATTAGATATGGTACGCTCTATGATGAGCACTGCTGAGTTGCCAGTTTCCTTCTGGGGCTATGCGCTTGAGACAGCCATAGACCTATTGAATAGGGTTCCCACCAAATCTGTGCCAACCACTCCATATGAGATATGGAAAGGAAAGAGACCATCTCTTAAGTATGTTAAGATATGGGGTTGTCCGGCCTATATCAAAAAGCAAAATCCCGACAAACTCGAGGCAAGGTCTGTCCTATGCAAGTTTGTAGGATATCCCAAGAACTCACAAGGGTATATCTTCTACCACACTGAGGACAAAAGGTGTTTGTTTCTCGACATGCTACCTTTTTGGAAAAGGAATTTCTTGCAAAGGAAATTTGTGGCGAGGAGGTAGAACTGGAAGAAGTTCCAGCAACACAAACTACGACAGAAAATTTAGTGGAACCAGTGGATTCAGTAGTAACCAACGAACTTCAGCCTCTCCACCGATCTAGTAGGGTTTCTCATCCACCTGAGAGATACTACGGTTTTCTCGTTGATGGTGGGAGCGAGAATTGCATCATGGAAGATGATGACCCATATAGCTTTGAGCAGGCCATCACGAGTGGTGACTCTGTGAAGTGGCTGGATGCAATGCGATTCAAGATGGAATCCATGTACACCAACAAAGTATGGACTTTGGAAGTTGCTCCTGAAGGGGTAAAACCCATTGGGAGCAAATGGATCTTTAAGAAGAAACTTGGTGTGGATGGAAAAGTTGAGACTTTCAAAGCTAGACTTGTTGCAAAGGGTTTTCGTCAACGACCAGGTGTGGAATATGACGAAAGCGTTTCTCCAGTGGCTATGCTTAAGTCCATCCGGATCCTACTTTCCATTGCTGTATACCATGACTAAGAAATCTGGCAAATGGATGTTAAGACCGCCTTTCTAAATGGTGATTTAGAAGAGTGTGTGTACATGACTCAGCCAGAGGGCTTCATAGATAGTGGGAGTAGCGGAAAGGTGTGCAAGCTGCTTAAATCCATCTACGGGTGCAGGCATCGCGGAGTTGGAACATCTATTTTGATGTTGTAGTCAAAGAGTTTGACTTCATCAAAAAAATAGATGAACCTTGTATTTACAAGAAGGTTGCAGAGAGTAAGGTTGTATTCCTCGTATTGTAAGTGGATAACATACTCTTGATAGAAAATGATGTTCTTATGCTGCACTCGGTCAAGCTCTTCTTATCACAAAGATTCTCAATGAAAGATCTAGGTGATGCCTCCAGCATACTGGGAATTAGGATCTATAGAGATAGATCTAAACAGATACTGGGATTGTCCCAATCCAGGTACATTGACACCATACTAAAGAGGTTCAGTATGGAAGAATCCAAGCATGGGAACCAACCCATGATCTCTGGACTCACTCTCTCCAAAGAGATGTCTCCCAAGGCTGATTTGGAGAGAGCTCGCATGCAAGGGATACCCTATGCTTCGGAAGTAGGCTCTATCATGTATACAATGTATGTACCAGACCCGATATAGCATACTCACTGAGTGTAGTGAGTAGGTATCAAGCAGATCCTGGAAAGAGTCATTGGACAAGTGTGAAGAACATTCTCAAGTACTTGCGAAGAACTAAGGAGATGTTCTTGGTGTATGGTAACGGTGAACTCCAGGTGGAGTCCTTTACCGATTCATGCTTCCAAAGTGATAAGGACGACTCTAAGTCGCACTCGGGATTTGTCTTTACCCTCAATGGAGGGGCGGTGTGTTGGAATAGTTCCAAACAGGAAACCGTTGCAGACTCGACGATAGAGGCTGAATACATCGCTGCCAACGATGCTCCCAAAGAGGTTGTCTGGATGATGATGTTCATCACTGAACTTGGTGTGGTTCCGTCCATTGAGCATCCAATACCTTTGTATTGTGATAACAATAGAGCTGTAGCCTTGGCCAAGGAACCCAGGTCCCATCAGAAGTCCAGACATATTCTGAGGCGGTATCACCGGATCCGGGAGATAGTTGATCGCCGGGAGATCGAGGTCAGGAGAGTTAATACGAAGGACAACACCGCAGATCCACTCATGAAGGCCATTCCCCAGACACAGTTTGAGAGACTCTTCGGGATGTTGGGTATGAGATACTACAACAGCTGGCCTTAGTGCAAGTGGGAGATTGTTAGTTATGTATATGCCCTAAAGACCATTATTGTACATATGATGTATATTATAGTGGATGCTCGGATATATATAGAGAGGACTTTCTTGCTCGACATGATAGTATGCTATTTGGTTTCACTTTATCTTAACATGTTGACTTATATTTGTTTACTGTCTTGCTCTCACATGTTGATAAAGCCCTTAGGATATATACTCGACTACTGGGACTATGATGAGATCATACTAGTGGGGCCAGGGTAGTCAACGAGTACATCCTATAACTGTTCCTAGTCGAGGGTGTATCGAGACAGGGCATCGATACACCAGAGTAGACTAGCGTATACGCATCTCGACCCATATAATGGGCGATGGATGATCCCATATCCATTGTTGTTTGACATCAGAGATGGTGTACGGGTGCTCAGTGGAGACTGGGTACACTGAACGGACTCGCCGAGAACTCCTAGATGGATTTATACCAATCGTCAGATAGCAGTTCTCTTATGACACTGGTACAGGTTAGTCTGTAGACCCGAGATCGCCATAGAGTCTTATGTGATTCCCACTGTGCTTTGATTTCCACCTTACCACGTCCAAGAGGGTGTGCAAAATGGTGGCTTTTGGGTACAGTCCCGAATCACATGGAGGCAATGAGTGATAGGAAGGGATTCGTCTCTCCCGATATAGGGAGTTGATGTTGTGCTGTGTTCAATTGGCTATAACTAGAAGTCCCTGGCCAGGGATGATATAGAGTACTACTGGTAAGTGTTATCAGTATTTTCTCGACCTGTTATGAGCCTCATATAGACACGACTTATCGGTTACTGGGGTCTGACGTTTACCACCCCTAGACTGGATATGCGACATATCAGACGAAGAGACCGGACTGTACAGTAGTGTTACTGATTGGATTCACAGGAGAATGTACAGGCTTGCTTGTTGATCTTCTGATCGTTCAATACTTGGGTGGCTGTTACGTTTAGCTGACCGCTTGCAGCTTGTGGGTGTTTGATATGATCATCACCTACTGTCGGCGTATTGACGATCCTTTAGAGTCCTACACAGAGGTTTCAGGCTCAGGCAAAATGGAGTATGAGCACATATGTGATATGTGCGGGACCGAAAATAATACGATATAAGATACCGTATTATATTCTCGCGATATGTGATATCGGCCGGGTGTATATGATATAGCCGGGTCATCGGATCAAGTGTTGGTTCGATGAATCGGTACATCTTATATTAGTCGGATATATGCGATATAACCGGATTGTCGGATCAAGTGTTGATTCGATAATTTAATGTATAATTATATATATGATATATTAAATTACATTATCAAATATAAGCTTGATTTTTGATTCATTTTCTCACCGGATAATACATTGATATATATGCGATATATGTTAATTGTATTATTTTCTTTTGTTACAAAAATATATTATATATGTGATATATAATATTGTAACAAGTTATGATTACAAATGCAACATGATTTGTGGAGATTAAACATGGTTAGGGTTTGATTTAGGTTAGCTTTTTCATGAAGCTTCAAGAAGCTTTATTTTGTTTTAAGCTTAGATATTTTGCATTGATATTTTGTGTAGATATTTCTTAACCCAACCCAAACCCTTTACCCTAGTTAATTCTATACAAGGGTTAAGCCTTCATACTTGACCCAAGGTTGGATTTGTAACCATGATAAGATTTTCATTATTCATCACAAAAGGTTTCTTCTTCTTCTTCTTCCTCATTGAAAAGCTTTCTAGCTTTTTCTGATGTGATGAATTTAAGTGAGAAATTGAAAGAAAAAAGAGCCAAATTCCTACTTCATCATCCTTATCTATTCTAACCACTTAGATTAGGATGTTCACTTCATTAATACTTGATTAAAGAAGTGAAAGCTTGAGTTAAAGATTCTTCAAGGTAGATCATCTTCTAAAAGGAAGACTTCAAGCAAACATGGATCATTCGGCTTGTGGAGCCTCTCTAGAGTCCGGAAGTTCATGGATCGCGGCGAAGGGACTACTACTCGGAGCTTATGAAGCGAAGAAGCGCACTACAAAGGTTTTAATCCCTCTCTCTTAGATCTAAAGATGTTTACATGCTTTGTTAACCCTAATTATCTAGCAAAGATCCCGCTTTAGGTTGTTCGGCACTTGAAAAAATTTAGATTTGGCATGGTTGATACCTTATGAGCCTTGTGATGGTGCCTAGTAACCCTACATAAATGTCACCAGAGAACTGCTATTTAACGATAGGTATAATACCATCTTGGAGTTCTCGGCGAGTCTGTTCAGTGTACCCGGTCTCTAATGAGCACATGTATACAATCTTTGATGTCAAACACCAATGGATATGGGACCATCCATCGCCCCAATATAGGGATAAGAAACATATACACTAGTCTACTCTGGAATATCGATGCCCTGTCTCGATACTCCCTCGACTAGGAACTATGAAGGATGTGCATGTGGACTACACAAGACCCACTAGTATGATCTGCATCATAGTCCTTGTAGTCAAGCCAACATCCTAAGGGCTTTATCAACATGTATCAAAGAGAAAATAAACTAAAACATGTGCACATTTTAAGATAAAGAGCAACCAGATAATATACTATCATGTCGAGCAAGAAAGTCCTCTCTATATATATCCAAACATCCACTATAATATACAATAATGGCCTATAGGGCATACATATTCCTAACATTCTTGAGGATGAGGACAGTGACGATGATAGGGAAAATGACTCATCAGAAGAAACGGAAGAGCGTGTAGCAATCTGCCACATGATCTCCCATTCATCACTATATGATGAAGAAGCTCCGCCAGCTTCAGAAAGTGACGTGAATGAACCAGGTGCAGATTCGGTGCTAAACTCCCCGAAACTGCCAGAAGAAGACCCGATTGAAGGCTGCTGAAAGAAGCTTTCCAAAAGAGCAAAGATGAATAAGAACACGGGACAGCCATATATGAAAAAGCCAAACGACAGCGTTTGAATAAATAAGCTAAGGCGAGGACAAGTCATAAAACTCTCTAGCCAAACTAAAGCATGCCGCAACAAATAAGAGCAAGATCAAAGCTGAGAAGCGGTTCGCCAAAGCCCTATCACTGGGGATGAGGCTACCACCTCTCATGATGTACACTCCCGGGGTCCCATATTTTGATTGTAGAGAGGGACATCCAAAATACTGCATATACCATCAAAGAATTGCTCATCCTATCGAGGAAAGCAACGCTTTCAAAAAGTGGTGGCAAGGATATATTGCCCACAGGAAACACGTCAAGAAAGAGAAGCGTGAAGCTCGCGCTTGTCGAGATGAAAATGGCGAAACGGCAGCACACAAAGAAGCAACTTTCAGCTGTCATATGGCTAGTACCAGTTCAGAAGGGGAAAAACCTCGGGGTCTCAAATTAAGGAGCGATTCTGAGGATGAAATACCCCTCAACCCTCTCTTTGAAAGTTTTGCCTTGGTGAAAGAAGAAGAGGAAAAGGATTGCGAGAACATTCAGTTGCGCAACCGCACGCTGCCTGAAAAGAATTTTGGACCCACAAATAAGGGTTAGAATAAAAAGGATAAAGGGAAGGGGAAAATGCCCGACACGATTGCCCTTAATGAAGAGGTGGACAAAGAGCTCGCCACGAAAGACTTGCTTAAGAATACTAAGGCGGATTATACTGTCCTTATGCAGCTCAGGAAAATACCCTCACAATTGAGCATATTGGATTCTTTGCTCTTATCCAAATAGGCGCGAGACTCCTTGATTAAAACCCTGCAAGAGCCTGATCAGTTTCAAGTCTTCCTCATAGAAGAGAAGATGAAAAACAAACTGGCAGAGGACCATATGGGTGACATCATATTCAGCAATGAAGATCTGCTCCTTGGTACATGAGAATATAATCGACCGCTCTATGTCACTGGGTATTTCCATGACGTTAAGATAGGAAAAGTCCTTGTCGACAATGGATCCTCCGTCAATCTTCTCAATGTGAGAGTGCTGAAGGAAATATGTATGAATGTTCAGCACCTTGCCCAAGATAAAATTACCATCTCGGAGTTCGACTCGCAGTCGTCATGGATGCTTGGATCCATAATATTGACTCTCCACTTTGGGCTGCTCGTCGCTGACATCAAATTCCATGTCAATGAGACCAAGACTTGTTATAACGCTCTACTAGGCAGTTCTTACCTACATGAGTACAACGTCATCCCATCTACCTAACAACAGTGTATGAAGTGTTTGAAAGATGGCTTGGAGTACACCATCACGGGTGAGCTCAATCCTTTCTCGGTGAAAGAAATGCGAAAGTATGAAGATGCAAAGTACATTCAACCGGATTTCAAAGACACTGAAAGGTGCCATAAGTCGGAGAATAAGCAAAAGTCCATGGCCACCATCTCGGTCTTCAGAAGTGATACCGAGGAAGGCGAACAAATAGTCTACTCGGGACAACCTCAGAGAGAAAACAATAAGCCCTGACTATCGACCCCTATCCTGGTCTTTGGCAGCGACTCTGAAGATGAGGTGACCGTGGTGTTCTCTATTCGGCCATCAACACAAACTCTTGCCGAAGCAGATCAGAGTCTATATATTATGATGAATTCGTCTCGACACTACAGAGAACTTAACGCGCTCAATACATACAGCGTGCAGAAACTGGAAACTTTCTACATGCCTCCAAGACAAAGAGATGAAAAGGCGATCCTCTTCTACAAATCTATGGAGATTAAGGTGGAAAAAGAAGTCTAGAATGGTACCAACCCCACTCTTGACTGGTTTAAACCCATCCGTATGCTAAGATATTATGCGGCGGGATTAAAGAAGCTGTTAAAGTGCTAAGGTGTACCTCTCGAACAAACGGTTCAGCAAGTCCAATTCTACAAAAGATTTAGGATATTCCTGGGATTCAACGAAAGAAGACCAACGGGAAGATGTAAACAACTGGGCTGGGATATGTTCAGTCCAAGATGCGGGGTGAATCTACAGCTGTCATGCCATAAATAGCTTGAATGGAGAAGAAAATGTTTCTCCAAACAGCCATGCTGCTGAATAAGGGAAAAGTCTTGCCCGAAGAAACTTAAATCCAACACTCGAAGAGCAAATTGACAAGATAATAAAAGAAGCTTGTCAAGCTAGCCGAGACAACCACAGTCACGAAATGGCCATATATGAAAAGTCCAAGACGCAGCGTCTCAGTCAATAATCAGTGGAAAAAGTAGATCATGATACTCTTCATCCACAACCCGCTGTATACCCCCATGAAAGAGGAAAATCCCGAAGCGGAGACGGGAAGGAGCCAACAATCATGAGCAACGTTCAAGGACAACAAAGAAAGTCCATGACGCCTTCTAAGCCAGAAAATTTCGCTCTTAGCCCGTCCCTCATAAAGAAGATGGGTCGAAAATACTCATTTCCTTGAGACAAAACAAGAAAGATCTTCAGCCTTATTATGAAGCACCAAATGATGACGCTTCTGGAGTTTTGACATCCCGAATAGATAAATCATGTTCATTACCCGGATTATTGGTCCTATCACCGAGCAATATGTCACCCTCTTGAAGACCGCTTCACGTTCAAAAACTGAATCGATGACCAATATCAACATGGCAGGTTTATGTTATCCGACAGCTGGAAGATAAACCCGCCATAAAAGCACGAGCTAAAGAAGACCTATACCATTAGGATGGGATTAGCTCGACCGCGAAAATGGAAGTGGGCTCGTACCTATCATATGATAACATTCTCAAAAGAGGGAGGGGACGAGAATATGATTTACCTTTTCGGATGCTTCATAAATGAAGACGATGACAATGAGATCTCAGAATTTCCACCAGCACCGAAAGAGCTGGAAGATGGAATACATGCCACGGTGGACAACCAAAGTAAAATCAACTTGAGAATGAAGGATAATCCAAGGCCGACGTTTGTCAGTGAGCTGCTGTCTGAAAAACAGTTAGCCACATTATAAGATGTGCTTATGCAGTATAAAGACTGCTTCGCTTGGAACTACTCCGAAATACTGGGTTTGGATCCAGAGGTAGCAGTATACAATCTGGCCATATCTCCAGACATAAAACCAGTCAAACAGGCGCCAAGAAGAATGCGGCTTGAACTTGAAATTAGTATCAACTCTGTAGTCAAAAAATTAATCGACTCCGACTTCATCCAATAAGTTCAATATCCTGACTGGATCGCTAATATCATTCTGGTGATGAAGAAAAATGGAATAGTTTGCATTTGCATAGACTTTCGAGACCTCAATAAGGCATGCCTGAAGGATGACTTCCCGGTGCCCGTTACCGAGCTAATGATCGATAACACATCCACCCACGAGGTTTTCTCCTTCATGGAAGGATCTTCAGGATACAATCAAATAAAAATAGATCCTATGGACCAAAAACATACCACTTTTTGGACTCCGTTAAGCATATTCTGCAACAACGTGATGCCCATCGGTTTGAAAAACGCCAGAGCTACATACCAAAGAGCTATGATAAAGATATTCGATGACCCCATGCATGAGATCGTTGAATGTTATATCGACGACCTCGTGGTCAAAAGCAAATCTCATGAGGAACACTGGGAGCATCTAAAGGTCATGTTTGACCGTTTTCGGAAGTATAATCTGAAAATGAACCCTCTAAAGTGTGTGTTTGGAGTCTCCTCAGGCGAATTCCTAAACTTCATCATCCGTCACCGAGGTATCGAAGTTGATCCTTCAAAACTCAAGGAAATTATGGAAATTCGCTCGCCAAGAACCCCCAAACAACTACGATCTCTCCAAGGAAAGCTTGTGTATATCTGACGGTTCATAACCAACCTCTCCGGAAAATGTCTTACCTATTGTCATATAATGAAGAAAGGGACCCCGATCGTCTGGAATCAAAAATGCCAAAATGTATTGGACGAAATCAAACAATACCCAGAAAATCCACCAGTATTGGCTGCTTGGGTTAAGGGAAAGCCCTTTATCTTATATATAATGGCCCTTGAAAAGATAGAGCTCTGTACTATCTAAGCCGAGTTCTCCTGGGGCAGAAAGCAACTACTCCCCCATCGAAAAGCACTGCCTGGTGCTGATCTTCACAATAACGAAGCTCAAATACTATTCCTTGGCACATGAGTTCCAGGTCATATCAAAAGTTGATCCTCTTTAGTATCTGATGTCAAAGTCATACTGACGGGAAGGCTTGCCAAAAGGGCCCTATTGTTGATGGAATTCTCGGTAACATACCGGCCCCTCAAAATGGTGAAAGGACAAGCCATCGCCGACTTCCTTGCTGAATACGCGTTCGACGCAGTCGAAGAGGTGAAAGAGGAAAATGATTCCTAATGGGATCTTTACTTCGATGGAGCATCTTCCATGAAGTGGCGAAAGAGGAACACTCGCATAATCAAAGCCGGAGTGGGTCTTATCTTCGTGACCCCGCAAGGAGAAATATTGCGTTACGCCCTGATTGATCATTCTTTTCATGTCATATGTAAAATGTTTAACAACCAAAGAAATTTATACCGCAATCAATTGACGATGTCAATTGTAGTTTCATCGGTGAATACGGATCGTCCACTGAGAAAGTGTGATTTGCTCGTTATTGTTTTAGTTAAGTCGAAAATTAAAAGAGAAAAGAAAATGATTCAAAAAATTGTGAAGTTTAGTTTCAAGAATCATAAAGAACTAGATCTAACATTAAGAAATACTAAAGATCAAGGAGATGTCCAAATCGAATGAATTATCAAGATTTGTAAAGAGGCTTGTAGGAATCGATCCAATCGATAGTGATGATGAATCTTATGATTACAAATTCTTATCTATTGAAGATTTGTTGCTAGATCGATGACGATCAACAAGGTTTAGGGATCTATTGAAGAAACTAGGGTTTCTCCATCCTCATCCTTTGTCCTTTCGTACATTAGCATTCAAATTCTAGCCTCTAGGAAATTCAATCATCGATCATTGATCTCTAATTTGGAGCGAAAACATTCAAGAAAGCATCTCGCTCAAAACTAGGTCATCGTTGATTCAATTTCTTAAAGTTTACAAAACTCATAAGACTTAAGAATCGTTCAAGAATTTAATCATCATCATCTATCTATTTTCTTGATTCCTCCACAAGCGGAGTTTTCACTCAAACATCATGAAAAAGAAAACAATCAAGAATTGATAACTCTTCATAATGCTCAAATGTAAAGAAAAGCAAGATCAAGAATTTTCACCTTTTATAAATCGACACTCGTTACAATATACTCAAAGACTACAAGATTTGAGGAGGAACTAATCGTCGAACTAGCTTCGCATCGTCTTCTTGAGTTGCGGATCATCGTGGATCTCTTGCTCGGATGAAGATCGGCGTTGCTTCAAAGGCTTGTTGAATGCTTACTTGATTTGGTACTCGATGAATCTTGATTTGGTTTTGAATTGTATTTGAGGCTAGGGTTTTTGGTTCACAAGTTGTGTCACTCAACTTGTGTGTGGAATTGTAGAACAACGAACAACCCTCAACAACCTTTGCAATGATGCCCTAGGTCCCTTTTTATAGCTTTCCTTTTAGCTTCCCCTAGAAGCTAGGTTTAACTTCCCTTGGAAGCTTGGTTGTTATGAAGCTTGCATAGGAAGCTAGGTAGTTGTAGAGAAGCTTCTAGATTAAGGTAGTTAGCTAGCTTGCATGAGAAGCTTGGTTGTTATGAGGCTTGCATGAGAAGCTTGGTAGGTATTAAGCTCGCATAAGAAGCTTGGCTGTTAGAAGGGAAGCTTCTGGAGATCTCTGGGGACTGAAGTGTCTTGAAGAAGTTTTGCTATTGAAAGGAAACCTATGCAAACATAACCAACCCTCGATGTGTCAACGCAGTCGCGGATCCACGGCGGATCGGCCTGAATCGGCCGCGGAACCGCGGCCGTTTGGTGCGATCTCTGCATGAAACTTCCAGGTTGATTTTATGTTGGCTTTGTGGCAATTTTCTGATATCTGGAATATTTTTATACTTTTTTGTTCACTGCCAGATTTCAAGTCTTTTACTTGACGTATTCTATCAGCACTTTTTGCAGTTCCGGCTTTTTTACCTGGAGAATTTCCTGCATACAATCTCGAGACAAGTGTTGATTCACAAAAGATCATGCGTACAATAATAAACACACAATTTCCCTCATAATGCAGGTTATAATATATAACACATGTTATTTGGTATTTTACAGACAAATTGCTAATATGTGCTATATTTATACCAAACACCTTTAGATGATTGCAAAGAGTAGGGAAATTGATGTGTTAAAAATACAATATTTTCGACTGATCAAATTCCCCCAAACTTAATTTTGGTCGTCTCGAGCAAACATGTTTTATTCAGGTGAAAGAGAAAATATAAGAAAAAGAAAAACTAACTAGCACACTTTCGTAGGCAACACGATTGCACTAAGCATGTGCAACAAGCTTTTAAATCTCTAGGTGTCCCCAGTAGGAGGAGTGTTGTCTCCTGAGGGTTTTCAGCGGATTGCACCCACAAAATCCAATAATAAAAGAAAGACTGTGAAAATTACCTATAAAGATAAGAATTGTAAAAGAAAGATTTTGAAAATTAGAGTTTCCAACTATACTAGCTTTTCAGTTGCTATGAGCCCTATCTTAATAGTCATGAAAAAATGTTAGAAATCATATCATCCCTCAATAAACTATCGTCTTTATTCTTCATTCCTACTTTTCTTCCGAACATCGATCATATACCCCTACGTGTGTGTAAAAGACATCTCTACACTCAGAGAATTCAATTCAAGCTATCATACTTTTGTCCATCGACCTCGGTACTTTTTAATCGATGAATATTTAGATGGATTTGCTCACACACTTTTCATGCGACCGTTAATACTTCTTGAGGTACTAACCGACCGATTACTCATGAGCTTGCTGATTAGGTGTGTTAGTATTTTTCTCGTCTTGCACCACCTAAGGCTTAGCAGTGACTCCAAGACCAGTTGGTCTAAGGCACTAGGTGATGAAGCACCCTCGCTATATTTTTTTTATTGCTGCCTTGGTGATAACAAAACTAGTGTTCATTTTTCTTCACCATTTTATATTTTCTTCATTTTTTTATTTCCTTCGTACTTTGGCTTTTAGACAAGAGCATTTCAAGGTATCCTCTATTATCCCGAATTTCAAGAGGTGTGTAAGTGCGTATAGTAGGGTATCAACGTTCAAATGTTTGGCTTGCAGAATAAGAACTATTTTTCAGACATATTTTTATCCTCAGATTAGTGACTTCTTTCATCTTACTAACCCTTAGGACAACGGCTCATAACTACTTATTACTAGTTCGTTTAAGAAAACATCTAATTTTCTTAGTTTTCTTAAATTTTTCCAATCTTTTGGATGTAATTTTTCACTATCTAATCTTTTATTATCTAATCAAATATTAAATATTTTTATCTTTTGAAATTTTTTAAAAATTTTTATATGTTTTAAAAGTTTTGTGCTTATGCAAAGTATGATGCAAAATGATGCGAAAATAAGCACAAACCTCTCCCAAACTTGTTTTCAACAGTGTCCTCACTGTTGTCTTCTGTTGGATCACAAAAACCTGTAAGCCTGGGAGGAAATTTATTAACGGGGGAAATAAATATGATCGTGAAAATCCTCCCCCAAACTTATTCTTTGACTCACTATTTTGAGTAAAAATTTTATTTTCAAGAGCCAGATTATCCCCACCCTTAAACTTGAGTTAAACCATGTTAAGCTTTTAAAAATCATAAGAGGGGGTCAAAATTATTGGTCAATGCCAAGCTTTGTAAAGACCGAAAGTCAACACCAACCATTCGAAGATTTTATCAGTGTAGTGCACCAGTTGATGGAATGACATGTTGAAAAGAGCCAAGAAGAAGTGGGGAAAAGATAAGTGGTGTGAAAGAATGTGTTTACGTCTCGTTTTGGAGAGACGACTCAATGATTGTGATGGATTACTCGCATTCTCTTTATAGTCTCGAAGAAGGGGTGGAGGTCCAATTTCTTTGTTTGGGAGATGATTCATCTCAACACCCGTGTTTGCTAAAAATGCGAGCTCATCAGTGAAAATTTCCTAAAAGCTTTCATCGATTCCCCAAAGAATAATGTCATCAAAAAGCGCAGGGTGATCTTCAGACTCAAAAAACGGTTCATAATCAGTATTAGATATTGACCTGGACAACTCGGTGGAAGAGTCCATATGTATATAATACATAGTTGGGTTAAACAACAACATATGAAAAGAGTCAAGATCAGTATCATGAGGCTCGTCAAATTCGCTGCTGTCGACATCCAATAATTCGATAGAACATGCTTGAGCAGAAGGTTCGGAGGGTACACTTCCCAACTTGTAAATGTTTAGCTCAATTGACATCTTCCCGAAATATAGGGTCATAGAGCCGTTACGACAGTTGATTATACTATTGGAAGTAGCTAAAAAGGGGCGACCAAGAATCACCGGAATTTGATTCCGTGGGTTCACTACAGGCTGTGTATCAAGTACAATAAAGTTCACAAGGAATAAAAATTCCCCGATTTTTATTAACACATCCTCCAGCTCACCCCTAGATTTGGTGATTGATCGGTCGGCCATCTGGAGAGTGTAGTAAGCTGGTTTCAACTCTTCGATCCCTAACTGCTCGTAAACAGAGTATGGAAGTAGGTTAACACTTGCGCCAAGGTCAAGTAGAGCATGGTTAATGTGTTTACCCCTAATAGAAATAGAAATTGTAGGACAGCCAGGGTCCTTACGCTTTCTAGGTAATTGTTGGGGAAAAGCTGTGTCTACAGTACTCGACATGAATACCTTTTTTGGCACTTGAGTCTTCCTCTTCCTAGTGCACAAGTTCTTAAGAATTTTCGCATAAGCGGGGACTTGTTGTATTGCATCTAGAAGAGGGATGTTGATATTAACCTGTTTAATGATTTCAGTGATCTTCTCCATTTGTGGACTTGGTCTGTTTCCCCTTAACCGATTCGGATAAGGAGCTTTAGCAATAAGAGCTGGGTCCAACATTGGAGAAGATCGTGTGGGTGGAGAAGATCGTGTGATTCCCAGAATAGGAGTGGGGATCACCTTTGGTGGACTAGAAGAATTGTGCTGAGGGGTCGAGCTTTGGGGAAAACGGAGAATAGGCTCAAAAGAAAATGGTGGGGTAGAAGAACTAGGGTCAGAAGTAGAAGTAGAAGTGGAAGGAAAAGTCTCAGCCGGGGTATCATCGATTGAATCTTCATTATTATCAATCTTTTCACCGACATGGATGTCAAGAACTCTTCCAGATCTCAACGTGGTGACAGCGTTCACATGATATGAATAGCCACGATTGGGTAAAGGTTGTGCTGGAAGTTTCCTTTCTCTCCAGCACTCAATTCGGCATTTATACGGGCAATTTATGCTTTCATCGATTTAATACTCTCATTTTGGGAGGCAGAGTTCCTTTTTATGTCATCGACGGAAGACTGAAAATTTGTCGTAACTTGCATGAAATTTGTTAGAAGCAAATTCATGGTTTGTTCGAGTGAAGAGGAGTTATCTAAACCGACCGTTTCGAAAGAATTATTCCCAGGTACAGAATTTGTGGCCGGATTTTGAAAAGTTTGTGTTTGGTAGGGGTGCTGACTTCTTTAAAGTGGTTGCTGTTGTGGTGGAGGGACCCTTTGGAAATTATTTTGATTTGGAACCGTGTTTTGATTTTGTTGTTGGTTCCAACCAAAATTAGGGTGATTCCTCCAACCCTGATTATAAGTGGAAGAATACAGATCGTTTCTAGGTCTTTGTTGGAAAGCAGCATTTGTATACTCTTGACCTTGAAACGGAGAATTCAAAGGACATTCTTCCGTAAGATGTGATGGATCAGAACAGCATTCACAGACAGTTTTGGAGAGTGACGTCTGATTTAGGGATGCTGCTAAAAATTTATGTTCCATATCTTCGAGTTTCTTTTGCATTGCTGACATTTCAGCTCTAACTCCTATGGAAACATCAGATTGGTGATTACCACCCCTAGATGATGGTTGACTTACACTCTCCCACTGTAAAGTTCTTTCAGCGAAATCTTCTAAAAATCTCCAGGCTTCACCATCATCTTTAGTCATGAAGGTGCCTTGACACATGGATTCAAGGGTCTGTTTCGTTGTAGGATTAATGCCCTCATAAATGATTCTGCACAGATCCCATCTAGGAATTCCGTGATGTGGACATTGAACTAACAGATCCTTGAAGCATTCAAAACACTTCGAGAATGGTTCATTTGGAAGCTGGGTAAATTGATTTATTTCGCTATGGACTCAAGCTATTTTATGATTAGGGTAGAATTTCTTTATGAAAGATGTTACGAATTCTCTCCAGTTCAAAATAGAATGTGCGGCTGTGTTATAAAGCCACTTCTCGGCTGTATCGCACAAAGTGAATGGGAGAAGACGTAATCTCATAGCATCCACAGAAAGCTGTGAAGTACCCATCATAGCGCATACATTTTCAAATTTAGTAATAAAGACATATGCGTCTTCGAACTCGAGACCGTGATATTTTGGTAGAAGATTGATGTATTGTGGTTTGATTTCAAAATTGTCCCCATTGGCTGGTGGGATGGTGAGACAGGTCGAAAAAGGACCTCGCATAGGGTAACATCTCTGTTGGGGAGAGATGCGGGGCAGATTCTGCGCACCTGCGGACAGTGGTAGAGTAGTGTTAAAGAAGTTCGATGGAGAATTGTCCATCGAAGTAGGTGTGGTGGTGGGTAAAGAAAAATTAGACGTAGAAATACCGACTTCAGAGTTGATAGGAGGAACGTGGACAAGACGGGCACTAGAATCCCGTGTCCAGCCGAGCATGCACTAAATGGTTTAGCACAAGTGGCAGCGTAAAGTGATAATTAGAGAAAAGTTTGGATTGGTGTTTTTTTTGAAAAAAAGACGGATTTTTGAAAAATCACACAAACAATGCATAAGCAACCCTAATTCTAGTGGTCACCTAGGTCAAATCTCTAGACCGCTCCTAGACTTCCAGAAGACAAGTCGCAAGATAGATCCTCTACTGCCTCTTTGCCCCTTCTGTGGCCAGGTAAGTGCCAGGTAAGTAGAAGGTTCTCCACTACGCAAGTAGTGGGCCTAATTAAGTAACCACTTGTCTTAGACACACTTGCCTTAGACACCACAAAAGAAACGTAGATAAACAATAGATTACCCACGACCTCCTTCTGTCCTAATTGAGCGCGGCGGTCCTTAGAGTCTTGTCTAGATAGTTTTTAGTTAATGAGGGTGATGCGGATGCAAGTTTGTGATTTTTGGGGCTTAGGAAGGGTAATGAACTCCCTACCTAATCTGAATTTGGTCATTGCCCCTTAATTTCCGTATTAAAAATGGAAACAACCAAGATCAAACATGCAACAATTTTTCATTTTGCGGCGCTGCGAATTTTTGTAAAGAAACCTGCAGAAATTGGTTAATGGAGAGAGCAGGAAGGAGATAAGAAAGTATAGAAGTTACCACAGAGAAATGGAATCCTAAAGCTTCCAGATCACCGCAGATCCGCCACGAAATGCTTTCCATGGCCGCGGTTCCGCGGTGAGTTGATGGGATCTCTGCACAAAATTTGGTACAGATGCTCCTTTTACTCCATTGGACTTCCTGAAATGATCTGTATATTTTTCCCTTTGCTCCGATGATTCCAGATTCCCTCGCAAAAATCACAACAAATCGTTAAGCGTTTGTATGAATTTTGATCTCAAAATTCTGATGGAATAATAAATCTTTCAACTCAAATTACAAAAACGAACAAATTAGCACACGATCCCCGACAACGGCGCCATTTGATTGATCATTCTCTTCGTGTCGTATGTAAAATGTTTCACAACCAAAGAAATTTATACCGCAATCAATTGACGGTGTTTATTGTAGTTTCGTCGGTGAATGTGAATCGTCCACTGAGAAAGTGTGATTTGCTCTTTATTGTTTTAGTTGAGTCAAAAATTAAAAGAGAAAAGAAAATGATTCAAAAAATTGTGAAGTTTAGTTTCAAGAATCATAAAGAACTAGATCTAACATCAAGAAATACTAAAGATCAAGGAGATGTCCAAATCAAATGAATTATCAAGATTTGTAAAGATGTTTGTAGGAATCAATCCAATCGATAGTGATGATGAATACTTATGATTACAAATTCTTATATATTGAAGATTTGTTGTTAGATCGATGACGATCAACGAGATTTAGGGATCTATTGAAGAAACTAGGGTTTCTCCATCCTCATACCTTGTCCTTTCGAAGATTAGTATTCAAATTCTAGCCTCTAGGAAATTCAATCATCGATCGTTGATCTATAATTTGGAGCGAAAACATTCAAGAAAGTATCTCGCTCAAAACTAAGTCATTGTTGATTCAATTTCTTAAAGTTTACAAAACTTATAAGACTTAAGAATTGTTCAAGAATTTAATCATCATCATCTATCTATTTTCTCGATTCCTCCACAAGCGGAGTTTTCACTCAAACATCATGAAAAAGAAAACAATCAAGAATTGATAACTCTTCATAATGCTCAAATGCAAAGAAAAGCAAAATCAAGAATTTTCTCCTTTTATAAATCGCCGTTCGTTACATTACACTCAAAGACTACAAGATTTGAGGAGGAACTAATCGTCGAACTAGCTTCGCATCGTCTTCTTGAGTCGTGGATTATCGTGGATCTCTTGTTCGGATGAAAATTGGCGTTGCTTCAAAGGCTTGTTGAATGCTTGCTTGATTTGGTACTCGATGAATTTTGATTTGGTTTTTGAATTGTATTTGAGGCTAGGGTTTTTGGTTCACAAGTTGTGTCACTCAACTTGTGTGTGGAATTGTAGAACAACAAACAACCCTCAACAACCTTTGCAATAATGCCCTAGGTCCCTTTTTATAGCTTTCCTTTTAGCTTCCCCTAGAAGCTAGGTTTAGCTTCCCTTGGAAGCTTAGTTGTTATGAAGCTTGCATAGGAAGCTAGGTAGTTGTAGAGAAGCTTCTAGATTAAGATAGTTAGCTAGCTTGCATGAGAAACTTGGTTGTTATGAGGCTTGCATGAGAAGCTTAGTAGGTATTAAGCTTGCACAAGAAGATTGGCTGTTAGAAGGGAAGCTTCTGGAGATCTCTGGGTCTGAAGTGTCTTGAAGAAGTTTTGCTACTGAAAGGAAACCTCTGCAAACATAACCAACCCTCGATGAGTCAACGCGGCCGCGGATCCGCGGCGGATCGGCCTGACTCGGCCGCGGATCCGCGGCCGTTTGGTGCGATCTCTGCATGAAACTTCCAAGTTGATTTTATGTTGGCTTTATGGCACTTTTCTGATATCTGGAATATTTTTATACTTTCTTATTCACTGCCAGATTTCAAGTCTTTGACTTGCGTATTCTATCAACACTTTTAGCTGTTCCGGCTTTTTTACCTGGAGAATTTCCTGCATACAATCTCGAGACAAGTGTTGATTCACAAAAGATCATGCGTACAATAATAAACACACAATTTCCCTCACAATGCACGTTATAATGTATAACACATGTTATTTGGTATTTTAGAGACAAATTGCTAATATGTGCTATACTTATACCAAACACTTTTAAATGATTGCAAAGAGTAGGGAAATTGATGTGTTAAAAATACCATATTTTCGACTGATCATGCCCACTCCTTGACGGAACCCAGGACCAATAATGAAGCGGAATATAAAGCTTTCAGTCTTGAGATCGTTATCGATATAAGAATCAAGGACCTCCTCATATATGAAGATTCTCAGCTGATTGTCAGTCAAGTAAATTGTGACTACAAGACATGCAAGTCAGAACTAATAATGTATGGAGAAAGAGTGCAGCAGTTGTTGACCCATATCCCTTCCTATATCCTGAAAAGCATACCGCAAGCGAAAAATAGCAAGGTTGATGTGTTAGCCAAGTTGGCTACAGAATTGACCGACGAAGACCTCGATGACGTAAGGATCATTGTTCAAAACCGCAAGAACCTACCACCAGTAGATATACCTTCGGAAGTCCTGATAGAACTATCCGAGGAAAAAGAAATGACCGTATAAGAAGTTCTCCAAATAGAGAACAAGCAGGAGGTCGACGATTGGAGTGAAGTCTTCATAAGCTACTTCAAGTCCCAAAGCACTCCTGAAGATGCATCATCTAGATATCAGCTCATGAAACGGGCTCTGTCGTTTTCCTTCATCATTGATACTATATACAAGAGATCTTTCGACTTCGTATGGTTAAGATGTCTAGGGCCGAAAGAAGCAAAGAAAGTCATCCAAGAAGTACACGATGGAATTTGCGGCTCTCATCAAGCGGGACCAAAAATGAAGCTGAAGATAAAAAGGATGGGCTATTACTGGCCCACGATGATTGAAGACTGCCTCGAATATGCAAAGCAGTGTCACTCGTGCCAAATACACGGGGACTTCATACATTAGCTTCCGAATCCACTACATCCGACAGTAGCCAGTTGGCAGTTTGAGATATGGGGAACGAATATAATCGGCCCTACTGAACCAGCATCATCCAGAGGTCATCGGTTTATACCAGCAACAGCCGATTACTTCTCTAAGTGAGCGGAAGCAGTCCCGCTAAGGGAGTGAAGACGGAGAATATCCTCCACTTCTTCAAAATCAATGTCATCTATCGGTTCGAAACTCCGCAACGGATAATCTCGGATGATGGACCTACCTATAGAAGCCAAAAAATAAGTCACTTCGCACAGCAACAAAAGATAGACCGGAGATACTTCTCGGTCTATAATCCTCATTCAACAAGACCTTAACCAAGATTATAAAAATGACGGTGTCCAAACAAAGGACTAGCACAAGAGGCCGCATGAAGCTCTTTGGGCGTACCGAACAACGTTCAAGACAGTCATAAATACAACACCATACGTATTGGTATTTGGCGCTGAAGCAGTACTTCCACTGGAGATAGAGCTCCCCTCATTACGAGTGGAAATTCAATACAAGCTAATGGATGAAGAAAATGCTCATCTTAGACTCGAGAAACTTGATACTCTCGACGAAACCCGCCTTATGGCTTAATGAAATCTGGAACCTTATAAGGAAAGGATGACATAGTCATATAAAAGGCTAACCAGGCCGAGAACATTTCGCTAAGGCGAACTCATGCTGGTTGTCTAAAGACCAATGATTCCCAATCATACAAAACAGGAAAATTTTGAGCCAAACTATGAAGCCCGTACATCATAGATAAGGTCTACCAAGATGGAGCTTATCTGCTCATGGATATGTATGGCGAAAGGCCGTTCTGGCCGATAAATAGTCGATTTCTCGAAAAGTACTGCCTTTGAAGAGTCGTGACATAGGTCAATGATAGATGATGACACTTGTGTCCGCTCACTATCTTTCTGAGTCAAAACTCTGAAAGTGGTGCCAAATGATATTCGTCCTAAACATGAAAATGTTGGACCGGAACGTCCCTAAACTAATAGATTGCCCTACGGTGGGTCTCCACATCGAGCACCGTATACATTCCACGGGCTTAAAACAATTTACATCCTTCCTAGGTCCCATATGATGCGGTTCTTCAAAGAATGTCATGATCTACAATTATTAGTGCGTTACCTTTTGAGCCACCTAAAAAAATTTAAAAAAAAGGTATGCCCAAAAGCCGAATGGGCATAGAAGAAAACACGAAAGGGCACCGTGAGTAAAAACAGCAGGGCTGCCGGCAAGTTTGGAAAAGCCCTAGAGGGCACAAACTCATTAAAAGAAAGAAAAAGATGCACTTGCAAAGTCCTCACAACTTTGTAAGGAGAAAACACCTGCGTAGGATCCTTACAACTCACGAAGGAGAAACGCACTTAGGAATCCATACAATTCCTAAGGAGAAAATACACTTACGAGATCCTCATGACTCGTAAGGAGAATATATTCTCTGTAAAACCTCACGGCTTACGGGATTCAGAAAGCCTTAAATTACAGGGATCTAAACCTGTTCTTAAGCTATCAAAACCCCATAAATTTATACCCTACAAGTGGTCCAATATCAACCCTTGTATACAATCCACAGGCATAAATAAACAATGTTCTCAACCAAGTCCCAAAAAAAACGAGGAATATTGCTCATGGTGAATGGCACTTACGAGTCCCTACGACTTACAAGAGTAATATACGCTTAGGAGTCCCCTTGACTTCTAAAGAGAAAATACACCTATGAGATCCTCACGACCCATAGGGAGAAATACTTTTATGAGACCCCTACGGCTCGTGAAGTCGAAAAAACCTTACTTAGTATGGATCTAAACCTGTTACCTAAGCCACCATTTGGCCGAAATTGGAAATGGCATATGATGAGTCACTCCTACCAATATTACAGTTGCGGCGATACTGATGTTGAAGCAGGCATCAGACTTTAAGTCTCCGACTCATAGCAAAATTGATGAGCGAGTAAAAACAAAAAATAGCCAAAATGATTGGGCAACGCGAATAAAATAGACGAAATGATTAGACAATTGCGTATTTTGCGATCTGAAAAGATAGAGTATTGTGGAAATAAATAATAAAATAAAAATTTTCTACCCTGCAAGTAGGTCCATACTGACTCTTGTATATAATCCATAGGCACAAATAAAAGAAAGGGAACCATTTTTTCCTACCATGCTTCATCAAAACAAGTTGCAAATCTCGATGGCAATATCTACAGCCTAGAGATCAACTCGACGTTCTTCTCATTCCAGAAGGATGCAGACGCGACGTCATTAAAGACCAAAGGGTCAAATCAAAGCAGAGTAATGGCAAAATCCTAGCTCCAGCTCGACGTTCCTTCTCGGTGCAGATGCAACGTCAATAATGACCCAAGGGTCGAACCAAAGTGGAGTGACGACATATTCCTTGCTCCAGATCTCGATGGCAATATCTACAGCCTAGAGACCATCTCTACATTCTTCCCATTCCAGCAGGGAACATATACAATATCAATATGGACCAAAAGGTCAAAGCAAAAGTGGAGCAATGGCAAAATCCTAGCTCTATACTTCGATGGAGATATATACAGCATAGCGGTCATATGGATGTCTAACCCTCTTCAGAGAATAATTGGCACGACATCACTAAAGCAAAATTAGAGTGACAGAAAAATCCTAGCTTCAGATCTCGATGGCACCATCTACAGCCTAGAGATCATCTTGATGTTCCTCCTTATTCCAGCAAGTTGCAGACGCAACGGTCAAATAAAAGTGGAGTGATGGAAAAATCCTAGCTCCAGACCTCGATGGTGATATATTCGGCCTAGAGGTCATATGGATGTTTACCCTACTACAGCGAAGAATTGGCGCAACATTATCAAAGAAAAAGAGAAGTGACGGCATATTCCTAGCTTCGGGTTTTAATGGCAATATCTATAGCCTAAAGACTATTGGATGTCATCCTACCCGAGAAGGGTGTGGTTATGACTCATCCGGGCTCCAAATCGAGCCTAACCTCAAGTAAAGTGCCACGGTAATACCCAACGCTGGATCTTTTAATGGTAATGTTGTTGGAGATAGTGCCCTCAGAGTCAATTATTGGATCACAGGCACGTGATTGCAATGATTGAAGGAGGATCTATCCCGGTAGGACAGTCTTACTCGAGATGATAGTATGCTATCTGGTTTACCTTTATCATCGTGTACTGTTTTAGGTGACCTGACATGTCGCTATTACACGTTGATAGAGCCCCTAGGATTCTTGCTTGACAACCAGCAGTATGATGGCGATCATATACGTGGGAGATGGTAGTCTATAAGCACATCCTTAAAAGGTCCCTAGTCGTAGGAGTTTCGAGACAGGGCATCGATACTCCATTAGTAGACTAGTGTATACAGTCGAGTCCCCGACGAGGGGCGGTGGCCGGTCTCACAAGCCACTGGTGTCAGTTGGTTCACCTAAGATGTATACAGGTGCTCATTGGGTTATGAGTACACCGGACAGGACTCGCCGGGAACCTGCTAGTTGGTCTTATACCAGACGTCAGATAGCAGTTCCCTGGTGACATGTGTACAGGTTAGTTCATCGACCTGAGGATCGTCATTTGTCTCGTGTGAGTTCCCACTGTACTTTGATTACTACCCTACCACGGCTCAAAGGAGTCGTGCAAACAGGTTTTAGTTGGGTACAGTCCCGAGCCACATGGAGGCAGTGAGCGGATCTTCAGGGGTTCGTCTCTCCCGGTATTGGGGGTGAGGTCGCGCTGTGTCTAGGAGAGCCATTACGCAAAGCCCTCGGCCGAGGCAGGAGATTTACTGGTAGGTATTCCAGTAGTATCTCAGGGCGTTCTGGGCTACACTCCGACACGACTTGTACCGCTTTTGGGGGTCTGACTTTTACCAACCCCCTAGGCCCGCCATGCGATACTCATAGACGAACGGACCGGACTGTACGGATATTGTCACTGACAGGCTCAGTTGGGTGTCGGGGTGAGCTTCCTCATCGACGTCCCTTTTAGTCAATAGCTGGTGGCCCGTCACGTATTGGCTTATACCTCTGACGTGCCAGTGGTTAAATCCACAGCCATAGTATTGACGAGTCTTTAGAGTCCACCACACTTACAGTTACTCAAGCTTTCGGGCGAAACGCTGTAGAGGCCGTATGGAGATATGGCAGGGTCCGATCAGATACGCGCGGTATTGCACGGATCAGGATCGGACAGTTTTGTACTAGTGGCCGTATAGTTATATGGCAGGGTTTGATCTGATACGTGCGGTATTGCACGGATCAGGATCGAACGGATTTTACTAGCCGGCTTTGGCTTAAGCCGGTCCTAGTCTAGTACAGTGTAGATTTTGTCTCATTGCATTTGTATCCGGTCAGAATACAGATGCGGGTGTGTATGCACAGTATCGGGGTTTTCCTGTAATTTATTACGGGACCTGTTTTCTGGAGTTGCCAGTTTGCATTCCGTTCCGGCCGGTTTTCCTTTGTTCTTTCCCGGCCGGACTTTTCCGATGGAGGGGGTTATTTGCAGTTTTGCAAATAACATTTTGTGGAGGTTTTATTTGTAAGATGATTTATTATGAAAGCATCTTTTGATACCTTTCTTATCCATCTTTATCATTTGCTTTTTGTTGATGAGAAAGGATTTGATCTTGGATTTGAGGTTGATGTAAGTTTGATGATGATTATGTTTGGCTCTGGTCACCACTTGTGCTCCTACCATCACCTCCCTTCATGCTTGATATTCATTCCTCCACCATTCTTCTTCTCACTTGATGAACTTGATAAGTTTTTCATGAGAGGAAAAAGAAAGAGAGAAGAAGAAGAAGAGAGCTTCATTCTTGAGAGTTTCTTTCTTGATCTCATTTTCATGCTAGAAAAATGTAAGCACCATTTTTCTAATCCTTGTTTCCTCCATCATCCTCAATAGCAACAACATAACCCCAAAGAGAAAAGCATCCTCTACACAACACTTCCTACAGCATATCTTGAGCATGTCGAGTTGCCGGCTTCATGCCCGAGTTGCCTCGGTATTGAGGCGGGAGCCCGTAAAAGACGAAGGCGATGTGGTGCCCTTTTCGGCGAGGAGGCGACGATGTGGAGGCAAGACTTTCCGCGGGAGATCGGGACGACGATGAGAAGACCGGAGGACTCGGATCACTCGGTATACTTCTCACCCTATCTCTTGATTGCTAGCATTAGGTTAATGGTAAACGATCCGGGTTTTCTTTGTCCGCGGTAGCGCCGGTTTCCGAGTAAGGAAAAATTTTGATTCCGCATTTTGGCCTCGAGTAAGACGGCCGGGGCGCTGCCGTGGCGCAACATGGTATCAGAGCCACGCCATTAACCTTACCTAGCTTCGTTTGATGTGTTTGCGTTTCCGATCGACCAAAATTTCCAAAAACCGTATTTTTCTAGCACAATCAGTTTCTGTCGAAATTTTTTGGAGTCTAAAAATTTTTCAGGTGGTCTCAGAATGATGTACAGGGAGTTCTAAGAACACTGCAAAAATTTGGTGACACGACTCCTCCGTAAGACCGCGGAAGGGCGGCCAAAACCCCCTTTTGGCCGCGCTTCCGCCGCAGGAGTCTGGGTTCGTGTGCTTAGTTTTTTGCAGTGGGCTTATGGGCTTATATTAGGGGTTTTGGAATATTAAAATTGGGCCCAGGTTTTCTGTGAGTGCTACAGTTTTGATTGGGGGCCCACTTGTTAATTTTTGGTCAATCGGAAAATTTTAAACACATTTTTCACAGTATTTACATTATATCTGCGACCGTGAATGTCACTCGATCGGTAAATCCGGTCTAACTGCTATAGCCCGGTTAGACGGATTTGCGAACGTGACTTTCACGTTGATGTTCTATGTTTGTGCTGTGATGTTGCGGATCGGTCGTGGGGGATAGCCTGGATGCAATGCTAGTGCAGTTTTGTTGTATTATGTACATTTGATATTGCGGGGCGAGCGTCCGACATGTGGACTGCCGTCACTGCCTGTTTGTATTATTCTTTTGGGGCACGACCTGGTTGCGGTCGATGTACCCGGTGTATGTATATTTTACTTTCTGTACTAGGATTACCCCGCGGTGGGGTGCTCGGATGGCCGGATTCTAGAGGGCAACAAGCCCGCATCTCATGGCATTGAGACGGAGGGGGCTTCACTCTGGGATTGGCGGGCTATTCGCCGCACTCGTAGGGGGTACAGGTTGACCCAGGAGGGGTGCCCAAGTTACCGGATTCCATGAAGTGCTGGGTGGTCCATTCACGGAGCTGAAGGGGGCTGCCTCGCTTCAGGTTTTGGCGGGTGACTTGCCGCACCCGTAGGGGTCTAGGATTTCATTGCACAGGCTATCCACACGACCAGGGGAACGTCGGGTTTCAGCAGCGGCTCTGTGAAACCCGGGGCTTCCAGATATCTGTATTGTTCTGTGATGCTGTACATTTCTGTGATGTTGCATTTTATTCATGCCTTGAGCGAAATACTATATATTGTTATATATATATTAGTAGATGTTGTATATGTTTTTCATCCGCGCTAGTCCAGTCCCCGCTCTGCCGTTAGTTAGCTAACCTAACGGGTGATGACGGGACCCAGTGGCGAATGCGGATGGCATATACGTACGTCAGTATATTTTCGTTCTTTGTGGTGTGATCAATTGATGGGACTGCGTTGATTCGGATCAATGCAAGCTAAACAAACCTATTCTGATGTTGTTGGAACATTTTTTCAAAAAAAAAAACTGTTGTTGCAAGGACGTTCACTTTTGTTTTGCATCGTGGTATTCATTTGGAATATCCTGCTCCTCAGTCGACGAGGCAAGGGCCGAGATCCCTTCACCGGGAGTGACCCCTTGGACAGAAGTTTGCGTCAGGGCATTAACTTCACTATAGCCGATTACTTTTGCTTTGCATCGTGGTATTCAGTTGGAATATCCTGCACCTCATTCTACGGGGAAAGAGCCGAGATCCCTTCACCGGGAGTGACCTCTTTAGCAAAGGTTTTCGTCACTATATTTTTATAAAAAGTTATGCAGTTCCTTCAACGATATCAAGTTCATTACGTTAAAGGTTTTTCGCCAAAAACCAGTCGTAGCCCTCCGTCATTTCTTACAAGTATTACTTAGTATTCGTGCTGCGTTTGTCGACTGTGTCAAGGCGTAGTGTGCGGTAGCTAAGTAGTGTTTGTTTGCAGCATATTAATGGGATTGGTTAGGACAGTCGTGCGGCCTTGTTGACTGTGTCAAGGGCTCGTACGGGTGGGTTTAATGCAATCCAGGATAATGACGGGCTGAACTTGACTAGGACTCTTTGATTTGTTGACTGTGTCAAGGTCACTTGGGTCCTAGGGGTAAAAACCTACATCGGGAGTTTCAAAAGAACTGAAACTTGCCAGATATGCGCATACCTTCTGGAGTGTGGTGACTTGAGTGGATTCCGTCAAGTTATCATGCGATGATAGTTGGATCCCGATTCCCACTGATGAGTTGGTTTACTCCTCGGGTGATCCCGACTAATTCTTCTTTCAGGTTTGGAGGAGAATTTGAGGTACAGTGGGAGGATTCCTGATTAGAAAAAGTGATAACCATTCTGATCTTGGTTAGAGTGCACGCTGAGTGTTTCTTTTCTCTCTCTCTTTGGCAGCGACCATTGACCCGACCCTAGACTTTGACTCAGTGACCAAGTTGACCGAACCTTCTTAACACTGGCTTTTGGATTGTCAGAGTTGCAGACCTCATTGCCACTCCTACTTTTACCCTTTTCTCCAGGACACCCCGTATTACTGCGAACGTCCACTTCCATTGGACAAAACCATCGTATGGTTAGATACGAACTCGAAGGACTTCGAGGATGGTTTCTGGTTCTGGAGAAAACGGATAGGATTATTCAGTTGTCTTTTCTTTTCACCTTCTCTCATTGCGAGTACTCCTTGGTTTAGGAGTAGTACACCTATTACGCAAATTGGATAGTCTTCTTCCAAACCTTAGGCTGGTGCCGACCGGTAGGGAATGAAGAAAACCAATTAGCATAACGATGGTGTGCAGAAGGTATTAAGTTAAGACAAAGCAAGGGATTAGTAGGAGGGCAAAGCAAATTGCGACTGATATTCACGACCAAACCAAGTATTTCTTCGCCAATCCTAAATCACCTTTGTATTTCTCCAGGACACTCCGTATCACTACGAAGATCCCATTTTATTGGATACTCCATCGTATGGTTATATACGAACTCGAAAGGAACTTGTTCCAGTTCGGGGATGGATTCTGGTTCAGGAGAAATAGGAATAAAGTACATTCAGGTGTCTTTTATCTTCACCTTCTCTCGCGATGCGAGTGCTCCTAGGATTAGGACAGTACACCCTTTATGCTTTTTGGATAGTCTTCTTCCAAACCATAGGCTGGTGCCGAACGGTAGGGAAGGAAGAAAACCATTTGGCCTAAAGGGGTGTACAGAAGGTAATGACTAAAGACATATAAAGGGTTTTGGAGAAGTGGCAAAGAATTATACGGTTACAGTTGTGAATCTGGATAATGGAAGAGGCATTACTAGGAATACCAGGATACCCCAACGAAACATTTCAATGTTTCAGTTTCACTGTGTACTGTTAATGGAAAACTGATTTCCCGATTAGACACTTACTCCAGGGTATGTATTTACCAGGTATGATTCTCGCATCTGTATGGTTTTACAAGATGATGAGTGGGAGTAAGTTATTGGGAATTGGGTGATCATCCTCATTATATCGGGATTCGTTGTAATCGGTGATATTTGAGGAAGTCACCTGGCTTGTTTGCCGGTCGGCAAATATTTGGTTTTGAATATCCGCTGTTGTGCACCAATTTCAAATTGATATATCTGTACATCTATTTTCATAGAGTGAGATATACCTTTTGATATTATGTCGATGACATTTACCTATATCAGTGGATGGTTAGGTAAGGAGCATTAAACAGCGGTGTAATTCTTCTTAACCATAAGTACAGTTTTCAACCTGCGACGCACAGTGAAAGAGTTGTTAGACTCAGCGGACTTATACAGAGTATTGTATGTTGTCCAGGGTCCATCAGGACAGAGGGGTAGGTCCTCGTACTATATTCGGTTTACTTATGACTTCTCTAGTTTTTAGACAGGTGTTTCGTGGAAACACAGGGTCTAAGTTTTGAGGAGTTATAGGTATTTGAATAGAGTAGAGAACCAGGTGTAGCAAGTATCGGGATTCTTCAAAGTGATCGAAGATGTAGATACTTGTGTATGGTGTTCAGTTGATAGTAATGATTAAGAGAACTGGATTCTCTTTCAGGTTACTCATAATTGGAAACATTCCTAAGTTGAGTAACGCTGATCGGCCTCCTTCCATTTAGTTTACATGCACTGGAGACAGCTGCATGATTTGAATCTGGTTCAATTAAATCAGTGCCTCTGGTTCTATATTGGATATAGAACAGTTCATATCTTAACGATGTTAAGGTACGGGGAGTTGTCCGGCTTATGCTTAAAACCAGACACTGGACAACTCAAGGCACGTTTCTGTAATGGCTGTTTGTGGGTTGACCCAGGCTATGACGAGGGTTGACTTTCTACCATCTGGATGAACAGTAGAAATATTGTTCTAGACTCGCCACAGTTTTATTAAAAATGGATTTTTTCAGAAAACAGTAGTGGGAGTATGGTAGAACTGGAAGTAATTCCAGAACCACAAACGATTACTGAAGATTTGATAGGGAACCTAAAGATTCAATCTGTTTTGACATTCCATTGGCCACTCCGCAGATACGGTGGGTAACTTCAGGCACCCGAGAGGTACTTCGGTAGCCTCAAGGACGGTGACAGGGAAGTTCTTGTTTACCCACACTTGCCATTGCTGTTGTTCCAGGCTGCGAGACCCGGCAGGAGGATGAGTATAGCGTCGTTCTAAACTAGCTTTGGAAGTGCACGTCTATATGACTCTGCCAGAGGGTTGTCGTAGTCAGTGGGAGCAGCGGAAGCATTGGTGGACATCAGGCTTATGTCTATTTATAGACCAAAGCAGATGTAGCGGAGATAGATCATCTATTTCTGATGTGACAGTCAGAGGTTTGACGTCATCAGAATAGGGGTGGATCTGTTGAGAAGGTAGTAGGAAGTGATATTCCTATACTACGATCGGTTATACTTTGGTCGTCACACAGTGTTTTCTCCACAAGGGACTTGGATATTATATCAGACATACTGGTTACTAGATCTATGGTTTTAGATCTAGATTTGGGTGGTTTCCCAATCTGGGTACCTTGACAGCATTCTATGAGTATTTAGAATGGACGACTCCTGGCACGGTAGTACACCTGCAGGTATTGGAGTCACCCTCTCTAAAGGTGTCTTATAGACTAAAGGGGAGAGGGATACTCATGATTGGTAGATCACTTGCTTAGGCAATTGAGTCAATCATGAGATGTCAAGTACCACACCAGATGTTGTTCTTGCACTAGATGCAATAAGTTGATATTGATCCAATCCTGGAGAAACAGTCGGAAGCAGTCTTAGAACATAACTGGATGTTCTAGGGATATGATAACGACAGCCTCATTTGGGAGACAGTTATCATTCCAGGCTTCCAAGGTGACATGGACGACAAGGAGGTTGTCAGAGTTATAGTTTTCCTTCTGACGAAGGGCAGTATTTTGGACAGGTGGTCCAAGGCAATACTGAGGGTGGCATGGCGCAGGATACTGATTAAGTTCAGTTAACGATACAGTCTAAGAAGTTTGGATTTGGAGTTCATTTATGAGCTAGGTCCCATCAGACATCCAGACATTCTAAGACAGGTATTGCTCATTTCGGGAGATGGCTTTCTCCGCGAACTTGAGATATAGAGAGACATAGAAAGAAACATCACAGGGGATCCACTCGCTGAGGCTATTCCTCGAACGCAATAGTTTCGCAAACGAGCTTTGTGAGACTGACTAGTAGAGGAGTTGGGTGTTCGGTATCACACGGGCTGTGAGTATGCGGCATCGCAATAATTAGCCTTGAGTGCAAGTGGGAGATTGTTGGAGATAGTGCCCTCAGAGTCAATTATTGGATCACAGGCACGTGATTGCAATGATTGAGGGAGGATCTATCCCGGTAGGACAGTCTTACTCGAGATGATAGTATGCTATCTGGTTTACCTTTATCATCGTGTACTGTTTTAGGTGACCTGACATGTCGCTATTACACGTTGATAGAGCCCCTAGGATTCTTGCTTGACTACCAGCAGTATGATGGCGATCATATACGTGGGAGCTGGTAGTCTATAAGCACATCCTTAAAAGGTCCCTAGTCGTAGGAGTTTCGAGACAGGGCATCGATACTCCATTAGTAGACTAGTGTATACAGTCGAGTCCCCGACGAGGGGCGGTGGCCGGTCTCACAAGCCACTGGTGTCAGTTGGTTCACCTAAGATGTATACAGGTGCTCATTGGGTTATGAGTACACCGGACAGGACTCGCCGGGAACCTGCTAGTTGGTCTTATACCAGACGTCAGATAGCAGTTCCCTGGTGACATGTGTACAGGTTAGTTCATCGACCTGAGGATCGTCATTTGTCTCGTGTGAGTTCCCACTGTACTTTGATTACTACCCTACCACGGCTCAAAGGAGTCGTGCAAACAGGTTTTAGTTGGGTACAGTCCCGAGCCACATGGAGGCAGTGAGCGGATTTTCAGGGGTTCGTCTCTCCCGGTATTGGGGGTGAGGTCGCGCTGTGTCTAGGAGAGCCATTACGCAAAGCCCTCGGCCGAGGCAGGAGATTTACTGGTAGGTATTCCAGTAGTATCTCAGGACGTTCTGGGCTACACTCCGACACGACTTGTACCGCTTTTGGGGGTCTGACTTTTACCAACACCCTAGGCCCGCCATGCGATACTCATAGACGAACGGACCGGACTGTACGGATATTGTCACTGACAGGCTCAGTTGGGTGTCGGGGTGAGCTTCCTCATCGACGTCCCTTTTAGTCAATAGCTGGTGGCCCGTCACGTATTGGCTTATACCTCTAACGTGCCAGTGGTTAAATCCACAGCCATAGTATTGACGAGTCTTTAAAGTCCACCACACTTACAGTTACTCAAGCTTTCGGGCGAAACGCTGTAGAGGCCGTATGGAGATATGGCAGGGTCCGATCAGATACGCACGGTATTGCACGGATCAGGATCGGACAGTTTTGTACTAGTGGCCGTATAGTTATATGGCAGGGTTTGATCTGATACGTGCGGTATTGCACGGATCAGGATCGAACGGATTTTACTAGCCGGCTTTGGCTTAAGCCGGTCCTAGTCTAGTACAGTGTAGATTTTGTCTCATTGCATTTGTATCCGGTCAGAATACAGATGCGGGTGTGTATGCACAGTATCGGGGTTTTCCTATAATTTATTACGGGACCTGTTTTCTGGAGTTGCCAGTTTGCATTCCGTTCCGGCCGGTTTTCCTTTGTTCTTTCCCGGCCGGACTTTTCCGATGGAGGGGGTTATTTGCAGTTTTGCAAATAACATTTTGTGGAGGTTTTATTTGTAAGATGATTTATTATGAAAGCATCTTTTGATACCTTTCTTATCCATCTTTATCATTTGCTTTTTGTTGATGAGAAAGGATTTGATCTTGGATTTGAGGTTGATGTAAGTTTGATGATGATTATGTTTGGCTCTGGTCACCACTTGTGCTCCTACCATCACCTCCCTTCATGCTTGATATTCATTCCTCCACCATTCTTCTTCTCACTTGATGAACTTGATAAGTTTTTCATGAGAGGAAAAAGAAAGAGAGAAGAAGAAGAAGAGAGCTTCATTCTTGAGAGTTTCTTTCTTGATCTCATTTTCATGCTAGAAAAATGTAAGCACCATTTTTCTAATCCTTGTTTCCTCCATCATCCTCAATGGCAACAACATAACCCCAAAGAGACAAGCATCCTCTACACTACACTTCCTACAGCATATCTTGAGCATGTCGAGTTGCCGGCTTCATGCCCGAGTTGCCTCGGTATTGAGGCGGGAGCCCGTAAAAGACGAAGGCGATGTGGTGCCCTTTCCGGCGAGGAGGCGACGATGTGGAGGCAAGACTTTCCGCGGGAGATCGGGACGACGATGAGAAGACCGGAGGACTCGGATCACTCGGTATACTTCTCACCCTATCTCTTGATTGCTAGCATTAGGTTAATGGTAAACGATCCGGGTTTTCTTTGTCCGCGGTAGCGCCGGTTTCCGAGTAAGGAAAAATTTTGATTCCGCATTTTGGCCTCGAGTAAGACGGCCGGGGCGCTGCCGTGGCCCAACAAATGTGAATATTCCAACCTAAGAAGACTACTTGAAGACGTCTTGTCCAGCCCAGAAGGGATCAGAGACACGACAGACGCAGGGCTACTCGAGCAGGAACCTAAAAGACTGCATGTCGAGAATATATCAGCCAACGCGACGGTACGATGAATTTAACCCAGTACTACAAACCTAATAGACTCCTGTATCGAAAGGGGTTATCTATAATTCACGTTAGAATACACCTGCGAGATCCTCTCGACACATAGGAAGAAACATCTTTATATGACCCTTACGGCTCATAAAGTTGAAAAGCCTTAGGCGACCGGGATATCAATCTATTTCCTAAGCCATTGTTGCCCTACAAGGAGGTCAAGACTGACTCTTGTATACTATCCACATGCCATATTCGCTAAAATTGCATACCGATGAAGTGAAGAAGCCACTTACTGGTCCTCTCGACTTGTAAGGAGAAAGTATCCGAGTGAGATCCTTACAACTCACGAAGGTGATGAACACTTAGGAATTCTCATGATTTCTAAGGAGAATAAGCACCTATGAGATCCTCTCGAGTCATAGGGAGAAAAACCTTCTTGAGACCCTTACGGCTCATGAAGATGAAAAAGCCTTAGGCGACAAACATCCTAAACTTGTCTCCTAAGCCATCAATTCTATGGTGATGCATTATTTTGCACTACTTAACCCATGTATATATGTTACGTGGGCAAATTAGTGGGGGGCATTTATTCCCGCCTAAAATTTGTGCATTCATGTCAAGTGCAAGCGCAACATACAAGCAAAAAAAGTACAAAAGAGCCCCAAAGTATCAAGTGGTCTTAATATGTTCAAAAGAATGTAAAACAGTTTTTTCCAGACTATGTTTTACCGTACTCCCTAATGAGAATCAGGAAGATTAATATGGCATCGAAAATTTCTTAAAAAGAGCTTCGATTCGATATATTATAAGCCTCATAATTCCTCCGGAATCAAAAGTTACGAGCAAACATGCGATGCAAGTATAGTTTTAAGCAAAGCTCTTTCACAAGGGGGATGTATTTTATTCCCACATCGGACATAACAAAGAATTGAGAAGTGTTTATTTGACACTTCCATATCTTATTGCATTAAGACCAATGAAAGAGGATATGGTTATACCACACCCGTGCGTGCCGCCGCCGTGCCGAGCCGAGCAAGCCGTGTATGCCTGCTCCTGCGGATACGAATGCCGCTCCGATTCTAGTTCACAAAATATCGAGCATTTCTTTTGCAGAAAATTAATAAAAAGGTTTTATTAAAATATTTTAAGTTCTATGTGCGCGCCTATTAACGCATCTGAATCAACATGTGCGCACCAATACGTGCAATGCGTGTGCGCACCTTTTAATGAATCGATATGTGCACTAACAATACGTACAATGCACGTGCGTACTACAGCAGATATTTCCTACTACGCACCTATTAATCAACAAGTATGCACCGATACACGCAATGCATGTGTGCACTATCTTAAAGTGCGCAGCCGTCCAAATAAAGCAGATGCTTCTAAACGAAGGAGCAAAATCTACTTTGTTCAAATGAATTTAACAAATCAAATTAAATTGATTTGGAATCAAAGATCTAACGGTGCGCATGTCACCCTTAATTGATATAAATTAATCAAATCTTTTTAAATCAATCTAAAATCAGATTGAGATCAAAACAAATCAAACAAAGCCTAATTTCTTCTCTCCTATAAATAAGAGCCTCATATGACGAAATCGAGGACAGAAAAACTCTCCATAAGCTTAAAAAATCTCAAGACTTCTCCTTTATCGGCAAAATCGCGCAAGGTAGAAATAAAGAGAGAAACTTCTCCTTTTCTCCATTAAAAAGCTTTCACTTTTATACATAAGCCTTTGCTTCTCTTCGAATTTATCGATTTGCTATTAAAGAGGTCAAATGATCTTAGGGTACGTCCCTCGTTCTTCAAATTTTTACTTTTACGAAAGATTGATCCTAGGATCTAAAAATAAATAAATAAAATATAAGACGTGCACCAAAAAACAGATGAAAACCGAGGTTTTTCACTTCTCTGCAAATAAAAGAAGAAGAAAATTAGATAAAACAGAAATCATGGTTTCTTAATGAAAGCTTGTGCTTTCTGATAAAAACAAGTGCACGCCCAAATCAGTGTGCGCTTAAGGGAAAATAATCCCCCAGGGATGTACAGATCACACGATACTCACATATACGCACTTAATAAAAATTGCTTCCAAAGCCATGCGCATCACGTGATACCCGCGTGCGCGCACTTAAAGAAAATTGCCCCTCTAGGCATGCTTCACGTGACACCCACATGTGCACACTTAAAAAAATCGCCTATGATAGCATGCGCGTCACGGGTGCGCACATGACCCTTGATGTGCAAATGTCACATGCAATGCATGTTGACTTACTACTTGTATACGCATGTACATACATGTGCATTTATATAACTTGTAACCTTTAACAGATGTGTCGTGTGATACACATGCTCAACATCCTTAAAACAAAATAGTGCGTAACTACGTGCAACACGTGCACACCATTTTCAAATGAAATAAACGGGTATGTGCGTTGCTTATACATGTGCACTTGTACTACAAAATATCATTTAGTCACTTAAACAAAGTTTAATTAAATGATGAAGTTTCTGGTTTCTTCCATGTTATGTATTGATCAAAATATCAATAAACATAAATGGTCTTGGTCTCAAAGATGACTAAAGGTCCTTAATCCATATTTGTTAAGTTGATTTTAATCCAAAACAGGATTAACGAGCTTTAACCATTTATTCTTGACTCGATCTTAGTCTCAAATATGACTAACGATTATTAGATCACATATTTTGAACTAATAGACCTCGTTTATACGAGATCTGCGTCCTACGTTCAACCCCTATAACACACACACATACGGATTTGGACTAATCCGCGCTCTACGGGCGATGACATAAACTAGTCTCCATATACAATCTACAGGCAACCCCAAAATAAACAAAATATAACATGACACGAAGTGATCTGCCTGGAGCAGGACAAAGTTGTTACCGCAACGCGATAACGTAATTAACTGCATGGGCTTACGCCGACAAAGAAGAGCGTCTCCATAATCAAAAACCCTTAATAAATGAGGGGAAACTGATAAAGTCATGTTATATCGGTCGCATCTGTCCAAACATCCGATATACGGTGCCATAAATAAACTTTCATCATCGGAGAGGCGGACTGATATGTTCTAAATCGTATCTGCCCCTAAATTCATGCTAGACGTCTCCAACGTCTTAGTCCAGTTTTTGGCGGTAAACAGGTCACTATAGGTCTGATTGACCCAAGGTGAAGAAGGACTTAGATGATCTGAATAGACGTAGAGTGGAAGAGCAAAAGAACGTGGCCCACGATGTCGATATAGAGCGTGATTTGCTTATGACTAGTGATGAAAAATTCAAGTAGGAAGATATGCGTTTACATAGATTCGGGAGCATCCTTTCACGTATGTTCAAATAAGGAGTCGTTCGATAAAATTAAGGAGAAAAAGGAGATAGTGACGTTAGAGAATAATTCTGAAGTAGAAGTAGAAGGCTGGGCACCATGAAGATGAAGATGTTCGATCAAAAGCGGAGAGTTCTTGGTGATGTTAGGTATGTCCCAAAACTGAAGAGGAATTTAATTTCGATTGGGAGATTAGATATAAGAGGTTACACAATTATTGCTCAAGGTGGAGTAATAAAAGTGTGCCAGAAGAACTATGTCGTGATGAAAGGAGTCATAATCTCAAGAGACATATATAAAGTTGTGGAGAACCCTGTGCATGGAAGAAGAATTTTGGAGCAAGGTGGAGGAAACATGAGTCAATGTGGAGCTTTGATCAAAGCTCAGAAGACGTCGTAGAAGGAAATTGTAAAGAGAAAATAGAAGACGGCTTATTGAATACAAGTCAAAGTGGAGATTTGTTATGAAATTGAATTGTATTCAATAGGTCTAAGCATCAGACATATAAGTCATAGTGCTTCAGACATCTGTAGTGTAAATTCGAAGAACCACAGAGAGCGATCATACGTCTGAGTGTTTCTCTTCAGATGTATTTTGACGCTCAGTATTTTGGGCAGACGTCTGCATTGCTTTCTTCAGAGGTCTGTGTTGGGGTTCTTAGCACCCTGGCCGTCAACCGCGGCCGTTACGGAATGAAAAAATTTTACTTGTAAAATAACTAGCTCAAGAAACGACCACCTAGAATCTAACCAAATATTAAACTAGCAAGCTTAAAGAGTTTAGCTACTGTGATAAGGGGTTATACCAAAAGATCCGTGTCCTTCGGTCTTCTACCCTCTTCCTTAGCTCCTTGGGAACTCCGTGATTGATCTTGATCTCCGGTCTTCCTCTGTCGAAGATGATTCACCCGAGGGATGTGGTTCATGGTTCTAGCTCCACTCAAAAACCTAATAGAGCAACTAAAAACTCTATGTTGCTAATCTAGAGTGTCTAATGATATAGTATGTTGTACTAATAATTTTCTATCTCTCTTCTTCCCTTGTTTCACAACTCATGAGAGGGGTCAGGAGGAAGATGAAGGAGGAACTCAAAAAAAGAGCTTGTGAGGAGTGAGAACAAAATTCATGAGAATGGAAAAACTCCAAGAGAGAAAAGTATCCACTATGGTTTTGTACAAACCAATTTTCCAATAAAATAACACAACCAAGCTTGAATAGTTTGCGCAAATGAATTTACAATTCATTTGTCAATACTATTCAAGTATGGTTCACACCATTCTCTCTTTTACATCTCATTTTCTCTTTTACACCTCATTTCCATTTTACAAATAAAATGGAAAATACATGATGAGGTATCCTCTTTCTAGAATATCTTTCCGTATAAATACGGAATACACTCTATCGTATATATATATATCTGTATTCGTATCAAAATACGAACACCCAAAGAGATAGAATAATACAAAGAATATAATACTACAATATACATATCGAAATGTGTATATATAAATTATTAAATCAATGCTTGGTTTAATAATTAGGCTTAACCCTAAACCGGCCAGTATAATCAACCGTCCGATCGAAAGCCCAGATAACAATAGAATATACAGATCGAAATATGTGAATGTAAATTATTATATCAATACCCGATTTAATAATCTGGCTTAATCCTAAGCCGGCTAGTATTATCATTCAATCGGAACCCTGCACGTATCAAAATACGGCCACTGCATCATTTCTCCTGAACCAGGGAAACCCTCTGTGTGGGACTCTAAAGGCTCGACAGTATGCGGGCAGTGGGTTTAACCACAAGCTAGTCAGCGGCACTAGCTATACGTAACGGCTACCCAGATACCTGTCAAAAAGGAAGGCCGACGAGCAAGCTCATCCGAACCACTACTAAGCCTATCCGTGATAATCTCTTTACAGTCCGGTGTCTTCGTCTAAGAGTATCACATACAAGGTCTAGAGGGTAGTAAACGCCGGACTCCTAATAACCTGATAAGTCGTGTCGATTTGGCTCAGGACCGATCCGAGAAACTACTGATAAAACTATTAGTAAATCTCAACTGTCTTGGCCAAGGTCTTATGGTTATGTCCAACCGGACACAGTGCGATATCGACTCCCAATTCCGAGAGAGACGAATCCCTGAAAATCACTCACTGCCTCCATGTAGCTCAGGACTGCACCAAACAAAAACCTGTTTGCATGACCCAGTAGAGTCGTCGTATGATCGAAGTACAGTGAGAACTCACATGAGACAAATGATGATCTCAGGTCTAAAGACTAACCTGTACTCATGTCATCTGAGAACCGCTATCTGACAATAGGTATAATACCATCTAGAGGTTCTCGGCGAGTCCGTCCAGTGTACTCGCCCCCAATGAGCATCTGTATTCAATCTTAAGTGATCACACTAATGGCTGTGGGACCAACCACTGCCCCACGTCGTGTTGGGTTATGCAAGTGCCCCGGCCATCAAACCGTGGCCATTGCGGAATAAAATTTTTCAAAAACCGGAGCTAGAACAACCCGATAACCCGGATCGACCCATAAGCCCTAGATAAAAAAACATGCATAGAAGCTAAACTAAGGGGTTAGAGTGATTATACCGAATTGATCCATGTTCTTCAGTCTTCAACCACCTTCCCAAGCTCTCAGAGGCCTCCTTGATCAAGCTTGATCTCCGGTCTCCCTTCATCGAAGATGATCTACCCGAGAGTCTATGAATCGAGCTCCAATCTCATATTAGAGGTAATTAGGGTACCTATATCGCTACTTAGATACCTTAGAAGAAGTAGAGAGTGATGAAGGATTAATTTGTCTCAAGAAACCCAAGGTTTCTCAACACATAAGAGGGTTTGGGTGGAGGAAGAAGAAGATGCAATGAGGATGAGAGTGATGCAACTCAAGAAAGAAAATGGCTAAGTCTTTTTCTTTGTTGTGAGATTTCTTTTTTACGCTTTTTTTTGCAATAATGGAAGCCATCCAAATAAATATCCCAAGGCTCCAAAATATCTAGAGTCAACCAAAAATATCTCAAGTCAACAAAATTTCACAATAAACAAAAACTTAATCATGCTTAGAACAGTAACCATGGGTCATTAATAAGCCATGCCACCAAAAATGCAATAAACACCTCATCCTACACCTCAATAACCTTTTAATCCAAAAAGGTCTAAACCATAATGAGGTGTAATCTTCTAAAAGTAATCTTGAAAGAAATTACAAGAATACCCCTCATCCGTATATACATACCCGCATCCGTATTCCGAAGAATACGAATACAATGAGACAAAAATAATCCAACAATATAATGCTAGAATCCGGCTTAAACCAAAACGACTAGTATTATCTGTCCGAATCCTGATACATGCACAAGTGCATGTAAACGATCGAACCCTGCTGTAAAACCATACGGCCTCTACATCGTTTCGCCCAAAGCAGGGAAACCCTCTGTATGGGACTCTAAAGACTCGTCAATACGCTGGTAGTGGGTTTAACCACAAACACATCAGCGGCACTAGCTGTACGTTACGGCTACCCAGGTGTTGAGCGAAAGGGAGGCCGACGTGCATACTCATCCTGAAACCCCTACTGAGTCTGACAGTGACAATATCCGTACAATCCGGTCCGTTCGTCTATGAGTATCGCATATCGAGTCTAGGGGGTGGATAATGTCAGACCCCTAATAATGCGACTTTTAGTATCGGTTTGAAGTCCATCACCCACTGAGAAACTACTGATCCGAATCAGTAATTCTCGACTACCTTGGCCAAGGATTTCTGGTGATAGCCACCCGTGCACAACGCAACATCAACCCCCAATACCGGGAGAGATGAATCCCCTGAAAATCCACTCACTGCCTCTATGTGGCTCGGGACTGTACCCAACTAAAACCTGTTTGCACAACTCCTTTGAGCCGTGGTAGGGTAGTAATCAAAGCACAGTGGGAATTCACATGAGAAAAATGACGATCTCAGGTAAATAGACTAACCTGTATACATTTCACCAGGGAACTGCTATCTAACAATAGGTATAATACCAACTAGCATGTTCTTGGCGAGTCCGTCTGGTGTACTCATAACCCAATGAGCACCTGTATACATCTTTGGTGAACAAACTGACACCAATGGCTTGTGAGACCGGCCACCGCCCCTCGTCGGGGTCTCGATCAGTATACACTAGTATACTCTGGAGTATTGATGTCCAGACTCGAAACTCCTATGATTAGGGAAATTTAAGGATGTGCTTATAGACTACCTAGCTCCCACGTATATGATCACCATCATACTGTTGGTAGTCAAGCAAGAATCCTATGGGCTCTATCAACATATAATAGTGATCTGTAATGCCACCTAATACTGTACATGATGATAAAGACAAACCACATAGCAAACTATCATCTCGAGTAAGATTGTTCTACCGGTATAGGTCCTCCCTCAATCATCATAATCACCTACCTGCGACTATGGTAATTACCTTGAGGGCAATATAGGCAACAATCTCTCACTTGCACTTAAGACTAATTATTGCAGTGTCGCATACTCACAACCCGTGTGATACCGAATACCCAACTTCTCTACTAACCAGTTTCACAAATCTCGTTTGTGAAACTATTGCATTCGAGAAATAGCCTCAGTGAGTGGATCCGCTCCAATATTTCTTTCTGTATCTCTCTATATCTCAACTTCACGGAGAAAGCTATCTCCCAAAATGAGCAATACCTGTCTTAGAATATGTATGGATATTTGATGGGACCCAGTTCACAAATGAACTCCAAATCCAGCAAACTTCTTAGACTGTATCGTCCACTGAATTTAATCAGTATCCACTTGGACCACCTGTCCAACATACTGTCCCTCAAAAGAGGGAAAACTAAAACTCTGACAGTCACTCTGTCACCTTGGAAGCCTGGAATAATAACCGTCACCTAAAGGAAGCTGTCGTTGCCATATCCCTTGAACATCCACTTATGTTCATTACTGCTTCCCAACGTTTCTCTAGAATTGGATTAATATATATACTTTTTGCATCTAGTGCAAAAACAATATTTGGTGTGGTACCTGACATCACATGATTGACTCAATTGCCTAAGAAAGTGATATGCCAATCATGCAAATCCCTTTCCCTTTTAGTCTGAAAGACATCATTTAGAGAGGGTGACTCCATCACTTGCAGGTACATCACCATGCCAGGAGTCTTCCATTCTAAAGCACCTTTAGAATAATGTCAAAGTATCCAGATTGGGACACTTCCCAAATCTAGATCTAAAACCATAGTTCTAGTGACCAAAAAACCTGATATTATATCCATATCCTATGTGGAGAAACAACTTTGTGACAACAACAGTATAACTGATCGTAGTATAGGAATTTCACTTCCTATAAAGTGCATGTCATCCAGATATCAGGACATCACACCTTACTACCTTCTTAATAGATCCATCTCCTATTATGATGAGGTCAAAGCCTATGACTGTCACATAAAAAATAGATGATCTATCTCCGCTATATTTGCTTTAGTCTATAAATAGACACAAGCTACTTGTCCACTATGCTTCCGCTGCTCCCACTGACTACAACAACCTTCTGGCAGATTCATATACATGTGCACTTCTAAAGCTACTTTAGAATGACGCTATACTCATCCTCTTGCTGGGTCTCATAGTCTAGAACAGCAGCAATGGCAAGTCTGGGTAAATAAGAACATCCATGTGACCTTTTCTGAGAAGACCGAAGTACCTCTTGGGTGCCCGAGATTACCCACCATATCTGTGGAGTGGCTAATGGAATGTCAATACCAATTGAAGCTTTATTTTCTATTAAATTTTCATTAATCCTTTGTGGTTCTGGAATCACTTTCAGTTCTACCATACTCCCACTAATGTTTTCAGAAAAGAATCCACTTTACTAAAACTGTGGCGAGTGAAGAACAATATATCTATTGATCTTCCAGATGGTAGAAAGTTAACCCTCGACATAGCCCGGGATAACCCTCGACATAGCCATTACTGAAACGTACCTTGAGTTTATCCAGAGTCTGGTTTTAAGCATAAGCCGGACAACTCATATACCTTAACTTCGTTAAGATATGAACCATTCTATATGCAATATATAAACAGAAGCACTAATTTAATTAGAATTATATTCAAATCATGCAGCTGTCTCCAGTGCATGTCAAATAAGTGGAATGAGGCCAAGCAGCATTACTCATCTAGGAGTGCATCTACATATGAGTAACCTGAAAGAGAAACAAGTTCTCAAAACCATTACTATCAATGGAATACCTAGCACAAATATCTACATCTTTGATCACCTTGAACAATCCTGATACTTGCAACATGTGTTTCTCTACTTTATTCATATACCTATAACTTCTCAAAATTTGGACCTTGTATTTCAGTAAAACACTTATCTAAAAACTATAGAAGTCACAAGTAAACAGAATATAGTACGAGTACCAACCCCTTTGTCCTAATGGACACTGGACAACATATAATACACTGTATAAGTCCCCTAAGTAAAATAACTCATACCTTGTACGTCGTAGGTTGAAAACTGTACTATGGTTAAGAAGAATTACACTACTGTTGAATGCTCCTTACCCAATCATCAAATGATACAGGTAAATGTCATAGACATAATTTCAAAAAGTTATATCTCACTTTATAAAATAAACGTACAGATATATTAGTTTGAAATTGGCATAACAACGGATATTCAAAACCAAATATTTGCCATCAGGCAAAAAACAAGGTGATTTCCTCAAATATCACCAATTACAACGAATTCCGATATAATGAGGATATAATCACCTAATTCCCAATATCTTACTCCCAATCATCATCTATAATACCAAACAAATGTGAGAATTAAATCTGGTAAATACATACCCTAGAGTAAGAATCAAATTGGGAAATCAGTTTTCAATTAACAACTCACGGTGAAACTGAAATATGAAAATGTTTCGAAGGGGTATCTGGGTATTCCTAGTAATACCTCTTCCACTATCCAGATTCATGACTGTAGCCGTATATTTCCTTGCCATCTCTCCAATCCCTTTATTTGTCTTTACTTATTATCTTATGTACACCACCCTTAGGCTAAATGGTTTTCTTCCTTCCCTACCTTTCGGCACCAGTTTATGGATTGGAAGAAGACTATCCAATAAGCGTAATAGGTGTACCCTCCTAATCCTAAGAGACCTCACAACCTGAGAGAAGGTAAAAAATAAAAGTCAACTCGAATAATCCTATTCGATTTCTCCTGAACCGGAATCCATCCTCGAACCAGAACAAGTTCCTTCGAGTTCGTATGTAACTATACGATGGCTTATCCAATAACTATGGATCTTTGTAGTGATACGGAATGTTCCGGAGAAATGCAAAGGTGAAGTAGGAGCGGCGATGATATACGCAGCTTCATCGTGAATGATAGAAGTCGCAATTTACTTTGCCCTCTTTCTAATCACTTTATTTGTCTTTATGTATTACTTTCTGTACAACACACTTAGGCTAATTGGTTTTCTTCCTTCCTTACCCTTCGGCACCAGCCTATGGATTGGAAGAAGACTATCCAATAAGCGTAATAGATGTACTCTCCTAAATACCAGAAGCCCTCGCAACCAGAGAGAAGGTAAAGGGAAAAGAAAACTAGTCCTATTCAATTTCTCCAGAACCGAAAACCATTCTCGAATCTGAAACAAGTTTCTTCGAGTTCGTATGTAACTATACGATGGTCATATCCAATAAATTTGGATCTTCGTAGTGATACGGAATGCTCCGGATAAATGCAAAGGGTAAAAGTAGGATTGGCAATGATATATGCAACTATGACAATCCAAAAGCCAAAGTGTTTTAAGAAGGTTCAGTTAACTTGGTTCATGAGTTTTAGTTTAGGGTCGGGCCATGGTCGCAGCCAAAGAGAGAGAAAAGAAACACTCAGCGTGCACTCTAAGCTAGATCATAATGGTTAATCACTTTATCTAATCAGGATACCTCCTACTGTTTCATCGAATTCTCCTCCAAACCCAAAAGATGAATTAGTCGGGATCATCTAAAATCACCCGAGGAGTAAACCAACTCATCAGTGGGAATCGAGATCCAACTATCATCGCATAATAACATGATAGAATTTGCTCAAGTCACCGCACTCCAGAAGGTATGCGCATGCCTGGCAAGTTTCCAGTATGTTTGAAACTCCTGATGTGATTTTTACCCCTAGGATCCAAGTGACCTTGACGAATAATCAACAAATCAAAAGGTCCCAGTCAAGTTCAACCCGTCATTATCTTGATTGCGTTAAACCCACCCGCACGACCCTTGAAGAATAATCAACAAAGTCGTACGACCGTCCTAACCAATCCACATGTCCATGTGACAGAAAAGAATTACAGAGCTACTGCACACGATGCCTCGGCGAATAGCAACGACAAACGTAGCGCGAATACTAAGCAATACTAATCTGAAATGTCGGAGGGTTACGGTTGGTTTTTGGCGAAAAACCTTTACCGTAATGAACTTGATATCGTTGAAGGAACCGAGTGGTTTTACAAATGTATAGTGGTGAGAACTTTTGCTAAAGAGGTCACTCCCGAGAAGGGATCTCGGCTCTTTCCTCGTCGATTGAGGTGCAGGATATTTCAAACTGAATACCACGATGCAAAGAAAATATAATCGACTATAATGAAGTTATTACGATGACGCAAACTTCTGCCCAAAGGGTCACTCCCGATGAAGGGATCTCGACCCTTGCCTTGTCGAATGAGGTGTTGGATATTCATAACCGAATACCACTGTGCAAAGAAAAAGAGAACGTTTGTAATGTCAGTTTTTTTTAAAAACTTGGTTCCAACATCATATATAGTTTTTTTTCTTGCATTGATCATAATCAATGCAGTCTCATCAATTAATCATACCAGAAAAGAACGAAAATATAATGTACGTATATGCCATCCGCATTCACCACGGAGCCCCGTCATCACCCATTAGTTTACTTAACTAACGACAGAGCGGGGGATGGACTAGCGCGGGTGCAAAACATATACAATATCTATTAGTATATATATAAATATATATAACAATCGTCCCAGCTATGATATATGAAACATCATAGAATATCGATAAGCATCACAGAATAAACGGATAATCTGGGAGCCTCGGGTTTCCTTTGAGCCGCAAATGATACCCGACGTTCCACTGGTCGAATGGATAGCTTGTATAATGTAAAACTAGACCACTACGAGCGCGGCAAGTTACCTGCAAATCCCAGAAGTAAGGCAACCACAATCAACAAAATGAGTGGGCCACCCAGCACTTCACGGAATCTGGTAACTTGAGCACCCCTCCATGGGTCAACCTGTACCCCCTACGAGTGCGGCGAATAGCCCGCCAGTTCTAGAGTAAGACACCCTCCGACTCAACGCCATGAGATGCGGGCCCGTTGCCCTCTAGAACCCGGCTAACCGTGCACTCCGCCGCGGGGTAATCCTAATACAGAAAAGAAAAGAATATGTACAACGGTGACATCGACCTCAACCCGGTCGTGCCCCAAACAAATAATATACAAACTGGCAGTGGCGGCAGTCTACATGTCGGATGCTCGCCCCGCAATATCAAATGAACAAATAAATCTAAACTGTACTACCATTGCACCCAAGCTATCCACACGATGATCCCTCTACAACCACAGCACAACACAGAATATCAATGTGAGTGTCACGTTCGCAAACCCGTCTAAAAGAGCATATAGCAGTTAGACGAGTTGCACCAATCTAATGACATTCACGGTCGCAGATAGAAATGTATGTACTGAAAACTATGACATTAGAATTCCTCACGCAATTAGCAAACTAAACCAATTTCCAAAACCATGAAAAAAACAGTGAGCTAAAGTTCCAAAAACCGACCGTTTTAAGCCAATTCGGAAGTCTGAATCAAAAAGAAACGCGCCCAAACCTTCGTGGGGAGTTAGATCATGAAGTTAACTTCGAGTCTAGGGGCCTAGAGGGGCTACCTTATCCCCGAAGCCACAACAAGGTGGCCAGGAGGTGAGGCAGACCCGAAACTGCCCAAGATGGGGCAGTTTCGGGTCCCCACCGCCAAGACCACCTTAGTAGTCTTGGGGAGTGGGCCCAGCCATTCGGTCCCCCTGAGGATTCCCTGGGGTGCCCATGCACCATCCCATGGCTTCTTAGTTCAAACCGTTTGCCCGTGGGGTGTGCAAACATCTCAAACTTTCAGTTTTTGGAACTGTTTTTATCGGCAGTTTTTGCACGACAAAAACAGCGGATTTCTAATGTCGTAATGAGTTAATTAAGGCTTATGGTGTGGCTCTGATACCATGTTGGGTTATGCAAGTGCCCCGTCCATCAAACCGTGGCCATTGCGGAACAAAAATTTTCAAAAACCGGCGCTGGAACAACCCGATAACTCGGATCGACCCATAAACTCTAGATAACAAAAACATGCATAGGAGCTAAAATAAAGGGTTGGAGCGAATATACCGAATTGATCCATGTCCTTCAGTCTTCAACCACTTTTCCAAGCTCCTAGAGGCCTGCTTGATCAAGCTTGATCTTTGGTCTCCGTTCATCGAAGATGATCCACCCGAGAGTCTATGAATCGTGCTTCAACCTCATATTCGAGATAACTAGGGTACCTAGATTGCTACACTAGATACCGTAGAAGAAGTAGAGAGTGATGAAGGATTAATTTGTCTCAAGACACCCAAGATTTCTCAACACATGAGAAGGTTTGGGTGGAGGAAGAAGAAGATGCCATAAGGATGAGAGTGAGACAACTCAAGAAAAAAAATGGCTAATTCTTTTTCTTTGTTGTTAGATTTCTTTTTTGTTTTTTTTGCAATAATGGAAGCCATCCGTATAAATATCCCATGGCTCCAAAATATCTAGAGTTAACAAAATCTCATAACAAACAAAAACTTAATCATGCTTAGATAAGTAACCATGGGTCATTAATAAGCCGTGGCACCAAAAATACAATAAACACCTCATCGTACACCTCAATAACCTCTTAATCCAAAAAGGTTTAAACAATAATGAGGTGTAAACTTCTAAAAGTAATCTTGTAAGAAATTACAAGAGTACCCCTCATCCGTATATACATACCCGCAACCGTATTCCGAAGAATACGAATACAATGAGACGAAAATAATCCAACAATATAATACTAGAATCCGGCTTAAACCAAAGCGACTAGTATTATCCGTCTGAATCCTGATACATGCACAAGTGCACGTAAATGATCGAACCCTGCCGTAATACCATACGTCCTCTACATCGTTTCTCCCGAAGTAGGGAAACCCTCTGTGTGGGAATCTAAAGACTCGTCAATACTTGCTGTACGTAACGGCTACCCAGGTATTGAGCGAAAGGGAGGCCGACGAGCAAACTCATCCTGAAACCCCTACTGAGCCTGACAGTGACAATATCCGTATAGTCTGGTCCGTTTGTCTATGAGTATCGCATATCGAGTTTAGGGGGTGGATATAGTCAGACCCGTAATAACACGACATTTAGTGCCGGTATGAAGTCCATCACCCACTGAGAAACTAATGATCCGAATTTGTAATTCTCCACTACCTTGGTCAAGGATTTCTGGTGATGGCCACCCATTCACAACGCGACATCAACCCCCAATACCGGGAGAGACGAATCCCCTGAAGATCCGCTCACTGCCTCTATGTGGCTCGGGACTGTACCCAACTACAACCTATTTGCACGACTCCTTTGAGCCGTGGTAAGGTAGTAATCAAAGCACAGTGGAAACTCATACGAGAAAAATGACGATCTCAGGTCAATAAACTAACCTGTACACATGTCACCAGGGAACTGCTATCTGACAATAGGTATAATTCCAACTAGCATATTCCCGGCGAGTCCGTCCGGTGCACTCATAACCCAATGAGCACATGTATACATCTTAGGTGAACAAATTGACACCAATGGCTTGTGAGACCGGCCACACCCCTCGTCAGGGTCTCGATAAGTATACACCAGTCTACTCTGGAGTATTGATGCCCAGTCTCGAAATTCCTACGACTAGGGACATTTAAGGATGTTCCTGTAAAGTACCCAGCTCCCACATATATGATCGCCATCATACTGCTGGTAGTCAAGCAATAATCCTATAGGCTCTATCAATATGTAATAGTGATCTGCAATACCACCTAATACTGTACATGATGATAAAGACAAACCATATAGCATACTATCATCTTGAGTAAGACAATTCTACCGGTATAGGTCCTCCCTCAATCATCATAATCACCTGCCCGCGACTATAATAATTGCCTTGAGGGCACTATAGCCAACAATCTCCTACTTGCACTTAAGGCTAATTATTGCGGTGTCGCATACTCACAACCCGTGTGATATCGAACACCCAACTTCTCTATTAATCAGTTTCACAAAGTTCGTTTGTTAAACTATTGCGTTCGAGAAATAGCTTCAGTGAGTGGATCCGCTCCAATGTTTCTTTCTGTATCTCTCTATATCTCAACTTCACGGAGAAAGCTATCTCCCGAAATGAGCAATACCTGTTTTAGAATATGTATGGATATCTGATGGGACCCAGTGTTAGTTGTATGTATGCCCTAGAGGCCATTGTTGTACATAAGATGTATATTACAGTGGATCCTGGGGCATATATAGGGAGGAATTTCTCGCTTGACATGATAGTATGCTATCTGGTAGCTCTTCATCTTAACTTGTGTTATGTTTCATATCTTCATATGCATGTTGATGAAGCCCTTAGGATTATACTTGACTACCAGGATTATGATGAGATCATACTAGTAGGGCCTAGACGGTCTATAAGCATATCCTTTAATGGTTCCTAGTCGAGGGTATATCGAGACAGGACATCGGTATTACCAAATTAGACTAGTGTGTACGTTTCCTGACCCTGGGGGGCGATGGTTGATTCCACAACCATTGGTGTTTGACATCAAAGATTGTACACAGGTGCTCATTGGAGAATGGGTACACCGAACCGGACTCGTCGAGAACTCCTAAATGGTATATATTGTTAGGTTTACCTAGCACCTCATGAAGGGTTTGGAAGCATCACATGTGCCAAAATCAAATTTTTAAGGTGCTAAGTGAACATACAAAGAATCATCACTAGAAATTTAGGGTTTCATTACATTGACATCATCACAAGTAGAAAAAGCTAGGGTTTTGAGAGTACAACCTTTGTAGCTCCCTACGCTAGACTCCTTGGCTACTTGAGGGTTGGAAAAAGGTTCGCTTGAGATCCTTTAGGTCCACGACGATCCACCCGAAGCTCTTTTGCCCAAAGCTCCTTGCTTTACTCGATATGTGAATGAAGTAGAGCAAACACCCTACACAAATGGGCTAGATGTGTGTAGTATGATGATGTGGTTTGTATTCTATAATCAAAAATCTTTCTTTTTATCAACCTCACTCAAAGAAATTATCAAGAGAGGAAGAAGAAGATGGTGGCTAAGCTTTCTCACAAAAGGAAATGTTATGAGAGTGAATAATTGAAATGAGAAAAGAATAATCTATATTAATCCTTCTCACTTCAACCATGGTTAGAATTATCTAGATATTTATCAAATGAGTTAAAAGGAAAAAGAATAATTAACTCAAGATTAAAAAGTGGTTGAAGCATAGTTAAAAGATGATAAACATTAACCTTGTGTGAATTATCCTTTCCTTTATTCAAAAAGATAAATAAATAGATAATCTCTACAATATAAGTCTTGCATTGCCACCAAACATGTATCAACAACCATGATATAATGTATGTATGTATGTATCCATGCATATCATCATGTGCATACATGTATGCATACAAAAATAGAAAAAGAGTTTAACTAAAGAATTAATCTAAAAGTCATTTGTTAAATCAACACTTGATTTTGCAAACCGGTCATATCACATACGACCCGACCAATAGAAAATGCCCGATCAATATACGGTATCACATATCCGTATTTAATCGGGTCCCCGCACATATCTCATATGCACACCACATCTTTTCGCCTAAGCCAGGAAACTTCATTGTGGGACTCTAAGACTCGTCAATACGCCGGCAGTAGGTAATGATCATATCAAATACCTACAAGCTGCAAGTGGTCAGCTAAACGTAACGGCCACCCGGGTATTGAGCGATCAGAAGAAAACAAGCGAACCTGTCATAACTCCCGTCAAGCCAACCGGCAACACTACCGTACAGTCCGGTCTCTTCATCAGATATGCTGCATATCGAGTCTAGGAATGGTAACGTCGACCCCAATGACTCAATAAGTCGTGCCGATGAATGGTCTATAACAGATCGAGAAACTACTAATAACACTTATCAGTAAATCTCAACAGCCCTGGCCAGGGACTTACTGATATAGCCAATCGAGCACAGCACAGCATCAACTCCCAATACCGGGAGAGACGAAACCCCTCCTATCGCTCATCGCCTTCGTGTGTCTCGGGACTGTACCCAACGGCCACCTGTTTGCACGACTTAGTAGAGCCATGGTAGGGTGGTAATCAAAGTACAGTGGGAGAACATACAAGAATCTATGACGATCTCGGGTCTACAGACTAACCTGCACCAGTGTCACCTGAGAACTGCTATCCGACAATAGATATAATTCCATATAGGAGTTCTCGGTGAGTCCGTCCAGTGTACCCAGTCACCACTGAGCACCCATATACGATTTCGATGTCAAAAATCGATGAATGTGGGAATATCCATCGCCCATCATATGGGTCTAGTATCATATACGTATATCGATGCCCGTCTCGATACACCTATGACTAGGGACATTCCAGGATATGCTTATAAAATACAGATGTCCCACTAGTATGATCTCTATCATAATCACAGTAGTCAAGCCTATATCCTCAGGGCTTTATCAACATGTGTGAATGAATAAAAGCATGATCAAATCAACATGTCAGATAAAGAAGAACTAGATAGCATACTATCATGTCGAGCAAGAATGTACACTGAATATATATATACATGTATAAATACATCTACTATCATATAATGGCCTCTACGGCATACATATATCCAACATATATACCAATTATCAGATAGCAGTTCTCAGGTGACACTTGTACAGGTTAGTCTGTAGACCCGAGATCGTCATGGAGTCTTGTATGGTTCCCACTGTACTTTGATTTCCACCCTACCACGGCTCTATTGAGTCAAGCAAACAGGTGGACTTTGGGTACAGTCCCGAATCACATGGAGACAGTGCGATTGGAGGGGTTTCGTCTTTCCCAGTATAGGGAGTTGATGTCGCGCTATGTTTGATCGGCTATAACACCTAATTCCCTGGCCAGGGTTCTTGAGGTTGACTGATAAATGTTATCAGTAATTCCTCGAACTGTTATGAGCCGTAAATCAGCATGACTTATAAAGTTACTGGGGTCTGACATTTACCAACCCTAGACTTCATATGCGACGTATCAGACGAAGAGACCGGACTGTACGGTAAGTGTTTCTTGCAGGCTTGTTGGGGTTGTGATGAGTTCACTCATCGGCCACCTTTTCGTCATGTACCTTGGTAGCCGTTACGCACAGCTAGTGCCGCTGACGTGCTTGAGGTTAAACCCAATGCCAGCGTACTTTCGAGTCTTTAAAGTCTCACACAGAGGGTTCCTTCATTCAGGCGAAAGATGTAGAGGCCGTAAGTTGTTACGGCAGCCGTATGGTGTTGCGGCAGGGTTTCAATTATATTCGTGTAATTGTTACAGGAATAATAATCGGAACGATAATACTGGTAGGCTTTGGTTTAAGCCGGATACCGGTATTATATTATTGGATTATTAGTATTCATATTTTTCGGAATTCGGATACGAGTATACGGTATACGGGATACGGTATACGGAGGAGGAGTATTCTTGTAATTGTTACAGAATACCTTCTAGAAGAATCAACCTCATAATAAATTTTTTTTTATGAAAATAAATAAATGAGGTGGAAATTAAGAAATTCTAAGCATGGTTGTAAGAATGGCTTGTATTATATTTTATTGTTTTGGAGTTACTATTGAAGCATGATGCTAATTTTATAATGCATGCTTCAATTATTTCATTTGTGCCATATCCTTCATCATGCATGATTTTCTTCTAATCATCAAAAACACTTTCTCTCTCCTTCTTCTCTCCTCCTCCTTCATCCTAAGCTTTACCCTTCATATGTGATGTGAATCAAAAGTTTAGGGTAAAAGATAATTCAACACACCAATCTCTACATCATCCTAGTGACCATTTTTAGCAAACTTGATCTCTAGGTTTAACTCTTGTGAAGAGTTTGTAGCTTGCATGATAGCTCTCGCATGGATCATCTTGGTCTTGAGGTGGCTGGAGATCACAGACATCGGCAACATCCGAAGGAGCAAAGGAGTTGCACCAAAGAGAAGACCCGAAGGACCGTATCATCAAGGTATAATCCCTAACATAGTAGATAAGATCTCTAGTTAGGGTTTTCTTGTTATGGTTTAGACAAGATTTTTAGAAAAATGCGTGTTGTATGCAAAGAAAATTTTCGTTTACCGCTTCCACCGCCTTACAAGAGTTGTGGGAGCACCCAACATGCACTAACATGGTATCAGAGCCTAACTAAACCATAATTAGATTGTTAGCCAAAAGTTAGAACTTCGATCGACGCTTTTTTCCCCGAAAAACACATTTTCTGTCGATTTTTAAAGTGTTCAAAAAATTATTTATATGGCCTTAAAAATACATGCAGGGTTTTCTAAGCACACTGTAGAAAAACGAGACTCTAACTCGCCAGGAACGCCGCGGATCCGTGGCCAAACTCAGTGTTTGGCCGCCGATCCGTGGCCGAGTCATGGCCGAGTTGACTCATTTTTCAGCAGTTTGTTTAGATTAAGAAAATAGTGTTTCAGGGATATCTGGAATTTAGACAAAGTTGTTTGTGCTCTGGATTTTGACAAGTGTTGGCATGGTTTAAAATTATCGATCGAAATTCTAAAGTGCTTGGCTAATTGGGTCTTCTTGTTTTTTGATATGTGTGTTTGAAACGTCGACTAATTGTTATAAGTCAATTAGTCGGGGTTGAACACTTCTGTAATGATATCATGAGATGGTATGTGTATATGAATATGTTGGATCGTCGTGATGAATGGCCGGGGGTTGTGAGAAGAGCGTTTTTTCTTTTCTTTCATTCAATGTAATTTGTGAAAAACAATGTAATATTATTTTGCGGGGCGCATCCGGGTTGAGATTGTAGCCACCGTTGTATAATTTCTTTTTACTGTTTTTGCTCCTAGGATAGACCCAAGGTGGGGTGCACAAACTACCGGGTTTTCGAAGTGACGAGTGGCCTACTCACTTTGTTGAGGGAGGTTGCTTCACTTCGGAAATTTGGCGGGTAGTTTTCCGCACCCATAGGGGTCTAGGGTGGGATTTGGCTATTCATCAAGACCGTGGAACCCATCTTTCATTAAGGGCTTGAATGAAATACGGAATTCCTAGTATATCCAATGTATTCATCTGTGATCTGAAATGGCTATATTTATATATGAGATATATAATAAACGTTGCTTATGTTTTGGACCCGCGCTAGTCCAGCCCCCGCTCTGCCGTTAGTTAAGTAACCTAACGGTGCATGACGGGGCCCCGTGACGAATGCGGATGGCATAAGCGTACGTTCTATTTTCGTTTATTTTCTGTGATGCTTAGGAAACGTAAATGATGGGACAGTACTAATATGATTAATGTCAAGAAAAAGAAACCTGAAGATCTTGTAGAATCAAACTTTTTTAAAATGGGTAACTCTAGCTTTTGTTTTGCATAGTGGTATTCTTGAATATCTTGCACCTCATTCGATGAAGAAAGGGCTGAGATCCCTTAACCGGGAGTGACCCCTTTAGCGAAACTAGCAAATGTTACAAAGACCTCGATTGTTTTTATAGTTGATCTAACTTTTGTTTTGCATCGTGGTATTCATGAATATCCTGCACCTCATTCGATGAGGAAAGAGCCGAGATCCCTTCACCGGGAGTGATCTCTTTAGCAAATTTAGAAAGATACTACAAAACCATTCGATTTTTAAAACTGGAGCTTAAACCACTCCTTTCACTCGATTCTACAACGATATCAAGTTCAAAACGTTAAAGGTTTTCATAAAAACCATCCGTTGCCCTCCGCCATTTTAGGAAGCAGAGTACTTAGTATTCGTGCCATGTTTGTTGACTATAGTTAAGGCATGGTATACGGTAGCTAAGTGATGTCTTCCTACAAAGCATATGATGCGATTAGTTAGGACTGTCATATGACTTTGTTGACCATAGTTAAGGGTCATGTGGGTGGGTCTAATTAATCATGAAATGACGGGTAAAACTTGACAAGTGCTTATGATTTGTTGATCATAGTTAAGGTCATAAGTCACTAGGGGTAAAAACCATTATCAGGAGTTTCAAGTGTTGAAATTTGCTATGAGATTGCATACCTTCTATGAGATAATTGGATCCTAATACCCACTGCGAGTAATTGTTACTCCTGGGAGAATTTTGCACTTTACAATTAGCCGATCAAATAGCTATCTAGAAAGGTGTCAACGGGGTTATGCCCCTGGAAAAATGAGGTTTATTTTAATTAGGTCCGTGCGAAAGCACGGGGAACCTCCCTCAAAGTACCGGCACTGGCCTGGCTGAAAGATTGGTCAACTTGTAGGGTGTAATTAATCCCGGCTAGTCTTTCCTTTTAAGGTTTGAAGGAAGATTTGATAAAAACGGTAGGAGCCATCCTGATTAGATAAAATACATAACCAATCTAATCTTGCAAGAGCACACGCAGAGTGTTTTCTTCTCTTTCTCTCCAGGTAGTGACCATGTCACGCCTTAATCAAGATAATAATATGGATGTATTGACCGAACCCGCTTGTTATACTGTGCTGGGGAACGTTGGTCCTGCTCCAACTTATAATTGTTATAAGACCGAGTAGGAATTAGGGGAATACCAGGATTTCCATGCTGCCAAACGAAGAAAGTGTATGATGATGCATCTTCGTCGGGTGTGTTCATTACAGAGAACTGTTTCTCGGTATCCTTTACGTCCTGGGTATGAAATACCGGATCAGGATCCCGCAAATATAATTTGTTACATGGGCTACAGATAGGTAGAGAACTGAGAACGGGTGATAAGTTTCACGAGTTGGAAACGGTGCAATTGTTGCAAGCCAAGTGAGTTGGCAGTTATCACCCTGTATTGCCAAGTACATTGATTCTAAAGGAATGTTATTAGATACCGAACCTGATATACAATATCATATCAGTCTCTTTATTAGTAAAGAAGGATATAATTTTGTATTGTTGGATATTGTTTTGAACATTTTCTATATCAAAGTGTTGATCGATTCAGGCACGTTATCTAAATCAAACCACAGTTCTTAATATACAGAACACACACAATAGGAAGTGTTCAGAAATGAACGAATCCTTCTTGAGGCATTATAGACTAGGTCATATCAATGCAACCCGACTGGCTAAGTTACATTTAGATGCATATTTAAATCAATTTGAATTTACATCTTATGAAACTTGCCAGTCATGTCACAAAGATAAGATGACCATAGCTCCGTTTACTTGAAACAGAGAAAGGGTTAGTGAACCCTTGGGACTGATACATGAAGATGTATATAGTCCCCTATCTACACGTGCCAGGACTGGTTCTTTGTACTTCCTTACATTCACTGATGATCTCTCAATATTCGGACGCACATTCCTATTGAAACACAAGCCTGAAGCTTTTGAGAAATTCAATGAATATAAATCCGAAGTAGAGAACCAAAATGGGTATAAGTATTATGTCCTTTGATGAGATCAAGGAGGAGAATACTTGAGCACGGAATTCCTGGACTATTCTAAAGGAGAATAAGATTCTCTCTCAGCATTACTCCTCCGTATACACCATAGCACGTCGGTGTATCGAGGCGGAGCAATCGCACCCTATGTGATAAGGTGTGCTCTATGATGAGTACTACTGAGTTGCCTATTTTCTTTTGGGGTTGTGCACTTGAGAAGTAGCATACCTATTGAATAGGGTTCTAATTAAATCAGGTGTCTACCACTCCATATGTGATATGGTATGGGAAGAGCCCATCTCTTAAAGATGTTAAGATTTGGGGTTGTCCGGTCTATGTCAAAAGCAAAATCCGGAAAAACTCGAGGCAAGGTCAGTTCTGTGGAAGTTTATTGGATATCCCAAGCATTAGCAAAGGAATATCTTCTACCAAACTGAGAAACAAATCTCGGCATACCACCTTTTGAGGAAAAGGATTTCTTATGAAGAAATTAGTGGTCATGAGGTAGAACTGGAAGGAATTCCAGCTATACAAACTGCAGCTGATGATTTGATAAACCCGGAGGATTCAATAGTTTCCAATGAACCTCAGCCTCTCCGCCGATCTGGTAAGGTTCCTCATCCACCTGAGAGATACTTCGGTTTCTCTATGACAGTGGGAGTGAGGATTACATCATGAGATGATGACCCAACTAGTTTCAACCAGGCCATCAGGAGTAGGGACTCTGTGAGAATGGCTGGATGCTTAGCGATCTGAGATGGAATCCTTATACACCAACAAAGTATGGACTTTGGTTGCTTTATCTGATGGGTTAAATCCCCATCAGGAGCAAGTATATCTTGAGAAGATTGCTTGGTGTACATGGAAAAGTTGAGACTTTCAAAGCTATGCTTAAGTCCATCCAGATCCTACTTGCCACTGCTACATACCATGACTACGATATCTGGCGGTTGGGTATCATGACTGCTTTTCTAAATGATGATTTAGAAGAGAGCATCTATAAGTACACAGCCAGAGAGCTTCGTAGACAGTGGGAGCAGCGGAAACGTGTGCAAGATGTTTTATGGGATAAATCAAGTATCGCGGAGTTGGAACATCTGTTTTGATGTGGTAGTCAAAGCGTTTGACTTCATCAAAATGGTAGATGAACCTTGTATATACAAAAAAGTAGTAGGGAGTATGGTGATGATCCTCGTATTGTACGTTGATAACATATTCTTGATAGGAAAGGAGTTTCCTATGCTACGCTCGGTCAATCTCTACTTATCACAAAGATTCTTCATATAGGATCAAGGTGATACCTCCTAAATCCTGGGTTATAGATCTATGAGATAGATCTAATTGGATGTTAGGATTCTCACTATTTGTAGTGAGATGGTATCAATAGATCCTGGGGAGAATCACTGGAAAGGTTCCAGGGTGATAAGGACGACTGAATGTCAGTCACAGGCAGTGTCTTTACCCTCAGTGGAGGGACGGTATGTTGGAAAAGTTCCAAGCTAGATACCGTGACATACTAAACGATTAAAGGCAAGATACATCATTACCAAGAATGCTACCAAAGTGGAAATCTGGATATATATTAGTTCATAAGATGAACTTCGTTCCAACCATTGTATGACAATGGAGTTATGGCTTTGGCCTAGGAAACCCCATCCCATCAGAAATCTAGATATAATTCTTAGGCAATATCACCTGATCATAGAGATGGATGATCTCCAGGGACATCGAGGTTAGGAAAGTAGACTCAGAGGACAACAGCGGCGGATCCACTCACTGAGGCCTTTCCTATGAGAGACTTTTATAGGGTGTTGGGTATGCTATATTACAACAACTGGCCTTAGTGCAAGTGGGAGATTGTTAGTTGTATGTATACCCTAGAGACCACTATTGTACATAAGATGTATATTACAGTGGATCCTGGGGCATATATAGGGAGGACTTTCTCGCTCGACATGATAGTACGCTATCTGGTTGCTCTTCATTTTAACATGTGTTGTGTTTCATATCTTCATATGCATGTTGATGAAGCCCTTAGGATTATGCTTGACTACCAGGATTATGATGAGATCATACTAATGGGGTCTAGACAGTCTATAAGCATATCCTTTAATGGTTCCTAGTCGAGGGTATATCGAGACAGGGCATTGGTATTACCAATTAGACTAGTGTGTACGTTTCTTGACCCTGGGGGGCAATGGTTGATTCCACAACCATTGGTATTTGACATCAAAGATTGTACACAGGTGCTCATTGGAGAATGGGTACACCGAACAGGACACTCCGAGAACTCCTAGATTGTGTATATACCAATTGTCAGATAGCAGTTCTCAGGTGACACTTGTACAGGTTAGTCTGTAGACCCGAGATCGTCATGGAGTCTTGTGTGGTTCCCACTGTACTTTGATTTCCACCCTACCACGGCTCTATTGAGTCATGTAAACAGGTGGACTTTGGGTACAGTCCCGAATCACATGGAGACAGTGAGCGATAGGAGGGGTTTCGTATCTCCCGGTATAGGGAGTTGATGCCGCGCTATGTTTGATCGGCTATAACACCTAAATCCCTAGCTAGGGTTCTCGAGGTTGACTGATAAGTGTTATCAGTAGTTCCTCGAACTGTTATGAGCCGTAAATCAGTATGACTTATAAAGTTACTGGGGTCTGACATTTACCAATCCTAGACTTCATTTACGACGTATCAGACGAAGAAACCGGACTGTACGGTAAGTGTTGCTTGCAGGCTCGTTGGGGTTGTGATGAGTTCGCTCGTCGGCCACCTTTTCGTCATGTACCTGGGTAGCCGTTACGCACAGCTAGTGTCGCTGACGTGCTTGTGTTTAAACCCACTGCCAGCATACTGTCGAATCTTTAGAGTCCCACACAGAGGGTTCTCTCTTTCAGGCGAAAGATATAGAGGCCGTAAATTGTTACGGCAGCCGTAAGGTGTTGCGGCAGGGTTTCAATTATGTTCGTGTAATTGTTACAGGAATAATAATCGGAAAGATAATACTGGTAGTTTTTGGTTTAAGCCGGATACCGATATTATATTATTGGATTATTGGTATTCTTATTTTTCGGAATTCGGATACGAGTATACGGTATACGGGATACGGTATACGGAAGAAGGGTATTCTTGTAATTATTACAAGAATACCTTCTAGAAGATGCCACCTCATAATACATTATTTGTTTTATGAAAATAAATAAATGAGGCGGAAATTAAGAAAGTCTAAGCATGGTTGTAAGAATGGCTTGTATTATATTTTATTGTTTTGGAGTTACTATTGAAGCATGGTGCTAATTTTATAATGCATGCTTCAATTATTTCATTTGTGCTATATCCTTCATCATGCTTGATTTTCTTCTAATTATCAAAAACACTTTCTCTCTCCTTCTTCTCTCCTACTCCTTCATCCGAAGCTTTACCCTTCACATGTGATGTGAATCAAAAGCTTGGGGTAAAAGATAATTCAATACACTAATCTCTACATCATACTAGTGACCATTTTTAGCAAACTTGATCTCTAGGTTTAACTCTTGTGAAGAGGTTGTAGCTTGCATGATAGCTCTCGCATGGATCATCTAAGTCTCGAGGTGGCCAGAGATCGAGGAAATCAGCAACATCCAAAGGAACAAAGGAGTTGCACCAAAGAGAAGACCCGAAGGACCGTATCATCAAGGTATAATCCCTAACATAGTAGATATGATCTCTAGTTAGGGTTTTCTAGTTATGGTTTAGATAAGATTTTTGGAAAAGTGCGTGTTGTATGCAAAGAAAATTTTCGTTTACCGCTTCCGCCGCCTCATAAGAGTTGTGGGAGCATGCAACATGCACTAACACCCAGTTCACAAATGAACTCCAAATCCAGCAAATTTCTTAGACTGTATCGTCCACTGAATTTAATCAGTATCCCGCGCCATGCTTTTCTCAGTATCCGCTTGGACCACCTGTCCAACATACTGTCCCTTAAGGATATGCTTATGGACCACCCAACTCCCATATGATCGCCATCATAACGCTGGTAGTCAAGCAAAATCCTACGGGCTTTATCAACATGTCTCAGTCATATGTGATATCAAGTATAACATATACACATGTTAAGATAAAGACAAACCAAAATAGTTTACTACTGTAACTTGTCTTTATGAACATGTATAAGCAATACAAAGAAGTAAGGAAAACATACACACATGTTCAGATAAAGAAAACTCAAACAGTATACAATATAACTGAGCCAGATTGTCCTGTATATACATATCCCTAGTATCCTATACAATACAGGCCTTTAGGGCATACATATCCAACAATCTCCTACTTGCACTAAGGCCTGTAATTGGCGTACCGAATACCCAATGTCTGCTCTAGGGTCGGTTGTTAGCTTATCACATTCTAAACATCTCAAAAAGTCGCTCGGACTGCGCTTGAGGGAGGGCATTGGTGTAACATTTCAGAAAATATAAAATATTATTTTTAGAAATTTAATATTAAAATAATATATTTCGCGAAAACTATTCCATTTGTGAATAGGGATTTTTCGTAAAATGGTATAAGTATATACCAATATTTGGAAATTAATCGGAGATTAAAATGATTTATTTATTTTAATGATATTTATCGGATTTTTTGCCAAATCCGTATTTTTACAATTTTCCATGGCTAGTGCACCATGTCATGTGCATGTTTTGTTTGTATTTGTGTTTGTGTTTGTGAGTTAGTGAGAAAGAGATAGAAAAGAAAAGAAAAGAGTTGTGAAAAGAAAAGGAAAACAAAGAAAGAAAAGAATAAGAGAAGAGTTATGAATGAAAAACAAAATGAGAATAAACAAAATGAGATATTTGTTGGGAGAGTGAGTGTAGGGGAAAGTTGGTGAGTGAGAGAGTGAGCATAAGAGAGAGAAGCTAGGAGTGGGCTGCCTCTTCATTTCCCCATCTCCATTGTTTTATCCATTCCCTCATCTTCTTCATTCCTCACTACCTCCATGCCGCATCTCCAAATACTTTCCAAAATCCCTTGCCACCTTCATTAAAAACATGCACAAATCTATTCTAAACCCTTAGAACCATTCAAGTTTGGATTTTGAAGACTTTGGGCAACTCAAGAATTTTCTTTAGTTGCTAATGAGGTATATCCATACACTTTTAGTTAGGTATTTGTGTTAATATATCATATTCTAGTTTAAATATTGATTTAGTTAGGTTTGTGATTTTAGAAAATTGTTAGATGCTGTCAAGTGGTTAATTGAGCTGTAGTGAGTGTTCACAAGACTTTAGAGAGTGTTTTACTGGCCAAGACCCGAGAATAGAAACCAAAACATGAAAGTTAGAATTTCCCGATATCGTATTTTGTGGGAATTGTGATAGGATTCTGAGATCTGCTATAATCCGGAGACACTAAAACTTATTTAGCGAACACAGAGAGATGAGCATGCAACCTAGAAGCTAACCTAGAAACACGAGCCCCTCCTCCTTAAACCAGGCCGTAGATTTATTCCATATGGCCGCAATTTGCGGCCACTTTGTGGTAGAATGTGGTGATTTTTGTTTTGTGGTTTCCTTATCATATATCAAGACCAACCCTATGTGCAAAATTGGCTAATTTTACCTAAGATGAAAACTGGGAGTGATTTCTCATGTTGTTGAATTTCGTTTTTCGATACTGAAAACTTTGCTTTTATATTTGATTTGGATTCCGTCGTTTGGAGTTTGAACGTCAACGACGAGGGTTATTTGGTTGTGTTTTGCATGCGAGGCTATAGGTTTTAACCTATGAGCGAATTGTGTGCCGTATCGGTTTTCGGATATTGGTTTTATTAGAATTACGATTGTGTATTGATTGTAGGTACCTTCGCGTGGACTTCCGAGACGACGAAGCACATCGACTTCGGTTAAGCGAGAAGTTTAGCAGGTGAGTAGATTTATATCTACGGGGGAAGTCGGGTGGATGGCGTATAGCACCCCCGCAACCATTGATATCGAAGATTGTGTTTTTAGTTATATTTTGATAAAGGATATGCTACGAACTTAAGATAACATAATTATAGGATTTAGTAAAGATAATATGATAGAAGTTGGCACTAATGGATATTAATAATATAATATAGGTATAATAGATAACATGATGTAGATATAGATGACTCGGATTGATATATGAAGATATGAAATGAGAAGTGAATCACTATAAGTATGAATTGAAAGATGACAAGGATGGATTGATAATGGTAGGATATGAGATCGGGATCGATAAACACGCCACGAAATTGAGATAAAGGTGTTGTGAAATTAATAAGATATGACGTTTATACAAATGTGATCTTAGATATGTGTGTGTGTGTGTGTATGGGTATGATGAGTAATATGCCATACGATACTTTAGATCCGTACACTCATTATTGTATAGGTCGATAGATTCCCTATTCTATTTGATGACCCCATACGATGGATTACCGTACGCGATGAAATTTACTGGATGATTAATCCGCGGTAGTGATTTGAGGATGATGATCGATGGTTATTGTCATATCGGATGTTATGAGGCGGGATCACCGATATAAAGATTTCCACCAAAACCATACCTATTTTCAAAAAACGACGATGTGTATCGTTTAAAAAGTGACTGTATGATTCTTGTGTAGATAGATACACCCATTTATTGTTCATGTTGTGCAGGATATTACTCCTCATGATGTACATACCATGTGCCGGTATTTAATGCTATATGATATCATTTGCTAGTACACCTGCACAATTATCGTTGAAGCGCATGTTACACATACACAGATTTGCCGACTCACACACATTCTTCATCGGTAATTTCCATTTCACTTACACAGAAGAATTGCTATGTCACTTATACAATAGAATTGTCATGCCATATACACAGGAGAATAGCCCTGTCATGATATTAATCTTAAAAGTAAAATTACATTCATTGTTCAGTATTATCACTTGACATGCTTGCATGATATACTCAATATGCTCAAATTACTACTCTATGTTGCATACCTTGTACCTTATGGTTATATGCTTGCATGATATACCCGATATACTTATATTACTACTCTATATTGCATACATCGTACTTTATGGTTATATGCATTGAGATGATGTTTTTATGAGATCTCTGGATTTGAGAACCGTGGTATATTTCAAAGGAAATGGTGTATTGTTTTAAAAACCCGGTTTCTCTTGATATGATATTTCGAGACGTCCACCATGAATTTTCTCAGTTCTGAGCTTGTTTTCGAGACCCGATTTGAGAAGTTGGCGGATCCCGTTTGCGGGTACATGGTGGATCCAGTAAGGTACCCCGGGGCAAGAAATGATTTTTGTGTTGTAAACGATGAGCCTGGCAGTGGGAACACTACCTACCGGTGATTGTATAGAGCTCGGCGGATATCCGGAGGATACCGTTTTGGAGTTATGATATGAGATGGATATGAGGACCGATCTGAGGATGCGGCTCCTGAGATGAGATAGATATGAGGGCCGATATGAGTATGCGGCTCCTGTGATATGAGGATTTACGTGTCGATACTGGACACGGGTTTTCATGATGTTTCGAGAGTCGATGTTGGACACTCAGGTTCCATGATTTTGATGTGTCGTTGATGGACACACGCGGTTTCTATCCTCATATATATATATATATATATATATATATATATATATATATATATATATATATATACATGCTTATGTTTTCATGATGTTCATGTGTCGATGTTGGACACTCAGGTTCCATGATATTGTTTGTGTCGTTGATAGACACGTGGATGGTATCCACATGCATATAGGCATATGATGTCGGAATTTATTTATATATGGCATTGCATTGACTTAATTGTTGACATATATGCATACTTGGTCACCCTAGATATCATAGTATAACCTTTAGGATATAGTGACATAGGAAATCATTGTTTTATTCGATTTCTACTTGCTGATGTTTCGTACTCACGAGCTGGCAACTCACCCCCATTGTGCTATGGTTCTTGCTGTTAGTTGTATGTATGCCCTAGAGGCCAGTATTGTACAGATAATGTATATTATATTGGATGCCTGGACATATATAGAGATGACTTTCTTGCTCGATATGATAGTATGCTATCTGGTTACTCTTTATCTTAACATGTACATGTAACATTTTAAAAGTAATTAAATAAATAATTAAATGAATAAAAGTGTGTAAGTGAATTTTAGGATTTTCGGTAAAGTAAAATGTAATTTTCGTAAAACCAAACCGGGATTGTTTTTCATTATAATTTTAAAAATATCTATTTTAATTATGAAATTACTAGTAAATGGTGTTTATTTAGCCACTTATAAATTTTTAGTTTAATAAAATATTTTTCCTAAATTAATTATTTTAAATATTAACATAAGCTTTATTTTTACACTAAATTAGTGTAAATTACAAATTTAAATGGTTTTAATTTGTAAAAATGAACCATGGAATATTAGAATTTAGTGTGTATCATGCAAAATTTATTTGCAAATTTTTCCTTGTTTCTAGATCTTTCTTGAGTTATTTTAGAAAAGAATTAAAAGAAAATGAATAAAGCATGAAAAGACATTAAGATGATGACATTTTGGAGAAGTTTCTACACCATTTCTCATGTGTTTCTCCCTCTTCCCCTTATTGTGGCCGGCCTCCCCATCACCATGGCTGCCGCCCCCCCCATTTTCCACCTCATTTTTATTCAAAAATCATCAAAAATACATCAAAAATTCAATTAAAATTCCACAAAATCCTATATATTTTTCTACCCTTCTATTCTTGCTCATATTTACATGGATTTTGGAGTGGGATAGCATACATTTTGGAGGCTCATTTCTTGTTTGGATTTCATATTTTTGGAGGTATAATTTCTTTCTTTTGATTTATTGTTATTAGATGTTCAATTAAGCTTAATTAGATTTAATGAATTAATTCTATGTTTTTTTAAAAAATTCAAGTTAGGGTTTGTAAATTCAAGTTATGATTTTTGTTAATTATTTAGGGTTATAATAGTTAGTTTAACACTTTTAGAATTGAAAAATATTGCATGGTTGTTGAATTGTAAATTTTTCATTGAAAATTGTTTAAATTAGGAATTTTTGCTAACTAGGTTTCTATAAAACCTAATTATTGGTGAAATAAATCTCAATTAATATTTGTAATACTATATTTTGGTCTTAATAAGAGTTTTAACTTGTTGGTGGAATGGAAAACTTAAATTGATTGCTAGTTTCTATGGATAATTGATAAATTGTGATAAAAATTGTTATTTTTGTAAACTAGATTTTAGATTTTCCTAAATAAATGAGATTAAAAATATAATTATGGTTTCATTATATCATTATCATCATGAATTGTGGTTTAAGTCACTAATTTATGCAAAATCATGTTTTGTGGTGGAATTGTTGAGTTTTGCTTGAAAAATGTTGAAAATTGTTAAAGGGTGCAAACTAGAAATTTCAAATGTTTATAAATTTGTGTAATAAAAATATAGTAATAGTTTGTATAGTCTAGTTATGCTATTTAATGAGTTTTATGACCATTGGTTTCATTTAAATGTCAAGTTTTGATGAAAAACGGTAAACTGGCATTTTCGGGTTTTACGAAATTGGACGGTTTGATAGATTTTAGGGTTTCGATGGATTTAATCATGTTTTATAGTATAAGTAATGTGTTTTAAAACTACAAGTTGTTTGTTGATGTTTATCTCGATCCATCGGAGTTTATACGCCGATATCGAGCGTTATTTGGTTCTTTTGCGTGGACGGGACATAGGTTTTAACCTATGCTTGTTCCTTGTATCGTTTGACTTTTGTATGTGATTCGGTTTACGATGTTATTTATATGTTTGCGTTTAGGTACCCTTCAAGTGGACTACGGGCGATGAAGAGGAGGATCGCGACACCGTCGTCGGCAGACATGGACCAGGTGAGTAGATGTATATCTACGGGGGGAAGTCGGGTGGATGGCGTTTAGCACCCCCGCAACATAGAATAGGAATAGTACTTATTGACATTAGGAAACCAGATGTGACCCTAGATTCTTAATGAGTAGGACCCTAGTAATGACCCTAGGCTGGACTAGACCGATTTAGGAAAAGCATACCAGAGGATGAATACCTTGGAGGAGGTTCGTAGGTTTCAGATAGAAACACACACGCACACACTGGAACACGTCATGGTGTATACGTGCATGTGTATATATATATAGAACTAGGTATAGGTATATATATATACAACACGTACATGGGATTCATTGATGCGATATGATATCTGAGGTATGATGAAACAGTATAACTGGGCTTGATGCCGTGATTCTTGACTATACAGTCGTATTAAGTGTTAGCGGATCATTAGAGAATGAGATGATGAACAGGTATATATAAATTATAATGGGTAGTGATAATATTGAGATACATGGGACTCTAAAATAGTACCCGGACTGCAACTTGTGACTGATCACGATATGATATATGTACAACCTGATTACGACATTATATAGGTGTGACCTGATGCCGATATTATATAGGTGTGACCTGATGCCGATATCATATAGGTGTGACTTGATGACGACATGATTTCAGTATGACTTAATCACAATATGAAACATGTGACATAATATTTCTGAGGATAAACTAATGATGCATATTACGATGGCAATGATATATGATTGATGTATGGGATTACAGTTTAGCACCTTGATCATGAGATGTGTTGATGATGACATTATACGAATGATGAGGCACCTAGGAGATACTTGACCCGTACCCCGATATTGGGATGCCGTACGATGGATTTTACCGTACGAGGCATGGATATGATGATTGATCCGCACTCTTGATTCGAGGAAGCCGTACTATGTATGTGACGCTATTGAGGCTGGATCGCCGACTATTAGGGATATTGATTCAGACCTTAGGTAGACTCTTATTTCTATTGACTAGTTCTTAGGTTTAGTTTTCCTTAGGAGGTTAGATGGACACTAGGTTAGGTTCGAGTCATATAGTGGTAGTAGTATTAGTATATTAAATGAGTAGGTAATATACATTCGTCTTTACTTTCGCATTGTATCATAATTTTGCATGTTCATACATATGTTGCTATAAACAGTATAAACCTTACCTGTTAGGACACCAGCACCATTACCGATGATGCGCATATTCCACGCACACTTATTTGCCGGCTCACACACATCATCATCGGTAATTGCTATGTCACGTACACTTTAGATCATATTATCTTTTATTGATAAAATCAGTTAACAACTAAACCGATATAATATTGTGATTACTCTCTGATGTTAGTATAGACATGATATTCATTACTTAGACATTCCTGCATTCATATTTTCATGTTATCGCACAGTATTATGAGCATATGCCGACATTTATCATATACTACTCATGGTTTTGAGATTTGGATTTCTGTGAGATTTCTGGATTTTTGGGGAAAACCGCAAGAATATATATAAAAACTTCTCTCTCTCTCCTCCTCTCTTTTTAAAAATAAGATGCGGTTTTCTCGTGATGTATGTGTCGTCCACCATGAGATTTCGTGTTTTCTGATGGATTTCGAGACCCGATTCGAGGAGTGGATGAACCGTCTCGGGTACATGGTGGGCCCGGTATGGTACCCCGGGGCAAGAAGATCGAGTTGTAGACGATGAGCCTGGCAGGGGAAGGCTACCTACCGGTGATGTCTGGCGCGGCGGATATCCGGAGGATACCGACCGTTGTCGTGAGATTTGATGATATGGGCCGATCCGGACTGACGGAGCCCGAGATATTGAGACTATGAGACTTGAGATTTACATGTTTGTGTCGATGCTTGACACGGATTTCTATGGATTTCATTGTTGAGATTTCAGATTCTTATACACATTTTACTGTGATAACAGCTAAAAGATTTCTTATACAGACATATCTGGATTTCAGGATTTGGTTATTTTATATTCATGGTGCATGCATATCCATTCATATGACATAGTACTATATGAGGCACTGACACGAGCACGGAGTATTTGCTTTTACACGTAGTATTACCCTGCTATTACTAGGTGATTGGGACTTAGTGGTGTATTACTATGACCTAGGATAGCATCGTGCATTCGATTTCTTTTCGTAGATGTCTTCTACTCACGAGTTGGCAACTCACCCCCGTTGTGCCAAATTTTATTACAGGTTCGATGTACAGGTTTTCTTGGCAGATTGCTGGCACATGATTTCCTTCCGGGTGATTTGCACGGTAGGTTGGTTCACTTGTATCTGAACCACCATTGTATCTGTATTATTTCATTTGTATCTAGAAAGCTCCATCAACCATACTTGTATTAATTGATAAGTTTATTGGACCAGTCTTTTATTTCGACCTTAGAGTCGCGCATGTATTATTCTGATTTGGTGGATTTGTTTTCTTTTGAGTTTTGAGCTACGCCCTTTGGCGTTGTATATTATTGTGCTTGTTGTGGTTGTTTCCTCCTGTTGGCGTTGAGCTAGCTCCCGTTTGGGGATGCTTTTTATTGTTTATGCATATTATACCTGTTGTAGCCCGTTTGGGGGCCAGTTTTTACAGAGGAGACTCTGCCGAAATTTTTGGAAAAATTTGATGTTGCTTTTAAACTTGTATTCTACATGTTTTCTTCTTCTTCTTCTTCTTCTTTTATGGTTTAGATTTCTGGGCTTCGGTTTACTTAGGTTACGTTGCGCCTCTAGACGTTTCGTAATCTAAGTGCCGGTCACGTTCCGTACTTTCGGGTCGTGACAGTACACTTGTCTCTTTAAACTGTCTTATAGTTACATGTTGGTAAAGCCCTTAGGATGTGTACTTGACTACCTGGACTATGATGCAGATCATACTAGTGAGGACATGGTAGTCCATAAGTACATCCTTCAAGGTCCCTAGTCGTAGGTGTATCGAGACAGGGCATCGATATACCAGTGTAGACTAGCGTATACGCTTCTCGACCCATGAGATGGGCGATGGATGATCCCATATCCATTGGTGTTTGACATCAGAGATGGTATACGGGAGCTCAGTGGAGACTGGGTACACTGGACGGACTCGCCGAGAACTCCCAGATGGTATTATACCTCACGTCAGATGGCAGTACTCAGGTGACACTTGTGCAGGTTAGTCTGTAGACCCGAGATCGTCATAGAGTCTTGTGTGATTCCCACTGTGCTTTGATCTCTACCTTACCACGTCCATGATGGCGTGCAAAATGGTGGTCTTTAGGTACTGTCCCGAGTCACATGGAGGCAATGAGCGATAGGAGGGGTTTCGTCTCTCCCGGTATTGGGGGTTGATGTTGCGCTGTGCTCGATTGGCCGTAACAGGGAAGTCCCTGGCCAGGGCTGATCAGAGATTTGCTGGTAAGTGTTACCAGTAGTTTCTCGACCCGTTATGAGCCTCATATCGGCACGACTTATCGGTTATTGGGGTCTGACGTTTACCACCCCTAGACTTGATATGCGACATATCAGACGAACAGACCGGACTGTACGGTAACTGTTACTGGTTGGATTCACAGGAGTGTGAGCGGGCTAGCTCGTCGATCTTCTGATCGCTCAATACCCGGATGGCCGTTACGTTTAGAAGACCGCTTGCGGCTTGTAGGTGCTTGATATGATCATCATCTGCTACCGGCGTATTGACGAGTCTTTAGGGTCCTACACAGAGGTTTCCTGGCTCAAGCGAAACGAAATAGGAGCGCATATGAGATATGTGCAGGACCGAGAATAATGCGTGTATGTGATACCGTATTCAATTCTCGCGATGAATGTATCGATTGGTTATATTCGATATAACCTAGATATCGAATCAACGATTGATTCGATAAGCCGATACATAAGATACTAGTCGGTTATATGCGATATGACCGGATCGTTAAGTCAAGTGTTGATTTAATGATTTAATGTATAATTATATATTTGATATATTACTTTGCATTAGCTAGTATTAGTTCACTTTATATGGATTTTCTCACTTGATGTGCAAGAAGTATATGTGATATACTTTTATGCACATATTTGTATCATGTTTGATGATACTTGATCATTTAGTTAAGTGTATAGAATTTAACCATGATTAATTTGATGATTAGGGTTTTGCATATTCATTTATTTAAAATTTGTTCATTTATTTATTTGGAGAAGATAATGATGAGAGTGGTGGCTTTCTTTGTTTCTTATTGAAGCTTCATGAAGCTTTGACTTAGTCACCATTCTTGTCTCATGCTTAACCCTAACCATTTGAATTAACCCTAGTTCATTCTCTACACTTAACTATGGTTAAGATTATGATAAGTATTCATTTTCTTTTTCATTTTAAAGAGACTTATCATATTCTTTCTTCTTCTTGATCATCTTCTTCTTCAAGAAAAGCTTAAGCCCATCAATGGCAACTTGAGCAAAAGTGAGTGAAATCCAATTCTAAAGTGAACCCACCTCCTATTTCTTCACCCTCTACCTCTTGCCAAGTTGTTTTGGGTGTTTTCTTCACAAGTTTCACAACTTGGTGAAGTTGGAGCTTGAACTTGTGCAACCTCGACGTAGATCATCTTCGGCACGAAGCCGACGACCTATTCCGCCCATTTCTCCGATGAAGCCGACGATTGAGTTCGGAATTTGAGATGGACAGCGAGAGGACACCTACATGGAGCTAAGGAAGTGGAGAACCGGATCTACAAAGGTTGTAGTCTCTCTCCTTTAGTTAAGTTGTTAACTAGATTAGTATATCGCCTAAACTTCTAGTCAACGATCCGTATTAGGGTTTCTCGGCACCGTAAAATTTAATATTGGCATGGTTGATGCCTTGTGAGACCTCTTGAGAGTGCCTAGGAACCCTACAGTGGTATTAGAGCCTAGCTAGAGCCTTAGGCGAAGTCTAGACGACGTTTGAAACCCGAACGAACCCGAAACCCTAAAACCCAAGTGCTCTCTGGACTTTTTCTAAAATCTGGGATTTTTCCAGATTAAAAATTTCTAAAAAATTCAGCAGGGAAATCTATGAATTACGGTGCAAAAATTACTTAATGAACAGTCTACAGTGCGGCGGAACCGCGGCCTAAGCCTGCTTAGGCAGCGGTTCCGCGGCAACCATATTAAAATATCATATAATATTTGCACAGTAACTGATATCTTCTGGTGTTGGATTTTCTGGGAATTTTTAAAATTTATTCAAGAGTTGAATTTTCTGGGGTGTTTTAGAGCTTCGATGTTTCGATCGGATTATCAAATTTCGTCTTTGTGTATTTCCGGATAATTTTTGAATTTGTTAAAAAAAAAGTTCGACCGGATATAAATACCCAATTTTTCCCCGGTCGGGAAATTTCCAAGTGTTGGATTTTTCCGTAGTTTAAAGACGTTCTAAGTAGTGCAAGTAACGCGATGGACCCTCTAGAAGACAACAAACCTTAACTCGATTATGTGACCGTCTTGAACTGCCCTTTGAACCTTCGGATTTGGGGCAGTACGGCGTGCCACATGTGAGGCGTTGGCTTGACCCTTCTACGGCTGGACCGTTGCTACTGAGGCACGAACTGAATGTTTTTATACTTGTTTCATGTGTTGAGCTGTATCGGGAAAATTTGGGTATTCGACTGTTCGATCGGAAAGTTTAACATTTTCTGTTTATCTGGAATGTGATACAATAATTGGAATTCACAAACAGTTATGAGATAACTGAATGAATGTTATAAATCTAGCGGTTTAGTTTCACTTGATATTGAAAAGAGTTTTCGATAATGAGACTAAAATGCGGGGTTTATAACTGTTAGGCATGTGATGTCTAAGTATTTCATTTGATTAGGCATGTGATGTCTAAAGAGGTTGCGGATTCCAACTGTTGTAGTTTTACACTTTCTTTTCTGTGACCGTAAGTGTAATATGTGATATCACCGGTTTCGTTGCTATATGTCAACGACAATTGGGATGGACATATTTACTTACGTTGATGACATGTGATGTTATGTGTTGCTGGATATGTTATATTGGATTGTCGTGTTTGAATAGCCGGGGGTTTTTATGTGAGATGAGTGTTTTTCGTTTCCATTCATGTAAAAACTTGTATGTAATATTCTTTTATTTAGGGCACTTCCAGGTTGCGGAAGTTGTCACCTTTTGTATATTATTTACTTTTCCGCATTAGGATAGACCCAAGGAGGGGAGCACAAGTAACCGGGTTCTGGGGTCCAGTGGGAGACCAACTCGAGGAGTCGAGTCCAGGTCTCCTAACCCTAGAATTGGTAGGGTTGCTTGCCGCTCTCGTAGGGGTCTAGGGGTGTGGGATTGGCTATTCATCACGACCGTGGAATCCGTGTTTTATACTGGCTCGTATTGAAAACACGGACGTCCTAGTATATCCAATATTTCATATGTTTCTTCTGCTGAGATATCTGTGATGTGATCATGTGATGTTCTATGATAGATACTTTATATAGTATATATGATATATTATATAGACGTTACTTATGTTTTGCACCCGCACTAGCCCTGCCCTGCTCTGTCGTTAGTTACCTAACCTAACGGTGCACGAGGGGACATCGAGGCGAATGCGGATGGCATAAGTGTACGTCGTATTTATCTGTGATGTTTAGGTATTTAAATGATGGGACTTCATTAATGTGATTAATGAAAGAAAAGAAACCTAAGATGTTGTAGAATCAAATTTTAAATAAAACAGGTAGCTACAGTTCTTGCTTTGCACAGAGGTATATGTGATATATCCTGCACCTTATTCGATGAGGAAAGGACCGAGATTCCTTCACCGGGAGTGACTCCTTTAGCAATAACTGGCAGATGCTGCACACTCGGTTTGCTTTTGATAGCTTCTATAGTTTCTGCTTTGCACAGTGATATATATGATATATCCCGCACCTCATTCGACGAGGAAAGGGCTGACGATCCCTTCACCGGGAGTGACCCCTTTAGCAAAACTGGAAAAGCCTCAAAATCACTCCATTTCAAAACTTCATTTGATTCTACAACAATATCAAGTTCATTACGCAATAGGTTTTCAGAAAAACCTGTCGTAGCCCTCCGTCATTTCAAATAAGTCCTATTTAGTATTCGTGCTACGTTTGTTGACCTCCGTCAAGGCGTAGTGTGCGGTAGCTAACTAGTATTTATCTGCTTATGCATATGATGCAGATTGGATTAGGGTAGTCGTGCGGCCTTGTTGACCTCCGTCAAGGGTCGTGCGAGTGGGTTTAATTCGATCAAGAAATGACGGGTTGAACTTGACTAGTAGCCTATGGTTTGTTGACCTCCGTCAAGATCATAGGGTGCTAGGGGCAAAATATTATCGGGAATTTCAAGTGTTGAAATTTGTAATGAGATTGCATACCTTCTATGAGATAGTTGGATCCCGATACCCACTACGAGTAAGAGTTACTCCTGGGAGACTTTTACACATTACAATTAGCCGATCAAGTAGGTGTCTAGAAAGGTGTTAACGAGGTTACGCCTCTGGGAAAACGAGATTTACATTAATTAGGTTCGTGCGAAAGCACGGGGGACCTCCCTCAAAGTACCGACACTGGCCTGGCTGAAAGATTGGCGAACTTGTAGTGTGTAATTAATCTCGGCTAGTTTTTCCTTTTAGGGTTTGAAGGAAGATTTGATAAAAACCAGTGGGAGCCATCCTGATTAGATAAGATAATAACCAATCTGATCATGCACGAGCATACGCTAAAGTGTTTTCTTCTCTCTCTCTCTAGGTAGCGACCATTTCATGCCCTAATAAAGATAATAATATGGATCTATTGACCAAACCCGCATGTTATACTGTGCTGGGGAACGTTGGTTCCGTTCTTCCCTATAAGAGTTATAGGAATGAACAGGATATAGGGGAATACCAGGATTCCCATGCCACCCGAATGAAGAAAGTACATGATGATGCATTTTCTTCAGGTGTGTTCGTTACAGAGAACTGTTTCTCCATTTGCTCTGTAGGGTTCCTAGGCACCCTAGTGAGGTCTCACAAGGCATCGAACATGCCAATATAAAATTTTATGGGTGCCGAGAGACCCGACTACGGATCGTTTGCTAGAAAACTAGGCGAAAAACAATCTAGTTAACACTTAACTAATGGGTTATCGGAAATACAACCTTTGTAGATCCGGTGCTCCACCTCCATAGCTCCGCAACGATGTCCTCTCCGTTGTCCAAAAATAATCCGGGCTCTAGCGTCGACTTCATCGGAGAATAAGCGAGCTAGGTCGTCGATGTCCATGCCGAAGATGATCTACGTCGAGGCATCGCTAAATCAAGCTCCGACTTCACCAAGTCAAGAAACTTGTGAAGTAAACACACTCTACTACTTGGCAAGAGATAGAGGATGAAGAAATAGGAAGTGGGTAGACTTTAGAATTGGATTTCTCACTCTAATTCTCACTTTGCCATTAAAGCTTGTGAAGCTTTTTCTTGAAGTGAAGAAGAAGAAGAAGAAGAAGATGAAGAATGATAAGTTATTATAAAATAGAAAAGAATAATAATCTTATCATAATTTTCACCATGGTTAGGTGTAGAGAATTAACTTAGGTTAGATCAATGGTTAGGGTCAAAAGAAGAAGACAAAATGGTTAAGTGGTCAAAGTTTCATGAAGCTTCAATAAGCTTCATGAAGAATAAAGAAAGAAAACCATTTTGTTTTTCTTCTTTATTGCTTTAATTATTTTCCAAAATGAATAAGCAAATAATTAAAAGAATATGCAAAACCCTAATCATCATCTTGTTCATAGTTTAATTCTATACACTTAACCAAAAACCATGTATTATCAAACATGATACAAGTAAGTGCACAAAACTATATCGTATATACAATGTGCACACCCGGGCGAGAAAATCCATTTAAAGTGAACCGATACTAGTTAATGCAAAGTAATATATCAAATATATAATTATGCATTAAATCATTAAATCAACACTTGATTCAATGATCCGGTCATGTCGCACATAACCGACTGGCATCATCAGTAACAACTTATCGAATCAACACTTGATCCGATAACTCGGCTATATCGCATATAACCGATCAATGTCACATCGCGAGAATCGAATACAGTATCACATACTGGTATTATTCTCGGTCCCGCACATATCTCATATGCGCTCCTATTTCGTTTCGCTTGAGCCAGGAAACCTCTGTGTAGGACTCTAAAGACTCGTCAATACGCCGGCAGCAGATGATGATCATATCAAACATCCACAAGCCGCAAGCGGTCTGCTAAACGTAACGGCCACCCGGGTATTGAGCGATCTGAAGATCGACGAGCAAGCCCGCTCACACTCCAGTGAATCCGACCAGTAACACTACCGTACAGTCCGGTCTGATCGTCTGATCTGTCGCATATCTCGCCTAGGGGTGGTAAACGTCAGACCCCAATAGCTCGATAAGTCGTGTCGATATGAGGTCTATAACTATTCGAGAAACTACTGGTAACACTTACCAGTAAATCTCAGCAACCCTGGCCAGGGATTTCCTGTTATAGCCAATCGAACACAGCGCAACATCAACCCCCTATACCGGGAGAGAAGAATCCCCTCCTATCGCTCATTGCCTCCATGTGACTCGGGACTGTACCCAAAAACCACCGTTTTGCACGCCCTCTTGGACGTGGTAAGATGGAAATCAAAGCACAGTGGGAACCACACAAGACTCTATGACGATCTCGGGTCAACAGACTACTCTGTACCAGTGTCACCAGAGAACTGCCATCTGACGTGAGGTATAATACCATCTGGGAGTTCTCGGCGAGTCCGTCCAGTGTACCCAGTCTCTACTGAGCACCCGTATATCATCTCTGATGTCAAACACCAATGGATATGGGATCATCCATCGCCCATCTGTATGGGTCGAGAAGGTATACGCTAGTCTACTCTGGTATATCGATGCCCCGTCTCGATACACCCTCGACTAGGGACTTTGAAGGATGTACTTACGGACTACCATGTCCCCACTAGTATGATCCGCATCATAGTCCAGGTATTCAAGCACACATCCTAAGGGCTTTACCAATATGTAACAGAGAGACAATCAGTATACACGTTAAGGTAAAGTTCAACCAGATAGCATACTATCATGTCGAGCAAGAAAGTCCTCCCTATATATGTCCCAGCATCCACTACAATATACATCCAATGTACAGTAATGGCCTCTAGGGCATACATATAACTAACAATCTCCCACTTGCACTAGGGCCATCTGTAGCAGTGGTTGTAGTATCTCATACTCAACCATCCCATAAAAGTCTCTCTCTGGGAACAGGCCTTTGTGAGTGGATTCGCTGTGTTGTCCTCTGAGTCTACTCTCCAAACCTCGATCACCCTGGAGATCAACTATCTCCATGATAAGGTGATACTGCCTTAGAATATGTCTGGATCACTGATGGGACGGACGTTCCTTGGCATAAGCCACAACTCCATTGTCACACAATGGTAGGAACATAGTTCATCTCATGAACCTATGTACACCCAAACAGCCTCTTTGGTAGCATCTTAAGTAGCGATGTATCCTGCCTTTATCGTCTAGTATGTCACAGTATCCAGCTTGGAACTCTTCCAACATACCGTCCCTTTACTGAGGGTAAAGACAATGCCTGTGACTGACATTCAGTCGTCTTTATCACCCTGGAACCCTTCCAGTGATTCTCCCCAGGATCGATTGATACCATCTCACTACTACTAGTGAGATTGCTAACATCCATTTAGATCTATCTCATAGATTCAAAATCCATGATTTAGTAGGTATCACTTTGATCCTTATGTGGAGAATCCATGTGATAAACGGAGATTGATCGAGCGTAGCATAAGAAACTCCTTTCTTATCAAGAGTATGTCATCCACGTACTCTACGAGGATCATCACCATACTCCCTACTACCTTTTTGTATATACAAGGTTCATCTACCATTTTGATGATGTCAAACTCTTTGACTAATCCACCAAAACAAACGTTCCAACTCCGCGATGCCTGCTTTATCCTATAAAGCATCTTGCACACGTTTCCGCTGCTCCCACTGTTTACGAAGCCCTCTGGCTGTGTACTTACAGACGCTCTCTTCTAAAACATCATTTAGAAAAGTTGTCATGACACCCAACCGCCAGATATCGTAGTCATGGTATGTAGCCGTGGCAAGTAGGATCTGGATGGACTTAAGCATAGGCACTTGAAAAGGTTTCATCATAATCCACGCCTGGTCGATGACGAAAACCTTTAACAAGTCTAGCTTTGAAAGTCTCAACCTTTCCATGTACACCAAGTAATCTTCTCAAGATATACTTGCTGCTGATGGGGATTTAACCCTTCAGATATTGCAACCAAAGTCCATACTTTGTTGGTGTATAAGGATTCCATCTCAGATCGCTAAGCATCCAGCCATTCTTACAGAGTCTTACTCCTGATGGCCTGCTCGAAGCTAGTTGGGTCATCATCTCATGATGCAATCCTCGCTCCCACTGTCATAGAGAAACCGAAGTATCTCTCAGGTGGGTGAGGAACCCTACTAGATCGGCGGAGATGCTGAGGTTCGTTGGTATCTACTGAATCCCTTGGTTCTATCAAATCATCTGCTGTAGTTCGTATAGCTGGAACTTTTCCAGTTCTACATTACAGACCTTGCCTCGAGCTTGTCCGGATTTTGCTTTCAGACATAGGCCGGACAACCCCAAATCTTAACCAACTTAAGATATGGGCTCTTCCCTTTCCATATCACATATGAAGCGGTAGGCAACTGATTTGATTGGAACCCTATTCAATAGGTATGCAACTTCTCAAGTGCATAACTCCCTAAAGGAATTAGGTAACTCAGTAGTACTCATCATAGAGCACACCTTATCACATAGGGTGTGATTGCTCCGTCCCGATATACCATCGTGCTATGGTGTACTCGGAGGAGTAATGCTGAGAGAGAATCTCATTCTCCTTTAGAATAGTCCAGGATTTCCGTGCACAAGTATTCTCCTCCCTGACCTCATCATAGGACATAATACTTATACCCGTATATCTGGTTCTCTACTTCTAACTTATATTCTGTGAATATCTCAAAAGGTTCGGACTTGTGTTTCAACAGGAACATAGGTCTGAAACTCGAAAGATTATCAGAGAACGTAATGAAGTATAAAGAACCAGTCCTGGCATGTGTAGACAGGGGACCTACATACATCAACATGTATCATCCCAAGAGTTCACTAACTCTTTCTCTGTTTTCAGTAAACGGAGCTATGGTCATCTTATCTTTGTGACATGACTGGCGAGTTTCACAAGATGTAAATTCAAACTGATTTAAATATGCATCTAAATGTAACTCCAGCCAGTCGGGTTATATTGATATGACCTAGTCTACAATGCCTCAAGAAGGATTCGTTCATTTCTGAACTCTTCCTCTTGTGTGTATTCCGTATACTAAGAACTGTAGTTTGATTTAGAACATCAATGCTTTTAGATAACGTGCCTGAACCGATCAACTTTTGATATAGGAAATGTTCAAAACATTATCCAACAATACAAAATTTTATCATTTCTTTACTTATAAAGAGACTGATATGATTTTGTATATCAGGTTCGGTATCTAACAACATTCGTTCAGAATCAATGTATTGGTAATACAGGATGACAGTGACCAACAGACTTGGCTGCAACACTTGCCCCGTTTTCTGCCTCATGAAACTTATCACCCTTTCTCAGTTCTCTACCTAGCTGTAGCCCTATGTAACAGATTACATATCTGGGATCCTGATCTGGTATCACATACCCAGGACGTAAAGGATACAGAGAAACAGTTCTTTGTAATGAACACACCCGAAGATGATGCATCATATGCACTCTCTTCGTTTGGGCGGCACGGGAATTCTGGCAATCCCCTATTTCCTGCTCTGTCTTATAACAATTATAAGTTGGAGCGGGACCAACGTTCCCCAGCTCAGTATAACAAGCGGGTTCGGTCAATAATCCGTATTATTATCTTGATTAAGGCGTGATATGGTCGCTACCTGGAGAGAGAGAGAAGAAAACACTCAGCGTGCGCTCTGCAAGAATAGATTGGTTATTATTTTATCTAATCAGGATGGCTCCCACTGCTTTTTATCAAATCTTCCTTCAAACCCTAAAAGGAAAGACTAGCCGGGATTAATTACACACTATAAGTTCGCCAATCTTTCAGCCAGGCCAGTGTCGGTACTTTGAGGGAGGTCCCCCGTGCTTTCGCACGAACCTAATTAATGTAAACCTCGTTTTCCCAGAGGCGTAACCTCGTTAACACCTTTCTAGACACCTACTTGATCGGCTAATTATACTGTATAAAACTCTCCCAGGAGTAACTCTTACTCGCAGCGGGTATCGGGATCCAACTATCTCATAGAAGGTATGCAATCTCATTGCAAATTTCAACACTTGAAATTCCCGATAATGTTTTTCCCCTAACCTCCTATGACCTTGACAAAGGCTAACAAACCATAGGATGCTAGTCAAGTTCAACCCGTCATTTCCTGATTGAATTAAACCCACCCGCACGTCCCTTGACAAAGGCCAACAAGGTCGCACGACTACCCTAACTCAATCTGCATCATATGCATAAGCAGATAAGCACCAGTTAGCTACCGCACACTGCGCCTTGACAAAGGCCAACAAACGCAGCACGAATACTAACTACTACTTATCTGAAATGACGGAGGGCTATGTCAGGTTTTTCTGAAAACCTATTGCGTAATGAACTTGATATCGTTGTAGAATCAAATGATTTTAAAATGGAGTGCTTTTGAGGCTTTTCTAGTTTTGCTAAAGGAGTCACTCCCGGTGAAGGGATCGTCGGTCCTTTCCTCGTCGAATGAGGTGCGGGATATATCATATATATCACTGTGCAAAGCAAAAACTCTTAAAAGCAATCAAAAGACAAACCGAGTGTGTAGCATCTGCCAGTTATTGCCAAAGGAGTCACTCCCGGTGAAGGGATCTCGGTCCTTTCCTCATCGAATAAGGTGCAGGATATATCGTATATACCGCTGTGCAAAGAAAGAACTGTAGCTACCTGTTTTATTTTTGAAATTCGATTCTACAACATCTTAGGTTTCTTTTATTTCATTAATCGCATTAATGAAGTCCCATCATTTAATTACCTAAACATCACAGATAAATACGACGTACGCTTATGCCATCCGCATTCGCCTCGATGTCCCCTCGTGCACCGTTAGGTTAGGTAACTAACGGCAGAGCGGGGCAGGGCAAGCGCGGGTGTAAAACATAAGTAACGCCTATATAATATATCATATATACTATATACTGTATCTGAACATCTCATGATCACATCACAGATATCGCAGCAGAAGAATCATATGAAATATTGGATATACTAGGACGTCCGTGTTTTCAATACGAGCCAATATAAAACACGGATTCCACGGTCGCGATGAATAGCCAAACCCACACCCCTAGACCCCTACGAGAGCGGCAAGCAACCCTACCAATTCTAGAGATAGGAGACCCGGACTCGACTCCTCGAGTTGGTCTCCCACTGGACTCCAGAACCCGGTTACTTGTGCCCTCCTCCTTGGGTCTATCCTAGTGCGGAAAAGTAAATAATATACAAACGGTGACAACTTCCGCAACCTGGAAGTGCCCCAATAAAAGAATATTACATACAAGTTTTTACATGAATGAAAATGAAAAACACTCATCTCACATAAAAACCCCCGGCTATTCAAACACGACGATCCAATATAACATATCCAGCAACACATAACATCACATGTCATCAACGTAAGTAAATATGCGCATCCCAATTGTCGTTGACATATAGCAACGAAACCGGCGATATCACATATTACACTTACGGTCACAGAAAAGAAAGTGTAAAACTACAACAGTTGGAATCCGCAATCTCTTTAGACATCACATGCCTAATCAAATGAATTACTTAGACATCACATGCCTAACAATTATAAACCCAGCATTTTAGTCTCATTATCGAAAACTCTTTTCAATATCAAGTCGGGCAATTCAACAAGATTTCTGATATCCTGATCGAATGCTCGTCGCAAACTTCAATAGGCGGCCGCACCCCCGATACCGTCGACGAAGTGCACCAAGGCGGAACACCGCCACCGCGAGCACCCGAACGGATGCTTTCGGCGACGGGGTTCTCCTACAGTTACTTGGTCGGGGCTATGGGGTGTAGCTGTCTATTAAGTTTACCCGGCGAGTATCCGCGTACGCTACGTGATTGCGACGGACTTTTGATCACATCAAAATTCCGTGGCAACCGATCAAGTGAGACTAAACTGCTACGTTTATAATATTCATTCCGTTATCTCATAACAACTTGTGAATTCCAATTATTGTATCCCATTCCAGATAAACAGAAAATGTTAAACTTTTCGATCGAACAGTCAAACACCCAAGTTTTCCCGATACAGCTCAACACATGAAACAAGTCTAACAACATTCCGTTCATGCCTCAGTACCAACGGTCCAGCCGTAGAAGGGTCAAGCCAACGCCTCACATGTGGCACGCCGTACTGCCCCAAACCCGAAGGTTCAAAGGGCAGTTCAAGACGGTCACATAATCGAGTTAAGGTTTGTTGTCTTCTAGAGGGACCATCGCGTTACTTGCACTACTTAAACATCGTTAAACTACGGAAAAATCCAACACTTGGAAATTTCCCGACAGGGGAAAAATTGGGTATTTATATTCGGTCGAACTTTTTAACATATTCTAAAATTTATCCGGAAAGCCAAATAGACAAAATTTGATAACCCGATCGAAACTCCGAATCCCCAAAACAACTGCAGAAAATTCAACTCTTGAATAAATATTAAAAAATTCCAGAAAATCCAGCACCATAAATAATGAATTACAGTACAAACAGTGAATGATGATGTCAACAACATGCCGCGGAACCGCCGCAGAAGCTGGGCTTCTGCCGCGGTTCCGCCGCCGTTTAAATGAATCATGGGCCTGAGTTTTTACCGTAATCCTTAGAATTGTTTACTGAATTTTCTAGACATTTTTAATACACAAAAATCCACATTTTTAAAATCTGGACAGAGAGCATGTTTTGTGATGGGTTTCGTGTTCGTTCGGAGTTCAAAATCCGTCTAGACTTCGCCTAAGGCTCTAGCTAGGCTCTGATACCACTGTAGGGTTTCTAGGCACCCTAGTGAGGTCTCACAAGGTATCGAACATGCCAATATAAAATTTTATGGGTGCCGAGAGACCCGACTACGGATCGTTTGCTAGAAAACTAGGCGAAAAACAATCTAGTTAACACTTAACTAATGGGTTATCGGAAATACAACCTTTGTAGATCCGGTGCTCCACCTCCATAGCTCCACAACGATGTCCTCTCCGCTGTCCAAAAAGAATCCGGGCTCTAGCGTCGACTTCATCGGAGAATAAGCGAGCTAGGTCGTCGATGTCCATGCCGAAGATGATCTACGTCGAGGCATCGCTAAATCAAGCTCCGACTTCACCAAGTCAAGAAACTTGTGAAGTAAACACACTCTACTACTTGGCAAGAGGTAGAGGATGAAGAAATAGGAAGTGGGTAGACTTTAGAATTGGATTTCTCACTCTAATTCTCACTTTGCCATTAAAGCTTGTGAAGCTTTTTCTTGAAGTGAAGAAGAGGAAGAAGAAGAAGATGAAGAATGATAAGTTATTATAAAATAGAAAAGAATAATAATCTTATCATAATTTTCACCATGGTTAGGTGTAGAGAATTAACTTAGGTTAGATCAATGGTTAGGGTCAAAAGAAGAAGACAAAATGGTTAAGTGGTCAAAGTTTCATGAAGCTTCAATAAGCTTCATGAAGAATAAAGAAAGAAAACCATTTTGTTTTTCTTCTTTATTGCTTTAATTATTTTCCAAAATGAATAAGCAAATAATTAAAAGAATATGCAAAACCCTAATCATCATCTTGTTCATAGTTTAATTCTATACACTTAACCAAAAACCATGTATCATCAAACATGATACAAGTAAGTGCACAAAACTATATCGTATATACAATGTGCACACCCGAGCGAGAAAATCCATTTAAAGTGAACCGATACTAGTTAATGCAAAGTAATATATCAAATATATAATTATGCATTAAATCATTAAATCAACACTTGATTCAATGATCCGGTCATGTCGCACATAACCGACTGGCATCATCAGTAACAACTTATCGAATCAACACTTGATCCGATAACTCGGCTATATCGCATATAACCGATCAATGTCACATTGCGAGAATCGAATACAGTATCACATACTGGTATTATTCTCGGTCCCGCACATATCTCATATGCGCTCCTATTTCGTTTCGCTTGAGCCAGGAAACCTCTGTGTAGGACTCTAAAGACTCGTCAATACGCCGGCAGCAGATGATGATCATATCAAACATCCACAAGCCGCAAGCGGTCTGCTAAACGTAACGGCCACCCGGGTATTGAGCGATCTGAAGATCGACGAGCAAGCCCGCTCACACTCCAGTGAATCCGACCAGTAACACTACCGTACAGTCCGGTCTGATCGTCTGATCTGTCGCATATCTCGCCTAGGGGTGGTAAACGTCAGACCCCAATAGCTCGATAAGTCGTGTCGATATGAGGTCTATAACTATTCGAGAAACTACTGGTAACACTTACCAGTAAATCTCAGCAACCCTGGCCAGGGATTTCCTGTTATAGCCAATCGAACACAGCGCAACATCAACCCCCTATACCGGGAGAGACGAATCCCCTCCTATCGCTCATTGCCTCCATGTGACTCGGGACTGTACCCAAAAACCACCGTTTTGCACGCCCTCTTGGACGTGGTAAGATGGAAATCAAAGCACAGTGGGAACCACACAAGACTCTATGACGATCTCGGGTCAACAGACTACTCTGTACCAGTGTCACCAGAGAACTGCCATCTGACGTGAGGTATAATACCATCTGGGAGTTCTCGGCGAGTCCGTCCAGTGTACCCAGTCTCTACTAAGCACCCGTATATCATCTCTGATGTCAAACACCAATGGATATGGGATCATCCATCGCCCATCTGTATGGGTCGAGAAGGTATACGCTAGTCTACTCTGGTATATCGATGCCCCGTCTCGATACACCCTCGACTAGGGACTTTGAAGGATGTACTTACGGACTACCATGTCCCCACTAGTATGATCCGCATCATAGTCCAGGTAGTCAAGCACACATCCTAAGGGCTTTACCAACATGTAACAGAGAGACAATCAGTATACACGTTAAGGTAAAGTTCAACCAGATAGCATACTATCATGTCGAGCATGAAAGTCCTCCCTATATATGTCCCAGCATCCACTACAATATACATCCAATGTACAGTAATGGCCTCTAGGGCATACATATAACTAACATGCTCTACGTCCTGGGTATTAGATACCGGGTCAGGATCCCATATATTGTAGGGTTCCTAGGCACTCAGGTGAAGGTTCTTAAGGCATCAAACATGCCCGGATAAAATTTTAGACGTGCCGAACAACCCAAAGCCGGGATCTTTGCTAGATTATTAGGGTTTAATATGCAAGATGATAACTTTTATCTAAGTGTGAGGGATTACAACCTTTGTAGTCCGCTCCTTCACTTCACAAGCTCCGAGTAGAAGTCCCTTTGCCGCGATCCACGATCTCCCGGACTCATGAGAGGCTCCACGACTCGAACGATCCATTCTAGCTTGTCGTAATCCAAATCTCCGATGATCTACCTTGAAGTTGCTTCGACTCAAGCTTTCTCACTCAAAAGAGAAGAACACCCTAATCCTAAGGGCTAGATGAGATAAGGATGAGAGAGTAGTGATTTTGCTTTCTTTTTATATCATTTTCTCATATTTTATCATCACTTAAGGATTTTCAAGAGAGAGCTTCTTCAAGAGAGAAGAAGAAGATAATGGATAATCAAAAAGATAATGAATAATCTTTTCCTTTTGTGATGAATAGAAATATAAAACATATGATTGATCTTTTAACCATGGTCAAGGATGAATGGATGAGAATGTGCAGAGAAACAACTAGGGTTAGGGTTTGGTTAGGTTAAGAATGTGTCATCACAAAATATCCTAAGAATGACAAAAGAAAAAAAACTTCTAGAAGGTGCATGAATCATCTAACCCTAATCAAACCCTAACCTCAATTAATCATCCTTAAACATGTTTAACAATTAATCATATCATGTCACAATAATATATATCACATATATATTATATATTTGCAACAAAAGAAAATAATACAATTAACATATATCGCATATATATCAATGTATCATCCACTGAGAAAATGAAATAATAAAGCAAGCTAATATTAGTTAATATAATAATATATCATATATATTATTATATATTAAATCATCGAATCAACACTTGATCCGACGATCCGGCTATATCGAATATAACCGACCAATATATCATGTACCGATTCATCGAATCAACACTTGATCCGATGACCCGGTTCATATCCATATATCGCTAGAATATGATACGGTATCCCATATCGCATTATTCACGCTCCTGCGCATATCACATATGCGCCACTACTCCGTTTCGCCTGAGCCAAGAAACCTCTGTGTAGGACTCTAAAGAATCGTCAATACGCCGGTAGCAGGTGATGATATATCAAATACCCACAAGCTGCAAGCGGTCAGCTAAACGTAACAGCCACCCAGGTATTGAGCGATCAGAAGATCAACAAGATAGCCTGTGCGTTCTCCTGTGAATCCGATCAGTAACACTCCCGTACAGTCCGGTCTGTTCGTCTGATATGTCGCATATCAAGTCTAGGGGTGGTATACGTCAGACCCCAGTAACCGATAAGTCGTGTCGATGTATGGCTCATAACGGGTCGAGAAACCACTAGTAACACTTACCAGTAAATCTCTATATCAGCCCTGGCCAGGGACTTCCAGTTATAGCCAATCGAACACAGCACAACATCAACTCCCTATACCGGGAGAGACGAATCCCCTCCTATCGCTCATTGCCTCCATGTGATTCGGGACTGTACCCAAAAGCCACCGTTTTGCACGCCCTCTTGGACGTGGTAAGGTGGAAATCAAAGCACAGTGGGAATCACACAAGACTCTATGACGATCTCGGGTCTACAGATTACCCTGTACCAGTGTCACCGGAGAACTGCCATCTGACGTGTGGTATATCACCATCTGGGAGTTCTCGGCGAGTCCGTCCAGTGTACCCAGTCTCCACTGAGCACCCGTACACCATCTCTGATGTCTAACACCGATGGATATGGGATCATCCATCGCCCATCATATGGGTCAAGATGCGTATACGCTAGTCTACTCTGGTGTATCGATGCCCTGTCTCGATATACCCTCGACTAGGAACAGTTATAGGATGTACTCATCGACTACCGCGGCCCCACTAGTATGATCTCATCATAGTCCCAGTAGTCGAGTACAAACCCTAAGGGCTTTATCAACATGTGAGAGTAAAACAGTAAACCAATACAAGTCAACATGTTAAGATAAAGTGAAACCAAATAGCATACTATCATGACGAGCAAGAAAGTCATCTCTATATATAACCAAGCATCCATTATAATATACATCATATGTACAACAATGGCCTCTAGGGCATATACATAACTAACAATCTCCCACTTGCACTAAGGCCAGCTGCTGTAGTATCTCATACCTAGCATCCCGAATAATCTCTCAAACTATATCTGGGGAATAGCCTTCGTGAATGGATCCGCAGTGTTGTCCTTCGTATCTACTCTCCTGACCTCGATCTCCCGGCGATCAACTATCTCCCTGATCAGGTGATACCGCCTCAGAATATGTCTGGACTTCTGATGGGACCTGGGTTCCTTGGCTAAAGCCACAGCTCCATTGTTATCGCAATACAGAGGTATTGGATGCTCAATGGATGGAACCACACCAAGTTCACTAATGAACTTCTTGATCCAGACAGCTTCTTTGGCAGCATCGTTGGCAGCGATGTATTCAGCCTCCATCGTTGAGTCTGCAACGGTATCCTGTTTGGAACTCTTCCAACATACCGCCCCTCCATTGAGGGTAAAGACAAAACCCGAATGCGACTTAGAGTCGTCCTTATCACTTTGGAAGCTGGAATCGGTAAAGGACTCCACCTGGAGTTCTCCGTTACCATACACCAAGAACATCTCCTTAGTCCTTCGTAAGTACTTGAGAATGTTCTTCACTGCTGTCCAATGACTCTCTCCAGGATCTGCTTGATACCGACTCACTACACTTAGTGAGTATGCTACATCGGGTCTGGTACATAGCATCGCATACATGATAGAGCCTACTGCCGAAGCATAGGGTATCCCTTGCATGCGAGCTCTCTCCAAATCAGTCTTGGGAGACATCTCTTTGGAGAGAGTGAGTCCAGATATCGTGGGCTGATTCCCACGCTTGGATTCTTCCATACTAAACCTCTTTAGTATGGTGTCAATGTACCTGGATTGGGACAATCCCAGTATCCGTTTAGATCTATCTCTATAGATCATGATTCCCAATATGCAGGAGGCATCACCTAGATCTTTCATTGAGAATCTCTGTGATAAGAAGAGCTTCACTGATTGCAGCATAGGAATATCATTTCCTATCAAGAGTATGTCATCCACGTACAATACGAGGAAGACTACCTTACCCTCTGCCACCTTCTTATAGATACAAGGTTCATCTATATTTTTGATGAAGTCAAACTCTTTGACTACAACATCAAAACAGATGTTCCAACTCCGCGATACTTGCTTTAACCCATAAATGGATTTAAGCAGCTTGCACATCTTTCCGCTGCTCCCACTATCTACGAAGCCTTCTGGCTGAGTCATGTACACGCACTCTTCTAAATCACCGTTTAGAAAGGCGGTCTTAACATCCATTTGCCAGATTTCGTAGTCATGGTATGCAGCAATGGCAAGTAAGATCCGGATGGACTTAAGCATAGCTACTGGAGAAAAGGTTTCGTCATAGTCCACACCTGGTCTTTGACGAAAACCTTTTGCTACAAGTCTAGCTTTGAAAGTCTCAACTTTTCCATCTACACCAAATTTCTTTTTAAAGATCCACTTGCTCCCAATGGGTTTTACCCCTTCAGGAGCATTTTCCAAAGTCCATACTTTGTTGGTGTACATGGATTCCATCTCAGATCGCATTGCATCCAGCCATTTCACAGAGTCACCACTCGTGATGGCCTGCTCGAAACTAGTCGGTTCATCATCATCCATGATGCAATCCTCGCTTCCACCATCAATGAGAAAACCGTAGTATCTCTCAGGTGGACGAGAAACCCTACTAGATCGGCGGAGAGGCTGGGGTTCGTCGGGTACTACTGAATCCTCTGGTTCCACTAAATCTTCAGTTGCAGTTTGTGTTACTGGAACTTCTTCCAGTTCTACCTCTTCGCCACTAATTTCTTTTGTAAGAAATTCCTTTTCTAAAAAGGTGGCATGTCGAGAAACAAACACCTTTTGTTCCTCGCGATGGTAGAAAAGATATCCATGTGAATGTTTAGGATATCCCACAAACTTGCATAGAACTGACCGTGCCTCGAGTTTGTCTGGATTTTGCCTTTTGACATAGGCCAGACAACCCCATATCTTAACTCGTTTAAGACATGGTCTCTTCCCACTCCATATCTCATATGGTGTGGTAGGTACAGATTTAGTTGGAACTTGATTCAATAGGTATGCTGCTGTCTCCAGTGCATACCCCCAGAAGGAAATAGGTAACTCAGCCTCGCTCATCATAGAGCGCACCATATCTAATAGGGTGCGATTCCTCCGCTCGGATACACCGTTGTGCTGTGATGTATAAGGAGGAGTAAGCTGAGAGAGAATCCCATTCTCTTTTAGATAATCTAGGAACTCACCGCTTAAGTATTCACCTCCTCGATCAGATCGAAGAATCTTAATACTTTTGCCCGTTTGGTTCTCTACTTCGTGCTTATATTCTCTGAATTTCTCAAAAGCTTCAGACTTGTGTTTCATCAGGAACACATATCCGAATCTTGAGAGATCGTCAGTGAATGTAATAAAGTAGGAAGAACCGTTCCTGGCATGCGTAGACATGGGACCGCATACATCACTATGTACCAGTCCTAAGAGTTCGGTAACTCTTTCTCCGTGTCCACTAAACGGAGCTTTGGTCATTTTTCCTTTGAGACATGAATGGCAAGTATCATAAGATGATAATTCGAACGGATTCAAATAACCATCCTTATGTAACTTAGCCAGTCGTGTCGCATTGATATGACCAAGTCTACAATGCCACAAGTAGGATTCGTTCATATCTGAACTTTTCCTCTTGTGTGTGTTTTGTATATTCAGGACTGTATTCTGATTTAGAATGAATATGCCATTATGAAACGAGCCTGATGCAATCAACTTTTGATCTAGGAATATATTCATAACATTATCCTGTACTACAAAATTATATCCCTCTTTACTCAATAAAGAAACTGATATAATGTTGCACATCATGTTCGGTATATAATAGCACTCATTTAGAATCAGTGTATTGCGACTTGGTAATACAAGGTGATATTCGCCAACTGCTTTGGCTACAATACTCGCACCGTTCCCTACTTGAACGGAATGATCACCTTTTCCCAGTTCTCTACCTTTACGTAGCCCATGCAACTGTTTGCATATGTGGGATCCTGATCCGGTATCTAATACCCAGGACGTAGGGTGAACTGAGAAACAGTTCTCAATAACAAACACACCTGAAGAAGATGCATCAACATGCATGTTCTTTTGGGCGGCGTGAGAATCTAGATATTCTCCTGTTTCCTGTTCAGTCTTATAACTCTTATAAGAAAGAATGGGTCTAACGTTCCCTTGCTCAGTACAATAATCGGGTTCAGTCAATACATCCATATTATTATCTTGATTATGGCCTGAAATGGTCGCTACCTGGAGAGAGAGAGAAGAAAACACTTTAGCGTATGCTCTTGCAAGATTAGATTGGTTATTATCTTATCTAATCAGGATGTCTCCCACTGTTTTTATCAAATCTACCTTAAAACCCTAAAAGGTAAGATTAGCCAGGATTAATTACACGCTACAATTTCGTCAATCTTTCAGCCAGATCAGTGTCGGTACTTTGAGGGAGGTTCCCCGTGCTTTCGCACGGACCTAATTAAAGTAAACCTCGTTTTCCCAGAGGCGTAACCTCGTTAACACTTTTCTAGACACCTACTTGATCGACTAATTGTCCTGTGTAAAACTCTCCCAGGAGTAACTCTTACTCGCAGTGGGTATCAGGATCCAACTATCTCATAGGAGGTATGCAATCTCATTGCAAATTTCAACACTTGAAATTCCCGATAATGTTTTTGCCCCTAACCCCTATGACCTTGACAAAGGCCAACAAACCATAGGAAGCTAGTCAAGTTCAACCCGTCATTTCCCGATTGAATTAAACCCACCCGCACGACCCTTGACAAAGGCCAACAAGGTCGTACGAATACCCTAATCCAATCACATCATATGTTTAAACAGATAAGTACCAGTTAGCTACCGCACACTACGCCTTAACAAAGGCCAACAAACGCAGCACGAATACTAAATAGTCTTTATCTGAAATGACGGAGGGCTACGCAGGTTTTTCAGAAAACCCTGAGCGTAATGAACTTGATATCGTCGTAGAATCGTGTAGTTTTGAAAAGGAGTGTTTTTGAGGCTTTTCTTAATTTCGCTAAAGGGGTCACTCCCGGTGAAGGGATCGTCGGCCCTTTCCTCATCGAATAAGGTGCAGGATATATCATATATACCGCTGTGCAAAGCAAAACACTTAAAGCAATCAAAAGACAAACCGCGTTTTGTAGCATCTGCCAGTTTCGCTAAAGGAGTCACTCCCGGTGAAGGGATCTAGGTCCTTTCCTCATCGAATAAGGTGCAGGATATATCGTATATATCACTGTGCAAAACAAAACTGTAGCTACCCTTTTTATAAAGTGTTTGATTCTACAACATCTTTAGGTTTCTTTTCTTTTATTAATCTCATTAATAAAAATCCCATCAGCTTATGCTTCCTAAGCATCACAGAAGAAACGAAAGCAGTAATATTTATATATCAACATATATATATAGTATAAGCAATCGTCTCAGGCAGTAATATGATCTCATCACAGAACATTGCAGCAGAAGAACATATATGAAATATTGGATATACTAGGACGTCCGTGTTTTCAATACGAGCCTGTATAAAACACGGATTCCACGGTCGCGACGAATAGCCAAACCCACATCCCAAGACCCCTACGAGAGCGGCAAGTAACACTGCCAATTATAGGGTTAGGAGACCCGGTCTCGACTCCTCGAGATGGCCTCCCACTGGACCCTAGAACCCGGTTACTTGTGCTCCCCTCCTTGGGTCTACCTAATGCGGAAAAGTAAATAATATACACAGGTGACAGCAACCGCAACCTGGAAGTGCCCCAAATAAAAGAATATTACATTACAAATGAATTTTACATGAATGAAAATAAAAACCCTCATCTCACATAAAACCCCCGGCTATTCAGAACGCGACGATCCAATATAACATATCACAGCAACACATAATATCTCATATCATCAACGTAAGTAAATATGCGCATCCCAATTGTCGTTGAATCATATAGCAACGAAACCGGCGATATCACATATTACACTTACGGTCACAGAAAAGAAAGTGTAAAACTACAATATTTGGAATCCACAATCACTTTAGACATCGTAAATCCGAAATATCACATACTCCGCATTTCATGCCTAACTCTATGAATTCCAAATATTGTATCACATTCCAGATAAATCGACAGTATTAAACTTTTCGAACAGATAATCAAACACCCAAAATTTCCCAAACTGCTCAACACTTGAGCGGGGTTCAAATAATCCCAGAATATGTCACAGTACCGGTGATCCAGCCGTAGAAGGGTCAAGCCAACGCCTCACATGTGGCACGCCGTACTGCCCCAAACCCGAAGGTTCAAAAGGCAGTTCAAGACGGTCACATAATCGAGTTAAGGTTTGTGTCTTCTAGAGGGTCCACCGCTTAACTTGTACAATTGTTCCGAACGATTTAAACCCAAAAAAAATTTCAACACTTGAAAATTTGCCGTACCGGGAAACAGTAAGTTAATGATATCCGTTCAAATAGTTTAACAGTTTCTAAATATCCGGAAAGAAATACGAATTTAAAATTTCCGATCGAGTCTGCTATTACAAAACAAACCCCAGAATTTTAAACACCTGGAACAGATTAAAAATATCCAGAATGGTCAGCAAGTACCTACGGTTAAAACCATGAAGCCACGTGTCCCAATCCTACAGGGCCGCCGCTGAAGCGCCGCGGGAACCCTCTTTATGCCGCGCTTCCGCGCTACTTTGGTGGAATTGTGGGCACGTGTTTCATGGTAATTCTTAGAATTCCCTGCTGATTTTTTTACATATTTTTAATTCTGAAAAATCCCAAAATTTAAAAAATTTCCAGAGAGGGGTCCATTTTGTTCGTTTAGGGTTCGATCGGAGTTTTAACTTCATAAACACATCGCCTAATACTCTAGCTAGGCTCTGATACCACTGTAGGGTTCCTAGGCACTCAGGTGAAGGTTCTTAAGGCATCAAACATGCCCGGATAAAATTTTAGACGTGCCGAACAACCCAAAGCCGGGATCTTTGCTAGATTATTAGGGTTTAATATGCAAGATGATAACTTTTATCTAAGTGTGAGGGATTACAACCTTTGTAGTCCGCTCCTTCACTTCACAAGCTCCGAGTAGAAGTCCCTTTGCCGCGATCCACGATCTCCCGGACTCATGAGAGGCTCCACGACTCGAACGATCCATTCTAGCTTGTCGTAATCCAAATCTCCGATGATCTACCTTGAAGTTGCTTCGACTCAAGCTTTCTCACTCAAAAGAGAAGAACACCCTAATCCCAAGGGCTAGATGAGATGAGGATGAGAGAGTAGTGATTTTGCTTTCTTTTTATATCATTTTCTCATATTTTATCATCACTTAAGGATTTTCAAGAGAGAGCTTCTTCAAGAGAGAAGAAGAAGATAATGGATAATCAAAAAGATAATGAATAATCTTTTCCTTTTGTGATGAATAGAAATATAAAACATATGATTGATCTTTTAACCATGGTCAAGGATGAATGGATGAGAATGTGTAGAGAAACAACTAGGGTTAGGGTTTGGTTAGGTTAAGAATGTGTCATCACAAAATATCCTAAGAATGACAAAAGAAAAAAAACTTCTAGAAGGTGCATGAATCATCTAACCCTAATCAAACCCTAACCTCAATTAATCATCCTTAAACATGTTTAACAATTAATCATATCATGTCACAATAATATATATCACATATATATTATATATTTGCAACAAAAGAAAATAATACAATTAACATATATCGCATATATATCAATGTATCATCCACTGAGAAAATGAAATAATAAAGCAAGCTAATATTAGTTAATATAATAATATATCATATATATTATTATATATTAAATCATCGAATCAACACTTGATCCGACGATCCGGCTATATCGAATATAACCGACTAATATATCATGTACCGATTCATCGAATCAACACTTGATCCGATGACCCGGTTCATATCCATATATCGCGAGAATATGATACGGTATCCCATATCGCATTATTCACGCTCCTACGCATATCACATATGCGCCACTACTCCGTTTCGCCTGAGCCAAGAAACCTCTGTGTAGGACTCTAAAGAATCGTCAATACGCCGGTAGCAGGTGATAATCATATCAAACACCCACAAGCTGCAAGCGGTCAGCTAAACGTAACAGCCACCCAGGTATTGAGCGATCAGAAGATCAACAAGCTAGCCTGTGCGTTCTCCTGTGAATCCGATCAGTAACACTCCCGTACAGTCCGGTCTGTTCTTCTTATATGTCGCATATCAAGTCTAGGGGTGGTATACGTCAGACCCCAGTAACCGATAAGTCGTGTCGATGTATGGCTCATAACGGGTCGAGAAACTACTAGTAACACTTACCAGTAAATCTCTATATCAGCCCTGGCCAGGGACTTCCAGTTATAGCCAATCGAACACAGCACAACATCAACTCCCTATACCGGGAGAGACGAATCCCCTCCTATCGCTCATTGCCTCCATGTGATTCGGGACTGTACCCAAAAGCCACCGTTTTGCACGCCCTCTTGGACGTGGTAAGGTGGAAATCAAAGCACAGTGGGAATCACACAAGACTCTATGACGATCTCGGGTCTACAGACTACCCTGTACCAGTGTCACCGGAGAACTGCCATCTGACGTGTGGTATATCACCATCTGGGAGTTCTCGGCGAGTCCGTCCAGTGTACCCAGTCTCCACTGAGCACCCGTACACCATCTCTGATGTCTAACACCGATGGATATGGGATCATCCATCGCCCATCATATGGGTCAAGATGCGTATACGCTAGTCTACTCTGGTGTATCGATGCCCTGTCTCGATATACCCTCGACTAGGAACAGTTATAGGATGTACTCATCGACTACCGCGGCCCCACTAGTATGATCTCATCATAGTCCCAGTAGTCGAGTACAAACCCTAAGGGCTTTATCAACATGTGAGAGTAAAACAGTAAACCAATACAAGTCAACATGTTAAGATAAAGTGAAACCAAATAGCATACTATCATGACGAGCAAGAAAGTCATCTCTATATATAACCAAGCATCCATTATAATATACATCATATGTACAACAATGGCCTCTAGGGCATATACATAACTAACATATATGTAATCAGTTACATGGGCTTAGAAAAGGTAGAGAACTTGGAGAAGGTGATAAAGACATTAGAGTTAGAAATGGTGCAATTGTTGCAGCTAAGACTGTCGGGGAATATCACCTTGAATTACCAACTGGTAATACATTGGTTCTGAACGAATGCTATTACATGCCGAACCTGATATGCAACATTATATCGGTTTCTTTATTAAGTAAAGAGGGATATAATTTTGTATTACAGGATAATGTTATGAACATTTTCCGTAACCAAAAGTTGGTTAGATCAGGCACGTTGTGCAATGGCATTAATGTTCTAAACCAATCAACAGTTCTGAGCATAACAAACACACACAAGAGGAAGAGTTCAGAACTGAACGAATCCTTCTTGTGGCATTGTAGACTGGGTCACATCAATGCGACACGATTAGCTAAGTTGCATAAGGATGGATATTTAAATCCGTTTGAATTTTCATCTTATGACACTTGCCAATCATGTCTCAAAGGCAAGATGACCAAAGCTCCGTTTACGGGACACGGAGAAAGAATTACCGAACTCTTGGGACTGATACATAGTGATGTATGCGGTCCCATGTCTACACATGCCAGGGATGGTTCTTCGTACTTCATTACATTCACTGACGATCTCTCTAGGTTCGGGTATGTGTTCCTGATGAAACACAAATCAGAAGCTTTTGAGAAATTTAGAGAATATAAACAAGAAGTTGAGAACCAAACCAGAAAAAGTATTAAAATCCTACGATCTGATCGAGGAGGCGAATACTTGAGCATTGAATTCCTGGACTTCCTAAAAGAGAATGGGATTCTCTCTCAGCTAACTCCTCCATATACACCACAGCACAATGGTGTATCGGAGCGGAGGAACCGCACCCTATTAGATATGGTGCGCTCTATGATGAGTGTAGCTGAGTTACCTGTTTCCTTCTGGGGATATGCACTGGAAACAGCAGCATACCTACTGAACAGGGTTCCCACCAAATCTGTGCCTACCACACCATATGAGATATGGGAAGGAAAGAGACCATATCTTAATTTTATAAAGATATGGGGTTGCCCGGCCTATGTCAAAAGATAAAAACCGGACAAACTCGAGGCAAGGTCTGTATTGTGTAAATTTGTTGGATATCCCAAACATTCGCGAGGGTATATCTTCTACCACAGTGAGGAACAAAGAGTATTTGTTGCTCAACATGCCACCTTTTTAGAAAAGGAATTTCTTGCAAAAGAGATTAGTGGCTCTGAGGTAGAACTGGAAGAGGTTCCAGCTGAACAAAACACAACAGAAGATTTAGTGGAACCAGAGGATTCAGTAGTACCCGACGAACTCCAGCCTCTCCGCCGATCTAGTAGGGTTCCTCGCCCACCTGAGAGATACTACGGTTTTCTCATGGATGGTGGGAGCGAGGATTGCATCATGGAGGATGATGCCCAACTAGCTTCGAGCAGGCCATCACGAGTAGGGACTCAGTGAAATGGCTGGATGCTATGCGGTCCGAGATGGAATCCATGTACACCAACAAAGTATGGACTTTGGATGTTGCTCCTGAAGGGGTAAAACCCATCGGGAGCAAGTGGATCTTCAAGAAGAAACTTGGTGTAGATGGGAAAGTGGAGACTTTCAAAGCTAGAATTGTTGCAAAAGGTTTTCATCAAAGACCAGGTGTGGACTATGACGAAACCTTTTCTCCAGTGGCTATGCTTAAATCCATCAGGATCATGCTTGCCATCGCTGCATATCATGATTACGAAATCTGGCAAATGGATGTTAAGACCGCCTTTCTAAATGGTGATTTAGAAGAGTGCGTGTACATGACTCAGCCAGAGGGCTTCGTAGATAGTGGGAGCAGCGGGAAGGTGTGCAAGCTGCTTAAATCCATTTATGGATTAAAGCAAGCATCGCGGAGTTGGAACATCTGCTTTGACGTCATTATCAAAGAGTTTGATTTCGTCAAAAATCCAGATGAACCTTATATCTACAAGAAGGTGGCAGAGAGTAAGGTTGTCTTCCTCGTATTATACGTGGACGACATACTCTTGATAGGAAATGATATTCCTATGCTGCAATCGGCCAAGCTCTTCTTATCACAAAGATTCTCAATGAAAGATCTTGGTGATGCCTCCTGCATATTGGGAATCAGGATCTATAGAGATAGATCCAAACGGATTTTGGGATTGTCCCAATCCAGGTATATTGACACCATACTAAAGAGGTTTAGTATGGAAGAATCCAAGCGTGGGAACTTGCCCACGATCTCTGGAGTCACTCTCTCCAAAGAGATGTCTCCCAAGACTGATTTGGAGAGAGCTCGCATGCAAGGGATACCCTATGCTTCGGCTGTAGGCTCTATCATGTATGCGATGCTATGTACCAGACCCGATGTAGCATACTCACTAAGTGTAGTGAGCAGGTATCAAGCTGATCCTGGGGAGAGTCACTGGACAGCTGTGAAGAGCATTCTTAAGTACTTACGAAGGACTAAAGAGATGCTCTTGGTGTATGGTAACGGAGAACTCTAAGTGGAGTCCTTTACCGATTCGAGCTTCCAGAGTGATAAGGACGACTCTAAGTCGCAGTCGGGATTTGTCTTTACCCTTTACGGAGGGGCGGTTAGCTGGAAGAGTTCCAAGCAGGAAACCGTGGCAGACTCGACGATGGAGGCTGAATACATCGCTGCCAACGATGCTGCCAAAGAGGCTGTCTGGATCAAGAAGTTCATTACTGAACTTGGAGTGGTTCCATCCATTGAGCATCCAATACCTTTGTATTGCGATAACAATGGAGCGGTGGCTTTGGCCAAGGAACCCAGGTCCCATCAGCGATCCAGGCATATTCTGAGGCGGTATCACCTGATCCGGGAGATAGTTGATCGCCGGGAGATCGAGGTCAGGAGGGTTGAAACGAAGAACAACACGGCGGATCCACTCACGAAGGCCATTCCCTAGATACAGTTTGAGAGACTCTTCGGGATGCTCGGTATGCGATACTACAGCAGCTGGCCCTAGTGCAAGTGGGAGATTGTTAGTTGTATGTATGCCCTAGAGGCCAGTATTGTACAGATGATGTATATTATATTGGATGCTTGGACATATATAGAGATGACTTTCTTGCTCGATATGATAGTATGCTATCTGGTTACTCTTTATCTTAACATGTACACTTGTCTCTTTAAACTGTCTTATAGTTACATGTTGGTAAAGCCCTTAGGATGTGTACTTGACTACCTGGACTATGATGCAGATCATACTAGTGGGGACATGGTAGTCCATAAGTACATCCTTCAAGGTCCCTAGTCGTAGGTGTATCGAGACAGGGCATCGATATACCAGTGTAGACTAGCGTATACGCTTCTCGACCCATGAGATGGGCGATGGATGATCCCATATCCATTGGTGTTTGACATCAGAGATGGTATACGGGTGCTCAGTGGAGACTGGGTACACTGGACGGACTCGCCGAGAACTCCCAGATGGTATTATACCTCACGTCAGATGGCAGTTTTCAGGTGACACTTGTGCAGGTTAGTCTGTAGACCCGAGATCGTCATAGAGTCTTGTGTGATTCCCACTGTGCTTTGATCTCTACCTTACCACGTCCATGAGGGCGTGCAAAACGGTGGTCTTTGGGTACAGTCCCGAGTCACATGGAGGTAATGAGCGATAGGAGGGGTTTCGTCTCTCCCGGTATTGGGGGTTTATGTTGCGCTGTGCTCGATTGGCCGTAACAGGGAAGTCCCTGGCCAGGGCTGATCAGAGATTTGCTGGTAAGTGTTACCAGTAGTTTCTCGACCCGTTATGAGCCTCACATCGGCACGACTTATCGGTTATTGGGGTCTGACGTTTACCACCCCTAGACCTGATATGCGACATATCAGACGAACAGACCGGACTGTACAGTAACTGTTACTGGTTGGATTCACAGGAGTGTGAGCGGGCTAGCTCGTCGATCTTCTGATCGCTCAATACCCGGATGGCCGTTACGTTTAGCAGACCGCTTGCGGCTTGTAGGTGCTTGATATGATCATCATCTGCTACCGGCGTATTGACGAGTCTTTAGAGTCCTACACAGAGGTTTCCTGGCTCAAGCGAAACGAAATAGGAGCGCATATGAGATATGTGCAGGACCGAAAATAATGCGTGTATGTGATACCGTATTCAATTCTCGCGATGAATGTATCGATTGGTTATATTCGATATAACCTAGATATCGAATCAACAATTGATTCGATAAGCCGATACATAAGATACTAGTCGGTTATATGCGATATGACCGGATCGTTAAGTCAAGTGTTGATTTAATGATTTAATGTATAATTATATATTTGATATATTATTTTGCATTAGCTAGTATTAGTTCACTTTATATGGATTTTCTCACTTGCAAGAAGTATATGTGATATACTTTTGTGCACATATTTGTATCATGTTTGATGATACTTGATCATTTAGTTAAGTGTATAGAATTTAACCATGATTAATTTGATAATTAGGGTTTTGCATATTCATTTATTTAAAATTTGTTCATTTATTTATTTGGAGAAGATAATGATGAGAGTGGTGGCTTTCTTTGTTTCTTATTGAAGCTTCATGAAGCTTTGACTTAGTCACCATTCTTGTCTCATGCTTAACCCTAAACATTTGAATTAACCCTAGTTCATTCTCTACACTTAACTATGGTTAAGATTATGATAAGTATTCATTTTCTTTTTCATTTTAAAGAGACTTATCATATTCTTTCTTCTTCTTGATCATCTTCTTCTTCAAGAAAAGCTTAAGCCCATCAATGGCAACTTGAGCAAAAGTGAGTGAAATCCAATTCTAAAGTGAACCCACCTCCTATTTCTTCACCCTCTACCTCTTGCCAAGTTGTTTTGGGTGTTTTCTTCACAAGTTTCACAACTTGGTGAAGTTGGAGCTTGAACTTGTGCAACCTCGACGTAGATCATCTTCGGCACGAAGCCGACGACCTATTCCACCCATTTCTCCGATGAAGCCGACGATTGAGTTCGGGATTCGAGATGGACAGCGAGAGGACACCTACGTGGAGCTAAGGAAGTGGAGAACCGGATCTACAAAGGTTGTAGTCTCTCTCCTTTAGTTAAGTTGTTAACTAGATTAGTATATCGCCTAAACTTCTAGTCAACGATCCGTATTAGGGTTTCTCGGCACCGTAAAATTTAATATTGGCATGGTTGATGCCTTGTGAGACCTCTTGAGAGTGCCTAGGAACCCTACACTTGCAGGTTTGACCGCTTTGGATTAGTTACGGTATTGCTGGCACACAGCTTCTTCCAGGGTGTTTGCATTGGTAGATGGGATACATGTTGGATCGTGCCCACTCTCGTACTATTATATTCTATTGTATCTAGATAAATTCCATCACATCACATCACATCACATCACATCAGATCAATCAGAGACTAGACATTGTATATTGGTAGACCTAGTCAGACTTGGTTGTGCGAGACTTAGAGCGATGGGTTTATGATCGATTTTCTTGAGATTTGATGTCTTGCTTCTTTATTGTTCTTTCTGGGTTGATTCTTCACCGTTGGGCGTCGTATTTATGTTATTGCGTGGTCGTGATTCCGCCAGTTGGCGAAGAGCTAGCTCTCGCTTGGGGATGCCTATATATTGTTGTATATATGTTTTTGGATCAAAATATATAAGGGAGGTACTGCCCAAATTTTTAAAGACGAAACATGTTTTCAACTCTACTATAACCCACTTGCATTTTCATGTTCCATTAGCTATGCATTTATAGAAAACATGATTCATTATACCTTTATTTCACTACTGCACCCCCACTATTTTCCGCAAAATGGTTTAGATTTTCTGGGCTTCGGATTACTTGATTTACGTCACGCCTTTAGACATTGCGTAATTTAAGTTCCAGTCACGTGCTAAATTATGGGTCGTGACACTTAGTAAATGGATCCGCCGTGTTGTCTTTTGTATCTACTCTCCGGATCTTGATCTCCCAGCGATCTACGATCTCTCTGATTAGGTGACACCGGCTCAAGATGTGTCTGGATTTCTAATGGGACCGTGGTTCCTTCGCTAAAACCATATCCCCATTGTTATCGCAATACAAAGGTATCAGATCAATAATGGACGAAACCACCTCAAGTTCAGTAATGATCTTCTTCATCCAGACCGCTTCTTTTGCGCCATCATTTGCAGCAATATATTTAGCCTCCATCGTTGAGTCTACGACGGTGTCCTGTTTGGAGCTCTTCCAATAAACTGCCCCTCCGTTGAGGGTAAACACAAAACCTGAGACAGAATTGCGGTCATTCTTGTCACTCTGTAAGCTTGAGTAGGTAAAGGACTCGACCTGGAGGTCTCTATTACCGTAAACCAAGAACATCTCCTTAGTCCTTCTTAGGTACTTGAAAATGTTCTTTACAGCTATCCAATGATTCTCACCTGGGTTCGACTGATACCGGCTCACCACGCTAAGCGCGTAAGCTACATCTGGTCTGGTACATACTATCACATACATTATAGATCCAACCGCCGAAGCATAGAGTATAGTGCTCATGCGAACCCTCTCTTCATCAGTCTGGGAAGATATTTCTTTCGAGATGGTGATTCCGTGCAAAGCGGGTAAATTACTGTGCTTGGAATCTTCCATACTAAATCTCTTTAGTATGTACTCTATGTAACTGGACTGTGAAAGTCCCAAAAATCTCTTAGATCTATCTCTGTAGATCTTAATTCCCAGAATGTACGAGGAATCACCCAAGTCTTTCATGGAGAACCTTTGTGACAAGAACAACTTTACCGATAGCAGCATAGGAATGTAATTTCCTATCAAGAGAATGTCATCCGCGTACAAGACTAGGAATACAAAATTTCTTCCTACAATCTTCTTGTATATACAAGACTCATCCTCATTTTTGATGAAGTCAAATTCCTTGACTGTCTAATCAAAACAGATGTTCCAGCTCCATGATGCCTGCTTTAATCCATAAATGAATTTAAGCAATTTGCACACCTTCCCGCTGCTCCCACTGTCTATGAATCCCTCCTGCTGATCTATATAAATGCACTCTTCTAAACTTCCATTCAGAAAAGCCGTTTTAACATCCATCTGCCAGATATCATAGTCATGGTTGGCAGCAATAGCAAGTAGGATCCGAATGGATTTCAGCATAGCCACTGGAGAAAAGGTTTCGTCATAGTCCACTCCTGGTCTTTGACGAAAACATTTTGCAACAATTCTAGCCTTATAGGTTTCCACCTGTCCATCTATACCAATCTTATTTTTGGAGATCCACTTGTATCCAACGGATTTTACCCCAGGAGGAGCTACATCCAAAGCCTAAACTGAAAGTCTATACTAGCAGCACCATGAGGTTCTAATGACATCAAGCATGCCAAATTCAAATTTTTATAGGTGCTAAGCTAGACTAAACAAGATCGTTAACTAGATTATTAGGGTTTTAGTTTGATATCAAGGTAAACTATAAGAAGTGAAGATAGTTATACCCTTGTAGATTGAGTCCTTCATTTCACATGCTCCGTGTAGTAGTCCCGCAACTCCACTAGGCTCCACTTGAGGGTTTGAACGAGCTTCCTCCGATGACCTTCGTGCCGAAGAAGATCCACGCAAAGTCCCTCCAACTCAAGCTACCTCTACACTAAACTCTTTTAGTGTAGAAAACAAGCTACACTTGATCTCTAGTCTAGAGTAGGATGGTGAAATAGGGGATTTGGTTTGCTCACTAGTATGTGTTCTAGCTTCATGATTCACATCACATGTGAGAGTTGAAGCTTGAACCATGGTGGCATGAAGAAGAGGAAGAAGATGAGAGCAAGACAGCAACCATTGGAGTAACTAAAGAATGAGCTCTAGTGTTCAATGAATGAGAGTGTGAATGGCAACCCTTGACCCTCACTCATTCAAGCATGAAATTATTGCAATATAAAATTGCAACCATGCTTGAATAGCGAGTCAAGATGAATAAACAAATGGAAATGCCATACTTTCAACCATGCTCCCAATTTCTATCTCATTTTTATTTTCACAAAATAGAATTCATGCCATGCTGCATACATACATACATACATACATACATACATACATATATATATATATATATATATTAATACATATAAGAAAATATTTAGTGAGCTAATGATATTAGTTAAAATATAATTATATCAAATATAATATATATCACATTATTAAATAAACACTTGATTTAATAATCCGGTTTTATCACGTATGACAGACTATTATCATTTATCTGTATATCAAATTATCAAATCAACACTTGATTCGATAATCTGGCTATATCACATATACCTAACTCATAACAGATAACTGCCAGATTACAATATGGTACACATATACGTATTTAATCAGGCCCACACACATATCACATATGTGTCCTACTTTGTTTCGCTTGAACCAGGTAACTTCTGTGTGGGACTCTAAAGACTCGTCAATACACCAGCAGTAGGTGATGATCACATCAGTCACCTATAAGCCATCAGCGGTACTAGCTGGACGTAACGGCTACCCGGGTATAAAGCGATATGAAGATCAACAAGCAAGCTTGTCCAAACTCTCTATGAAACCTATCAGTAACACAACCTTACAGTCCGGTGTTGTCACGACCCGAAATATTAGCTCATGACCGGCACTTAAATCACGTCACGTCTAAAGACGTCACGTAATTTAGGTAAGCCGAAACCCAGAAATCTAAACCTTTTTAAGAAAAATCAAGGAGGTGAAGTTTGAAATACGGGTATAATGAATCAAGTTTTCTTAAATGCATAGAAAAGTAACATGAATAATGTAAGTGAAATTTACTAGTTTGAAAACATGTTTCATCTTTTAAAAATTTGGGCAGCACCTCCTTTGTATATTTTGATCCAAAACCACAATACAAGAAAATATAAAGGCATCCCCAAGCGGGAACTAGCTCTTTGCCAATCGGTGGATCACAACCACGCAAGACAGTATATATAAGTATACGACATCCAACGGCGAAGATCCACACAAAAGATAATGAAAACAAGACATCAAAAAAACCCACAAGTAGCGGAATACCCCTCGCTCTAAGTCTCGCAACCACAAGTCTCACTAAATCTCATTACTTATACAAATACTAATTTTGATTGATGGAGTTGACTAGATACAATATGAATAATAAATACAAGAGGGGTACGATCCAACATGTACCACCTACCAAAGCAAAACGCCCGAAAGCAACTGTGTACCAGGAATGCCGCTACGGATTCATACGGCCAACCTGCAAAAGCTGTGGCACAACGGGGGTGAGTTTCCAACTCGTGAGTAGAAAAACATCTATAGATAGAAATCGAATAAACAACGACTCCTAGGTCAACTATATCATAAAGGTAATACTATAATATGTAAGGTGACCGGATCTATATATGTGCCAACACTAATATCAATGTCAATCAGTATACGGATATCATCCAACAATATAATCAAAGTCTGTATGCAGGTGGATCTCATCCACGTGTCAACCGATGACACAACAATATCGTGCATGTAAATATCATAAAAGCGTATGCATGAAAATATGAGGATATAAAATAACGTGTGTCCCTCGCGACACATCAAAATCATGGAACCTAAGTGTCCAGCATCGACACTCGAAACATCATGAAACCCGTGTCCAGCATCGACACGTAAATCCTCATATCTCGGGCTCCGTCAGTCCGGATCGGCCCACGTGCTCCGTCTGTGGGATCGGCCCTCAGGCTCCGGCAGAACGGGTCGGCCCCCATCCATCTCTCGACTCCGGTCGGTATCCTCCGGATAACCGCCAGGTCCAACCAATCACCGGTAGGTAGTAGTCTCTCTGCCAGGCTCACCGTCTACTGCACAGAAAATCCGTTCTCGCCCCGGGGTACCATATTAGGTCCACTATATACCCGCAATCGGCCACATCCAGCTCCTCGAATCGGGTTTCACATGTCACACGTCTCGGAACCGAGAAAACGCATGGTGGACGCACTGAAATACCATATCAAGAGAAACCGGGTTTTTAAAACGGTGCATGCTTTCTTTTGAAATAGCCACGGTTCTCAAATCCAGAAATCTCATGGAAACAATATATCTCAATGCGTAAAAGCGTAAAGCATGATGTATGCGATATATAACAGAAATGTAAGCATATCCGTATATCATGGAACATGGAACAGTAATATGACAATATCAGTATATCATGCGACATGTCGTAATGATGTGAACATAGCAAGTAAATCATGCAAGGAGTCATATCATGATGCAGCAGTCTTACTGTGTAGTGACATAGCAATTATTGATGATGAAGTGTGTGAGCCGACCAATCTGTGTAAGTGTAACATACGCATCATCGATAATGGTGTAGGTGTACTAACACAGGTATATGTAATGCAATGAGAGTGACATTAGCGTAGTATAAAGTAAATCATATGCAAATACTGACAGATATACGTATATAACATGACCGAGTCGGTGAATCTATCAATCGGCATCCAGCCTCACAACATCATGTACGGTAAAATCCATCGTACGACATCCTCTAGTCAAAGGTATGGATCAATCATCAAGCCCAACTCATCACGTATAGAAAATCATCGTACGGCGGTATCAAACCAAAAGGGATCCTATCGCTCTACATGACAATAAGGATAAGGCCTAATTTCACGTACATCCTATCATTCATGATTCACAACATGTATACACGTATATCCATATACCTATGTCCCAAGTCACATCCATAACAATCTCATATCAGGGGACCGGCAAGGTATCAATCCTCTCAATCGACTGGCATCCGTATACCAACATATCATCATATCACATGCCAAATCGTATTCTCTTTTCATCGCATCTATATCACACATACACACCCGAACCATACAATCAGTTTTTAAATGGTGCGACTCGTAGTTTTGAAAGTCGGGGCTACGGTGTTTATAAGGAAAAGATATCATTTGAAAATCCTTAACATCTCTCAAGATATCTGTTTAAAAGATGCATACGATTCTTCATTTTGGAAATAGGTATGGTTCGGATGGCACATTACGTCGGCTATCTAGTCTTATAGTACCCTAAATGGCAATATCGTCAAATATCATTCTCAAATTCCGTCATCACATATTAGCCGTATCATATCACTTCTAAATATCCTTTAGTTTCTAATATGGTTCCTCTAACTATCTTTTAACTCTATTTAGTTTTCTATAAAAGGTTCCCTTAACCATATTCTATATATATAATTCGTTTTCCATCAAAGTTTGCGGGGGTGCTATACCCCATCCACCTGACTTCCTCCGTGGATATAGATCCACTCACCTTGATCCTCGCTTGCCGAAGTCGATGATGCCATGCTCGTCCTTGTTGTTCAAGTCCACTCGAGGGTACCTACATATATACACACAAGATATCGTAAACCAAAAGCATGCACTAAAACCAAATCGGCATGAGTATCATACATAGGTTAAAACCTATCGTTTACGCATGCAAGAATAACCAATAACTCCCGACGATTGACATATAAACGTGAATCGACCGATAAAACACAAATATCAAAAACTTCATTTCATAAATACCACGAAATACAAGGCAGCAACTCATGAAAATGGTCCTAGATTTTACCCTAGGTCAAATCAGCCAATTTTGCACATGGGAGGGGTCTAGTTTACTGGAGAGTAAAACATGGACCAAACACGAAAGGGTTCCACCCTACTCTGGCCGCAATTTGTGGCCAACTTGCAAAATGGATCTGTTTATCATAAAGAGATTCGTTGTTCCCGGGAAGAATAAATCTGCGGCCTGGGTTGGGTATTTGGGGCTCTGGTCTCTGTGGTGGCTTTTTGGGTGCCTGCATGACTCACAGTATTTTCTAAATAATTTTTAGAGTCCCCGGGTGTTAGCAGATATCAATTTCCCTTCACAATTCTCACAAATTCCCGATATCAGGGTTTCAAAATTTATGTTTCGGGGTTTAGTCTATGGTTTTAGTCCATGATACAATCCCAACAGGGGTTTAAGATCACTATCAAGCCTCAATTACACCTTTGGATTCAAACCAAACCCTAACCCTTTCTAGGAATTTTCAAAGTTCATTAAACCGGATTAATACACTTCTAAAGTTATATGGGTGATAAAGAAATTGAAATACAACACTAATGGTGCAGAAATTACCTCATTTGGCCTCTCTTGAAACCCCCTAGAGCTCAAAATCTGATTTTGCTTTGTCCAAAAAGCTTGTAAGGAGCTTGTGCATGTTTTTTGTGAAGTGGGGATAGACTTTTGAGGTTGTTTTGATGATGTTTTAAGGGTTGAAGAGGAGGGAGGAGATGGGGCAACCATGAAAGGGGAGAGGAGAGAAGAAATGATGAGGATGATGAATGAAACAATAGCCTTGGTCTAAGGTTGACCCCTCACCCTCTCTCTCTTGCCCATACCCATTTCTTTACTATTTTCCTTTTCCTTTTTCTTTTCTTATCTTTTCTTTTGTTTTGTTTTCTCTTCTCTTGAATTAAAACCCATCATGCATGAAGGAAAAGAAAAAGACATGGTAGAATAAAAATGTAACAATGTGAAAAATGACATGGTACATGTCATGTGCACCAAACAAGCTTAATGCACGATTAGCGATATTTAATCGCGATTAGCATTAAAATAGTGAATAAAAAAATCATAGGAATTTAAAATTTGCTTAATTCAAATAAAATACCCACTTTTTAGTAATTTCTATAATTTTCCAAATATTTTCCAATTTATCGGTATTTAATAATACCGCAATATTAAAAATATTCATAATACTTATTATTTAATTATAAAAATTCCCAAAAATAATATTTTATTTTTTTGAAATGTTACAATCTTCCCCCTTAAATAAATTCGGTCACCGAATTTAAATTTAAACCCCCAAAATCTAAAACATTTCAATACTCATCTCAAATCAACGGGGCTCCGAAGTCACGGAAGATGCAGAAATAACACAGCGCATCGCGTGCGCCTGAAAACGAGTATAAAACTCAAAATCGAACTCCGTCAAGCGTCACGCAAATCATAGGATTTGTACGCATATCTTCAGAGTTACAATGGAGATTCAGATCTCGAAATCCACTACTGAAATCCAATATCCACTAGTCAAATACTATAATACATATATAATACACATCCTTGGAAAAATCCTTTAAACTGAATAAAACACATGCAAAAATCCTTTCTGAATCGCCGTGTGATGTGTAGCTCACGACATAAGTGGCGGACGCTCATTTGTAAAGTAATAAACATATGTTCATATAGGTTTTGCTCAAATATACGTCCCGTCCATTTTGAAATATCCCAAAAAGGTTTTCCTTAGTAAACGTTCGTGTCACTCACGGACACGTTGGAAATAGCGAGACTATAGCTCCGTTTTGAAAATCTCTGGTTAAACATTTAATGCATGCCAAATACCCAGGTTCTGTCCTCAGATCAGTCCAGTTCGGCTACTACAAAATATAGTACCCATCATGAAAACAAAGTGCCTGAAAGCGAAAATCAGCCTCAAAAGGCGTATCCAATAATCACGTGCGTCTGGTGTGCACAGAAATCAAATCCAAATACAAGTGCTACGAACGTGCACAAAAGCAAAACTAAGTGCAACGGGTGTGCACGAAAGCATCTGTCCAGTGCAACGGGTGTGCACGACAACAACATCTAGTGCATCTATAGTGCACGAAAATCTCAAACCAGTGCAACTAATATACACGAATGAAAATCCCAAATCGAGTGCATCCGGTGTGCACAATATCCAATATCGAGTGCCAAATATGCACAAAAATCCAATCGCAGCTCGTCAGGTTCGTAAAAAAAAGCATCTAGTGCAGTAGCATGTACGAAAACGCACAGCAAGTGCCAACACGCACGAAAAACGCAATCTGATAATGCAAATACTCAAAGACATAAATCTGGTGCAACCAGGGCACGGAGTATAAAGCCGGTGCGACCAATGCACAAAATACAAAGATGGTGCAACAATGCAAAAAATACGAATCTGGTGCAACAAATGCATAAAACACAAATCGGGTGCATCAAGTGCACGAAATACAAATCCAGTGCATGCAAATGCACAAAGTACAAATCTGGTGCAATAAATGCACAGAAACTCATCGATAACTCAAATGCGTATGAAAGCAACACCGAGTGTATCAAGGTATATGAAATCATAAACATGTGCAACCGCATGCACAAAACACGTATCAATGCACTGCAAGCATATATGAGTTATACCGAGTGCAAAATCAAATCGAGTGCATGCCACATGCACAAAATCAAATCAACCGTATGAAATCCACAAAATCATAACCACGTGCTACCAAAGCACAAAATCGATATCAAGTGCAATAAATATGCATAAATCATAAACCAACACAACGGTATATAAAGCATATCTCAAGTGCAATAACTATGCACCAAATATAAATACCCAATAGGTGCGGCCATGGGGCACGAAAACAATATCATGAAACTCAATCATCAAAACTCAAATCCAAGCGATATAAACGTGATACTCGGATCACAAACGCAAATCGCAACAAATGACATTGAGGTACACCTTCTACAATGTCGAAAAATTTCGGTGCGTCCTAAACTGGCAGAGTAAGAACATCTTCTTGCATTCTGCCTACGGTCTGGCGTCCTCTATCTCTGGGTCCTCATTTCTCTATGGATTACCAATCTCGAAATCCATCGGCTCATCGGCCCGGTCAGGTGTGCTAACGGGAAAGATTCCGCTCTGGCACTTCTCTGGTCACCTCTCGGCCAAGTATCACGACCACTCGTAAAGCAGCACGTCACTGGCATTGGCCTATGGCCCTCTGAATACACGTGACACATCTGATCCTTGGTGTAAATCTCATCGCAGCAGTGTCCTGGAAGGAACCTACTCAGGGTCTCTTCCGATCTCACCTATGCCGAACTGTACGGAGGCCGGTGCTCTTGCATATTCTTTTCTTGTTTTCTGGACATCTGCATTCTCAGCACAACATTACCTCGGGAACCGGCCGCATCCCAACGCCTCTATATGAATATTAGATCTCTAATCTCAATGGGGAGTAACAACAGCTCGTCGGCATCTCGCACGAACCTCTGGTACACTCGTTTATATCATCGTCCACTTCGACGTCACGTCACTCTATCTGCGTACTACAAATGTTCTCGGCTACAGTCAACCTGAAGTCTTTCACACGGACTCGAAATCATGAACTCGGTATCTTCATCACCCTGTAGAAGATCTCTAGCCGAGCATGTCCTTGGGTACTCGTCCCTACCATCGGAGGAATACTCAATACTCACCTGTCCTCGATCAACTCACAACGCATCTGGGTGAGGTCTTCTATCCGAAACTGGTCAGCTTACTGGGCTCCTACCACTTGATATCCGAACGACGTCAAACGTTTCGATCGATTTGTCAACGTCCCATAATTTCTAAAAGCTCAACACCTGAGCACAGTCTAAAAATATCTGGTATATACCACAGTACCTCTGGACCAGCGTAGATGGGCAAACCCAAGCCTCACTGATGGCACCGCTAAACTGCCGCAAACCCTAAGGTTCAAAAGCGGTTCCATGGTCATCATGTCGAGTTAGGGTTTCATTCTTTTAGAGGGTCCACAGAATTACTTCCATGTTCCTCCGAACGCTTTAAACTTGGAAAAAAATGGGTTTCTGACACTCGTTCAAACTTTTTAGTTTCGCCTAGCCGACATGTAAGTATCCTTCGTCTCTCAACTCAAGGTAGACTAGCTATCATCTATCGTATCTCTGCCTGAAAGCTCCAGCGATCTCAGCTCGTAAAGTCTGAAAGCGTCATCCTATCAATCTCAGCAACAGCTGGGTTATCTATCTGCATGGTAGAAGACATCACAATCTCTGAGGTAGGCTGTACATCAACAGTCCTCTCGCAACTGGCAGCTCTAACAATGGCCTGATCATCCAGTGTAAAACCAAACACTCGCCTCCACAAGAGGTCACAGTACAACACTACATCGATACGTTCCCATGTCACCAGAAAACACAATGGTCAGTCCTCATCCATGGCGAGCTCGTCCTGACCACAACACTAGCACAGCTCAATCTGCGCTCAGACCATGGTAACAAGAACCTCAATCGTGCGTCGACGAAAACAGATCAAGGGCAAGGAAGGAAACGACAGATCCAGAATAGATACATGATCATAAGGAGAAACAGCATCAATGAAAGTATGATCATAGAAATGAATAGAATCAAGGATCTAAAATCGATGTATAATCATGGGTACGAAGAGAATCACAGATCTCAAAATATGTACATCCTAAGCTTTCTTAAGTGGAGTATCGTATCGTAAATATGCCGTGGAACATACGTACGGTACATCACTCTACTCAATCTACCTACTCCATCAATCAAGGTCAGCCCATGAAACGAAAGTTCGGGTCTAATACCCCCTGTTCAAGTCTAAGTTCCGTAAGGTCAAGCCTAGGTTCCGAAATACATACCCGCCCTAGACTCCGCATAGTCAAACATAGATTCGAACCAAGATTAAATTTAGCGCTCTGATACCAACTTTGTCACGACCTGAAATATTAGCTCGTGACCGACACTTAAATCATGCCACGTCTAAAGACGTCACGTAATTTATGTAAGCCAAAACCCAGAAATCTAAACCTTTTTAAGAAAAATCAAGGAGGTGAAGTTTGAAATACGGGTATAATGAAATCAAGTTTTCTTAAATGTATAGAAAAGGAACATGAATAATGTAAGTGAAATTTACTAGTTTGAAACCATGTTTCATCTTTTAAAAATTTGGGCAGCACCACCTTTGTATATTTTGATCCAAAACCACAATACAAGATAATATAAAGACATCCCCAAGCGGGGGCTAGCTCTTCGCCAATCGGCGGATCACAACCATGTAAGGAAGTATATATAAGTATACGACGCCCGACAGCGAAGATCCACACAAAAGATAATGAAAAGCAAGACATCAAAAAAAACCCACAAGTAGCGGAATACCCCTCGCTCTAAGTCTCGCAACCACAAGTCTTACTAATTTTCATTACTTATACAAATACTAATTTTGATTGGTGGAGTTGACTAGATACAATATGAATAATAAATATAAGAGGGGTACGATCCAACATGTACCACCTACCAAAGCAAAACGCCCGAAACAACTGTGTGCCTGCAATGCCGCTATGGATCCATGCGGCCAACCTGCAAGAACTGTGGCACAACGAGGGTAAGTTGGCAACTCGTGAGTAGAAAAACATCTACAGATAGAAATCGAATAAACAAGGACTTCTAGGTCAACTATATCATAAAGGTAATACTATGATATCTAGGGTGACCGGGTCTATATATTTGCCAACACTAATATCAATGTCAATCAGCATATGGATATCATCCAACAATATAATCAAAGTCTGTATGCACGTGGATCTCATCCACGTGTCAACTGATGACACAACAACATCGTGCATGTAAATATCATAAAAGCATATGCATGAAAACATGAGGATGTAAAATAACGTGTGTCCCTCGCGACACATCAAAATCAAGGAACCTGAGTGTCCAGCATCGACACTCGAAACATCATGAAACCCGTGTCCAGCATCGACATGTAAATCCTCATATCCCGGGCTCCGTCAGTCCGGATCGGCCCACGGGCTCCGTCTGCGGGATCGGCCCTCGAGCTCTGGCAGAACGGGTCGGCCCCCATCCATCTCTCGACTCCGGTCGGTATCCTCCGGATAACCGCCGGGTCCAAACCAATCACCGGTATGTAGTAGTCCCTCTGCCAGGCTCACCGTCTACTGCACAGCAAATCCATTCTCGCCCTGGGGTACCATACTGGGTCCACCATGTACCCGCAATCGGCCTCATCTAGCTCCTCGAATCGGGTTTCACATGTCACACATCTCAGAACCGAGAAAACGCATGGTGGACACACTGAAATATCATATCAAGAGAAACCGGGTTTTTAAAACAGTACATGCTATCTTTTGAAATAGCCACGGTTCTCCAATCCAGAAATCTCATGGAAACAACATATCTCAATGCGTAAAAGCGTAAAGCATGATTTATGCGACATATAACAGAAATCTAAGCATATTCGTAAATCATAGAACATGGAACAGTAATATGACAATATCAGTATATCATGCGACATGTCATAATGATGTGAACATAGCAAGTAAATCATGCAAGGAGTCATATCATGATGCAGCAGTCCTACTGTGTAGTGACATAGCAATTATCGATGATGAAATATATGAGCCGGCCAATCTGTGTAAGTGTGACATACGCATCATCGATAATGGTGTAGGTGTACTAGCACAGGTATATTTAATACAATGAGAGTGACATGAGCATAGCATAAAGTAAATCATATGCAAATGCTGACAGATATACGTATCTAACATGACCGAGTCGGTGAATCTATCAATCGACATCCAGCCTCACAACATCACGTACGATAAAATCCATCATACGGCATCCTCTAGTCAAAGGGTATGGATCAATCATAAAGCCCAACTCATCACGTGCGGAAAATCATCATACGGCGGTATCAAACCAAAAGGGATACTATCCCTCTATATGACAATGAGGGTACGGCCTAATGTCACGTACAGCCTATCATTCATGATTCACAACATGTATACGCGTATATGCATATACCTATGTCCCAAGTCACATCCATATCAATCTCATATCAGGGAACAGGCAAGGTATCAATCCTCTCAATTGACTCGCATCCGTATACCAACATTTCATCATATCACATGCCAAATCGTATTCTCTTTTCATCGCATCTATATCTCACATACACACCCGAACCATACAATCAGTTTTTAAAAGGTGTGAATCGTAGTTTTGAAAGTCGGGGCTACGGTGTTTTTAAGGAAAAGATATCATTTGAAAATCCGTAACATCCCTCAAGGTATCTATTTAAATGATGCATACGATTCTTCAGTTTAGAAATAGGTATGGTTCGGATGACACATTACGTCGGCTATCTATTCTTATAGTACCCTAAACGGCAATATCGTCAAATATCATCCTCAAATTCCGTCATCACATATTAGCCGTATCATATCATTTCTAACTATCCTATAGTTTATAATATGGTTCCTCTAACTATCTTTTAACTCTATTTAGTTTTCTATAAAAGGTTCCTTTAACCATATTCTATATATATAAATCGGTTTCCATCAAAGTTTGCGGGGGTACTATACGCCATCCACCCGACTTCCCCCGTAGATATATATCCACTCACCTTGATCCTCACTTGCCGAAGTCTATGACGCCACGCTCGTCCTTATCGTTCAAGTCCACTCGAGAGTACCTACATATATACACACAAAAGATATCGTAAACCGAAATCACGCACGAAAACCAAATCGGCACGAGTATCACACATAAGTTGAAACCTATCGTTTACGTATGCAAGAATAACCAACAACTCCCGACGATTGACTTATAAACGTGAATCAACCGATAAAACACAAATATCAAAAACTTCATTTCATAAATATCACGAAATACAAGGCAGCAACTCATGAAAATGGTCCCAGATTTTACCCTAGGTCAAATCAGCCAATTTTGCATATGGGAGGGGACTGGTTTACTGGAGAGTAAAACATGGACCAAACACGAAAGGGTTCCACCCTACCCTGGATGCAATTTTCGGCCAAGAAGAATAAATCTGCGGCCTGGGTTGGGTATTTGGGGCTCTGGTCTCTGTGGTCGCTTCCTGGGTGCCTGCATGACTCACAGTGTTTGCTAAATAATTTTTAGAGTCGCCGGATGTTAGCAGATATCAATTTCCCTTCACAATTCTCACAAATTCCCGATATCGGGGTTTCTAAATTTATGTTTCGGGGTTTAGTCTATGGTTTCAGTCCATGATACAATCTCTACAGGGATTTAAGATCACTATCAAGCCTCAATTACACCTTTGGATTCAAACCAAATCCTATCCCTTTCTAGGAATTTTCAAAGTTCACTAAACCGCATTAATACACTTCTAAACTTATATGGGTGATAAAGAATTGAAATACAACACTAATGGTGCAGAAATTACCTCATTTGGCCTCTCTTGAAACCCCCTAGAGCTCAAAATCTGATTTTGCTTTGTCCAAAAAGCTTATGAGGAGCTTGTGCATGTTTTTTGTGAAGTGGGGATGGACTTTTGATGTTGTTTTGATGATGTTTTAAGGGTTGAAGAGGAGGGAGGAGATAAGGCTGCCATGAGAGGGGAGAGGAGAGAAGAAATGATGAAGATGATGAATGAAACAAGAGTCTTGGTCCAAGGTTGACCCCTCACCCTCTCACCCTCTCTCTCTCTCTCTCGCATTTCTTTACTATTTTCCTTTTCATTTTTCTTTTCTTATCGTTTCTTTTGTTTTGTTTTCTCTTCTCTTGAATTAAAACCCATCATGTATGAAGGAAAAGAAAAAGACATGGTAGAATAAAAGTGTAACAATGTGAAAAATGACATGGTGCAAGTCATGTGCACCAAACAAGCTTAATGCACGATTAGCGATATTTAATCACGATTAGAATTAAAATAGTGCATAAAAAAATCAGAGGAATTTAAAATTTGCTTAATTCATATAAAACACCCACTTTTTAGTAATTTCTATAATTTTCAAAATATTTTCCAATTTATCGGTATTTAATTATACCGCAATATTAAAAATATTCATAATACTTATTGTTTAATTATAATATTTCCCAAAAGTAATATTTTATTTTTCTGAAATGTTACAGGTCTCTTCGTTTGATATTTCGCATATCATGTCTAGGGGTGGTAAACGTCAGACCCTATTAATGTGATAAGTCATGCCAATGTCTGGCCTATAACGGTTCGAGAAACTACCGATAATTCTTATCAGTAAATCTCAGCATCAGCCCTGGCCAGGGACTTCTAGTTATAGCCAATCGAGTATAGCGCAACATCAACCCCCAATACCGGGAGAGAAGAAACCCCTCCTATCGCTCATTACCTCCATGTGCCTCGGGACTATACCCAAAATCCACATGTTTGCATAACTCCTCTTGAGCGTGGTAGGGAGGAAATCAAAGCACAGTGTGAGCCACACAAGAATCTATGACGATCTTGAGTCTACAGACTAACCTATACCAGTGTAACCAGAGGAATGCTATCGTACGATAGGTATAATACCAAGTAGGAGTTCTCGGTGAGTCCGTTCTGTATACCCATTCTCTAATGGGCACCTATGTATAATCTTTGATGTCACACACCAATGGTTGTGGGATCAGCCATCGCCCTCTAAGGGACAAGAAACGTACACACTAGTCTACTCTGGAATATCGATGCCCTAGTCTTGATATCCCCTCGACTAGGAACAGTTAAAGGATGTACTTTTGGACCACCCTGGCCCCGCTAGTATGATCTCATCATAATCCTGGTAGTTAAGTACATATCCTAAGGGCTTTATCAACATGTAAGAGATAGACAGTATAAAAATACCAGTCTACATGTTAAGATAAATGTAACCAGATAGCATACTATCATGTCGAGCAAGAAAGTCCTCTATACATATGTCCAAGCATCCACTTTATCAACAATAATGGCCTCTAGGGCATACATATTCCTAACACAAACATTGTTGGTGTACATGGATTCCATTTCGGATCACATAGCATCAAGCCATTTATCAGAGTCCCTACTAGTAATGGACTGATTAAAACTAGTAGGATCATCCTCTTCCATGATGCAATCCTCTCGATTCCCATTTACGAGAAAAGCGTAGTATTTCTCGGGTGGATGAGAAATCCTACTAGATTTACGGAGTAGCTGAGCTTCGTCCGGGATTATTGAATTCTCTGGTTCTATCAAATCTTCAGTTATAATTTGTATTTCTGGAACTTCATCCAGTTCTACCGCTCTCTCACTAATTTATTTTTCAAGAAAGGTGGCGTGTCGAGAAATAAATACCTTTTATTATTCGACGTGGTAAAATAGATATCCATTGGAATGCCTGGGATATCCTACAAACTTACATAAAACTGATCGTGTCTGAAGTTTGTCAGGATTATGGTTTTTAACACAGGCCGAAAACCCCATATCTTAACTCGTTTAAAACATGGTTTTTTACCACTCCATATTTCATTTGGAGTCTTAGACACGAATTTAGATGGAACCCGATTTAATAGGTATGCTGCTGTTTCAAGCGCAATTCCCCAGAACGAAAGAGGCAATTCATCTTTACTCATCATGGAGCGAACCATATCCAATAGAGTACGGTTCCTCTGCTCCGATACACTGTTGTGTTGTTTTGTATACGGAGAAGTAAATAGAGAGAGAATACCATTCTCTTTTAGAAAGTCCCGGAATTCCGCACTCAAGTACTCCCCTTCACGATCAAATTGAAGGATCTTGATACTTTTTCCTGTCTGGTTCTCTACTTCGCTTTTAAATTCTTTGAACTTCTTCAAAGTTTCAGATTTTTGTTTCATGAGAAATACATTTCCGAACCTAGAGAGATCATTAGTGAATGTAATGAAGTACGAGAACCCACCCCTTACATGTATAGATATTGGACCATATCTATCACTGTGTATGAGTCCCAAGAGCTCTTTAGCTCTTTCTCCATGTCTGGTGAACGAAGATTTGGTCATCTTTTATTTAAGACAAGACCGACAAGTTTCACAAGATGAAAATTCGAACGGATTCAGATATCCATCTTTATGCAATTTACTTAATCTTTTCTCACCGATATGACCAAGTCTACAATGCCACAAGTAGTTTCGTTCGTATCTGAACTTTTCCACTTGCGTGTGTTTTGTATATTGTAAACCATGTTTTGATTTAGAACGTAGATACAATTATATAGTGTATCTTTTGCAACCAATACCTGATTAAGGTAAATGTTCATGATATTTCTATTTAGAACAAAGCTATATCCATCTTTATCAAGTAATGAAACTGATATGATATTGCAAAGCATGGAAGGTACACGATAGCAGTTGTTCAAAATAATAGTATTGCCGCTTGGCAATACTAGGTGATATTCACCGACGGCAGCAGTATCAACTTGTGCTCCGTTCTCTACTCTGAAGGACATATCACCCGGTCTAACCATTCTACTCTTTTTCAGTTCTTTTAATAAATTACAGATATAAAATCCAAATCCGGTATATAGTACCCATGAGGTAGGGTTGACCGAAAAATAGTTTTCAATAACAAATACACACGAAGAAGATGAATTAGAATTCTTCTCCTTCAATAGGGTCATCTAGAATTCCTTACGGTCCTCTTTCCCATGCCTATACTCATGACAGTTGTCACAAGTTAGAGCTGAATCGATGTTCCCCACCCCAGTGCAATAAACTGGTTCGGTCAAGTTAGAGCTTGAATTGGTTGCTAGCTAGAGAGAGAGAAAAGAAACACTACGCGTGTGCTCTTGTAAGATTAGATAGGATATTAGTTTATCTAATCAGGATATCTCCCATTGTTTCCTCGAATTCTCCTCCAAACCGTAAAAGGAGAATTGGTCGGGATCATTCGCACCTTACAAGTTCGCTAACCGTTTAGCCAGGTGAGTGTTGGTATACCGAGAGAGGTTCCCCGTGCTCTTGCACGGACCTAATTAAAATAAACCATATTTCCGCATAGGCATAGCCCCGTTAACACTTTTCTATACACCTAATATGTTAGCTAATTGTGAAGTGAAAAATATCCCTTAAGAGTAATCTTACTCATCAATGGGATCGGGATCTAACTATCATCATGTGATAACATAGATGGAATCCACTCTAGTTACCACACTCCAGAAGATATGCGACACTAGCAAGTTTCCTCTATATTTGAAACCCCCGATGTGGTTTTTTCCCCAAGCTCTATATAGTCTTGATAGAGACCAACATACCATAATTCGCAAGTCAAAATCAACCCGTCATTGTCCTCGATTAACTTAGACCCACCCGCATAAGCTTTTGATAGAGACCAACGTGGCTATGCGACTTTCCTAACTAATCGCATCAAAATTCAACCGATAAGCTTCATTTAGCTATCATACACTATTCCTTGATAAAGACCAACGTACATAGCACGAATACAAACTGCTACTTATCTGAAATGACAGAGGGCTAAGGTTGGTTTTTGGAGAAAAAACTTTAACGTAATAAACTTGATATTGTTGAAGGAACCAAGCAGTTTTGAAAAGAGTGGTTTAGGCTCCGCATTTGAAAAATGATGGTTTTGAAGAAAACTGAGTAATCAATAGTAACATAAACTTTTGCTCAAGAGATCACTCCCTTTGAAAGGATCTAGGCTCTTACCTCCTCAAATGAGGTGCGGGATATTCATGATCGAATACCACTTTGCAAAACGAAAGAATAAGACTATAGTTTTTCGAAATTTGTTCCAGCCGTTAGTTATATGTATGCCTTAGAGGCCATTACTGTACATGTGATGTATATTGTAAGGGATGCTTGGACATATATAGGGAAGACTTTCTTGCTCGACATGATAGTATGCTATCTGGTTGCACCTTATCTTAACATGTACACTTATTGTCTCTCTACTACATGTTGTTAAAGCCCTTAGGATGAGTGCTTGACTACCAGGATTATGATGCAGATCATACTAGTGGGGATAAGGTAGTCGATAAGTATATCCTTCAAATGTTCCTAGTCGTGGGAGTATCAAGACAGGGCATCGATACTCTAGAGTAGACTAGTGTATACGCTTCTTAACCCATGTGATGGGCGATGGATGATCCCATATCCATTGATGTTTGACATCAGAGAACGTATACGGGTGCTCAGTGGAGACTGGGTACACTGGGCGGACTCACCGAGAACTCCTAGATGGTCTTATACCTATCGTTGGATAGCAGTTCTCTGGTGACACTGGTACAGGTTAGTCTGTAGATCCGAAATCGTCATAGAGTCTTGTGTGATTCCCATTGTACTTTGATTTACACCATACCACGGTCAAAAGATGGTGCAAAAACGTGGTTTTTGGGTACAGTCCTGAGTCACATGGAGGTAATGAGCGATAGGAGGGATTTCGTCTCTCCCGGTATTTGGAGTTGATGTTGCGCTATGCTCGATTGGCCATAACATGAAATCCCTGGCTAGTATTGCTGAGATTTATTTGTAAGTGTTATCAGTAGTTTCTCGAACCGTTATGGACCTTGCATCAGCATGACTTATCAGGCTATTGGGGTCTGGCGTTAAACTACCCCCAGGCTGTGATATACGATATATCAGATGAAGAGACCAGACTGTACGGTAGTGTTACTCATTAGATTCGCAGGAGTACGAGAAGGCTTGCTTGTTGATCTTCTGATCGCTCAATACCCAGGTGGCCGTTAAGTTTATCAGACCGCTTGCGCTTATGGGTGTTTGATAGATCATCACCTACTGCCGGCGTATTGACGAGTCTTTAGAGTCCTACACAGAGGTTTCCCGGTTCATGCGAAACGAAGTAGGTGCACATATGTGATATGTGCGGGACCGAGATTAATGCGTGTATGTAATACCGCATTCTATTCTCATGACTTGTGACATTGGTCGGTTATATGAGGTATAGCAAAGTTATCGGATCAAGTGTTAATTCGATAAGTTGTTACATTTGATATTAGTCGGTTATATGTTATATAGCCGGATTATTAAATCAAGTGTTTATTTAATAATTTAATGTAGAATTATATATTTGATATATTAAATTACATTAATTAATATTATCTCACTTAAGTAATTATTTTTCTCACTTACGATACATTGATATATATGTGATATATGTTAAATGCATTGTTTTCTTTTTGCACACAAAATATATATATGATATATATTGTTGTGTCATGTTAGGTTACACTTGCAACATGTATATATGAGACTCACACCATGCTAAGGTTAAGTTAGGGTTTTTATTTATTTTAAATAATTCAAGCATTTAGAATTTGTCATGGTTGATTTTTTTGCGGAGACTTGATAACCATTGACTAAGTCCACTTGTTTATCTTGCTTAAGATATTTCTTAACCCAACCCTTAACTCATAGCTATTGTTTATTCTCTACATGAGTTAGGCATGACATTAACTCATCCATGGTTGCAATTTTAAGCTCACTCTCTCATTCATTTTGCTTCGTCACTTCTTCTTCTTCTTCAAGAGAAAAGGCTTGCTAGTTTTTTCGAAGTGATGAAAACTTGTGAGAAAAATAAATCTAAAGTGAGCCTACTTCCTACTTCATCATCCTCTACTACTTGCCATTTAATTTAGTGTGTTTGCTTCACTAATCTCACCATTAGTGAAGAGATAGCATGAGCTAGTGTCTTCTCGACGTAGATCATCTTCGGCCTCGAAGACTTCGAAGCAAGCTTGTTCCGTACATCTTGTGGAGCCTCTCTAGAGTCTGGGAGATCGTGATCGCAGCGAAGAGACTACTACACAGAGCTATTGAAGTGAAGGACCGGTCTACAAAGGTTGTATTCCTTGTTCACTTAGATGTAATGAGTCTACATATCATGTTTAACCCTAATTCTCTAGTTCGATTACTTGGTTGGTTTGTTTAGCACCCTAAAAATTTTAAAGTAGCATGATTGATACTTGCCAAAACCTTACTAAGGTGCTAAGCTAACCCATCACCAACAACATCTTATTAGGTTTCTTTTTCCTTGCATTAATCAAAATCAATGCGGTCCCATTAATTAAATCCTATCACCCTAGAAAAGAACGGAAATAAAATGTACGTATATGCCATCTGCATTCGCCATAGGACCCGTCATGCACCGTTAGGTTACTTAACTAACGGCAGAGCGGGGGCTGGACTAGCGCTGATGCAAAATATATACAATATCTACTAATATATAAATATATATATATATATATATATATATAACCATTCGTCCTAGGCATGATATAAGCAACATCACAAAATAGCGATAAGCAACATGGAATAGCGGATAATATAGGAGCCCCGGGTATTATTTGAGCCACAAATGAAACTCAACATTCCCCGGTCGTGTGGATATCCTGTGAAATGTAGAACTAAGACCCCTATGAGTGTGGCAAGTTACCCGCCAATCCCGGAAGTGAGGCAACCCCAATCAACGAAGTGAATGGGCCACCCAGCACTTCATGGAATCCGGTAACTTGAGCACCCCACCGTGGGTCATCATATACCCCCTACGAATGCTGTGAATAGCCCGCCAAATCTAGAGTAAGGCTCCCTCGGTCTCAACTCCATGATATGCGGGCCCGCTGTCCTCTAGAACCCGGCTATTCGAGCACTCCTCCATGGGATAACCCTAGTACAGAAAAGAAATATATATACAATGGTGACATCGACCTCAACCCGGCCGTGCCCCAATAAAAGAATTTATAAACTGGTGGAAACGACAGTCCACATGTCGTATGCTCTCCTCGCAATAATGAATATACAAATGAATCTAAACTATACAATTACCATTGCACTAGGGGCTATCCAACACGCCAATCGGAATAAACCATCACAGATATAAACATCACAGCGACAGAAGCACGTATGTGCAACCCCGTCTAAATGACATATAGGAAATAGACGACATTTAAAAACACACACACCACATCACAGAGATCAATGATGTAAAAGATTTAAGTTCTAAACTTTCCAAGTTGCCCCAAAGCAAAGATAACACTAAGTTAAATCTGGGGCAAATCAAACAAGATCACCCTAATTTCCAAAACCCAACACACTGGATGAAAACGAGGACCAGAGGGCATCAAAAAACCGCTGGTAGTTGGGATTTAAAAGATTTGGGCGGGTTTTTTTGGCCAATCTTCCTCGTTTTCATTGTGTGTCACTAACATATCAAGAGTAAGCCTCTACACTTGTTTAAAAAAATTTCAGAGACCAAAAATTTTTGGACAGAGAACGGGCTTTTGAAAATGGGAAATTTTCGGTTTTGAAACTAAATTATCATCTACTACAAGTTTATAATGTTTGGATGGTTCTAATACCATGTTGGGGTTCCTAGTGCCCTGGCCACCAACCGCGGCCGTTGCGGAATAAAAAACTTAAACTTTTAAAATAACTGGCGCTAAAAACGACTACCTAGAATGTAACCAAATATTAAACTAGCAAGCTTTAGGAGTTTAGCTACTGTGGTAAGGGGTTATACCAAAAGATCCGTGTCCTATAGTCTTCTACCCTCTTCCTTAGCTCCTTGGGGAATCCGTGATCGAGCATGATCTCTAGTCTTCCTCTGTCGAAGATGATCTATCCAAAGGATGTGATTCATGGATCTAGCTCCACTCAAAAACCTAGTGGAGCAACTAAAGGCTCTAGATTGCTAATCTAGAATGTCTAGTGATGTAGTATGTTGTTCTAGTAATTTTCTATCTCTCTTCCTCTCTTGCTTTTGAACTCATGAGAGGGATAGGGAGAAAGTTGAACGAAGAGATTAAGAAAAGAGCTTGTAAGGAGAGAGAACAAAAATCATGAGAATGGAAGACCTCCAAGAGAGAAAAGCATCCACTATGGTTTTGTATAAACCAATTATCTAATAAAATAACACAACCATGCTTGAATAGTTTGCATAAATGAACTTACAATTCATTTCTCAATACTATTCAAGTATGGTTCACACCATTCTCTCTTTTACACCTTATTTCTATTTTACAAATAGAATGGAAAATACATGATGATGTGTCCTCTTTCTAGAATGTCTTTCTATATAAATACAGAATAGACTCTACCGTATATACAGACCCGTATTCGTATCAAAATACGCACACCCAAAGAGATAGAATAATACAAAGAACATAATACTAGAATATACATATTGAAATGTGTATATGTAAATTATTAAATCAATACCTGATTTAATCCTAAACCGGCTAGTATAATCAACCGTCCGATCGAAAGCCCGGATAACAATAGAATAAACAAATTGAAATATGTAAATGTAAATATTAAATCAATACCAAATTTAATAATACGGCTTAATCCTAAGACGGCTAGTATTATCATTCGATCGGAACCCTGCACGTATCAAAATACGGCCACTACATCATTTCGCCTGAACCAGGAAACCCTCTATGTAGGACTCTAAAGACTCGACAGTACCCTGACAGTAGGTTTAACCACAAGTATGTCAGTGGCACTAGCTGTACGTAACGGCTACCCAGGTACCTTTCGAAAAGGAAGGCCGACGAACAAGCTCATCTGAACCCCTACTAATCCTATCCGTGACAATCTCCGTACAGTCCGGTCTCTTCATCTAAAAGTATCGCATACCGGGTCTAGGGGGTGGTAAATATCAGACCCTTAATAACCTGATAAGTCATGTCGATTTAGCTTAGGACCGATCCGAGAAATTACTGATATAACCATCAGTAAATCTCAACTGCCTTGGCCATGGTCTTATGGTTCTGGCCAACCGGACACAGTGCGATATCGACTTCTAATACCGGGAGAGATGAATCCCTGACAATCACTCACATCCTCCATATGGCTCGGGATTGCACCCAACCAAAACCTGTTTGCATGACTCAGTAAAACCGTGGTAGGATAGTGATCAAAGTACAGTAGAAACTCACACAAGACAAATGATGATCTCAGGTCTAAAGACTAATTTATACTCAAGTCATCTGAGAACTTCTATCTGATGATAAGTATAATACCATCTAGAGGTTCTCGATGAGTCCATCCAGTGTAGTCACCTCCAGTAAGCACATGTATACAATCTTAGGTAATCACACCAATGGCTATGGGACCAACCACCGCCCCTCATCGAGGTCTAGAAACATATACAGAAGTCTACTCTGAAATATCAATGGTCGGTCTGGATACTCCTGCGACTTGGGACCTTTAAGGATGTGCTTATGGACCACCCAGCTCCTACAAGTATGATCACCATCATAATGCTGGTAGTCAAGCAAAATCTTACGGGCTTTATCAACATGTATCAGCCATATGTGATATCAAATATAACATATGCACATGTTAAGATAAAGACAAACCAAAATAGTATACTACTGTAACGAGTCTTTATCAACATGTATAAGCAATACAAAGAAGTAAGAAAAACGTACACACAAGTTCAGATAAAGACAACTCAAATAGTATACCATATAACCGAGCAAGATTGTCCTGTACATACATATCCATAGCATCCTATACAATACAGGCCTCTAGGGCATACATATCCAACAGTCTGCTCATGTATTGGGCCGAATTTTGTTGTATTTAGAAAAGTTAGTTGGAGAATCATTTGAAGATTTATTTGAAGACTTGTTTAGAGATTATTTTAAAGATTTGATGAGATCTAAATTTGGTATTCTAATAGGATTAGGTTTAGGGTTTATAAGCCTATAAATATAGATTGATTAGGGTATTTTATGTAGAAGTGGAAGAGTTGAAGACAAGTTTTTTCTAAGAAGAGAGATTTTGTAATTCGTATTGAAATTTGAATAAAGAATAGAAGTTGGAAGTATTTCTTGTATTTGATTGTGCCTTTTATTTTATTTCTTTCTTCTCAAAGATCATGTGTTTGTTTTCTGAATTGTTGAGGACCTAAAAATCTTAACATTGTTAATATAATGTATGCAAACATTCAGAAAATGGAAAAACTTTGATCTCTCTAACTTCCTAGCAGTGTTGTTCCTAAACAAGAAGACTTACTTTCGTACATAGATAGAATGCAAGTATTCATTAAATAAAAACCACTTTATTTTTATATCTATTTTTACTATCCAACTCAAAACAAGAAACTAATTTAACCAAATGATAGTGGAGAGTAAAAATAGTACAAAAATAGCTAACGATAATTATTTTCTTGCAAGGTTCATTGTTTAAGATATGTGCCCAGTTTATTGCATACCCATGGAGGTTCCACTCATCATGAATGGTATGCTTCATTAGTTTCTGCAGGTTTCCTAGGCACCCCAAGGAGGTCTCACAAGGCATCGATCATGCCAATTTCAAATTTTACGGTGCCTACAAACCCTAAACTACGGATCGTCGGCTAGATGTCTAGGCGAAAAACTAACTAGTTAACACTTAACTAAAAGTTTAACGGAAATACAACCTTTGTAGATCTGGTGCTCTACCTCCATAGCTCCGCAACGAGGTCCTCTCCGCTGTCCAAATCAAATCCGGGCTCTAGAGTCGGCTTCGTCGGAGAAAAAGGGAGCTAGGTCGTCGATGTCCATGCCGAAGATGATCTACGTCGAGGCATCGCTAGATCAAGCTCACAACTTCACCAAGTCAAGAAACTTGTGAAGTAAACACACTCTACTACTTGGCAAGAGGTAGAGGATGAAGAAATAGGAAGTGGGTAGACTTTAGTTTTGGATTTCTCACTCTTTTCCAACAATCACCATTGATGGAGCTTTGTTTTCTTCACTTGAAGAATGAAGAAGAAGAAGGAAAAATAGTTATGATAAGTTAATTAAAAAACAATAGAAAAATCAAAACTTATCATAATGTTAACTAAAGTTAAGTGTAGAGAATGAATCATGGTTAGTGGGAATGGTTAGGGTTAAGGATGAGATAAGAATGGTTGACTTGATCAAAGATTCATGAAGCTTCAACTAAACTCCAAATTAAGCCACCATTCTTTTCTCCTCTTTTCCAAAATGAATAAACAAATAAATAAATGAATAAATAAAGGAAATGAAAACCCTAACCATTCTTTTAACCATGGTTTAATTCTTTGCACTTAACCAAGTAATCATGTATCATCAAACATGATACAATCAAATGCACAAAATCATATCGCATATGTAATGCGCACACCCGAGTGAGAAAATCCATTTAAAGTGAACCAATACTAGTTAATGCAAAGTAATATATCAAATATATAATTATACATTAAATCATTAAATCAACACTTGATTCAATGATCCGGTCATGTCGCACACAACCGACTAGTATACAATGTATCGGCTTATCGAATCAACGCTTGAATCGATAACTAGGTTATATCGCATACAACCATTCGATACATTCATCGCGAGAATGGAATACGGTATCACATACTCGCATTATTCTCGGTCCCGCACATATCTCATATGCGCTCCTATTTCGTTTCGCTTGAGCCAGGAAACCTCTGTGTAGGACTCTAAAGACTCGTCAATACACCGGCAGCGGATGATGATCATATCAAACACCCACAAGCCGCAAGCGGTCTGCTAAACGTAACGGCCACCCGGGTATTGAGCGATCTGAAGATCGACGAGCAAGCCCGCTCATACTCCAGTGAATCCGACCAGTAACACTACCGTACAGTCCGGTCTGATCGTCTGATATGTCGCATATCTCGCCTAGGGGTGGCAAACGTCAGACCCCAATAGCTCGATAAGTCGTGTCGATATGAGGTCTATAACTATTCGAGAAACTACTGGTAACACTTACCAGTAAATCTCAGCAACCCTGGCCAGGGATTTCCTGTTATAGCCAATCGAACACAGCGCAACATCAACTCCCTATACCGGGAGAGATGAATCCCCTCCTATCGCTCATTGCCTCCATGTGACTCGGGACTGTACCCAAAAACCACCATTTTGCACGCCCTCTTGGACGTGGTAAGATGGAAATCAAAGCACAGTGGGAACCACACAAGACTCTATGACGATCTCGGGTCAACAGACTACTCTGTACCAGTGTCACCTGAGAACTGCCATCTGACGTGAGGTATAATACCATCTGGGAGTTCTCGGCGAGTCCGTCCAGTGTACCCAGTCTCTACTGAGCACCCGTATATCATCTCTGATGTCAAACACCGATGGATATGGGATCATCCATCGCCTATCTGTATGGGTCGAGAAGGTACACGCTAGTCTACTCTGGTATATCGATGCCCCGTCTCGATACACCCTCGACTAGGGACTTTGAAGGATGTACTTATGGACTACCATGTCCCCACTAGTATGATCCGCATCATAGTCCAGGTAATCAAGTACAGATCCTAAGGGCTTTACCAACATGTAACAGAGAGACAATCAGTATACACGTTAAGGTAAAGAGCAACCAGATAGCATACTATCATGTCGAGCAAGAAAGTCCTCCCTATATATGTCCCAGCATCCACTACAATATACATCCTATGTACAGTAATGGCCTCTAGGGCATACATATAACTAACAGTTTCATATTAACGCATGAGGGAATCCTATTGATCTTATTGAAGGAGCACATCACACTACTGCCGTTGCCTTCCTTCATACAGATCTCAAAAGGGCGCATAAAAGTTTCCTGCATGTCTTGTTCAGCTGCCTTTTTAGGAAAAAAAGGAAGATGCAAGAAGAGTGAATCGATGAAATCATGGAATTAAGAAGAGAAATTATTTATTCTAAGGGCCTGGTTTGTTTCGTAGGTAACCCAGTATATCCCTATCAAAAATGCAAAAAATGTGTTTTAAGTCTAAATTAAATGCTCAAAATTAAACTCGAAATCGAAGAACTGGTTCCTGCATTTAGATTCATTCATTCATAAAAAGTTTAAATTTGTAATATGTATAATCAATATATATTCGATCGAAAAAAATATGGAAGACGCATTTTCATCCTCTCATCTCCTTGAACTTCTCCACCAATTTAGTTAAAAAAATTACATAATTAGATTTAAAATAAAAGCCAAAGGATTAATGATAACAACACCTAATTAATATACAGAGTTTGAAGGAACATAACATTACCCTAACATCAAATTTTCGGCGATCGTGAAAAAGGCCGGTGTTGTCATACTTCTCAAGATCATAAGCACGTGCCTGTAACTTGTAAGCAGTTGCAGGTAAATTCTAACCACTTACCAGCAGCTTCTAATTAGTTTCATGTAACTTTTAAGCACTTACCTGTAAGTTCTAACCACTTACCTGTAACTTCTAAGTATTTGCATATAACTTCATATAGCCGACCCCGAAATTTGTTGTTGCTGCATAATTATCCATATCCAACAAATTAAATGAATCACTTGAACAACACAACATCAAATCAAGAAGAAAAAAACCCAAAACAATCAAAACCCAAGACCTGACTCACCTGGATGGTGGCCCAAACAGCAAAGGTAAGAGGAACCCAGTTTGAGAAAGGCGCATGCCATCTCTCAATAGCCCAAGCAAAGAATCCCATTGGGATCAAAAAGGGCAGAAGAGGCTGGTCCTCAATCACACGAATCAAAAACTCCTTCGCCTCCTTCGCATAGAGGCTCGCCAGCCTCTTGGGCACCATCTCCTCCCCACACCCTCTCTCTAGTTTCTCTCTCTATTTCTTGAAACAAGGGAAGAGGAGAAAGCGGTGATGAGGCAAGAATCGTCGACAACGATGACGGAGAAGGAGGTGATGAGGCGAGAATCGTCGACGGCGACAACGACAACAGAGAAGGTGAGAGGGAGAGAAATGTGGATTTTTTTTTAAGAAATAAGAAAAATTTTGAAGAGCAGTTGTGAGGAGAGGAGAAGAAGGGTATTTTCGTTACTTCATCTCACTAATAATAGCAAGCCTGATTCAGATGAGGCCCGGGGGTTTTCTCACAAAGTTTTGGAACAGTAGACCCTTTTTTACTATTTTGAAAATACCGGGGTTTTGTGACAAATCTCGAATGGGATGGGGACTTTTTGACAATTTACCCTTAAAAGTAAGGTAATACCCCTTGTTTCGTTAGAAGATGATTTAGCAAAAATACATAAAAAAAAAAATAAAGAACATACAAAGTCCATGTTTCATAGGGGAATATATAAAAATTCCTAGATGCCAAGCAGTATATGTAAGTCGATATTGTGCACCCCGCAAGTTCGCAGGGAAGCAGAGTTTGCAAAAAATGATTTTTATATGCTTCGCAACACCGACTAAACTCCACGATCGATACTAAACCCTAGCTAACATAACAACTAAGAGGTTTAACTACTATGTTAGAAAGTTATACCTCAAGTAACAATTCCTTCTTCTTCTTGTAATCCTCCTCCTCTTCTTGTGCTCCTTGAAGGGTGTACGGATCACGCCTCCTCGTCGACCTCCTCGAGTTAAAGAAAATTCATCCGAGAGTGTCTACTAAGAGCTCCTACCTCTAAGATGAGGTAACTAGTTTACCTAGAGTGCTAATCTAAGTGACCTAGAGGATGTAGAGAGTGATTATTGATAGTTTAGTCTCACTAACCCAAGGTTTCCTAACACATGAGAAAATTAGGGTTTGTGGGAGAAGAAAAGAGCTCTTGAGGTGAGAGAGTGTTTTAGATAAAAATAGAATGAAGATGGCAAATTGTGATGACTATATGGCATCCCTAAATATCTCACAAAATATCACAAAATATCTAAGTCCACCCTTACCTCAATAGTCATCCATGAGTCACCAAGTAGCCATGCTTCATTTATCATAAAATAATACCTCATACCTCCACCTCATTTATCTTTTAATCAAAAGATTAAAACAAAAATGATATATCCGCTTCTAGAAGTATACTTGAGTAAATTACAAGAATACCCCTCACCGTATATACATACACATATCCGTATTTCGAAAAACACGAATACAATGAGACGAAACTAATCCAATAATCTATTACTAGAATCCGGTTTAAACCAAAGCCCACTAGTATTATCCACCCAAACATTATACGTGCATAAGCACACGTATATGTTCGAACCTTGTCGTAAAACCATACGACCTCTACATCGTTTCACCCGAAGCAGGGAAACCCTCTATGTGAGACTCTAAAGACTTGACAGTACGCTGGCAGTGGGTTTAACCACAAGCACGCCGGCGGTACTAGCTTCATGTAATGGCTATCCAGGTATCTGTCGATAAGAAGGCCGATGAGCAAACTCATCCGAACTCCTACTGAGCCTATCTTGGACAATCTCCATACAGTCTGGTCTGTTCTTCTAAGAGTATCGCATATTGAGCCTAGGGGTGGTAGCCGTCAGACCCCTAATAGCATAATAAGTGATGCTGGAGTAGAGCCCAAAAACACCCTGAGAAACTACTGGAGTGCCTACCAGTAAATCTCGCTTACCCTGGCCAGGGAGTTTGTGTAATGGCTTTCCGAACACAACGCGACATCAACCCCCAATACCAGGAGAGACAAATCCTATCTAACCACCACTGCCTCCAAGTGCTTCGGGACTGCACCTAACTACTGCCAGTTTGCATGACTCATCAGAGCCGTGGTAGGGTAGTAATCTAAGAACAGTGGGAACACACTTGAGGCGAAGTAGCAGTGTCAAGTCAACGGACTACGCTGTACTCATGTCACTTGGGAACTGCTTCATGAAGATAGGTATAGTACCAACCAACAGTTCCCCATAAGTCCGTCCAGTATAACTCATAACCCAATGGGCACCTGCATACTATCTCCAGTACGATGTACTAATGGTTGTGGGACAGACCATCTCCCCTGCTGGGATGAGAAGCATTACACTAGTCTACTCTGGAGTATCGATGCCCTGTCTCAATAATCCTACGACTAGGGAACTGTATAAGGATGTTCTTATAGACTACCCCGCCCCTACTAATTTGACTGCCATCACAATGCTAGTAGTCAAGCAAAGATCCTAAGGGCTCTACCAATAAGTATTAGCGAAACGCTAAAAGAAACATATACTTATATTAAGATAGAAACAAACCAAGTAGCATACTACTATATTGGGCAAGACTGTCATAAAATTCGTGTATATCTCAAGCTTCCAAAATGTAATATACAAACTAGTACTATACAATAATGGCCTCTAGGGCATATATCACTAATAATCTCCCACTTGCATAAGGACATATGTTTGCATATCGCAAACCTATCATCTCGAATAGCCTCTTGAACTGTGTCTGAGGGATAGCCTTTGTGGGTGGATCTGCAGTGTTTTTCTCTGTATCAATTCTCCGTACCTCGATCTCCCGGAGATTCACGATCTTTCTGATCAGGTGATACCGTCTCAAGATATGTCTGGACTTCTGATTGGACCTGGGTTCCCTCGCTAAAGCTGTAGCCCCGTTGTTGTCACAATACAGAGGTATTGGATCAACAATGGACGTAACCACCTGAAGTTCTGTTAAGAACTTCCTCATTCAGACTACTTCTTTTGCGGCATCACATGCGGAGATATACTCCGCTTCTATCGTCGAGTCAGCAACGGTGTCCTGCTTGGAGCTCTTCTAACAGACCGCCCCTCCATTGAAGGTAAAGACATAACCCGACATGGACTTAGAGTCATCCTTTTCACTCTAGAAGCTGAAGTCAGCAAAGGCCTCGATCTGGATGTCTTTTCCGCCGTATACCAAGAACATCCTCTTAGTCCTTCTTAGGTACTTGAGAATGTTCTTTACTGCTATCCAGTGCTTCTCCCCAGGGTTTGACTGATACCTGCTTACCACACTTAGTGCGTAAGCAACATCTGGTCCGGTACATAACATCACATATATTATAGAGCTTATCACAGAAGTGTAGGGTATAGTTGATATGCGATCCCTTTCCAAATCAGTCTTGGGAGACATTTCTTTGGAGAGGGTTATTCCGTGACAAGCTGGTAGATTACCATGCTTTGAATCTTCCATACTGAATCTTTTCATTATGGTGTCAATGTAACTGGACTTTGAAAGTCCCAACATCCTCTTAGATCTATCACGATAGATCTGGATCCCCAGAATGTAGGAGGCATCACCCAGGTCTTTCATGGAAAACCTTTGTGATAAGAATCCTTTGACTGATTGTAGCATAGGAATTTCATTTTCTATCAAGAGAATGTCATCCACGTACAATACGAGGAATACAACAGTTCTTTCTACAATCATACTATAGATGCATGGTTCATCTGGATTTTTGATAAAGTCAAAAATTTTGACCGTCTTATCAAAACATATGTTCCAACTCCGTGATGCCTGCTTTAATCCATAAATGGATTTAAGCAACTTGCACAATTTCCCGCTGCTCCCACTCTGAATGAAACCCTCTGACTGATCCATATAGACGCATTCTTTCAAATGTCCATTCAGAAAAGCAGTCTTTACGTCCATCTGCCAAATCTCATAATCATGGAAGGCAGCAATGGCAAGAAGGATCTGAATGGATTTGAGCATAGCCACTGGAGAAATGGTTTCATCATAGTCCAAACTATGTCTTTGACCAAAACCTTCTGCAACAAGTCTAGCCTTATAGGTTTCAACATGTCCATCTACACCAATATTCTTTCTGAAGATCCATTTGCAGCCTACGGGTTTTACCCCTTCTGGAGCAATGTCCAAAATCCATACTTTGTTGGTGTACATGGACTCCATCGCGGTCCGCATTGCATCCAGCTATTTTACTGAGTCTCCGCTCTGAATAGCTTGCTGGAAGCTAGTTGGCTCATCATTGTCAATGATGCAATCCTCTCTATCCCCATCTATGTGAAAACCGAAGTATCTCTCGGACAGACAAGACAGCCTACTACTCCTGAGGAGTGGCGCGAGGATGTCCTGTTCTTTTGAAACTTCTGGTTCCACCATGATTTCAGTAATAGTTTGTAGTTCTAGAATTTCTTCCAGTTCTATTGCACTCCCACTTATCTCTTTCTCTAAAAATTGAGTTTCCATGAAGTGGGCATGACGAGAAATAAAAACTTTTGTTCCTCTGCGTAATAGAAAAGATACATCGTGGAGTTCTTTGGGTATCTCACAAACTTACACAGTACCGAGCGTGCCTCGAGCTTGTCTGCATGCTTCTTTTTAACAAAAGCTGGACATCCCCATATCTTCAGATACTGAAGATAAGGTTTCTTCCTACTCCACATCTGATATGGTGCGGTAGGCACAGTCTTGGTAGGAACCTTGTTCAAAAGATATGCAGCTGATTCTAGTTCATAGTCCCAGAAGGATCGCGATAACTCAGCGTTACTCATCATAGAACGTACCATATCCTATAAGGTTTGATTCTGCCTTTCCGATACACCGTTGTGTTGTGGTGTGTATGGAGGAGTAAGCTGAGAGAGAATTCTATTCTCTTTTAAGTAATCCAGGAACTCGGCACTTAAGTATTCACCAATTCGATGGGATCTCAGTGTCTTAATACTTTTGCCAGTTAGTTTTTCCACTTCATTCTTATATTCTCGGAATTTCTCAAAGGCATCGGATTTATTTTTCATCGAGAAGATATGTCCATACCTAGAGAAATCATCCGTAAAAGTAATGAAATAGGAATAACCACTTCTTGAATGTGTAGACATTGGACCGTACACGTCGCTGTGTATGAGTCCCAAGAGCTCGCTCGCTCTTACTCCGTGTCCAGTGAACGGAGTCTTTGTCATCTTTCCTTTGAGACATGATTGATAAGTTGCATAAAACTGATATTCGAACGGATCCAAATATCCCTCTTTATGTAACTTGGTCAACCGTGTTTCATTGATGTGACCCAGTCTGCAATGCCATAAGAAAGCTTGATTTAATTTGTGGAGACTTTCTTTTGAGTGTGTTCTGAACGTTGAAAACATGTAGTTGGTTTAAAACGTATATACCGTTATTTAGTGTACCCGATGTTCCCCTCCGAATAACGGAGACGCGACCGCGTAGGTTTGTCTTGCCTGAAATTCGGGGCAGATGCTAATTGGTGCTATCCGTCCACCTCTCCGAAAATGCCAAGTTGAATTATGGCACCATATATTGAAGGTTTATACGGATACGGCCGATATAGCAGACTTCGTCAGATTCCCCCTTGCTTGAGGGGTTTTTGATTGTGGGGACGCTCTTCCCTGCAGGCGCAAGCCCCTACAGTTAATTACGCTACTGCATCGCGGTAACAACTTTCTCCTTCTCCAGATGGTCACTTCGTGTCGTGGGTGTTTGTTTTGTTTTTGGTTGCCCGTCAATTGTATATAGAGACTAATTCATGTTGTCGCCCGTAGGACGTGGATTAGTCCAAATCCGTATTTTCTTAGATTTGGGTTTGGGGTTGGGTTTAAGGATACGTTAGCCTCATTTGAGAATAAGATCAACTTAAACGTTTGTTAAGGATACGTTAGTCTAATTTTAGACTAAGATCAACTTAACGGTTTGTTAAGGACACATTAATATAATTTTATACTAAGGTCAACTTAACCATTTGTTAAGGATAGTTAGTCTAATTTTAGACTAAGATCTACTTAACAGGATCATTTAGATCCAACAAAAGAGCATTTGGGCCTTATTGTTTTAGTTTAAGGACTTTGCGGTCAATTAACAGTTTGAGGATATAGTGGTCCATTACCAGTTTAAGGACATGATGCTAGTTGTATGTATGCCGTAGAGGCCAGTATTGTACAGATGATGTATATTATATTGGATGCTTGGACATATATAGAGATGACTTTCTTGCTCGATATGATAGTATGCTATCTGGTTGCTCTTTATCTTAACATGTACACTTGTCTCTTTAAACTGTCTTATGGTTACATGTTGGTAAAGCCCTTAGGATGTGTACTTGGCTACCTAGACTATGATGCAGATCATACTAGTGGGGACATGGTAGTCCATAAGTACATCCTTCAAGGTCCCTAGTCGTGGGTGTATCGAGACGGGGCATCGATATACCAGAGTAGACTAGCGTATACGCTTCTCGACCCATGAGATGGGCGATGGATGATCCCATATCCATTGGTGTTTGACATCAGAGATGGTATACGGGTGCTCAGTGGAGACTGGGTACACTGGACGGACTCGCCGAGAACTCCCAGATGGTATTATACCTCACGTCAGATGGCAGTTCTCAGGTGACACTTGTACAGGTTAGTCTGTAGACCCGAGATCGTCATAGAGTCTTGTGTGATTCCCACTGTGCTTTGATCTCTACCTTACCACGTCCATGAGGGCGTGCAAAACGGTGGTCTTTGGGTACAGTCCCGAGTCACATGGAGGCAATGAGCGATAGGAGGGGTTTCGTCTCTCCCGGTATTGGGAGTTGATGTTGCGCTGTGCTCGATTGGCCGTAACAGGGAAGTCCCTGGCCAGGGCTGATCAGAGATTTGCTGGTAAGTGTTACCAGTAGTTTCTCGACCCGTTATGAGCCTCACATCGGCACGACTTATCGGTTATTGGGGTCTGACGTTTACCACCCCTAGACTTATATGCGACGTATCAGACGAACAGACCGGACTGTACGGTAAGTGTTACTGGTTGGATTCACAGGAGTGTGAGCGGGCTAGCTCGTCGATCTTCTGATCGCTCAATACCCGGATGGCCGTTACGTTTAGCAGACCGCTTGCGGCTTGTGGGTGCTTGATATGATCATCATCTGCTACCGGCGTATTGACGAGTCTTTAGAGTCCTACACAGAGGTTTCCTGGCTCAAGCGAAACGAAATAGGACTGCATATGAGATATGTGCAGGACCGAGAATAATGCGTGTATGTGATACCGTATTCCATTCTCGCGATGGATGTATCGATTGGTTATATTCGATATAACCTAGATATCGAATCAAGGATTGATTCGATAAGCCGATACATAGGATACTAGTCGGTTATATGCGATATGACCGGATCGTTAAATCAAGTGTTGATTTAATGATTTAATGTATAATTATATATTTGATATATTACTTTGCATTAACTAGTATTGGTTCACTTTAAATGGATTTTCTCACTTGATGTGCAAGAAGTATATGTGATATGCTTTTGTGCACATATTTGTATCATGTTTGATGATACTTGATCATGTGGTTAAGTGTAAAGGATTAAACCATGGTTAAGAGATGATTAGGGTTTTGCTTTTTCATTTATTTATTTGTTTATTTATTTGGAAAAGATTTAGATAAGAATGGTGGCTTTGTTTGTTTCTAGTTGAAGCTTCATGAAGCTTTGACTTCTTAACCATTCTTGTCTTCATGCTTAACCCTAATCCATCCAAGTAACCATGGTCTATTCTCTACACTCTACTATGGTTAGCTTATGATAAGTATTGGATTATTTTTCATTTTAATTCAACACTTATCATATTCTTTCTTCTTCTTCATTATCTTCTTCTTCAAGAAAGCTTGATGCCATCAATGGCAACTTGAGTTCTAAAGTGAGAAATCCAATTCCAAAGTGAACCCACCTCCTATTTCTTCACCCTCTACCTCTTGCCAAGTTGTTTTGGGTGTTTTCTTCACAAGTTTCACAAATTTATGAAGTCGGAGCTTGAACTTGTGATGCCTCGACGTAGATCATCTTCGGCATGAAGTCGACGACCTAGTCCGCCCATTTCTCCGATCAAGCCGACGATTGAGTCCGGGATTCGAGATGGACAGTGAGAGGACGCCTACGTGGAGCCAAGGAAGTGGATATCCAGATCTACAAAGGTTGTAGCTTCTTATCTTTAGTTAAGTTGTTAACTTGATTCGTATATCGCCTAAACTTCTAGTCAACGATCCGTGTTAGGTTTTCTCGGCACCCTAAAAATTTGAAATTGGCATGGTTGATGCCTTGTGAGGCCTCTATAGTGTGCCTAGGAAGCCTACAGTGGTATCAGAGACTAGTTAGAGCCTTAGGCGAAGTCTAGACGACGTTTGAAACCCGAACGAACCCAAAACCCTAAAACCCAAGTGCTCTCTGGACTTTTTCTAAAATCTGGGATTTTTCCAGATTAAAAATTGCTAAAAAATTCAGCAGGGAAATCTATGAATTACGGTGCAAAAATTACTTGATGAACAGTCTACAGTGCGGCGGAACCGCGGCCTAAGCCTGCTTAGGCGGCGGTTCCGCGGCAACTTTATTAAATTATCATATAATATTTGCACAGTAACTGATATCTTCTGGTGTTGGATTTTCTGGGAATTTTTAAAATTTATTCAAGAGTTGAATTTTCTGGGGTGTTTTAGAGCTTCGATGTTTTGATCGGATTATCAAATTTTGTCTTTGTGTATTTCCGGATAATTTTTGAATTTGTTAAAAAGTTCGACCGGATATAAATACCCAATTTTTCCCCTGTCGGGAAATTTCCAAGTGTTGGATTTTTCCGTAGTTTAAAGACGTTCTAAGTAGTGCAAGTAACGCGATGGACCCTCTAGAAGACAACAAACCTTAACTCGATTATGTGACCGTCTTGAACTGCCCTTTGAACCTTCGGGTTTGGGGCAATACGGCGTGCCACATGTGAGGCGTTGGCTTGACCCTTCTACGGCTGGACCGTTGGTACTGAGGCACGAACTGAATGTTGTTAGACTTATTTCATGTGTTGAGCTGTATCGGGAAAACTTGGGTATTCGACTGTTCGATCGGAAAGTTTAACATTTTCTGTTTATCTGGAATGTGATACAATAATTGGAATTCACAAACAGTTATGAGATAACTGAATGAATGTTATAAATCTAGCAGTTTAGTCCCACATGATATTGAAAAGAGTTTTCGATAATGAGACTAAAATGCGGGATTTATATCTGTTAGGCATGTGATGTCTAAGTATTTCATATGATTAGGCATGCAATGTCTAAATAGGTTGCGGATTCCAACTGTTGTAGTTTTACACTTTCTTTTCTGTGACCGTAAGTGTAGTATGTTCATATCGCCGGTTTCGTTGCTATACGTCAACGACAATTGGGGTATGCATACTTACTTACGTTGATGACATATGATGTTATGTGTTGCTGGATATGTTATATTGGATCGTCGTGTTTGAATAGCCGGGGGTTTTTATGTGAGATAAGTGTTTTTCATTTTCATTCATGTAAAAACTTGTATGTAATATTTTTTTTTGGGGCACTTCCAGGTAGCGGAAGTTGTCACCTTTTGTATATTATTTTCTTTTCCGCATTAGGATAGACCCAAGGAGGGGAGCACAAGTAACCGGGTTCTGGGGTCCCGTAGGAGACCAACTCGAGGAGTCGAGTCCGGGTCTCCTAACCCTAGAATTGGCAGGGTTGCTTGCCGCTCTCGTAGGGGTCTAGGGGTGTGGGATTGGCTATTCATCACGACCGTGGAATCCGTGTTTTATACTGGCTCGTATTGAAAACACGGACGTCTTAGTATATCCAATATTTCATATGTTTCTTCTGCTGCGATATCTGTTATGTTATCATGTGATGTTCTGTGATGGATACAGTATATAGTATATATGATATATTATATAGACGTTACTTATGTTTTACACCCGTACTAGCCCTGCCCCGCTCTGCCGTTAGTTACCTAACCTAACGGTGAACGAGGGGACATCGAGGCGAATACGGATGGCATAAGTGTACGTCGTATTTATCTGTGATGTTTAGGTACATAAAAGATGGGACTTCATTAATGTGATTAATGAAAGAAAAGAAACCTAAGATGTTGTGGAATCAAATTTTAAATAAAAAGGGTAGCTACAGTTCTTGCTTTGCACAGCGATATATATGATATATCCCGCACCTTATTCGATGAGGAAAGGACCGAGATCCCTTCACCGGGAGTGACTCCTTTAGCAATAACTGGCAGATGCTACACACACGGTTTGGTTATTGATTGCTTTTAAGAGTTTTTGCTTTGCACAGTGATATATATGATATATCCCGCACCTCATTCGACGAGGAAAGGGCCGACGATCCCTTCACCGGGAGTGACCCCTTTAGCAAAACTAGAAAAGCCTCAAAATCACTCCATTTCAAAACTTCATTTGATTCTACAACGATATCAAGTTCATTACGCTCATGGTTTTATGAAAACCTGCGTAGCCCTCCGTCATTTCAGATAAGTACTACTTAGTATTCGTGCTACGGTAGTTTGGCATTCGTCAAGACGTAGTGTACGGTAGCTAACTAGTATTTATCTGTTTATGCATATGATGCAGATTGGATTAGGGTATTCGTACGGCATTGTTTGGCATTCATCAAGGGTCGTGCGGGTGGGTTTAATTCAATCAAGAAATGTACGGGTTGAACTTGACTAGTGGACTATGGGTTGTTTGGCATTCGTCAAGGTCATAGAACACTAGGGGTAAAATCTTATCGGGAATTTCAAGTGTTGAAATTTGCAATGAGATTGCATACCTTCTATGAGATAGTTGGATCCCGATACCCACTGCGAGTAAGAGTTACTCCTGGGAGAGTTTTACACATTGCAATTAGCTGATCAAGTAGGTGTCTAGAAAGGTGTTAACGAGGTTACGCCTCTGGGAAAACGAGGTTTACATTAATTAGGTTCGTGCGAAAGCACGGGGGACCTCCCTCAAAGTACCGACACTGGCCTGGCTGAAAGATTGGCGAACTTGTAGTGTGTAATTAATCCCGGCTAATCCTTCCTTTTAGGGTTTGAAGGAAGATTTGATAAAAAGCAGTGGGAGCCATCCTGATTAGATAAGATAATAACCAATCTGATCTTGCATGAGCATACGCTAAAGTGTTTTTTTCTCTCTCTCTCCAGGTAGCGACCAGTTCATGCCTTAATCAAGATAATAATATGGATGTATTGACCGAACCCGCATGTTATACTGTGCAGGGGAACGTTGAACCCGTTCTATCTTATAAGTGTTATAAGAATGAACAGGAAACAGGAGAATATCTGGATTCTCAAGCCGCCCAAAAGAACATGCATGTTGATGCATCTTCTACAGGTGTGTTAGTTATTGAGAACTGTTTCTCAGTTCACCCTACGTCCTGGGTATTAGATACCGGATCAGGATCCCACATATGTAAACAGTTACATGGGCTACGAAAAGGTAGAGAACTGGGAAAAGGTGATCATTCCGTTCAAGTTGGGAACGGTGCAAGTGTTGCAGCCAAAGCAGTTGGCGAATATCACCTAGTATTACCAAGTGGTGATACAATGATTCTGAATGAGTGCTATTATATACCGAACATGATGTGCAACATTATATCAGTTTCTTTATTAAGTAAAGAATGATATAATTTTGTAGTAAAGGATAATGTTATGAATATATTCCTAGATCAAAAGTTGATTGCATCAGGCTCACTACATAATGGCATATTCATTCTAAATCAAAATACAGTCCTCAATATACAAAACACACACAAGAGGAAAAGTTCAGAAATGAACGAATCTTACTTGTGGCATTGTAGACTTGGTCATATCAATGCGACACGACTGGCTAAGTTACATAAGGATGGTTATTTGAATCCGTTCGAATTATCATCTTATGATACTTGCCATTCATATCTCAGAGGAAAAATGACCAAGCTCCGTTTAGTGGACAAGGAGAAAGAGTTGCTGAACTCTTAGGACTGGTATATAGTGATGTATGCGGTCCCATGTCTACCCTTGCCAGGAACGGTTCTTCCTACTTCATTACATTCACTGACGATCTCTCTAGATACGGGCATGTGTTCCTATTGAAACACAAGTCTGAAGCTTTTGAGAAATTCAGAGAATATAAGCACGAAGTAGAGAACCAAACGGGCAAAAGTATTAAGATCCTTCGATCTGATCGAGGAGGAGAATACTTGAGCAATGAGTTCCAAGATTATCTAAAAGAGAATGGGATTCTCTCTCAGCTTACTCCACCTTATACACTTCAGCACAACGGTGTATCGGAACGAAGGAATCGCACCCTATTAGATATGGTGCGTTCAATGATGAGTACAGCTGAGTTACCTATTTCCTTCTAGGGGTATGCGCTTGAGACAGCCATACACCTATTGAATATGGTTCCTACCACATCAGTGCCTACCACTCCATATGAGATATGGAAAGGGAAGAGACCATCTCTTAAGTATGTTAAGATATAGGGTTGTCCAGCCTATGTCGAAAGACAAAATCCGGACAAACTCGAGGCAAGATCAGTCTTATGTAAGTTTGTAGGATATCCGAAAAATTCACAAGGGTATATCTTCTACCACCCCGAGGAACAAAAGGTGTTTGTTTCTCGACATGCCACTTTCTTAGAAAAAGGTTTTCTTATGAAACAGATTAGTGGCATTGAGGTAGAACTGGAAGAGGTTCCAGCAACACAAACTATAACAGAAGACTTGGTAGAACCAGAGAATTCAGTAGAACTCGACGAACCCCAGCCTCTCCGCCGATCTAGTAGGGTTTCTCGTCCACCAGAGAGATACTACGGTTTTCTCATTGACGGTGGAAGCGAGGATTGCATCATGGAGGATGATGACCCAACTAGCTTCGAGCAGGCCATTACGAGTAGGGACTCAGTGAAATGGCTGGATGCTATGCGGTCCGAGATGGAATCCATGTACACCAACAAAGTATGGACTTTGGAAGTTGCTCCTGAAGGGGTAAAACCCATTGGGAGCAAGTGGATCTTCAAGAAGAAACTTGGTGTAGATGGGAAAGTGGAGACTTTCAAAGCTAGACTTGTTGCAAAAGGTTTTCGCCAAAGACCAGGTGTGGACTATGACGAAACCTTTTCTCCAGTGGCTATGCTTAAATCCATCTGGATCATGCTTGCCATCGCTGCATATCATGATTACGAAATCTGGAAAATGGATGTTAAGAACGCCTTTCTAAATGGTGAATTAGAAGAGTGCGTGTACATGACTCAGTCAGAGGGCTTCGTAGACAGTGGGAGCAGCGGGAAGGTGTGCAAGCTGCTTAAATCCATTTATGGATTAAAGCAAGCATCGCGGAGTTGGAACATCTGCTTTGACGTCGTTATCAAAGAGTTTGATTTCGTCAAAAACCCAGATGAACCTTGTATTTACAAGAAGGTGGCAGAGAGTAAGGTTGTCTTCCTCGTATTGTACGTGGACGACATACTCTTGATCGGAAATGATATTCCTATGCTGCAATCGGTCAAGCTCTTCATATCACAAAGATTCTCAATGAAAGATCTTGGTGATGCCTCCTGCATATTGGGAATAAGGATCTATAGGGATAGATCCAAAAGGATTTTGGGATTGTCCCAATCCAGGTACATTGACACCATACTAAAGAGATTTAGTATGGAAGAATCCAAGCGTGGGAACTTGCCCACGATCTTTGGAGTCACTCTCTCCAAAGAGATGTCTCCCAAGACTGATTTGGAGAGAGCTCGCATGTAAGGGATACCCTATGCTTCGGCTATAGGCTCTATCATGTACGCGATGCTGTGTACCAGACCCGATGTAGCATACTCACTAAGTGTAGTGAGCAGGTATCAAGCTGATCCTGGAGAGAGTCACTGGACAGCTGTGAAGAGCATTCTCAAGTACTTACGAAGGACTAAAGAGATGCTCTTGGTGTATGGTAACGGAGAACTCCAAGTGGAGTCCTTTACCGATTTGAGCTTCCAGAGTGATAAGGACGACTCTAAGTCGCAGTCGGGATTTGTCTTTACCCTTTACGGAGGGGCGGTTAGCTGGAAGAGTTCCAAGCAGGAAACCGTGGCAGACTCGACGATGGAGGCTGAATACATCGCTGCCAACGATGCTGCCAAAGAGGCTGTCTGGATCAAGAAGTTCATTACTGAACTTGGAGTGGTTCCATCCATTGAGCATCCAATACCTTTGTATTGCGATAACAATGGAGCGATGGCTTTGGCCAAGGAACCCAGGTCCCATCAGCGATCCAGGCATATTCTGAGGCGGTATCACCTGATCCGGGAGATAGTTGATCGCCGGGAGATCGAGGTCAGGAGGGTTGACACGAAGAACAACACGGCGGATCCACTCACGAAGGCCATTCCCCAGATACAGTTTGAGAGACTCTTCGGGATGCTCGGTATGCGATACTACAGCAGCTGGCCCTAGTGCAAGTGGGAGATTGTTAGTTGTATGTATGCCCTAGAGGCCAGTATTGTACAGATGATGTATATTATATTGGATGCTTGGACATATATAGAGATGACTTTCTTGCTCGATATGATAGTATGCTATCTGGTTGCTCTTTATCTTAACATGTACACTTGTCTCTTTAAACTGTCTTATGGTTACATGTTGGTAAAGCCCTTAGGATGTGTACTTGACTACCTAGACTACGATGAAGATCATACTAGTGGGGACATGGTAGTCCATAAGTACATCCTTCAAGGTCCCTAGTTGTGGGTGTATCGAGACGGGGCATCGATATACCAGAGTAGACTAGCGTATACGCTTCTCGACCCATGAGATGGGCGATGGATGATCCCATATCCATTGGTGTTTGACATCAGAGATGGTAAACGGGTGCTCAGTGGAGACTGGGTACACTGGACGGACTCGCCGAGAACTCCCAGATGGTATTATACCTCACGTCAGATGGCAGTTCTCAGGTGACACTTGTACAGGTTAGTTTGTAGACCCGAGATCGTCATAGAGTCTTGTGTGATTCCCACTGTGCTTTGATCTCCACCTTACCATGTCCATGAGGGCGTGCAAAACGGTGGTCTTTGGGTACAGTCCCGAGTCACATGGAGGCAATGAACGATAGGAGCGGTTTCGTCTCTCCCGGTATTGGGAGTTGATGTTGCGCTGTGCTCGATTGGCCGTAACAGGGAAGTCCCTGGCCAGGGCTGATCAGAGATTTGCTGGTAAGTGTTACCAGTAGTTTCTCGACCCGTTATGAGCCTCACATCGGCACGACTTATCGGTTATTGGGGTCTGACGTTTACCACCCCTAGACTTGATATGCGACGTATCAGACGAACAGATCGGACTATACGGTAAGTGTTACTGGTTGGATTCACAGGAGTGTGAGCGGGCTAGCTCGTCGATCTTCTGATCGCTCAATACCCGGATGGCCGTTACGTTTAGCAGACCGCTTGCGGCTTGTAGGTGCTTGATATTATCATCATCTGCTACCGGCGTATTGACGAGTCTTTAGAGTTCTACACAGAGGTTTCCTGGCTCAAGCGAAACGAAATAGGAGTGCATATGAGATATGTGCAGGACCGAGAATGATGCGTGTATGTGATACCGTATTCCATTCTCGCGATGGATGTATCGATTGGTTATATTCGATATAACCTAGATATCGAATCAAGGATTGATTCGATAAGCCGATACATAGGATACTAGTCGGTTATATGCGATATGACCGGATCGTTAAATCAAGTGTTGATTTAATGATTTAATGTATAATTATATATTTGATATATTACTTTGCATTAACTAGTATTGGTTCACTTTAAATGGATTTTCTCACTTGATGTGCAAGAAGTATATGTGATATACTTTTGTGCACATATTTGTATCATGTTTGATGATACTTGATCATGTGGTTAAGTGTAAAGGATTAAACCATGGTTAAGAGATGATTAGGGTTTTGCTTTTTCATTTATTTATTTGTTTATTTATTTGGAAAAGATTTAGATAAGAATGGTGGCTTTGTTTGTTTCTAGTTGAAGCTTCATGAAGCTTTGACTTCTTAACCATTCTTGTCTTCATGCTTAACCCTAACCCATCCAGGTAACCATGGTCTATTCTCTACACTCTACTATGGTTAGCTTATGATAAGTATTGGATTATTTTTCATTTTAATTCAACACTTATCATATTCTTTCTTCTTCTTCAACATCTTCTTCTTCAAGAAAGCTTGATGCCATCAATGGCAACTTGAGTTCTAAAGTGAGAAATCCAATTCCAAAGTGAACCCACCTCCTATTTCTTCACCCTCTACCTCTTGCCAAGTTGTTTTGGGTGTTTTCTACACAAGTTTCACAAATTTGTGAAGTCGGAGCTTGAACTTGTGATGCCTCGACGTAGATCATCTTCGGCATGAAGCCGACGACCTAGTCCGCCCATTTCTCCGATCAAGCTGACGATTGAGTCCAGGATTCGAGATGGACAGCGAGAGGACGCCTACGTGGAGCCAAGGAAGTGGATATCCGGATCTACAAAGGTTGTAGCTTCTTATCTTTAGTTAAGTTGTTAACTTGATTCGTATATCGCCTAAACTTCTGGTCAACGATCCGTGTTAGGTTTTCTCGGCACCCTAAAAATTTGAAATTGGCATGGTTGATGCCTTGTGAGACCTCTATAGTGTGCCTAGGAAGCCTACACATGATGGTCCATTACCAGTTTAAGGACATAGTGGTCCAGGTTAAGGACATCATAGTCCGTGAGTTTAAAGACTTCACGGTCAAGATTAAGGACATCATAATCCGTGAGTTTAAAGACCTCATAGTCAAGGTTAAGGACATCATAGTCCATGAGTTTAAAGACCTCACAGTCAAGGTTAAGGACATCATAGTCCGTGAAATGTGTGGTTGCCGGGACCCGTCACCTCTCTGAAGACGTTGAAAGATTACAACGATAAATATCAGAGTACTGAAGAGATGTACCCTCAAACCAAAGTGGATTAAGTGATCTGTAGTCCAATTTGGAACTAAGATCAGTTAATTTGAATTATGAGCACATGGGGTTAGTTAAATCTGAATTGAGGACTTATGGCCAATCTTGGGCTAAGTCCAATTGGATTTGAAGTGTTGGCCCTTTATTGGTCCATTAGACATTTGTCTGGATTCGAGCCCACATTATTTAGCAATGCTAAACATTTTCATCTTTGATTTCCTCAATTTTGAGATTCATTTGGAGGAGGGACTTTTGCCTCTGGAAAATTAGCCAATTTAGCTAAAAGTAGTGTCAAACACTAAAGAACAACAGTGTTAAACACTGGAAATATAGAATCCCAAATTAGTGTTAAACACTAGAAAATAACAGTGTTAAACACTGGAAATAAGATTTTCAAATTAGTGTTAAACACTAAAAGATAATCAGTGTTAAACACTGGGAATAAAGCTCTCGAATTAGTGTTAAACGCTAAAGAAAAAGGGGTCACGTAAGAGCGTCCAAAGGTGGGACCAGATTCCTTTTCTTCGTTCTGCAATTAAGTGTTAAACACTTTTTATATATTTTTTTTTAGCATCACGTGTTGGAACGTGATGGTCATCTGTCCGCTGACTGTTAAAACGTTTGCTAAGGGGTCACGTGGTAATTCGTGAGAGCGCCCAAAGCTTAGATTTCCCTTTCTTTTATTCCCTTTGTTTTGGAGGTCACGTGAGAGCACGTGAGGCATTGCCTCAAAGCCTTTTCCTTTTCATTTTTGGGGATCTCTTCAGGGGTCACGTGGGGACACGTGACCTTAGTTCTTTTCATGCACAGAGATCTTTTAAGTCTCCTTATTTTATTTTGAGAATTAAATTCTCTGTAGGGTTAAACCCTAATTTCTTTTAGAGGAATTAAATTCTCATATATGTAAAAGAATTAAATTCTTATATAGGGTTAAACCCTAGTTCTGTCTTGGAGGAATTAAATTCCTATGATTTGGGGAGAATTGAATTCTCATGCAGGGTTGAACCCTAATTTTATTTGGAGGAATTAGATTCCTATAAGTTTGGGAGAACTAAATTCTCATATAGGGTTAAACCCTAATTTTATCTTGGGAGAATTAAATTCTCTAAACTCAATTCCCCCTCTAAGTTTCGGATCTGCATGGCAGGATCTCAACCCGATGAGAATTAAATTCTCAACTTATGGAGAGATGTGCTCTTTGCAGATCATCAACCAGAGGAAGAACTAAGTTCTTTTGTGCAGAAGAGTTAAACTCTTAGATTTTGAGAATTTAATTCTCTGTTTGAAGTTTTGATTCCCTTTCTTTTCTCACCTAGGGTTTTCTTTCTTGAGAATTAAATTCTCCTTTCTTTTCTCTCTGCTATTTTCCTTTAGAAAATTTCAAGATCCCAAAATTCTCTCCCCCTCTTCTCTTCTTGGCTCCTATTTATAGGAGAAGGAAAAAAATCAATTTGTTTAGTAAATATTTCATTGAAAGATTTTGGTTGTTTCTATAATCAACATGATCTTTTAGATCACTCAGTGAATTTTATTCACCATTGGATTTTTAATCCAAAAGATCTTTTATCTGTTATTCTGGGTGAATTTTAGGGAAATCTTTCCTTGTATAAAATCTTTCCATAAATTGGTGATTTTTAATCACCATTGGATTTTTAATCCAACGATGCTCCATTGTACAGAACACCATCCTTTTTGTTTGGAAAGATTTAAAGAAATATTTTTCCAGTTAGGGTTTTTGATTTCCCTTAAATAGAATTCAATTCTATTGTTTCAGAGATCTTAGGATCCCATCACGTATTGACACGTGACCCCCTCGATCAAGCATTTAATTCTGTTGTTTTAGAGAACTCAGGAATTATCATGTGTCAGCACGTGACCCTTGGTCACGTGTGAGCACGTGATGCCCCATTGGGGTTTATCTTTGTTATTTTATTATACTTTTAATTCTATTTAATGAGTTTAGAGGCCTATCACGTGTTGGCACGTGACCCCATTATTTAGAATTTAATTCTTATTATTTTAGAGGGTTTAAGAGCCCATCACGTGTTGGCACGTCACCCCACTGATTAATTATTTAATTAGAATTTAATTCTATTAATTCAGAAAGTTTAGGAACCTATCACGTGTCTGCACGTGACCTTTGGTTACGTGTGGGCACGTGATGCCCCATTAGGGTATTCCTTGTTATTTTATAATATTTTTTAATTCCTTTCAGTGGGTTTAAAGGCCCATCACTTGTGGTCACGTGACCCCTTTTAATCATTTATTTTATTAAGTGCCTACAGGCTTTGCCTGTAAATGGTCACGTGTGGGCACGTGATGCCTCATAACTTTTGATCCCGGATGAATTATGAGACCCATAATATATCAGATTGAAGGATATTTCGAGATGCTTTCGTTACCATCAGAATTTAGCTGTTTCTCATTTAGGAGTTTGTCAAAATACAGCCTGGAAAATACTGGTTCGCATTTTCTTAAGCGTATCGCTGTCATTTGATACCTTGGGCTCTTTTGCGCAGAAATTTTTGACGGGAACGAATGCCCCCCACTACTTTGCCCACATAAGTATGTACATAGGTGAAGTAGTGCAGAGTTATGCATGGCCATAGAATTGAGGGCTTAGGAGACAAGTTTTAGGGTCCTTGTAGCCTAAGACTTTTTCATCTTCATGAGCCGTAAGGGTCTCAAGAAGTTTTTTTTCTCCCTACAGGTTGAGTGGATCCCGCAGGTGTATTTTCTCCTTAGGGGTCGTGAGGACTCCTAAGTGTGTTTTTTCTTGAAATTCGTAAGGATCTCACAAGAGAATTTTCTCTCTTAAAAGTCGAAAGGACTCATAAGTGATTGTTTCCCTCCTTGTCGATATTTGACTTCGGGGAATGTGGCCCATAGATAGTCCATCTTAACCTCTTTGTAGGGCAGTGATGGCTTAGGAGACAGGGTTAGGATCTGCCACCTAAGACTTTTCAACTTTATGAGCCGTGAGGGTCTCATAAAGACTTTTCTCCCTACGAGTCGAGAGGATCCCGCAGGTGTATTTTCTCCTTAGGGGTCGTGAGGACTCCTAAGTGTGTTTTCTCTTGAAAGTCGTAAGGATCTCACAAGAGAATTTTTCTCGCTTACAAGTCGGGAGGACTTGTAAGTGGTTGTTTCCCTCTTTGTCGATGTTCGACTTCGGAGAGTGACCCGTGAATAGTATGCAAGAGTCCATCTTGGACTGACTTGCAGGGCCCCATTGCTTAGGAAACAGGTTTTTTAATCCCCATTGCCTAAGGCTTTGCCTTACGAATCGAGACGAATCGAGAATTTCTCGCAAGAATGTCCTAACGTCACAGTTAACCTCTGCTCTTTACGACAAAGGTCCGTTAGGGTCTATGGTACCAGGATTTTGTCCGTCGTATCGTCGCGTTGGCTGATGTATTCCTCGATAGGCAATCTTGCTGTTCGAGCAGCCTTCCGACTGTCGTGTCTCTGATCCCTTCAGGGGCTGGACAAGACGTCTTCAAGCAATCTTCCTAGGCAGTTCGACCGTCGGAAGAGCAAGCGTTAGGAATTTTGCCATGCCGCTTTTTACTTGAGGTCAGACTCATTTTGGAGAGCCCCGATGAGTCATAACCACTCCGCGCTGGTGTGGGATGATCTCCGATAGTCTTTCAGGTTTTATATGAGTTGTCGTCAAGACCCTAAAGCTAGGAATTTGGCCTTTGCTTCGCTTGCTTTGGCATGTCCGAATCCTATTAGAGGAAGGATGCTGTAGTGACATATCGTCTGCTGTATCAAGGCGAATGTCGAGGTGGTGACCACTCCACGGTGGTGTGGGATGATCTCCGATAGTCTTTCAGGTTTTATATAAGTTACCGTCAAGACCCTGAAGCTAAGAATTTGGCTTTTGCTTCGATTGCTTTATCTCGTCTGAATCCGGTTGGAGGAAGGACGCTATAGTGACATCTCGTCTGCTGTATCGAGACGAACGTCGAGGTGGTGACCACTCCATGCTGGTGCGGGATGATCTCCGATTGTCTTTCAGGCTTTATATGAGTTGCTGTAAAGACCCTGAAGCTAGGAATTTGGAATTTGCTTCGTTTGTTTTGTCGTGTCCGAATCCTGTTGGAGGAAGGATGCCGTAGTGACATCTCATCTGCTGTATCGAGACGAACATTGAGGTGGTGACCACTCCGCGCTGATGTGGGATGATCTCCGATAGTCTTTCAGGTTTTATATAAGTTACCATCAAGACTATAAAGCTAGGAATTTGGCCTTTGCTTCGTTTTCTTTGGCGTGTCCGGATCCTGTTGGAGGAAGAACGCTGTGGTGACATCTCGTCTACTATATCGAGACGAACTTCGAGGTGATGACCACTTCATGTGGGATGATCTCCGATTGTCTTTTAGGTTTTATATGAGTTACCATCAAGACCCTGAAGCTAGGAATTTGGCCTTTGCTTCGTTTGGCGGCATTGCGTCTGCTGTATCGAGACGAGTGTCGCAGTTGTCTTTAGGTTGTTGGTGAACCGTCGAGGTTTGGAAGTAGGGATTTTGCCGTGGCTCCGTTGTTTGATTGTCGCGTCTGAACCCTGCTGGAGGAAGAACGCTGGGGTGACATCTCGTCTGCTATATTGAGACGAACGTCGAGGTGGTGACCACTCCGTGCTAGTATGGGATGATCTCCGATAGTCTTTGAGGTTTTATATGAGTTACCATCAAGACCTTGAAGCTAGGAATTTGGCCTTTGCTTCGTTTGCTTTGACCGTGAGGTCTTTTGTTGACGTTGCATCTACATCCTGCTGGACTGCAAAGGAACGCTGCTATTGATATTGCGTCTGCTGTAACGAGACGCATGCTGAGGTGGAGCTAGGATTTTGCCGTCACTCTGCTTAGCTGACTATGGGGTCTTTCGTTGACGTTGCATCTACATCCTGCTGGACTGCGAAGGAACGATGCTGTTGACATTGCGTCTGCTGTAACGAGACGAATGCTGAGGTGGAGCTAGGATTTTGCCGTCACTCCGCTTTGCTGACCATGGGGTCTTTCGTTGACGTTGGATCTACATCCTGCTGGACTGCAAAGGAATGCCGCTGCTGATTCTTAGGCTGTAGATATTGCCGTTAAGATTTGGAACTAGGGACTATGCTGTGGCTCCATTTCGTTGCGACTCTGAGGTCGGTTGTTGACGTCATGTCTGTATCTTATTGGAGGGACGAAGAACGCCGGTGTTGATCTCTAAGTTGTCGATGTTGACGTCGAGACCCTGAAGCTAGGGATCTTCCTTTGCTTCGTTTGTTGACATTGTGTCTGCAATATTGCGACAAATGTCGAGGTTGTCTCTAGGTTGTCAATGAACCGTCGAGATTTGGCTTCGCTTTCTGATGGAGCCTGTTGGGAAGGTATGGTTCCCTCTTTGTTTGTGCCCCTGGATTGTATACAGGGATCGATGTGATCTCACCTGTAGGGCAAAAAGTTTTATTCTTTCATTTTTTTAATTCTTTCCGCGATGCTCTACCATTTCAGCTTTTTATATCGCGAAAATCGCGATTGCCCAATCATTTCGGCTATTTTTCTTTTTACTGGCTGCTTTTTATTGCGAGTTGCCCAATCATTTTGGCTATTTTTGTATGCATATATTTTTACTTGCTGATTTCGTTGCAAGTTGCCCTATCATTTAAGCTATTTCATATACATTTTTGGCTCGTTGACTTTTTGCCACGAGTATGGAACTTGGAATCTGGTGCCAATCTTAGCATCAACATCGCTGCGACTGGAATATTGCCAGGATCGAATCATCATTTGCCATGAAAGGACTTGAAATTTGATACCGACTTAGGCATCAGCATCGCTACAACTGGGATATTGCCAGGAGCGAATCATCATTTGCTTCTGTCGATGTCGAACAAAGGTGGCTTAGCAAACAGGGTTAGGATCCTGTCGACTAAGGCTTTTGATTTCATGAGCCGTAAGGGTCTCATAAAGGTATTTTTCCCTACAAGTCGTAAGGATCTCATAGGTGCGCTTTCTCCTTAGGAGCGTGAGGATTCCTAAGTGCATGGTCTTTTATAAGTTGTAAAGATCTTACAAAAGTGCTTTCTCCTTATAAGTCGAGAGGACTTACAAGGGTTGTTCACCGTGTAAACATATCCCTAGTCACGGATGGGACTTTGTTAGGGAAATGTTTATTCGCGCCCGTGGATTGTATACAAGGGTCAATACTGAACCGCTTGTAGGGAAGTATCGGAGGTTGTGGGGGTTGCTTAAGAATAGGTTCAGGTCTCTGTAGCTTAAAACTTTCAAATCTTATGAGCCGTGAGGGTCTCATAAGAGGATTCTCCTTACGAGTCGTGAGGATCTCGTAAGTGTAATTTCTCCTTAGGAATCGTGGGGATCCCTAAGTGTGTTGCTCCCTTGTGAGTCGTAAGGATCTCACGCGGGTGATTTCTCCTCACAAAATCGAGAAGACCCTGTATGTGTCTTTTAACGAGGTTGCGCCCTTTCGGGTTTTCACAAGACTCGCCGGTAGCCCTGCTGTTTTTACTTACGGAGCCCTTTCGGGTTTTCATCCGTGCTATGGGCATACCATTTTGCTTATGGGCATACCATTTTCTCTCTCTTTTTTTTTCTCTTTTTTATCCAAACGAGGTTGCACCCTTTCGGGTTTTCACAAGACTCGCCGGTAGCCCTGCTGTTTTTACTCACGGAGCCCTCTTGGGTTTTCATCCGTGCCCATTTTGCTTATGAACATACCATTTTTTTTATGAGTCTGCGCCCTTTCGGGTTTTCACAAACATCGCCGGTAGTCCTGCTGTTTTTACTCACGGCGCCCTTTCGGGTTTTCATCCGTGCCCATCTCGCTTGTAGACTTACCGTTTTTTTTAACGAGTCTGCGCCCTTTCGGGTTTTCACAAACATCGCCGGTAGTCCTGTTGTTTTTACTCATGACGCCCTTTCGGGTTTTCATCCGTGCCCATCTTGCTTGTGGACGTACCATTTTTTTTTACCACGTCATCCTGAAGATGCCGCGGGTTGGGAGTAGTTTAACGATTTTTCGGAACGTACAATTACGCAGATAGATTTTGCCACAAATCTTCGCATGTTTTATGCCGGAGGTGGATTCCTTGAAGAGAGGGCTGAGGGCGATTTCTTCGTTGGAGTCGCTTCCGAAGGTGATAACTTGCGATCCTTTGGTGTCGGCTATGTGACAATTTCCAGCAGCTCTTTCGCGCTCATCTGTCGTGCTTTTCTGTTCCCGATGAGCCTTGTGCTTCACTCGTTGTGTTGTTGATGGGCAACATATCCCTGCCACCAGATTTTAAAGGCTATGCACTCCTCGGTGGGGTGTGCAATCCTCTGATGGTATAGGCAGAAGTTAGGATGTATGTCCGCTTCATCAAAACGTATATTGCCAAAGGAATTTCCTTTGAGAGAGGGCAACTTCATTCCTATTGCCAGGGCCCTAGCGAATTGATTCCTTACTTTAAGCTTGCTTTTGCTGGCGATAGGGATGCTTTGCTCCAGTCGAGGTGTCTCGACCTTTTCCTCCAGTCGTCGGCGTTTGGCACTTTCAAATATAGCCAGTTCATGCTCTCGATTGGCTTTGCTTTCCTGACGGGCTTCGTTTAGGAATGCATCAATCATTTCATCTGATGGTCCTAGAAGTTTAGGCTCAAGATTTGCCCCTGGTTTTTCTACATCCAAAGCTTATTCACCGTTTATTAAAGAGTGAGAGATCACATGATAACTTGCCACATAATCCTCATACTCATCCGACGAGTCTTCTCCATTGTCATCATCTTTGTCCACAAAGACGTGGGTGAGAAATTCTTGGAGTGTGACTAGGGTCCGCGCCTTCTGATTATATTCTTCCAACGCGTCAATCTGTTTTTGAAGGTCCGTACGCTTGTCACCAGGCTTCACGGGCTTTTTGGTCTTCTTCTTCTTCTTCGAAGACTTTGACGGCTGGGTGTGAGCGCTCTGACCATCACCACCAGTTTTTGGAGTTGGGTGCGGTTTCAGCATTCCCTCGATGATCTCGGGTTCCAATGGATTTTTCCACCTGATCGCCGGGCATGTTTGGAGATCCTTCAGCATTCTTTTCGTCTCGGCTGAAAGAACGTCCTCCCATGGGGCTTCCCTTATGAATGAGCACGATGCCCCCGGCATGTCCACCTTTTTAGGGGCGTGAGGTTGTGGTGGGTTCACCTTCCAATTTCCGGATAATGCGAACTTGCCTTGTTGGTATTGGTCCTCCATCCAGCCTTTGAAGATGAAACAATTTTCGATTGGATGACTTACTGCTTGGTGGTAAGGGCAGTAATTAGGATTGTTGACATCGCCTGGCTGCAACGGACGTTTTGGATCCTGCAGATTGATGAGTTTATTGCGCACTGCCAGCTCGAACAGTTTCCTCGTTTTATCCTGTGGAAATGAGTAAGGAGGTCCCAGTCTCTCCTCGAGGAATGGGCGTGGACGCATGTTGTTTTGGCAAACAACCGGCTTTAAGTTGCTCGGCCGTTGTTGAGTATTGGCAACGAAGGTTGCTTTCCCTTTGCCCTTTTCATTCCAAGGCTCTGCCTTTGAAGAGGAAGGCCTGTAGCCCATCTGGTACATTTGGGCCAGCTTGTCAATCAAGGCCTTGAAGGTGGTCGGCTTGAAGAACATCATGAATTGGGAGATGGTTGCTTGAGGGTCGAGAGTACCCACGAACATGCCTACCGCAGGAGCTTCTTCGATGCGCTGCTCGTACTTTGACCACAGGTTCCGCCATCGAATTGCGTATTGAACCCATGTCTCGCCTGGCTTCACCGTGGCATTGATCAATGCCATTATTAGGGTGCGTTCACTAGCACTCGTGAATCGCTGGGTGAATAGCAACTCCATCTCTGCGAATGTCTTGACATAGTCATTTGGGAGTTCGGAATACCACTCGAATGCCGTCTCCGACAAACTGCCAACAAACTGGCGGAGCAGTAGCTTATCGTCACCTCCAGTGTTGCCGCATAAGGCTCTGAATTGAGCGACATGCTGATGCGGATTTCCCGTCCCCTTGTACACGTGGAATTTGGGGATCATGTATCCCGGCGGGTACTTTATTTGGTCGTACCAACCCGGATAGGGTCGTCCAGTTTTAACAATTTGTCCAGCCACTTCATTCGCCTGATGAACTCGTATCTGCTGAGCGATGTAATCATCAAGCGTGGCTTTTGAGATGGTTTCCTCTTTGGCTGCTGAAAGAGCCGGAGGAGGGTTCGACGTCTCCGCTCGGTCATCTTCAATAATGATCGGAGGGTCTTCAGCTGGAGGATCCGGCTGTAACATCATCCCGACCATGTCTTGGAAGAGAAGTGCCATTCGTTTTATGTTGGCAGATTGTTCTGCTGCTTCTCTGTCCTTCTTTTTGAGGACTCTGCGGAGGAAGTCAGCATCGGTTTCTTGTTCATGACGCTGCTCTGATGATGCCTCTGGGCTTTCTTTTGGCCCAGTGAGTGTGGCTATTTGCGTCAGCATTTCTTGAAGCTACTGTTGCTGCTCCTGAGCTTTTGTCAAGGATCGAGTGAGCGGTCGGTGACCCTTCGAAGCGCGGCTTTCCTCTTTTCCGGAAGCCATGTAAACAGTATGCACCGTTATGCCCCCAGACTTAGGGCGTTTGGGTTCAGTGGTCCTACGATCTGCCGCAGCCACAGGGGCTTTCTCCGGCTTCCTTTTCTTTTGAGAAGTTGATGTCGAGGGGGGCGTCGCAGCGGGCACCCAAATAGCTGTCGTCCTTTGTAGCTTGCCAGGACGGTTTTCTTCCTGCTGAACTTTCAGCTTCTTCTGTCAACGGAGGTAGGCTGGATCGATCACTGACTCTCGGACTTGTCGCCAGATTTTGTAAACTTTAGAAGACAGTCGTTGAGGGGACTATTCCGGCTTCACTTCTGCGACAGTCTCTACCGGTAGAGGAGAACTTTTCAGTATGGCGGTAGGCGAGTTCCTACGCACCTTGTTCAGCAGTTCAAAGCTGTTCCCGGTCGGAACAGCAGCATTGACTTCCACTGTTGGAGCTGGTGGAGTTAGCCCAGAGGGGGAGTTGACCCCAGCCTTCCTCACTCGGCGGCAGTGGCGACGTCAAGATTGTCATGCGGCCGGGATAGTTTCAGCTTTAGGGGCGACTTCCTCATGCCCCCTGTGTTGGCAAAGGGTTGTCGCTAGCGCCAGCCTCTTGAAAACTGACGTCCATGGAGAAGCAGTGTCCAATCTGTCAAAGACAGACATTTGGGCAGGGGAAGCAGCTTTGAGGACTTTGCCTGGAGCGGAAGCCGGAACAGTCAGTCTTGTAAAGACCGACCCTTTGGCAGGAGAAGCTGCCTTGACGACTTCATGAGCAGGAATGGCTATCCGCTTAGGGATAACTCTTTCCGGTATCGCAGGCTTCTTCATGGGCCCAAATAAGCTTTGGCCCAATCTGTCAAAGACTGAGGCGTTGGAGCTGGACGACACGTTGAGAAGGGCCACAGTAGTTGTAAGCCGATCAAAGACCGACTTCTTGGGAGCTTCTTATGCTGGTATAGGAGCGCTGAAACTCGTTGGCGGGAGCATGGTCCCGAAGAACAATCCAGTGGTGGCCTGAGTCACCTGTTCCATGTGCATCGTGAACAGGGAAGCCGCTTGGGGCCCGTAGGCTATGCCCCCAGTTGAGGCAGGACGTGGGTTGCAGTTGTATATGGAACACTTTGAGCAGGTGAACGCCATTGATCCTTTACTTTCTGCACCAAGAAAAACGCCAAATCTTAGTATCTCGAAACCCAAGGGCAACCATTAGCAAACCGCGATTCGTTCGCGAACACGACACACGAAGTGTGGAGTGGAAAGAAGAAAATGTCCCACCGGGCGTGCCAGAATCGGTTCCCCTCCGAATAACGGAGACGCGACCGCGTAGGTTCATTTTGCCTGAAATTCGGGGCAGATGCTAATTGGTGCTATCCGTCCACCTCTCCGAAAATACCAAGTTGATTTATGGCACCATATATCGAAGGTTTAAACGGATGCGGCCGATATAGCAGCCTTCGTCAGATTCCCCCTCGCTTGAGGGGTTTTTGATTGTGGGGACGCTCTTCCCTGCAGGCGCAAGCCCCTGTAGTTAATTACGCTACCGCATCGCGGTAACAACTTTCTCCTTCTCCAGATGGTCACTTCGTGTCGTGGGTGTTTGTTTTGTTTTTGGTTGCCCGTGGATTGTATACGGAGACTAATTCATGTTGTCGCCCGTAGGACGTGGATTAGTCCAAATCCGTATTTTCTTAGATTTGGGTTTGGGGTTGGGTTTAAGGATACGTTAGTTGATTGGTGTGAAAATTTGTGTTTGTAGTTAACCGCAATCAATAACGGTATCGCGTATAGCTAGACCGAGATGAGTACGGGTCGTCCTCTGGGAAACGTGGAACCTTTTACTTTTACTTTAGATGTGTTGAGAAAGAGATGAGAGATAAAGAATTTTTATAGAATGGTTTCTAGATCTACGTTAAACAAGAATGTAAAATATAGATCTAGATTATTTTAGAGATGTAATTAATATAATAAGAGGGCTTGTAGGGTTCGTTAGGATTTAGTAGTTATGGACGATTAATTAAAAGTTACCCTTTTTATCCATTAATAGATTTAGAACTAGAACGACGGTGATGCGTGTAGATTAGGGTTTCCGGAGGGAAAAGGAATCCCACTCTTAACCCTTATCTCGACACGGAACTCCGTTCATTATCTAGCCTTTACCAAAACAATCATTAATCTAATCTCTAATCGCGGTCGAAACTAGCAAAGAATTGCTAGCGCGCCCGATTAGGATGTTAATGATTCTTTTGATAAAGTTCCTAAACTTTATAGGACTTAAAAAGGGCTTAGTTATTTTCATCGTTCATTAGCCTACTCTAATCCTACGAACCCTAACAAGCGGAGAATTACTCGCGCATGTTGGGAGAAGAAGATGAAAAGCAAGAGAGGGAAAACATAATGTAAAATGCAAAAAGAATTAAAAAGAATAACTACCTTTATTAATTAACTTGAACAATCTACACTTTGATTCCTTAGAAAATGATTACAAAGACTAGTTTGCTTCTCGATCTCTTCCAATGAGGTAGACGAACAGTTGATGATCAGCCTGGATACGTGAGCCGTCTTGGACTTTGTGATCTCTTCGGCTTGATGGCTTTTCCAAGAGGCCCTCGGTGCCTTTTTATAGTGCAAACCCAGAATCTTATTGTTGAGAAGTTGGTAAAATTCAGCAGTTGTCAATCTCCCAAAATATTGCCTTCCAACTCATCATTATTGCGGCGGATCCGCGGCCCCAGGGTGGGTTTGGCCGCGGATCCGCGCTCAAGGGTTGGGATCTTTTGATCAATTTTCTTTGGCTCTCTGATTTTGACATTTGGCAATCCTAGGCATCTTTAGAATTCAGAAATCTTCTTTCGGTTGCTTCCAGACTTGGTCTCCAAGTTCTGCTTCTTAATTTCGCAAGTTTTCTTCAACAAATTGATTTGTTTGTTAAATCCTACATAACAACTTGGAAAATTCTGCACCATAATCTCAAATAATATTTAGTAGACTTAGTTCTACTAGGATTTGGTCAATAGATTTATTTGAATACATTTTCTTACCAAAATGATAATTAAAATATATTAACATATGGAAAATAATGTTTTTACACATAAACCCTCATATGTATAATATATCATATTAAAGTCTTTTTTTAATATAAAAATGGTAGGAAAAATGTACTACAAATGTGCAGTTTTATCGACTGAACAAATACCCCCAAACTTATCTTTGATCGTCCCGAGCAAACTAGTTTATTTAAGAGGAGAAAAGGAAAGGAGAAAACTAAGCACACTTTCGTAGGCAGACACGATTGCACTGAGCACGTGCAACAAGCCGTTAAACCTCTAGGTGTCCCTAGTAGGAGGAGTGTTGTCTCCTGAGGGTTTTCAGCGGATTACACCCACAAAATCCTATAACAAAAGAAAGATGGTGAAATTTACATATAAAGATAAGAACCATAAAAGAAATACTTTGAAAATAAGAGTTTCCAACTATACTAGCTTTTCAGTTGTCATGAGCCATATCTTAATAGTCATGAAAAAATGTTAGAAATCACATCATCCCTCAATAAAACATCATCTTTATTCTTCATTCCTACCTTTTATCCAAACATTGATCATATAACCCCACGTGTGTGTAAAGAACATCCCTACACTCGGAGAATTCAATTCAAGCTATCATACTCTTGTCCATCTACCTCAGTACTTTTTAATTTTATGAATACTTAGGTTTGCTCACACCTTTTCATGCGACCGTTAATACTTCTTGAGGTACTAACCGACCGATTACTCAAGTGCTTGCTGATTTGGTGATAGTATTTTCCTCGTCTTGCACCACCTAAGGCTTAGCAGTGACTCCCAGCCCAGTTGGCCTTAGGGCACTAGGTGAAGAGACACCCTCGCTATATTTTTTTATTGCTGCATTGGCGATACAAAACCAGTGTTCATTTTTTCTTTTCACCATTATTATATTTTCTTCATTTTTTTTTTCATTTCCTTCATACTTTGGCTTTTAGACAAGAGCATTTCAAGGTATCCTCTACTATCCCGAGTTTCAAGACGTGTGTAAGTGCATATAGTAGGGTATCAACATTCAAATGTTTGGCTTCCAGAATAGAAATTATTTTTCAGACTTATTTTTATCCTCAGATTAGTGACTTCCTTCATCTTACTAACCTTTGGGACAACAGCTCATAACTACTTATTACTAGTTCGTTTAAGAAAACTTCTAATTTTCTTGGTTTTCTTAAACTATTCCTATCTTTTGGATGTAATTTTTCACTTTCTACTCGTTTGTTATAAATTTTAGATTTTTTTTTTAAATTTTTGAAATGTTGTGCTTATGCAAAATATGATGCAAATTGATGTGTACATAAGCACAAACCTCCCCCAAACCTGTTTACAGCAGTGTCCTCACTGATGTCATCCGTTAAGCTCAAAAACCTGTAGACTTGGGAGAAAATTATTAATGGGGGCAAGAATATATGAAAGTGAAAATCCTCCCCAAACTTATTTTAGGCTCACAATTTTGTAAAAATCATTTTCTTTCAAGAGCCAAAATATACCACACCCCCCAAACTTGAGTTAAACAATTTTAATCTTTTAAAATCACGCGAGGGGGTCAAGGTTATTGGTCAATGCCAAGCTTTGCAAAGACCGAAGGTCAACACCAACCATTCAAAAATTTTATCGATGAAGCACCAAGGTTGGTGGAAGAACATGTCACCTTTTGACAAGAAGAAGTGGGGAGGTGATAAGAGGTGTAATGGAAAAGGATTGCGTCTCAATTTAGAGAGACGACACAGTGATAGTGATGATGGATTACTCGTATTATCATGATTGTCCAAAAGAAGGGGTGGAGGTCCAATTTCTTCATCTTGGAGTTGATTCATCTCAACACCCGTGTCTTGTAAAAAAGCGAGCTCATCAGCGAAAATTTCCTCAAAGCTTTCGTCGATACCCCGAAGAATAATGTCATCAGAAAAAATGGGGTGATCGTCCAACTCTATAAAAAGTTCCTCATCAGTGTTAGATGTTGACCCGGACAACTCGGTGGAAGAGTCCGTGTCAAACAACGACATATGAAAAGAGTCAGAATTATGAGGTTGATCAAATTCGCTGCTGTTGACATCCATTAATTCGACAGAACACACATGAGCATAGGGTTCGGAGGGTTCACTTCCCAACTTGTAAATGTTAAGCTCAATTAACTTCTTTCCAAAGGATAGGATCATAGAGCCGTTTCTATAATTGATTACTGCGTTGGAAGTGGCCAAAAAGGGTCGACCGAGTATCACCGGGATTTGATTGCGTGGGTTTGCTACAGGTTGTGTATCTATAACGATAAAGTCCACAGGGAATATGAATTCCCCGACTTTGATTAACACATCCTCTAGCTCACCCCTTGGTTGGGTGATAGATCGATCGGCCATCTGAAGAGTGCAATGTGCAGGTTTTAACTCTCCGATTCCTAATTGCTCATAAACCGAATACGGAAGCAAGTTAACACTAGCACCTAGATCGAGTAGAGCACGATTAATATTTTTACCCCCAATAGAAATTGAAATTGTAGGACTTCCGGGGTCCTTTCGTTTCTTGGGAAGTTGTTGTGTAAAAGCAGTGCTCACATTACTCGCAAGGAAAACTTTTTTAGGTACTTGAACTTTTCTCTTCCTAGTGCACAAGTCCTTTAAGATTTTTGCATATGACGGAACTTGTTGAATAGCATCTAGGAGAGGAATGTTTATGTTAACTTGCTTAAAAATTTCCACAATCTTCTCCATTTGTGGACTTGGTCTGTTGCCCCTTAACCTGTTTGGATAAGGTGCTTGATCAATAAGTTTTGGGTCCAACGTTGGAGAGGATTGTGGGGACGGATTCGATCCCAAAACTGGAGTGGGAATCGACTTAGATAGATTTGGCGAAATGGGCGAAAGGTTCGAGCCTTGGGGAAAACGGAGAATAGGCTCGGGTGAAGGTGGGAGACTAGACGAATTAGGGGAAGAAGAAGAAGAAGAAGGGGTATCATTGATGTCACTATCATCACACTGCTCACCCACTCGGTTATTCAGCACTTTTCCCGATCTCAACGTGGTAACAGCACTCACATTATAACTTTGTGAGTGGCCAGGATTAGGAATGGGTTGAGATGGGAGTTTCCCTTTCTCTCTCGCACTCATTGCGGCGTTTAACTGTGCGATTTGGTTTTCTATTGATTTAATACTCTCACCATGGGAGGAGGAGTTTTTCGTTAGGGCATCAATAGAAGACCTCATCTCAGCCGAATTTTGCATGGATTGTTTCATGAACATATCCAAAGTTTGTGCAAGTGAGTTGTCAGTACCGGCCACTTGTGGTGTAGAAATGTTGGCTGGATTTTGAAAATTTTGTGACTGAAAGGGGGGCTGATTCTGTGGTTGTGGTTGCTGTGGAGGAGGTCTTTGAAAATTACTTTGTTGGTTTTGATTCCAAGCAAAGTTAGGATGATTCCTCCATCCTTGATTGTATGTGGAAGAATAAGGGTCGTTTCTAGGTCGCTGCTGAAAAGCAGCATTAGCTTGAAACGATGCATTCATAGGACATTCTTCCGTTAAGTGTGAAGGATCCGAACAGCAACCACAGACGGTCTTAGGAAGCGTGACCTGATTTAGGGAGATAGATGAGAACTTGTTTTCAATAGCGTCGAGTTTCTTTTGTATCGCTACCATTCCGGCTTTTACTGCGATGGAAACGTCGAGCTGGTGAATACCTCCCTTAGTTGAAGGTGGTCTTACGCTTTCCCACTGCAAAGTGCTTTCTGCGAGATCTTCCAGATATTTCCAAGCTTCACCATCATCTTTAGATATGAAATTGCATTGACACATTGTTTCAAGCATCTGCTTTGTCGCTGGATTAATGCCCTCATATATAATCCGACATAAATCCAATCTTTGTATTCCGTGATGGGGGCATTGGACAAGCAGATCTTTGAAACGTTCAAAGCACTTCCAAAATGGTTCATTGGGAAGCTGGGTGAACTGGTTAATCTCGCTCCTAACATGTGCAGTCTTATGATTTGGGTAAAACTTCTTAAGAAATGCTACGACGAATTCATCCCAATTAGTGATAGAGTGTGCGGCAGTATTATAAAGCCATTTTTCTGCCAAGTCGCACAATGTGAATAGGAGAAGACGTAAGCGCATAGCATCTAAAGTCAATTGTGAAGTACCCATCATTGCGCATATGTTTTCGAATTTGGTGATGAAAACGTACGCGTCTTCCGACTCAAGCCCGTGAAATTTGGGCAGCAGATTGATGTAGTGGGGTTTAATTTCGAAATTATCCCCGTTAGGTGGTGGAAGAGATAAATAAGTAGGAAGGGGACCACGAATAGGATAGCATCTCTCTTGGAGAGAGATGCGCGGTGGATTCTGCGCACCTGCGGGCGGTGGCAGCGTGGTATTTTAATTAGATGGAGTGTCGTCCATCACGGTCGATGTGGTGTGTAGTGGGGGAAAAGAAGATGAAGAAGTACCGACTTCGGTGTCGATAGAAGGAAAGCGGACAAGACGGGCACTAGGATCCCGTGTCCAGCCGAGCATGCACAAAGCGGGTTTAGTGAAAGTGGCAGCGTGTGTGTGATTTAAAATTGGCTTGTTTTGAAAAATGTGGGACTCAAGACAAATCTCCCTAAGATGCACAAGCAACCCTAGAACTAAGGTTACCTAGGTCAGTCTCTAGACCGCTCCTAGACTTCCAAAGGACAAGCCGCAGGATAAATCCTCTACCGCCTCCGTACTACCCTTGTAGCGAGGTAAGTGCCAGGTAAGTGGGAAGGAACCACCACAACAGTGGGCCTAATTAAAAACCACTAGCCTTTGTCACACTTGCCTAGGCACTACAAAAGTAATGCGGATAAACGATAGATTACCCACGACCTTCTTCTGTCCTTATTGAGCGCGACAGTCCTTAGAGTCTGGTCTAGATATTTTTTAAATTAATGAAGGGTTGATCTATATGCTCGGTTTTTGATTTGTGGGGCTTAGGAAGGGTGATGAAATCCCCACCTAATCTTGATTTGGTCTTTGCCCCTTAAAGTCCGTATTAAATATGCAAAACAAAACCAATCACAAAACTTTTGCAAAAAGATTTTTTTGAGCGGCGCAATTTTGCAAAGAATCCTGCAGAAAATAGATTTTATTGGATTTGAGGGGAGAGAGGAAGAGTTGAGAATCTTACCAGAGGAGTTTGAGACCTTGATCCCCTTGTCAGGCCGCGTTTCCGCCGCAGATGTTCCTTTGTACCGCGGTTCCGCCGCAAGGTGGATGGTTCAGTTGCTGAAAATTTTTCTGTGGACCTCTGTGCTCCTCTGGATCTCTAAAAATGTCTCTGTTTCCTGTTTCCCTTAATTCTGTGACTCCAGATCTCCTTGCAAAAATTCACGCACAAATCGTTAAATATACAATTTGCAGTTTTGTGTTAATAATGATATGACTCGTCTAAGAATTCAACACAAATAGTAAAAATAAAAAATTACGCACGTATCCCCGGCAACGGCGCCATTTGATTGGTGTGAAAATTTGTGTTTGTAGTTAACCGCAATCAATAACGGTGTCGCGTATAGCTAGACCGAGATGAGTACGGGTTGTCCTCTGGGAAACGTGGAACCTTTTACTTTTACTTTAGATGTGTTGAGAAAGAGATGAGGGATAAAGAATTTTTATAGAATGGTTTCTAGATCTACGTTAAACAAGAATGTAAAATATAGATCTAGATTATTTTAGAGATGTAATTAATATAATAAGAGGGCTTGTAGGGTTCGTTAGGATTTAGTAGTTATGGACGATTAATTAAAAGTTACCCTTTTTATCCATTAATAGATTTAGAACTAGAACGACGGTGATGCGTGTAGATTAGGGTTTCCGGAGGGAAAAGGAATCCCACTCTTAACCCTTATCTCGACATGGAACTCCGTTCATTATCTAGCCTTTACCAAAACAATCATTACTCTAATTTCTAATCGCGGTCGGAACTAGCAAAGAATTGCTAGCGCGCCCGATTAGGATGTTAATGATTCTTTTGATAAAGTTCCTAAACTTTATAGGACTTAAAAAGGGCTTAGTTATTTTCATCGTTCATTAGCCTACCCTAATCCTACGAACCCTAACAAGCGGAGAATTACTCGCGCATGTTGGGAGAAGAAGATGAAAAGAAAGAGAGGGAAAACATAATGTAAAATGCAAAAAGAATTAAAAAGAATAACTACCTTTATTAATCAACTTGAACAATCTACACTTTGATTCCTTAGAAAATGATTACAAAGACTAGTTTGCTTCTCGATCTCTTCCAAGGAGGTAGACGAACAGTTGATGATCAGCCTGGATGCGTGAGCCGTCTTGGACTTCGTGATCTCTTCGGCTTGATGGCTTTTCCAAGAGGCCCTCGGTGCCTTTTTATAGTGCAAACCCAGAATCTTATTGTTGAGAAGTTGGTAAAATTCAGCAGTTGTCAATCTCCCAAAATATTGCCTTCCAACTCATCATTATTGCGGCGGATCCGCGGCCCCAGGGTGGGTTTGGCCGCAGATCCGCGCTCAAGGGTTGGGATCTTTTGATCAATTTTCTTTGGCTCTCTGATTTTGACATTTGGCAATCCTATGCATCTTTAGAATTCAGAAATCTTCTTTCGGTTGCTTCCAGACTTGGTCTCCAAGTTTTGCTTCTTAATTTGGCAAGTTTTCTTCAACAAATTGATTTGTTTGTTAAATCCTACATAACAACTTGGAAAATTCTGCACCATAATCTCAAATAATATTTAGTAGACTTAGTTCTACTAGGATTTGGTCAATAGATTTATTTGCATACATTTTCCTACCAAAATGATAATTAAAATATATTAACATATGGAAAATAATGTTTTTACACATAAACCCTCATATGTATAATATATCATATTAAAGTCCTTTTTTAATATAAAAATGGTAGGAAAAATGTACTACAAATGTGCAGTTTTATCGACTGAACATTAGTCTCATGTGAGACTAAGATCAACTTAAATGTTTGTTAAGGATACGTTAGTCTAATTTTAGACTAAGGTCAACTTAACGGTTTGTTAAGGATACGTTAGTCTAATTTTAGACTAAGGTCAACTTAACCATTTGTTAAGGATACTTTAGTCTAATTTTAGACTAAGATCTACTTAACAGGATCATTTAGATCCAACAAAAGAGCATTTGGGCTCTATTATTTTAGTTTAAGGACTTTGCGATCAATTACCAGTTTGAAGACATAGTGGTCCATTACCAGTTTAAGGACATGATGGTCCATTACCAGTTTAAGGACATAGTGGTCCAGGTTAAGGACATCATAGTCCGTGAGTTTAAAGACTTCACGGTCAAGGTTAAGGACATCGTAGTCCGTGAGTTTAAAGACCTCACGGTCAAGGTTAAGGACATCATAGTCCGTGAGTTTAAAGACCTCACAGTCAAGGTTAAGGACATCATAGTCCGTGAGTTTAAAGACCTCACAGTCAAGGTTAAGGACATCATAGTCCGTGAAATGTGTGGTTGTCGGGACTCGTCACCTCTCTGAAGACGTTGAAGGATTACAACGACAATTATCAGAGGACTGAAGAGATGCACCCTCAAACCAAAGTGGATTAAGTGATCTGTAGTCCAATTTGGAACTAAGATCAGTTAATTAGAATTATGAGCACATGGGCTCAGTTAAATCTGAATTAAGGACTTATGGCCAATCTTGGGCTAAGTCCAATTAGATTTGAAGTGTTGGCCCTTTGTTGGTCCATTAGACATTTGTCTGGATTCGAGCCTACATTATTTAGTAATGCTAAACATTTTCATTTTTGATTTCCTCAATTTTGAGATTCATTTGGAGGAGGGATTTTTGCCTCTGGAAAATTAGCCAATTTGGCTAAAAGTAGTGTCAAACACTAAAAAACAACAGGGTTAAACACTGAAAATATAGAATCCCAAATTAGTGTTAAACACTAGAAAATAACAGTGTTAAACACTGGAAATAAGATTTTCAAATTAGTGTTAAACACTAAAAGATAATCAGTGTTAAACACTGGGAATAATGCTCTCGAATTAGTGTTAAACACTAAAGAAAAAGGGGTCACATGAGGGCGCCCAAAGGTGGGACCAGATTCCTTTTCTTCGTTCTGCAATTAAGTGTTAAACACTTTTTATATTTTTGTTTTGAGCATCACGTATTGGCACGTGATGGTCATCTGTGTGCTGACTGTTAAAACGTTTGCTAAGGGGTCACGTGGAAACACGTGAGAGCGCCCAAAACTTAGATTTCCCTTGCTTTTATTCCCTTTGTTTTGGAGGTCACGTGAGAGCACGTGAGGCATTGCCTCAAAGCCTTTTCCTTTTCATTTTTGGGGATCTCTTCAGGGGTCACGTGGGGACACGTGACCTTAGTTCTTTTCATGCACAGAGATCTTTTAAGTCTCCTTATTTTATTTTGAGAATTAAATTCTCTGTAGGGTTAAAACCCTAATTTCTTTTAGAGGAATTAAATTCCCATATATGTAAAAGAATTAAATTCTTATATAGGGTTAAACCCTAGTTCTGTCTTGGAGGAATTAAATTCCTATGATTTTAGGAGAATTGAATTCTCATGCAGGGTTGAACACTAATTTTATTTGGAGGAATTAAATTCCTATAAGTTTGGGAGAATTAAATTCTCATATAGGGTTAAACCCTAGTTTTATCTTGGGAGAATTAAATTCTCTAAACTCAATTCACCCTCTAAGTTTCTGATCTGCATGGCAGGATCTCAACCCGATGAGAATTAAATTCTCAACTTATGGGGAGATGTGCTCTTTGCGGATCTTCAACCAGAGGAAGAACTAAGTTCTTTTGTGTAGAAGAGTTAAACTCTTATATTTTGAGAATTAAATTCTTTGTTTGAAGTTTTGATTCCCTTTCTTTTCTCACCTAAGGTTTTCTTTATTGAGAATTAAATTCTCCTTTCTTTTCTCTCTGCTATTTCCCTTCAGAAAATTTCAAGATCCCAAAATTCTCTCCCCCTCTACTCTTCTTGGCTCCTATTTATAGGAGAAGGAAAAGAATCAATTTGTTCAGTGAATCTTTCATTGAAAAATTTTGGTTGTTTTTGTAATCAACATGATCTTTTAGATCACTCAGTGAATTTTATTCACCATTGGATTTTTAATCCAAAAGATCTTTTATCTGTTATTCTGGGTGAATTTTAGGGAAATCTTTCCTTGTATAAAATCTTTCCATAAATTGGTGATTTTTAATCACCTTTAGATTTTTAATCCAACGGTGCTCCATTTTACAGAACACCATCCTTTTCATTTGGAAAGATTTAAAGAAATATTTTTCCAGTTAGGGTTTTTGATTTCCCTTAATTAGAATTTAATTCAATTGTTTCAGAGATCTTAGGATCCCATCACGTGTTGACACATGACCCCCTCGATTAAGCATTTAATTCTGTTGTTTTAGAGAACTCAGGAATTATCACGTGTCAGCACGTGACCCTTGGTCACGTGTGAGCACGTGATGCCCTATTGGGATTTTTCCTTGTTATTTTATTATACTTTTAATTCTATTTAATGAGTTTAGAGGCCTATCACTTGTTGGCATGTGACCCCGTTGTTTAGAATTTAATTCTTATTATTTCAGAGGGTTTAAGAGCCCATCACGTGTTGGCACGTCACCTCACTGATTAATTATTTAATAAGAATTTAATTCTATTAATTCAGAAATCTTAGGAATCTATCACGTGTCTGTGTTCCCGCCAAAAATTTCTGCGCAAAAGAGTCCAAGGTATCAAATGGCAGCGATATACTTAAGGAAATGCGAACCAGTATCTTCCGGGCTGTTTTTTGAAAAACTCCCAAATGAGAAACAGATAAATTGTGATGGTATCGAAAGTGGCTCGAAAAACCCTTCGATTTGATATATTATGGGCCTCGTAATTCATCCGGGATCAAAAGTTATGGGGAATTACGTGTCCACACGTGATGGACTTTTAAGAACCCGCTGGAGGAGTTAAAAAATATATAATAAAAACTCAGAAAAGACCCCAATGGGGCATCACGTGCTCACACGTGACCATGGGTCACGTGCAGACACGTGATGGGCTTTTAAGGCCTCTAAAATAATGAATAGAATTTAATTCTAAAAGTCAGAAAATACCTCAACGAGGCATCACGTGCTTACACGTGACCAATGGTCACGTGTTGACACGTGATGGTTAAAACAACAACATAAACAAGCGGCTGTTAAAGGAACCAATTTGGGGGTCACGTGCTCACACGTGACCAAGGGTCACGTGTCAGCACGTGACTGGCTTCGAATGCCTTACAGTTAATAGAATTAAATTCTAAAAGCTTCCAAATCTTTCCAAATGGAAAAGGTCTATGGGGACCGTTGGATTAAAAATCCAAGGGTGATTAAAAATCACCAATTTATGGAAAAATCTTGGACATGGAAAGATTTCCCCCCTAAATCTGACCGAGATAACAAATGGATATCTTTGGATTTAAAATCCAATGGTGAATAAAATTCACTTAACAATCTAAAGGCCCAGATTAATGATGAATGCAAATCAAATCTCTCAACATACAAATCAAATCTCTTAATGAGAGATTTGTAAAACAAATTGATTCTCTTCCTCCTCCTATAAATAGGAGCCAAGAGAAGAGAATGAGGATACACCTTGGAGAGAGAAGAAACAGAGAGAGGAGAATTTAATTCTCTGCAAAAGAAAAACCCTAGGTGAGAAAAAGGAAAAGATTAACTTCAAAAAGAGAATTTAATTCTCAAAATTCAAGAGTTTAACTCTTATTAAAAAAAGGAAGAATTTAGTTCTTCTTCTGGTTGAAGATCTGTACAGAGCACATCTCCCCATAGGATGAGAATTTAATTCTCATCGGGTTGAGATCCTGCCATGCAGATCCTAAACTTAGAAGGAGAATTGAGTTTTGAGAATTTCATTCTCCTAAAACAAAACTAGGGTTTAACCCTAATCAAGAATTTAATTCTTTTACATATCTGGGAATTTAATTCCTTTGAAAAGAAATCAGGGTTTTATCCTAAATAAGAATTTAATTCTTTCACGATAGGAATTTAATTCCTCCAAAATCATAATTAGGGTTTAACCCTACAAAGAATTCAATTCTTAAAAGATCTCTGTTCATGAAAAGAACTAGGGTCACGTGCCCCCACGTGCACCTTGAAAAGATCCCCTGCAAAGAACTTTGAAGCATCACCCCACGTGCTCCCACGTGACTCCCAAAACGCAGAAAGAAAAAGCAAAGGGAATGAAAGCTTTGGGCGCTCTCACGTGTTATCACGTGACCCCTCAGCAAATGCTTTAACAATTGGCGCACAGATCCCTATCACGTGCCAACACGTGATGCTCTAAAATAAAAATAAAAGAGTTTGACGCTTATTCGCAGATTTGAGGATAAACCAAAAGGAGATCTGGCTCCACATTTAGGGCGCTCTCACGTGTCACCACGTGACCCCTAATGAGCATTCTAACAGACCAGAGCGGGGGCCTCCATCACGTGCCCACACGTGATGGCCAGGAAATTAAAAGTGTTAAACACTGATCTGCAGAATAAAATAAAGGAAATCAGGGCGCTTTCACGTGTCCGCACGTGACACCTCCCTCCTTAGTGTTTAACATTAATTGGAAAACTCTATTTGCAGTGTTTAAAACTGATTTTCTTAGTGTTTAACACTAATTTGGAAAACATTATTTGCAGTGTTTAACACTGATTTGTTTTAGTGTTTAACACTGGTTTGAAATCTCTGCTACCGGTGTTTAACACCGATTTGCTTTTGTGTTAACACTAATTTGAAAGCCCTGTTGCTAACACTGATTATCTTTTAGTGTTTAACACTAATTTGCTAATCTTATTCCCAGCGTTCAACACAGTTGGACTGTAGTGTTTAACACTAGCTTTAGCCCAATTGGCTAAGTTTTTAGAGGCAAAGCCTCTTCTTCAATGGACCAACAGAGGGCCAATATTTCAAACATAGTTGGACTTAGCCCAAACTGGCCATAAGTCCTCAAATCATCTTGAACTGAGCGCATCTGCTCTTTCAACCAATTCATTGGTTCAAGTGTACAACTCTGAACTCCTCTGATATTTGTCGTTGTAATCCTTCAACGTCTTCAGAGAGGTGACGGGTCCCGACAACCACACATCAACACGGACTGTGGGGGTCCTTAAACTCATGGACTTATGCGTCCCTAAACCAAGATACGGACTGTGGGGTCCTTAAACCCGCGGACTTATGCGTCCTTAAACTAACGGACTAATGCGACCTTAAACACACCCATATGGACTGTGGGGTCCTTAAACCCACGGACTTATGCGTCCTTAAACTACCTATGGACCACCACGTCCTTAAACTGGCGATGGACCACTATGTCCTTAAACTGGCATTGGACCACTATGTCTCTAAACTGGAAATGGACCACCATGTCCTTAAACTGGCGATGGACCACTATGTCCCTAAACTGGAACAACAGAGCCCCCAGATGCTTTTTTGTCGGATCTAAACGATCCCGTTAAGTAGATCTTAGTCCCAAACTGGACTAACGTATCCTTAACAACCGTTTAAGTTGATCTTAGCCTCAAATATGGCTAACGTATCCTTAAACCTTCAAACAGAATTTAGTCCCAGACTGGACTATGAATCCCTCCAATAAACTTTGGTTCAAGGGTACATCTCGGAACTCTTTTGACACCTGTCGTTGTAATCCTTCAACGCCGTCAGAGAGGTAACGGGTCCCGACGACCATACATGCAATGGACCACTATGTCCCTAAACTGGAACAATGGAGCCCAAATGCTCTTTTGTTGGATCTAAACGATCCCGTTAAGTTGATCTTAGTCTCAAGTTAGACTAACGTATCCTTAACAAACATTTGAGTTGACCTTAGCCTCAAATATGGCTAACGTATCCTCAAACCAAACCCCCAAACCCAAATCTAAGATAACACGGATTTGGATTAATCCACGTCCTACGGGCGACGACATAAATCGGTCTCCGTATACAATCCACGGGCAACCACAAATAAAACAAACACACACGACACGAAGTGACCATCTGAAGAAGGAGAAAGTTGTTACCGCAATGCGGTAGCGTAATTAACTGCAGGGGCTTGCGCCTGCAGGGAAGAGCGTCCCCACAATCAAAAACCCCTCAAGCGAGGGGGAATCTGATGAAGTCTGCTACATCGGACGCATCCGTTTAAACCTTCGATACATGGTGCCATAAATCAACTTGGCATCTTCGGAGAGGTAGACGGATAGCACCAATTAGCATCTGCCCCGAATCTCAGGCAAGACGTCATGTCGCGCCGTCTTTCGGAGGGGAACAGATTCTGGCACGCCCGGTGGGACCTCTTCCTCTTTCCACTCCACACTTCGTGTGTCGTGGTCGCGAACGAATCGCGGTTTGCTGTGGTTGCTTGTGGATTCGAGGTACTAAGATTTGGTGTCTTGCTCCGTGCAGAAAACAGAAGATCAATGGCTTCAAACTGCATTACCTGCAACTGCAACTCTTGCTCCGTCCTTGCTGGAGGAGTGACTTATGGGCCCCAAGCGGCCTCCATCTTCGCTATGCTGGTGGAACATGTAACTCAGGCCACCGCTGGATTATTCTTCGGGACCATGCTCCCATCAATGAGCTTCAATGCGCCAATGACGTTGCAAGAATCCCCAAAGGAGTCGGTCTTTGATCGGCTTACCACTGCCGCGACCCCTCTCAACGGGTCGCCCAGCTTCAATACCTCAGTTTTCAACAGACTGGGCCAGAACGTCTGCAAACCCGCGATACCCGAAGCTGCCATCCCAAAGCGGATAGATATCCCGGCTCAAGAGGATGAAATAATTGAAAAGGCTCCTCCTTCCAAGAAGTCAGTTTTTACAAGGCTGGCCATTCCGGTTGCTGCTCCAGGCTAGGTCCTCAAAGCTGCTTCCCCTCCTCAGAGGTCTGTCTTTGACAGATTAGACATCGCTTCTCAACGGGTGTCAGTCTTCGACAGGCTAGCACCAATAACATTCTCTCCTCAAAGCAGGGGGCATGACGAAGTCGCCCCTACGGCCGAAACAACTCCATCCGCACGACACGCTCGACGTCGCCACTGGCGTCGAGTAAGAAAGGCTGGGGGCAACTCCCCCTCTGGATTTACTCCACCAGCTCCAACGGTGGGGATCGATGTTGCTGTTCCAACCGGGAACAGATTTGAGCTGCTAAACAGGGTGCGCAGAAACTCTCCTACTGCAGTGCTGAAGAGATCTCCTCTACCCGTGGAGAATGATACGGAAAAGAAGCTGGAGCAGCCCCCTCAACGGCTGTCCTCTAAAATTTATAAGGTCTGGCGTCAAGTCCAAGACTCCGTAATAGATCAAGACTATCTCCGCCGACAGAAAAAGATGAAGGTTCGGCAGGAGAAGGACTACTCTGTCAAGCCAGAAAAAGCAACAGCTGGTTGGGTGCCCACTGCAACGGCACCCTCAACGTCAATCGCTCAAAATAAAAAGAGGCCGCAAAAAGCCCCTGTGAATATGGCGAACCGTAAACGCGCTGAGCACAAACACCCCAAGTCTGGGGGCATAGTGGTGCACACTGTTTATATGGCTTTCGGAAAGGAGGAAAGCCGTGTTTCAACGGGTCACCGACCGCTCACCCGATCCGTGACGAAGGCTCAAGAACAGCAACAGAAGCTTCAGGAAATGATGACTGCAATGGCCGCACTTACCGGGCCAAAAGAAAGCTCGGAGGCATCATCAGAGCAACGTCATGAACAAGAAACTGACGCGGACTACCTACGCAGAGTCCTCGAAAAGAAGGACAAAGAAGCCACAGATCAAGCGGCTAACATAAAACAAATGGCGCTTCTCTTCCAAGATATGGTGGAGATGATGATCCAGCAAGATCCTCCCGCCGAAGATCCTCCGATTGTCCTTAAAGATGACAAAGGAGAGACATCGAATCCTCCTCCGGCTCTTTCAGCAGCCAAGGAAGAAACCATTTCCAAGGCCGCTCTGGATGACCATATAGCTCAGCAAATACGAGCTCACCAGGCAAATGAAGCGGCTGGGCAAATTGCTAGAACCGGACGATGCTACCCGGGCTGGTATGACCAAATTAGTTACCCGCCGGGATATACGATCCCTAAGTTCCACGTATATAAGGGGACGAGAAATCCGCATCAGCACATCGCTCAATTTAGAGCCATGTGCGGCAACACTGGAGGTGATGATAAATTGCTGCTCCGCCAGTTCGTTGGCAGCCTGTCGGAAACGGCATTTAAGTGGTACTCTGAACTCCCAAATGACTCTATCAAGACATTTACGGAGATGGAGCTGCTGTTTACACAGAGATTCGTGAGTGCTAGTGGACGCACCCCGATAACAGCACTGATTAATGCCAGGATAAGGCCAGGCGAAACGTGGGTCCAATACGCAACACGATGGCGGAACCTATGGTCGAAATGCGAACAACGCATATAAGAGGCTCCTGCAGTAGGCATGTTCGTGGGCACTCTTGACCCTCAAGCGGCCATCTCCCAGTTCATGATGTTTTTCAAGCCGACCACCTACCAGGCCTTGATTGACAAGCTGGCCCAAATGGACCAGATGGGCCATAAGCCTTCTTCTTCAAAGACAGAGCCTTGGAATGAAAAGGGGAAAGGGAAGGCAACCTTCGTTGCCAATACTCAGCAACGGTCCGAGCAACTTAAAGCCTATTGTCCGTCAAAACAACGTGCGTCCACGCCCATCCCTCGAGGAGAGACTGGGACGTCATTACTCGTTTCCTCAGGACAAAACGAGAAGACTGTTCGAGCTGGCAGTGCGCAACATACTCATCAATTTTCCGAGTCCAAAGCGTCCATTGCAACCAGGCGATGTCAACGATCCCAATTATTGCCCTTACCACCAAACGGTAAGTCACCCGATCGAGGATTGTTTTGTCTTTAAGGGGTGGATCGAGGATCAGTACCTACAAGGAAAGTTCGCACTGTCTGAAAAGTGGAAAGTAAACCCACCACAGCCGCACACTCCAAAGAAGACGGACGCACCGGGGGCAACTTGTCACGTGATCTCCCACTCATTTACGGACGATGAAAAAACTCCTTGCACTGAGAAACTGGGGGCAGAGCCTGAGCCGGAATTCGTGTGGCCGTCAGACGAAATGATCGACGTTTTTCTAGATAAGATTCGTCTAAAAAGTAAAGCTGATCGGAAGCGCGAGATGGCCATATTTGAAAAGGCCAAACGCCGGCGACTGGACAAAAGGGTCGAAACACTCCCACCATATCAAAATACATCCGCCGCAAATGAGAACAGGATTAAGACAAGGAAACGATTCGCCAAAGCCATATCAATAGGGATGAGGCTGCCCTCTTTCAGAAAAAATTCTCCTGGTGGTATACATTTTGATGAAACGAACGTACACCCTAACTTCTGCTTATATCATCAGAGGACCGCACATCCTACTGAAGACTGCAACTCCTTTAAGTGTTGGTGGCAAAGATATGTTGCCTATAGACAACACGTCAATGGAATAAAGCGGGAAGCTCGTAGACAGCGAAAAAATATGACAGATGAGCATAAAAGAGTTGCCGGCAATTGTTATAGGGACGAGCCCGGGGGATCACGAGTTCTCACCTTTGGAAGCGATTTTGACGAAGAAGCCTCCCTTAACCCTCTCTTCAAGGAATTTATTTCTAAAACAAAAGAATTGGAGAGTTGCGAGAATGTTCAGCCGTACAATCTCACGCTACCCGGAAAGAATCTCGGACTCGCAGACGACGGAGCAAACGAAATGAGAAAGAAAAAGGAAAAAACGGCCTTTGTTGCCAACACTCAACAACAGCCGAGTAACCCGAGACCGCTTTGTCATCAAGACAACAAGCCGCAATACCTCAATGAGAAGTTGAAACGTTCTTACTCGTTTCCCAAAGATAAAACAAAGAGATTGTTCGAGCTAGCAGTGCGCAGCAGGCTCATCACTCTGCCAGATCCAAAACGTCCATTGCAACCAGGTGGCGTTAACAATTCTAACTATTGTCCCTACCACAGAGTAATGGGTCATCCACTCGAAAATTGCTACGTCTTCAAAAACTGGGTTGAAGACCAATACCAGCAAGGCAAGTTCGCGCTGCCTGAAAAGTGGAAAGTAAACCCGCCACAACAACATTCTCCGAAAAAGGTGAATATGCCGGGGGCATCATGCTCATTCATAGGGAAAGCCCCATAGACCGAAAAGTCAATAAACTAGAGATGCGTCTCAAACACGGCGACGGTGGACCGAAAAGTCCTTAAACTAACGGCGGACCGCAATGTCCTAAAACTTGCAAGTGACCGAAACGTCGTTAAACTACTCCCAACCCGCAGCATCTTCAGGCTAACGTGCCAAAAAAACGGTACGTCCACAAGCAAAATGGGCACGGATGAAAACCCGAAAGGGCTCCGTGAGTAAAAACAGCAGGGCTACCGGCGAGTGTTCGTGAAAAGCCGAAAGGGCGCGACCTCGTTTTAAAAAAAAAGAAAAAAAAAAGAAAAGAAAAAAAAAGGAATAAAAAAAAGAATAAAAAAAACGGTATGTCCACAAGCAAAATGGGCACGGATGAAAACCCGAAAGGGCTCCGTGAGTAAAAACAGCAGGGCTACCGGCGAGTGTTTGTGAAAACCCGAAAGGGCGCAACCTCGTTAAAAGACACTTACAGGATCCTCTCGACCTTGTAAGGAGAAACCACCTGCGTGAGATCCTTATGACTCACAAGGGAGCAACACACTTAGGGATCCTCACGATTCCTAAAGAGAAATTACACTTGTGAGATCCTCACGACTCGTAAGGAGAACTCTCTTATGAGACCCACACGGCTCATAAGATTTGAAAGTCTTAAGTTACAGAGACCTGAACCTGTTCTTAAGCAACCCCCACAACCTCCGATATGGCCCTACAAGCGGCTCAATATTGACCCTTGTATACAATCCACGAGCGCGAATAAATATTTCCCCAACAAAGTCCCATCCGTGACTAGGGATATGCTTGTACAAAAAATAACACTTGTAAGTCCTCTCGACTTATAAGGAGAAAACACTTTTGTAAGATCCTTACGACTTACAAGAGAACATGCACTTAGGAATCCTCACGATTCCCAAGGAGAAAACACACCTACAAGATCCTCATGACTTGTAGGGAGAAATACCTTTGTGAGACCCTTACGGCTCATGAAGTCAAAAGCCTTAGCTGATAGGATCCTTAACCCTGTCTACTAAGCCACCTTTGTTCAACATCGACAGAGGCAAATGATGATTCGCTCCTGACAATATCCCAGTTGCAACGATACTGATGCCTAAACCGGTATCAAATTCCAAGCCCTTTCAAGGCAAATGATGATTCGCTCCTGGCAATATCCCAGTCGCAGCGATGCTGATGCCTAAACCGGTATCAAATTCCAAGTCTTTTCACGGCAAATGATGATTCGCTCCTGGCAATATTCCAGTCGCAGCGATACTGATGCCAAGATTAGATCAGATCCCAAATCCCCTACTCGCGAAAAAAAATCAGCGAGCCAAAAAAAAATGCATACGAAATAGCCGAAATGATGGGGCAACTTGCAAACAAAATCAGCAAGTAAAAATGTATGCATGCAAAATAGCCGAAATGATTGGGCAACTCGCAATAAAAAGCAGCGAGTAAAAAGAAAAATAGCCGAAATGATTGGGCACCGCGAAAAATAGCCGAAATGATTGGGCAATCGCGATTTTCGCGATATAAAAAGCTGAAATGATAGAGCATCGCGGAAAGAATAAAAAAAATGAAAGAATGAAACTCTTTGCCCTACAGGTGAGATCACATCGATCCCTGTATACAATCCAGGGGCACAAACAAAGAGGGAACCATACTTCCCCACCAGGCTCCATCAGAAAGCGAAGCCTAATCTCGATGGTTCATAGACAACCTAGAGGCAACCTCAACATTTGTCGCAATATCGCAGACACAATGTCAACAAAAGAAGCAAACAAAGATCCCGAGCTTCAGGGTCTCGACGTCAACATCGACAACTTAGAGATCACCAACGGCGTTTCTCCTCACTCCAACCAGATACAGACGTGACGTCAACAACCGACCCCAGAGTCGCAACGAAACGGAACCATGGCAAAGTCCCTCGTTCCAAATCTCAATGGCCACATCTACAGCCTGGAGACCAACAACGGTGTGCTTCCTCATTCCAACAAGACACAGATGTTACACCATCAAGCGGAGCGATGGCAAAATCCCAGCTCTACCTCAGCATTCATCTCGTTACAGCAGAAGAGATGTCAACGACGACGTTCCTCCGCAGTCCAGCAGGATGCAGATGCAACGTCAATGAAAGACCCCCATAGTCGAAACAAAGCGGAGTGGCGGCAAAATCCCAGCTCCACCTCAGCATTCGTCTCGATACAGCAGACACAATGTCAACAACGGCATTCCTTCGCAGTCCAGCAGGATGTACATGCAAAATCAACAAAAGACCTCATGGTCGAAATAAAGCGGAGTGACGGCAAAATCCCAACTCCACCCCAGCATTCGTCTCGATACAGCAGACACAGTCAAAGCAAACGAAGTAAGAGCCACATTCCTAGCTTCAACGTCTTGACGGTAACTCATATAAAACCAGAAAGACAATCGGAGATCATTTCGCACCAGCGTGGAGTGGTCACCACCTCGACGATCGTCTCGATACAGCAGATGAAATGTCACCCCAGCATTCTTCCCCTAGCAGGATTCGGACGCGCCAAAGCAAACGAAACAAAGGCCAAATTCCTAGCTTCAGGGTCTTGACGGCAAGTCATATAAAGCCTGAAAGACAGTCGGAGATCATCTCGCACCGGCGCGGAGTGGTCACCACCTCGACGATCGTCTCGATACAGCAGATGAAATGTCACCCCAGCGTTCTTCCCCAAGCAGGATTCGGACGCGCCAAAGCAAACGAAGCGAAGGCCAAATTCCTAGCTTTAACGTCTTGACGGTAACTCATATAAAACCGAAAAGACAATCAGAGATCATCCCACATGGAGTGGTCACCACCCCGACATTCGTCTTGATACAGCAAACGAGATGTCAACAATAACGTTCATCCTCCAACAGGATTAGGACACACCAAGCAAATGAAGCGAAGGCCAAATTCCTAGCTTCAGGGTCTTAACGGCAAGTCATATAAAGCCTGAAAGACAATCGGAGATTATCTCGCACCAGTGCGGAATGGTCACCACCTCGACGTTCGTCTCGATACAGCAGACGCAACATCACCAAAAGGAGCCACGGCAAAATCCCTAGTTCCAAACCTCGACGGTTCACCAGCAACCTAGAGACAACCATGACATTCGTCTCGATACAGAGGACACGATGCCAGCAAACGAAGCCAAGGCCAAATTCCTAGCTTCAAGGTCTTAACGGCAAGTCATATAAAGCCTGAAAGACTATCGGAGATCATCCCACACCAGCGCGGAGTGGTTATGACTCATCGGGGCTCTCCAAAATGAGCCTAACCTCAAGTAAAAAGAGACATGGCAAATTCCTAACGCTTGCTTTTCCGACGGTCAAATTGCCAAGGAGGATTGCTAGAAGACGTCTTGTCCAGCCCCAGAAGGGATCAGAGACACGGCAGTCGCAGGGCTACTCAAACAGCACAATTTCCTATCGAGGAATATATCAGCTCATGCGACGGTACGACGGCCAAAACCCTAAGTACCAAAGACCCTAACGGACTTCTGTCGTAAAGAGTAGAGGTTAACTGTGACGTTAGGATATTCTTGCGAGATCTGCTCGATTCGTTTCGACTCGTGAGGAAATTGATGTCTTTGCGAGAACTTCTCGATTCGTCTCGACTCGTGAGATAAAGCTTTAGGCAGTAGGGATTAAAAAACCTGTTTCCTAAGCACTGGGATCCTGCAAGTCGGCCCAAAATAGTCTCTTGCATACTATCTACGGGTCTCACTCTCCGAAGTCGAATTTCGACAAGGAGGGGAACAACAGCTTACGGGTCCTCTCGACTCGTAAGAGGGAAAAATTCTCTTACAAGATCCTTACGACTTATAAGAGAAACATACTTAGGAATCCTCACGACTCCTAAGGAGAAAATATACCTACGAGGTCCTCTCAATCCGTAGGGAGAAAAGTCTTTATGAGACCCTCACGGCTCATAAAGTTGAAAAGTCTTAGGTGGCAAATCCTAACCCTGTCTCCTAAGCCATCACTGCCCTGCAAAAGGTCAAGATGGACTATCTATGAGCCACACTTTCCAAAGCTACATGCCACTGAAATGGAGAACTTATTCATAAGCGTATAAACTACTCCACGCCAGAGTAAGACATAAAGAGATAAAAGGGTGCGGCTCATGGAGTTAAGGGTTTGGAACTATATCTCTTAAGAGTCAAGATTTGAGTCAATGATAAATGACGACGCTTGTGTCCGCTCGTTATCTTCTCAGATCAAGATCCTGAAAGTTATATACCAATCCGAAACTGGTCATACGCCATGTATTACTCTGCACTACTTCACCCACATATATACTTACGTGGGCAAAGTAGTGGAGGGCATTTGTTCCCACCAAAAATTTCTGCGCAAAAGAGTCCAAGGTATCAAAAGGCAGCGATATGCTTAAGGAAATGCGAACCAGTATCTTCCAGGCTGTTTTTTGACAAACTCCCGAATGAGAAACAGATAAGTTCTGATGGTATCGAAAGTGGCTCAAAAAACCCTTCGATTTGATATATTATGGGCCTCGTAATTCATCCGGGATCAAAAGTTATGGGGAATTACGTGTCCACACGTGATGGACTTTTAAGAACCCGCTGGAGGAGTTAAAAAAATATATAATAAAAACTCAGAAAAGACCCCAATGGGGCATCACGTGCTCACACGTGACCATGGGTCACATGCAGACACGTGATGGGCTTTTAAGGCCTCTAAAATAATGAATAGAATTTAATTCTAAAAGTCAGAAAATACCTCAACGAGGTATCACGTGCTTACACGTGACCAATGGTCACGTGTTGACACGTGATGGTTAAAACAACAACATAAACAAGCGGCTGTTAAAGGAACCAATTTGGGGGTCACGTGCTCATACGTGACCAAGGGTCACGTGTCAGCACGTGACTGGCTTCGAAAGCCTTACAGTTAATAGAATTAAATTCTAAAAGCTTCCAAATCTTTCCAAATGGAAAAGGTCTATGGGGACCGTTGGATTAAAAATCCAAGGGTGATTAAAAATCACCAATTTATGGAAAAATCTTGGACATGGAAATATTTCCCCCCTAAATCTGACCGAGATAACAAATGGATATCTTTGGATTTAAAATCCAATGGTGAATAAAATTCACTTAACAATCTAAAGGCCCAGATTAATGATGAATGCAAATCAAATCTCTCAACATACAAATCAAATCTCTTAATGAGAGATTTATTAAACAAATTGATTCTCTTCCTCCTCCTATAAATAGGAGCCAAGAGAAGAGAAGGAGGATACACCTTGGAGAGAGAAGAAACAGAGAGAGGAGAATTTAATTCTCTGCAAAAGAAAAACCCTAGGTGAGAAAAGGGAAAAGATTAACTTCAAAAAGAGAATTTAATTCTCAAAATTCAAGAGTTTAACTCTTATTAAAAAAAAGAAGAATTTAGTTCTTCTTCTGGTTGAAGATCTGTACAGAGCACATCTCCCCATAGGATGAGAATTTAATTCTCATCGGGTTGAGATCCTGCCATGCAGATCCTAAACTTAGAACGGGAATTGAGTTTTGAGAATTTCGTTCTCCTAAAACAAAACTAGGGTTTAACCCTAATCAAGAATTTAATTCTTTTACATATCTGGGAATTTAATTCCTTTGAAAAGAAATCAGGGTTTTATCCTAAATAAGAATTTAATTCTTTCAAGATAGGAATTTAATTCCTCCAAAATCATAATTAGGGTTTAACCCTACAAAGAATTCAATTCTTGAAAGATTTCTGTTCATGAAAAGAACTAGGGTCACATGTCCCCACGTGCCCCTTGAAAAGATCCCCTGCAAAGAACTTTGAAGCATCACCCCACGTGCTCCCACGTGACTCCCAAAACGCAGAAAGAAAAAGCAAAGGGAATGAAAGCTTTGGGCCCTCTCACGTGTTATCACGTGCCCCCTTAGCAAATGCTTTAACAATTGGCGCACAGATCCCTATCACGTGCCAACACGTGATGCTCTAAAATAAAATTAAAAGTGTTTGACACTTATTCGCAGATTTGAGGATAAACCAAAAGGAGATCTGGCTCCATATTTAGGGCGCCCTCACGTGTCATCACGTGACCCCTAATGAGCATTCTAACAGACCAGAGCGGGGGCCTCCATCACGTGCCCACACGTGATGGCCAGGAAATTAAAAGTGTTAAACACTGATCTGCAGAATAAAATAAGGGAAATCAGGGCGCTCTCACGTGTCCGCACGTGACCCCTCCCTCCTTAGTGTTTAACATTAATTGGAAAACTCTATTTGCAATGTTTAACACTGATTTTCTTAGTGTTTAACACTAATTTGAAAAACATTATTTGCAGTGCTTAACACTGATTTGTTTTAGTGTTTAACACTAGTTTGAAATCTCTGCTACCGGTGTTTAACACCGATTTGCTTTTGTGTTAACACTAATTTGAAAGCCCTGTTGCTAACACTGATTATCTTTTAGTGTTTAACACTAATTTGCTAATCTTATTCCCAGCGTTCAACACTGTTGGACTGTAGTGTTTAACACTAGTTTTAGCCCAATTGGCTAAGTTTTTAGAGGCAAAGCCTCTTCTTCAATGGACCAACAGAGGGCCAATATTTCAAACATAGTTGGACTTAGCCCAAACTGGCCATAAGTCCTCAAATCATCTTGAACTGAGCACATCTGCTCTTTCAACCAATTCATTGGTTCAAGGGTACATCTCTGAACTCCTCTGATATTTGTCGTTGTAATCCTTCAACGTCTTCAGAGAGGTGATGGGTCCCGACAACCACACATCAACACGGACTGTGGGGTACTTAAACTCATGGACTTATGCGTCCCTAAACCAAGATACGGACTGTGGGGTCCTTAAACCCGCGGACTTATGCGTCCTTAAACTAACGGACTAATGCGTCCTTAAACACACCCATATGGACTGTGGGGTCCTTAAACCCACGGACTTATGCGTCCTTAAACTACCTATGGACCACCACGTTCTTAAACTGGCGATGGACCACTATGTCCTTAAACTGGCATTGGACCACTATGTCCCTAGACTGGAAATGGACCACCATGTCCCTAAACTGGCGATGGGCCACTATGTCCCTAAACTGGAACAACAGAGCCCCCAGATGCTTTTTTGTCGGATCTAAACGATCCCGTTAAGTAGATCTTAGTACCAAACTGGACTAACGTATCCTTAACAACCGTTTAAGTTGATCTTAGCCTCAAATATGGCTAACGTATCCTTAAACCTTCAAACAGACTTTAGTCCCAGACTGGACTATGAATCCCTCCAATCAACTTTGGTTCAAGGGTACATCTCGGAACTCCTTTGACACCTGTCGTTGTAATCCTTCTACGCCGTCAGAGAGGTAACGGGTCCCGACGACCATACATGCAATGGACCACTATGTCCCTAAACTGGAACAATGGAGCCCAAATGCTCTTTTGTCGGATCTAAACGATCCCGTTAAGTTGATCTTAGTCTCAAGTTAGACTAACGTATCCTTAACAAACGTTTAAGTTGACCTTAGCCTCAAATATGGCTAACGTATCCTCAAACCAAACCCCCAAACCCAAATGTAAGATAACACGGATTTGGACTAATCCACGTCCTACGGGCGACGACATAAATCGGTCTCCGTATACAATCCACGAGCAACCACAAATAAAACAAACACACACGACACGAAATGACCATCTGGAGAAGGAGAAAGTTGTTACCGCAATGCGGTAGCGTAATTAACTGCAGGGGCTTGCGCCTGCAGGGAAGAGCGTCCCCACAATCAAAAATCCCTCAAGCGAGGGGGAATCTGACGAAGTCTGCTACATCGGACGCATCCGTTTAAACCTTCGATACATGGTGCCATAAATCAACTTGGCATCTTCGGAGATGTAGATGGATAGCACCAATTAGCATCTGTCCCGAATCTCAGGCAAGACGTCATGTCGCGCCGTCTTTCGGAAGGGAACAGTCTGCATGTGACCTTTGGTCACGTGTGGGCACGTGATGCCCCATTAGGGTATTCCTTGCTGTTTTATAATATTTTTTAATTTCTTTTAGTAGGTTTAAAGGACCATCACGTGTGGTCACGTGACCCCTTTTAATCATTTATTTTATTAAGTGCCTACATGCTTTGCCTGTAAATGGTCACGTGTGGGCATGTGATGCCCGGTCACGTGTGGGCACGTGATGCCTCATAACTTTTGATCCCGGATGAATTATGAGGCCCATAATATATCAGATCGAAGGATTTTTCGAGACGCTTTCGATACCATCAGAATTTATCTGTTTTTCATTCGGTAGTTTGTCAAAATACAGCCCGGAAAATACTGGTTCACATTGTCTTAAGCGTATCGCTGTCATTTGATACCTTGGGCTCTTTTGCGCAGAAATTTTTGACGAGAACACCCGACCCAATCAAACCATGATTAAGGTGGATGTTTACGACATCGTTTACAAATGCAAAATCATAACCTTCTTCAGATAAAAAGATACAGAAATGATATTACAAGTCAAACTAGGTAAACAAAAACAGTTGCACAAAACCGAAATATGTCCACTTGTCAATCCTAAGTGATGTTCCCCTACGGACACAACATACACGCTCATTCCGTTAGCAAACCTGAGGGTCATATCACCCGCCTTCAAAACTCTATGGCTTCTCAGTGCTTGCAAAGAATTACAGATATGAGATCCTGATCTGGTATCCAATAACCAGAAAGTAGAGTTGATTGACAGACAGTTATCAATCACAAACACACCTGAAGTCGAAGCCACAACCTGCCTCCCACCCTGGTTCTGGGCTTTCCAGGCCCTGCAATCTTTCTTCCAAGGGCCCTTCTTGTAACAGTAGAAGCATTCTTCTTTCCCTATCATTGGCCCCCAAACTTTTGCCTTGCCCCTTCCCTTTACTTTACTAAAACCATCTTTCGGCCTAGTAGGGGCTTTCTTCTTCTTTCCCTTGGCTTTCGTCTTGAATCTGGAAGAGGAAGATCCTCCAACAAGAAGAGCGGGTGTCTCCCTGGACTTCTGCAGGGTGCCCTCAGTGCTCCTCAACATGTTAAGGAGTTCTGAAAGTGTAACTTCCTTCCCTTGAATGTTAAAATTCAAGATAAACTGGGCGTAGGTAGAGGAGAGGGACTATAGAATCAAGTTTGTATACAGCTCGTTCTCTAACGTGGTCCACAAGTTCACGAGCTCTTCAATCAAGCTGATCATCTTAAGGACATAGTCCCCTACAGATGACCCGATAGCCAACCTTACCTGAAATAATTTCTTCGAGGTCTCGTATCTTGCGATATGCTCTCCATATAAGTCCTTGGTATGGAGGAAGATGGATTCAAGATCCATCTTCTCATACCACCTCTGGTGTTCATTATCCATAGAGGCCAGCACAAGGCACTTGGCTTTCGCACTGTCAATTTCTCAGGTCTTACGGATCTACTTATCCGTGACGCTAGAATCTGAACCTGGGACAGCGGGAGCTTTAGTAGTAAGAAGATAGCCCAGTTTGTCATATATGATGGCCAACTGGACATTCCTAAGCCAATCTTTATAGTTTGGTCCCGTCAATATGTTTTTATCTAGAAGTAACTTAAGGCTGGTCATCTTGGTTGCTGCAATTAGGAGAAAGAGAAGAAACACTTTAGCATGATACTCTTGTAAGTTTATATTGGTTTTTAGTTTATCTAAACAGGATGGCTCCCACTATTTCTCGAATCCTTCCTCAAATCATAAAAGAAGAATTAGTCAGGATTAATCTCACCCTACAATACTTGCTTAATCTTTCGGCCAGGCTGGTGTTGGTACTTCGAGGGAGGTTTTCCAACGCTTTCGCGAATTTCTTTAATTATATAACCTCTTTTCCCTGGAGGCGTAGACCTGCTAACACCGTTCTAAACATCTACTTGGTTTAAAACATTGATCGTTTAGTGAAAAAATCTCCTGAGGAGTAGCGGATACTCATAGCAGAATCGGGATTCAAATATCATTGTGTGATAATCTTGAATGAATCCTACCAAAATTATCACATTCCAAATAGTATGCAACACTAGCAAGTTTCAGTTTCTTTAGAAACTCCCGATGGATTTTTGCCCCAAGCTCTTATGATCATGATAAAGGCCAACATATCATAAGTCACAAGTCAAGTTCTACCCGTCATTATCCAGCTTAATTTGAAATCACCCATACATACCCTTGACGAAGGCCAAAATAGTTGTACGACTGTCCCTAACCAATGCATCTATCTATGCAACAGATGAATATTCAGCAGCTACCAATCACTATGCCTTAGCGAATGTTAAAATACATAACTTGAATACTACTGAATGTCCATCTGAAATGATGGAGGGCTACAAATGGTTTTGGCTAAACCGTGAACGCAATGAACTTGATATGATCGAAGGAACCATGATAGCTTTTTAAAGGAGTGGTTTAGGCTCCTCATTTAAAAGTTTTCTTTTTTGAAAAAACCGAGTGGTTTTTGAAATTGTTCCAACGATTCAGCTTTGGTTTGTTTGCTTTGGATTAATCAATGCAGTCCCATCAATTAACCTACCATTGTAGAAAGAAACGAAAATACAACATACGCTTATACCATTAGCATTTGCCACTGGGCCTCGTCTAACACCGTTAGGTTACTTAACTAACGCCGGAGTGGGGGATGGACTAGCACGGATGCAAAACATAAGCAACGTCTATTATATAACATATATAATATATCCATTCATCTCACACAATAATAGGCATTCCAGATCACAGTTGAATATATTGGATATACTAGGAATTCCACGTTTTGTTTAAGCCTGTAACGAAAGATGGATTCTACGGTCATGATGAATAGCCAAACCCCATCCTAGACCCCTACAGGTGCGGCAAACTACCCGCCAAAATCCCGAAGTGAAGCAACCTCCCTCAGTAAAATGAGTAGGCCACTCGGCACTTCAAAGAACCCGGTAGTTTGTTCACCCCACTTTGGGTCTATCCTAGGAGTAAAAAATGTAAATGAAATAATACAACAGTGGTTACAACATCAACTCGAATGTGCCCCGCAAAATAATATTACATCAATATTACAACTTCAATCTAATGAAAGAAAGAAAACTCTCTTCACACATCCCCCGTATATTCATCATCGACGATCCAATATTCCATATCCAAAAACAACAACAACAACACTGATATGCGCAACCCCCAACTAACCGATATATAGCAATTAGCGGAAGTTTACGAACAAATATAACAACCTGAAACTATAAACGATATTAAAACTGCGACTTCGAAATACTCCATATTGCCACAATAGAAAGATAACATTATAAGCAATCTTGGCAAAATCAAATATAACCTGAAACCCTAATTCCAAGAGACTAGAACACAGAACAAAAACTGAGACAAAAATCCCCAATGGGGCCGGCGAGGCCGGAAAAAATGCTACTTTGGCCAGCCAAAAAATGGAATCAGGGTCTCGTGTTCTGGTGGTGTTCAAGATACAAGTAATAGAGCACTCTGCAATTGTTTAAAAAAAATTTATAGTCTCTGAAAAATTTGACAGAAACTTGGAATCATTGATTCGTGTTTCGGAGTTATTTCGGTTTCGTAATTTTACTTGTCGTTTAATCAGTTAGTTAAGGTTTTAGTTGGCTCTGATACCACTGTAAGTCGATATCGCGCATCCTGCGGGTTCACGGGAAGGCGGAGTTTGCAAAAAACGATTTTTATATGCTTCGCAACACCGACTAAACTCCACTATCGATACTAAACCCTAGCTAACATAACAACTAAGAGGTTTAACTACTATGTTAGAAAGTTATACCTCAGATAACAAGTCCTTCTTCTTGTACTCCTTCTCCTCTTTTCGTGCTCCTTGAAGGGTGTACGGATCACGCCTCTTCGAGTCAAAGAAGATCCATCCAAAAGTGTCTACTAAGAGCTCCTACCTCTAAGATGAGGTAACTATGTTACCTAGAATGCTAATCTAAGTGACCTAGAGAATGTAGACAGTGATTATGAATAGTTTAGTCTCACTAACCTAGGTTTCTCAACACATGAGACAATTAGAGTTTTAGGTAGAAGAAGAGGGCTCTTGAGGTGAGAGAGTGTTTTAGATAATAATAGAATGAAGATGGCTAATTGTGATGACTATATGGCATCCCAAAATATCTAAGTCCACCCTTGCCTCAATAGTCATCCATGAGTCACCAAGTAGCCATACTTCATTTATCAAAAAATAACACCTCATACCTCCACCTTATTTATCTTTTAATCAAAAGATTAAAACACAAGTGAGGTGTCCCCTTCTAGAAGTATACTTGAGTAAATTAAAACAATACCTCTCACCTTATATACATACCCGTATCCGTATTCCGAAAAACATGAATACAATGAGACGAAACTAATCGAATAATCTAATACTAGGATCCGGCTTAAACCAAAGCCCACTAGTATTATCCGCCCGAACATCATACGTGCATAAGTACACATATATGTTTGAACCCTTTCGTAAAACCATACGACCTCTACATCGTTTCGCCCGAAGCAGGGAAACCATCTGTGTGGGACACTAAAGACTCGGCAGTACGCTGATAGTGGGTTTAACCACAAGCACGTCGGCGATACTGGCTACAGGTAACGGCTACCCAGCTATCTGTCGATAAGAAAGCCGATGAGAAAACTCATCCGAACTCCTACTGAGCCTATCTGTGACAATCTCCGTACAGTCCGGTCTGTTCGTCTAAGAGTATCGCATATCGGGCCTAGGGGCGATAGCCGTCAGACCCCTAATAGCGCAATAATTCATGCCGGAGTAGAGCCCAAAAACACCCAGAGAAACTACTGGAGTACCTACCAGTAAATCTCGCTTGCCCTGGCCAGGGACTTTGTGTAATGGCTTTCCGAACACAGCGCAATATCAAACCCCAATACCGGGAGAGACGAATCCTATATAACCGCCACTATCTCCAAGTGCTTCGGGACTGCACCCAACTACTACCTGTTTGCATGACTCATCAGAGCCATGGTAGGGTAGTAATCTAAGAATAGTAGGAACACACTCGAGGTGAAATAGCAGTATCAAGTCAACGGAATACACTGTACTCATGTCAACTGGGAACTGCTACCTGGCGATAGGTATAGTAGCAACCAAAAGTTCTCCACGAGTCTGTCCAGTGTAACTCATAACCCAATGAGCACCTGCATACAATCTCCAGTACGACGTACTAATGGCTGTGAGACAGACCATCTCCCCTGCTGGGATGAGAAGCGTATACACTAGTCTACTCTGGAGTATCGATGCCCTGTCTTGATAATCCTACGACTAGAGACTTGTATAAGGATGTGCTTATAGACTACCCATCCCCAACTAGTGTGACTGCCATCACAACATTGGTAGTCAAGCAATGATCCTAAAGGCTCTACCAATATGTATTAGCGATACGCTAAAAGAAACATATACACATATTAATATAGAAACAAATCAAGTAGCATACTATCATATTGACCAAGGCTGCTATAAAATCCGTGTATATCCCAAGCTTCCAAAATGTAATATACAAATTAGTACTATACAATAATGGCCTCTAGGGCATATATCACTAACAGTATATAAGCCCTACTATAATCTACCAAAGAAACACAGAGATAAGATATCCTAGGCCTTTCATTAATCTGATGTCTCCTCTACCCTCTGCTCAGACCGTCCCTTCGAAGTATCCACTCAAACGATAGGATCATGCGTGTCCTCAACTGTATACGTGTCCCAGACCTATTACGCACTATAGTCGACACCATAGTTATCTATAGCAAGATAGTTGTTTCATTCTAGCTTATCATATTTACTATAGAATTTGTAGGAGTATTAAATATCTATTTTTTTTCCTTTCCAAAGTAACCAACCAATTACACTAATAGTTATCTCCTAAAGTGGAAGATCATGTTTTATAACGTTTTTTGGTTCTCCACGATCCCCAAAGATCGTGGATTGATTATAGTAAGATTTCTCCTCCCATATTCCTAATAAATCTAGCCCAAACTTGATTTCCGATCCCATAAGATAAAAATTTATGATAAGTCGTTTCTTCATTGTAGCCACAGAGTCCACAATCAGTAGGCCCTATCAACTTTCGTCTAACTAGATTGTACTTAGTTAATACTGAGTTTCTTGTTAGCAACCAATTGAAAATTCTAACTTTCAAGGAGACGTTAACCTTCTATATGATCTTGGCTATCGGGTATTCAACCCCCCTCCCCCTCCCCGGAATTAAAAATCTTATACATTGAGTTTACCGAAAAGAAATACTTCAATGACCATCGCCAGGATAGTTTGTCTTTGTTGTGGCAAATATGATCTAGAAGTAATAAAAAATGATATAGAGAAGCAATCAAATAAACAAAAAAGATAGGAATAAGTGTAATAACCAAACAAGACACCAGATTTTACGTGGAAAATCCTTTCAGGAAAAACCACGGGCAAAGGAGAAGCTTTATTAATCGACAAAATTACGGAGGATTACAAACGGTGGATGAACCTTTCAAATCCCTCTCAAAACCCTAGTTCTCAAATTACAAAGGGTTCTTTCAAAGATTATCTCAAAAGCTATCAAATCTAGGATTACAAAATATTACAATATATATAGTATACTAAAAATCTGACTGAATAACTAATTTCCCAATTATCTCGAAACAGCAGATATTCGGTCCGATCCACTCTAGAGCTGGCTCAAGTTGATGATGAGCCGGCTCATACAAACAAAGAACTCCACACTAGTCGTGAGCCGGCTCAAGTATATCCTAAGCCATACAGAGAGCAAATGATCATTCTAAACATTTTGTGAGACGGCTCAAGATTGTCTTGAGCCGTCTCTTGTACCCAAAGAGCAAATGCCAATTATGAACGACTTATGAGCCGGCTCATTGAGACATTAAGCCGGCTCAACTTCAAATCTCTGTGAAATGATGAATCAATAGGAAACTTTAGTATGGATCAAGAATACGAGGCATAACATAGCAAATCTCCACCTTGTCTCGCATTTGCCAAAAAACTCCTCCATAATATTAATAGTTGTTAGTGTATATGCCCTAGAGGCCATTACTATATCATACTAGCTTGTATATTACTTGATGGAAGCTTGGAATATTCACAAGTTGTATAGACAATCTTGCTCAAAATGGTAGTATGTTACTTGGTTTGTTTCTACTTTAATGTGCACATGTGTTTCTTCTAGTATATCACCTATACACATTAGTGGAGCCTTTAGGATCTTTGCTTGATTACCAGCGTTGTGATGGCAGTCACACTCGTGGGGGCTGGATAATCTACAAGCACATCCTTATACAGGACCCTAGTCGTAGGACTATCGAGACAGGGCATCGATACTCCGGAGTAGACTAGCGTATGCGCTTCTCATCCCAGCAAGGGAGACGGTCTGTCCCACAGCCGTCAGTACGTCGTACTTGAGATAGTATGCGGGTGCTCGTTAGGTTACGAGTACACTGGACAGGACTCGTCGGGAACTGTTGGTTGGTACTATACCTATCGTCAGTTATCAGTTCCCAGGTGACATGAGTACAGCTTAGTCCGCTGACTTGACACTGTCACTTCGCCTCGAGTGTGTTCCTACTGCACTTTGATTACTACCTTACCACGGCTCAAAGGAGTCGTGGAAACAGGTAGTAGTTGGGTGCGGTCCCGAATCATATGGAGGAAATGACGGTTAGATAGGATTCGTCTCTCCCGGTATTGGGAGTTGACATCGCGATGTGTCAAGGAGAGCCATTACACATAGTCGTCCCTGGCCAGGGCAAGCGAGATATACCGGTAGGTTTCCAGTGTTATCTCAGGGTGTTCTGGGCTACACTCCGACATGACTTGTACCGCTATTAGGGAACTGACGTTTACCGCCCCCTAGGCCCGCCATGCGATATTCTCAGAAGAACAGACCGGAGTGTACGGAGACTGTCACATTCAGGCTCAGTAGGAGTTCAGATGGGTTTCACCTCGTCAGTCTTCTTATCGGCATCTACCTGGGGGCTGTTACGCACAGCTAGTGCCGCTTGCGGTTTATGGTTAAACCCACTGCCAGCGTAGTGTCGAGTTTTTAGAGTCCCACACAGAAAGCTATACGCCTTTAGGCAAAAAAGTAGAGGTCGCATGGTTTTGCGACAGGGTTCGGTCACATCCGCGCACTTGTGCACGTTTGGTGTCCGGGCAGTTATTACTAGCTGGCTTTGGTTTAAGCCAGATCCTAGTATACGTTTTGGGATTGGTTTTATCTCATTCGTATTTGTGTTCCATGGAACGCGGATGCGGATGTGTATGCACAGTTGACAGAGACAGAGGCAGAGGATTCTCATTAGGGTTGTTGACTGTTGACTTTTTCTAAACCCTAATGAGAATAAGAAATATAATTAATAATAATATTAATTAAGTATTATTATGCCATGATTGGGTTGAAAGTTTGACTTTGTTGATTTGTTGACTTTGTTGACCGGTTGACTAGTTTTGACTTGTTGACCATCATCATTGCATGGCTATCATTTCATGGCTATGACTTTTGGCTTGTTTGTTGTTCTTTACAAAATGAGTGCATGAAATGATAATGCCATTGACATGAACCATCACAAAATACTTAATTATTATTATGATGATGATTATTTTTTCTTTTGAGAGCATGGTTGCAAAAAGTCTTCACTTATTCTATCATTCTCACTCTCTCTCATCCAAGCTCTCTCCAAAGCTCTCCCTCTTCCTCTTGCTCTCTCTCTCTCTTGCTCATGGTTCTATTGTCTCATGAGTTGATAAACAAGAACCATAGAGATAAAACCCAAAACACTTCTCTACTCATCCTAGTGTACAAGGTCTAGCAAGCCAAGTATTCTAGTTTCCTCTAGATTAAGGTTGGAGCCAAAGGTAGAAGCTTTCGGGTGGATCCATATTCGGCACAAGGAGATGACGAGGTGAGGCCGATCCGACCACCACAAGGAGTCGAAGAGAAGGAGTTCAAGTTAAGGTATAACCCCTAACATAGTAGTTAAACTCTTAGTTAGGTTGTTAGATAGTTTGTTTAGCAAAGATCTGTTTTTAGATTTCATGTTACCTTCAATGAAAAATTGTTTTTCACCATTTCCGCAACCCCGAAAGAACCGGGGACGGGTAACATGGATTTACAGTGGTATCAGAGCCTAGCTAAACACTATCTAACATGTTAGCAAAGTATCTAGAATTTCTATCGGAGAAAAAACAGCAAAAGACCCCGAAAAAGTGAACTTTCTGCCGATTTTTATTTCTGTTCAAAAAATAATAAATCATGTACTAAAAATTGGCTCAGGGTTTTTAAAGAACACCCAAGAAAAACGATCCAGTGACTCGGTCAAAGCGCCGCGGAAACGCGGCAAGAGTATGCTCTTGCCGCGGATCCGCGGCCGAGTTGACTCGGTCGTGGGTTGTTTTTCCTGCAGTGTTCTTATATTGGTGTTTTGTGATTTTTAGGATGGTTTGTTTCTGCCCAGAATTTCCAGAGAACAAATTTGTTTTTGGGGTGGTTACAAATCCGTATTTTGATCGAACTTCTCGAGACTTTGGCTAACGGATTATATCTGTGATGTGATATATGTATTGAACGTCTGCTAATCGCTATACGTCGATTAGTGGGGGTTATACATATCTGTGATTTGTAATGTTGATGGTTTGTGTATATGAATTCATTGGATTGTCGCGGATGAATAGCCGGGGGGTTGTGAGATGAGAGTTTTATTTATCTTTCAATTCATGTAATTTGTAATTGATGTAATATTATTTATATGGCCGCACATCCGGGATGAGGTTGTAGCCGCCATTATATAATTTCTTTTACTGTTTTTGCTCGTAGGATAGACCCAAGGAGGGGGTGCACAAACTACCCGGTATCTCGAAGTGCCGAGTGGCCTATTCACGTAGTTGAGGGAGGTTGCTTTACTTCGGGTATTTGGCGTGCAGTTTGCCGCACCCGTAGGGGTCTAGGGTGGGGTGTTAGCTATTCATCGCGACCGTGTAATCCGCTTTTCGTTGCAGGCTCGAACGAATCGCAGATTCCTAGTATATCCAATGTGTTCATCTGTGATCTGGAATGGCTATCATTGCATCTGACGAATGTGTATATATCTATATATGATATCTATTTAGGCGTTGCTTATGCTTTGCATCCGCGCTAGTCCAGCCCCCGCTCTGTCGTTAGTTAAGTAACCTAACGGGTAATGACGGGGCCCCGTGGCGAGTGCGGATGGCATAAGCGTATGTCATATTTTCGTTGTTTTCTGCAATGGTAGGATTAAATGATGGGACGCATTAAATTAATGCAAGAAAATAAACCAAAGTTAAAGTCGTTGGAACAATTTCAAAACCACTCGGTTTCTTTTCAAAAACAACTTTTAAACGCGGAGCTTAAGCCACTCCTTTTTAAAAGCTATCAAGGTTCCATCGATTATATCAAGTTCACTATGTTCATGATTTCGCCAAAACCATTCGTAGCCCTCCATCATTTCAGTTAAATATTCGGTAGTATTCAAGCTATGTATTTTGACCTACGCCAAGGCATAGTGATTGGTAGCTGCCGGATATTTATCTGTAGCATAGATAGATGCGTTGGTTTGGGACAGTCGTACTACTATTTTGGCTTACGTCAAGGGTATGTACGGGTGGGTTCAAATTAACCTGGATAATGCTGGGTAGAACTTGACATGTGACTTATGATATTTTGGCCTACGTCAAGATCATATGAGCATGGGGCAAAAATCCACATCGGGAGTTTCTAAAGAAACTAAAACTTTCTAGCGCTGCATACCATTTGGAGTGTGATGAATTCTGGTAGGATTCCTTCAGTTTTGTCACGCGATGATATTTGGATCCCGATCCTACTGTGAGTATATGCTACTCCTCGGGAAATTTCATGCTTAATGATCAATGCTATAAACCAAGTAGGTGTCTAGAAAGGTGTTAGCGGGGCTACGCCCCCAGGAAAAAGAGGTTCTTAAATTAAGGAACTTCGCGAAAGCGTTGGAAAACCTCCCTCGAAGTACCAACATTGGCCTGGCTGAACGGTTAAGAAAGTATTGTACGGTGAGATTGATCCCGACTAATTCTTCCTTTTTGGTTTGAGGAGGGATTCGAGAAACAGTGGGAGCCATCCTGTTTAGATAAATTAAAAACCAATCTAAACTTGCAAGAGTATCATGCTGAGTGTTTTCTTCTCTCTCTCTTAATTGCAGCGACCCAGTGACTACTCATAGGTTACATCTAGATAATAAAATGACTGAATCTGACTGTTATGATTGACAAAGGTCTGTCCAGATGTCCATTACCCATGACAAGCTGGGACACCTCTTAACTAATCAAACCCCTGCCATCTCAGGACCGGTTTTCCCTGTCTCAGATATTGATATCCGTAAGACATCGGAAAAAGACTGTGCGAAAGCCAAGTGCTTCGTGTTAGCCTCAGTTGATGGTGGATACCAGAGGCAACACGAGAAGATGGACTTAGTTTCTATCTTCCTCCATAACAAGGATTTATATGGAGAGCAATCTCGTATCGCAAGATATGAGAACTCGAACGAATTGCTTCAAGCGAGGTTGGCTATCGGGTCACCTGTAGGGGGCAACGTACTTACAGAGACCAGCTATTTTGAGCTCACGGACCTTAAGACCAGGTTGAAGAACGGGTCAAATACTGACTTGATTCTACAGTCTCTGCCCTCTACCCTGAAGGAAACCAGGGAGGTAGAAGGAAAGAGAAGGGCAAAAGTTTCGTGACTGGATGTAGTAAAAGAGGGACGTTCCTATTGTTACGGGAATGAACATTGGCAGAAGGATTGCAGGGCTAGCAAAGCCAGTAGCCAGGATTCGAACCATGTTGTGGCTTCGGCTTCGGGTGTGTTTGTAATAGAGAACTGTATGTCAGTTAACCCTACTTCCTGGGTATTGGATATCGGATCAGGATCTCACATCTGTAATTCGTTACAGGCTCTGAGAAACCGTAGGGTTATCAAGATAGGTGATATGACTCTCAAGGTTGCTAACGGAATGAGGATGAACGCTGAATCCGTAAGAGAATATCATCTTGGACTGACAACTGGGCAGATATTGATTTTGCGTAACTGTTTGTATGTACCAGGTGCGACTTGTAATATCACGTCTGTATCCTTACTTTCTAAGGAAGGATATGATTTTACTTTTGTAAGCGATGTGGTCCACATCCACCTAAATCAAGTTCTGATTGGGTCAGGTACATTAAATAACGGGATATACGTATTGAATCAAGCTCGGATTTTCAGTATCCAGAACACACTTAAAAGAAAGTCTCCGGAATTAAATCAGGCTTTCTTATGGCATTGTAGACTAGGTCACATCAATGAGAGAAGGTCGACGAAGTTACATACAGAAGGATATTTGGATCCGTTCGAATATCAATCATATGCAACTTGTCAATCCTGTCTCAAAGGAAAGATGACAAAGACTCCGTTTACTGGACACGGAGTAAGAGCGAGCGAGCTCTTGGGGCTCGTGCACAGCGATGTGTGCGGTCCAATGTCTACACATGCGCGAAGCGGTTATTCTTACTTCATTACTTTTACGGATGATTTTTCAAGGTTCGGGCATGTCTTCTTAATGAAGCATAAATCTGAAGCCTTTGGAAAATTCCAGGAATACAAGAATGAAGTAGAAAAACAAACAGGCAAAAGTATTAAAACTCTGAGATCTGATCGAAGTGGTGAATACTTGAGTGCCGAGTTCCTGGATTACCTAAAAGAGAATGGAATTCTCTCTCAGCTTACTCTTCCATACACTCCACAACATAACGGTGTATCGGAGAGACGGAACCGTATCCTATTGGATATGGTGCGTTCCATGATGAGTAACGCTGAGTTACCGCCATCATTCTGGGGATATGCGCTAGAATCAGCTGCATATCTTTTGAACCGAGTTCCAAATAAGACTGTACCTACCACACCATATCAGATATGGAGTGGGAAGAAACCCTATTTTCAGTATCTGAAGATTTGGGGATGTCCAGCTTTTGTCAAAAAGCAGCATGCGGACAAACTCGAGGCACGCTCAGTACAGTGCAAGTTTGTAGGATACCCAAAGAACTCCAGGGGGTATCTTTTCTATTACGCAGAAGAACAAAAGGTCTTTGTCTCTCGTAATGCCTAATTTCTGGAACATCAGTTCTTAAAAAAAGAAATAAGTAGGAGTGCAATAGAACTGGAAGAAATTTCAGAACCACAAACTATTACTGAAAGCTTAGTAGAACCAGAGGGTTCGAAAGAACAGGACATTCCTACATCGCTCCGCAGGAGTAGAAGGCAGTCTCATCCGCCCGAGAGATACTACGGTTTTCTCATAGACGGGGATTGAGAGGATTGCACCATGGATTATGATGAGCCTACTAGCTTCCAGCAAGCCATTCAGAGCGGTGACTCAGTAAAATGGCTGGATGCAATGCGGACCGAGATAGAGTCCATGTACACTAACAAAGTTTGGACTTTGGACTTTGCTCCAGAAGGGGTAAAATCCATAGGCTGCAAATGGATCTTCAGAAAGAAGATTGGTGTAGATGGGCAGGTTGAAACCTATAAAGCTAGACTTGTTGCAAAGGGTTTTCATCAAAGACCTAGTTTGGACTATAACGAGACTTTTTCTCCAGTGGCTATACTCAAATCCATTCGGATCCTTCTTGCCATTGCTGCCTTCCACGATTATGAGATCTGGCAGATGGACATAAAGACGGCTTTTCTAAATGGAAATTTGGAAGAGTATGTCTATATGGATCATCCAGAGGGATTCATTCAGAGTGGGAGCAGCGGTAAAGTGTGAAAGTTGCTCAAATCCATCTATGAACTGAAGCAGGCATCGTGGAGTTGGAACATCTGCTTTGATGATACTGTCAAAGAATTCGACTTTATCAAAAACCCAGATGAACAATGCATTTACAGTAAGATTGTAGGGAGAACTGTGGTATTCCTCGTCTTGTACGTAGATGACATTCTCCTAATAGGAAATGATATTCCTATGCTACAGTCAGTCAAAGGATTCTTGTCACAGAGGTTCTCCATGAAGGACCTGGGCGATACCAACTACATTCTGGGGATCCAGATCTATCGTGATAGATCTAAGAGGATGTTGGGACTTTCGCAGTCCAGGTACATCGACACCATACTGAGACGATTCAGTATGGAAGATTCCAAGCGCGGTAACCTACCGGCTTGTCACGGAATCACCCTCTCCAAAGAGATGTCTACCTAGACTGATTTGGAAAAGGCTCGCATCTCATCAATACCGTACGCATCTGCGCTAGGATCTATAATGTATGCGATGTTATGTACCAGACCAGATGTAGCATACGCATTGAGCGTTGTAAGCCGGTATCAGTCGGACCCAAGGGAGAAACACTGGATAGCAGTAAAGAACATTCTCAAGTACCTGAGAAGAACTAAGGAGATGTTCTTGGTGTATGGCAGAAAAAACCTCCAGATCGAGGCCTTTGCTGAATCCGGCTTCCAGAGTGACAAGGATGACTCCAATTCCATGCCGGGTTATATTTTTACCCTTAATGGAGGGGCGGTTTGGTGGAAGAGTTCTAAGCAGGAGACCGTTGCTGACTCGACTATGGAAGCGGAGTACATAGCTGCTTGCGATACCGCAAAGGAAGCTGTCTGGATGAAGAAGTTCCTCACGGAGCTTCAGGTGGTTCCTACCATTGTTGATCCAATACCGCTGTATTGTGACAACAACGGCGCTATAGCTTTAGCGAAGGAACCCAGATCCCATCAGAAGTCCAGGCACATTTTGAGGCGGTACCACCTGATCAGGGAGATCGTAGATCGCCGGGAGATCGAGGTGAAGAGAGTAAATTCAGAAGATAACACTGCAGATCCACTCACGAAGGCCTTACCCCAGACTCAGTTTGAGCGGCTGATCGAGATGATAAGTCTCCGATACGCCAGTACATGGCCTTAGTGCAAGTGGGAGATTGTTAGTGTATATGCCCTAGAGGCCATTACTGTATCATAGTAGCTTTTATATTACTTGATGGAAGCTTGGGATATTCACAAGTTGTATAGACAATCTTGCTCAAAATGGTAGTATGCTACTTGGTTTGTTTCTACTTTAATGTGTACGTGTGTTTCTTTTAGTATATCACCTATACACATTAGTGGAGCCCTTAGGATCTTTGCTTGATTACCAGCGTTGTGATGGCAGTAACACTCGTGGGGGCTGGGTAATCCACAAGCACATCCTTATATAGGTCCCTAGTCGTATGACTATCGAGACAGGGCATAGATACTCTGGAGTAGACTAGCGTATGCGCTTCTCATCCCAGCAGGGGAGACGGTCTGTCCCACAGCCGTCAGTACGTCATTCTTGAGATAGTATGCGGGTGCTCGTTAGCTTACGAGTACACTGGACAGGATTCATCGGCAACTGTTGGTTGGTACTATACCTATCGTCAGTTTTCAGTTCACAGGTGACATGAGTACAGCTTAGCCCGCTGACTTGACACTGTCACTTCGCCTCGAGTGTGTTCCTACTGCACTTTGATTACTACCCTACCATGGCTCAAAGGAGTCGTGCAAATAGGTAGTAGTTGGGTGCAGTCCCAAAGCACTTGGAAGCAGTGATGGTTAGATAGGATTCGTCTCTCTCAGTATTGGGAGTTGATATCGTGCTGTGTCAAGGAGAGCTATTACACATAGTCGTCCCTGGCCAGGGCAAGCGAGATATACTGGTAGGTTTCTAGTGTTATCTCAAAGTGTTCTGGGCTACACTCCGACCTGACTTGTACTGCTATTAGGGGACTGACGTTTACCACCCCCCTAGGCCCGCCATGCGATATTCTCAGAAGAACAGACCAGACTGTACGGAGACTGTCACATTCAGGCTCAGTAGGAGTTCAGATGGGTTTCACCTTGTCAGTCTTCTTATCGGCATCTACCTGGGGGCCGTTACGCACAGCTAGTGCCGCTTGCGGTTTGTGGTTAAATCTACTGCCAGCGTAGTGTCGAGTCTTTAGAGTCCTACACAGAGAGCTATTCGCCTTTAGGCAAAAGAGTAGAGGTCGTATGGTTTTGCGACAGGGTTCGGTCACATCCGCGCACTTGTGCACGTTTGGTGTCCGGGCAGTTATTACTAGCGGTCTTTGTTTTAAGCCAGATCCTAGTATACGTTTTGGGATTGGTTTTATCTCGTTTGTATTCGTGTACCACGGAACGTGGATGCGGGTGTGTATGCACAGTTGACAGAGACAGAGGCAGAGGATTCTCATTAGGGTTGTTGACTGTTGACTTTTTCTAAACCCTAATGAGAATAGGAAATATAATTAATAATAATATTAATTAAGTATTATTGGGCCATGGTTGGGTTGAAAATTTGACTTTGTTGACTTGTTGACTTTGTTGACCGGTTGACTAGTTTGGACTTGTTGACCATCATCATTGCATGGCTATCATTTCATGGCTATGACTTTTGGCTTGCTTGTTGTTCTTTACAAAATGAGTGCATGAAATGATAATGCCATTGACATGAACCATCACAAAATACTTAATTATTATTATTATTATGATTATTTTTTCTTTTGAGAGCATGGTTGCAAAAATTCTTCATTTATTCTATCATTCTCACACTCTCTCATCCAAGCTCTCTCCAAAGCTCTCCCTCTTCCTCTTGCTCTCTCTCTTGCTCATGGTTCTATTGTCTCATGAGTTGAGAAACAAGAACCATAGAGATAAAACCCAAAACACTTCTCTACTCATCCTTGTGTACAAGGTCTAGCAAGCCAAGTATTCTAGTTTCCTCTAGATTGAGGTTGGAGCCAAAGGTAGAAGCTTTCGGGTGGATCCATCTTCGGCACAAAGAGATGACGAGGTGAGGCCGATCCGACCACCACAAGGGGTCGGAAAGTAGGAGTTCAAGTTAAGGTATAACCCCTAACATAGTAGTTAAACTCTTAGTTAGGTTGTTTGATAGTTTGTTTAGCAAAGATCCGTTTTTAGAGTCCATGTTACATTCACCGAAAAATTGTTTTTCACCATTTCCGCAACCCCGAAAGAACCGGGGATGCGTAACGTGGACTTACAGTGGTATCAGAGACTAGCTAACTACTATCTAACATGTTAGCAAAGTATCTAGAATTTCTATCGGAGAAAAAACCGCAAAACACCCCGAAAAAGTGAACTTTCTGCCGATTTTTATTTCTGTTCAAAAAATAATAAATCATGTAATAAAATTCGGCTCAGGGTTTTTAAAGAACACCCAAGAAAAACGATCCAGTGACTCGGTCAAAGCGCCGCGGAAACGCGGCAAGAGCATGCTCTTGCCGCGGATCCGCGGCCGAGTTGACTCGGTCGTGGGTTGTTTTTCCTGCAGTGTTCTTATAATGGTGTTTTGTGATTTTTAGGATGGTTTGTTTCTGCCCAGAATTTCCAGAGAACAAATTTGTTTTTGTGGTGGTTACAAATCCGTATTTTGATCGAACTTCTCAAGACTTTGGCTAACGGATTATATCTGTGATGTGATATATGTATTGAACGTCTGCTAATCGCTATACGTCGATTAGTAGGGGTTATACATATCTGAGATTTGTAATGTTGATGGTTTGTGTATATGAATTCATTGGATTGTCGTGGATGAATAGCCTGGGGGTTGTGAGATGAGAGTTTTATTTATCTTTCAATTCATGTAATTTGTAATTGATGTAATATTATTTATATGGCCGCACATCCGGGATGAGGTTGTAGCCGCCATTGTATAATTTCTTTTACTGTTTTTGCTCCTAGGATAGACCCAAGGAGAGGGTGCACAAACTACCGGGTACCTCGAAGTGCCGAGTGTCCTACTCACGTTGTTGAGGGAGGTTGCTTCACTTCGGGTATTTGGCGGGTAGTTTGCCGCACCGTAGAGGTCTAGGGTGGGGTATTAGCTATTCATCGCGACCGTGTAATCCGCTTTTCGTTGCAGGCTCGAACGAATCGCGGATTCCTAGTATATCCAATGTGTTCATCTGTGATCTGGAATGGCTATCATTGCATCTGACGAATGTGTATATATCTATATATGATATCTATTTAGGCGTTGCTTATGTTTTGTATCCGCGCTAGTCCAGCCCCCGCTCTGTCGTTAGTTAAGTAACCTAACGGGTAATGACGGGGCCCATGGCGAATGCGGATGGCATAAGCGTACGTCATATTTTCGTTGTTTTCTGCAATGGTAGGATTAAATGATGGGACGCATTAAATTAATGCAAGAAAATAAACCAAAGTTAAAGTCGTTGGAACAATTTCAAAACCATTCGGTTTCTTTTCAAAAACAACTTTTAAACGCGGAGCTTAAGCCAATCCTTTTTAAAAGCTATCAAGGTTCCATCGATTATATCAAGTTCACTACGTTCACGGTTTCACCAAAACCATTCGTAGCCCTCCATCATTTCAGTTAAATATTCGGTAGTATTCAAGCTATGTATTTTGACCTACGCCAAGGCATAGTGATTGGTAGCTGCCGGATATTTATCTGTAGCATAGATAGATACGTTGGTTTGGAACAGTCGTACTACTATTTTGGCCTACGTCAAGGGTATGTACGGGTGGGTTCAAATTAACCTGGATAATGATGGGTAGAACTTGACATGTGACTTATGATATTTTGGCCTACGTCAAGGTCATAAGAGCATGGGGCAAAAATCCACATCAGGTGTTTCTAAAGAAACTGAAACTTGCTAGCGCTGCATACCATTTGGAGTGTGATGAATTCTGGTAGGATTCCTTCAGTTTTGTCACGCGATGATATTTGGATCCCGATCCTACTGTGAGTATATGCTACTCCTCGGGAAATTTCTCGCTTAACGATTAATGCTATAAACCAAGTAGGTGTCTAGAAAGGTGTTAGCGGGGCTACGCCCCCAGGGAAAAGAGGTTCTTAAATTAAGGAACTTCATGAAAGCGTTGGAAAACCTCCCTCGAAGTACCAACACTGGCCTGGCTGAACGGTTAAGCAAGTATTGTACGGTGAGATTGATCCCGACTAATTCTTCCTTTTTGGTTTGAGGAGGGATTCGAGAAACAGTGGGAGCCATCCTGTTTAGATAAATTAAAAACTAATCTAAACTTGCAAGAGCATCATGCTGAGTGTTTTCTTCTCTCTCTCTTAATTGCAGCGACCCAGTGATTACACATAGGTTACATCTAGATAATAAAATGAATGAATCTGACTGTTATGATTGGCAAAGGTCTGTCCAGATGTCCATTACCCATGACAAGCTGGGACACCTCTTAACTAATCAAACCCCTGCCGTCTCAGGGCCAGTTTTCCCTGTCTCGGATATTGATATCCGTAAGATATCGGAAAAAGACTGTGCGAAAGCCAAGTACCTTGTGTTAGCCTCAGTTGATGGTGGATACCAGAGACAGCACGAGAAGATGGACTTAGTTTCTATCTTCCTCCATAATAAGGATTTATATGGAGAGCAATCTCGTATCGCAAGATATGAGACCTCGAACGAATTGCTTCAAGCGAGGTTGGCTATCGGGTCACCTGTAGGGGGCAACGTCCTCACAGAGACCAGCTATTTTGAGCTCACGGACCTGAAGACCACGTTGAAGAACGGGTTAAATACTGACTTGATTCTACAGTCTCTGCCTTCTACCCTGAAGGAAACCAGGGAGGTAGAAGGAAAGAGAAGGGAAAAAGTTTCGGAACTGGATGTAGTAAAAGAGGGACGTTCCTATTGTTACGGGAATGAACATTGGCAGAAGGATTGCAGGGCTAGCAAAGCCAGTAGCCAGGATTCGAAGCATGTTGTGGTTTCGGTTTCGGGTGTGTTTGTAATAGAGAAATGTATGTCAGTTAACCCTACTTCCTGGGTATTGGATACCGGATCAGGATCTCACATCTTTAATTCGTTATAGGCTCTGAGAAACCGTAGGGTTATCAAGATAGGTGATATCAGGGTTGCTAACGGAATGAGCATGAACGCTGAATCCGTAGGGGAATATCATCTTGGACTGACAACTGGGCAGATATTGATTTTGCGTAACTGTTTGTATGTACCAGGTGCGACTTGTAATATCATATCTGTATTCTTACTTTCTAAGGAAGGATATGATTTTACTTTTATAAGCGATGTGGTCCACATCCACCTAAATCAAGTTTTGATTGGGTCAGGTACATTAAATAACGGAAATACGTATTGAATCAAGCTCGGATTTTCAGTGTCCAGAACACACTTAAAAGAAAGTCTCCGGAATTAAATCAGGCTTTCTTATGGCATTGTAGACTGGGTCACATCAATGAGAGAAGGTCAACGAAGTTACATACAGAAGGATATTTAGATCCGTTCGAATATCAATCATATGCAACTTGTCTATCATGTCTCAAAGGAAAGATAACAAAGACTCCGTTTACTGGACACGGAGTAAGAGCGAGCGAGCTCTTGGGACTCATACACAGCGATGTGTGCGGTCCAATGTCTACACATGCGCGAAGCGGTTATTCTTACTTCATTACTTTTACGGATGATTTTTCAAGGTTCGGGCATGTCTTCTTAATGAAGCATAAATCTGAAGCCTTTGGAAAATTCCAGGAATACAAGAATGAAGTAGAAAAACAAGCAGGCAAAAGTATTAAAACACTGAGATCTGATCGAGGTGGTGAATACTTGAGTGCCGAGTTCCTGCATTACCTAAAAGAGAATGGAATTCTTTCTCAGCTTACTCCTCCATACACTCCACAACATAACGGTGTATCGGAGAGACGGAACCCAACCCTATTGGATATGGTGCATTCCATGATGAGTAACGCTGAGTTACCGCGATCATTCTGGGGATATGCGCTAGAATCAACTGCATATCTTTTGAACCGAGTTCCAACTAAGACTGTGCCTACCACACCATATCAGATATGGAGTGGGAAGAAACCCTATTTTCAGTCTCTGAAGATTTGGGGATGTCCAGTTTTTGTCAAAAAGCAGCATGCGGACAAACTCGAGGCACGCTCAGTACAGTGCAAGTTTGTGGGATACCTAAAGAACACCAGGGGGTATCTTTTCTATTACGCAGAAGAACAAAAGGTCTGTGTCTCTCGTAATTCCCACTTTCTGGAACATCAGTTCTTAAAAAAAGAAATAAATGGGAGCGCAATAGAACTGGAAGAAATTTCAGAACCACAAACTATTACTGAAAGCTTAGTAGAACCAGAGGGTTCGAAAGAACAGGACATTCCTACGCCGCTCCGCAGGAGTAGTAGGCAGTCTCATCCGCCCGAGAGATACTACGGTTTTCTCATAGACGGGGATTGAGAGGATTGCACCATGGATTATGATGAGCCTACTAGCTTACAGCAAGCCATTCAGAGCGGTGACTCAGTAAAATGGCTGGATGCAATGCGGACCGAGATGGAGTCCATGTACACCAACAAAGTTTGGACTTTGGACTTTGCTCCAGAAGGGGTAAAACCCGTAGGCTGCAAATGGATCTTCAGAAAGAAGATTGGGGTAGATGGACAGGTTGAAACCTATAAAACTAGACTTGTTGCAAAGGGTTTTCGTCAAAGACCTGGTTTGGACTATGACGAGACTTTTTCTCCAGTGGCTATGCTCAAATCCATTCGGATCCTTCCTGCTATTGCTGCCTTACACGATTATGAGATCTGGCAGATGGACGTAAAGACGGCTTTCCTAAATGGAAATTTGGAAGAGTGCGTCTATATGGATCAGCCTGAGGGATTCATTCAGAGTGGGAGCAGCGGTAAAGTGTGAAAGTTGCTCAAATCCATCTATGGACAGAAGCAGGCATTGCGGAGTTGGAACATCTGCTTTGATGATACTGTCAAAGAATTCGACTTTATCAAAAACCCAGATGAACCATGCATTTACAGTAAGATTGTAGGGAGAACTGTGGTATTCCTCGTCTTGTACGTAGATGACATTCTCCTAATAGGAAATGATATTCCTATGCTACAGTCAGTCAAAGGATTCTTGTCACAGAGGTTCTCCATGAAGGACCTGGGCGATGCCAACTACATTCAGGGGATCCAGATCTATCGTGATAGATCTAAGAGGATGTTGGGACTTTCGCAGTCCAGGTACATCGACACCATACTGAGACAATTCAGTATGGAAGATTCCAAGCGCGGTAACCTACCGGCTTGTCACGGAATCACCCTCTCCAAAGAGATGTTTCCCAAGACTGATTTGGAAAAGGCTCGCATGTCATCAATACCTTACGCATCTGCGCTAGGCTCTATAATGTATGTGATGCTGTGTACCAGACCAGATGTAGCATACGCATTCAGCGTTGTAAGACGGTATCAGTCGGACCCAGGGGAGAAACACTGGATAGCAGTAAAGAACATTCTCAAGTACCTGAGAAGAACTAAGCAGATGTTCTTAGTGTATGGCGGAAAAGACCTCCAGATCGAGGCCTTTGCTGACTCCGGCTTCTAGAGTGACAAGGATGACTCCAAGTCCATGTCGGGTTATGTCTTTACACTCATTGGAGGGGCGGTTTGCTGGAAGAGTTCCAAGCAGGAGACCGTTGCTGACTCGACTATGGAAGCGGAGTACCTAGCTGCTTGCAATGCCGCAAAGGAAGCTGTCTGGATGAAGAAGTTCCTAACGGAGCTTCAGGTGGTTCCTACCATTGTTGATCCAATACCGCTGTATTGTGACAACAACGGCGCTATAGCTTTAGCGAAGGAACACAGGTCCCATCAGAAGTCCAGGCACATTTTGAGGCGGTACCACCTGATCGGGGAGATCGTAGATCGCCGGGAGATCGAGGTGAAGAGTGTAAATTCAGAAGATAACACTGCAGATCCACTCACGAAGGCCTTACCCCAGACTCAGTTCAAGCGGCTGATCGAGATGATAGGTCTCCGATACGCCAGTACATGGCCTTAGTGGAAGTGGGAGATTATTAATGTATATGCCCTAGAGGCCATTACTGTATCATAGTAGCTTGTATATTACTTGATGGAAGCTTGGGATATTCACAAGTTGTATAGACAATCTTGCTCAAAATGGTAGTATGCTACTTGGTTTGTTTCTACTTTAATGTGTACATGTGTTTCTTTTAGTATATCACCTATACACATTAGTGGAGCCCTTAGGATCTTTGCTTGATTACCAGCGTTGTGATGGCAGTCACACTCGTGGGGGCTGGGTAATCCACAAGCACATCCTTGTATAGGTCCCTAGTCGTAGGACTATCGAGACAGGGCATCGATACTCCGGAGTAGACTAGCGTATGAGCTTCTCATCCCAGCAGGGAAGACGGTCTGTCCCACAGCCGTCAGTACGTCGTACTTGAGATAGTATGCGGGTGCTCGTTAGGTTACGAGTACACTGGACAAGACTCGTCGGGAGCAGTTGGTTGGTACTATAGCTATCGTCAGTTATCAGTTCCCAGGTGACATGAGTACGGCTTAGTCCGCTGACTTGACACTGTCACATCGCATTGAGTGTGTTCCTACTGCACTTTGATTACTACCCTACCACGGCTCAAAAGATTCATGCAAACAGGTAGTAGTTGGGTGTAGTCCCGAAGCACTTGGAGGCAGTGATGGTTAGATAGGATTCGTCTCTCCCGGTCATGGGAGTTGATATCGCGCTGTGTCAAGGAGAGCCATTACACATAGTCGTCCCTGGCCAGGGCAAGCGAAATATACTGGTAGGTTTCCAGTGTTATCTCAGGATGTTCTGGGCTACAATTCGACATGACTTGTACCGCTATTGGGGGACTGACATTTACCACCCCCTAGGCCCGCCATGCGATATTCTCAGATGAACAGACCGGACTGTACGGAGACTGTCACATTCAGGCTCAGTAGGAGTTAAGATGGGTTTCACCTCGTCAGTCTTCTTATCGCCATCTACCTGGGGGCCGTTACGCACAGCTAGTGCCGCTTGCGGTCTGTAGTTAAACCCACTGCCAGCGTAGTGTCGAGTCTTTAGAGTCCCACACAGAGAGCTATTCGCCTTTAGGCAAAAGAGTAGAGGTCGCATGGTTTTGCGACAGGGTTCGGTCACATCCGCGCACTTGTGCACGTTTGGTGTCCGGGCAGTTATTACTAGCAGGCTTTGGTTTAAGCCCGATCCTAGTATACGTTTTGGGATTGGTTTTATCTCGTTTGTATTCGTGTTCCACGGAACGCGGATGCGGGTGTGTATGCACAGTTGACAAAGACAGAGGCAAAGGATTCTCATTAGGGTTGTTGACTGTTGACTTTTTCTAAACCTAATAAGAATAGGAAATATGTTTAATAATAATATTAATTAAGTATTATTGTGCCATAGTTGGGTTGAAAGTTTAACTTTGTTGACTTGTTGACTTTGTTGACCGGTTGACTAGTTTGGACTTGTTGACCATCATCATTGCATGGCTATCATTTCATGGCTATGACTTTTGGCTTGCTTGTTGTTCTTTACAAAATGAGTGCATGAAATGATAATGCCATTGACATGAACCATCACAAAATACTTAATTATTATTATTATGATGATTATTTTTTCTTTTGAGAGCATGGTTGCAAAAAGTCTTCACTTATTCTATCATTCTCACTCTCTCTCATCCAAGCTCTCTCCAAATCTCTCCCTCTTCCTCTTGCTCTCTGTCTTGCTCATGGTTCTATTGTCTCATGAGTTAAGAAAACAAGAACCATAGAGATAAAACCCAAAACACTTCTCTACTCATCCTAGTGTACAAGGTCTAGCAAGCCAAGTATTCTAGTTTCCTTTAGATTGAGGTTGGAGCCAAAGGTAGAAGCTTTCGGGTGAATCCATCTTCGGCACAAGGAGACGACGAGGTGAGGCCGATCCGACCACCACAAGGAGTCGAAGAGAAGGAGTTCAAGTTAAGGTATAACCCCTAACATAATAGTTAAACTCTTAGTTAGGTTGTTAGATAGTTTGTTTAGCAAAGATCCGTTTTTAGAGTCCATGTTACCTTCACCGAAAAATTGTTTTTCACCATTTCCGCAACCCCGAAAGAACCGGGGACGGGTAACGTGGACTTACAATAGTAGCTCCACATTCTGCACAAAACCGCTTAAGGGCTCAATAAGTGCGACACACAACAATTAAGTTCAAGCAATTCTCAAACTTAACAAAAGAAAGACACTTAGTCAAGATGTCGACCGAATTTTCCGATGTGCCAACCTTCTTTATGATTATCTCTTCCTCTTCAACGATATTGTGAACAAACCAATACGGAACATCGATGTGATTCATCCTGTCATGATGCATCTAGTATTTTGTCAAATGAATCGCGCATTGGCTATCACAATAGAAAATGATGGTATTCTTTTGGATACCAAGTTCCAAAAATAGTCCCTTCAAATATATTGCTTTTTTAACAGCATCAACAATGGCCATATATTTCGCCTCCGTCATAGACAACGCTGTTGTAGGCTATAACAAAGCATGCCAACTAATAGGACATCCTTCTAAATAGAATACATAGCCGGTGATCGACCTTCGCCTGTCGAGATCACCTGCATAATCAAAATCGCTGAACCTAACCAACTATCACCGTTCCTTCCAAACTCCAACCCACATCAAATGTATCTCGTAGTTATCGTAAAATCCATTTCACTGCTTTCCAATGGCCTTGCCAGAAGATGCCATATAGCGACTAACAACACTAACTGTATGTGAATTTCGGGTCGGGTACAAACCATGGGCACGGTAGCCTTTCATAGCAGAGCATTGCCCTTTGAAAGCGCCTCCCAATTCAATGTCTAATGCTACCCACCGCACTTAAATAAGGAACATGCGACATATACTTAATTTCTTCCTCTGTTTGAGGTGATAAACAAGTTGAAAGTTTGAAATGAGCTGCCAAAGGGTACTTACAAATTTAGCATCTGCCATGCCAAAACACTCCAAAACTTTCTCAACATATTGCTGTTGTGACAAGTAAATTTTACCTCCCTTGCGATCGAACCTAATTTCCATATCGAGAATTTTCTTGGCCGCTCCCAAATCTTGGTCTCAAACTTTCCTTTCAACTATTCCTTAAGCTTTTCAATATCAAGCATATACTTTGCTCCTATCAACATATCATCAACATAAAGCAACAATTATATGAAAGAACCATCAGTGGGCTTCTTGCAATAAACGCAATTTTCGTCCTTACATCTCGTAAACCCAATATCCTTCATGAAGGATTGAAATTTCTTGTACCAATGTCTAGGATATTAGGAATATGTATGCCCTAGAGGCCACTATTGTTGATATAGTGGATGCTTGGATATATATATAGAGGACTTTCTTGCTCGACATGATAGTATGCTATCTGGTTACCTTTATCTTAATATGTAGATTGGTATTATTATATTGACTGTCTCTTATATATTAATAAAACCCTTAGGGTATGTACTTGACTACCAGGATTATAATGAGATCATACTAGTGGATCCAGGGCGGTCCAAAAGTACATCCTTTAACTGTTCCTAGTCGAGGGGAAATCGAGACAGGGCATCGATATTCCAGAGTAGACTAGTGAGTACGTTTCTTCTCCATTAAAGGGCGGTGGTTGATCCCACAGCCACTGGTGTGCGACATCAAAGATTGTACACATGTGCTCATTAGAGAATGGGTATACTGAATGGACTCGCCGAGGACTCCTAGTTGGTAGTATACCTATCGTTAGATAGCAGTCCTCTGATGACACTCGTACAGGTTAGTCTGTAGACCCGAGATCATCATAGAATCTTGTATGGCTCCCACTGTTCTTTGATTTCCTCCCTACCACGCTCAAAGGAGACGTGCAAACAGGTGGATTTTGGGTACAGTCCCGTGTCACATGGAGGCAATGAGCGATAGGAGGGGTTTCGTCTCTCTAGGTATTGGGGGTTGATGTTGCGCTATGCTCGATTGACTATAACTGGAAGTCCTTGGCCAGGGCTACTGCTCAGATTTACTGATAAGAGTTATCAGTAGTTTCTCGAATCGTTATAGGCCAGACATCGGCATAACGTATCACGTTACTGGGGTCTGACATTTACCACCCCTAGACATGATATGCGACATATCAGACGAAGAGAACGGACTGTACGGTAGTGTTACTCATAGGCTTCATGGAGAGTATGGACAAGCTTGCTTGTTGATCTTCATATCGCTCATTACCCGGGTAGCCGTTATTTCTAGCTAGTACCGCTAACGGCTTGTAGGTGACTGATGTGATCATCACCTACTGTTGGCGTATTGACGATTCTTTCGAGTCGCACACAGAAGTTTCCTGGTTCAAACGGAACGAAGTAGGGCACATAAGTGATATGTGCGTGGGCCTGATTAAATACATGTATGTGATACCATATTGTAATCTGGCAGTTATCTGTTATCAGTTAGGTTATATGTAATATAACCGGATTATTAAATCAAGTGTTGGTTTAATAATATGATATATATTATATCTGATATAATTATATCTTAACTAATATCATTAGCTCACTAATTATTCTTCATAATATATATATTAATATATATGATATATATATATATATATATATATTATGAAGCATGGTATGATTTTTCTATTTTTGGAAAATAGAAAAAGAAGTGGAAAATAAGGAGGTATGGTGAGGCATGGCATTTTTCTTTTGTTTATTTCTCTTGACTCACTATTCAAGCATGGTTGCAATTTTATATTGCAATAAACTCCATGATTGAATGAGTGAGGGTCAAGGGGTTGCGATTCTACACTTCATTCACATCACTTAGCCATTTTCAAATGTTTCTCTCAGATGCTCTCCAGTTTCCATCTTCTTCCTCATCATGCTTCAAGCTTCCACCCCTCACATATGATGTGAAACATGAAGCTTGAACACAAACTAGTGAGCCTCAAATCCCCTACTTCACCGTCCCACACCAAACTAGCACTTTGGTGTGGCGTGTTTCCTTCACTAATAGGAGATTATTGAAGAGGTGGCTTGGGCTAGCGGGCTTCGCGTGGATCATTTTCGACACGAAGGTCATCGAAGGAAGCTCGTCTAAACTCTCAAGTGGAGCCTAGTAGAGTCATGTGGACTACTACACGGAGCTTGTGAAGTGAAGGACTCGATCTACAAGAGTATAGCCATCTTCACTTCTTTAGTTTTCATATCATCACATAGGTTAAACCCGAATCTTCTAGTTATGATCTTGGTTAGTCTAACTTAGCACCTGAAAAAATTTAAATTTGGCATTCTTGATGCTACTAAAACCTTGTTATGGTGCTAGGGTAGACTTTCATGGTATCAGAGCCAAGCTCGAACATTTGGGTAGGTCTTTACGATGTTAAAATGTTCGATCGATTTCGAAACCCGCAAATTTTACTACATTCTGTCGAATTTTTCAAACGTTGGATTTTTTGTGATTAAAAATATCTAAAAAATCGTGCAGGGTTTTCTATGGAGCCCAAAGAAATTTGGAGCCCCAATTCATCTAAAGCGCAGCGGAACCGCCGCCGAAACGCTTGTTTGGCCGTGGTTCCGCCGCCGATTTGGTGAATTGGGGGTCCATTTTTCTTGTGTTGCTCTGTGGTTTTATTTCGCACTTTCTGGGTATTTTTAATACTTCTCAAGTTGTTGAGGTCACTGGATTTTATGGGTGTTTGCTAAATCGATCGAAAAGTTTAACGTTGTATAGATCTTGATGATATGTGATACAATATTTAGAATCCAAATAATTAGTTTTGTGAAAACTAGTTAGTATATTGTAAATCTAATATTTTAGTCTCGGTAAATCGCTTGCCATGGAGTTTTTGATTCGAATCAAAACTCCGTTGTAATCACGTATTATAGGCGAACACTCACCGGGTAACTCTAGTAGACAGCCATGCCCCATATCCCCGACCAAGTGACTGTACGAGAACCCCGTTGCCAAAAGCACCCACTCGGGTGCTTGCGGCCACGGTGTTCCACCTTAGTGCACTTCGTCAACGGTATTGGGGGTGCGACCATCTGCTAAAGTTTCCGACGAGTACTCCATAATGTAGTCGGGAATCCTGTTGAATTACCCGACTAAAGTAATTGAAAATTGTTTTCAATTTGAGACTAAAATACAAAGATTATATGTTAGGCATGAAATCCAGAATATGAGATATTTCGGGTTTATGATGTCTAGCGATATACGGATTCTAATTATTGTAGTTTTCCATTTCTTTTCTGGGACCGTAAGTGCAATATGTGGGGTATCCCGATCACGTTGCTATATGTCAACGGAGTTTCGGGATACGCATATTTACTTACGTTGATGACATGAAATATTATGTGTTGCTGGTGATATGATTTATTGGATCGTCGTGAATGAATAGCCAGGGGTTTTATGTGAGATGAGAGTTTTTATTTTCATTCATCTAAAATCTGTATGCAATATTCTTTTATTTGGGCACTTCAGAGTTGAGGATGATGTCACCATTGATATATATTATTTACTTTTCCACATTAGGATAGACCCAAGGTGGGGAGCACAACTAACCAGGTTCTAGAGTCCAGTGGGATACCATCTTAAGGAGTTGAGACTGGGTCTCCTAACTCTAGAATTGGTAGGGTTACTTGCCGCTCTCGTAGGGGTCTAGGGATGTGGGTTTGGCTATTCTTCACGACCGTGGAATCAGTGTTTTACATTACTGGCTAAATTTAAAACACGGAAATCTCAGTATATCCAATATTTCATATGTGGCTTGGTTCTGTGATGTGATCATATAACTGCGTGAGACGAATGTTATATTTTATATATGATATATAATAAACGCTGTTTATGTTTTGCACCCGTGCTAGTCCAGCCCCCGCTCTGCCGGTAGTTAAGTAACCTAACGGTGCATGACGGGGCCCAGTAGCGAATACGGTTGACATAAGTGTACGTTCTATTTTCGTTTCATTTTTCTGTAATGTTTAGGAATCATTAAATGATGGGACTTCATTAATGAGATTAATGAGAAGAAAGTAACCTAAAGATATTGTAGAATCAAATTTTCAAAAAGGTTAGCTCTAGTTTTTGCTTTACATAGTGGTATTCCTTGATGAATATCCAGCACCTCATTCGATGAGAAAAGAGCCGAGATCCCTTCACCGGAAGTGACCTCTTTAGCGAAATTCGTAATTGCTACAACTCACTCGTTTATTTTTGCAAGCTGCACTAGTTCTTGTTTTGCATAGTGGTATTCCTTGTAGACTATCCAGCACCTCATTAGATGAGGAAAGAGCCGAGATCCCTTCACCGAGAGTGACCTCTTTAGCAAAACTAGCAAATGATACAAAACTATTCGATTTTTAAACGGAGGTTAAAACACTCCAAATCACTAGATTCTACAACGATATCAAGTTCATTACGCTCATGGTTTTCTTAAAAACCTGCATAACCCTCCGTCATTTCAGATAAGTACTACTTAGTATTCATGCTGCGTTTGTTGACCTTGTCAAGTCGTAGTGTGCAGTAGTTGATTAGTGCTTATCTGCCCGCATGTGATGCGATTGGGTTAGCGCAGTCGTGCGGCCTTGTTGACATTGTCAAGCGTCATCCGGGTATGTTTAATTCAATCAAGAAATGACGGGTAGAACTTGACTAGCGCTTATGATTTGCTGACCTTGTAAAGGTCGTAAGTGGTTAGGGGTAAAAACCATTATCGGGAATTTCAAATGTTGAAATTCGCAATGAGATTGCATACCTTCTATATGATAGTTGGATCCCGATACCCACTTCGAGTAAGAATTACTCCTAGGAGAGTTTTGCACTTTATAATTAGCTAATCCAGTAGGTGTCTAGAAAGGTGTCAACGGGGTTATGCCTTTAGGGAAACGAGGTTTATTTTAATTAGGTCCTTGCGAAAGCACGGGGAACCTCCCTCGGAGTACCGACACTTGCCTGACTGACCGATTAGCAAACTTGTAGAATTTAATTAATCCCGGCTAATCTTACCTTTTGGGGTTTGAAGGAAGATTTGATAAAAACAGTGGAACCATCCTGATTAGATAAAATAATAACCAATCTAATCTTGCAAAGAGCGCACGCAAAGTGATTATCCTTCTCTCTCTCTTGGTAGCAACCAATTACATGCCTTAATCAAGATAATAATATGGATGTATTGATCGAACCCACTTATTATACTGGGCTAGGTTCTGCTCTATCTTATGATTGTCATAAGTCTGAGCAAGGAATAGGGGAATACCAAGATTCCCACGCCACCCAAACGAAGAATCAGCATGTTGATACATCTTCTTCTGGTTTGTTCGTTACCAAGAACTGTTTCTCAGTTAACTCTACGTCCCGGATATTTGATACCGGATCAGGATCCCACGTATGTAATTTGTTACATGGGCTATAAAGAGGTAGAGAACTGGGAAAAGGTGATATGTCTCTAGTAGTATGGAGTGGTGCAAATTGTTGCAGCCAAAGCAGTTGGCAAATATCACCTTGTATTAAGTAGTAATACATTGATTCTAAAGACGTTTGTTATTGCGTACCATCGATGATGTGCAATATCATATTCTTCTCTCTATTTGGATAAAGAAAGATATAACTTTGCATTAGAGAAAAATGTTATAAATATTTTTCTAAATCAAGTGTTGATTGGGTTTGGAACGTTATGTAACAGTATATAGGTTATGAATCAAACCACAGTTCTAAACGTACAAAACACATATAAGAGGAAAAGTTCAGAAATGAACGAAGCCTTCTTGTGGCATTGTAGACTAGGTCATATCAATGCGACAAGACTAGCTAAAGTGGCATAAGGATGTGTTCCCCTCCGAACGGCGGCGCGACGTGAAGACGTCTTGCTTGAGGTTCGGGGCAGATGCTATTTGGTTTTATCCGTCCACCTCTCCGAAGATGCCAAGTTGATTTATGGCACCGTGTATCGGAGGTTTGGACGGATGCGGCCGATGTAGCAGACTTCATCAGATTCCCCCTCACTTGAGGGGTTTTTGATTGTGGGGACGCTCTTCCCTGCAGGCGCAAGCCCCTGCAGTTAATTACGCTACCGCATCGCGGTAACAACTTTCTCCTTCTCCAGAATTTCACTTCGTGTCGTGGGTGTTTGTTTCGTTTGTGGTTGCCCGTGGATTATATACGGAGACTGATTTATGTCGTCGCCCGTAGGACGTGGATTAGTCCAAATCCGTATTTTCTTAGATTTGGTTTTAGGGTTTTGGTTTGAGGATACGTTAGCCATATTTGAGGCTAAGATCAACTCAAACGTTTGTTAAGGATACGTTATTCCGATTTAAGACTAAGATCGACTTAACTGGATCGTTTAGATCCGACAAAAAAGCATTTGGGCTCTATTGTTCCAGTTTAGGGACATAGTGGTCCATTTAATATATAGCCGTCGGGACCCGTCACCTCTCTGACGACGTTGAAGGATTACAACGACATGTGTCAGAGGAGTTCGGAGATGTACCCTTGAGCCAAAATTGATTGGGGGTCTTATAGTCCGATTTGGGACTAAAGTCTGTTTGAATGTTTAAGGATACGTTAGCCATATTTGAGGCAGCCATATTTGAGGCTAAGATCAACTTAAACGGGATCGTTTAGATCCGACAAAAGAGCATTTGGGCTATATTGTTCCAGTTTAGGGACATAGCGGTCCAACATTCCCATTTTGGGGACGGATATTAGTTTAAGGACACGTTAGCCATGTTTGAGGCTAAGATCAACTTAAACGTTTGTTAAGGATACGTTAGCCTAATCTCCAGACTAAGATCAACTTAACGGGATCGTTTAGATCCGACAAAAGAGCATTTGGGCTCTATTGTTCCAGTTTAGGGATATAGTGGTCCATTGCCAGTTTAGGGACATGGTGGTCCATTGCCATTTTAGGGACATGGTGGTCCATTTAATGTATGGCCGTTGGGACCCATCGCTTCTCTGATGACGTTGAGGGATTACAACGACAGATGTCAGAGGAGTTCAGAGATGTACCCTTAAACCAGGTGTAAATTGATTAAGAGAGCAGCCGTGCTCAGTCAATTTAATTTGAGGACTTACGGCCAGAATTGGGCTAAGTCTAATTGAAAATGTGCAACATTTTATTTGCATTTGGCCTATTAGGCCATAATTAGGGCTCTGCCCCTTCACTGTATTTTATTCTGGCCTGTTAGGCCTTTTAAGTTGGGCTCTGTCCCCTTTTTTTATAATGCAGAGCATTTGTTTTGGTCCATTGGGCCTCTTAATTAAGCTCTGCTCCTTAATAATGCATTGCATTAATTAGTCTGATAGAACGCCACGTGGCTTGTCAGGCGCTTTGCGCCAATTGAGGAGCGCAAGGCGCAAACTCATGTGGGGTTGACACGTGTCACGCTCTGATGAGCGCAAGCGCAGTGCGCTGCGACAGTGTGCTGCGCTGTTGCGCTGCTGACACATGGCGTGCTCTGGTGAGTTGCGCCAATGAGAGCAGTGCTCTGTTTTTAGAAGCGCATAGTGCAGATCATTATGGGGCTGACACGTGGCGCTCTCTGGTGGCTTGCGCCAACCCGAGAGCGCAATAGTGCAGATTTTGCAAGTGCAGGGCACTGTTTTATTATTTTGATCAATTTTAGATCAGAGAAAACAAATTTTCCTGTTTTCAAAGAACCAGTGGTTCATCAAAAGGCAATGCTTTTATTATTATTATATTTTTATTGAAGATCTTTGATCTTGTTCTTAGATCAATGATCTTTTTAAAAGAAATTCTTCTTTATTCAGAGGTTTTTTACCTTTTCTTTTTCTGAGCTCTTCTCAAAATTTTCTTTAAAGGAGTTCTCTTTTTTTCTCTCTGTGTTGATGTTTTGGAATTGGGGTCTAGGGGCCTTTATATAGTGCCTATTAATTTGTTAAATCTGTTAAAGAGATCATTCTCTGAGTAATTTGGGGAATTTTCCCCACCGTTGGATCTTTGATCCCAGGACTTCTGTTTTACAGAAGGCAATCTACTTGTTTTTAACAAGATTGAGAAAGATCTTTCAGAATTTTTCTGTTTGGCGCAAGCGCACCTACGCTTGACACGTGTCGCGCAGCGCAACTGTGCTAGCACAACTGCGCTGCCACGTGTCGCGCAGCGCGGAGCGCAGCGCAACTGCGCTGACACGTGTCATGCAGCGCGGAGCGCAGCGCAACTACGCTGACACATGTCGCGCAGCGCAGAGAGCAAATCAGCTGAAGCGTCGCTTCTTTTATAGAGCCTTGCTCTGATTGAGTGCGCTACTTTGGGCGCTGCGCTCTCTGCGCTGGCGTGTCTGATTTTGACACGTGGTGCTCTGCGCGCAGCGCAGGGGATCTGAAGCGTTGCTTCATTTATTTTAATTTTAATCTTCACTTTAATTTTCAAAATAGAGACTTGGTCTGATTGGGGGAAACAGAAGCGTTGCTTCGTTTCCCGCCTTAGAATTTGAACAGAGCTTTGCTCTGATCGGGGTAAACAAATGCCCCCCCACCGTTGCGCTTACGTGGCCTCCAAACGTGAGCACAGCGGTGGCAGAATTCCAACCATCGCGCCAACCCTTAGAAGTTGAAATGGCTCTCAATACCTATAAATAGGACCTTTGGTCCCTCAACAGATGATTATCATCTTCAAAATTTTTACTTTCAGAATCTCAGAGCCCTGCTCTTTATTTTCAAGAACTCCAAGAGTTAAACTCTTAAAACTTTTAGGTAAAAATTTTAATTCAATTTAAATTAAATTAAATTAATTTTCATTGACAGAGCCTTGCTCTCAATAGATCCCTGATCTAAAGAAAACCAATTTAGGGTTTCACTAAGCAGAGCTTTGCTCTAAAGGGGTTTAAAGAGAACTATGGAGAACCTTATTAAGGTTCCATTAATAGAGCTCTGCTCTCTAAAAGATTTTTCTTGCATTTTCTTAATTCATCAATGGAGCTTTGCTCCTTCCAAATCATACAGAAGAATTCTTAGGAGTTTTTCATGGATCTTGGAGTTTAAAGATGGCCTTTTTATTCTTCGATGAATTATATCGTTTTGCTTAATCTGTTTTTCTGATAATTTTGTTGATTCTCTTTTACAGAAACAATGGACGCCCACATGTACGATCTCGACGAAATTATCTCTTACGGGGACATCCGCCGACTCGGCCATTCTCAGAATCGAGAGTTTACCAACGCCGAGTGTGCTGAAGTCATGAGTCGCTTCGACGCATACAATGGCCAACTGCTTCCTCGGCGTTCCTCCCTCCTGAAGCTTATCGTGGGAGCGATCTGGGAAGCACTCCCTTTATTCTGTATCGGCGTGCCGCTTGGAGCATTGGATATCGCCGAGGATAAGGTGCACTCAGTGTACCTGATGAACCTAATCTCGAAAAGACGGCGAGACAATCTTGTCGATCTCTTCCACCAGGCTTTTCAACAGTCCGCCATTCTTGCTGCCTATCGGAGGGTGGAGGACATCAGTGGGGATCCTGACGCCCGTGCTCACGAAAGGAAGCACACTAGGATGGTTCTCCAGGCTTGGAAAGTTCTGGACAAGGTCACTTATGAGTTCCTCAATCCATGTCCTGAATTTGAGGTTTTGCCATTGTAACCGTCTCGATAATGTCTTTGTCTATTTCTTTATAATTGTAAGAACCTTTTGCAATATGAATGGAAAATTTCTCGTTTCAGCATGTCTTATTTCTCGTTCTGAGTCTTTTGCACATGCATGAATAGAGGTGTCTCGAACGCTTGATCAAATGCAAATCGGATGTTCTTTCTGTCGCTTTCTTTTTTCTTTGATCATCAGCATGTTGCCTTAGTAAACATGGTCGATAGATGATAGAGCGAGCATTCTGTCTTGGTTTCTTCAAGAGGTAGCAATGGCTTAGGCCGCATGTTCAGATCTGCTGCCTAAGACTTTTCAACTTTATGAGCCGTGAGGGTCTCATAAAGACTTTTCTCCCTATGGATCGAGAGGATCTCGTAGGTGTATTTTCTCCTTAGGAATCGTGAGGATTCCTAAGTGTGCTTTCTCTTACAAGTCGTAAGGATCTTATAAGGTAATTTTCCTCTTACGAGTCGAGAGGACCCGTAAGCGGTTGTTTCCCTCCTTGTCGAGATTCGACTTTGGAGAGTGAGACCCGTGGATAGTATACAAGAGACCGTTTTGGGCCGACTTGCAGGATCCCAGTGCTTAGGAAACAGGTTTTTTAATCCCCGCTGCCTAAGGCTTTTCCTCACGAGTCGAGCCGTGTCGAGAAGTTCCCGCAAAGACATCAATTTCCTCACGAGTCGAGACGAATCGAGCATTTCTCGCAAGAATATCCTAACGTCACAGTTAACCTCTGCTCTTTACGACAGAGGTCTGTTAGGGTCTGTGGTACTTAGGGTTTTGGCCGTCGTACCGTCGTGTTGGCTGATATATTCCTCGATATGCAATCATGTTGTTCGAGTAGCCTTGCGATTGTCGTGTCTCTGATCCCTTCGGGGGCTGGACAAGACGTCTTCAAGTAATCTTCCAGGTAATCTTACCGTCAAAAGAGCAAGCGTAGGGATATTCCATGTCACTTTTTACTTGAGGTTAGGCTCATTTTAGAGAGCCCCGATGAGTCATAACCACTCCGCGCTGGTGTGGGATGATCTCCGATAGTCCTTCAGACTTTATATGACTTGCCTTCAAGACCCTGAAGCTAGAAATTTGGCCTTTGCTTTGTTTTCTGGCATTGCGTCCTCTATATCGAGACAAATGTCGCGGTTGTCTCTACGTTGTTGGTGAACCGTAGAGGTTTGGAACTAGGGACTTTGCCGTGGCTCCGCTGTTTGATGATGTCGCGTCTGCTGTGTCGAGACGAACGTCGAGGTGGTGACCATTCCGCACTGGTGCAAGATGATCTCCGATCGTCTTTCAGGCTTTATATGACTTACCGTTAAGACCCTGAAGTTAGGAATTTGGCTTTTGCTTTGTTTGCTGGCATTGCGTCCTCTATATCGAGGTGAATGTCGCGGTTGTCTCTAGGTTGTTAGTGAACCGTCGAGGTTTGGAACTAGGGACTTTGCCGTGGCTCCGCTGTTTGATTGTCGCGTCTGAATCCTGTTGGAGGAATAACGCTGGGGTGACATCTCGCCTGCTGTATCAAGACGAACGTCGAGGTGGTGACCATTCCGCACTGGTGCAAGATGATCTCCGATCATCTTTCAGGCTTTATATGACTTGCCATTAAGACCCTGAAGCTAGGAATTTGGCCTTTGCTTCATTTGCTTTGTCACGTCCGAATCTTGTTGGAGGAAGAACGCTAGGGTGACATCACGTCTGCTGTATCGAGACGAATGTCAAGATGGTGACCACTCCGCACTGGTGCAAGATGATCTCCGAATGTCTTTCAGGCTTTATATGACTTGCCATCAAGACCCTGAAGCTAGGAATTTGGCCTTTTGCTTCATTTGCTTTGGCGCGTCCGAATCCTGCTGGGGGAAGAACGCTGGGGTGACATTTCATCTGCTGTATCGAGACGATCGTCAAGGTGGTGACCACTCCGCGCTGGTGCGAAATGATCTCCGATTGTCTTTCAGACTTTATATGACTTGCCGTCAAGACCCTGAAGCTAGGAATTTGGCCTTTTGCTTCATTTGCTTTGGCCCGTTCGAATCCTGTTGGAGGAAGAACGCTGGGGTGACATCACGTCTGCTGTATCGAGATGAACGTCAAGATGGTGACCACTCCGCACCGGTGCAAGATGATCTCCGAATGTCTTTCAGGCTTTATATGACTTGTCGTCAAGATCCTGAAGCTAGGAATTTGGCCTTTTGCTTCATTTGCTTGCATTGCGTCCGCTGTATCGAGACGAATGTCACGGTGGAGCTGGGATTTTGCCGTCACTCCGCTTTACTGACTATGGAGTCTTTTGTTGATGTTGAATCTGCATCCCGGTGGACTTTGCGAAGGAACGCCGTTGGTGATCTCTAAGTTGTCGATGTTGACGTCGAGACCCTGAAGCTAGAAATCTTCCTTTGCTTCACTTGTTGACATTGCGTCTGCTATAACGAGACGAATGCTAAGGTGGAGCTGGGATTTTGCCGTCGCTCCGCTTTGTTCTGACCGCGAGGTCTTTTGTTGGCGTTGTACCTGCATCTTGCTGGACTGAGGAGAAACGCCGTTGGTGATCTCTATGTTGTCGATGTTGACGTCGAGATCCTGAAGCTAGGGATCTTCCTTAGCTTCACTTGTTGACATTGCGTCTGCAAAATTGCGACAAATGTCAAGGTTGCCTCTAGGTTGTCTATGAACCGTCGAGATTTGGCTTCGCTTTCTGATGGAGCCTGGAGGGAAAGATGTGTTTCCTTCTTTGTTTGTGCCCCTGGATTGTATACAGGGATCGATGTGATCTCACCTATGGGGCAAAAGTTTCATTCATTTTTTTTATTATATTTCCGCGATGCTCTATCATTTCAGCTTTTATATCGCGAAAGTCGCGATTGCCCAATCATTTCAGCTATTTTTTCGCGGTGCCCAATTATTCCGGCTAATTATTTTATTTTTACTCGCTGCTTTTTATTGCGAGCCACCCAATCATTTCGGCTATTTTGCATGCATACATTTTTACTTGCTGCTTTTTATTGCAAGTTGCCCTATCATTTCGGCTATTTTGCACGCAAACATTTCTACTTGCTGATTTTTATTGCAAGTTGCCCCATCATTTCGGCTATTTTGCATGCATGTATGGCTCGCTGTTTTTTTGGTTTTTTATTTTTTTGTTTTTTTTTATCGCGAGTGTGGACCTTGGGATCTAACGCCAATCTCAGCATCAGTATCGCTACAACTGGAATATTACCAGGAGCGAATCATCATTTGCCATGAAAGGACTTAGAATTTGATACCAGTTCAAGCATCAGCATCGCTACAACTGGGATATTGCCAGGAGCGAATCATCATTTGCCTCTGTCGATGTTGAACAAAGGTGGCTTAGCGAACAGGGTTAGGATCCTTTCGACTAAGGCTTTTGACTTCATGAGCCGTAAGGGTCTCATAAAGGTTTTCTCCCTACAAGTCGTAAGGATCTCGTAGGTGTGTTTTCTCCTTAGGGATCGTGAGGATTCCTAAGTGTATGTTCCCCTGTAAGTCGTAAGGATCTCACAAAAGGGTTTTCTCCTTATAAGTCGAGAGGACTTACAAGGGTTGTTCACCGTATGGACATATCCCCAGTCACGGGTGGGACTTGGTTAGGGAAATGTTTATTCACGCCCGTGGATTGTATACAAGGGTCAATATTGAGCCGCTTGTAGGGCACTATAAAAGGTTGTGGGAGTTTCTTAAGCACAGGTTTAGGTCTCTGTAACTTAAGACTTTCAAATCTTATGAGCCGTGAGGGTCCCATAAGAGAATTCTCCTTACGAGTCGTGAGGATCTCGCAAGTGTAATTTCTCTTTAGGAATCGTGAGGATCCCCAAGTGTGTTGCTTCCCTGTGAGTCGTAAGGATCTCACGCGGGTGGTTTCTCCTTACAAGGTCGAGAGGACCCTGTAAGTGTCTTTTAACGAGGCTGTGCCCTTTCGGGTTTTCACAAACACTCGCCGGTAGCCCTGCTGTTTTTACTCACGGAGCCCTTTCAGGTTTTCATCCGTGCCCATTTCGCTTATGGACATACCGTCTTCTTTTTTTTATTCCTTTTATTCTTTTTTCTAACGAGGTCGCGCCCTTTCGGGTTTTCACGAACACTCGCCGGTAGCCCTGCTGTTTTTACTCACGGAGCCCTTTCGGGTTTTCATCCGTGCCCATTTTGCTTACGGACATACCGTTTTTTTTATTTATTTTGTTTTTTTTTATCTCGGCAGCCTGAGGATGCTGCGGTAGTAGTTTAAAGATGTTTCGGTCATTTGCAAGTTTTAGGACATTGCGGTCCATTGTTAGTTTAAGGACGTCTCGGTCCGCTGTTAGTTTAGGGACGTTTCGGTCCATCGTCGCCGTATTTGAGGCGAATCTCTACTTTACTGACTTTTCGGTCTATGGGGCTTTCCTTATGAACGAGCATGATGCCCCCGGCATATCCATCTTTCTCGGAGCATGTGGTTGTGGCGGGCTCACCTTCCAGTTTTCGGACAATGCGAACTTACCCTGTTGGTATTGGTCTTCAACCCAGTTTTTGAAAACGTATCAATTTTCGATCGGATGGCCCAATACTTGGTGGTAAAGGCAGTAATTAGGAGCGTTGACATCATTCAGTTGTAGCTGGTGTTTTGGCTCCGGTAGAGTGATAAGCCTGTTGCGCACTGTCAGCTCGAACAGTCTCCTTGTTTCATCCTGAGGAAACGAGTAAGGACGTTCTAGCCTCTCCTCGAGGGATATGCGTGAACGCATATTGTTTTGACGAACAACCAGTCTAGGGCTACTCGATTGTTGTTGGGTGTTGGCAACAAAGGCCATTTTTCCTTTTCCTTTATCCTTTTTGTTCGCTCCGTTGTTTGGGGGTCCGAGATTCTCTCCGGATATCATGCAATTGCACGGCTGAATGTTCTCGAAACTCCTCAATTCTTCAGAGACGGACTGCTTGAAGAGAGGTACGAGGGCTACATTTTCGTCGGAGTCGCTCCTGAAGGTGAGAACTCGTAATCCCCCGGGCTCGTCCCTATGATAATTGCCGGCAACTCTTTTATGCTCATCAGTCGTATTTTTTCGCTGTCTACGAGCTTTCCGCTTTGTTCTGTTGACGTGTTGCCTGTGAGCGACATACCCTTGCCACCAACACTTAAAGGAGTCACAGTCTTCAGTAGGATGTGCGATATTAGGATGCATTTCTACTCCACCGAGAGTGTTTTCTTCAGAGGGTGGTAGCTTCATTCCCATTGATATGGCTTTAGCGAACCTTTTCCTCGTCTTGAATTTGTTTTTATCGGCAGCGGATGTCTTTTGATTCGACGGGAGTGTCTCGACTCTTTCGTCTCGTCGCCGGCGTTTGGCTCCTTCCAATATGCCCATCTCACGTTCCTGCTTAGCTTTACTTTTCAGACGAATCTCATTCAGGAAGGCATCGATCATTTCGTCTGACGGCCACAGAAGTTCTGGTTCAGGATCTGCCCTCGGTTTCTCGGTGCAAGGAGTTTCCTCATCGTTTGTAAACGAATGGGAAATTATATGACAGCTCGCCACGTGTTCCTCGGATTCATCTGACGAGCTCTCTCCCTCATCTTCCTCTTGAAAGACATGGTTAAGGAACTCTTGGAGTGTGATGGGAGTCCGTGCTTTCTGGTTGTACTCCTCCAGTGCGTCGATTTGTTTTTGTAAGTCCATGGGCTTGTCGCCAGGCTTCACGGGCTTCTTCGATTTCTTTTTCTTCTTCTTTGAAGATTTTGACGGCTGGTTGTGAGTGCTTGGGACACCACCATCGATCTTTGGAGTTGGGCGCGGCTTCAACATCCCTTCAATGATCTGAGCTTCCAACGGGTTCTTCCACCTGATCGCTGGGCATGTCTTGAGATCATTCAGCATCCTTTTGGTTTTGGCTGATAACACGACCTCCCATGGAGCTTCTTCAACGAGAGAGCACGTTGCCCCCGGCGTGTTCACCTTTTTAGGGGTGTGAGGCTGCGGCGGGTTCACCTTCCATCTTTCGGACAACGCGAACTTGCCCTGTTGCTACTGGTCTTCAATCCAAATTTTGAAGAAGTAGCAATCCTCAATCGGATGACCCAGTACTCGGTGATAAGGACAGTAATTGGGATCATTGACGTCGTTTGGCTGTGACGGACGCCTTGGATCCGGCAGATTTATGAGTCGGTTGCGCAATGCCAGCTCAAACAGTCTTCTCGTTTTATCTTGAGGAAATGATTAAGGACGTCCTATCTTCTCCTGGAAGGATACGCGTGGACGCATATTGTTTTGACGGACAACCGGCTTCAAGTTTCTTAGCTGTTGTTGAGCATTGGCGACGACGATCGCTTTTCCTTTCCCCTTCCCAGTTCGAGAGTCCGGTTTTGGAGGAGATGGTCCATGGCCCATCTGGTCCATTTGGGCCAACTTGTCGATCAAGGCCTGGAAAGTAATTAGCCTGAAGAACATCATGAACTGGGAGATGGTCGCTTGCGGATCAAGAGTGCCCACAAATATGCCTACTGCAGGTGCTTCTTCGATGCGTTGTTCGCATTTCGACTATAGGTTCCGCCATCGTGTTGCGTATTGGACCCACGTTTCGCCTGGCCTTATCCTGGCATTAATCAGTGCTATTATCGGGGTGCGTTCACTAGCACTCGCGAATCTTTATGTAAACAACAACTCCATTTCAGCAAATGTCTTAATAGAGTCGTTTGGGAGCTCGGAGTACCACTCAAATGCTGTTTCTGCTAAGATGCCGACGAACTGGCGAAGCAACAACTTATCATCACCGCCGGTATTGCCACAAAAAGCCCTGAACTGGGCGACATGTTGATGGGGATTGCTAGTCCCCTTTATAGACATGGAATTTCGGTATTGTATAGCCCGGCGGGTACTTGATCTGATCATACCAGTTCGGATATGGTCGCCCTGTTCTGACAACTTGACCGGCTGCCTCAGTCGCCTGATGAACCCGTATCTGCTGAGCTATATATTCGTCCAAGTCAGCTTTGGAGATTGTCTCCTCCTTAGCTGTTGACAGAGCCGGTGGAGGATTTGACGTTTCTCCCCTGTCATCTTCAAGGACGATCGGAGGATCTTCAGCAGGAGGATCTTGCTGAATCATCATACCCACCATGTCCTGGAACAGAAAGGCCATTCGTTTTATATTGGCTGCTTTTTCCGCAGCCTCTTTATCCATCTTTTCCAGTATCCTGCGAAGGAATTCAGCGTCAGTTTCTTGCTCCTAGCGTTGATCCGAGGACACTTCGGGGCTTTCTTTTGGCCCAGTGAGTGCGGCCATCGCATTCATCATTTCTTGGAGCTTCTGCTACTGCTCCTGAGCTTTAGTCACCGATCGCGTAAGCGGTCTATGACCTGTAGATGTACGGCTGTCCTCTTTCCCGGACACCATGTAGACGGTATGGACCACAATGCCCCCGGACTTAGGGTGTTTGGATTCAGTGTCTTTGCAATTTGCCAAAGACACAGGGATCTTCCCCGACTTCCTTCTTTTTTGAGTGGTCGAAGTTGAGAGGGCCGTTGTAGTGGGCACCCAAGTAGATGTTGCTTTTTGTGGCTTGACAAAGTAGTCCTTCTCCTGCCGAGCCTTCATCTTTTTCTGTCGGCGGAGATAGCCTTGATCCATCACGGAGTCTTGGACTTGACGCCAGACCTTGTAAATTTTAGAGGACAGCCATTGAGGGGGCTACTCTAGCTTCTTCTCTGGAGTATTCTCTATAGGTGAAGGAGCTCTCTTCAGCACCGCAGTAGGAGAGTTTCTGTGCACCGTGTTCAGCAATTCAAAGCTGTTCCCAGTTGGAACAGCAGCATCGATCCCCAAGCTGGCGAAGTTATCCCAGAAGGGGGGTTGCCCCCAGCCTTCCTCACTTGGTGCCAATAGCGACGTCGAGCGTGTCGTACGGATGGAGTTGTTTCAGCTATAAGGGTGACTTCGTCATGCCCCCTACTTTGAGGAGAGACCGTTATTGGTGCTAGCCTGTCGAAGACTGATACCCATTGAGAAGCAATATCTAATCTGTGAAAGACAGACCTTTGGGCAGCTTTGATGACCTCGCCTGGAGCAGCAACCGGAATGGCCACCCTTGTAAAAACAGACTTCTTAGAAGGAGGAGCCTTTCCAATGATTTCGTCCGCTTGAGCCAGGATGGCTATCCGCTTTGGGATGGCAGCTTCGGGTATCGCGGTCTTGTAGACGTTCTGGCCCAGTCTGTTGAAAACTGAGGTATTGAAGTTGGGCAACCCGTTGAGAGGGGTCGCGGCAGTGGTAAGCCGATCAAAGACCGACTTCTTTTGGGGCTTCTTGCAATGTCATTGGGGCATTGAAGCTCAACGGTGGGAGCATGGTCCCGAAGAATAATCCAGTGGTTGCTTGAGTTACTTGCTCCACTGGCATCCTGAAAAGGGAGGCCGCTTAGGGCCCATAAGTCACTCCTCCAACAAGGACGGAGTGAGAGTTGCAGTTGCAGGCAGTGCAGTTTGAAGCCATTGATCTTCTGTTTTCTGCACGGAGCAAGACACCAAATCTAAGTACCTCGAATCCACAGGCAACCACAGCAAATCGCGATTCGTTCGCGAACGCGACACACGAAGTGTGGAATGGAAAGAGGAAAAGGTCCCACCGGGCATGCCAGAATCTGTTCCCCTCCGAACGGCGGCCAAGACATAGACGTCTTGCCTGAGGTTCGGGGCAGATGCTATTTGGTTTTATCCGTCCACCTCTCCAAAGATGCCAAGTTGATTTATGGCACCGTGTATCGGAGGTTTGGACGGATGCGGCCGATGTAGCAGACTTCGTCAGATTCCCCCTCGCTTGAGGGGTTTTTAATTATGGGGGCGCTCTTCCCTGCAGGCGCAAGCCCCTGCAGTTAATTACACTATCGCATCGCGGTAACAACTTTCTCCTTCTCCAGAATTTCACTTCGTGTCGTGGGTGTTTGTTTTGTTTGTGGTTGCCTGTGGATTGTATACGGAAACTGATTTATGTCGTCACCCATAGGACGTGGATTGGTCCAAATCTGTATTTTCTTAGATTTGGTTTTGGGATTTTGGTTTGAGGATACGTTAGCCATATTTGAGGCTAAGATCAACTCAAACGTTTGTTAAGGATACGTTAGTCCGATTTGAGACTAAGATCGACTTAACTGGATCGTTTAGATCCGACAAAAGAGAATTTGGGCTCTATTGTTCCAGTTGAGGGACATAGTGGTCCATTTAATATATGGCAGTCGGGACCCGTCACCTCTCTGACGACGTTGAAGGATTACGACGACAGGTGTCAGAGGAGTTCGGAGATGTACCCTTGAGCCAAAGTTGATTGGGGGTCTTATAGTCCGATTTGGGACTAAAGTCTGTTTGAATGTTTAAGGATACGTTAGCCATATTTGAGGCTAAGATCAACTTAAACGGGATCATTTAGATCCGACAAAGGAGGATTTGGGCTCTATTGTTCCAGTTTAGGGACATAGCGGTCCAACATTCCCATTTTGGGGACGGATATTAGTTTAAGGACACGTTAGCCATGTTTGAGGCTAAGATCAACTTAAACGTTTGTTAAGGATACGTTAGCCTAATCTCCAGACTAAGATCAACTTAACGGGATCGTTTAGATCCGAAAAAAGAGCATGTGGGCTCTATTGTTCCAGTTTAGGGACATAGTGGTCCATTGCCAGTTTAGGGACATGGTGGTCCATTGCCAGTTTAGGGACATGATGGTCCATTTAATGTATGGCGGTTGAGACCCATCGCTTCTCTGACGACGTTGAGGGATTACAACGACAGATGTCAGAGGAGTTCAGAGATGTACCCTTAAACCAGGTGTAAATTGATTAAGAGAGCAGCCGTGCTCAGTCAATTTAATTTGAGGACTTACGGTCAGAATTGGGCTAAGTCCAATTGAAAATGTGCAACATTTTATTTGCATTTGGCCTATTAGGCCTTAATTAGGGCTCTGCCCCTGCACTGTATTTTATTCTGGCCTGTTAGGCCTTTTAAGATGGGCTCTGTCCCCTTTTTTTATAATGCAGAGCATTTGTTTTGGTCCATTGGGCCTCTTAATTGAGCTCCGCCCCTTAATAATGCGTTGCATTAATTAGTCTGATAGAGCGCCACGTGGCTTGTCAGGCGCTTTGTGCCAATTGAGGAGTGCAAGGCGCAAACTCATGTGGGGTTGACACGTGTCACACTCTGATGAGCGCAAGCGCAGTGCGCTGCGACAGTGTGCTGCGCCGTTGCGCTGCTGACACGTGGCGCGCTCTGGTGAGTAGCGCCAATGAGAGCAGTGCTCTGTTTTTAGAAGCGCATAGCTCAGATCATTATGGGTCTGACACGTGGCGCTCTCTGGTGGATTGCGCCAACCCGAGAGCGCAACAGTGCAGATTTTGCAAGTGCAGCGCACTGTTTTATTATTTTGATCAATTTTAGATCAAAGAAAACAAATTTTCTTGTTTTCGAAGAACCAGTGGTTCATCAAAAGGCAATTCCTTTATTATTATTATATTTTTATTGAAGATCTTTGATCTTGTTCTTAGATCAATGATCTTTTTAGAAGAAATTCTTCTTTATTCAGAGGTTTTTTACCTTTTCTTTTTCTGAGCTCTTCTCAAAATTTTCTTTAGAGGAGTTCTCTGTTTTTCTCTCTGTGTTGATGTTTTGGAATTGGGGTCTAGGGACCTTTATATAGTGCCCATTAATTTGTTAAATCTGTTAAAGAGATCATTCTCTGAGTGATTTGGAAAATTTTCCCCGCCGTTGGATTTTTGATCCCAGGGCTTCTGTTTTACAGAAGGAAATCTTCTTGTTTTTAACAAGATTGAGAAAGATCTTTTAGAATTTTTCTGTTTGGCGCAAGCGCACCTATGCTTGACACGTGTCGTGCTGCGCATAGCGCAGCGCAACTGTGCTAGCGCAACTGCACTGCAACGTGTCACGCAGCGCAGAGCGCAGCGCAACTGCGCTGACACGTGTCATGCAGCGCGGAGCGCAGCGCAACTGCGCTGACATGTGTCGTACAACGCAGAGCGCAAATCAGCTGAAGCGTTGCTTCTTTTATAGAGCCTTACTCTGATTGAGTGCGCTGCTTTGGGCGCTGCACTCCCTTCGCTGGCATGTCTGATTTTGACACGTAGCGCTCTGCGCGCAGCGCAGGAGATCTGAAGCGTTTCTTCATTTATTTTAATTTTAATCTTCACTTTAATTTTCAAAATAGAGCCTTGCTCTGATTAGGGGAAACAGAAGCGTTGCTTCGTTTCCCGCTTTGGAATTTGAACAGAGCTTTGCTCTGATCGGGGTAAACAGGATGCATATTTGAGTTCGTTCGAATTTACATCTTATGAAACTTGCCAGTCATGTCTCAAAGGTAAGATGACCAAATCTCCGTTTACTGGAGACGGAGAAAGAGCTACAGAACTCTTGGACAGATGCATAGTGATGTATGTGGTCCTATGTATACACATGCCAGGAATAGTTTCTCGTACTTTACTACATTCACCGATGATCTCTCAAGATACAGACATGTATTCCTGTTGAAACATAAATCTGAATCTTTTGAGAAATTCAAGGAATATAAATACGAAGTTGAGAACCGAAAAGGAAAAAGTATTAAAGTTCTTCGATCTGATCGGGGAGGAGAATACTTAAGCACGGGGTTCCGAAACTATTTAAAAGAGAATGAGATTCTCTCTCAGCTTACTCCTCCGTATACACCACAGCACAACGGTATTTCGGGGCGGAGGAATCGCACCTGTTAGATATGGTGCGCTCTATGATGAATATTGTTGAGTTACCTATTTCCTTTTGGGGTTATGCACTTGAGATAGCTGCATTTCTATTGAATAGATTTCCGACCAAATTCGTTGCCTAGCACTCTATATGAGATATGGAATGGGAACATACCGTCTCTTAAACAAGTTAAGGTTTGGGGTTGTCCGGCCTATGTTGAAAAGCAAAATCCGGACAAGCTTGAGGCAAGGCCAGTTCTGTGCAAATTTGTAGGATATCCCAAACATTCGTGAGGGTATAACTTCTACCACACCGAGGAACAAAATGTGTTTGTTTTTCGATATGCCACCTTTTTAGAAAAGGAATTTCTTGTGAAAGAAATTAGTGGTAATAAGGTAGAACCGGAAGAAGTTCTAGCAACACAAACTATAACTGATAATTTGGTGGAACCAGAGGATTCAATAGTCTCCAACGAACCGCAACCACTCCGCAGATCTAGTAGGGTTCCTCATCCGCCTGAAAGATACTACGGTTTTCTCATAGACGGTGGGAGCAAGGATTGCATCATAGAAGATGATGACCCAATTAGTTTCGAGCAGGCCATCACGAGTAGGGAATCTGTGAAATGGTTGGATGCTATACGATCTGAGATGGAATCCATGTACACCAATAAAGTATTGACTTTGGATGTTTCTCCTGAAGGGGTAAAACCCATCGGGAACAAGTGAATCTTTGAGAAAGATAATTTGGTGTAGATGGAAAAGTTGAGACTTTCAAAGCTAGACTTGTCGCAAAAGGTTTTCCTCAACGACCTGGTGTCGACTATGATGAAACCTTTTCTCAATTGACTATGCTTAAGTCCATCATGATCCTTCTTGCCGTTGCTGCATACCATAACTATGAAATCTGGCAGATTGCACGTCAAGACCTCTTTTCTAAATAGTGATTTAGAAGAGAGCGTGTATATGACACAGCCAAAGGGTTTCGTAGACAGTGGCAGCAGCATAAACATGTGCAAACTGCTTGAATCCATCTACGGATTAAGCAGGCATCGCGGAGATGGAACATCTGTTTTGATGAAGCTGTCAAAGAGTTTGACTTCATCAAAAATTTAGATGAACCATGTATATATAAGAAGGTTATAGAGAGTAAGGTTGTCTTCCTCGTATTGTATGCGGATAACATACTCTTGATAGGAAACGATGTTCCTATGCTGCACTCGGTCAAGCTCCTCTTATCACACAAGTTCTCCATGAAAGATCTAACTGATGCCTCCTACATCCTAGAGATATAGATCTATAGAGATAGATCTAAACGGATGTTGGGATTGTCCCAATCCAGGTACATAGACACCATACTGAAGAGGTTTAGTAGGGAAGATTCTAAGCATGGTAATGTACCCGCTTGTTCAGGAATCACTCTCTCCAAAGAGATGTCTCCCAAGACTGATTTGGAGAGGCTCGCATACAAAGGATACCCTGTGCTTCGGCAGTCAGGTCAATCATGTATGCGATGTTATGTACGTGACCAGATGTAGTTTACTCATTAGGTGTAGTGAGTAGGTATCAATCAGATCTTGGGGAAAAGCACTGGACAACAGTGAAGAACGTTCTTAAGTATTTGAGAAGCACTAAAGAGATGTTCTTGGTGTATGGTAACGGTGAACTCCAGGTGGAGCCCTTTACCGATTCGATATTCCAGAGTGATAAGGACGACTGAAAGTCAGTCTCGGGTTTTATCTTTACCCTCAGTGAAGGGACGGTATGTTGGAAGGGTTCCAAGCTATATATCGTAGCAGATTTATTGATAGAGGCTGATTACATCGCTACCAACGATGCTGCCAAAAAGGCTGTCTGGATGAATAAGTTCATAAGATGAACTTGGATCCTACTATTAAGCATCCAATACCTGAGTATTGTAATAACAATGGAGCTGTGGTTTTGGCCTAGGAACCCCGGTCCCATCAGCGATCTAGACATTCTTACACAGTATCACATGATCAGGAAGATAGTTGATCTCTGGGAGATCAAGATCAGGAGAGTTGACACAGAGGATAACACAGCGGATCCACTGACAAAGGCCCATCCCCCAAATGTGATTCGAGAGATTTTTGGGATGTTGGGTATGAGATACTACAACAATTGGCCTTAGTCTAAGTGGGAGATTGTTAGGAATATGTATGCTCTAGAGGCCATTGTTGTTGATATAGGACATATATATAGAGGACTTTCTTGCTCGACATGATAGTATGCTATCTGGTTACCTTTATCTTAACATGTAGACTGGTATTATTATATTGTCTGTCTCTTACATGTTGATAAAGCACTTAGGATATGTACTTGACTACCAAGATTATGATGAGATCATACTAATGGAGCTAGGGTGGTCCAAAAGTACATCCTTTAACTGTTCCTAGTCGAAGGGATATCGAGACAGGGTATCGATATTCTAGAGTAGATTAGTGTGTACGTTTCTTGTTCCTTAGAGGGCGATAGTTGATCCCATAGGCATTGGTGTGTAACATCAAAGATTGTACACAGGTGCTCATTAGAGAATGGGTACACCGAACGGACTCGCCGAGAACTCCTGGTTGGTAGTATATCTATTGTCAAATAGCAGTCCTCTGGTGACACTGGTATAGGTTAGTCTGTAGACCCGAGATCGTCATAGAGTCTTGTGTCGCTCCCACTGTGCTTTGATTTCCTCCCTACCACGCTCAAAGGAGACGTGCAAACAGATGGATTTTGGATACAGTCCCGAGTCACATGGAGGCAATGAGCGATAGGAAGGGTTTCATCTCTCCCGGTATTAGAGGTTGATGTTGCGCTATGCTCGATTGGCTATAACTGGAAATCCCTGGCCAGGGCTGCTGTTGAGATTTACTGATAAGAGTTAACAGTAGTTTCTCGAACCGTTATAAGCCAAACATCGGCATGACTTATCACGTTACTGGGGTCTGAACTTTACCACCCCTAGACATGATATGCGACATATCAGACGAAGAGACCGGACTGTATGGTAGTATTACTCATAGGCTTCATGGAGAGTATGGACAAGCTTGCCTGTTGATCTTCATATCGCTCAATACCCGGGTAGCCGTTATGTCCAGCTAGTACCACTGACAGCTTGTAGGTGACTGATGTGATCATCACCTACTGCTGGCGTATTGAAGAGTCTTTAGAGTCCCACACAGAAGTTTCTTGGTTCAAGCGGAACGAAGTAGGGCGCATATGTGATATGCGCGTGGGCCTGATTAAATACGTGTATGTGATACCGTATTGTAATCTGGCAGTTATCTGTTATCAGTTAGGTTATATGTGATATAACCGGTTTATCGAATCAAGTGTTGATTTGATAATGTGATATACAGATAAATCATATTAGTTGGTTACATGTGATATAACCAAATTATTAAATCAAATGTTGATTTAATAATATGATATATATTATATTTGATATAATTATATCTTAACTAATATCATTAGCTCACTAATTATTCTTCATAATATATATTAATATATATGATATATATATATATATATATTATGAAGCATGGCAAGATTTTTCTATTTTTGGAAAATAGAAAAAGAGGTGGAAAATAAGGAGGTATGGTGAGGCATGGAATTTTTCTTTTGTTTATTTCTCTTGACTCACTATTCAAGTATGGTTGCAATTTTATATTGCAATAAACTCCATGCTTGAATGAGCGAGGGTCAAGAGGTTGCCATTCTACACTTCATTCACAACACTTAGCCATTTTCAAGTGTTGCTCTCATATGCTCTCTAGCTTCCATCTTCTTCCTCATCATGGTTCAAGCTTCCACCCCTCATATGTGATGTGAAACATGAAGCTTGAACACAAACTATTGAGCCTCAAATCCCCTACTTCACCATCCTACACAAAACTAGCACTTTGGTGTGGCGTGTTTCCTTCACTAATAAGAGATTAGTGAAGAGGTAGCTTGGGCTAGCAAGCTTCACATGGATCATCTTCGGCACGAAGGTCATCGGAGGAAGCTCGCCCAAACTCTCAAGTGGAGCCTAGTGGAACCACGTGGACTACTACACGGAGCTTGTGAAGTGAAGGACTCGATCTACGAGGGTATAGCCATCTTCACTTCTTTAGTTTTCATATCATCACATAGGTTAAACCCTAATCTTCTAGTTACAATCTTGGTTAGTCTAACTTAGCACCCGAAAAAAAATTAATTTGGCAAGCTTGATGCTACTAGAACCTTATTGTGGTGCTAGGGTAGACTTTCATAGGAGACTCCTTCAAATCCTAAAGAGACTTCTCTAGCAAATAAACATCGTCTTCCTTACCTTCAACTTCGAAACCTTCGGGTTGTTGCATGTAAATCTTCTCTACCAAATCACTGTGCAAGAAAACGGTCTTATCATTGAGCTGCTCGAGCTCTAAATCTTGCATAGCTACTGAACCGAGCAAGACACGAATAGAGGTGTGTTTGACAATTGGAGAAAATACTTCGTTGAAATCCACTCCCCGAATCTGCGAATAAGCTTGAGCTACAAACCATGCATTGTATCAAGTATCTACAACCCTTTGATATTCCTTCCTTCTATTTTAAAACCCACTTAAACCCAACTACTTTCTTCCTTCCTTCAGACTTAACAAGCTTCCATATTTGGTTCTTATGAAGAGACTCAATCTCTTCATTCATAGCGACTAGCCAACGAGCTGACTCATCAGAAGAAATAGCTTCTTGATAACTCATAGGCTCGCTACTATCAACTTTCTCTGCAACGGACAGCGCATAAGCCACTAAATCATCGTAGCCATATCTCTGTGGTGGTCTAATGTCCCTTCGTTGTCGGTCTCGAGCGAGTAAATATTGCTTATCTTAGGAATGTTCTTCATCAGACGATGGTGAAGGAGAGATCTCTTGAGAACCTGAGCTTTCGCCGACCTTAAATTCAATGCTCTGCTCATCCTTCCCTGTATCGTCTTGAATTGGAAATTCCATGTTCTTTGACTTTAACATAGCAGACTCATTAAAAGTGACATCTCTGATAATCATAAACTTTAGCGACTTAGGATCTGAACACCACAACCTATAAGCTTTTACCCCGGTAGCATATCCAGGAAAAATGCATTTCTTTGCTTGAGGTGTTGGGGTCAAAATTTGCACCCCCGGTTGACCGAGTCAAAGTCAAGGTCAACCCCAAGCTAGGTGGGCCCAAGCCCAGGTCAAGCGGGCCTATGCCCAAGTGGAGCCCGCGGCCAGCCTCCTCCATGCCAAAATATAGATCATGTAATAAATAATTTTTATGTAATTTTTTATGCATGAATGTATGTAAAATGGGCATAAAGCCAAATTTTTGTAAGCCCATGGCTTATGTGCAAAAAGAAATGGCACATGAGCCATGGGATAGGCAAAATGCCATTTTGTGAAACCCAAGGGGCTATATGTAAATATGTAAGCCTATAAAAGGCAACATGATGATGAATAAGATAACAACTTTTCTCTCTCCAAAAAAATTTAGATCTGAGATCTTTTCTCCTTCTTCAAGGTTCCAAAAATCTTCTTCTTTCCTTTGAATTAAATCAAGAGTTTTACTCTTCATTTTATAAAACAAAATAGTTTTTCACCACCAAACCCACAAAGGGGAACTTGGATCTGTCACTAGATCTCAAAAAGGAGAGATTTTGAGATCTCACATCTCTTGATCTTCAAGATCCAGCTAACAGCGGAGGAAGAAGAAGAACCCCTTCCATTAACCCCAAAAACACACTCAGGGGTCCAACTCCTCTCTAATTTCTCTTCCGAGAATTTTTTTTAGGCTAAAAGCCTCTTTTTCTCACCGGCGCTCAAGCGCAGAGCGCCCGCGTGCCGACACATGGCGCGCTTGCGCTCAAGCGCCCAGCGCTCGAGCGCAAAGCGCCCACATGCCGACATGTGGCGCGCTTGCGCTCAAACGCAAGCGCTCGAGCGCAAGTCGCCCCGATGCCGACACGTGGCGCGCTTACGCACAAGCGCAAGCGCTCGAGCGCAAGTCGCCCCCGTGCCGACATGTGGCACGCTTGCGCTCAAGCGCAAGCGCTCAGGCGTAAGTCGCCCCCGTGCCAACACGTGGCACGCTTGCGCTCAAGCGCAAGTCGCCCCCATGCCGACACGTGGCGCACTTGCGCTCGAGCGTCAGGCGCTGAAGCGCAAAGCACCCACGTGCCGACACGTGGCGCGCTTGCGCTCAAGCGCCCAGCGCTCAAGCGTAGAGCGCCCATGTGCCAACATGTGGCACTCTAGCGCCTGAGCGCACGGCACCAAGGCGCACAGCGCCAAAGGTGCTGCCCCCCACGCATCCTTTAGATGCCTTTTCCCCCTCTTTTTTTTCTTATATATATATATATATATATATATATATACTTATGTATACATATGTACACATACACATACTCCACGACACTGTTCCTGTTAGAAAAAATTTTCTAACGCGGCGCTGCCCCGCACCCCGCAAGGGGGCTGCTAGCCCCCTTGACCCCCATCCCGCTATCTGGGTAGCGGGACCCCCGTGAAAACTCTGCGTGACTCCCGATATATCCAAACCCCCCTTTCAAAACACAACACACGTACACTGCACATTGAGTTCGCATGACCAGTTTAACCCGTCAATCGGAGGTTCCCTCGCTCCAAAGGCGAAGGGTAATTAACGGCAGCTTAGTTCGCGGCTGCCGGAGATTTGGATCCCTACAATCATTAAACCCCGGCCTACCCTAGGCAAGGGGAATCTGTAGTGTGCCTGACAAGCGCGCGCGTATTCCCATCTCAATGGGGTGACGAAAAACACCCTACAGATTCTGGCACGCCCGGTGGGACCAATCTCTCCTCCCATATTTCGGGTTAAACGTTCATGCGAACTCAATCAATATACATATCTATATTTATACTAAAATAATTCTCTTTCTTGCAGGTTTTCCAAGCAATCACTTTTCGACCATGTCTCTAAGGATCAGCTCAGCTTTCAACACGGCTCCCGTCTCCTACACAATGAAGATAGACTCCAGGATGGTCCTCCCGGCCAGTCTCGGGCGACAATGGGAGGAGCCGCTGCTACCATTCGGCTCTATCATGTTCATGCCAGTTGGCGCCATCCCGGCTCCTCAATCCCCAGTGACAGACAGACCGGTCTCGAAAGGCAAGAGGCCAAATGTGGTGGTCGCGAGGGCACCACAGCTCAAGCGCAAGTCCGTTTCCGAATGACTCTCCATGGCCCCAGCTGGGGGCAAGGCCATCAGCACCAACAAAGTGACAGGGCGTCTCGCACAAGCTCCGGCGGTGCCCCTGATAACTGCTCGATCAGGTGTCTTATCTAAGCTCCCCGCTGATCAACTCACAATGGCTTCCCAGATAGCGGATGCCCACCAAGCCTTCAAAATCGTGAAGCTGGGGGAGAAAGGCTCAGATATAGAGCCAACAAAAGGGCTAGGGCTCCTGCCAGGCTGAACCTCATGAGGTTCGAAGAACAGGGTGACCCCACCGAAGATGAGGAAATGGCTGGGTATGTGGTCCACACTGTCTACACGGTGGGCACGCGCAGTAAGAGAAAGGACGGGGCCACCACATCTCAAATCCAATCTGGCTTGAATGTGTGCCGCTTCCCAAGAACAGCCGCCTCCGCTAGATGATGAAAACCCTCTAGATGAGGATGATAGACAGAAAGACCCTTCGATCCATGAGGAGTCGGGCTCGGAAAGTGAAGAGGAGCCAATCTTCCGTCCCAAGAATGCAGAGCAGCAACTTCTCCAAGAGCTCCGAAAACAGCTCAGAAGCAAAGACAAGGAGATGGCCAAACTTTACTCCAAAATTGACGACTTGACGAACGTCGTCTTGCAGCTCATGGCCCGACTTGCCTCTCAGCCGCCCAATCAAGTACAGGGCTCTGCTCATGAACCGGCAAACAGTGTCCCAACGCAGCCGACGCCTATTCCCTCGAGTCCAAAGGTGGGCGGACCGCATGAAAGTCAATCGCATCCTATCTCAGGAAATGTCTTGGCTACTGATGTCAGTAGCCCACTAACTCAAGATCAAATCATGGAGTTCAGATGGGTTTCACCTCGTCAGTCTTCTTATCGGCATCTACCTGGGGGCCGTTACGCACAGCTAGTGCCGCTTACGGTCTGTGGTTAAACCCACTGCCAGCGTAGTGTCGAGTCTTTAGAGTCCCACACAGAGAGCTATTCGCCTTTAGGCAAAAGGGTAGAGGTCTCATGGTTTTTGCGACAGGGTTCGGTCACATCCGTGCACTTGTGCACGTTAGGTGTACGGACAGTTATTACTAGCGGGCTTTGGTTTAAGCCAGATCCTAGTATACATTTTGGGATTGGTTTTATCTCGTTTGTATTCGTGTTCCTCGGAACGCGGATGCGGGTGTGTATGCACGGTTGACAGAGACAGAAGCAGAGGATTCTCATTAGGGTTGCTGACTGTTGACTTTTGCTAAACCCTAATGAGAATTTGAAATATGATTAATAATAATATTAATTAAGTATTATTGTGCCATGGTTGGGTTGAAAGGTTGACTTTGTTGACTTGTTGAGTTCGTTGACCGGTTGACTAGGTTGGACTTGTTGACCATCATCATGACAATGGCTATCATTTCATGGCATTGACCTTTGCTTGCTTGTTTTGTTCACAAATTGCATTTAATGCATGAAATGATATTGCCATTTTGATATGATAACAACCATCACATAATACTCAATTATTATTATTGGTTATGATTATTTAGGATTATGAGAGTAAGGGTGAGAAAAGTCTTGCTCATTCTTTCATTTTGCTTTCTCTCTCATGAAAGCTCTCCCATCCTCAAGCTCTCCCTCTTCCTTTTGCTCTCTCTCTAGTTCATGGTTCTATTTTCTCATGTGTTGAGAAGGAAGAACCATAGAGATAAAACCCAGAACACTTCTCTACTCATCCTAGTATACAAGGTCTAGCAAACCAAGTGTTCTAGTTTCCTCAAGATTAAGGTTGGAGCCAAAGGTAGAAGCTTTCAGGTGGATCCATCTTCGGCACAAGGAGACGACGAGGAGAGAACCATCCGACCACCACAAGGAGTCGAAGAGAAGGAGTTCAAGTTAAGGTATAACCCCCTAACCGAGTAGGTAAAACTCCTAGTTAGGTTGTTAGATAGTTATTTAACAAAGATCCATATTTTGAGTCCATGTTACCCCAAAAGAAAAATCGTTTTTCACCATTTCCGCAACCCCAAAGAACCGGGGACGGGTAACGTGGACTTACAGTGGTATCAGAGCCTAGTTGAACACTATCTAACATGTTAGCAAAGTAACTAGAAGTTCGATCGGAGAAAAAGTCACAAAATACGCCCGAAATATCAACTTTCTGCCGATTTTGTTTTCTGTTCAAAAATTAATAAATCATACACTAAAAATTGGCTCAGGGTTTTTAAAGCACACCCAAGAAAAATGGTCCAGTGACTCGGTCAAACCGCTGCGAAACCGCAGCAGGAGCATGCTCCCGCCGCGGATCCGCGGCCGAGTTGATTTGGCCGTGGGCAATTTTTCCTGCAGTGTTCTTATAGGGGTATTTTGGGATTTTTGGAATATGATTTTTCTGCCCAGATTTTCCAGAAAGCAAAATTTGTTTTTGGGGTTTAAAAATCCGTATTTTGATCGAACATCTAAAGACTTTAGCTAACGGGTTTATATCTGTGATGTGATATATGTATTGAACGTCTGCTAATCGCTATATGTCGATTAGTGGGGGTTATACATATCTGTGACCTGTAATGTTGATGGTATTTGCATAAGAATTCATTGGATTGTCGCGGATGAATAGCCGGGGGGTTGTGAGATGAGAGTTTTCTTTATCTTTCAATTCATGTAAATTTGTAATTGATGTAATATTATTTATATGGCCGCACAACCGGGATGAGGTTGTAGCCGTCATTGTATAATTTCTTTTACTGTTTTTGCTCCTAGGATAGACCCATGGAGGGGGTGCACAAACTACCGGGTACCTCAAAGTGCCGAGTGGCCTACTCACGTTGTTGAGGGAGATTGCTTCACTTCGGGTATTTAGCGGGTAGTTTGCCGCACCCGTAGGGGTCTAGGGTGGGGTATTGGCTATTCATCGCGACCGTGTAATCCGCTTTTCGTTACAGGCTCGTACGGAATGCGGGTTCCTACTATATCCAATGTGTTAGTGTATATGCCCTAGAGGCCATTACTGTATCATACTAGTTTGTATATTACTTAATAGAAGCTTGGGATATTCACCTTGTATAAACAATCTTGCTCAATATAGTAGTATGCTACTTGGTTTGTTTCTACTTCAATGTGTACATGTGTTTATTTTGCGATATCACCTATACGCATTAGTGGAGCCCTTAGGATCTTTGCTTGATTACCAGCGTTGTGATGGCAGTCACACTAGTGGGGGCTGGGTAATCTATAAGCACATCCTTATACAGGTCCCTAGTCGCAGGACTATCGAGACAGGGCATCGATACTCCGGAGTAGACTAGCGTATGCGCTTCTCATCCCAGTGTGGGAGATGTTCTGTCCCACAGCCATCAGTACGTCGTACTGGAGATAGTATACGGGTGCTCGTTAGGTTACGAGTACACTGGACAGGACTCGTCGGGAACTGACAGGCTGGTATTATACCTATCGTCAGTTATCAGTTCCCAGGTGACATGAGTACAACTTAGTCCGCTGACTTGACACTGGCACTTCTCCTCAAGTGTGTTCCCACTGCACTTTGATCACTACCCTACCACGGCTCAAAGGAGTCGTGCAAACAGGTAGTGGTTGGGTGCAGTCCCGAAGCACTTGGAGGCAGTGACGGTTAGACAGGATTCATCTCTCCCGGTATTGGGGGTTGACATCGCGCTGTGTCTAGGAGAGCCATTACACGAGTAGTCCCTGACCAGGGCAAGCGAGATATACTGGTAGGCTTCCAGTGTTATCTCAGGGTGTTTTGGGCTTCACTCCGACACGACTTGTACCGCTATTGGGGGACTGACGTTTTACCGCCCCTAAGCCCGACATGCGATGTATCAGACGAACAGACCGGACTGTACGGAGAATGTCACATTCAGACTCAGTAGGAGTTCAGATGGGGTTCACCTCGTCAGCCTTCTTGTCGGCATCTACCTGGGGACCGTTACGCACAGCTAGTGCCGCTTGCGGTCTGTGGTTAAACCCACTGCCAGCGTAGTGTCGAGTCTTTAGAGTCCCACACAGAGGGTATTCGCCTCTGGGCAAAACAGAGTAGAGGTCGCATGGTTTTGCGACAGGGTTCGTTCTCATCCGCGCACTTGTGCACATTTGGAGTCCGGACGGATATTGCCAGCGGGCTCTGGTTTGAGCCAGATACTGGTATATGTTTTGGGGGTTGCTTTTATATCTCGGTATTCTTGTTCCTCGGAACGAGAATGCAGGTGTGTATGCACAGTTGCTTGAGGCGGAGGATGAGGTATTTCATTAGGGTTTCGGAACGGGTGCGTATGCACAGCCGACAGTCGTCATTTTCCAAACCCTAATAGATTTATGAAATTTCAATTAATAATAGTAATTAAATGAAATATTGTTATGGTTGATTTTGTTCACTTGTTGACCATGGTTGACTTGTTGACCATGGTTGAATGTTGACCACCATCATGCTTTGCAAGGATTCTCCTTGATTCTTGCTTACACTCATTTATTGAAAGTTATGATAGTGGTCATTCTAAATACAACCATCAACTATTTCATTTTTGATTTATTATTATTAATTAGATAATTCCTTTTCTTTTAGTTATGGTTGCAAAAGAAAAGAGCTCATTCTATCATATTGCTTCTCTCTCCTCGCTTCATCTTCTTCTTCCTCTAGCCAAAGGAGAATCCTTCTCATGTGTTGAGAATCCCTCTCCTTAAAAGAAAAGCACCCCTTAGACACTCTCTACTCACTCTAGGATCAAGGGTTTGGCAAGCCGGAGATTCTAGTTCACTCAAAGTTCGAGAAAGAGCCCGAAGGTTGAACCCTCAGGTGGATCCATCTTCGACAGAAGAAGGCGACGAGAAGAGAACCATCAACCTCTACAAGGTTTCAAGAAGAAGGAGTTCAAGTTTAGGTATAACCATCTATCCTAACTCTCCTTAGCTTGTTAGCTAGTTTAGTTTAGAAAAGATCCCGACTTTGTTAGTCCATGTTGCCCCTTGCGCTAAAACAATGTGTTCATCTGTGATCTGGAATGGCTATCATTGCATCTGACAAATGTATATATCTATATATGATATCTATTTAGGCGTTGCTTATGTTTTGCATCCGCGCTAGTCCAGCCCCCGCTCTGTCGTTAGTTAAGTAACCTAACGGGTAATGACGGGGCCCCGTGGCGAATGCGGATGGCATAAGCGTACGTCTTATTTTCGTTGTTTTCTGCAATGGTAGGATTAAATGATGGAACGCATTAAAATTAATGCAAGAAAATAAACCAAAGTAAATTCGTTGGAACAATTTCAAAAACCACTCGGTTTCTTTTCAAAAACTAACTTTTAAACGCGGAGCTTAAGTCACTCTTTTTAAAAGCTATCTCATTCCATCGATTATATCAAGTTCACTATGTTCACGGTTTTGCCAAAACCATTCGTAGCCCTCCGTCATTTCACATGGATAGTCAATAGTATTCAAGTTATGTTTGTTGGCCAAAGTCAAGGCATAGTGATTGGTAGCTATTGGGTATTCATGTGCAGCATAGATAGATGCGTTGGTTTGGGACAGTCGTACTGCCTTGTTGGCCAAAGTCAAGAGTAGGTACGGGTGGGTTCAAATTAATCTGGAGAATGACGGGTAGAACTTGACATGTGACTTATGATTTGTTGGCCAAAGTCAAGGTCATAAGAGCATGGGGCAAAAATCCACATCGGTAGTTTCTAAAGAACCAGAAACTTCTAGCGCTGCATACCATTTGGAGTGTGATGATTCTGGTAGGATTCCTTCAGTTTTGTCACGCGATGATATTTGGATCCCGATCCTACTGTGAGTATATGCTACTCCTCGGGAAATTTCTCACTTAACGATCAATGCTATAAACCAAGTAGGTGTCTAGAAAGGTGTTAGCGGGGCTACGCCCCCAGGGAAAAGAGGTTATTTAATTAAGGAACTTCGTGAAAGCATTGGAAAACCTCCCTCGAAGTACCAACACTGGCCTGGCTGAACGGTTAAGCAAGTATTGTACGGTGAGATTGATCCCGGCTAATTCTTCCTTTTTGGTTTTAGGAGGAATTCGAGAAACAGTGGGAGCCATCCTGTTTAAACAAACTAAAAACCACTCTAAACTTGCAAGAGCATCATGCTAAAGTGTTTCTTCTCTCTCTCCTAATTGCAGCGACCAATCGTCATGACCGGACTTATGTTATTACTAGATAAAAACATACTGACAGGGCCAAACTACAAAGATTGGCTCAGGAATGTCAAAATGGCAATCACTTACGACAAGCTGGGGTATCTTCTTACCACCAAAGCTCCCCCTATCCCAGGTCCCACCTCCAGCGTCGCGGATAAGGAAATCCCCTACAGAAAGGTATGGAAACATCCACTTTGTTTGTAGGAGGATCTTCCTCTTCTAAGTCCAAGGCGAAAGCCAAGGGAAAGAAGAAGAAAACCCCCGCCAAACCAAGGGGTGGTGTTAGTAAAGTGGAAACGAAGGGAAAAGCAAAGGCAACAAAGATAGCAGGGCAGCTTGTGGGAAAGGAAGAGTGCTTCTATTGTCATAAGAAAGGACACTGGAAAAAGGATTGCAGGGCTTGGAAGGCCAAAAACCAGGACCCGAAGCAAGTTGCGGCTTCGGCTTCAGGTGTGTATGTCATTGAAAACTGTCTATCAATAAACTCTACTTCCTGGGTATTGGATACCGGATCAGGATCCCATATCTGTAATTCCATGCAGGCACTGAGAAAGTGTAGGGTTTTGAAGGAAGGCGATATGACCCTCAGAGTTGCAAACGGAGCTGGCATGGATGCTGAGTCCGTGGGGGACTATCACCTGGGATTGTCAGATGGACACGTTTTGGTTTTGCGTAATTGTTATTTTGTACCCAATGCAACTTGTAATATCATTTCTGTATCTTTATTATCTAAATAAGGTTATGAATTTGTATTTGTAAGTAATGTTGTGAACATTCACCTTAATCAAGTTTTGATTGGGTCAGGTACATTAAGCAATGGTATATACGTATTAAACCAACCACAGATTTTCAATGTCCAGAATACACACAAAAGAAAGTCTCCGGAAACAAATCAGACTTTCTTATGGCATTGTAGACTGGGTCACATCAATGAGAGAAGGTTGACGAAGTTACATACAGAAGGATATTTGGATCCGTTCCAATATCAATCATATGCAACTTGTCAATCCCGTCTCAAAGGAAAGATGACAAAGACTCCGTTCACTGGACACGGAGTAAGAGCGAGCGAGCTCTTGGGACTCGTACACAGCGACGTGTGCGGTCCTATGTCTACACATGCGCGAAGCGGTTATTCTTACTTCATTACTTTTACGGATGACTTTTCAAGGTACGGATATGTCTTCTTAATGAAACATAAATCCGAAGCCTTTGGAAAATTTCAGGAATATAAGAATGAAGTAGAAAAACAAACAGGCAAAAGTATCAAGACACTGAGATCTGATCAAGGTGGTGAATACTTAAGTGCCGAGTTCCTGGATTACTTAAAAGAGAATGGAATTCTCTCTCAGCTTACTCCTCCGTACACTCTGCAACATAACGGTGTATCGGAGAGACGGAACCGAACCCTATTGGATATGGTACAGTCCATGATGAGTAACGCTGAGTTACCGCGATCATTCTGGGGATATGCACTAGAATCAGCTGCATATCTTTTGAACCGAGTTCCAACTAAGACTATACCTACCACACCATATCAGATGTGGTGTGGGAAGAAACCCTATCTTAAGCACATTAAGACATGGAGATGTCCAGCTTTTGTCAAAAAGCAGCATGCGGACAAACTCGAGGCACGCTCAGTACAGTGCAAGTTTGTGGGATATCCAAAGAACTCCAAGCGATATTTCTTCTATTGCGAAGAGGAACAAAAGGTTTTTGTTTCTCGTCATGCCTGCTTCTTGGAAACTGAGTTTTTGGAAAATCAGATAAGTGGGAGCGCAGTAGAACTAGAAGAAATTCCAGAACCACGAGCTATTACTGAAAGCATAGTAGAACCAGAGGGTTCGAAAGAACATGACATTCCTACGCCGCTCCGCAGGAGTAGTAGGCAATCTCATCCGCCCGAGAGATACTACTGTTTTCTCATAGACGGAGATAGAGAGGATTGCATCATTGATAGTCATGAGCCTACTAGCTTCCAGCAGGCCATTCAGAGCATTGACTCAGTAAAATAGCTGGATGCAATGCGGACCGAAATGGAGTCCATGTACACCAACAAAGTATAGACTTTGGACATTGCTCCAGATGGGGTAAAACCCGTAGGATGCAAGTGGATCTTCAAGAAGAAGATTGGTGTAGATAGAGAGGTTGAGACCTATAAGGCTAGACTTGTTGCAAAGGGTTTTCGTCAAAGACCTGGTTTGGACTATGACGAAACCTTTTCTCCAGTGGCTATGCTAAAATCCATTCGGATCCTTCTTGCCATTGCTGCCTTCCACTATTATGAAATTTGGCAGATGGACGTAAAGACCGCTTTTCTAAATGGAAATTTAGAGGAGTGTGTCTATATGGACCTGCCAGAGGGTTTCATTCAGAGTGGGAGCAGCGGAAAGGTGTGCAAGTTGCTCAAGTCCATCTATGGACTAAAGCAGGCATCGCGGAGTTGGAACATCTGTTTTGATGAGACAGTCAAAGATTTTGGCTTTATCAAAAATCCAGATGAACCATGCATCTATAGTAGATTTGTAGCAAGAACTGTCGTATTCCTCGTTTTATACGTGGATGACATTCTTTTGATAGGAAATGATATTCCTATGCTACAATCTGTCAAAGGGTTCTTGTCACACAGGTTCTTCATGAAAGACCTGGGTGATGCCACTTACATTCTGGGGATCCGGATCCATCGTGATAGATCCAAGAGGATGTTGGGACTTTCGTAGTCCAGGTACATCGACACCATACTGAAAAGATTCAGCATGGAAGATTCCAAGCGCGATAATCTACCGACTTGTCACAGGATCACCCTCTCCAAAGAGATGTCTCCCAAGACTGATTTGGAAAGGGATCGCATGTCTATTATACCTTATGCTTCTGCGGTAGGCTCTATAATGTATGCGATGTTGTGTACCAGACCAGATGTAGCTTATGCACTGAGTATGGTAAGCCGGTATCAGTCAAACCCTGGGAAGAAGCACTGGATAGCGGTAAAGAACATTCTCAAGTACCTGAGAAGGACTAAGCAGATGTTCTAGGTGTATGGCGGAAAAGACCTCCAGATCGAGGCCTTTGCTGACTCCAGCTTCCAGAGTGACAAGGATGATTCCAAGTCCATGTCGGGTTATGTCTTTACCCTCAATGGAGGGGCGGTGTGTTGGAAGAGTTCCAAACAAGAAACCGTTGCTGACTCGACGATGGAAGCGGAATATATCGCTGCTGCTGATGCCGCAAAAGAAGCCGTCTGGATGAGGAAGTTCTTAACGGAACTTCAGGTGGTTCCGTCCATTGTTGATCCAATACCTTTGTATTGCGACAACAACGGGGCTATAGCTTTAGCGAAGGAACCCAGGTCCCATCAGAAGTCCAGACACATCTTGAGGCAGTATCACCTGATCAGGGAGATCATGGGTCGCCAGGAGATCGAGGTTCGGAGAGTTGCTACGGAAGATAACACTGCTGATCCACTCACGAAGGCCTTACCCCAGACTCAGTTCGAGCGGCTGATCGAGATGATAGGTCTTCGATACGCCAGTACATGGCCTTAGTGCAAGTGGGAAATTGTTAGTGTATATGCCCTAGAGGCCATTACTGTATCATACTAGTTTGTATATTACTTAATGGAAGCTTGGGATATTCACAGTTGTATAGACAATCTTGCTGAAAATGGTAGTATGCTACTTGGTTTGTTTCTACTTTGTTGTGTACATGTGTTTCTTTCAGTATATCACCTATACACATTAGTGGAGCCCTTAGGATCTTTGCTTGATTACCAGCGTTGTGATGGCAGTCATACTCGTGGGGGCTGGGTAATCCACAAACACATCCTTATACAGGTCCCTAGTCATAGGACTATCGAGACAGAGCATCGATACTCCGGAGTAGACTAGCGTATGAGCTTCTCATCCCAGCAGGGGAGACGGTCTGTCCCACAGCCGTCAGTACGTCGTACTTGAGATAGTATGCGGGTGCTCGTTAGGTTACGAGTACACTGGACAGGACTCGTTAGGAACTGATGGTTGGTACTATACCTATCGTCAGTTATCAGTTCCCAGGTGACATGAGTACAGCTTAGTCCACTGACTTGACACTGTCACCTCGCCTCGAGTGTGTTCCCACTGTACTTTGATTACTACCCTACCATGGCTCAAAGGAGTCGTGCAAACAGGTAGTAGTTGGGTGCAGTCCCGAAGCACTTGGAGGCAGTGACGGTTAGACAGGATTCGTCTCTCCCGGTATTGGGAGTTGATATCGCGCTGTGTCATGGAGAGCCATTACACATTGTCGTCCCTGGCCAGGGCAAGCGAGATATACTGGTAGGTTTCCACTGTTATCTCAGGGTGTTCTGGCCTACACTCCGACACGACTTGTACCGCTATTAGGGGTCTGGTGTTTACCGCCCCCCTAGGCCCGCCATGCGATATTCTCAGACGAACAGACCGGACTGTACGGAGATTGTCACATTCAGGCTCAGTAGGAGTTTAGATGGGTTTCACCTCGTCGGTCTTCTTATCGGCATCTACCTGGGGGCCGTTACGCACAGCTAGTGCCGCTTGCGGTCTGTGGTTAAACCCACTGCTAGCGTAGTGTCGAGTCTTTAGAGTCCCACACAGAGAGCTATTCGCCTTTAGGCAAAAGGGTAGAGGTCGCATGGTTTTTGCGACAGGGTTCGGTCACATCCGTGCACTTGTGCATGTTTGGTGTCCGGACAGTTATAACTAGCGGGCTTTGGTTGAAGCCAGATCCTAGTATACATTTTGGGATTGGTTTTATCTCGTTTGTATTCATGTTCCTCGGAACGCGGATGCGGGTGTGTATGCACGGTTGACAGAGACAGAAGCAGAGGATTCTCATTAGGGTTGTTGACTGTTGACTTTTGCTAAACCCTAATGAGAATTTGAAATATGATTAATAATAATATTAATTAAGTATTATTGTGCCATAGTTGGGTTGAAAGTTTGACTTTGTAGACTTGTTGACTTCGTTGATCGGTTGACTAGGTTGGACTTGTTGACCATCATCATGACAATGGCTATCATTTTATGGCATTGACCTTTGCTTGCTTGTTTTGTTCACAAATTGCATTTAATGCATGAAATGATATTTCCATTTTGATATGATAACAACCATCACATAATACTCAATTATTATTATTGGTTATGATTATTTTGGATTATGAGAGCAAGGGTGAGAAAAGTCTTGCTCATTCTTTCATTTTGCTTTCTCTCTCATGAAAGCTCTCTCATCCTCAAGCTCTCCATTTTCCTCTTGCTCTCTCTCTAGTTCATGGTTCTATTGTCTCATGTGTTGAGAAGCAAGAACCATAGAGATAAAACCCAAAACACTTCTCTACTCATCCTAGTATACAAGGTCTAGCAAACCAAGTGTTCTAGTTTCCTCAAGATTAAGGTTGGAGCCAAAGGTAGAAGCTTTCAGGTGGATCCATCTTCGGCACAAGGAGACGATGAGGAGAGAACCATCCGACCACCACAAGGAGTCGAAGAGAAGGAGTTCAAGTTATGGTATAACCCCCTAACCGAGTAGGTAAAACTCCTAATTAGGTTGTTAGATAGTTGTTTAACAAAGATCCGTATTTTGAGTCCATGTTACCCCAAAAGAAAAATCGTTTTTCACCATTTCCACAACCCCAAAGAACCGGGGACGGGTAACGTGAACTTATACTATGCCATCCCCAAATTCGGAAGATTCGATGGGACGGGAAATGCGAATCAACACATCGCCCACTTCAAAGCCTCATGCGGGAATACTGGGGGTAATGATGCGCTTCTCCTCCACCAGTTTGTTAATAGCTTGACCGATGTTGCTTTCGACTGGTACGCGAGCATACCGGATGGCTCCGTTACTACTTTTGTCCAAATGGAATCTCTGTTTTGACAAAGATTCATGAGCGTCAGCGATAAGATCACCATTGCCGAGCTCGTAAGAACCAAGCCCAAGAACAACGAAAGTAGCACGGATTTTATAACCCGATGGCGCAATCTCTCCGTCAAATGCGAACCGCCGATAGAGCAGGACCAATCTGTCAGTCTCCTCGTCGGAAATCTCAATAATTGGATGGCCCCGTTTCTATGCACCGCGGGTCTCAAAACATTCCAAGAGCTGACCAGGAAAGTTCAGATGCTGGAGTGCTCAAAGCAGGAGTCCTCCTCTGACTCCCAAAATAACAATAGGTCCTGGAGAAACCGAAAGGACGAAAATCGCAAAGGCAGAGATTCTGGCGATACTGAATCTTTTAACACTTTGGCTAACCGAAATAAGCAAAGGATGAGCGGGCCTAATGCCAACCAGCCTCGGAAGCCAGTGTTCGGAGAGGGAGGAGAATCTCCACTGAAAGAGAAGCTGGACAAGGTCTATTCCTTCAGAAGGGACAAAATCCGTAAAATATTCAAAGACGCCCTGAAGAACGGTCTACAACTGCCAGAGTCAAAAAGACCGCAGGAAGCGAATATGACCGACGACCCCAAATACTGCCCCTATCACAGAGTGATAGGTCATGCCATTGAGAACTGCTTCGTCTTCAAAGATTGGGTCGAAAAGCAATACAAGGCAGGAGAGATAAAAGTGTCTAAAGGCGTGTTAACAAACAGTCCAGCTGCGACCGCCAATTTCATACAAACGGAGACCAAAGTTCTTCATAAAACTCATTCCCTCAGACATCTGCCTTTCTCTGAAAACAGTCGACCACCACGTCATTAAACTGGGAATAATCGATCTCTAAGTCGTTAAACTGGGAATGTAAAAAAAATATGTAAATAAACAAAAAATGTGTAAATGAAAGAAAAATAAAGAAAAGCCGAAATGATGGGGCAACTCGCAATAAATATCAACGAGTAAAAATAAAAATGAAAATAAAGCCGAAATGATGGGGCAACCGCGAATAAAAGCCGAAATGATGGGGCAACCGCGACCTTCGCGATAAGAAAAGCTGAAATGATAGAGCAATCGCGGTAAAAAAAAAACAACGGAGAATGATGAGTCGCTCCTGGTACCATATTCCAGTGCAGCGATGCGGACGCCAACAAAAATTCAAATTTCCAAAACTCTCCCAGCCCTACGGCTAGTCCTCAAATTTACTGCCGTATACAATCCACGGGCTCAAATAATTCTCAGCATACCTATGCCCCACCGCAACCACAAGTTACGCGGCTGGTCTTCGCCTTTGGAATTATGCTCCATTGAGAAGACCCACTCATGTGTCCTCACGATACATGAGGAGAACAAACTTTTGTGGGATCCTTACGACTCATAAAGGAAAAACACACTTAGGAGCCCTCACGACTCCTAAGGAGAAAATACACCTGCGGGATCCTTACGACCCGTAGGGAGAAAATGCTTTTATGGGACCCTCACGGCCCATAAAATTGAAAAGCCTTAGGTGACAGGGACCTAAACCTGTCTCCTAAGCCATCGCTCCCCAATCCCCAAGTGACGAATGATGAGTCGCTCTTGGTGCCATATTCCAGTGCAGCGATGAAGACGCCGACCAAATTCTAAACTCAAATCCCAAACGGCGAATGATGAGTCGCTCCTGGTACCATATTCCAGTGCAACGATGCAGACGCCAACCAAATTCCATCTCCCATACCCCAATGGCGAATGATTGAGTCGCTCCTGGTATCATATTCCAGTGCAGCGATGCAGACGCCGGCAAAGTCCCGAAATTTTTCCGGCCCTACGGTCTAGATCATACATCCTGCAAAACCGTATACAATCCACGGGCATAAAATAAAATAAAAAAGATTAAAAATAAAAAAGGCATTTCCACAAGCAAAATGGGCACGGATGAAAACCCGAAAGGGCTCCATGAGTAAAAACAGTAGGACTGCCGGCGATTTTGTGAAAACCCGAAAGGGCGCACACTCGTAAAAAGGAGATGAAATGCACTCACAAAGTCCTCTCGACTTTGTAAAGAGAAAATTCCCGCGTGAGATCCTTATAACTCACAAAGGAGCAACACACTTAGGAGTCCCCACGACTCCTAAGGAGAAAATACACCTAAGGGATCCTTACGACTCGTAGGGAGAAAATGCTTTGTGAGACCCTTACGGCTCACAAAATTGAAAAGTCTTAGGTGATAGGGACCTAAAACTTGTCTCCTAAGCCATCGCTTCCTGATAAGCAAGCACAAATGATGATTCGCTCCTGGTACCATATTCCAATGTAGTGATACTGATGCCAAAAAAAAAAAACCAATACCCGAATCCTCCCAAGGCAAATGATGAGTTGCTCCTGGCATTATTCTAGTGGAGCAATGCAGATGCCAAAACAAAACCAATTCCCAAATCCTCCCGGGGCAAATGATGAGTTGCTCCTGGAATTATTCCAGTGCAGCAATGCAGATGCCAAACCAAAGCCAAATCCTCAAATCCACTCATGGCAAATGATGATTCGCTCCTGGTGCCATATTCCAGTGTAGCGATGCTGATGTCAACCCAAATCAAATCAAACCAACAACCTCTACGGCGGAATCATGCTCCGTCCCAGAATTTACCCCGTGTCGAAATCATGCTTCGCCTCGGAATATTTGCCTTCCTTGTCGGAATTATGCTTCGGCTCAGAATCAACCAACGACCTCCTCGTCGGAATTATGCTCTGCCTCGGAATCAAGCCAACCAGCAAGCTCTGCGTCGGAATTATGCTTCGTCTCAGAATGCACCCCATGTCGAAATGATTCTTCGCCTCGGTGTACCTGCCTTCCCTGTCGAAATTATGCTTCGTCTCGGAATCAAGTCAGCCAACAAGCTCTGCGCCAGAATCATGCTCCGTTTCAGAATATACCCCGTATCGAAATCAATGTTTCGACTCGGAATATTTGCCTTCCTTGTCGGAATTATACTTCGCCTAGGAATCTACCTCTGCATCGAAATCGTGCTTCGGTCAGAATGTCTGCCGCTCTTCGGAATGATACTCCGAATCCTGGAATCATGCTCCGCTCTTCGGAATGATGCTCCGATCCTTGGAATCATGCTCCGCTCTTCAGAATGATGCTCCGAATCCTGGAATCATGCTCCGCTCTTCGGAATGATGCTCCGATCCTTGGAATCATGCTCCGCTCTTCGGAATGATGCTCCGAATCCTGGAATCATGCTCCGCTCTTCGGAATGATGCTCTGAATCCTAGAATCATGCTCCGCTCATCGGAATGATGCTCCGGTCCCCTGGAATCATGATCCGCTCTTCGGAATGATGCTCCGATCCTTGGAATCATGCTCCGCTCATCGGAATGATGCTCCGATCCCTGGAATCATGCTCCGCTCATCGGAATGATGCTCCGATCCCTGGAATCATGCTCCGCTCTTCGGAATGATGCTCCGAACCCTGGAATCATGCTCCGCTCATCGGAATGATGCTCCGATCCCCGGGAATCATGCTCCCCGTGGGATGCTCCGACCTTGGAATTCTGCTCCGCGAATCAGAATGATGCTCCGATTCCCGGGAATCATGCTCCCCGGGATAATGCTCCGCCCCCGGAATGATGTTCCACCTAGAAGTCCAGCTTCAAGATCCATCAATTTCATGCACACGACTCAAATGTGCAGTGTGCATTTATTGATGGGGGGCACTTTGTTGGGGTCAAAATTTGCACCCCCAGTTGACCGAGTCAAAGTCAAGGTCAACCCCAAGCTAGGTGGGCCCAAGCCCAGGTCAAGCGGGCCCATACCCAAGTCGAGCCCGCGGCCAGCCTCCTCCATGCCAAAATATAGATCATGTAATAAATAATTTTTACGTAATTTTTTATGCATGAATGTATGTAAAATGGGTATAAAGCCAATTTTTTGTAAGCCCATGGCTTATGTGCAAAAAGAAATGGTACAAGAGCCATGGGATATGCAAAATGCCATTTTGTGAAGCCCAAAGGGCTATATGTAAATATGTAAGCCCATAAAAGGCAACATGATGATGAATAAGATAACAACTTTTCTCTCTCCATAAAAATTTAGATCTGAGATCTTTTCTCCTTCTTCAAGGTTCTAAAAATCTTCTTCTTTCCTTTGAATTAAATCAAGAGTTTTACTCTTCATTTTATAAAACAAAATAGTTTTTCACCACCAAACCCACAAAGGGGAACTTGGATCTGTCACTAGATCTCAAAAAGGAGAGATTTTGAGATCTCACATCTCTTGATCTTCAAGATCCAGCTAACAGAGGAGGAAGAAGAAGAACCCCTTCCATTAACCCCAAAAACACACTCAGGAGTCCAACTCCTCTCTGATTTCTTTTCCGAGAATTTTTTTTTAGGCTAAAAGCCTCTTTTTCTCGCCAGCGCTCAAGCGCAGAGCGCCCGCGTGCCGACATACGGCGCGCTTGCGCTCCAGCGCTCAGCGCTCGAGCACAAAGCACCCACGTGCCGACACGTGGAGCGCTTGCACTACAGCGCCCTGCGCTCGAGCGCAAAGCGCCCACGTGCCGACACGTGGCGCGTTTGCGCACAAGCGCAAGCGCTCGAGCGCAAGTCGTCCCGGTGCCGACACATGGCGCGCTTGCGCTCAGGCACAAGTCGCCCCCGTGCCGACACGTGGCGTGCTTGCGCTCCAGCGCAAGCGCGCAAGCGCTCAAGCGCAAGTCGCCCCCGTGCCGACACGTGGCGCGCTTGCGCTCGAGCGTCAAGCGCTGAAGCGCAAAACGCCCACGTGCCGACACTTGGCGCGTTGAGCGCAGAGCGCTCAAGCGCAGAGCGCCCACGTGGCACTCTAGCGCCTGAGCGCACAGCACCTAGGCGCACAGCGCCCAAGGTGCTGCCCCCCACGCATCCTTTGGATGCCTTTTCCCCCTCTTTTTTTCTTATATATATACATATATATATATACTTATGTATACATATGTACACATACAAATACTCCACAACACTGTCCCTGTTAGAAAAAAATTTCTAACGAGGCGCTGCCCCGCACCCCGCAAGGGGGCTGCTAGCCCCCTTGACCCCCAGCCCGCTATCCGGGTAGCGGGACCCCCGTGAAAACTCTGCGTGGCTCCCGATATATCCAAACCCCCCTTTCAAAACACCACACACGTACACTGCATATTGAGTTCGCATGACCAGTTTAACCCGTCGATTGGAGGTTCCCTCGCTCCAAAGGCGAGGGGTAATTAACGGCAGCTTAGTTCGCGGCTGCCGGAGATTCGGATCCCCACAATCATTAAACCCCGGCCTACCCTAGGCAGGGGGAATCTGTAGTGCGCCTAACAAGCGCGCGCGTATTCCCATCTCAATGGGGTGACGAAAAACACCCTACACGAGGATGTAACTTGCCTTGACGGCAATGTGCATATGCGGGACAACCAAACACTCTAAGTGTAGAGTAATCGCCGTGCTTTCCAGACCATACCTGCTTTGGTATTTTACTACCAAACGATGTATGAGGTGATCGATTCACCATGTAGCATGTCGTGTTCATTTCCTCTGCCCAAAACTCCTTGCCAAGCCTTTCATTCAATAACATGCACCGAGATTTCTCTAAAACAGTCCGATTCATGCGCTCCGCGACTCCGTTTTGCTATGGTGTGTGGATAACGGTATGATGCCAAAAAATAACTTCGTTTTTGCAGAATTCACTGAAATCTCCACCACAAAATACTAATCCATTGTCCGTCCTTAGTCTCTTAATCTGCTTGCTTGTCTGCTTCTCAATCAATATCATCCATTGCTTGAACGTAAGAAACACATCAATTATGTGCTTCAAGAAGTAGACCCAAACCTTTCTCGAATAGTCATAATTGAAAGTAAACAGATACTTGGCACCGCTTCCTTTGGAAGCAACTTGAGAGGGTCTCTAAAGATCCGAATAGATATAGTAAAGAGTACCTTTTGTGTTGTACACCGCTGAACTGAAGCTAACTCATTTCTGCTTCTCAAAAATGCAATGCACACAAAACCACATCTTCGATGTATTTTGACCTAAAAATAGACCCTACTTCGATAACTTGTCCATGCCTCTCTCACTCATATAACCGAGACTCATGTGCCATAATCTGGTAACATTTGAATCTGACATAAATTTAGAAGATGAAACTGCCACTGACCCGGTAGTTGTTGAACCCTGCAACATATAAAAGGACCCAATTTTCAAGCCCTTCATAACAACGAGAGCACCTTTGGTTATTTTCAAAACTCCACCTTCAACGGAGAACTTATAACCCTTAACGTCGAGTGTACCCAATAAGATGAAATTCTTCTTCAATTCAGGTATATGCATAACTTCCGCTAATGTTCTCACAACACCGTCAAACATCTTGATTTGGATCATCCCCTTGCCAATAGCTCGACATGTACCATTGTTGCCCATCAAAACCACTCCACCATTAATAGAATCATAGGTGGTGACCAAATCCCTATTGGGACACATATGGTAGGTATAACCCGAATCCATAATCCATTCGTCCTTGGCTCGATATATGTTGTCAAGAACCACAAGTAGGTCTCCTTCTCCTTCCGCAATACTAGCTTCAGCTAAAAACTCATTCTTCTGTTTTTCTTCAAACTTCTGCTTGTTATGCAATTTGTAATAATCGACTTTAAAGTGCCCCTTCTTCTTACAACAATTGCAGGTCAAGTTCTTATTCTTAGACTTCGACCTTGACTTCTTCTTACAACCTTCCGGGTCTCTTTTCTCAGCTCACTCTCGAACAAATAATCCCTGAAGATTGACCATCGCCTTCATTAGAAGTTAACTCCTTGTCAATCTTCTCCTTGTTCATCAAATTTTCTTTGACAACCTTGATCGAGATAGAATCTCGTCCGTAGATCATGGTGTCATGAAAGTGCTTATAATTGGGTGGAAAAGAACACAACAATAAAAATTCTTGATCTTCATCATCAATCTTAATATCGATCTTACTTAGATTTGTAATGATCGAATTGAACTCACCGATGTAAGATTTTATAGGAGAGACTTCTGACATACGAAGTGTGTAGAGACGCTGCTTCAACAAGAGTCGATTTATGAGAGACTTCTTCAAACATAACTTCTCTAACTTCAAACACAAACTAGCCACCGTCTTCTCCACCAAAACTTCTTGCAAAACTTCATTTTTCAAACACAACTGGATAGCAATGAGGGACTTTTCATCCAAACCCTCTCATGCTTCCTTTGTCATGGTGGAAGCCCTTGAATCCTTTCCAAGAATCGCCTTTATCAAATTATTCTCTGTCAATACAGAAATCATACGAACTTGCTGTAGACTAAAACTCATAGACCCATAAAACTTCTCGATATCGAACTTCATAATCGTTGGAGACATGATGTAGGATTAAAAGAAGACACTTTGAGTGCTTACAAACCATAAAACTTTAAAATCATAATCTAAGAAGATGGGCAAGAAGACATAAGAATCGTTACCCAATGTAAACTTAGATCGTGAGATTGAAAACCTAACGGTTCAAACAAAACACCGAATCTCCCAAACATGGCATAGCTCTGATACCAGTTTGTTGCGGTAAATACGATTTCAAATTAATAAAAAATGATATATCGAAGCAATCAAATAAAAAAGCGATAGGAATAAGAGTACTAACCAAATAAGATACCAGATTTTACATGGAAAACTCTTTCGGGAAAAACTATGGGCGAAGGAGAAGCTTTATTAATCGACAAAATTATAGAGGATTACAAACGGTGGATAAATCTCTCAAATCCCACTCAAAACCCTAGCTCTCAAATTACAAAGTGTTCTTTTAAAGATTATCTCAAAAGCTATCAAATCTAGGGTTACAAAATAATACTATATATATGGAATACTAAAGATCTGACTGAATAACTAATTTCCCAATTATCTCGAAACAGCAGATATTCGGCTCGATCCGCTCTAGAGCCGGCTCAAGTTGATGATGAGCAAGCTCATATAAACAGAGAGCTACACACTAGTCATGAGCCGGCTCAAGTATATCATAAGCCGTCTTTTGCAAACAGAGAGCAGATGATCATTCTAAATGTCTTGTGAGACAGCTCAATATTTTCTTGATCCGTCTCCTGTACCCAGAGAGCAAATGCCAATTCTTAACGACTTATGAGCCGGCTTATTGAGACATTGAACCGGCTCAACTTCAAATCTCCATGAAATGCCGAATCGATAGGAAACTTTAGTAGCGATCAAGAATATGTGGCATAATATAACAGTCTTTCACTTCCTCCCCTATCGGCTTCCAAGATTACAAGAAACGCTATTAAATCACTTCTCACATTTCGTTTTACATTAGAAAACACTCTATTAAAAGACTTCCACTGTCATCCTATTTTCCATTAGCTAGCTACCAAGGTATCCCTTCTTTTTTTCTACTTCGAACAGCAATGGGAATTTCTCTTGTAGAGTTATATTTCTAAACCAATAGTTCCTTCAAAAGTCAATTGTTTTTGCACTTTATATAGTAAATGTTGTGCCTCTAAAAAACACATCCCTAATGGAACTAATCCCTAGCCAGAATCCCAATGTTGTGTTCATGTTTTTTCCCGAAGCATTAAGGAATTTATAGCTATTACCATATGCCACATTAACCGTGTTTACTCATCTCAATCTGTTGCTTTCCAACTATCTCTACCGCCATTTTTCGAGCAACGTCTTGTTCATGTCTTTGAGGTCTCTTCTGTCTAATCCACCTTCTTTCTTCAGTCAGCAGACTTATTAACCGGGTTATATCATTTTCATCTACCCGAGTTTCCATTCTATAAGAATCTTCTTCTCAAATTGTTTATTCTACTAATTATGTATTAGAGTAATAGATAAAATGATATATGGTATGCGGGAAGTAAGTACAGGGCTGAGTTTATTAAAGAAATTGTCTATCTAAAGATAAATAAGAAACCTTCCATCCTTCTAACCACCATTGGAAACTCTCAATCAAGAGCATCCAATCCATCTATCTCACCGATACAGATCGGAGTGGTAATGCTAGATATTTGATAGGGAAGATCTTGAACTTACAATTGAATATCCTCAGATCATTTGTGTAATGACTCTGAAATCTTAGTACGGAAATTCTTCTGTTAAAATACAGAATAGAGTTTCACAGCCTGAGTACAAGTTATAAGTTAATTTTGTTTAAGAACGGCAATAAATAACTTGTAGCTCACTGGTAAAGCCCTTGCACTGTTGTGACGTAGCCCTTGTGTTCGAACCCTAACAGACACATTATATTTTTCTGATTTTTCTTTTATACTTTTTGGAAGACCAAAAGTTTACACGTGCAATGCACATAAAAATGAAAAGTTTGATGAAATAAACATGTGCAAAAGAGTATTAACAGAGAGATGAACATGTGGCACCAATCCACCTACCCCACTCCCACAATCGACCGGCGGAAACCCATCTTTGGCCGGCACCGATGGCCCCCCCGAGCTAAATGAACCCCGGGCTTTGCACACATGACCCTTCCCCTACCCTTAACTCCCCTGCACTGACCCTTCAATTCCCCATTTATCCTCATTTTAATTCATCTTTTTAATCCCAAAACCCTAATTCCACACTATAAATACTACCCCATGCCCTAACCTTTCATCATTCTGAAAATTCTAGCCAAAATTCTCAAAATTTTCTAAGTACAAGTGAATTAAAAGTGGAGTCAGCAAGCGGTCAACTTCCGGCGAAGAATCGAAGCGATTCCGACGACCCCGCGACGCCATGACGACAACAATCTACTCTCCTATCTCTTCTTAATATAACCAAGTGGTAAGTCCCTTCCAATCTCTCTCCTTCTTCTATGAAAATCTCTTTTCATAAAATATGTCGGAAATGGAGTTCACATCGACATCTTCTTTTAAACCTCTAAAATATCACTTTTTCTTACATTTTCTTCATGCATATTCCCACACCATGCTTGTTAACATAAAACTAATGTTTAGAACCAAATTTTAATCAAGAATATCATGCAAAATAGCTTTAACTTAACTTTTACACTAAAATACCATGAACTTCACATATCTCTCTTTTAGTATTTTTTGTTAATTATACCTTTAGAAAACTTCACAGGGTAATGACCCACCCCTCACAAACACACATGGTTCCATAGCACGATAACTCTTTCATTTAGATTTGTTTTCCGAGAAAATATTTCATTAAAATACTATTTACTATAAAAACAGTTTTCTTTGGAATTGTATTTTAAAATTCCTTTGCAAATAAGCCTCTACAACTCTTTAGGGGACCCGATATTAAATGGTGCGGATTATCGCATATCCTTGGGCTAGTAGAGCGAGATGCAGACCACCTCATGGAGCATTCGATCTCGAAAGGTTTTTAAATACGATTTTTAAGAAAAACGCATTTTTAATTTAATAAAACTTATTTTTTATATAATTATATAAAATATTACAAACCTATATATTTTCAAAATATGACAAAATTACATTTTTTTTTCTATAGAAGAAATTGTACAAGTTTCACTAAAATACCATCAAGATACCAATACAATGCAAGTTTTACAATAAAAAACCATGAACTATTCAAGTTAAAGTAATTATCACTAAAATACCTCAACCCTTAAAATTCATATCCATGAAAACCCTAAATAAAATAAATAACTTCTCAATGTTTATTTTGAAACTATATTAAAAATATTTTTCATAAAACCCCCTTGAGCTATATAAAACAATGTTAAAAACTTTAGTAAATATAGATTTAAGCGGGATCAATTCTCTTGAGCCCAGGGAGCCGGAGAAAGTGAATGCTTGCCTATTTAAGATAGAAAATTTAACGGTATTATCAATGGTAATTGTCTTGGAAAAAGACACAAATCATGCCGCCCATGTGCAGCAGTTACCGATAACTCCCAAACATAATTCAGGATCTAAATCAGTTTATAAGTGTCTGACTCAAGCCTGAGTCTAACTCAAGTTTGAATCCAAACTCAAAACCTAAATCTAAAACCAAACACGAATACTAGATCATGAACTTGAACACACGAAATCAATATTGAACTCAAACAGGTATACTTGACTATTGATCATGAATCGGAACACTTGAACTTGACTCAATTAAAACATGAATATTTGAACACTATGACTTGACTCGAACCATGAATACAACTTGAAATGAATACTTGTTATATACATGAACTCAATCTTGCAACTCGATGTATTCATGGATTCGAGCAAGGATGGTAATTTTAGCTGGAACTTAACATATATGGGATGCTGGTGTAGCTCATACGTGAATCCAACGAAATCTCAGGAGTCCTACTAGATCATGAATCCATTTCTACTAACACAAGAAAGCTATCATGAGGGCCCGTGTTTCCTTACTCCTGGATTACAGCCTGTTGATTATGGAATAGTTCAATACTAGGTTGAATTCCCGTTACTAACACTTGATTCGGGCCCGTGGTTCCTTACCCCTGAATTACAGCCTGTTGGGTTCGGGAAAACTCTTGAAATTGGTTGAAATTCACTCTTGAACTTACGTTAAATTAGTGTACCCAAGTAGAGACCTGTTAAGACACTTACATTCACTGCATGTTCACTATACCTACACTATATGACCATGTTATAATTGTTGACATGCTCATGCTGTACTGTCATGTTTACCTACTTGTCATATATACTACCATACTTGTTCACATATATTACGATAGAACTGCATGCTAAATAAAATTGTCGTGTTTATATAAAATGATATGCTGAGACACCATACGCCATAATCAATTGTTCATGATATACACATCCTTTATCATTACACTTTATAGTTCACTTCATATCTTGGGGACTTACCAAGCTAAAGTTCGCTGACGGGCATTCCACCAACCTTTTTTTTCTTGGAATGTTCGTCAGATACTGTGGAGACTGAGGAGGTAGATATCTCAGAGGAAGAGCACGATCAGATCGCAATCCAAGCCTAGACCAGTTATCTTCTTCTCTGTTTATATATGCCACCTGTTTAGGCATTTATTTTCTTGTATTTTCTTTCAGTTGAAATCATGTATTGTAAATGAATCAAGAATAATGTAAATAAAGTTATTGAATTATAAATCTCATGTTAATTATCTTGTCATTTTTATATTGCTTCTTCTACGCTTATCGTATTTATTCCGGGAAATGACCTTCTCGAAATAGATACGTCGCGGACTTGCCACGTCACCGTTTCCGTCTATTGTGAAGCGGGGCGTGAGAGGTTTTGTTGGTGGCCCATGCAGGTCCGTTCTGCATGAAGTCATAAGCAATATATAACAAGAAATATGAGATTCAACAATTTTACATTTCTTGCAATTCAATTTCCGTTGAATCTATCATAATCTTTCTTCTCTATCTAATGGATTCTCCTAACAACCTTAGCACCAACGATGGAAGTACGGCACTGCCACCTATCCTTACCGTTCTACCACCTCTACCTACCACAGGAGCTCCACTCATAGAACATACAATGTTTCTAGACGCTATCAAAAGCTTACTTGAAGGTCAGCATTCTCAAAGCAGGATTTTGCAGGAGCAGACTGCTCTCCTTCAACAGAGTTTCATCTGCTCTGAAGCAGAAGCACCGGAAGTGAAACAATTTCGGGCATTACACCCAAAGAACTTCTCAGGGAAGAGGAAACCACTTGAGGCGGAGGAATGGGCACAGAGCATTGAAGACGACCTATTCGTAGCTCAAGTTCCAGAAGTTGCTTGGGTCAGAATAGAAAAACTCAAGCTTACTGACAATACCAGAATCTAGTGGAAAGCCAAGGAGTGCTGCCTTGAGAAGCCAATTGAGTGGACGAATTTTCGTGATCTCTTTGATGCCAAGTATTTTCCAGAAACCGCGCACTTTGAGATGGAACAGAAATTCATCCACCTACAACAAGGATCCATGTGGGATAAGTCAGTGGACGAGTACGATGCTGAATTCACCATGCTCAGCAAATTCTCCGCCTATTTAATTCCTACTACAGAAATTAGAGCCAGGCGCTTCCAGCATGGATTAGATCCTGAGATCCAGGCTGCCCAAGTAACGAAAGAATACCTAACAAATGAAGCATCTTTAAAGTCAGCCCGTCGCTATGAAGCTGTCATTAAGAAGAAGGGAAGGCCACAGTTGGTCGGTATGAAACGTCCCGCCCATAAGATTACTGGAAGAGCCTCTCCTAGGCCAACTCTTCCAGTGGTAGGTATGAGGCCAGGAGGATTATTTTCCGAGACTGAACGAACTTTTGCATCTATTGTAAGAGAACCGGATACCAAGTCAAGGATTGTCATCAAGAGAATGGTCTTTGTCTGATATGTGGATTATCCTCATACACTATAGGAACTTGCCCACACAACCGAACTGGCCCAATCCCCACAGCTCCACCAGCTATTCAAGCTCCACCTACTTTTTTAGCCCTTCCTACACCACCTTCACGCAGACCACCTTTACCTCGTTAGCCATCGATGTATTAGCATGCACAGAGAAATGTGCAGAGACGTCAGTCTTACACCTTGGCGGCCGTAGAAGCAGAAGCTATAGGTCAAGGCAACACTGGTAAATCCCATCCCATCTTTTTCAGCCTTTTCAAAATCTTGCATCATTTCGTTCTTTCAAACATTTTCATACACCTTCGGTACAATATCAGTAGTTCTTTCACCACCGCTGTAATCTAAGTTTTCTTGAATCTGTTAAAACTTCCTCGTATAAATTTCGAGGACGAAATTTTTATAAGGATGGTAGAATGTAATGACTCTGAAATCTTTGTATGAAAATTCTTCTGTTAAAATACAGATTAGACTTTCACAGCCTGAGTACAAGTTATAAGTTAATTTTGTTTAAGAACAACAAGAAATAACTTGTAGCTCACTCGTAAAGCCCTTGCACTGCTGTGACGTAGCCCCTATGTTCGAATCCCATCAGACACATTATATTTTTTCTGATTTTTATTTTAAACCTTTTGGAAGCCCAAAAGTATACACGTGTAATGCACATAAAAATGAAAAGTCTGAAGAAATAAACATATGCAAACGAGTATTAACATGTTAGTTGTATATATGCCCTAGAGGCCATTATTGTATATGAGATGTATATTATAATGGATGCTGGGATATATATAGGGAGGACTTTCTTGCTCGACATGATAGTATGCTATCTGGTTGCTCTTTATCTTAATATGTACGCTCACTGTCTCTCTGTTACATGTTGATAAAACCATTAGGATGTGTACTCGACTTCCAGGATTATGATGCAGATCATACTAGTAGGGCCTGGGTAGTCCATGAGTTCATCCTTCAATGTTCCTAGTCGTGGGAATATCGAGACGGGGCATCGATATTCCAGAGTAGAATAGCGTATATCTTCTCGACCCATATGATGGGCGATGGATGATCCCATATCCATTGGTGTTTAACATCAAAGATGGTATGCGGGTGCTCAGTTGAGACTGGGTACACTGAACGGACTCGCCGAGAACTCCTAGATGGTATTATACCTCACGTCAGATAGCAGTTCTCTGGTGACACTGGTACAGGTTAGTCTGTCGACCCGAGATCGTCATAGAGTCTTATGTGTCTCCCACTGTGCTTTAATTTCCACCCTACCACGGCTCTACTGAGTCATGAAAACAGGTGGTTTTTGGGTACAGTCCCGAGTCACATGGAGGCAATGAGCGATAGGGGGGATTCGTCTCTCCCAGTATTGGGGGTTGATGTTGTGCTATGCTCGATTGGCCATAACTGAAATCCTTGGCCAGGGTAGATGAGATTTACTGATAATTGTTATCAGTAGTTTCTTTCCCGTTATAGACCTTACATCGGCATGACTTATCAAGATACTGGGGTCTGACGTTTACCACCCCTAGAAGAGATATGCGATATATCAGACGAACATGACCGGACTGTACGGTAGTGTTACTGATTGGATTCGCAGGAGTATGAGCAGGCTTGCTTGTTGATCTTCTGATCGTTCAATACCCGAGTAGCCATTACGTTTAGCAGACTGCTTGCGGCTTGTGGGTGTTTGATATGATCACCACCTGCTGCCGGCGTATTGACGAGTCTTTAGAGTTCTACACAAAGATTTCCTGGCTCAAGCAAAACGGAGTAGGAGCACATATGAGATATGTGCAGGACCGAGATTGATAAGAGTATGTGATACCGTATTCTATTCTCGCGATTTGTGTTATCGGCCGGGTATATGTGATATAGCCGGGTTATCGAATCAAGTGTTGATTCGATAAATTGATAATATTGGTCGGTTATATGTGATATGACCGGATCATTAAATCAAGTGTTGATTTAATGATTTAATGTATAATTATATATTTGATATATTAATTTACATTAACTAGTATAGGCTCACTTAAGATTGTTTTTCTCACTTAATGTGCACATAGTGTATATGTGATATATGTTTGTGTACATGATTGTATCATGCTTGATGATACATGCAAACTTGGGTGTGTGTATGACTTACACCATACTTAAGATAGTGGTTAGGGTTTTTATTTATTTTATAATTCAAAATTGGTGGCATTTTGTCATGGCAAGAAGCTTCATGAAGCTCAGAGATTACCATTGACCAAGTCTACTTGTTTTGTTTTACTAAACATATTTATTAACCAAACCATTAGCTTAAACCATGGTTATGTCTCTACAATTGTAAGTATATGATACTAACTCACCCATGGTTGCATAACTCATTTTTAATTACCTTGGTTTATTTTATAGAGTTGCTTTCTTCATCTTCTTCCTCTTGCTCTCTAGCTCCATGGAAATTGATGAAAATGAGTGATAAAATAAAATCTAAAATGAGCCCATTTCCTCCTTCATCATCCTCTACTACAAGACATTTAGTTTAGGGTGTTCTCTTCATAAAGTTCATCACCTAGTGAAGAGGTAGCTTAGGTTTGAGTCTCCTCGACGTAGATCATCATCGGCTTCGAAGACTTCGAGCAAGATTGTTCATTTCTCCAAGAGAACCCATACTAGAGTTCGGGAGATCAACGATCGCAGTGAAAAGACTTCTACACGGAGCTTTAGAAGTGAATGACCGGTCTATAAAGGTTGTATTCCTCATTCACTTTCTATGTAAAGTTGTTTACATTCTAGTTTTGTTCTTAAAACTCTAGTTAGATCCTAGGTTAGCTTGTGTGGCACACTAGAAATTTATGAAATTGGCATGTTTGATTCTTAGTAAAAGCTTGTGGTTGTGCCAAAGAACCCAACAGTGGCATCAGAGCCTTGCTAGAGCATTAGGAGTTGTCTAGGCAAAGTTAGAAGTTCGAACGAACTCCGAAAACCCGATCTTGCCCATTCTCTGAAAATTTTTCAAAATGATGGAATTTTTCATATTTAAAATATTCAGAAAAATATGCAGGTAAATCTATGGGCCTTCTAGATTAACAACACCCTAACTCGACAACATGACCGCGGAACTGCGGCCAAACCATGCTTTTGGCGGAGGTTCCGCGGCGCCATGTGTGAGGCTTGGGCCGAGCCTTCTATGGTAAGTCCGTAGCTACTGTGGCATGATTTTGGGTATTTTTTATACTGCTCAAGTGTTGAGTTTTCTGGGAAATTTTGGGAATTCGATGATTCGATCGAAAAGTTTAACGTCGTCCGGATATCTGTAATGGGATACAATACTTGGAATCAACAATATTTGAATTTTATAAATCTAGCAATTTAGTCTCAATTGATCGGTTGCCAAGGGATTTTGATGTGATCAAAAATCTATCGCAATCATTTAGCGTACGTGGATACTCGCTGGGTAACCTTACTAGATAGACACGCCCGATAGCCCCAACAAAGTAACTGTAGGAGAACTCCATTGCCAAAAGCATCCGTCAGGGTGCTCGCGGTCGCGTTGTTCCGCCTAAGTGCACTTCGTCGACGGCATCGGGGGTGCGGCCGTCTACTAAAGTTTCCGACGAGCATTCGATCAGGATGTCGGGAATCTTGTTGAATTGCCGACTTATTATTGGAAAGTGTTTTCAATATCGAGACTAAAATGCGGGGTTTATAATTGTTAGGAATATGATGTCTATGGAATTCATATTGTTAGGCATGAAATTCGGAATATGAAATATTTCGGGTTTATGATATCTAAGGAGGTTGCGGATTCCAATTGTTGTAGTTTTCATTTTCTTTTCTGCGACCGTAAGTGTAATATGTGGTGTATCGCCGGTTTCGTTGCTATATGTTAACGACAATTGGGATACGCATATTTAATTACATTGATGAAATGTGATGTTATGTGTTGCTGTAATATGTTATATTGGATCGCCGTGTTTGAATGGCCGGGGGGTTTTATGTGAGATGAGAGTTTTTCTTTTTTCATTCATGTAAAAACTTGTATGTAATATTCTTTTATTGGGACACTTTTGGGTTGAGGAAGATGTCACCGTTGATGTATATTATTTACTTTTTCGCATTAGGATAGACCCAAGGAGGGGAGCACAAGTAACCGGGTTCTAGAGTCCAATGGGAGGCCATCTCGAGGAGTCGAGTCCGGGTCTCCTAACTCTAGAATTGGTAGGATTGCTTGTTGCTCTCGTAGGGGTCTTAGGATGTTAGATTGGCTATTCATCACGACCATCGGAACCGTGTTTTATACTGGCTTAAATTAAAATCCGGAAATCCTAGTATATCCAATATTTCATATGTTGTCTTCTGCTGCTGATATTCTGTGATGTGATCACTTTATACTCTGAGATGGATACATTATAATATATATGATATATTATAGATGTTGCTTATGTTTTTCACCCGCGCTAGCCCTGCCCCGCTCTGCCGTTAGTTACCTAACCTAACAGTGCATGACGGGACTTTGCAGCGAATGCGGATGGCATAAGCGTACGTTATATTTATCTGTGATTCTTAGGTAAGTTAAATGATGGGACATTCATTAATGAGATTAATGAAAGAAAATAAACCTAATAATGTTGTGGAATCGAATTTTCAAAAATAGGTAGCTCTAGTTGTTGCTTTGCATAGTGGTGTTCCTTGTAGAACATCCTGCACCTTATTCGATAAGGAAAGAGCCGAGATCCCATCACCGAGAGTGAGCTCTTTAGCAATAACTGGTAAATGCTACAACCCTCTGTTTTTTCTTTTGATTTCTTTTCTAGTTCTTGCTTTTCATAGTGGTATTGTGAATATCCTGCACCTCATTCGACGAGGAAAGAGCCGAGATCCCTTCATCGGGAGTGGCCTCTTTAGCGAAACTAGCAAAAGCCTCAAAAAATACTCCATTTAAAATCATTTGACTCTGCAACGATATCAAGTTCAAAGCGTTAAAGGTTTTGTTAAAAACCATCCACAACCCTCCGTCATTTTAGGAAGCAGAGTACTTAGTATTCGTGCTGCGTATGTTGATTATAGTTAAGGCGTAGTATACGGTAGCTAAGTGATATCTTCCTACAAAACATATGATGTGATTAATTAGGACAGTCATGTGATTATGTTGATTATAGTCAAGGGTCATATGCGTGGGTCTAATTAATCAAGAAATGACGGGTATAACTTGACCAGTGCTTATGATATGTTGATCATAGTCAAGGTCATAAGTGCTAGGGGTAAAAACCATTATCAGGAGTTTCAAGTGTTGAAATTTGCAATAAGATTGCATACCTTCTATGAGATAGTTGGATCCTGATATCCACTGTGAGTAATTGTTACTCCTGCGAGAGTTTTGCACTTTACAATTAGCCAATTAAGTAGGTGTCTAGAATGGTGTCAACGGGGTTACGCCCCTGGGAAAATGAGGTTTATTTTAATTAGGTCCGTGGGAAAGTACGAGTAACCTCCCTCAAAGTAGCAGCACTGGCCTGGCTGAAAAATTGGCGAACTTGTAGGGTGTAATTAATCACGGCTAGTCTTTCCTTTTAAGGTTTGAAGGAAGATTTGATAAAAATAGTGGGAGCCATCCTGATTAAATAAAATATATAACTAATCTAATCTTGCAAGAGCGCACGTAGAGTCTTTTCTGTAGGGTCGCTAGGCACACACATAAGGGTCTACGAGGCATCAACCATGCCTGATTTAAAATTTAGCCGTGCTGAACAACCCAAAGCCGGATCTTTAAACTAGAGATTAGGCGAAAACAAGCATGTTAAATACTTTAACACTAAGTGAGAGGGATTACAACCTTTGTAGATTCGGTCCTTCACTTCTAAAGCTCCGTGTTGAGGTCCCTTCGCTGCGATCATCGTGTTCCGGACTCTCAAGAGGCTCCACAAAGAGAAAGATGCAAGCTTGCTTCCGATCTTCGATAACAAAGATGATCTACCTTGAAGTTTCATTAACACAAGCTAACACTCATAAAATGATGTGAACACCCTCATCTAAATGGAAAGGATAGATGAGGATGATGAAGTAGGATTTTTGCGCTCTTTTATTATCTTTTTCTCACACCCATTCATCACTTGGATCAAAGCTAGAAAGCTTTTCTAAGCAAAAGAAGGAAGAAGAAGAAGAGTCATTAGAAATCTTTTGTGAATAATGAAAGGATAATGATGAATAATGCAAACATGGTTGCTAAACCTTTATAGAGAATTAACCAAGGGTGAAGAGTTTGGGTTAGGTTAAAGATGGGTCACTTGTAAATATCTTTTCCAAAACAAAAGAAAAACCTTCTAGAAACTTCTAGAAAGCATTAACCCAAATCAAACCCTAATCTTGTTTAATCTCTACTAAACATGTTGCATTAGTAATCATATCATGTTACAATATTATATATCACACATATAATTTTTATTGTAAAAAAAAATAATACAATTAACATATATCACATATATATCAATGTAGTACCCGAGTGAGAAAAAGAATCTTTTAGTGAGCTAACATTAGTTAATGTAATTTAATATATCATATATATTATTATACATTAAATTATCGAATCAACACTTGATCCGACAATCCGGCTATATCACATATAACCAACTAATATCTCATTTACCGATTCATCGAATCAACACTTGATCCGATGACCCGGCTGACATCATATATCGTGAGAATAGAATACGATATCTCATATCGCATTATCCTCGGTCCCGCACATATCACATATGTGCTCCTACTCCATTTTGCCTGAGCCAAGAAACCTCTGTGTAGGACTCTAAAGAATCGTCAATACGCCGGCAGTAGATGATGATCATATCAAACACCCATAAGCTGCAAGCGGTCAGCTAAACGTAACAGCCACCCAGGTATTGAGTGCTCAGAAGATCAACAAGCAAGCATGTACATTCTCCTGTGAATCCAATCAGTAACACTCCCGTACAGTCCGGTCTCGTCGTCTGATATGTCGCATATCTCGCCTAGGTGTGGTAAACGTCAGACCTCATTAGCTCGATAAGTCATTTCGATATGAGGTCTATAATAGTTCGAGAAACTACTGATAACACTTACCAGTAAATCTCAGCAACCCTGGCCAGGGATTTCCAGTTATAGCCAATCGAACACAGCACAACATCAACTTCCTATACCGGGAGAGACGAATCCCCTCCTATCGCTCATTGCCTCCATGCGATTCGGCACTGTACCCAAAAGCCACCTTTTTGCACGCCCTCTTGGACGTGGTATGATGGAAATCAAAGTACAGTTGGAATCACACAAGACTCTATGATGATCTCGGGTCAACAGACTACTCTGTACCAGTGTCACCGGAGAACTGCCATCTGACGCGAGGTATAATACCATCTGGGAGTTCTCGGCGAGTCCGTTCAGTGTACCCAGTCTCCACTGAGCACCCGTACACCATCCTTGATGTCAAACACCGATGGATATGGGATCATCCATCGCCCATCATATGGGTCAAGATGCGTATACGCTAGTCTACTCTGGTGTATCGATGCCCTGTCTCAATACACCCTCGACTAGGAACAGTTATAGGATGTACCCGTCGACTACCGTGGCCCCACTAGTATGATCTCATCATAGTCCCAGTAGTCAAGTACATATCCTAAGGGCTTTATCAACATGTAACATAGAGACAATCAGAGTACATGTTAAGATAAAGTACAACCAGATAGCATACTATCATGTCGAGCAAGAAAGTCCTCCCTATATATGTCCAAGCATCCATTACAATATACATCGTATGTACAGTAATGGCCTCTAGGGCATACATATAACTAACAATCTCCCACTTGCACTAGGGCCATCTGTTGTGGTATAGCATACCCAACAATTAGCTGTGGTTGAAGTATCTCATACTCAACCATCCCATAATAGTCTCTACTGGAAAAAAGGCCTTTGTGAGTGGATCTGCGCTGTTGTCCTCTTTGTCTACTCTCCTAACCTCGATCTCCCTGGAGATCAACCATCTCCATGATCAGGTGATACTGCCTAAGAATTATATCTGGATTTCTGATGGGACGGGGGTTTCTTGGCATAAGCCACAACTCTATTGTCACACAATGGTAGGAACGAAGTTCATCTTATGAACTAAAATATATCCAGACTGCCTCTTTGGTAGCATCCTTGGTAACGATGTATCTTGCCTTTAATCGTCTAGTAAGTCACGGTATCTAGCTTAGAACTCTTCCAACATACCGTCCCTCCACTGAAGGTAAAGACAATGCCTGCGACTGACATTCAGTCGTCCTTATCACCCTGGAACTTTTCCAGTGATTCTTCCCAGGATCGATTGATACCATCTCACTACAACTAGTGAGTATCCTAACATCCAATTAGATCTATCTCATAGATATAAAACCTAGGATTTAGGTGGTATCACTATGATCCTATATGGAGAATCCTTGTGATAAGCGGAGATTGATCGAGCGTAGCATAGGAAACTCCTTCCCTATCAAGAGTATGTCATCCACGTACTCTACGAGGATCACCACCATACTCCCTACTACTTTTTTGTATATACAAGGTTCATCTACCATTTTGATGAAGTCAAACTCTTTGACTACTACATCAAAACAGACGTTCCAACTCCGCGATGCCTGCTTTATCACATAAAACATCTTGCTCACGTTTCCGCTACTCCCACTGTCTACGAAGCCCTCTGGCTGTGTACTTATAGACGCTCTCTTCCAAATCATCATTTAGAAAAGCAGTCATGACACCCAACAGCCAGATATCGTAGTTATGGTATGTAGCCGTGGCAAGTAGGATCTGGATGGACTTAAGCATAGCTTTGAAAGTCTCAACTTTTCCATGTACACCAAGTAATCTTCTCAAGATATACTTGCTCCTGATGGGGATTTAACCCTTCAGATAAAGCAACCAAAGTCCATACTTTGTTGGTGTATAAGGATTCCATCTCAGATCACTAAGCATCCAACCATTCTTACAGAGTCCCACTCCTGATGGCCTGCTCGAAGCTAGTTGGGTCATCATCTCATGATGCAATCCTCGCTCCCACTGTCATAGAGAAACCGAAGTATCTCTTGGGTGGGTGAGGAACCCTACTAGATCGGTGGAGAGGCTGAGGTTCGTTGGTTACTATTGAATCCTTTGGTTCTACCAAATCATCAGCTGCAGTTTGTATAGCTGGAACTGTTTCCAGTTCTACCTCATGACCAATAATTTCTTCACAAGAAATTCCCTTTCACAAAGGTGGCATGCTGAGAAACAAAACATCTTTTGTTCCTCAGTTTGGTAGAAGATATTCCCTTGCAAATGCTTGGGATATCCAACAAACTTCCACAGATACTGACTTTGCCTCGAGCTTGTCCGGATTTTGCTTTTAGACATAGGCCGGACAACCCCAAATCTTAACAAACTTAATATATGGGCTCTTCCCTTTCTATATCACATATGAAGTGGTAGGCAACTGATTTGATTTGAACCCTATTCAATAGATATGCAACTTCTCAAGTGCATAACTCCCAAAAGGAAATAGGAAACTCAGTACTACTCATCATAGAGCACACCATATCACATAGGGTGCTATTGCTCCGCCCCGATATACCATCGTGCTATGGTGTATACGGAGGAGTAATGCTGAGAGAGAATCTCATTCTCCTTTAGAATAGTCCAGGAATTCCGTGCTCAAGTATTCTCCTCCCTGATCTCATGAAAGAACATAATACTTATACCCGTATTTTGGTTCTCTACTTCCAACTTATATTCTGTGATTGTCTCAAAAGTGTCGGACTTGTGTTTCAACAGGAACATATGTCTGAATCTTGAGAGATCATCAGTGAATGTAATGAAGTACAAAGAACCGGTCCTGGCATGTGTAGACAGGGGACCTTATATACATCATCATGTATAAATCCTAAGAGTTCACTAACACTTTCTCTGTTTCCAATAAACAGAGTTGTGGTCATCTTATCTCTGTGACATGACCGACAAGTTTCACAAGATGTAAATTCAAACTAATTTAAATATGCATCTATATGTAACTTCGCTAGTCGGGTCGCATTGAAATGACTTAGTCTACAATACCTCAAGCAGGATTCGTTCATTTCTGAACTCTTCCTCTTGTGTGTGTTCTGTACGTTAAGAACTGTGGTTTTGATTTAGAACGTCTATGCTTTTAGATAACGTGCCTGAACCGATCAACTCTTGATATAGGAAATGTTCAAAACATTATCCAACAATACAAAATTATATCCTTTCTTTACTAATAAAGAGACTGATATGATGTTGTATATCAGGTTCGGTATCAAATAACATTCGTTCAGAATCAATGTATTTTGGTAATACAGGGTGATAGTGACCAACAAACTTGGCTGCAACACTTGCACCGTTTCTATCTCATGAAACTTATCACCCGTTCTCAGTTCTCTACCTATCTGTAGCCCATGTAACAAATTACATAAGTGGGATCCTGATCCGGTATCAAATACCCAGGAAGTAAAGGATACTGAGAAACAGTTCTCTGTAATGAACACACCCGAAGAAGATGCATCAGCATGCACTTTCTTCGTTTGGGCGGCATGGGAATTCTGGTAACCCATATTTCCTGCTCTGTCTTATAACAATTATAAGTTGGAGCGGGACTAACGTTCCCTAGCGCAGTATAACAAGCGGGTTCGGTCAATACATCCGTATTATTATCTTGATTAAGGCGTGACATGGTCGCTACCAGGAGAGAGAGAGAAGAAAACACTCAGGGTGCGCTTTTACGAGATTAGATTGGTTATCAATTTATCTAATCAGGATGTCTCCCACTGTTTTAGTCAAATCTTCCTTCAAACCCTAAAAAGAAAGACTAGCCGGGATTAATTACACCCTACAAGTTTGCCAATCTTTCAGCCAGGCCAGTGCCGGTACTTTGAGGGAGGTTCCCCGTGCTTTCGTACGGACCTAATTAAAGTAAACCTCGTTTTCCCAGGGGCATAACCCCGTTGACACCTTTCTAGATACCTGCTTGATCGGCTAATTGTAATGTGTAAAACTCTCCTAGGAGTAACTCTTATTCCCAGCGGGTATCGGGATCCAACTATCTCATAGAAGGTATGCAATCTCATTGCAAATTTCAACACTTGAAATTCCCAATAATATTTTACCCCTAGTGTCCTATGACCTTGACGGAGGCCAAACTACCCATAGACTCCTAGTCAAGTTCAACCCGTTATTTCCTGATTGAATTAAACCCACCCGCACGACCCTTGACGGAGGCCAAACTACGCCGTACGAATACCCTAATCTAATCGCATCGTATGCTAGCAGATAAGCACTAGTTAGCTACCATACACCACGCCTTGACGGAGGCCAAACTACCGTAGCACGAATACTAACTAGTACTTATTTGAAATGACGGAAGGCTACGACAGATTTTTAAGAAAACCCTTTGTGTAATGAACGTGATATCGTTGTAGAATCGAGTGATTTTAAATGGAGTGTTTTTGAGGCTTTTCTAGTTTCGCTAAAGAGGTCACTCCCGGTGAAGGGATCGTCGGCTCTTTCCTCATCGAATAAGGTGCAGGATATTTCACAAATATCGCTATGCAAAGCAAGAACTATAGAAGCAATCAAAAGACAAACCGAGTTTATAGCATCTGCTAGTTTCACTAAAGAGGTCACTCCCGGTGAAGGGATCTCGGCTCTTTCCTTATCGAATAAGGTGTTGGATGTTCTACAAGGAACACCGCTATGCAAAGCAAGAACTAGAGCTACCAGTTTTTAAACGAGTTTCTACAACATCTTAGGTTTCTTTTAGTTTCATTAATCTCATTAATGAAGTTCCATTTTATTATGCTTCACAAGCATCACTTTTGAAACGAAATCTACAATATAATATATATCTCATATATATAATATAATCATTCGTCTCAGGCAGTAATATGATCTCATCACAGAACATTGCAGCAGAAGAACATATATGAAATATTGGATATACTAGGACGTCCGTGTTTTAATACGAGCCTGTATAAAACACGGATTCCACGGTCGTGATGAATAGCCAAACCCACATCCCTAGACCCCTACGAGAGCGGCAAGCAACACTGCCAATTCTAGGGTTAGGAGACCCGGTCTCGACTCATCGAGATGGTCTCCCACTGGACCCTTGAATCCGGTTACTTGTGCTCCCCGCCTTGGGTCTACCTAATGCGGAAAAGTAAATAATATACAATGGTGACATCATCCTCAGCCCAGAAGTGCCCCAATAAAAGAATATTACATACAAATGAATTTTACATGAATGAAAAAGAAAACCCTCATCTCACATAAAACCCCCCGGCTATTCAAAACGCGACGATCCAATATAACATATCACAGCAACACATAATATCTCATATCATCAACGTAAGCAAGTATGCGTATCCCGATTGTCGTTGATGTATAGCAACGAAGCCGGCGATACACCACATACTACGCTTATGGTCACAGAAAAGAAAGTGTAAAACTACAACAGTTGGAATCCGCAACCTTCTTAGACATCGCATGCCTAACCAAATGAATTCCTTAGATATCGCATGCCTAACAATTATAAACCCCGCATTTTAGTCTCATTATCGAAAACTCTTTTCAATATCAAGTCGGGCAATTTAACAAGATTCCCGACATCCTGATCGAATGCTCGTCGCAAACTTTAGTAGACGGCCGCACCCCAGGATGCCGTCGACGAAGTGCATTAAGGCGGAACACCGCTGCCGCAAGCACCCAAACGGATGCTTTTGGCGACGGGGTTCTCCTACAGTCACTTGATCGGGGCTATGGGGCATGGCTGTCTGTTAAGTTTACCCGGCGAGTATCCGCATACGTTACATGATTGCAACGGACTTTTGATTACATCAAAATTCCGTGGCAACCGATCATCTGAGACTGAACTACTAGATTTATAACATTCAAATTAGTTATCTCATAACTACCTGTGAATTCCAAATATTGTATCACATTCCAGATAAAAAGACAGTGTTAAACTTTCCGATCGAATAATCAAACACTCAAGTTTTCCCAAATAGTTCTCAACACTTGAAATTAGTTTAAAAAACATCCATCACATGCCACAGTACCAATGGTCCAGCCGTAGAAGGGTCAAGCCAACGCCTCACATGTGGTACGCCGTACTGCCCCAAACCCTAAGGTTTAGAGGCAGTTCAAGACGGTCACATAATCGAGTTAAGGTTTGTTGTCTTCTAGAGGGTCCACCGCGTTACTTGCATGACTTAGAATGTTCTTAAACTACGGAAAAATCCAACTCTTGGAAATTTTCCGGCAGGAGAAAAAGTGAGTTATTGATATCCGTTCGAACCTTTTAACAGATTCTAAAATTATCTGGAAAAACTAAACGAAATTAAATTATCCGATCGAATCATCGAGTCCCCAATAGAACCCAGAAAACTCAACACTTGAACAAGAATTAAAAATTCCTAGAAACATCAGGAAACACATACGGATGGAACTGTAGAAAAATGATCGCCTAATCTTCACATACGGCCGCGGAACCGCCGCTAAAAGCAGGGTACGACTGCGGCTCCGCGGCGCTACAGTGGAGTTAGGTTGTCGTTTTCTGCAGTTATCCTTATATTTTCCTGCTTATATTTTTGAGTATTTTTAATGCAGAAAAAATCAACATTTTTTAAAATGTCCGGAGAGGGGTAAAATCCGGGTTTTCCGGGTTCGATAGGACTTTAAACTTCGCCTAGACTTCGCCTAAGGCTCTAGCTTGGCTCTGATTTTTCTGTAGGGTTCCTAGGCACACGCACAAGGGTCTACGAGGCATGAACCATGCCCGATTTAAAATTTAGCCGTGCCGAACAACCCAAAGCCGGATTTTTAAACTAGAGATTAGGCGAAAACAAGCATGTTAAACACTCTAACACTAAGTGAGAGGGATTACAACCTTTGTAGATCTGGTCCTTCACTTCTAAAGCTCCGTGTTGAGGTCCCTTCGCTGCGATCATCGTGTTCCAGACTATCGAGAGGCTCCATGAAGAGAAAGATGCAAACTTGCTTCCGATCTTCGATAACAAAGATGATCTACCTTGAAATTTCATTAACACAAGCTAACACTCATAAAATGATGTGAACACCCTCATCTAAACGGCAAGGATAGATGAAGATGATGAAGTAGGATTTTTGCTCTCTTTTATTAACTTTTTCTCACACCCATTCATCACTTGGATCAAAGCTAGAAAGCTTTTCTAAGCAAAAGGAAGAAGAAGAAGAATAGTCATTAGAAATCTTTTATGATGAATAATGAAAGGATAATGATGAATAATGTAACCATGGTTGCTAAACCTTTGTAGAGAATTAACTAAGAGTGAAGGGTTTGGGTTAGGTTAAAGATGAGTCGCTTGTAAATATCTTTTCCAAGACAAAAGAAAAACCTTCTAGAAACTTCTAGAAAGCATTAACCCAAATCAAACCCTAATCTTGTTTAATCTCTACTAAATATGTTGCATTAGTAATTATATCATATTACAATATTATATATCACATATATAATTTTTATTGTAAAAAAATAATACAATTAACATATATCGCATATATATTAATGTATTACCCGAGTGAGAAAAAGAATCTTTTAGTGAGCTAACATTAGTTAATGTAATTTAATATATCATATATATTATTATACATTAAATTATCGAATTAACACTTGATCCGACAATCCGGCTATATCACATATAACCGACTAATATCTCATTTACCGATTCATCGAATCAACACTTGATCCGATGACCCGGCTGACATCATATATCGCGAGAATAGAATACGATATCTCATATCGCATTATTCTAGGTCCCGCACATATCACATATGTGCTCCTACTCCGTTTTGCCTGAGCCAATGTAACGTTTTAAAAATAATTAAATAAATAATTAAATAAATAAAATCGTTTAAGTGAATTTTATGATTTTCGGTAAAGTAAAATGTATTTTTCGTAAAACTAAACCGTAATTATTTTTCACTATAAATTTAAAAATACCTATTTTAATTATGTTATTACTAGTAAATAATGTTTATTTAGTCACTTATAAATTTTTGGTTTAATTAAATATTTTTCCTAAATTAATTATTTTAAATATTAACATAAGCTTTATTTATACACTAAATTAGTGTAAATTTCAAATTTGATGGGGTTTAATTTGCAAAAATGAACCATTGCATATTAGAATCTAGTGTGTATCATGCAAAATTTATTTACAAATTTTTCCATGATTCTAGACATTTCTTTGGTTTAATTAGATTAGAAATGAAAGAAATTAAATAAAAATCATGAAAAGACATAAAGAAGTTGATATTTTGGGTGAAGTTTCTACACTTTTCTTCACTTTTCTCACTCTCCTCTCCCTCCTCCATGGTGTGGCTGGCCTCAACCCCCCATGGCAGCCCCCCATCATCAAAATTTAATTTACCTCCAAAAATCATCAAAAATCCTACAAAAATCCAAATAAAAATCCACAAAATCCTAATTAATTCCTACCCTCTATTCTTTGCTCATCTTTACATGGATTTTGGAGAGGGAAAGCATTCATTTTGGAGGCTTGTTTTCTTGTTTGGGTTTCTTGTTATGAAGGTATAAATTTTTTTATTTTGATTTATTGTTATTAAATGTTTCATTTAAGCATAATTAGATTTAATAAATTAATTCTCTTTACAAGTTTTAAAAATTCAAGTTATGGTTTGTAAAATCAAGTTAGGGTTTTTACTAATTAAGTGGGGTTATTATAACTAGTCTAACATTTTAGAAATGGGAAAAATCATCCATGGTTGATATATTGTAATTTGTTCATTCAAATTGTTTAAATTAAGTAAATTTGCAAACTAGATTTATGTATATTATATTTATTGGTGAAATAAAATTCCAATTAATGTTTATAACACTAGAGTGTGGTTTTAAAGAGGATATTAACTTGTTTGTGGAATGAAAAACTCAATTTGGTTACTAGTTTTTGTTGATAATTGAAAAATACTAATAAAATTGCTATTTTTGTTAACTAGATTTTAGAAATTCTTAAATAAATGAGATTTAAAATCTAATTTATGGTTTCATTATATTATTATCATCATGAATTGTAGTTTAGTAAGTTAATTCATGTAAAATCATGTTTAGTTGTGATATTGTGAAATTTTGCTTAAAAGTATCGAAATCGGGCAAGTTTGCAAACTAGAATTTTCAAACTAATATAAATTAGGGTGTTAAAAATATAGTAATGGTTCCTATAATATAGTTAGGTTATTTAATGAGCATTATGACCATTAGTTTCATATAAACAGTAAGTTTTAAAGTAAAACGGTAAATTGGTGTTTTCGGGTTTTTCGAAATCGGACGATTTGATCGATTTTTAGGGTTTCGATGAATTAAATCATGTTTATATTATAAGTAATGAGTTTTAAAACTATGAGTTGTTTGTTGATGTTTATCTCGATCGATCGGCGTTTGTACGCCGATATCGAGCGATATTTGGTTCTTTTGCATGAGCGGGACATAGGTTTTAACCTATACGCGTTTCATGCGCCGTTTTGGTTTTGTCCGTTATTCAGTTTACGATATTATATGTGTTTGCGTATAGGTACCCCTCACGTGGACTGCGGGCGATGAAGAAGAGGATGGCGACACCGTTTTCGGCAGACAAGGACCAGGTGAGTAGATGTATATCTACGGGGGGAAGTCGGGTGGATGGCGTTTAGCACCCCCGCAAGCGTAGAATAGGAATAAGTACTTATTGACATTAGGAAGTCAGACGTGACCTTAGAATTTCGGTGAGTAGGACCCTAGTAGCGACCTTATGTTGGACTAGATTGATTTAGAAATACCTTACCCGAGGATGAATATCTTGGAGGAGATTCATAGGTTTCAAGTAGATACACACACATGCACACACTGAAACTCGACGTGGTGTATACGTGCATGTACATATATATATAGAACTAGGTGTAGGTATATATATATATATATATATATATATATACACACGTATATGTGATACAATGATGTGATATGATACACGGGGATGAAACTATATAACTGGGCTGATGCCGTGATTCTTGGCTATACAGTCGTGTTATGATGATAGCGGATCATTAGAAAATGAGATAATGGATTTGTATACATGAACAATAATAAAGGGTGGTGATGATATTGAAGTATATGGGACTCTAAAATAGAACCCGGACCGTAACCTGTGTCTGAAATTCTGATATGATATATGTGTGACTTGATTACGACATCATATAGGTGTGACTTGATTTCAATATGATATATATGTGTAACTTGATTACGATATCATATAGGTGTGACTTGATTATGATATGATTTAAGTGTGACTTAATCACAATATGATACATATACATGATATTTCTGAGGATAAAGTAACGATGTACATTTATGTTGACAATGATATATGATTGATGTATGCGATTACAGTATGGTACCTTGATTATGACATGTGTTGATGATGATATTATACGAATGATGAGACACGTAGGTGATACTTGACCCGTACCCCGATTTTGGGATGCCGTATGAAGGATTCTACCGTACGAGGTATAGACGTGATGATTGATCCGCACTCTTGATTCGAGGAATCCGTACTATGTATATGACGCTATTGAGGCTGGATCGCCGACTATTAGAGATATGAACTCAGACTTTAGGTGTACTTTTATTTCTTATCGACTAGTTTCTTAGGTTTAGTTCCTTAAGAGGTTAGATGGATACTAGTGTAAGTTCGTGTCATATAGTTGTAGTTTTACTCGTATATCACAGATGAGTGGTTATTACACATCCGTCTTTACATTCATACCATAATCATAATGTTGCATGTTCATACATATGTTTCTATAATCAGTATAAAACTCTGCATGTTAGGACACCAGCACCATTACCGATGATGCGCATATTCCACGTACACTTATTTGCCGGCTCACACACATCATCATTGGTAATTGCTATGTCACGTACACTTTAGATCATATTATCTTTTAGTGATAGAATCAGCTAACAGCTAGATCGATATTACTTCGTGATTACTCTCTGGTGTTAGTATAGACATGGCATTTATTACTTAGACATTTCTTGCATTCGCATTTTCATGTTATCATGCAGTATTATGGGGCATATGCCGACACTTATCATATGCTTACTCATGATTTTGGGATTTTGGATTTCTATGCGATTTCTGGATTTTTGGGGAAAACCGCAAGAATACATAAAAACTTCTCTCTCTCTCCTCCTCTCTTTTTTAAAAACATAAGATGCGGTTTTCTCGTGATGTATGTGTCGTCCACCATGAGATTTCATATTTTCTGTTGGATTTCGAGACCCGATTCGAGGAGTGGAAGAACCGTCTCGGGTACATGGTGGGCCCGGTATGGTACCCCGGGGCAAGAAGATCGAGTTATAGACGATGAGCCTGGCAGGAGAGGACTACCTACCGGTGATGTCTGGCGCGGCGGATATCCGGAGGATACCGACCGTTGTCGTGAGATTTGATGATATGGGCCGATCCGGACTGACGGAGCCCGAGATATTGAGACTATGAGACATTGAGATTATGAGGTATTGAGACTTGAGATTTACATGTTTTGTGTCGATGCTTGACACGGATTTCTATGGATTTCATCGTTGATATTTCAGATATCTATACACATTTTACCATGATAAAAGCTAAAGATTTCTTATACAGATATATCTAGATTTCAGGATTGGTTATTTTACATTCATGGTGCATGCATACTCATTCACATGACATAGTACTATATGAGGCACTGATACGAGCACGGAGCATTTGCACTTACACGTAGTTTATTATCCTGTCTTTACTTGATGACTAGTAGTATATTAGTATATTATAATGACCTAGGATAGCGTCGTGCATTTGATTTCTTTTCGCAGATATCTTCTACTCACGAGTTGGCAACTCACCCCCGTTGTGCCAAATTTTATTACAGGTTCAATGAACAGGTTTTCCTGGCTGTTTGCTGGCACATCTTTTCATTCAGGGTGATTTGCACGGTAGGTTGGTTCACTTGTATCTGAACCGCCATTGTACTTTTATTATTTCATTTGTATCTAGAAAGCTCCATCAACCAAACTTGTATTACTTGATAGTTTACTGAATCAGTTGTTTATTTCGACCTTAGAGTCGCGCTTGTATTATTATGATATCTGGTGGTTTGTTTTCTATTTTTTAAGTTTTGAGTCTTGCCCTTTGGCGTTGTATACTATTATGCATTGGTGTGGTTGTTTCCGCCTGTTGGCGTAGAGCTTGCTCCCGTTTGGGGATGCTTTTTATTGTTTATATGTATTTATACTTGTTTGTACCCGTTTGGGGACAGTTTTTACAAAGGAGACTCTGCCGAAATTTTTGAGAAAATTTGATCTTGTTTTTTTTTTTAAACTTGTTTTCTACATGTTTTCCTTCTTCTTCTTCTTTTATGGTTTAGATTTCTGGGCTTCGGCTTACTTAGGTTACGTTGCGCCTCTAGATGCTTCGTAATCTAAGTGCCGGTCACGTTCCGTACTTTCGGGTCGTGACAAAGTTGGTATCAGAGCGCTAGGTTTAACCTTGTATAAGTCTGGGTGACCCTTGGTTGATGGAGTAGGCGACTTAGGTTGAGTGACGTACCGTGGGTATGATCCGCGGCATACTTACGATACGCTACTCTTCTTAAGTAGCCTTAGGATGTACATTTCTTTGCACTGCATTTCATTCGTTCCTTTGATCTATCTTCGTCGATATCGGAGGGTGGTTTCTGTTACCACGGGCGTACGGGCAGAGGGAGCTGCGGCTCGAATGCGATAACCATTAAGGTATTGGTTATTCTTGAGGATTGAAGTATTATTTAGCGTGCGGACGAAGGGTATTCACATGTCGTCCAGACGAAGTTAAAGGATTCGAACAAATGTCAGAAACCCATTTTCCCAAGTTTAAAGTATTCGGAAGAACATGCAGGTATTTCTATGGACCCTCTAGAAGAATGAAACCCTAACTCGACATAATGACCACGAGAACGCCCTTGAACCTTAGGGTTTACGGCAGTTCCGCGGTTCCATTAGTGAGGCTTGGGTTTGCCCTTCTACGGCTGGACCATCGATGCTGGGGTATGTACCGGATATCTTTAAACTGTACTTGAGTGTTGAGCTCTCGGAAAATTATGGGATTTTGATGGATCGATCGAAAAGTTTAATGTAGTCCGGATATCAGGTGAAGGGATCGACTACGTGGGAGACTCTAGATATGAGTATTGCCGTTGGTAGCGCAGTCAGCACATCTATGAAGAGACGAGTTCGAAGCAGTCGACACCGGAGGAAAGGGGGAAAGAGGCGCACATTGACGATAGTGTTTACGATTGTGATTTGGTGATTTGAATTTCATATTTTCGTTGATCGGATTTTGGTATTTTGAGGACTTTGTTCTACGATTGGTATTTCTTTTTTGTACCATCATTACATTCTATTTGTGTTTCATATATCAGTTGTATTGATGTTGTTTAGTACATACCCAGTGCACTTGATTTGGTTTTAATACATTTTGAGATTTTGATTTGATTTCGTGCATATGGTTACACATGATTTTTGACATATGCTTCGACCTAGTTTTCATGAATTTTCGTACTGTGATTTCGATTTTGATATGCGGTGTATGTTTTCTTGCACCATGTGCACCTGATTGAGATTCTTGCGCACACTTGGCGCACTTGATGCGATTTTGTGCACACCAGATGCACTAAATCGGGGTTTTGTGCAGATTAGATGCACCTGATATTGAGTCGTGCACGCCCGTTGCACTTGACAGATGTTTTTGGTGCACACCTGTTGCACTTCATTTTGTTTTGTGTGTATTCGTGATATCTGTATTTGGTTCCGATTTCAGTGGGCACCGGACGCACATGATATTTTTATGATGTGATTAGGATTGATTTCAGTTTGAGCAGTATGTTTTTATAATCATTACTATTTGTTTAGTAACCAGGCGGGACGTGTATGTTAAATAAAAGATATATAAATATATAGCAATTTTTTTATAAACGTCCACTATTTATGCCGTGACACGTGTGTCACACGGCGATTTTAAAAAGGGGCTCTTGCATGCTTCTTTATCCAGATATTGGGACGATTTTACTATGATGCGCACTATATATAAGTTGTAGTTTTGATGCATATTATATTGGTTTTCGTATTGGGTTTTGATATTTTATTTTCACCATAACTCCGATGATTGTGTTATGTTTGACGGAGTTTTGATTTTGAGTTATGTACTTGTTTTTCATGAGCTTGTATCGTGCTAAAAAACGCGTTTTATGTATTGATGATTTCGGAGCCCCGAAAATTTGAGTGTTTTGCTGAATGTTTTAGTAATTGGGGGAGGGGGAGTTTTAATTTAAATTCGAGGACCGAATTTCTTAAAGGGGGGAAGATTGTAACGTTTTAAAAATAATTAAATAAATAATTAAATAAATAAAATCGTTTAAGTGAATTTTATGATTTTCGGTAAAGTAAAATGTATTTTTCGTAAAACTAAACTGTAATTATTTTTCACTATAAATTTAAAAATACCTAATTTAATTATGTTATTACTAGTAAATGATGTTTATTTAGTCACTTATAAATTTTTGGTTTAATTAAATATATTTCCTAAATTAATTATTTTAAATATTAACATAAGCTTTATTTATACACTAAATTAGTGTAAATTTCAAATTTGAAGGGGTTTAATTTGCAAAAATGAACCATTGCATATTAGAATCTAGTGTGTATCATGCAAAATTTATTTACAAATTTTTCCATGATTCTAGACATTTCTTTGGTTTAATTAGATTAGAAATGAAAGAAATTAAATAAAAATCATGAAAAGACATAAAGAAGTTGATATTTTGGGTAAAGTTTCTACACTTTTCTTCACTTTTCTCACTCTCCTCTCCCTCCTCCATGGTGTGGCCGGCCTCAACCCCCCATGGCAGCCGCCCATCATCAAAATTTAATTTACCTCCAAAAATCATCAAAAATCCTACAAAAATCCAAACAAAAATCCACAAAATCCTAATTAATTCCTACCCTCTATTCTTTGCTCATCTTTACATGGATTTTGGAGATGGAAAGCATTCATTTTGGAGGCTTGTTTTCATGTTTGGGTTTCTTGTTATGAAGGTATAAATTTTCTTCTTTTGATTTATTGTTATTAAATGTTTCATTTAAGCATAATTAGATTTAATAAATTAATTCTCTTTACAAGTTTTAAAAATTCAAGTTATGGTTTGTAAAATCAAGTTAGGGTTTTTACTAATTAAGTGGGGTTATTATAACTAGTCTAACATTTTAGAAATGGGAAAAATCATGCATGGTTGATATATTGTAATTTGTTCATTCAAATTGTTTAAATTAAGTAAATTTGCAAACTAGATTTATGTATATTATATTTATTGGTGAAATAAAATTCCAATTAATATTTATAACACTAGAGTGTGGTTTTAAAGAGGATATTAACTTGTTTGTGGAATGACAAAACTCAATTTGGTTACTAGTTTTTGTTGATAATTGAAAAATACTAATAAAAATGCTATTTTTGTTAACTAGATTTTAGAAATTCTTAAATAAATGAGATTTAAAATCTAATTTATGGTTTCATTATATTATTATCATCATGAATTGTAGTTTAGTAAGTTAATTCATGTAAAATCATGTTTAGTTGTGATATTGTGAAATTTTGCTTAAAAGTATCGAAATCGGGCAAGTTTGCAAACTAGAATTTTCAAACTAAAATAAATTAGGCTGTTAAGAATATAGTAATGGTTCCTATAATCTATTTAGGTTATTTAATGAGTATTATGACCATTAGTTTCATATAAACAGTAAGTTTTAAAGTAAAACGGTAAATTGGTGTTTTCGGGTTTTTCGAAATCGGACGATTTGATCGATTTTTAGGGTTTCGATGAATTAAATCATGTTTATATTATAAGTAATGAGTTTTAAAACTATGAGTTATTTGTTGATGTTTATCTCGATCGATCGGCGTTTGTACGCCGATATCGAGCGATATTTGGTTCTTTTGCATGAGCGGGACATAGGTTTTAACCTATGCGCGTTTCGTGCGCCATTTTGGTTTTGTCCGTGATTCAGTTTACGATATTATATGTGTTTTCGTATACGTACCCCTCACGTGGACTGCGGGCGATGAAGAAGAGGATGGCGACACCGTCTCCGGCAGACAAGGACCAGGTGAGTAGATGTATATCTACGGGGGGAAGTCGGGTGGATGGCGTTTAGCACCCCCGCAAGCGTGGAATAGGAATAAGTACTTATTGACATTAGGAAGTCAGACGTGACCTTAGAATTTTGGTGAGTAGGACCCTAGTAGCGACCTTATGTTGGACTAGATTGATTTAGAAAGACCTTACCCGAGGATGAATATCTTGGAGGAGATTCGTAGGTTTCATGTAGATACACACACATGCACACACTGAAACTCGACGTGGTGTATATGTGCATGTACATATATATATAGAACTAGGTGTAGGTATATATATATACACAATACGTATATGTGATACAAGGATGTGATATGATACACGGTGATGAAACTATATAACTGGGCCGATGCCGTGATTCTTGGCTATACAGTCGTGTTATGATATTAGCGGATCATTAGAAAATGAGATAATGGATTTGTATACATGAACAATAATAAAGGGTGGTGATGATATTGAAGTATATGGGACTCTAAAATAGAACCCGGACCGTAACCTGTGTCTGAAATTCTGATATGATATATCTGTGACTTGATTACGACATCATATAGGTGTGACTTGATTTCGATATGATATATATGTGTAACTTGATTACGATATCATATAGGTGTGACTTGATTATGATATGATTTAAGTGTGACTTAATCACAATATGATACATATACATGATATTTCTGAGGATAAAGTAACGATGTACATTTATGTTGACAATGATATATGATTGATGTATGTGATTACAGTATGGTACCTTGATTATGACATGTGTTGATGATGATATTATACGAATGATGAGACACGTAGGTGATACTTGACCCGTATCCCGATTTTGGGATGCCGTATGAAGGATTTTACCGTACGAGTTATAGACGTGATGATTGATCCGCACTCTTGATTTGAGGAATCCATACTATGTACGTGACGCTATTGAGGCTGGATCGCCGACTATTAGAGATATGGACTCAGACTTTAGGTGTACTTTTATTTCTTATCGACTAGTTTCTTAGGTTTAGTTCCTTAGGAGGTTAGATGGATACTAGTGTAAGTTCGAGTCATATAGTTGTAGTTTACTTGTATATCACAGATGAGTGGTTATTACACATCCGTCTTTATATTCATACCATAATCATAATGTTGCATGTTCATACATATATTTCTAAAATCAGTATAAAACTCTGCCTGTTAAGACACCAGCACCATTACCGATGATGCGCATATTCCACGTACACTTATTTGCCGGCTCACACACATCATCATCGGTAATTGCTATGTCACGTACACTTTAGATCATATTATCTTTTAGTGATAGAATCAGCTAACAGCTAGATCGATATTACTTCGTGATTACTCTCTGGTGTTAGTATAGACATGGTATTTATTACTTAGGCATTTCTTGCATTCGCATTTTCATGTTATCATGCAGTATTATGGGGCATATGCCGACACTTATCATATACTTATGATTTTGGGATTTTGGATTTCTATGCGATTTCTGGATTTTTGGGGAAAACCGCAAGAATACATAAAAACTTCTCTCTCTCCTCCTCTCTTTTTTAAAAACTTCTGGATTTTTGGATTTCTATGCGGTTTTCTCGTGATGTATGTGTCGTCCACCATGAGATTTCATGTTTTCTGTTGGATTTCAAGATCCGATTCGAGGAGTGGATGAACCGTCTCGGGTACATGGTGGGCCCGGTATGGTACCCCGGGGCAAGAAGATCGAGTTGTAGACGATGAGCCAGGCAGGGGAGGACTACCTACCGGTGATGTCTGGCGCGGCGGATATCCTGAGGATACCGACCGTTGTCGTGAGATTTGATGATATGGGCCGATCTGGACTGACGAAGCCCGAGATATTGAGACTATGAGACATTGAGATTATGAGGTATTGAGACTTGAGATTTACATGTTTTGTGTCGATACTTGATACGGATTTCTATGGATTTCATCGTTGATATTTCAGATTTCTATACACATTTTACCATGATAAAAGCTAAAGATTTCTTATACAGATATATCTAGATTTCAGGATTGGTTATTTTACATTCATGGTGCATACATACTCATTCACATGACATAGTACTATATGAGGCACTGATACGAGCATGGAGCATTTGCACTTACACGTAGTTTATTATCCTGTCTTTACTTGATGACTAGTAGTATATTAGTATATTATTATGACCTAGGATAGCGTCGTGCATTTGATTTCTTTTCGCAGATATCTTCTACTCACGAGTTGGCAACTCACCCCTGTTGTGCCAAATTTTATTACAGGTTCGATGAACAGGTTTCCCTGGCAGTTTGCTGGCACATCTTTTCATTCAGGGTGATTTGCACGGTAGGTTGGTTCACTTGTATCTGAACCGCCATTGTACTATTATTATTTCATTTGTATCTAGAAAGCTCCATCAACCAAACTTGTATTACTTGATAGTTTACTGGATCAGTTGTTTATTTCGACCTTAGAGTCGCGCTTGTATTTTTATGATATCTGGTGGTTCGTTTTCTTTTTTTTAAAGTTTTGAGTCTCGCCCTTTGGCGTTGTATACTATTGTGCATTGGTGTAGTTGTTTTCGCCTATTGGCATAGAGCTTGCTCCCGTTTGGGGATGCTTTTTATTGTTTATATGTATTTATACTTGTTTGTACCCGTTTAGGGCCAGTTTTTACAAAGGAGACTCTGCCGAAATTTTTGAGAAAATTTGATCTTGTTTTTTTTAAACTTGTTTTCTACATGTTTTCCTTCTTCTTCTTCTTTTAAGGTTTAGATTTCTGGGCTTCGGCTTACTTAGGTTACGTTGCACCTCTAGATGCTTCGTAATCTAAGTGCCGGTCACGTTCCGTACTTTCGGGTCGTGACAGCCAAGAACCTCTATGTAGGACTCTAAAGAATCGGCAATACGCCGGCAGTAGATGATGATCATATCAAACACCCACAAGCTGCAAGCGGTCAGCTAAACGTAACAGCCACCCAGGTATTGAGTGCTCAGAAGATCAACAAGCAAGCCTGTACATTCTCCTGTGAATCCAATCTGTAACACTCCCGTACAGTCCGGTCTCGTCGTCTGATATGTCGCATATCTCACCTAGGGGTGGTAAACGTCAGACTCCAGTAGCTTGATAAGTCGTTTTGATATGAGGTCTATAACAGTTCGAGAAACTACTGATAACACTTACCTGTAAATCTCAGCAACCCTGGCCAGGGATTTCCAGTTATAGCCAATCGAACACAGCACAACATCAACTCCCTATACCGGGAGAGACGAATCCCCTCCTATCGCTCATTGCCTCCATGCGATTCGGCATTGTACCCAAAATCCACCTTTTTGCACGCCCTCTTGGACGTTGTATGATGGAAATCAAAGTACAGTTGGAATCACACAAGACTCTATGACGATCTCGGGTCAACAGACTACTCTGTACCAGTGTCACCGGAGAACTGCCATCTGACGCGAGGTATAATACCATCTGGGGGTTCTCGGCGAGTCCGTTCAGTGTACCCAGTCTCCACTGAGCACCCGTACACCATCCTTGATGTCAAACACCGATGGATATGGGATCATCCATCGCCCATCATATGGGTCAAGATGCGTATACGCTAGTCTACTCTGATGTATCGATGCCCTGTCTCAATACACTCTCGACTAGGAACAGTTATAGGATGTACTCGTCGACTACCGTGGCCCCACTAGTATGATCTCATCATAGTACCAGTAGTCGAGTACATATCCTAAGGGCTTTATCAACATGTAACATAGAGACAATCAGAGTACATATTAAGATAAAGTACAACCAGATAGCATACTATCATGTCGAACAAGAAAGTCCTCCCTATATATGTCCAAGCATCCATTACAATATACATCGTATGTACAGTAATGGCCTCTAAGGTATACATATAACTAACATTTTCTTCTCTCTCTCTCTCCAGGTAGCGACCATGTCACGCCTTAATCAAGATAATAATACGGATGTATTGACCGAACCCGCTTGTTATACTGAGCTGGGGAACGTTGGTCCCACTATAACTTATAATTGTTATAAGACCGAACAGGAAAATAGGGGAATACCGGGATTCCCATGGCGCCCAAACGAAGAAAGTGCATGTTGATGCATCTTCTTCAGGTGTGTTCGTTACAGAAAACTATTTTTCAGTATCCTCTACATCTTGGGTATTTGATATCGGATCAGGATCCCGCATATGTAATCTGTTACATAGGCTATGGATAGGTAAAGAACTGAGAATAGGGTGATATGTCTCTAAATATAGAGAATGGTGCAATTGTTGCAGCCAAATCAGTTGGCGAATATCACCTTGTCTTATCAAATACATTGATTCTGAACGAATGTTATTAGATACCGAACTTGATATGCAACATTATATCAGTCTCTTTATTTACTAAAGAAGGATATAATTTTGTACTGTTGGTAATGTTTTGAACATTTCCTATATCAAGAGTTGATCGGTTCAGGCATATTATCTAAAAACATATACGTTCTAAATCAAACCACAGTTCTCAACGTATAGAACACACACAAGAGGAAAAGTTCAGAAATGAGCGAATCCTTCTTGAGGCATTGTAGACTGGGTCATATCAATGCGACCCGACTAGCTAAGTTGCATTTAGATGCATACTTAAATCAGTTTGAATTTGCATCTTGTGAAACTTGCCAGTCATGTCACAAAGATAAAATGACCATAGCTTCGTTTACTTGAAACAGAGAAAGAGTTAATGAACTCTTGGGACTGATACATGATGATGTACGTGGTCCCCTGTTTACACATGCCAGGACTGGTTCTTTATACTTCATTATATTCACTGATGATCTCTTAGGATTCAGACATGTGTTCCTGTTGAAACACGAGTCTGAAGCTTTTGAGAAATTCATTGAATATAAGTCAGAAGCCGAGAACTAAAATGGGTATAAGTATTTAAGTCCTTTGATGTGATCAGGGAGGAGACTTGAGCATGGAGATCCCGGGCTGTCCTAAAGAGAATGAGATTCTCTCTCAGCATTATTCCTCCGTATACACCACAGCACAACGGTGTATCGGGGCGGAGCAATCGCACCCTATTTTATATGGTGCGCTCTATGATGAATACTAATGAGTTGCCTATTTCCTTTTGGGAGTTATGCACTTGAGAAGCTACATACCTATTGAATTGGGTTCCAACCAAATTAGGTGCCTACCACTCCATATGAGATATGGTATGGGAAGAGCCCATGTCTTGAGCATGTTAAGATTTGGGGTTGTATGTCCTATGTCAAAAAGCAAAATCCAGACAAGCTCGAGGCAAGGTCAGTTATATGAAAGTTTGTTGGATATCCCAAGCACTCATAAGGGAATATCTTCTACCACTCCGAGGAACAAAATGTGTTTTATTTCTCGGCATGACCACCGTTTTAGAAGAGGAATTTTTTATGAAAGAAATTTATGGTCATGAGGTAGAACTGGAAGGAGTTCCAGCTATATAAACTACATCTGATAATTTGGTAGAACCAGAGGATTCAATAAGTTCCCGACGAACCTCAGCCTCTCCACCGATCTACTAGGGTTCCTCATCCGCCTGAAAGATACTTCAGTTTTTCGATGACAGTAGGAGCGAGGATTGCATCATGAGATGATGACCCAACTAGTTTCAAGCAGGCCAACATGAGTACGGACTCTGTAAGAATGGATGGATGCTAAGCGATCTGAGATGGAATCTATGTACACCAACAATGTATGGACTTTGGTTGCTTTATCTGAAGGGTTAAATCCCCATCAGAAGCAAGTATATCTTGAGAAGATTACTTGGTGTAGATGGAAAAGTTTAGACTTTCAAATCTAGACTTGTTGTAAAAGGTTTTCCCCATTAACCAGGTTTTGTTTTTTATGAAACCTTTTCTCCAGTACCTATGCTTAAGTCCATCCAGATCCTACTTGCCATTGTTACATGCTATGACTACGATATCTGGTGGTTGGGTGTCAAGACAGCTTTTCTAAATACTGATTCAGAAGAGAACGTCTGTAAGTACACAGCCAGAGGGCTTCGTAGACAGTGGGGGCAGCGGAAACATCTGGTTGCTTTTTATCTTAACATGTACGCTCACTGTCTCTCTGTTACATTTTGATAAAGCCCTTAGGATGTGTACTCGACTTCCAGGATTATGATGCAGATCATACTAGTGGGGCCTGTGTAGTCTATGAGTTCATCCTTCAATGTTCCTAGTCGTGGGAATATCGAGACGGGGCATCGATATTCCAGAGTAGACTAGCGTTTATCTTCTCGACCCATATGATGGGCGATGGATGATCCCATATCCATTGGTGTTTGACATCAAAGATGGTATACGGGTGCTCGGTGGAGACTGGGTACACTGAACGGACTCGCCAAGAACTCCTAGATGGTATTATACCTCACGTCAGATAGCAGTTCTCTGGTGACACTGGTATAGGTTAGTCTGTCGACCCGAGATCGTCATAGAGTCTTGTGTGTCTCCCACTGTACTTTGATTTCCACCCTACCACGGCTCTACTGAGTCGTGAAAACAGGTGGTTTTTGGGTACAGTCCCGAGTCACATGGAGGCAATGAGCGATAGGAGAGGATTCATCTCTCCCGGTATTGGGGGTTGATGTTGCGCTATGCTCGATTGGCCATAACTGAAATCCCTGGCCAGGGTAGATGAGATTTACTGATAAGTGTTATCAGTAGTTTCTCGACCGTTATAGACCTGACATCGGCATGACTTATCAAGCTACTGGGGTCTGACGTTTACCACCCCTAGACGAGATATGCGACATATCAGACGAACATGACCGGACTGTTTGGTAGTGTTATTGATTGGATTCGCAGGAGTATGAGCAGGCTTACTTGTTGATCTTCTGATCGCTCAATACCCGGATGGTCGTTACGTTTAGCAGACCGCTTACGGCTTATGGGTGTTTGATATGATCACCACCTGCTGTCGGCGTATTGACGAGTGTTTAGAGTCCTACACAGAGGTTTCCTGGCTCAAGCGAAACGGAGTAGGAGCAAATATGAGATATGTGCGGGACTGAGATTGATATGAGTATGTGATACCATATTCTATTCTCGCGATTTATGTTATCGGTCGGGTACATGTGATATAGCCGGGTTATCGAATCAAGTGTTGATTCAATAAATTGATACACTCGATATTAGTTGGTTATATGTGATATGACCGGATCATTAAATCAAGTGTTCATTTAATGATTTAATGTATAATTATATATTTGATTAATTACTTTATATTAACTAGTATAGGCTCACTTAAGATTGTTTTTCTCACTTAATGTGCACATAGTGTATATGTGATATATGTTTGTGTACATGATTGTATCATACTTGATGATACATACAAACTTGGGTGTGTGTATGACTTACACCATACTTAAGATAATGGTTAGGGTTTTTATTTATTTTGTAATTCAAAATTGGTGGTATTTTGTCATGGCATGAAGCTTCATGAAGCTTAGAGATTACCTTTGACCAAGTCCACTTGTTTTGTTTTACTAAAGACATTTATTAACCAAACCATTAGTTTAAACCATGGTTATGTCTCTACAATGGTTAGTATATGATACTAACTCACCCATGGTTGCATAACCCATTTTTCAATTACCTTGGTTTATTTTCTAGAGTTGCTTTCTTCATCTTCTTCATCTTGCTCTCTAGCTCCAAGGAAATTGATGAAAATGAGTGAGAAAATAAAATCTAAAGTGAGCCCAATTCCTACTTCATCATCCTCTACTACTTGCCATTTAGTTTAGATTGTTCTCTTCACAAAGTCATCACCTAGTGAAGAGCTAGCTTGGCTTTGAGTCTCCTCGACATAGATCATCTTCGGCCTCGAAGACTTCGAGCAAGCTTGTTCATTTCTCCAAGGGAACCCATACTAGAGTTCGGGAGATCAACGATCGCAGCGAAGGGATATCTACACGGAGATTTAGAAGTGAAGGACCGGTCTACAAAGGTTGTATTCCTCATTCACTTTCTATGTAAAGTTGTTTGCATTCTAGTTTTGTTCCTAAAACTCTAGTTAGATCCTAGGTTAGGTTATTTGGCATACTAGAAATTTATGAAATTGGCATGTTTGATGCTTAGTAAAACCATGTGGTTGTGCCAAAGAACCATACATAACAGAGAGAAGAACACGTGGCACCAATCCACCGATCCTAATCCCACAATCCACCGGCGGAAACTCGTCTTTGGCTGGCACCGACGGGACTCCCGAGCCTAATGACCCCCGGGCTTTGCACACATGACCCTTCCCCTACCCCTAACTCCCCTGCCTATTTGATTGCTCTGCAATCAAACAGAGAACCTTCAAATCCTCATTTTAATGCATTTTAATTCATCTTTTTAATTCCAAAACCCTAATTCCACACTATAAATACAACCCCATGCCCTGGACCTTCATCATTCTGAAAATTCTAGCCAAAATTCTCAAAATTTTCTAAGTACAAGCGGAGTTAGAAAGCGGTTAACTTCCGGCGAAGAATCAAAGCGATTCCGACGACCCCGCGATGCCACAACGACAAAAATCTATTCTCTTATCTCTTCTTAATATAACCAAGCGGCAAGTCTATTCCAATCCCTCTCCTTCTTCTATGAAAGTCTCTTTTCATAAAATATGTCGGAAGTGGAGTTAACACTAATATCTTCTTTTAAACCTCTAAAATTTCACTTTTTCTTACATTTTCTTCATGCATATTCCTACACCTTGCTTTTTAACATAAAACTAATGTTTAGAACCAAATTTTAATCAAGAATATCATGCAAAATAGTTTTAACTTAACTTTTACACTAAAATACCATGAACATCACATATCTCTCTTTTAGTATTTTTTGTTAATTATACCTTTAAAAATTCACGGGGTAATGACCTACCCCTCACAAACACACATGGTTCCATAACGCGATAACTCTTTCATGTAGATTTGTGTTTCGAGAAATATTTCATTAAAATACCATTTACTATAAAACGGTTTTCTTTGGAATTGTATTTTAAAATTCCTTTACAAATAAACCTCTACAACCCTTTTTAGGGGATCCATTATTGGATGGTGCGGATTATAGCACATCCTTGGGCTAGTAAAGTGAGATGCAGACCTCCTCAAGGAGCATTCGATCTCGAAAGGTTTTAAATACGGTTTTTAAGAAAAACGCATTTTTAATTTAATAAAACTTAAGTATTTTATAATTATATAAAATATTACAAATCCATATATTTTCAAAATATGTCAAACTTACATTTTTTTTCTAAAGAAGAAAGTATACAAATTTCACTAAAATACCATCAAGATACCAATACAATGCAAGTTTTACAACAAAATACCATGATCTATTCAAGTTAAGGTAATTATCACTAAAATACCTCAACCTTTAAAATTCATATCCATGAAAACCATAAATAAAATAAATAACTTCTCGAGATTTATTTTGAAACTCTATTAAAAATATTTTTCATAAAACCCACTCGAGCTATATAAAACACTGTTAAGGACTTTATTAAATATTGGTTTAAGCGGGATCAATTCTCTTGAGCTCCAGGGAGCCGGAGAAAGTGAGTGCCTATTTAAGGTAGAAAACCCAATGGTGTTATCAATGGTAATTGTCTTGGAAAAAGACACAAATCCTGTCGTCCATGTGCAGCAGTAACCGATAGCTCCCGAACATAATTCAAGATCTAAATCAATTTATAAGTGTCTGACTCAAGTCTGAGTCTAACTCAAGTCTGAATCCAAACTCAAAACCTGAATCTAAAACCAAACATGAATACTTAATCATGAACTTGAACACACGAAATTCATACTGAACTCAAACAAGTATACTTGATTATTGATCATGAATCGAAACACTTAAACTTGACTCAATCAAAACATGAATATTTGAACACTATGACTTGACTCAAACCATGAATACAACTTGACATGAATACTTGATATATATATGAACTCAATCTTGCAACTCGATGTATTCATGGATTCGAGCAAGTTTAGTAATTTTAGCTGTAACTTAGCATATACGGGGTGCTGGAGTAGTTCATGCATGAATCCAATGAAATCTCGGGAGTCCCACTAGATCGTGAATCCATGTCTACTAACACAATAAAGCTATCATGAGGGCCCGTTTTCCTTGCTCCTGTATTACAGCCTGTTGAGTTTGGAATACTTCAACACCAGGTTGAAGTACCATTACTAACACTTGATTCGGGCCCGTGGTTCCTTACTCCTGAATTACAGCCTGTTGGGTTTGAGAACACTCTTGAGATTGGTTAACATTCACTCTTGAACTTACGTTAAATTAGAGTACCCAAGTAGAGAGCAGTTAATACACTTACATTCACTGCATGTTCACCATACCTAGACTACATGGCCATGTTATAATTGTTGCTATGCTCATGCTATACTGTCATGTTTACCTACTTGTCATATATACTACCATACCTGTTCACATATATTACGATAGAACTGCAAGCTAAATAAAACTGTTGTTTTTACATAAAATGATATGCTGAGACACCATACCGCATAATCAATTATTCATGATATATACTTCCTTTATCATTACACTTTATATTTCACTTCATATCTTAGGTACTTATCGAGCAAAAGTTCACTGACGGGCATTCCTCCCAACTTTATTTTCTTGGAATGTTTGTCAGATACTGTGGAGACTGAGGAGGTAGATATCTCATAGGAGGAGCACAATCAGATCGCGATCCACGCCTAGACCAGTTATCTTCTTCTATGTTTATATATGCTACCTGTTTAGGCATTTATTTTCTTGCATTTTCTTTCAGTTGAAATCGTGTATTGTAAATGAATCAAGATGAATGTAAATAATTTTGTTGAATTATAAATCTAATGTTAATTATCTTGTCATTTTTATATTGCTTCTTCTACGCTTTGCGTATTTATTCCGGGAAATGACCTTCTCGAAATAAATACGTTGCGGGCTTGCCACGTCACCGTTTCCGTTTATTGGGAAGAGGGGCATGACAATTTGAGCCTCTTCTTCTCGTCCAGTTAAATATATTATGAATTTCAAAATTTATTTTAAAGTTTGAATATAGTTCAATGAAGTAGAGAATCCATTTGATAGCGATGGCATGTCTTATGCAAGGTTGAACAAACAAAATGGTATCGTCAACATGTTACATATTGATAATCGAGTTTATCACTTCTTCTGATCCCAGCCTTGTATTAGTCCTCATTGTTTGCACATGTGGATCGTAGTAACCAATCCATCTGCAACTAATGCAAAAGTGTGAAGGGACAAAGAGCACGCTATCTTAATCCTTTTTTGCTGTTAAATTCGTTGGTGTTTGTCCTATTGATAAATATTGAGGAAACTAAAAACAATCAATTAATAATAATGCCATCCATCTAGTATCAAACCCTTTAAAGAAATGGATCATGTCACAAACTCTAAAGTACCATATTATAGGCTTTCTCAAAATCCAGTTTGAAGAGGTAGCTGTGATTATTCTGTGTTTTAATAACTTTTATAACTTCTTGGATTGTTGCTATACCATCTATGATGTATCTTCTAGAAATAGAACCGGTTGTTTGTGCTTCCCCAATGATCTTATCCGCCACCCTTCGCACTCTATTAGCAAGGACTTTAGTAATAATCTTGCATGAGCAGTTCACCAAGATTATGGATCTATAGTCTCTCAAGGTTTTTGCTCCTTCCTTATTTGAGATGAGTAGAATAGATACACAGTTGAATCTTTCTGTAATTTCTACACCCATGAACCTTGAAGAAATTACAAACCATATAAGAGATCGCATCGGAAAAATCGATCAGGATCACATGCTTCGGATCTATATAAGAAAAAACTATTAAAAACTACCAAAACACACCAAGATATGAAAATCAAAGACCAAATGGCAAGAACACGAGATTTATCCAGATTCGACGCAAGTACCACCTACTCCTACAATTCGACGACAAAAGATTTCACTGGCAAAAAAGAATTACATGAGAGACATGTTTCCGATTAAGCCTCAATATAAAGAATTCTTTGAATCCTCATAAAAATATCTCCTTTCTCTTCTCTGTTGGGTTTATTGCTGCCTTCTTTTAATTGTGGAGAAATTTTGGCAACCCTAATAATTGAAAACCCTCGGCTATTATCTTTCTATTTATAGCCTACATCTTATATAGAGATAAGATTGGTTTTTAAACCGAGATTAACTAAAAAGACCATCAAAAAACCTAACCAGTTACTGTTCACGCTGCAATGCCCGACCCATTACTGTTCACGCTACAATACCCGACCCGTTATTGCTGTCGAGAAGAGACATCTAGTCCTCCTCGAATAGGTAATGCCTCTATCATCTTCTTTGATCAACATAACTAAAAATAGACAACGAGACGATCTAATCCTAGAAATTATTCCTAGAGGGGGTGAGAGGAATAAGCTGCTAATGTGCCCAAATTAAAAATTAACACTTGCACAAATATCACAATTGAATAGCCAAGTAAAAGATATACCAATATAGATAAGTAGCTAAGCTAATCACAATTGTGAACACATAAGCATATAGCAAGAAGCACAATATTAAAAGAAAGTAATGAGCAATTAGAGTAACTAGGGAACAAGCATGCAATTAAGAAATTTCTACTTTAATAGGCAATATAAAGCAAGAGAGAAATTGCAAACACAATCACAAACACAAGTCGTTTTTATGGTGGTTCGAGAGATCACCTAGTTCACTTTCTTTAAGCACACGAGCATGTTCCACTAATTCACTTCTTTTTCAGAAACACACGCATTGCACACCCGTAACCAATAACCCTGCTTCCGATGGAGGCTAAACCAAGATGTCTCCTATAAAGATCTCACGTTGCTCGACACACGAGCAATACTTCCCTCTTACAAGTTCGTCGCTCTTCTTTCTACAAAGATTCTCTCCTATATTACAATGGCAATCTTGTACTCAAGATTCCAAACACAAAAAAAGAAGAGATTACACTTAAAGCACAATACTCTTGATAGAGTTTCTCTCAAGCTCACTCTATAATATCCTTTCAAGTATGGATAATCAATTGAAGCTCTTGATCATTTGTGTGTGTGAGAGATGATAGAAATGCAAATTAGAATTTTTCTCTCATAAGAGATGAGATTTTTCTTTTTCAAATCACTTTAGATGATGGTCAGAAAATATTCAAGTGACTAGGTACCAAAAATCTAAATCAAAAGACTATATAAAGCCCCCCAAAAAAGTAGCCGTTATGGGTCAAAACAGCCAGAAAACACATGAGGCGGATGTCTGAAGAAGATCAGGGCCGACATATGGCCTTATATAAAAAATAACCCAATGACTATATTTTTCAAAATATTTCTTCATTAGACGTCTGCCCCGTATAGCAAACATTTGTCGATAATTTTAAAGAATGCAAATTAAAGCACAGATCGAAGAAAGAAGCCTAAAGCGTAATTGTCCAGACGTCCGAAAAGAAAAAATCCTTCATCGGGCGTATGTCCAAAATAACTACAGACGTCTGGTTTCCCAAAACAATAAAAGAGCACAAGGCAAACCTTAGCAGACGTCTGAAGGTCAAATAGCAGACATCTGAAGTTATAAAAATCTGTTTTGAAAACCTTCATCAGACGCCTGGTACATTGACCTTCAGACGTCTGTCTCATCTCAAAAATTCTGAAATATCAGATATCAAAAGTGCACAGACCTCTGAACTATAACGAGGCAGACGTCTGGCCAAGCACAAAAAGAAAAAGTTTGGGATTTTATAAAAGAGAAAAATTTAAACTCGAAAACCCGAAAATTGTAAAACTTTTGTTCTGTCGTGTGTGAGTGTTCAAGAGCTACAATTGATAATAACCATATTCAATAGATTACTTACATAGAATTCTATGTCGATGTCACATTTCTTCAAAATCTTGAATTTTCGACACTTCGACAAGAGCTCTTGAAACTTTGGCACCTCGCTTGAACATTGCCTTGGTCGATTGATCTTCATTTAGCTTCGAAACTTGAAACATCAAACTCGATCATGCCATTCCACTCACTTGCGTTTGAAGTCGATATTTGATCTTCAAATTGAATTCGCTTCGACTTCAATTTTTGACGCTTCAAACTTGGACTTGGCTTCTATCTTTTTAGATATTCATAGCTTGAACTCTTGAATCTCTTGAACCTTGGCTACTTAGCATCATGGAGTTTGAATATGCAAATTGTGAAGCACTCGTCCGTATCCTCCACCCTCCATTAGATATTCCGTTTAAGCTTGATTTCCTCCATCCTCCTTTAAATGCTTATGCCATGAGATATCCAATATCATCAATCTCAACACGACCAAATATATCATATACAGTGTTATGAAATAAACAAGATAGTAAACACTGGTATATAAAACATTCATTGTTTTGATATCACAAGCAATGAATAGTATATCAATACCAAGATATAAATCAAACTCAAAGTATGAGATATTAATATACTACATATATACCTGATATATGAAAACCAAGATATAGGAAACATGTATATACATATTCATACTGTGAATATCAAGACAACGAATGCCAGTAATATATTGATATCAAAGAATATAACACAAGTAAAGTATGTCTTTATTGATATATTACTCGATATACACAAGATATATAATAAGCAAGCTAAACATCAAGTGTATACAAGTTTAGTGTAGAAAGGATAAAAAGGATAAGCATGTGACACTAAACAAACCATTCATGTTTAAGCTATCATTAAAACCAAATAAAAGGATCATCAAAAACCATAAGCTATCAATTTTCCTCTTTTTAATGATGGAAAAACATGAATAGAAAATAGTATATCTATATCAAATAAAACCAAATATTCGATATCGATATACTAAAAAACCTATTATTCTTTCCCATTTTGAAATAATCATAAAGGATATTTAGGGAATTTAGAACGTTTCAACTACTCCCTATAAATATATGCGTACACCTAAAACGAATCAAACTTTTGAATCATTCCTCCTAAAGGTATACATAAAAGAACACTAGGAGATAGATATGAGTACAAGTAAAAAAGAAATTTTGAAAATGAAGCTCAACTCATATCCAAATGCATGTATATAAAAGATATACAACAAAAAGTAAGTATACATGCACAAATCCACAAGAAAAGTATAGGAAAGATCTAATGACATGTGGAGGCAAGCACGAACAATCGATGATGTGCAAAATAAAGAGTGTACTCATGCAATGTGTGTGCAATAAGAAGAATATTCAAGTTAAAGCAAGCACACACGAAATCGGGAATGGATATAAGTAAAATGAGATTTTTGAAAAGGAAACTCAATTCATATCCAAAAAGCATGTAATGAAATAATACACAATGAAAAGTTCAAAAACATGCGCTAACTCATAAAAAGTAAAAAACAAGTTTTGAAATATATGAGTTAGAATACATGTCGTAATACGAACTATAGAATATCAATGAAAAACATAATCATATTACGCATGTACAAAAGTGTGTACGTGTTTCTTTAAGAACATAGAATTTTAAAATGTGCACAACATAAGAATTGGGTACGTAAATATAAATTATTATACTTGAATAGCGCAACACTTACATATCCCAATAGCTTGAATCTCCCAAAATTGAGAAGCAAGCCCAAAAGAAAGATTCATGAGTCTTATCTTACAATCACTTCAATACCAAACCATTAGAGCTCAAACATAATATATAATGGAATACAAGTGATAGAATTTAAATGATACTAAACCCATGAATAGATCAAGCTATGTACGAGGAACCAAGATGAAACCAATTGAAGAGTTCCAAAGTACAAACATACTCAAATAACAATAGATACCAATTGAAAAAAATATGAAACCAATTGAAAATGATTAAAAACCGTATGTGAGTGAAAGCATGAGTAACTCTCTCATCTTAAGAATCGACCACCGGGTGAAGGCTTTCCAATTCTTTCCGCTATACCCATAAGATTCGTTATAATTAACGAAATTCACAAGTGGGTCCCGTAAAAGGGGTTGCAGATTTCATTTGACAAGATATACTAAGAATTCAGTACCAATGACTAATTCTAATCATGCGAGAAGTGTGTGTACAACAAATAGGCAAGTTTAAGCATAAAAACATATCAACAAGGCACAAAGTAAAGTACCAATTGAAAAATTGGTTCAACTTAAAACAAGTGCCAAATTATATCCATATGAAAAAGATTTAAACAATTTAAAGTTTATGGATACAAACTCTCACTTATAGGATTAAAAACACATTATAAGCAAGTGAGAGTGGTTTATGGCAAGAAAAAATAAGGATATGGAAATCTAAACAATTTTTCAAACCATATTATGCTCAAATTTTAAAAAATTGCAAGTTTGAAACAAATGAGCACAAAAGATCACAAATGAGCAACCAAATGGTACCAATTGTAAATATCAATTGAAATATCCTATGAATAGTATCTCAAACATGAACAAGCACAACAAGATAGACAAGATAAGCATATGTTCATCACAAGGGGTATATAAACAAAATATACGCAATTAGAATATCCACATTAAGCACAAATCAAATAGGCGATATTCTAAAAGAGTATACCAAGGAATACAATACCCCACAAACTGATGAGCCAGGTTAGTATATCCATTTGATTGCTCATGCTCATCACGAACTGAATCCCTCAAGTGGACAATTGGTCTATACCTACAAAATAAGGTACGGAAGGGGGATTTCGGTATCCAAACTTTATTGGATCCATAAGGGTTAATTTTGGGAACCAAACCAAATTGGCATGTAAAGAAATATTTTTCTTTAAGGAACAAGCAAATACCAAATGGCTATGTGCACCACAAAAATTGCAAGTGTGTGAGTGTGCACAAGTGGAGCTAAAAGTGTCAATGCAAGCATGAGATATGGCAAGTTTATGATGCGCAAACTTCTTGAAATCTGGTCTTGAACTAAATCTATAAAAAAATGCATGTTTATGAGCATGAGATTTAGCTAAATGTGAAGCATGTTTGACAAATCTAGACGAAAAGGGTTTCTTAATATTCAAAGTTTTAAAACCAACGCCTCTTCGATTTAAAACTTTTTCCTTACTAGGTAAAGAATGAACTTTTGAAAATTTAGCAAGGGATGCATCTAAAATCTTATTTTGAGCTTTGAGAGAAGATTTTTCTTAAATAAAATAGTCTTGAGACACAATGGAAGATTTCAACAAATCGATTTCATTTTTCAAACTTGAAATCACATCAATATTTTCTTGTCTCAAAATATCGCAAGAGAAAACCAAAATCTCATATTTTTTGAGAAAAGCAATTTCAAAAACAACAGATTCTTGAGGTGAAATGGATGATGTTAAAGGATCAATCTCATTTTTCAAAGTAGCAATATACTCATCCTTTTCTTTGCTCAAGTTTTGACAAGATAAAACCAAACTTGCATTTTCAAGTTTCAAGGCATTAATGGAAACACAATATAAATCTGAAATAATCCTAAAGGGGGGTGAATAGGATTATACTAACAATATAACCAAATTAAAAATATAAACTATCAGTTGCAAGTATAAATGAAAATTATCAACTTATGAGCAAGAGATCAGTGGTAGCATCAATCTAACACAAAGAGAATAAAGAAAGTAAGCAAGCAATTTCTACTCTAAGCAAATGGAAAGAAATGAAAGAGATAGAAATAGAAAACACAAAGACACAAGATTTAGAGTGGTTCGGTGCCCCGATAACGTCTCGGTCCTTAGTCCACTTTCTTTAGGCCGTTAAGCATGTTCCCTTTAACTTCACGTCTTATCCAAAAACAACACGTCTCTACTGAGACTACAATACTTCGCTAGACACACGAGTGGCTCTTCTCTCTACAAGATGATCTTCTCTCTTCTTACCAAATCACCCTTGCACTCAAGAGTCCTTATAAAAAGAATAGAAAAGGAAAATTACAATCCCAAATACTTTAAAAAGATTTTCTCTCAAAGCTCAAACTAATACTTCAAGGAGTATGGATATTCCAATTAAGCTCTTGGTGATTTTCTAGAGTTCCAAGTGCCCTTTCCGCTACAACCGCGGCCAATGTAAAATCAAAAAATAAAAATTTCAAGAGGAGCATTAGAAACGGATCCCTAGAAATCTTTTTAAACACCAAACTATCAACAAAACATACAAGGTTTATAGAGATTACAACTTTTGTCATGTGTCCACCCAATCGAGGAAGACCCTTTCAAGCTTCTCGTAGGCCGTCGGGAACAATCTTGAGAGGCGACCGCCCTTACCAAAGATGGTCCACCCGAGAAAAACTGATCCAAGCTCCAGTTTCACTTAGTGAAGCAACTGACACTCTAAGCTTGCTAGAAATGGAGTGTGGGGATGTAGGAATTTTCCACTCTCATTTTCACTCATCTCACATGCTCAAGAGAGCAATGAAGAAGAAGAAGGAGGATGAAGAGGATGAAGAGCTAGCCATAATACAACATGAGCTAAGTCATAGAATGAATGAGAGAATGGAATGGCTTCATGTTATTTTACAACCTTCAAATAAAATATCATAATAATTTTTCCATAAACAATTGAAGCACATCCCTCTCTACATGTTCTCAACCATACCGAAAGCCATCTCACCATCCACCTCATTTTCAATTAATTTTCTAAATATAAAATCAAATAATGAGGTGTCCTCCGTCTAAACGGTATTTTGTATTAATATGGAATACAACCCCCGAAATACATATCGCTACATATACGCGTATCCGTATAAAAACACGAATAGCCAAGAGAGAGAAAATGAATAGTGAACATAATACTAGAATATATATATATATTAAACATATATATATATATGTATATAAATTATTAAATCAAAACTTGATTTAATAATCCGGCTTAATCTTAAGCTGGCTAGTATTATCAACCGTCCAATTAAAGTCCGTATAGCCAATACACGTATTTAATAAAACACTGACATACCAATGTATGTCCTCTACATAATATTGCCTGAACCGGAAAAACCTTTTGTGTTGGACTCTGAAGACTCAAAAATACGCTGGCAGTGATTTACTAGATAAATCCAAAACCACAAGCATCTCAGCGGCACTAGCTATACGTAACGGCTACCCGGGTATCTGCCGAATGGGAGGTCGACAATCAAGTCCGTCCGTACCCTACTAAGCCTGAATGTGACAATCTTTGTACAGTCCGGTCACTTCGTCTAAGAGTATTGCATACCGGGTCTACGGGGTGGATAACGTTAGACACCTAATAACCCGATAAGTCGTGTCAGAGTCAAGCTCATCACCAACCAAGAAACTACTGAACTCCTATCATTAAATCTCATACACCGTGGCCACGGATTTAGGGTGATGGCCAACCGAACACAGCATGATATCGACTCCTAATACCAGGAGAGACGAATCCTTAACAATCGCTCACTGCCTCCATGTGGCTTAGAACGGTACCCAGCTAAAACATGTTTGCACGACTCCTTTGAGCCATGGTAGGGTAGTAATCTAAGTACAGTGGGAAATCACACAAGACAAGCGACGATCTCAGGTCAAAGGACTAACATGTACTCATGCCACTAGAGAACTGCTATCTGACGATAGATATAATACCATCTAGAAGTTCTCGATGAGTCCGTCCGATATACTCACCTCCAGTGAGCACCTGTATACTATCTTAGGTAAGACAACACCAATGGCTCATGAGACCGGCCACCGCCCTTCGTCGGGATCTAGAAACGTATACACTATTCTACTCTGGAATATCGATACCCAGTCTCGACACTTTCTCGACTAGGGACATTTAAGGATGTGCTTATGGACTACCCAGCTCTCACGTATATGATCACCATCATAATGCTGGTATTCAAGCAATAATACTACGGGATTCATCATTATGTATTAGTGGCACGTAATAACAAGTAAAGCATTTACACAGCAATGATAAAGACAAACTAGATAGCATACTATCATTTTGAGTAAGACTGTTCTATCTATATAGGTCCTCCTTCAATTATCATAATCCCCTACCTGCAATTATAATAATTACCTTAAGGGCACTATATCCAACAATCTCCCACTTGCACTTAAGGTCGATTATTGCGGTATCGCATACCCACAGCTCGTGTGCTACCGAATACCTAATTTCTCTACTAATCAGTTTCGCAAAACCTGTTTGTAAAACATTCATGTTCTAGAAATAGCCTCAGTGAGTGGATCCGCTATAATATTCCAACTTCATCTCTCTATATTTCAACTTCTTGGAGATCAACAATCTCCTGAATTGAGTGATACTCCTCCTCAAGAATTTGTCTAGATACTTGATAGGACCAAGTTCATAGATGAACATCTTTATCCAACAAACTTCTTGGGTTGTATCATCCGTTGAGTCATAACCAGTATCCTGCACCATGCCAACCTCGGTATCCCTATTGGAACCTTATCCAATATACTGATCCATAGAAGAGGGTAAACTCAAAACTCCGACGATATCTCTATCATTTAGGTCATCTTGGAAGCCTGAACCGATAACCGCCTCTTTCAGGAGGCTGCCATTACCACACACCAAGAACAACCTCTTATGTTCTTCACTGCTTCTCTTTATTTCTCCAGAATTGGATTACCTGCTTACTGCTGCAAGTGCAAAAGCAACATCTGGTTTGGTACAAGACATCATATGATTGACTCAATTGCCTAAGCAAGTAATATGTCATTCATGCAAGTCTCTCTCCTCATCAGTCTAAAATACATCTCTTTAGAAGGTGGGTCCATCACCTGTAGGTACACCACCACGCCAGGAGACATCCATTCTAAACCACTTTTAGAATGTTGTCTAAGTACCAGGATTGGGACACTTCCTAAATCTAGATCTAAAACCTTATATCTAGTCATCAGAATTCCTGATTTCTTATCCATATCCAATATGGAGAAAACACCTTTTGACAACAAAAGTTTGACCGATTGTAATATAGGAACATAACTTCCTATCAGAAGTATATCATCCAAATCCAGGGACATAACTCCCTACATCGTTCTTACTAGGTTTATTTGTTGTTTTGATGAAGTCAATCACCTTGACTATCACATCAAAATAGTTAATCCGTCTCTGCTATGCTTGCTTCAGTTTATAAATAGACATAAGCAACTTGCAAACCTTCCGCTGCTCCCACTGTCATTTACACATGCACTTCTAAATTCTTATTAGAAAGAAGTTATATTCATCCTCTTGCCAGATCTCATAGTCATGAATAGCAGCAGTGACAAGTCATATCCGTATGGATTTCAGCATAGACATAGAAGTAAAAGTCTCATCACAATCCACACCGAGTATTTGATAAAAATGTTTACAACAAGTCTAGCCTTATTAGGTTAGTACCTTTCCACCTGCACACACGTCGAAAGATTTACATGCTCCTAATGTGTTTTATCCCTTCAGGAGCACCTAGTAAATTCCATAATTTGCTGAAGTGCATGGAGTCCGACTTGGATATAATACATCTGGTAACCTGGAACTTACCATTTCTTATGACCTACTGATTACTAGTAGAGCCATCATAACCATGATGCTGACCTCCATGTCCCCGTCTACGAGAAAACTGAAGTATCTCTCAGGTGACTAAGGTTGCTTACTAAAATCTGTGGAGTGACTAAGGTTTATCAGTTCCAATCGAATCTTCAGGTTCTACTAAATTTTCAGTAATCGTTTGTGGTTCTGGAATCACTTCCGGTTCTACCATACTCCCACTAGTTTCTTTTGCAAAAAGATTTCTTTTATAAAAAGGTGGCGAGTCAAGAACAAACCAATTATTGATCTTGAAAATGGTAGAAACTGTTAGGAATATGTATACCCTAAAGGCCATTATTGATGATATAGTGGATACTCGGACATATATATAGAGGACTTTCTTGCTCGACATGATAGTATGCTATCAGGTTACCTTTATCTTAACATGTAGACTGGTATTTATACTATCTGTCTCTTACATATTGATAAAGCCCTTAGGATATGTACTTGACTGTCATGATTATAATGAGATCATACTAGTGGGGCCAGGGTGGTCCAAAAGTACATCCTTTAATTAGTTCCTATTCGAGGGAATATCGAGACTAGAGCATCGATATTCCATAGTAGATTAGTGTGTACGTTTCTTGTTCCTTAGAGGGCGATGGTTGATCCCACAACCATTGGTGTGTGACATCAAAGATTGTACATGGGTGCTCATTGGAGAATGGGTACACCGAACGGACTTGCCGAAGACTTCTAGTTGGTAGTATACTTATTGTCATATAGCAGTCCTCTGGTGACACTGGTACAGGTTAGTCTGTAGACCCGAGATCGTCATAGAGTCTTATGTGGCTCCCACTGTGCTTTAATTTCCTCCCTACTACGCTCAAGAGGAGTTGTACAAACAGGTGGTTTTTGGGTACAATCCCGAGTCACATGGAGGCAATGAGCGATAGGAGGGGTTTCGTCTCTCCCGGTATTGGGGGTTAATGTTGCGCTATACTCGATTGGCTATAACTGGAAGTCTCTGGCCAGGGTTGCTGCCAAGATTTACTGATAAGAGTTATGAGTAGTTTCTCGAACCGTTATAGGCCAGACATCGGCATGCCTTATCACGTTACTAGGGTCTGACGTTTACCACCCCTAGACATGATATGCGACATATCAGACGAAGAGACTGGACTGTACGGTAGTGTTACTGATAGGCTTCATGGAGAGTATGGATAAGCTTGCTTGTTGATCTTCATATCGCTCAATACCCAGGTAGCCGTTACGTCCAGCTAGTACCGCTGACGGCTTGTAGGTGACTGATGTGATCATCACCTGCTACTGGCGTATTGATGAGTCTTTAGAGTCCCACACAGAAGTTCCCTATTTCAAGCGAAACAAAATAGGACACATATGTGATATGTGTGTGGGCCTGATTAAATACGTGTATGTGATACGGTATTGTAATCTGGCAGTTATCTGTTATCAAGTTAGGTTATATATGATATAATCAGATTATCGAATCAAGTATTGATTTAATAATGTGATACTCAGGTTAATGATATTAGTCGGTCATATATGATATAACCGGATTATTAAATCAAGTGTTAATTTAATAATGTGATATATATTATATGTGATATAATTATATCTTAACTAATATCATTAGCTCACTAATTATTCTTCCGTTATATATATATATATATATATATATATATATATATATAATAATGAAGCATGGCTTGAATTTCTATTTTTGAGAAAAATAGAAATAAGGTGGAAAATGAGAGCATGGTTTCAAGCATGGGCTTTATGTTATTTTATTCATCTTGGCTCACTATTCAAGCATGGTTGCAATTTTATATTGCTAATTTCCATGCTTGAATGAGTGGGGGTCAAGAGTTGCCATTCATTCTTCATCTCATCCAACACTTAGCCATATTTTCTTTAGTTGCTCCCATGGTTGCTCTCTAGCTTCTGCATCTTCCTCATTGCCATGGTTCAAGCTTCAACCCTCACATGTGATGTGAACCATGAAGCTTGAACACAAACTTGTAAGCTTTAACATCCCCTACTTCACCATTCTACACTTGACTAGCGATCGAGTGTAGCGTGTTTCCTACGCTAAAGAGTTTAGTGTAGAGGTTGCTTGAGTTGGAGGGACTTCGCGTGGTTCATTTTCGGCAGGAAGGTCATCGGAGGAAGCTCGTCCAAATCCTTAAGAGGAGCCTAGTGGAGTCACGGGACTACTACATGAAGCATGTGAAGTGTAGGACTCGATCTACGAGAGTATAGCCATATTTCACTTCTTATAGTTTAGTGGATATCAAACTAAAACCCTAATCAACTAGTTAAAGATCTTGTTAAGTTTATCTTAGCACCTATAAAAATTTGAATTTGGCATGCTTGATGTCACTTGAACCTCATTGTAGTGCTTGGGTAGACTTTCATGGTATCATAGCCTAAGCTAGAAGATTAGACGATGTAATTAGAATCATGAAACCGAAAAACTTCGAAACACCGAAACCCAAGATCATAGTTTTTGTCGATTTTAATACTTCCTCGGAAAATTTTTTAAACAACTGTAAAATGGTGTATGTGATACAACTAGAACACAGGAGAAATTCGATGCCAAAACATCAAAGTTGACCTGGCGAGAACCCTCTAAATCTCGGCCCCACAGGTTTTTTGTTCTCTTTTTTGGCTTGAAATTTTTTGGTATTCTGTAGACTTGATTTTAGGGTTTCGGGTATTGTTTGATTAGTCCAGAATTACATGTGATGTTAATTTTTTTTGGGCCTAATACGGAGTGTTTCGTAGCGTAATTGTTACGTCGTTTCGGATTTAGATTGATATGGATGCAGTAGTGAGGATCCACATTTAATTGGTTATATGAAAACTAGTTAATGATTATAAATCTAGCGTTTTAGTCTCGGTAAATCGGTTGCCACTGAGTCTTGATTCGGAACAAAACTCCGTCACAATCGCATATTGTACACGAATACTCGCCAAATAACTTTGCTAGGTAGACACGCCTCATTGCCCCAACCAAGTGACTGTAGAAGAACCCCGCTGCCAAAAGCATCCACTCGGGTGTGTGCGGCCACGGTGTTCCGCCTTAGTGCACTTCGTCGACAGCATCAGGAGTGCGGCCATCTACTAAAGTTCTGACGAGTGTTCGATAATGTAGTCGGGAATCTTGTTGAATCCCCGAATAAGTAATTAAAAAGTGTTTTCAATTTGACACTAAAATACAAGATTTATCAGGTTAGGCACGAAATCCGGAATATGAGATATTCCGGGTTTATGATGTGTAAGGAAATGCGGATTCTAATTATTGTATTTTTCCATTTCTTTTCTACGACCGTAAGTGTAATATGTGGGGTATCCCAAATCTCTTTGCTATATGTCAATAGAATTTGGGATACGCATATTTTCTTACGTTGATGATATGTGATATCATGTGTTGCTGGTGATATATTTTATTGGATCGTCGTGATTAAATAGCCGGGGGTTTTATGTGAGATGAGAGTTTTTCAATTTTCATTCATGTAAAATTTATATGTAATATTCTTTTATTGGGGCACTTCCGGGTTGAGGATGATGTCACCATTGATGTATATTATTTACTTTTCCGCATTAGGATAAACCCTGTTGGATGTATATGCCCTAGAGGCCAGTATTGTATATGTATACATATGGATACTAGGAATATGTATGTATAAAACAATCTTGCTCAGTTTTATAGTATATTATTTGACTTGTCTTTATCGGGATATGTGTGTTCATTTGTATTGTTGTTATATCTAACTTGCACATATTGATAAAGACTCGATACGGTGGTATACTATTGTGGTTTGTCTTTATCTTAACATGGCATATGTCATACTCGTTATTACATATCACGGTTACATGTTGATAAAGACCCTAGGATCTTGCTTGATTACCTGCGTTGTGATGGCGATCATACTTGTGGGAGCAGGGTAGTCTATAAGCACATCCTTAAATAGTCCCTAGTCGCGTGAGTATCGAGACTGGGCATTGATACTCCAGAGTAGACTAGTCTATACGTTTCTAACCCCGTCGGGGGATGGTTGGTCCCGCAGCCATTGGTCTGATGCACCTAAGATCGTATACAGGTGCTCACTGGGTGTGAGTACACTGGACGGACTCACCGAGAACTTCCATGTGGTACTATACCTATCGTCAGATGGAAGTTCTCAGGTGACATGTGTACAGGTTAGTCTTTGGACCCAAGATCGGCATTTGTCTCATGTGAGTTCCTACTGAACTTTGATCACTACCCTACCACGGCTCTACTGAGTCGTGCAAATAGGTTTTGGTTGGGTTCAGTCTCGAGCCATATGGAGGCAGTGAGCGATTATCGGGGATTCGTCTCTCCCGGTATAGGGAGTCAATATCGCACTGTGATTCGATTGGTCGGGACCATAAGACCTTGGCCAAGTCACTTGGGATTTACTGATGGGTTGATCAGTAGTTTCCTGGATTGGTCCTGAGCCATATCGGCACGACTTATCAGGTTGTTAGGGTCTGACGTTCACCACCTCTAGACCCGATATGCGATACTCTTTGACGAAAAGACCGGACTGTATGGATATTGTCACGGATAGGCTCAGTAGGAGATCCGGACGAGCTTGCTCGTCGGCCTTCCTTTTCGACAGGTACCTGGGCAGCCGTTACATACAGCTAGTGCTGCTGACGTGCTTGTGGTTAAACCCACTGCCAGAGTACTGTCGAGTCTTTAGAGTCCCACACAGAGGGTTTTCCTGATCCAGGCAAAACGATGTAGTAGCCATATTGGATACATGCAGGGTTCGATCGATTGATGTACTTGGTACTCGGATTTTCGATCAGACAGTTTGTAATACTAGCTGGCTCGGGTTTGAGCCGGATTATTAAATCAGTTATTGATTTAATAATTTACGTATATGTATTTCGATATATATATTCTAGTATTACATTCTTCGTGTTATTCTATCTCTTTTGGGCGTTCGGATTTTTATCTGATTGCCGGTATATTTGTACAATAGGCTGAAATCCGTATTTACTACAGATTTCCTTCTAGAAGGTGGCCACCTCATTTTGGATTTTCTATTTATTTGATAAATAGAAATGAGGTGTAAAGTGAGAGGTGAGGGAGGTATGGAGTTGACCATGCTTCAATAGTTTACAAACGAATTTATAATTCATTTTGTGTTTACTATTGAAGCATGGTTGCTGTTGTTTAATGAAAGAAATGAACATACAAAACTCTTGTGTGTGAATTTCTCTCTCATGCTTGATTCATTTTTCTCTCTTGAGCTCTCATCTCCTCCCTCCTCTAGCTTTCTCCTCCACCTTCATCTTCTTCCTCTTCACTACATTTCTCATGTGTTGAGATACAAGTGAAGAGGCTAGAAAGAGATAGAACACTTAGACATCCAAACTACATCCTAGATTACTTGGACTAGCATCCTAAGTCCTCTTGTTGCTCTTTTGACATATTGCAAAGAGCTAGAGCCATGGATCATACTCCCCGGGTGGATCATCTACGACAAAAGAAGGCCGGAGAAAAACCTCGATCCCGATGGACCGATAGAGCCGGATTTGGAGTTCAAGCATGTTCAAGGCGCTTGCTAGGAGCTAAGAATGAAGAAAGAAGACCGAAGGACTTGGTTCGTTTGATGAGCTTTCTATCATAGTAGATAGCACTTCTTCTTTTGCTAAATAGGTTTTATGGAAATATCCGGTTTTAGGGTTTAGTCTAGCGCCAAGTTTTATTCGCAAGAAAATTTTTGTTCCACATTTGACCACGTGAGTTGGCCGCGGTGCTAGGGTAACCCTTCATGGTATCAGAGCCACCCATAAAACCTATACTAGCTTGTTTGAACGTGTTTAGAATAACGATCGACTGAAAATTTCAAAAACCGCATTTCAATTCATGTAGTTTCTGTCGACTTTTAAAAGTGCTCGAAAAATCAATTTAATGGTCCCAGAAAATCATGCAGGCTTTTTTAAGACCCCTGAAAAAATTTGGTCACGTGAACCCTCCAAACAGCCGTGGAACCGCCGCGCAACCCCCTATTGGCGGCGGTTCCGCGGCCGTTTTGGGGCCCACGTGAACAAAATTTCTTCTGGGCCTCTTATTTTTAGAAATTGTGGTTTCTGGAATAATTACTTTTTGGGCCCAGATTTGTTACAGTGTTGGTTTAATACTTGGGGCCCACTTGGAAAGTTTAGTTGATCGTAATTTTAAAATACGTATTTTATTTTCAGTACATTCACTTTTATCTGCGACCGGGAATGTCACTTGATCGGTAAAACTCGTCTGATTTCTATATGTTCCTTCAGACGGGTTTTGCGAACGTGACATTCGCGTTGATGTTGTGTGCTTGTGCTGTGATTGTAGTTGGATTGTCGTGGTGGATAGCATGTGATGCAATGTTAGAAATACAGTTTATAATTCATTTGTACATTTGTTATTGCGGGGCGAGCGTCCGACATGTGGACTGCCGTCTTTGCCAGATTGTATATTATTTTGGAGCACGACCGGGTTGAGATCGATGTCACCGCATGTATATATTATTTTCATTTTCTGTATTAGGATTACCCCGCGATGGGGTGCACGAATAGCCGAGTTCTAGAAGGCAACAAGCCCGTATCTCAAGGCGCTGAGACGGAGGGGGCTTCATTCTAGAACTGGCAGGCTATTCGCCGCGCTCGTAGGAGGTACAGGTTTTCATTGCATAGGCTATCCACACGACCGAGAACGTCAGGTTTTATTCGCGGCTCAAATGAAACCCGGGGCTCCAAGATTATCCACCATTCTCTATTGTTATCTGTGATGTTGTTTATTATCATGCCTAGGAAAATGTTATATATATACTTATATATATACTAGTAGATGTTGTATATGTTTTGCACCCGCGCTAGTCCATCTCCCGCTCTGTCGTTAGTTAAGTAACCTAACGGGTGATGACGGGGACCCGTGGTGAATGCGGATGGCATATACGTACATTTTATTTTCGTTCTTTTCTGGTGTGATAGGTTACAAATTGATGAGACCGCATTAATTTTGATTAATGCAAGATAATAAACCTAAAAGATTTTGTTGGAACTAAGCTTTAAAAACTGACATTACAGACGTTCTCTTTTATTTTGCACAGTGATATTCAGTTTGGAATATCCCGCACCTCATTCGACAAGACAAGGGCCGAGATCCCTTCACCGGGAGTGACCCCTTGAGTGAAAGTTTGCGTCAGGGTAATAACTTCACTATAGTTGATTATTTTTTGCTTTGAAACGTGGTATTCAGTTTGGAATATCCTGCACCTCATTCGACGAGGAAAGAGCCGAGATCCCTTCACAGGGAGTGACCTCTTTAGCAAAAATTTTCGCCACTATATATATTTACAAAAAACTACTCAGGTTCCTTCAACGATATCAAGTTCATTACGTTAACGGGTTTTCGCCAAAAACCCATCCGTAACCCTCCGTCATTTCTTAAAAGTTATACTTAGTATTCGTGTTGCGTTTTTTGACTGTGTCAGGGCGCAGTGAACGGTAGCTGAGTATTGCTTATTTGTAGCATACAATGCGATTGGTTAAGACAGTTGTGTAACCTTGTTGACTGTGTCAAGGGTTATGCGGGTGGGTTTAATGCAATCAAGATAATGACGGTTGAACTTGACTAGAACCCTTTGTTTTGTTGACTGTGTCAAGGTCACTTGGGTCTTAGGGGAAAAAACCACATCGGGAGTTTCAAACATACAGGAAACTTCCAGATTTTAGCATACCTTCTGGAGTGTGGTGACTAGAGTGGATTCCATCTAGTGAATCACACAATGATAGTTGGATCCCGATCCCACTGATGAGTAGGATTACTCTCGGGAGATTATCACACTTACACAATTAATGCTATAAACCAAGTAGGTGTCTAGAAAGGTGTTAGCGGAGCTACGCCTCCAGGGAAAAGAGGTTATGTAATTAAGAAACTTCGCAAAAGCGTTGGAAAACCTTCCTTGAAGTACCAACACCGCCCTGGCTGAAAGGTTACGCAAGTATTCGGACGTGCGATTAATCCTGACTAATTCTTCTTTTAGGGTTTGAAGAAGAATTTGAGGAAACAGTGGCAGCCATCCTGGTTAGATAAATTAATAACCAATCTAATCTTGCAAGAGCGCACGCTGAATGTTTTCCCTCTCTCTCTCCAGGTAGCAACCATTTCACGCCCTAATCCAGATAATAAAATGTATCGCTTGACCGATCCGAATTCTTATTCGGGGCTGGGGAACATCGGTTCGGCTCTAACTTACGACAACTATCATAAGTATGAGCGAGGGAAAGAGGAAAGTTTGAATTCCTTGATAAACCCATCGAAGAAGAAACATACTGTTGCGTCTTCTTCAGGTGTTCTTGTTATTGAGAGCTGTTTTTCGGTCAGTCCTACCTCCTGGGTACTCGATACCGGATCAGGATCTCATATCTGTAATTTATTGCAGGGACCGAGAAAAAGTAGGATAGTTGGACCTGGTGATATGTCCCTCAGAGTGGGGAATGGAGCACAAGTTAATGCGGCTGCCGTCGGTGAATATCACCTAGTATTGCCAAATGGTAATACTATGATTTTGAACAATTGCTACTATGTGCCTTCCATGCTTTGCAACATCATATCAGTTTCTTTACTTGATAAAGATGGATATAACTTTGTTCTTGATAGAAATATCATGAACATTTACCTTGATAAGGTACACTGTGTAATGGTATCTACGTTATTAATCAAAACACAGTTCTCAATATACAAAACACACGCAAGAGGAAAAGTTCAGATATGAACGAATCCTACTTGTGGCATTGTAGACTTGGTTATATCGGAGAGAAAAGACTGAGTAAGTTGCATAAAAATGGATTTTTGGATACGTTCGAGTTTTCATCTTATGAAACTTGTCAATCTTGTCTCAAAGGAAAGATGACCAAATCTCCGTTCACCGGACATGGAGAAAGAGCAACAGAGCTCTTGGGGCTCATACACAGTGATGTTTGTGGTCCAATGTCTATACATGCAAGGGGTGGGTTCTCATACTTCATCACATTCACTGACGATCTCTCTAGGTTCGGATATGTGTATCTTTTGAAACACAAATCTGAAACTTTTGAGAAATTCAAAGAATTCAGAAACGAAGTAGAGAACCAGACTGGCAAAAGTATCAAGATCCTCCGATCTGATAGAGGAGGGGAGTACTTAAGCATGGAATTTCTAGATTACTTAAAAGAGAATGGAATTCTCTCTCAACTTACTCCTCCATATACACCACAGAACAACGGTGTATCGGAGCGGAGGAATCGTACCCTATTGGATATGGTTCGCTCCATGATGAGTGGTGCTGAGTTGCCTCTTTCATTCTGGGGATATGCACTTCAAATAGCAGCACATCTTTTGAATCAAGTTCCATCCAAATCCGTGCCTAAAACTCCATACGAAATATGGAGTTGTAAGAGTTTGTATCTTAAACGTGTTAAGATTTAGGGTTGCCCAGCTTATGTCAAAAAGCAGAACCCAGAAAAACTTGAGGCACGGTCAGTTTTGTGTAAGTTTGTGGGATACCCAAAGGATTCTAATAGGTATCTATTCTACCATGCAGAGGAACAGAAGATTATTGTTTCCAGGAGCGCCACATTTTTGGAAAAAGAATTTCTTGTTAAAAATATTAGTGGCAGCACGGTAGAACTGGATGAAATTCTAGAGACACAAACTATAACTGAAGATTTGGTGGAACCGCTAGATTCAGTTAAACCCGACGAACCTCAGCCACTCCGCAGATCTAGAAGGATTTCTCATCCGCCCGAGAGATACTACGGTTTTCTCATAGATGGGGATCGAGAGGATTGCATCTTGGAAGAAGATAATCCTACTAGTTTCAGGCAGGCCATTATCAGTAGGGACTCTGATAAGTGGCTGGATGCTATGCAATCTGAAATGGAGTCCATGTACACCAATAAAGTGTGGACCCTGGAAGTTGCTCCACCTAGGGTAAAACCCGTTGGATGCAAATGGATCTACAAGAAGAAACTTGGTGTAGATGGGCAAGTGGAAACCTATAAGGCTAGACTCATTGCAAAAGGTTTTCGTCAAAGACCAGGAGTGAACTATGACGAGACCTTTTCTCCAGTAACTATGCTCAAATCCATTAGGATGCTGCTTGCCATTGCTGCCTTCCATGACTATGAGATCTGGCAGATGGACGTAAAAACGGCTTTTCTAAACGGAAGTTTAGAAGAGTGCGTTTATATGGATCAGCCAGAAGGTTTTGTAGACAGTGGGAGCAGCAGGAAGGTGTGTAAGCTGCTCAAATACATTTATGGATTGAAGCAAGCATCGCGGAGCTGGAACATCTGTTTTGATGAAACAATCAAGGACTTTGACTTCATCAAGAACGAAGATGAGCCTTATATTTATAAGAAGATTGTAAGACGAACTGTCGTGTTCCTAGTCTTGTACGTGGACGACATTCTTTTGATAGGAAATGATATTCCTATACTACAATCGGTCAAGCTATTCTTATCACAAAGGTTCTCTATGAAAGACCTAGGTGATGCCTCGTACATTCTGGGGATCAAGATCTTTAGAGATAGATCCAAGAGACTATTGGGACTTTCACAGTCCAGGTACATAGAGACCGTACTAAAGAGATTTAGTATGGAAGATTCCAAGCACGGTAACATACCCACATTGCACGGAATCACCCTCTCCAAGGAGATGTCTCCCAAGACTGACGAGGAGAGGGTTCGCAAGAGCACTATACCCTACGCTTCGGCGGTAGGATCTATAATGTATGCGATGCTATGTACAAGACCAGATGTAGCTTACACGCTAAGCGTGGTGAGCCGGTATCAGTCAGACCCAGGTGAGGACCACTGGACAGCAGTAAAGAATATCCTCAAGTACCTGAGAAGGACTAAGGAGATGTTCCTGATTTACGGTAATGGAGACCTCAGGGTCGAGTCCTTTATCGACTCAAGCTTCCAGAGTGATAAGGATGACAGGAAGTCTGTCTCGGGTTTTGTGTTTACCCTCAACGGAGGGGCGGTATGTTGGAAGAGTTCCAAACAGGATACCGTCGTAGACTCGACGATGGGGGCTGAATACATTGCTGCAAGCGATGCCGCAAAAGAAGCGGTCTGGATAAAGAAGTTCATAGCTGAACTTCAGGTGGTTCCGTCCATTGTTGATCCGATACCAGTGTATTGTGATAACAATGGGGCTATAAATTTAGCGAAGGAACCATGGTCCCATCAGAAATCCAGGCACATCTTATGGCGGTATCACCTGATCAGGGAGATCGTAGATCGCCAGGAGATCGAGGTTTGGAGAGTGGATACCAAAAACAACACGGCGGATCCATTTACAAAGGCCCTCCCTCAAGCACAGATCGAGCGACTTTTTAGGATGTTGGGTATGCGGTATGCCAGCAGCTGGCCTTAGAGCAGACGTTGGGTATTCGGTACGCCAATCACTGGCCTTTAGTGCAAGTGGGAGATTGTTGGATGTATATGCCCTAGAGACCAGTATTGTATATGTATACATATGGATACTAGGGATATGTATGTACAGAACAATCTTGCTCAGTTTTATAGTATATTATTTGACTTGTCTTTATCGGGATATGTGTGTTCATTTGTATTGTTGTTATATCTAACTTGCACATATTGATAAAGACTCGATATGGTGGTATATTATTGTGGTTTGTCTTTATCTTAACATGGCATATGTCATACTCGTTATTACATATCGTGGTTACATGTTGATAAAGCCCCTAGGATTTTGCTTGATTACCTGCGTTGTGATGGCGATCATACTTGTGGGAGCAGGGTAAGCACATCCTTAAATGGTCCCTAGTCGCGTAAGTATCGAGACTGGGCATTGATACTCCAGATTAGACTAGTGTATACGTTTCTAACCCCGTCGGGGGATGGTTGGTCCCGCAGCCATTGGTCTGATGCACCTAAGATCGTATACAGGTGCTCACTGGGTGTGAGTACACTGGACGGACTCGCCGAGAACTTCCATGTGGTATTATACCTATCGTCAGATGGAAGTTCTCAGGTGACGTGTGTACAGGTATGGTTGCGGGGGTGCTATACGTCATCCATCCGACTTCCCCCGTAGATATAAATCTACTCACACTTGTCGAGCTAGTCGAAATCCACGCTTGTTTTTTCCGTCCTTACCGTTTCAGAAATCTCTGCGATCGTACCTACAATCGTAGTTATAAGACATAGGCATAAATATCATATCGAAAAGCAATTCAACGAGCTAAGCGCACATAGGTTAGAACCTATAGCTCACTTACTCCAATACGACCAAATACCCCTGACATTAACGTACAAATATCAATAATTCAGTCGAGATATAGAAATACGAAAAACTATATCATAAATATCAGAAACATTGTTAAAACAATTCTAGAACACTCCCAGATTTCTCTATATGACATCTGGGACAAAACAAACAATACAGTAGCTTAAATTATCGCCAATTAAAGCTACTGACTAAAACCCAAAACACCTATACACTGAAAAACTGGCGACGGCGGGAAATTTTGGAAAACTGGTGAGTGAACTAAAGAGTTAGGGGCTCGGGTTTTAGGGGTTGTCTCCTATTGGTCTCACCATATCCTAGTATTGTTAGTTTTTCTAATAGACTAACCTAGTAGTTCTAGATTCAAGTTTACCCACACAAATATCATAAAAATCCTAGTTTCTGATATTTGCATACTAAAAACAGATATTTAATGAAACAAGACTTGTAAAAAGGAAGAAGATTTACCTATAAAGATGGTGCACAAGGAAATTCCAGCTCGTGAATTGGTAGTTTGAGGTTTCTTGAAGTGGTTATGGCTCTAACTTGATGGTATGCACAAGTTGGATGAAGGATTCATGGTTTTTGAGTGAAGGATAAACTTTAAGATGAGGATGAAAGAGAAATGATGTTTTTGTTCAGTTTAGCAATTGAGAATGAATATGTGTAATTGTATGAAGGATGTAGGTAGAGAAAGAATGGGGTGGAGGGTTGTAAAGGTGGTGGTGTAAAGGTAGAAGCATGAGGTGGAGTGAGGTGAGGGTGTGTGGTATGGTGTGCATAAAGGTTTAATCTAACCTAATCATAAACCCAACCCTCATAACTAAATAGAAACCGTTATGTTACATTAAATCTAAATTCATGTTTTTTTAAAAGAAATAAAACACTTATCATAACACTTAAATACCATAACCTTTTAATAAAATCTCATATCATATTAAAACAATTTAAATATCATTTTTATGATATCACACCTTTTTTTTATTTTTACCAAAATAATTACATTTTTGCGGATATCAATCTGATACAAAAATTCATATGCGATATCATTTTTGTAAACTCGTAATATGCATATTTAAAATTATAAATTAATATTTATAATTTTCCAAAATGTTACAATATCCCCTCCTTAAAGAAATTCGGTCCCCGAATTTAAATTTAACCTCAATCTTAAAACATTTTTCCCAATCAAATCGAATCGAATCGAATCAAATCACCGGGATCCAATTTCTAAAAATATATAATCCACTCCAATTAATGGAACTCCGAAGTCCCACACGAGCTAAGACGTATACTAACACAACCTGTGCGTGTGAAAAACTCACATAACTGTACCTCTAGCGGCTGCTATGAGAATTACACCGATTATGATGCAAAATTCCAAATACGAAATCAATTGTGTATATAAAGTACACGATCATTGCCATTGTTCCCCGCCAAAACACGAAGACGCGACCGTACGGGTCCGTCTTGCCTGAATTTCAGGGCAGATGCTAATTGGTGCTATCCGTCCACCTCTCCGAAGATGCCTAGTTGATTTATGGCACCATGTATCGAAGGTTTAAACGGATGCGGCCGATATAGCAGATTTCGTCAGATTCCCCCTCGTTCAAGGGGGTTTTGATTGTGGGGACGCTCTTCCCTGCAGGTGCAAGCCCCTGTAGTTAATTACGCTACCGAATCGCTGTAACCACTTTCTCCTTCTCCAGATAGTCACTTCGTGTCGTGGGTGTTTGTTTTGTTTTTGGTTGCCCGTGGATTGTATACGGAGACTAATTTATCTTGTCGCCCGTAGGCGTGGATTAGTCCAAATACGTATCTTCTTAAATTTGGGTTTGGGGTTGGGTTTAAGGATACGTTAGCCTCATTTGAGACTAAGATCAACTTAAACATTTGTTAAGGATACGTTAGTCTCATTTTAGACTAAGATCAACTTAACGGGATCATTTAGATCCAACAAAAGATCATTTGGGCTCTATTGTTTAGTTTAGGGACATTGCGGTCGATTAGTTTAAGGACATTACGGTCAAATGTTAGTTTAAGGACATCTCGGTCTATTGTTAAGGTTAAGGACATCATAGTCCGTGAGTTTAAAGACATCACGGTCAAGGTTAAGGACATCATAGTCCGTGAGTTTAAAGACCTCATAGTAAAGGTTAAGGACATCATAGTCCATGAGTTTAAAGACTTCACAGTCAAGGTTAAGAATATCATAGTCCGTGAGTTTAAAGACCTCACAGTCAAGGTTAAGGACATCATAGTCCATGAGTTTAAGGACCTCACAGTCCATGAAATGCATGGTTGTTGGGACCCGTCACCTCTCTGAAGACGTTGAAGGATTGCAACGGCAAATATCAGAGGAGTTTAGAGATGTACCCTTAAACCGATGTGGGTTGAGAGACCTGTAATCCAATTGGGACTAAGATCTGTGATTTATGAGCATATGAACTCAATTAATCTGATTTGAGGACTTATGGCCAATTTGGGCTAAGTCCATTCAATTACAATATTCAACATTTGCTTTTTGAGTTGTTAGATATTTGTTTGGGCCCAATCCTTTTAAAAATGCTAAGCATTAGTTTGGTCTCTGACAATGTTTTGTCTTTAGTTGAATGATGTGCATTTATCATAGCTCCAGGATTATTCAAAGAACAGTTTATGTTCTGTCCAAGCGCACATAAAATATGTGGTGCACTTGGCACTAGCGACAGTCACTGAGCGCAGTGCACTATGGTTAAAGCGCTAATGAAGAGCGCTGATGCGCTTAGCGCTAGATGTAGAGCGCTGATGCGCTATAATTGAAGCATTGAGGCGTTTGGCGCTGGTGCCATGTAATGAGCGCAGAGCGCTTTTAGTAATGCAGCGCACACGTGAGGAGCACGTGACGCGCGTAGCGCTAGCCAATGAGCGCAGTACACTGTATTTGAAGCGCTATGGTACTGCAGCACTTTGTGCTAGATGAAGAGCACTAAGGCACTTTTTTAATTAAGAGCGCTAGGGCTTTTCTTAGGTTAACTTTGCGCTCTGCAGATTATCTGATTTTTGATAAGAGACTTTGTCTCAAGATTCTAACAACAAAGTTCTTAGTTCTTTCGAGATATTTCAATCTCTTTTTGATGAAAGGCTTTGCCTTTTATGGATCTGTGATCCTAAGAGAATTGAATAATTCTCCCCCTCTTTATAATGAGATGTTCATAATCTCTTTTGTGAAAGACAACTTTTTCTTATAGATCTATGATCTGTGAAAGAAGTAAGTACTTCTTTTTATATTGAGACGATTTCGTCTGTATATTCTTTTTACCTTGAAAAAGAATTGTCTTCTTTTGCCGAGAGTTTCTTCTTCTTCCTGAGATTTTCACAAAGTTTATGAGGGGTTCCTCCTCTTTAGGCTTGAAGCCTGGGGGCCTTTAAATAGGGCAAGATGGTTTGTTCATTCAGTTAAGAAGATTTTTTCTCCAATTGATTTGGGGAATTTCCCATCGTTGGATCTTTGATCCAAGGGGTTCTGGTTTACAGAAGATAATCTTCTTATTTTTTTACCAAGATTGGGAAATCTTTCCATGCAGAATTTATTCTGTCTTTGGTAATTTTTATTTACCATTGAATCATTGATCCAACGGTGCTCTGATTTATAGAGTACAATTTTGTTGTTTGGAAAGATTTTGAGAAATCTTTCCTTAACAGAATTTAATTCTGATTAATTAATGATTTATCATTATTATTAGATCTTTCATCTAACGGTGGGGAGCTTTTAGTTCCAGCGCTAGCGCTTATGCACTCTGCTCATGGTGCGCTACTCGGAGTGCAGCGCTCTTAGCGCTAGCGCACACGTGCTTTGCACGTGGTGCGCTACTTATGGCACAGTTCGCTTGGCGCTGCATCTAAAGCACTGCTTTATTGGAGGTGTCTTTTCACCCTCCTTTTAAGTCAAACTTATATTCCCCAGAACATTCGTTTCCCGGGTCTTTGAAATAGCTCCACCATGCACAAAATTTTCTGTGCCTGGTCTTCATAATCTGAAGCAAAGCTTCTTTCTTTTCTCGTCTCCAAAGAACCCTCTCAACTATGGCTTGTAACCGCCCGCATGCTCGTCGACAATCATGGGAAGTGCCATCCAGGACATTTCCTCGCTTTGCTGCGCGCTTGGTGGATCCTGCTCTTACGGATGACCAATGCGACACAGCGCTGTACGAGCTCTTGACTCGTGTTGGGTCTCCTCTCCCCCCACACTCTATTTGGATTTGAATGATCCTTACGTCCGTGCTCGCTGATATTCCCTCTCCTCCAGCAGAGATGACCTCGGCAATGCTCGATGCTGCTGAAGACAAGATCGAGTGCTTCTTTGAAGCGCATTTGATCACTAAATCTCTGATGGATTGCTCTGTCCATTTGCAGAGACAGATACGGGCTCATCGGGTCATTTTCTCCACTTTCTCTGGTGAGTGCGGCGCTGATCGATGGGTGGCTACTCCTTGAGAAGATCGCCGTTTTGACATGGTGGAGAAGACAGAGAGGGAACTAGATAATCTCATTCTTAGCTATGCAAACCCCTGTCCTTTTGATCCCATGTTTGGCGATCTATTTACATTGTAATAAAAAAATTGTCTAATTAAGTATTTTATTATCTGCCAAGTGCTCCTCTTATTTTTAATTTTTTGTTATTCCTTTGTCAGGCGCTTATGCGCTGCATAACTTAACTTGTTATAACCAGGTGAAAGTAATGAAGTGCTCTTGGCGGTTAGCGCACTTGGCGCTTAGCGTTCTTGGCGCTTAGCGCTCTCGTGATTTGCACGTGAGCGCCGTTTCAGAGTCTTTGACTCTTAGTGCTAGCGCGTTCGCTGCGGGCGCTCTTCACAAAGCGTTGCTTCATTTCAAAGCTCGGAATTTGAACAGAGTTTTGCTCTGATTGGGGAAACAAATGCCCCCCCACCGTTGCGCTTACGTGGTCCATACGTAAGTGCAGCGGTGGTAGCATCTCAGTCGTTGGATCAACTTTTGGAAGTTGAAACGGCTCTCAATGCCTATAAATAGGGCCTTTGGTCCTCTGAGATGACCATTGTTCATCTTCTTTCTGAGAATTATTTCTCCTTCAGAGCATCGCTCTCTTTTTTAAGAAGTCTCTTAAAAACCCTATCAGATATTCTTTTTTTTTTGTAAGATTTGAACTCGTTATCAGAGCTTTGCTCTATTTGGATCATGGATCTGAAAAAGAAAACCTTTTTAGGGTTTCTTTCGACCTATTGATGAAGAATTCTTGGAATTCACTTTATAGCTCTTAAAGCTCTCGAAGTTTTTACTTCTGCAGAAAGCTTTGCTTTCAGGGCTTCTTAAAGGATCATTTCATCTTCTTTACAGAGCATGGATCTTTAGAATTCTCGGGGAATTTTTAAATTCCCTTCATAATTGACTTTGACAGGTGTCACTCCTGTCTGCAGAGCATTGCTCTCAAGAAGTTTAACTCTTTGGCCTGAGGGACCTTTCTATTAAATACGAAATTCTTTTTAGGTTTTCTCTCCTACCTTCACAGAATTAAATCCATCGAGTGATTTAATTAGCACTTATTCCCACATTGGGGATATCAAGAGTTGATTAAATCCCATATCCGTTTCAATAAGTTCTTCTTAATCCGTCTGTCCACTAATTCTCACTGATTTTCCTTTTCAAACGTTATGGACTCTCATATGTATGATCTCGACGAGATTATTTCTTACGGGGACATTCGCGCGCTCGGCCGTTCCCAAAACCAAGAATTCACAAATGCCCAGTGTGCTGAAATTATGGGTCGCTTTGATGCGTACAATGGTTGACTGCTTCCTCGTCGTTCCTCTCTCTTGAAGCTTATTGTGAGAGCGATCTGGGAAGCGCTTCCCATATTCTGTCTAGGCATGCCGCTTAAGGCTTTGGACGACGCCGAAAATAAGGTGCACTCAGTACATCTGATGGGCCTAATCTCAAAGAAAAGGCGAGACAACCTTGTCGTTATCCTGCATCAAGCTTTTCAGCAGGCGGCGATACTTGCTGCCTATAGAAGGGTGGAGGACATCAGTGGGGATCTTGACGCTTGTGATCGTGAAAGGATGCACACGAAAATGGTCCGAGAGGTTCGAAAAATTTTGGATGGCCTCACCTTTGAATTTCTCAATCCGTGTCCTGGATTTGATGTCTTGCCATTGTAATCATTTTGATGATGTTTTTGTTTACTGCTTTTATTGTTGTAAGAACCTTTTGAAGTATGAATAGCAAATTCCTTGTTTCCGTGTGTTTATTTTATGCACTAAATCTTTCGCACATGCATGAATGGGTATGCTTTGAACGTTTAACCGAATGTGAATCAAATATTCTCCTTGTCACTTTCTTCTCTTTCCTTTGTTGCCGGCATGTTACCTTAGTAACCGTAGCCTGTAGAAAGCATTCCGTTTTGAATTCTTCGAGAGGTAGCGATGGCTTAGGAAGCAGGTTCAGGTCTGCATCCTAAGACTTTTCAACTTCATGAGCCGTGAGGGTCTCATAAAGACTTTTCTCACTACGAGTCGAGAGGATTTCGTAGGTGTATTTTCTCCTTAAGAATCGTAAGGATTCCTAAGTGCATTTTCTCTTATAAGTCGTAAGAATCTTACAAGAGAGTTTTCTTCCTTATGTGTCGAGAGGACCCGTAAGTGACTGATGGTGTTGCCATTATCCGCATTTCACGGAGTCGGGAGTTGCTCTGGATGCTTTCCACGGGGTCAGTTTGACATAACCGTGCTCTGCGAAGACCGGGCTCCGCTCTGGACGTTTCCCACGGGGTCAGGATTGACATAGGCCGTGGTTCTACGTGACCAAGAATTTGCTTTGGATGCTTCCCACGGGGTCAGAATTGACATAGCCATGTTCTGCGAGGACCAGGCTCCGCTCTGGACGTTTCCCACGGGGTCAGGATTGACATAGCCATGCTCTGCGAGGACCATGCTCCGCTCTAGACGTTTTCCACGGGGTCAGGATTGACATAGGCCGTGGTTCTACGTGACCAGGAATTTGCTCTGGATGCTTCCCACGGGGTCAGAATTGACATAGTCGTGTTCTGCGAGGACCAGGCTCCACTCTGGACGTTTCCCACGGGGTCAGGATTGACATAGCCGTGTTCTACGAGGACCAGGCTCCGCTCTGGATGTTTCCCATGGGGTCAGGATTGACATAAGCCGTGTTCATTGAAACCAGGAATTTGCTCTGGATGCTTCCTACGGGGTCAGATTGACATAGGCCGTGTTCCACGAAACCAAGAATTTGTTCTGGACGTTTCCCACGGGGTTAGGATTGACATAGGCCGTGTTCCACGTGACCAGGAATTTGCTCTGGATGCTTCCTACGGGGTCGGATTGACATAGCCGTGTTCTGCGAGGACCAAGATCCGCTCTGGACGTTTCCCACGGGGTCAGGATTGACATAAGCCGCGTTCCACGTGACCAGGAATTTGCTCTGGATACTTCCCACGGGGTCTGATTGACATAGCCGTGTTCTGTGAGGACCAGGATCCGCTCTGGACGTTTTCCGCGGGGTCAGGATTGACATAGGTCGCGTTCCACGTGACCAGGAATTTGCTCTGGATGCTTCCCACAGGGTCTGATTGACATAGCTGTGTTTTGCGAGGACCAGGCTCCGCTCTGGATGTTTCCCATGGGTCAGGATTGACATAGGCCGTGTTCCACGAAACCACGAATTTGCTCTGGATGCTTTCCACGGGGTCCGATTGACATAGCCGTGTTCTGCGAGGACCAAGCTCCGCTCTGGATGCTTCCCACAGGGTCGGGATTGACATAGACCGTGTTCAACGAACCAGGAAGGGTTGACTTTATCCGCATTTCACGGAGTCGGGGTTTGGCTCTCAGTCATCTGTGCATTGCCGAGTCATGGAACTGGGAATTGCTACGGTTCCGCTTTGCTTGATGTTGCGTCTGTTGTAATGAGATGAATGTTGAGATGATCTCTAGGATGTCTGTGAACCGTTGAGATTTGGCTTTTTCTTCTGATGGAGCCTGGGGAGGGAAGGTGTGATTCCCTCTTTGTTTGCGCCCCTGGATTGTATGCAGGGATTGATGTAATCTCACTTGTAGGGCAAAAAATTTCATTTTATCAGAAATTTTTTTTCGCGATGCTCTATCATTTCAGCTTTTTATATCGCGAAAGTCGCGATTGCCCAATCATTTCGGCTATTTTTCGTGGTGCCCAATCATTTCGGCTATTTTTTTTATTCTTACTCGCTGCTTTTTATTGCGAGTTGCCCAATCATTTTGGCTATTTATTTTATTCTTACTCGCTGCTTTTTATTGCGAGTTGCCCAATCATTTCGGCTATTTGGTATGCATACATTTTTACTTGCTGATTTGCAAGTTGCCCCATCATTTCGGCTATTTCATATGCATTTGTGGCTCGCTGGATTTTCACTGTGAATTTGGAATTAGACACCGATTTTGGTATCAGCACCACTACAACTGGGATATTGCCAGGAGAGAATCATCATTTGCCTCTGTCGATGTCGAACAAAGGTGACTTAGTAGACAGGGTTAGGATCCTGTCGACTAAGGCTTTTGGCTTCATGAGCCATAAGGGTCTCATAAAGATATTTCTCCCTATGGGTCGAAAGGATCCCGTAGGTGTACTTTCTCCATAGGGATCGTGAGGATTCCTAAGTGCATGGTCTCTTATAAGTCGTAAGGATCTTATAAGAGTATTTTCTCCTTATAAGTCGAGAGGACTTACAAGGGGTGTTCACTGTGCGAACATATCCCTAGTCACGGATGCGACTTTGTTAGGGAAATGTTTATTCGCGCCTGTGGATTGTATACAAGGGTCAGAATTGAACCGCTTGTAGGGCAGTATTGGAGGTTGTGGTGGCCGCTTAAGAACAGGTACAGATCCCTGTAGTTTAAGATTTTTGAATCTTATGAGCCGTGAGGGTCTCATAAGAGGGTTCTCCTTACAAGTCGTGAGGATCTCGTAAGTGTAATTTCTCCTTGGGAATCGTGGGGATCCCTAAGTGTGTTGCTCCCTTGTGAGTCGTAAGGATCTCACGCAGGTGGTTTCTCCTTACAAGGTCGAGAGGACCTTGTAAATGTCTTTTAACGAAGTTGCGCCCTTTCAGGTTTTCACAAAAACTCGCCGGTAGACCTGCTGTTTTTACTCACGGAGCCCTTTCGGGTTTTCATTCGTGCCCATTTTGCTTATGGACATACCGTTTTTTTGTTTTTTTTGTTTTTTTTTTTGCGTCAGTCTTGGGATGCTGCAGTCCACAGTAATTTATCGACGTCTCGGTCAACAGCCAGTTTTAGGACATAGTGGTCCATTGTTAGTTTAAGGACGTTTCGGTCCGACGCCAGTTTTAGGACATAGTGGTCCATTGTTAGTTTAAGGACGTTTCGGTCCAAAAACCGGCTACTACTTATAGAGTTTGGGTTTAGGAAGATAGCGAGTGGACATAGGCGTCGTCATCTATCGTTTACCTAGGCCATGACTCGTCAGGCGTAGTATTTCTTTAGGAAGCGACCGTTTATTGGCCTGAAAGGTCTTTCACCATGCATTCCCATGAGTAGGTAGGCTCCACCCTGGTAAACTTTGTCTATGATATACGGGCCTTCGTAGTTCGGCTCGAATTTCACCCGTTTAGCACGATTAGGGATCATAGGTCTTTTGACCACTAGCACGAGTTCGCATTGGCGGAATGTTCTCGGCCTAGTCAATTTCTCATATGAGCGCGTCATCTTTGCTTTATAAGCCTCCAGATTTTGTTGCGCTATGAGCCGGGTTTCATCAAGGGCATCGAGCTTCTCAAGCCGAAGGTGAGCATTTTCTTCGTCTGTTAGCTCGTAGTGAACTGCCACTCGCAGAGAGGGTAGCTCTATCTCATGGGGGAGTACCGCTTCTGTGCCGAATACCAATGCATACAGCGTTGTGTTCGTGGCCGTTTTGAACGTAATTCGATATGCCCAGAGAGCTTCATATAATCTCTCGTGCCAGTCCTTCTTATTTTGAGACACCGTCTTTTTCACGATCTTCGTCAAGGTCTTGTTGAAACTCTCAGCTAGACCGTTAGCTCGAGAATTATAGACCGAAGAATATCTCCAGTCTATATTATGTTGTTGTGCGAAGCGGCTGATCTTGTGGCTTCTATAGGCTGGCCCGTTATCAGAGATAATCCGTCGCAGAGTGCCGAACCGATAAATAACGTGTGTCTTGAAGAAATGGAGGATATTCTCCGTCTTCACTTCCCTCGGCAGTACTGCTTCTGTTCATTTGGAGAAGTAATCAGTTGTCGCCAAAATGAATCGATGTCCTCTGGACGATGCTGGTTCGATGGGGCTGATTATGTCAGTTCCCCACATTTCAAACGACCAGCTAGCCACCGTTGGATGTAGTGGATTGGGATGCTGATGAATAAAGTTCCCGTGAATCTGGCACGAGTGACATTGCTTCGCGTATTTGAGGCAGTCCTGGATCATCGTGGGCCAATAGTAGCCCATCCTTTTGATCTTCAGCTTCATTTTCGGGCCGGCTTGGTGAGAACCGTAGAGTCCATCGTGAGTTTCTTGGACGACTCTCCTTGCTTCTTCAGGTCCTAGGCATCTTAGCCACAGAGAATCAAATGATCTTTTATACAGAGTATCATTGACGAAGGCAAAAGATAGAGCTCGCTTCATGAGCTGATGTTTTAAGGACGCATCTTCAGGCGTTCGACGGGATTTGAAGTAGTCTATAAAGACTTCCCTCCAATCCTTAGGCTTTTCCTGGTCTTTTATTTATAGGGTCCTTTGCTCGGTCGCCTCCTTTTCTTCGGACGACTCCGGAGATATTTCTGCCGGCATAAGAACCCGACGGCTTTGCACAATGATCCTCACGTCATCGAGGTTCTCGTCGGCCAATTCTTTAGCGAGCTTGACCAATGCATCCGCTTTGCTATTTTCCGCCCGCGGTATGCTCTCAAGAGTGTAGGAAGGGATTTGAGACAGCAACTAATGTATACTCTCACCGTACTTTACCAGCTCCGGTTTGCACGTTTGATAGTCGGCGTTTACTTGGATAACGACCAGTTGGGAGTCTCCGTATATGAGGAAGTTTTCAATTCCCATGTCGATAGCGATCTCAAGACCTGCTATCAAACCTTCGTATTCAGCTTCATTATTCGTCATCGGCTCTGTTAAGGAGAAGGCAAAGCGCATTATCCCTCCTTGTGGAGTCACGAAGATGAGGCCTACCCCTGATTTGATTATGGGGTGCTTTGTTTGCGCCTCTTCATGGAAGATGCCCCATCAAAATAGAGTTCCCATCGGGTATCATTTTCGTTTCTCTCCCCGTCGATCGTGTCAAACACGTGTTCGTCTGGCAATTCGCAGTTCAAGGGAGAGTCGGCAGGTATCGGATGCTCAGCGAGGAAGTCGGCGATGGCCTGGCCTTTCACTGCCTTAAGAGGCCGATAAGTTATCGAGAACTCCATCAAGAGCAGGGCCCATTTAGCGAGCCGCCCTGTTAATATGGCCTTCGACATCAAATATTTGAGAGGATCCACTTTTGATATGAGATGGATCTCATGTGCCAACGCATAGTGTCTGAGCTTCGTTATTACGAAGATCAACGCCAGACAATGTTTTTCAATGGGAGAGTAATTGCTTTCTGCCCCTAAGAGAAATCGACTCAGATAATAAAGGGCTCTCTCTTTCTCTTGGTCGTTCTCTTATGCCCACAGCGCGCCTAAAGAACCTTCAAGGGCTGTTGTGTACAAGATGAGAGGCTTTCCCTTGACAGGAGCGGTCAATACTGGCGGATTCTGCATGTATTGCTTGATTTCGTCCATTGCTCTTTGGAATTTGCGATCCCAGACGAAAGAAGTCCCTTTCTTCATTAGGCGACTGTAATGACGGCACTTGCCTGAGAGATTGGCTATAAATCGCCGGATATACGCGAGCTTCTCTTAGAGAGACCGCAGTTGCTTAAGAGTCCTTGGCGGAGGCATTTCCATGATCGCCTTGATCTTCGACGGATCTATCTCGATACCTCGGTGTCGTACGATGAATCCTAGGAATTTACCCGAGGAAACCCCGAACGCGCATTTAAAAGGGTTCATTTTCAAGTTGTATTTCCGAAGGCGTCGAAATACGATCTTCAGATGCTCTAAATGTTCCTGGTATGATTTGCTTTTTACTACGAGGTCGTCGATATAGCATTCGATGATTTCATGTATGAGGTCATCGAAGATCTTCGTCATGGCCCTCTGATAGGTGGCACCGGCGTTCTTTAGACCGAATGGTATCACCTTATAGCAGAATATGCCCAAAGGGGTCCGGAAAGCGGTATGCTTCTGGACCTCGGGATGCATGTTTATCTGATTGTATCCTGATGATCCGTCCATGAAGGAGAAAACTTCGTGAGTGGTCGTATTGTCTATCATCAGCTCAGTGACTGGTACTGGGAAGTCGTCCTTCGGGCAGGCCTTATTGAGATCTCGAAAATCTACGCATATATGCACCGTCCCATTTTTTTCATCACCGGGACGATGTTGGCGATCCAATCAGGATACTGAACCTCTTGGATGAAACCAGAGTCAATTAGCTTCTTGACTTCGGTGTTGATGCTCATCTCAAGCTCGAGCCGTATTCTTCTCGGTGCTTGTTTGATCGGCTTGACGTCCGGAGATATTGCCAATTTTTGTACAGCTATTTCCGGATCTAGCCCCGGCATCTCGAAGTAGTTCCATGCAAAGCAGTCTTTATGCCGCATGAGCACGTCCTTTAGCGTAGCCACCTTTTCTTCAGACAACAGCTCACTGACGAACGTCGGCCGGGGGTCGTTTGTCATTCCCAAGTCAATTTTTGTGAGATTATCTGCGTTAGTATGTATCCCATCTTCCAGCTCTTTTGGCGCCAGTGGAAATTCTGAGATCGCCTCGCCATCATTATTTTCGAAGCACCAGGGGAGGACATCCATATTCTCGGGCTCTTCTTCTGACAGCGTTATCACGTGGCAGGTACGAGATCGCTTCCAAGACCGATATTGATCTGGCTCCATTCTTGCTGTATACGGAGTTTCCGGTTCATGCTTCTGCGGCGGGATTACCCTCCAACCGCTAGATAGAGCGAACCTGCCAAGTTGATACTGGTCTTCTACCCAGTCTTTGAATGTGAAGCAGTCTTCGATAGGATGTCCTATTGCCTTGTGATAGGAGCAATAGTCCGAGTGAGAGACTTCGCCTGCTTGTTCAGGGTGCTTGGACTCCGGGAGGGTAATCATTTGATGTTTTATAGCAAGATCAAGTATTTTCCTTGTCTTGTCTTGGGAAAAAGAATACGCTCGACTCATCTTCTTTATAAGAGACGAACCCGGATTGCTCGATTCCTGATCGTGTGGCTTCTTGGTCCCGCTTTGTCTCTTTCGAATGCCTTTCTCGCTCTTGGGTTTATTTCTGCCTCTGCGCCGGGCTTTTTGTATGACGGGTTGACAAGGAAGAGCATTTTCATTTTTCGCAACCTGCTGAAGGAGGCGCTGCGTTCTGGCTTTCTCATAGATGGTCATTTCGCGATTATGATCGTGTTGAACCTTTTGACCCACTTCCCTTATAAGCTTTTCCATCTGTTCTTCAAACGACGGACTTGGAATTTTCACGACGGGAGCTCGTTCTGGTTCAGGGTTAGCACCTTCCCACAGAGCATCTCCTTCTTCATCAAAGTCCTGTATGACATAGCAGTCGCGGAATAGCTCCCGTTTCTTGGATCGAACATATCCAAGCCCGATCGTTTCTATTCTCCCGTTGGGCAACTTTCATTGAGTTCCGGGAACGTTCCAGATCCTGTTATAGAACCGTGCTTGTCGAGCAGTTTGCTTAAGGGGTACACCTTGGCGTCTCAAGAGTCTCTTTAGTCCGTCTGTGTAATATCTGGGCAAACGGATGGGCTGGATCCTGTCAAGTGTAGAATCCGCACCATGCCAAATTTCTTTCTGCACTTTGGTTTCCCCGAATTGGTAGAATAAGATCGCCTTTTCACTTTTTGCCTGGGAAGGACGTAGAATGTCTGCAGTTCTTCCACACTGTAGGTATCAAGCGCGTCTAGCTCTTTATGATGCTTTTGCGGAACCATGGCAACTTGCAAACTTTGATCTTCATCAGCGAAGGCTTGTATTGATGGCCGGACAGAGAATACGACATTGACCTCATCTTCCGAGTCGCTGCCGAAGATCAACATAGGAGTGGACGGTCCCGGCTTGTTGTACTGGAGCGGACCTGAATAAACTATTTCTTCTTCCTTCTCAGCATCACTCCCGAAGACTGAAATAGTAGTGATAGCTTTGTTCTTGTCCTTCGATTTGCGACATCTTTCTGTGTCTTCGAAATACGGCAGGAAGTATTTTGCATCCTCATATTTGCGAACTTCATTTACGGAGAACGGTTTAAGTTCGCCTGTTACGGTGTACTTGAGATCATCCTTAAAATATTTCATACACTGATGTTGTGTAGAGGGGATGATGTTGTACTCGTGTAACCAAGGCCGGCCGAGCAAAGTATTGTAGCAAGTCTTGGCGTCAATGACGTGAAATTTAATATCCGTGATGAGTAGCTCGAAGTGCAGCATCAGTATCATAGACCCGAGCGTCCGTGATGACTGGGAGTCGAAACCGGAGATGGTGATTTTATCACGAGCGAGGTGCTGAACGCTCATGCAAATTTCCTTCAACACTCTTACATTAAGAAGATTAACGGAGGACCCATTGTCGATCAGGATCTTGCCTATCTTAATATCATGACAGTATCTGGAGACATATAGGGGACAGTTATGCTCACACGTCCCGAGAAGGAGGTCTTCATCGCCGAAGGTGATATCGACTGTGTGCACTTCTTCCAGCTTGTCCTTCATCTTTTCTTCGGCGAGAAAAGCTTGGAACTGTTCGGGCTCTTGTAGTCCCTTGATCAAAGAATCTCTCGCCTCTTTGGATAGCAGAAGGGCGTCGAGAATGCTTAGCTGCGAAAGTAGCTTTCTCAAGTGTGCCAGAACGTTGTAGTCCACCTTGCTTTTCTTTGGTGGGTCCTTGGCTGTCAACTCTTTGACGACTTAATCTTCTAGGGCGATGTCCTCAGGGACCTTTTATTTTTCTTTATCCTTTTTTTTTGAAGCCTAGTTGGCGGGTCCGAGATTCTTTTCAGGCAGCGTGCGAATGCGCAGTTGAATGTTCTCGCGGTTCTTCAGTTCTTCCTCTTTTCCCGACATGGATTCTTTGAAGAGAGGGCCAATAGTCATTTCTTCGTCAGAGTCGCTCCCGAAGGTGAGAACTTGCGATCCCCCAGCGTTGACCATGCGACAGTTGTTGGTAGTTCTTTTATGCTCCTCGGTCGTATTTCTTTGCTCCCGACGAGTTTTGTGTTTCATCCGCTTGAAATGTTGTCGGTGAGCAACATACCCCTGCCACCAGCTTTTAAAAGCGTTGCACTCTTCGGTGGGGTGCACAATCTTTTGATGATATAAGCAGTAGCTAGGATGTGTTTCCGCTTCACCAAGAGCGTTCCCTTCGGAGGGTGGCAGCTTCATCCCCATCGATATGGCTTTGGTGAACCTCTTTCTCGTCTTGAACCTACTTTTATTTGTGGCGGATGTACTTTGATCTGGCGGGAGTGTTTCAACCCTTTCGTCCAGTCGCTGGCGTTTGGCCTTTTCAAATATGGCCATCTCGCGCTCTCGATCAGCTCTGGTTTTCAAAAGAGCGTCGTTTAGGAATGCATCAATCATTTCGTCTGATGGTCCTAGAAGTTCCAGCTTAGGATTTGCCCCCAGTTTCTTTGTGTAAGGAGTTTATTCATCGTCTATCGACGAGTGAGAGATCACATGGCAACTTGTCACATAATCTTTAGATTCATCCGACGAGTCTTCTCCATTGTCATCATCTCTATCCTCGAGGACGTAGCTGAGAAATTCTTAGAGTGTGACTGGAGTTCACGCTTTTTGATTATATTCTTCCAACGCGTCAATCTGTTTCTGCAGGTCCGTGCGCTTATCACCAGGCTTCACGGGCTTTTTGGTCTTCTTCTTCTTCTTCGAAGACTCTGACGGCTGGGTGTGAGCGCTTTGGCTATCACCACCAACCTTTGGAGTTGGGCGCGGTTTCAGCATTCCCTCGATAATCTCGGGTTCCAGTGGATTCTTCCACCTGATCGCCGGGCAAGTTTGGAGATCCTTCAGCATTCTTTTAGTCTTGGCTGAAAGAACGACCTCCTATAGATCTTCTTCTATAAAAGAGCATGATGCCCCCGGTGTGTCCGTCTTCTTGGGAGCGTGTGGCTGTGGCGGGTTCACCTTCCAATTCTCAGACAGCGCAAATTTGCCCTGTTGGTATTGATCTTCAATCCAGCCTTTAAAGACGAAGCAATCTTCGATTGTATGGCTTACCGTTTGATGGTAGGGGCAATAATTGGGACTATTAGGCTCGCCGGGTTGCAACAGTCATTTTGGATTCGGCAGATTGATAAGTCTATTGCGCACCGCTAGCTCGAACAATCTTCTCATTTTGTCCTTGGGGAACGAATAAGGGCGCTTCATCTTCTCATTATAGTATCGCCGTCTTTCATTTAGGCGATCTGTTAATTTTGGGCCACTGGGCTACTGTTGAGTATTCGCGACGAAGGTCGCCTTCCCTTTACCCTTTTCGTTCCGCGGCTCCGACTTTGAAGGAGACAGTCTATGACCCATCTGGTCCATTTGGGCCAGTTTGTCGATCAAGGCCTGGAACGTGGTCGGCTTGAAGAACATCATGAATTGGGAAATAGTTGCTTGAGGGTCAAGAGTCCCACAAACATGCCCACTGCCGGCGCTTCTTCGATGTGCTGCTCACATTTTGACCATAAATTTCGCTATCGTATTGCGTATTGCACCCACGTTTCGCCCGGCTTCACCCTGGCATTAATTAGTGCGGTAATCGAAGTACGCTCGCTAGCGCTCGTGAATTTTTGCGTAAACAGCAGCTCCATCTCCGCAAATGTCTTAACAGAATCGTTCGGGAGTTCAGAGTACCATTCGAACGCTGTTTCCGACAAGCTACCCACAAACTGGCGGAGCAGAAGTTTATCATCACCCCCGGTGTTACCGCACAAGGCTCTGAATTGAGCGACACGCTGATGTGGATTCCCCGTCCCTTTATATACATGAAATTTAGGGATCGTATATGCCGGCGGGTACCTTATTTGGTCATACCAGCCTGGATAAGGTCGTCCAGTCTTTACGATCTGTTCAGCCGCTTCGTTTTCCTGGTGAGCTCGTATTTGCTGAGCAATGTAATCATCCAGAGCGGGCTTGGAGATGGTCTCCTCATTGGCTGCTGAAAGAGCCAGAGGAGGGTTCGATGATCGGAGGGTCTTCAGCTGGAGGTTCCGGCTGTAACATCATCCCAGCCATGTCTTGGAACAAGAGAGCCATTTGTTTTATGTTGGCCGCCTATTCCGCGGCCTCTTTTTCTTTCCTCTCGAGCATTCTTTAGAGGAATTCAGCATCAGTTTCTTGTTCCCGACGCTGCTCTGAAGTCTCTGGATTTTCTTTTAGCCTAGTGAGTGCGGCCATTGCAGTCAGCATCTCCTGAAGTTTCTGCTGCTGTTGTTCCTGAGCCTTCGTTATCGATCGGGTAAGCGGTCGATGACCCATAGAAGCACGGCTTTCCTCTTTCCCGGAAGCCATATAAACAGTATGCACCATCATGCCCCCAGACTTGGGGCGTTTAGGTTCAGTGGTCTTTCGATTCGTCGCAGACTCAGGGATTTTCTTCGGCCTTCGCCTGTTGTAAGCGGTCGAAGTTGAGTTGGCACCCAAGTAGCTGTCGCCTTTTATGGCTTGACAGGATGGTCCTCTTCTTGCCGAACCTTTATCTTTTTCTGTCGGCGAGAGTAATCTTGATCAATTACCAAGTCCTGAACCTGTCGCCAGACTTTATAAATTTTGGAGGACAGCCGCTGAGGGGGCTGCTCCGGCTTCTTTTCTGTAGTAATCTCCATAGGTGGAGGAGATCTCTTCAGTATGGCAGTCGGAGAGTTCTTGCGAACCGTCCTAAGCGGTTCAAAGCTGTTCCCAGTTGGAACAGCAGCATTGATTTCCACCATGAGAGCTGGCGGAGTTAGTCCAGAAGGGGAGCTGCCCCAGCCTTCCTTACTCGGCGCCAGTGACGACGGTGAGCATGTCGTGCGGATGGAGTTGGTTCAGCTATGGAGATGGCTTCGTCATGCCCCCTGTCTTGATGGAGGGTTGTCGCCGGTGTCAGCCTTTTGAAGACTGATGTTCGCCGAGAAGTAATGTCCAACCTATTGAATACAAACCTCTGGGCAGAGGTGACTTCGCCTGGAGCGGGAGTCGGAGTGGCCAGCCTTGTGAAAACTGACTTCTTGTCAGGAGAAGCCTTTCCAATGATTTCGTCCGCTTGAGCCGGGATAGCTATCCGCTTTGGGATGGCTGCTTCAGGTATTGCGGGCTTGTTGGCATTCTGGCTCAGTTTGTTGAAAACTGAGGCATTAGACTTGGGCGACCCGTTGAGAGGGGCCGCGGCAGTGGTAAGTCGATCAAAGACCGACTTCTTTGGGGCTTCTTGCGGCAGCATCGGGGCATTGAAGCTCATGGGTGGGATCATAGTCCCAAAGAATAGCCCAGTGGTGGCCTGAGTTACTTGGTCCACCGGCATCGTGAACAGGGAGGACGCCTGGGGCCCGTAAGTTACACCTCCAGATGAGGCGGAACGGGAGTTGCAGTTGCAGCTGGAGCATTTTGTGCAGGTAGAAGCCATTGATCTTTCATTTTCTGCACGGAGCAAGACACCAAATCTTAGTACCTCGAATCCAGGGGCAACCATAGCAAACCGCGACTCGTTCGCAAACACGATACACGAAGTGTGGAGTGGAAAGAGGAAAAGGTCCCACCGGGCATGCCAGAATTTGTTCCCCACCGAAACACGGAGACTCAACCGCGTAGGTCCGTCATGCCTGAATTTCGGGGCAGATTCTAATTGGTGCTATCCGTCCACCTCTCCAAAGATGCCAAGTTGATTTATGGAACCATGTATCGAAGGTTTAAATGGATGCGGCCGATGTTGCAGACTTCGTCAAATTCCCCCTCGTTTGAGGGGTTTTTGATTGTGGGGATGCTCTTCCCTGCAGGCGCAAGCCCCTGCAGTTAATTACGCTACCGCATCGCGGTAACCACTTTCTCCTTCTCCAGATGGTCACTTCGTGTCGTGGGTGTTTGTTTTGTTTTTGGTTGCCCGTGGATTGTATACGGAGACTAATTTATGTTGTCACCCGTAGGGCGTGGATTAGTCCAAATCCGTATTTTCTTAGATTTGGGTTTGGGGGTTGGGTTTAAGGATACGTTAGCCTTATTTGAGACTAAGATCAACTTAAACATTTTTTAAGGATACGTTAGTCTCATTTTAGACTAAGATCAACTTAACGGGATCATTTAGATCCAACAAAAGAGCATTTGAGCTCTATTGTTTAGTTTAGGGATATTGCAGTCGATTAGTTTAAGGACATTACGGTCCAATGTTAGTTTAAGGACATCTCGGTCCATTGTTAAGGTTAAGGACATCATAGTCCGTGAGTTTAAAGACATCACGGTCAAGGTTAAGGACATCATAGTCCGTGAGTTTAAAGACCTCACAGTCAAGGTTAAGGACATCATAGTCAGTGAGTTTAAAGACCTCACAGTCAAGGTTAAGGACATCATAGTCCTTGAGTTTAAAGACCTCACAGTCCATGAAATGTATGGTTGTCGGGACCCATCACCTCTCTGAAGACATTGAAGGATTACAACGGCAAATATCAGAGGTGTTCAGAGATGTACCCTTAAACCGATATGGGTTGAGAGACCTGTAGTCCAATTGAGACTAAGATCTGTGATTTATGAGCATATGAACTCAATTAATCTGAATTGAGGACTTATGGCCAATTTTGGCTAAGTCCATTCAATTACAATATTCAACATTTGTTTTTTGAGTTGTTAGATGTTTGTTTGAGCCCAATCCCTTTAAAAATGCTAAGCATTGGTTTGGTCTCTGACAATGTTTTGTATTTAGTTGAATGCTTTGCATTTATCATAGCTCCAGACTTATACAAAGAACAGTTTATGTTCTATCCAAACGCACATAAAATATGTGGTGCAATTGGCACTAACGACAGTTGCTGAGCGCAGTGCGCTATGGTTAAAGCGCTAATAAAGAGCGCTGATACGCTTAGCGCTTTGCGCTAGATGTAGAGCGCTGATGCGCTTAGCGCTTTGCGCTAGATGTAGAGTGCTGATGCGCTAAAGTTAAAGCATTGAGGCGTTTGGCGCTGGTGCCATGTAATGAGCACAGAGCGCTTTTAGTAATGCAGCGCACATGTGAGGAGCACGTGGCGCGCTTAGCGCTGAGCGCTAGCCAATGAGCGCAGTGCGCTGTGTTTGAAGCGCTATGGCACTGCAGCGTTTTGCGCTAGACGAAGAGCACTAAGGCACTTTTTTAATTAAGAGCGCTAGGGATTTTCTTAGATTAACTTTGCGCTATGCAGATTATCTGTCCTTTGATAAGAGACTTTGTCTCAAGATTCTAAGAACAAAGTTCTTAGTTCATAGGAGATATTTCAATCTCTTTTTGATGAAAGGCTTTACCTTTATGGATCTATGATCCTAAGAGAATTGAATAATTCTCCCGCCCCCCCTTTATAATGAGATGTTCATAATCTCTTTTGTGAAAGACAACTTTGTCTTATAGATCTATAATCTGTGAAAGAAGTAAGTACTTCTGTTTATATTGAGACGATTTCGTCTGTATATTCTTTTTACCTTGAAAAAGAATTGTCTTCTTTTGCCGAGAGCTTCTTCTTCTTCTTGAGATTTTTGCAAAGTTTATGGAGGGTTCCTCCTCTTTAAACTTGAAGCCTGGGGGCCTTTATATAGGGCAAGATGGTTTGTTCAATCAGTTAAAGAGATCTTTTCTCCAATTGATTTGGGGAATTTCCCGTCGTTAGATCTTTGATCCAAGGGGTTCTGATTTACAGAAGATAATCTTCTTGTTTTTTTTACCAAGATTGGGAAATCTTTCCATGCAGAATTTATTCTATCTTTGGTAATTTTTATTTACCATTGAATCATTGATCCAACGGTGCTCTGATTTACAGAGCACAATTTTGTTGTTTGGAAAGATTTTGAGAAATATTTCCTTAACAGAATTTAATTCTGGTTAATTAATGATTTATCATTATTATTAGATCTTTAATCTAACGGTGGGGAGCTTTTAGTTCCAGCGCTAGCGCTTATGCGCTCTGCCTATGGTGCGCTACTCGGAGCATAGCGCTCTTAGCGCTAGCGCGCACGTGCTTTGCACGTGGTTCGCTACTTATGGCGCAGCGCGCTCGGCGCTGCAACTAAAGCACTGCTTTATTGGAGGTGTCTTTTCACTCTCCTTTTAAGTCAAACTTATATTCCCCAGAACTTTCATTTCCCGGGTCTTGGAAATAGCTCCACCAACACAAAATTTTATGTGCCTATTCTTCATAATCTGAAGCAAAGCTTCTTTTTTTTCTCGTCTCCAAAGAACCCTCTCAACTATGGCTTGTAACCGCCCACATGCTCGTCGACAACTATAGGAAGTGCCCATCCAGGACATTGTTCCTCGCTTTGCTGCGCGCTTGGTGGATCCTGCTCTTACGAATGACCAATGCGACGCAGTGCTGTATGAGCTCTTGACTCGTGTAGGGTCTCCCCTCCCCCCACACTCTATATAAGTGAATGTTGCATGCTCCCACAACTCTTATGAGGCGGCGGAAGTGATAAACGAAAATTTTCTTTGCATACAACATACATTTTCAAAAGATCTTGTCTAAACCATAACTCGAAAACCCTAACTAGAGATTTTATCTACTATGTTAGGGATTATACCTTGATGATCCGGTCCTTCAGGTCTTCTTTGATGATCTCCTTGGCTCCTTGGATGTTGTCGGTGTGCTCGATCTCCGGCCACCCCAAGACTTAGATGATCCACGCGAGAGTTGTCATGCAAGCTAAAACCCTTCTCAAGAGCTAAACCTAGAGATCAAGTTTGCTAAACATGGTCACTAGGATGATTTAGAGATTAGTGTATTGGATTATCTTTGATCCTTGGCTTTTGATTCACATCTCATGTGATTGTTAAAGCAAAGAAGAAGAAGGAGGAGAGAAGAAGGAGAGAGAAAGAGTTTTGCATAATGAGAAAATTCAAGCATGAGAAAATGATATATTCAAATGGAAATAATTGAAGCATGGAATATAAAATTAGCACCATACTTCAATAGTAACTCCAAAAGATTAAAATATTAAACAACCCATTCTCACAACCATGCTTGGACTTTCTAATTTCCACCTCATTTATTTATTTTCATAAAATAAATAATGTATTATGAGGTGGCATCTTCTAGAAGGTATTCTTGTAACAATTACAAGAATACCCCTCCTTCGTATACCGTATACCGTATACCCGTATCCGAATTCCGAAAAATACGAATACCAATAATCCAATAATATAATACCGGTATCCGGCTTAAACCAAAGCCTACCAGTATTATCGTTCCGATTATTATTCCTGTAACAATTGCATGAACATAATCGAAACCCTGCTGCAACACCTTACGGCTGCCGTAACAACTTACGGCCTTTACATCTTTCGCCTGAACGAGAGAACCCTCTGTGTGGGACTCTAAAGACTCGACAGTACGCTGGCAGTGGGTTTAACCACAAGCACGTCAGCGGCACTAGTTGTGTGTAATGGCTACCCAGGTACATGACGAAAAGGTGGCCGACGAGCGAACTCATCACAACCCCAACAAGCCGGCAAGCAACACTTACTGTACAGTCCGGTCTCTTCGTCCAATACGTCGCATATGAAGTGTAGGGGCGGTAAATGTCAGACCCCAGTAACTTTATAAGTCATGCTGATTTACAGCTCATAACAGTTCGAGGAACTACTGATAACACTTATCAGTAAACCTCGAGAACCCTGGCCAGGGATTTAGGTGTTATAGCCGATCAAATATAGCGCGACATCAACTCCCTATACCGAGAGAGACGAAACCCCTCCTATCGCTTACTGTCTCCATGTGATTCGGGACTGTACCCAAAGTCCACATGTTTGCACGACTCAATAGAACCGTGGTAGGGTGGAAATCAAAGTACAGTGGGAACCACACAAGACTCTATAACGATCTCGGGTCTACAGACTAACCTGTACAAGTGTCGCCAAAGAACTGCTATCTGACAATTGGTATATATACCATCTAGGAGTTCTCGGCGAGTCCTGTTCGGTGTACCCATTCTCCAATGAGTACCTGTGTACAATCTTTGATGTCAAACACCAATGGTTGTGGAATCAACCATCGCCCCACAGGGTCAGGAAACGTACACACTAGTCTAACTTGGTGATACCGATGCCCTGTCTCGATATACCTTCGACTAGGAACTATTAAGGATATGCTTATAGACTATCCAGGCCCCACTAGTATGATCTCATCATAATCCTGGTAGTCAAGCATAATCCTAAAGGCTTCATCAACACGCATATAAAGATATGAAATATAACACAGGATGAAGATAAACCAGATAGCATATTATCATTTCGAGCAAAGATTGTTTCTGTACATATACATGCCTAGTATCTTACACAATACAGGCCTCTAGGGCATGTTAGTAGTATGTATGCCCTAGAGGCCAGTATTGTACAGATTATGTATATTATATTGGATGCTTGGATATATATAGAGATGACTTTCTTGCTCGACATGATAGTATGCTATCTGGTTGCTATTTATCTTAACATGTACACTAGTCTCTTTATACTGTCTTATAGTTACATGTTGGTAAAGCCCTTAGGATTTGTACTTGACTACCTGGACTATGATGCAGATCATACTAGTGGGGACATGGTAGTCCATAAGTATATCCTTCAAGGTCCCTAGTCGTGGGTGTATCGAGACGGGGCATCGATATACCAGAGTAGACTAGCGTATACGCTTCTCGACCCATGTGATGGGCGATGGATGATCCCATATCCATTGGTGTTTGACATCAGAGATGGTATACGGGTGCTCAGTGGAGACTGAGTACACTGGACGGACTCGCCGAGAACTCCCAGATGGTATTATACCTCACGTCAGATGGCAGTTCTCAGGTGACACTTGTACAGGTTAGTCTGTAGACCCGAGATCGTCATAGAGTTGTGTGATTCCCACTGTGCTTTGATCTCCACCTTACCACGTCCATGAGGGCGTGCAAAACGGTGGTCTTTGGGCACAGTCCCGAGTCACATGGAGGCAATGAGCGATAGGAGGGGTTTCGTCTCTCCCGGTATTGGGGGTTGATGTTGCGCAGTGCTCGATTGGCCGTAGCAGGGAAGTCCCTGGCCAGGGCTGATCAGAGATTTGCTGGTAAGTGTTACCAGTAGTTTCTCGACCCGTTACGAGCCTCACATCAGCACGACTTATCGGGTTATTGGGGTCTGACGTTTACCACCCCTAGACTTGATATGCGACGTATCTGACGAAGAGACCGGACTGTATGGTAAGTGTTACTGGTCGGATTCGCAGGAGTGTGAGCGGACTAGCTCGTCGATCTTCTGATCGCTCAATACCCGGGTGGCCGTTACGTTTAGCAGACCGCTTGCGGCTTGTGGGTGCTTGATATGATCATCATCTGCTACCGGCGTATTGACGAGTCTTTAGAGTCCTACACAGAGGTTTCCTGGCTCAAGCGAAACGAAATAGGAGCGCATATGAGATATGTGCAGGACCGAGAATAATGCGTGTATATGATACCGCATTTCATTCTCGCGATATATGTTTCGATTGGTTATATTCGATATGACCTAGTTATCGAATCATTGATTCGATAAATCGATACATTGGTTTCTAGCCGGTTATGTGCGACATGACCGGATCATTGAATCAAATGTTGATTTAATGATTTAATGCATAATTATATATTTGATATATTGCATTGCATTAACTAGTATTGGTTCACTTTAAACGGATTTTTTTCTCACTTGGATTGCACATTGTATATGTGATATACTTTTGTGCACTTTTTGTATCATGTTTGATGATACTTGATCATATGGTTAAGTGAATAGAATTAAACCATGGTTATTTTGTAATTAGGGTTTTCCATATTTATTTATTCATTTATTTGTTTATTTATGTGGATAAATTCAAAATGAGAATGGTGGCTATTTTTGTTTCTTACATGAAGCTTCATGAACCCTTGACTTTAGCAACCATTCTTATCCTCTTTCTTAACCCTAACCCACTCTACTAACCATGGTTTATTCTCTACACCTAACTTGAGTTAGAGTTATGATAAGTATAGATTTTCTTTTTATTTTACATAACACTTATCATAATTCTAGCTCTTCTTCTTCTTCATCTTCAAAAGAAAAGCTCAAGGTCCATCAATGGCAACTTGAGTTAAAGTGAGATAAATCCAATTCTAAAGTGAACCCACCTCCTATTTCTTCACCCTCTACCTCTTGCCAAGTTGTTTTGGGTGTTTACTTCACAAGTTTCACTAGTTTGTGAAGTCGGAGCTTGAGTTTGTACAACCTCGACGTAGATCGTCTTTGACACGAAGCCGACGACCTATTCCGCACGTTTCTCCGATGAAGCCGTCACGAGAGTCCAAGCTTCAAGATGGACAGCGAGAAGACTTCGTTGCGGAGCCGTGGAGGTGGATATCCGGATCTACAAAGGTTGTAATTTCCGTATCCTAGTAGTTAACTGTTAACTAGTTAGTTTTTCGCCTAAACATCTAGCAAACGATCCGTAGTCGGGTCTCTCGGCACCGTTAAAATTTTAATATGGCATGTTCGATGCCTTGTGTGACCTCATTAGGGTGCCTAGGAACCCTACAGTGGTATCAGAGCCTAGCTAGAGCCTTAGGCGAAGTCTAGACGGAGTTTGAAGTCCGAACGAACCCGAAACCCAAATACTTTAGAGCTCTCTGGACATTTTCATAAATCTGGGATTTTTTCATATTAAAAATGCCTAAAAAATTCACCAAGGAAATACAAGAATTACGATATAAAAATTTTCAGATGAACAGTTCCTTTAGCCGCGGAACCGCGGTAGAAGCATGGCTTCTGCGGCGGTTCCGCGCTCAGAAGGTGACGTCAGCCCTATTTAATTCCACAGTAATTCCTGATAAATTCTGGTGAGTTTTCTGGGTATTTTTAAAATGATTTAAGGGTTGAGTGCTCTGTGGTTATATTGGGAATCGACGATTCGATCGGAATATCAAACTTTGTCCAAGTGTTTTTCCAGATAACTGTAGAATATGTTAAAAAGTTTGACCGGATACAAATACCCAACTTTTCCCCTGCCGAAAAATTCCAAGTGTTGGATTTTTCTGTGGTTAAAAGACGTTCGAAGTAGTGCAAGTAACGCGATGGTCCCTCTAGAAGACAACAAACCTTAACTCGATTATGTGACCGTCTTGAACTGCCCTTTGAACCTTCGGGTTTGGGGCAGTACGGCGTGCCACATGTGAGGCGTTGGCTTGACCCTTCTACGGCTGGACCGTTGGTACTGAGGTATGAAGTGAATGTCTTTGAACCTATTTCATGTGTTGATCGGTGTCGGGAAAACTTGGGTGTTCGAATGTTCGATCGGAAAGTTTGATATATTCTATTTATCCGGAATTGGATACAATAATTGGAATTCACAAACAGTTATGAGATAACTGGATGAATGTTATAAATCTAGCAGTTTAGTCCCATACGATATTGAAAAGAGTTTTCGATAATGAGACTAAAATGCGGGATTTATAACTGTTAGGCATGTGATGTCTAAAGTAGTTGCGGATTCCAATTGTTGTAGTTTTACACTTTCTTTTCTGTGACCATAAGTGTAGTATGTTCATATCGCCGGTTTCGTTACTATACGTCAACGACAATTGGGGTATGCATACTTACTTACGTTGATGACATGTGATGTTATGTGTTGCTGGATATGTTATATTGGATCGTTGTGTTTGAATAGCCGGGGGTTTTTATGTGAGATGAGTGTTTTTCATTTTCATTCATGTAAAAACTTGTATGTAATATTCTTTCATTTGGGGCGCTTCCAGGTAACGGAAGTTGTCACCCTTTGTATATTATTTACTTTTCCGCATTAGGATAGACCCAAGGAGGGGAGCACAAGTAACCGGGTTCTGGGGTCCAGTGGGAGACCAACTCGAGGAGTCGAGTCCGGGTCTCCTAACCCTAGAATTGGCAGGGTTGCTTGCCGCTCTCGTAGGGGTCTAGGGGTGTGGGATTGGCTATTCATCACGACCGTGGAATCCGTGTTTTATACTGGCTCGTATTGAAAACACGGACGTCCTAGTATATCCAATATTTCATATGTTTATTCTGCTGCGATATCTGTGATGTGATTCTGTGATGGATATAGTATATAGTATATATGATATATTATATAGACGTTACTTATGTTTTACACCCGCGCTAGCCCTGCCCTGCTCTGTCGTTAGTTACCTAACCTAACGGTGCACGAGGGGACATCGAGGCGAATGCGGATGGCATAAGTGTACGTCATATCTATCTGTGATGTTTAGGTATTTAAATGATGGGACTTCATTAATGTGATTAATGAAAGAAAAGAAACCTAAGATGTTGTAGAATCGAATTTTAAAATAAAACAGGTAGCTACAGTTCTTGCTTTGCACAGTGATATATATGATATATCCCGCACCTCATTCGACGAGGAAAGGACCGAGATCCCTTCACCGGGAGTGACTCCTTTAGCAATAACTGGCAGATGCTACACACTCGGTTTGGTTTTGATTGCTTTTAAGAGTTTTTGCTTTGCACAGTGATATATATGATATATCCCGCACCTCATTCGACGAGGAAAGGACCGAGATCCCTTCGCCGGGAGTGACTCCTTTAGCAAAACTAGAAAAGCCTCAAAATCACTCCATTTCAAAACTTCATTTGATTCTACAACGATATCAAGTTCATTACGCTCATGGTTTTATGAAAACCTGCGTAGCCCTCCGTCATTTCAGATAAGTACTAATTAGTATTCGTGCTACGGTAGTTTGGCATTCGTCAAGGCGTAGTGTACGGTAGCTAACTAGTATTTATCTGCTTATGCATATGATGCAGATTGGATTAGGGTATTCGTACGGCGTTGTTTGGCATTCGTCAAGGGTCGTGCGGGTGGGTTTAATTCAATCAAGAAATGTACGGGTTGAACTTGACTAGTGGACTATGGGTTGTTTGGCATTCGTCAAGGTCATAGAACACTAGGGGTAAAATATTATCGGGAATTTCAAGTGTTGAAATTTGCAATGAGATTGCATACCTTCTATGAGATAGTTGGATCCCGATACCCGCTGCGAGTAAGAGTTACTCCTGGGAGAGTTTTACACATTGCAATTAGCCGATCAAGTAGGTGTCTAGAAAGGTGTCAACGGGGTTACGCCTCTGGGAAAACGAGGTTTACATTAATTAGGTTCGTGCGAAAGCACGGGGGACCTCCCTCAAAGTACCGACACTGGCCTGACTGAAAGATTGGCGAACTTGTAGTGTGTAATTAATCCCGGCTAGTCTTTCCTTTTAGGGTTTGGAGGAAGATTTGATAAAAAGCAGTGGGAGCCATCCTGATTAGATAAGATAATAACCAATCTGATCTTGCACGAGCTTACGCTAAAGTGTTTTCTTCTCTCTCTCTCCAGGTAGCGACCATTTCATGCCTTAATAAAGATAATAAAATGGATGTATTGACCGAACCCGCATGTTATACTGTGCAGGGGAACGTTGAACCCGTTCTATCTTATAAGTGTTATAAGAATGAACAGGAAACTGGAGAATATCTGGATTCTCACACCGCCCAAACGGAGAACATGCATGTTGATGCATCATCTTCGGGTGTGTTTGTCATTGAGAACTGTTTCTCAGTTCACCCTACGTCCTGGGTATTAGATACCGGATCAGGATCCCACATATGTAAGATGTTACATGGGCTGCGAAAAGGTAGAGAACTGGGAAAAGGTGATCATTCCGTTCAAGTAGGGAACGGTGCAAGTGTTGCAGCCAAAGCAGTTGGCGAATATCACCTAGTATTACCAAGTGGTGATACATTAATTCTGAATGAATGCTATTATATACCGAACATGATGTGCAACATTATATCAGTTTCTTTATTAAGTAAAGATGGATATAATTTTGTAGTAAAGGATAATGTTATGAACATATTCCTAGATCAAAAGTTGATTGCATCAGGCTCGCTACATAATGGCATGTTCATTCTAAATCAAAATACAGTCCTCAATATACAAAACACACACAAGAGGAAAAATTCAGAAATGAACGAATCCTTCTTGTGGCATTGTAGACTTGGTCATATCAATGCGACACGACTGGCTAAGTTACATAAGGATGGTTATTTGAATCCGTTCGAATTATCATCTTATGATACTTGCCATTCATGTCTCAAAGGAAAAATGACCAAAGCTCCGTTTAGTGGACACGGAGAAAGAGTTACTGAACTCTTAGGACTGATACATAGTGATGTATGCGGTCCTATGTCTACACATGCCAGGGATGGTTCTTCCTACTTCATTACATTCACTGACGATCTCTCTAGATACGGGCATGTGTTCCTGTTAAAACACAAGTCTGAAGCTTTTGAGAAATTCAGAGAATATAAGCACGAAGTAGAGAACCAAACGGGCAAAAGTATTAAGATCCTTCGATCTGATCGAGGAGGAGAATACTTGAGCAATGAGTTCCAAGATTATCTAAAAGAGAATGGGATTCTCTCTCAGCTTACTCCACCTTATACACCACAGCACAACGGTGTATCGGAACGAAGGAATCGCACCCTATTAGATATGGTGCGTTCAATGATGAGCACAGCTGAGTTACCTATTTCCTTCTGGGGGTATGCGCTTGAGACAGCCATACATCTATTGAATATGGTCCCCACCAAATCAGTGCCTACCACTCCATATAAGATATGGAGAGGGAAGAGACCATCTCTTAAGTATGTTAAGATATGGGGTTGTCCAGCCTATGTCAAAAGACAAAATCCGGACAAACTCGAGGCAAGATCTGTCTTATGTAAGTTTGTAGGATATCCCAAAAATTCACAAGGGTATATCTTCTACCACCCCGAGGAACAAAAGGTGTTTGTTTCTCGACATGCCACTTTCTTAGAAAAAGGTTTTCTTATGAAACAGATTAGTGGCATTGAGGTAGAACTGGAAGAAGTTCCAGCAACACAAACTGTAACAGAAGACTTGGTGGAACCAGAGGATTCAGTAGAACTCAACGAACCCCAGCCTCTCCGCCGATCTAGTAGGGTATCTCGTCCACCTGAGAGATACTACGGTTTTCTCATTGACGGTGGAAGCGAGGATTGCATCATGGAGGATGATGACCCAACTAGCTTCGAGCAGGCCATCACGAGTAGGGACTCAGTGAAATGGCTGGATGCTATGCGGTCCGAGATGGAATCCATGTACACCAACAAAGTATGGACTTTGGAAGTTGCTCCTGAAGGGGTAAAACCCATTGGGAGCAAGTGGATCTTCAAGAAGAAACTTGGTGTAGATGGGAAAGTGGAGACTTTCAAAGCTAGACTTGTAGCAAAGGGTTTTCGTCAAAGACCAGGTGTGGACTATGACGAGACCTTTTCTCCAGTGGCTATGCTTAAATCCATCCGAATCATGCTTGCCATTGCTGCCTTTCATGACTACGAAATCTGGCAAATGGATGTTAAGACCGCCTTTCTAAATGGTGATTTAGAAGAGTGCGTGTACATGACTCAGCCAGAGGGCTTCGTAGACAGTGGGAGCAGCGGGAAGGTGTGCAAGCTGCTTAAATCCATTTATGGATTAAAGCAAGCATCGCAGAGTTGGAACATCTGCTTTGACGTCGTTATCAAAGAGTTTGATTTCGTCAAAAATCCAGATGAACCTTGTATCTACAAGAAGGTGGCAGAGAGTAAGGTTGTCTTCCTCGTATTGTACGTGGACGACATACTCTTGATAGAAAATGATATTCCTATGCTGCAATCGGTCAAGCTCTTCTTATCACAAAGATTCTCAATGAAAGATCTTGGTGATGCCTCCTGCATATTGGGAATCAGGATCTATAGAGATAGATCCAAACGGATTTTGGGATTGTCCCAATCCAGGTACATTGACACCATACTAAAGAGGTTTAGTATGGAAGAGTCCAAGCGTGGGAACATGCCCACGATCTCCGGAGTCACTCTCTCCAAAGAGATGTCTCCCAAGACTGATTTGGAAAGAGCTCGCATGCAAGGGATACCCTATGCTTCGGCAGTAGGCTCTATCATGTATGCGATGCTATGTACCAGACCCGATGTAGCATACTCACTAAGTGTAGTGAGCAGGTATCAAGCTGATCCTGGAGAGAATCACTGGACAGCTGTGAAGAGCATTCTCAAGTACTTGCGAAGGACTAGAGATATGTTCTTGGTGTATGGTAACGGAGAACTCCAAGTGGAGTCCTTTACCGATTCGAGCTTCCAGAGTGATAAGGACGACTCTAAGTCGCAGTCGGGCTTTGTCTTTACCCTTTACGGAGGGGCGGTTAGCTGGAAGAGTTCCAAGCAGGAAACCGTGGCAGACTCGACGATGGAGGCTGAATACATCGCTGCCAACGATGCTGCCAAAGAGGCTGTCTGGATCAAGAAGTTCATTACTGAACTTGGAGTGGTTCCATCCATTGAGCATCCAATACCTTTGTATTGCGATAACAATGGAGCGGTGGCTTTGGCCAAGGAACCCAGGTCCCATCAGCGATCCAGGCATATTCTGAGGCGGTATCACCTGATCCGGGAGATAGTTGATCGCCGGGAGATCGAGGTCGGGAGGGTTGACACGAAGAACAACACGGCGGATCCACTCACGAAGGCCATTCCCCAGATACAGTTTGAGAGACTCTTCGGGATGCTCGGTATGAGATACTACAGCAGCTGGCCCTAGTGCAAGTGGGAGATTGTTAGTAGTATGTATGCCCTAGAGGCCAGTATTGTACAGATTATGTATATTATATTGGATGCTTGGACATATATAGAGATGACTTTCTTGCTCGACATGATAGTATGCTATCTGGTTGCTATTTATCTTAACATGTACACTAGTCTCTTTATACTGTCTTATAGTTACATGTTGGTAAAGCCCTTAGGATTTGTACTTGACTACCTGGACTATGATGCAGATCATACTAGTGGGGACATGGTAGTCCATAAGTACATCCTTCAAGGTCCCTAGTCGTGGGTGTATCGAGACGGGGCATCGATATACCAGAGTAGACTAGCGTATACGCTTCTCGACCCATGTGATGGGCGATGGATGATCCCATATCCATTGGTGTTTGACATCAGAGATGGTATACGGGTGCTCAGTGGAGACTGAGTACACTGGACGGACTCGCCGAGAACTCCCAGATGGTATTATACCTCACGTCAGATGGCAGTTCTCAGGTGACACTTGTACAGGTTAGTCTGTAGACCCGAGATCGTCATAGAATTGTGTGATTCCCACTGTGCTTTGATCTCCACCTTACCACGTCCATGAGGGCATGCAAAACGGTGGTCTTTGGGCACAGTCCCAAGTCACATGGAGGCAATGAGCGATATGAGGGGTTTCGTCTCTCCCGGTATTGGGGGTTGATGTTGCGCAGTGCTCGATTGGCCGTAGCAGGGAAGTCCCTGGCCAGGGCTGATCAGAGATTTGCTGGTAAGTGTTACCAGTAGTTTCTCGACCCGTTACGAGCCTCACATCAGCACGACTTATCGGGTTATTGGGGTCTGACGTTTACCACCCCTAGACTTGATATGCGACGTATTTGATGAAGAGACCGGACTGTATGGTAAGTGTTACTGGTCGGATTCGCAGGAGTGTGAGCGGACTAGCTCGTCGATCTTCTGATCGCTCAATACCCGGGTGGCCGTTACGTTTAGCAGACCGCTTGCGGCTTGTGGGTGCTTGATATGATCATCATCTGCTACCGGCGTATTGACGAGTCTTTAGAGTCCTACACAGAGGTTTCCTGGCTCAAGCGAAACGAAATAGGAGCGCATATGAGATATGTGCAGGACCGAGAATAATGCGTGTATATGATACCGCATTTCATTCTCGCGATATATGTTTCGATTGGTTATATTCGATATGACCTAGTTATCGAATCATTGATTCGATAAATCGATACATTGGTTTCTAGCCGGTTATGTGCGACATGACCGGATCATTGAATCAAATGTTGATTTAATGATTTAATGCATAATTATATATTTGATATATTGCATTGCATTAACTAGTATTGGTTCACTTTAAACGGATTTTTTTCTCACTTGGATTGCACATTGTATATGTGATATACTTTTGTGCACTTTTTGTATCATGTTTGATGATACTTGATCATATGGTTAAGTGAATAGAATTAAACCATGGTTATTTTGTAATTAGGGTTTTCCATATTTATTTATTCATTTATTTGTTTATGTGGATAAATTCAAAATGAGAATGGTGGCTATTTTTGTTTCTTACATGAAGCTTCATGAACCCTTGACTTTAGCAACCATTCTTATCCTCTTGCTTAACCCTAACCCACTCTACTAACCATGGTTTATTCTCTACACCTAACTTGAGTTAGAGTTATGATAAGTATAGATTTTCTTTTTATTTTACATAACACTTATCATAATTCTAGCTCTTCTTCTTCTTCATCTTCAAAAGAAAAGCTCAAGGTCCATCAATGGCAACTTGAGTTAAAGTGAGATAAATCCAATTCTAAAGTGAACCCACCTCCTATTTCTTCACCCTCTACCTCTTGCCAAGTTGTTTTGGGTGTTTACTTCACAAGTTTCACTAGTTTGTGAAGTCGGAGCTTGAGTTTGTGCAACCTCGACGTAGATCGTCTTTGACACGAAGCCGACGACCTATTCCGCACGTTTCTCCGATGAAGCCGTCACGAGAGTCCAAGCTTCAAGATGGACAGCGAGAAGACTTCGTTGCGGAGCCGTGGAGGTGGATATCCGGATCTACAAAAGTTGTAATTTCCGTATCCTAGTAGTTAACTGTTAACTAGTTAGTTTTTCGCCTAAACATCTAGCAAACGATCCGTAGTCGGGTCTCTCGGCACCGTTAAAATTTTAATATGGCATGTTCGATGCCTTGTGTGACCTCATTAGGGTGCCTAGGAACCCTACAGGGCATACATATCTAACAATCTCCCACTTGCACTAAGGCCTATAGTTGATTCAATAAGTACCCACTGTCTGCACTAGAACCAGTTGCCGGCGTACTTCATGGCCAACAGCTCGAAGAGTTTCTCAAACTGGACTTGAGGAATGGCCTTAGTGAATGGATCTGCTGTGTTGTCTTTCGTGTCTACTCTCCGTACCTCTATATCCTGGCGATCCACTATCTCCCTGATGAGGTGATACCGCCTCAAGATATGTCTGGATTTCTTATGGGACCTTGGTTCCTTTGCCAAAGCCATGGCTCCATTGTTATCGCAATACAGAGGTATTGGATTAGCAATGGATGGAACCACCTGAAGTTCAGAAATGAACTTCCTCATCCAGACTGCCTCTTTTGCGGCATCATTAACAGCAATATACTCAGCTTCCATCATGGAGTCAGCGATGGTATCTTTCTTGGAACTTTTCCAACATACCGCCCCTCCATTTAGGGTAAATACAAACCCTGAGATGGACTTACTATCATCCTTGTCTCTTTGGAAGCTGGAGTCGGTAAATCCCTCCATCTGGAGATCTCCATTACCATACACCAAGAACATTACTTTAGTTCTTCTCAAGTACTTCAGAATGTTCTTCACAGCAGTCTAGTGTTTCTCCCCTGGGTTAGATTGATACCTACTTACTACACTCAATGCATAAGCTACATCTGGACAAGTACATAACATCGCATACATTATAGATCCTACTGCCGAAGCGTAGGGTATAATGCTCATGCGAGCCCTCTCCTCATCAGTCTTTGGAGACATCTCTTTGGAGAGGGTGATCCCATGACAAGCGGGTAAATTACTCCTCTTGGAATCTTCCATACTAAACCTCTTTAGTATGGTGTCAATGTATCTCGATTGGGACAATCCCAATAATTTCTTAGATCTATCTCTATAGATCTTAATCCCCAGAATGTACGAGGTATCGCCCAGGTCTTTCATGGAGAACTTCTGCGATAAGAATAGTTTGACCGATTGTAGCATAGGAATATCATTTCCTATCAAGAGAATGTCGTCCACGTACAATACGAGGAATGTAACAGTACTCTCTACAATCCTTTTATAAATACATGGTTCATCCACATTTTTGATAAAACCAAACTCTTTGATTGTATCATCAAAGCAAATGTTCCAACTCTGTGATGCCTGCTTTAATCCATAGATGGATTTAAGCTGCCTGCATGCTTTTCCGCTGCTCCCACTATCAATGAAGCCTTCTGGCTGATCCATAAAAACACATTCTTTTAAATCACCATTTAGGAATGTCATTTTAACATCCATTTGCCAGATCTCATAATCATAGTGAGCAGCTATAGCAAGCAGGATCCGAATGGATTTGAGCATCGCGACTGGTGAAAAGGTTTCATCATAGTCCAGTCCTGGTCTTTGACGAAATCCTTTTGCTACCAGCCTAGCTTTATAGGTCTCCACCTGACCATCCACACCGATCTTTCTTTTAAAGATCCATTTGCACCCTATAGGTTTTACTCCAGAAAGTGCAACCTCCAAAGTCCATACTTTATTGGTGTGCATGGATTCTATTTCGGATCTCATGGCATCCAGCCACTTCACTGGGTCACTACTCGTGATAGCTTGCTGAAAACTAGTAGGGTCATCATCATCCATGATGCAATCTTCCCTATCACCATCAATTAGAAAACCGTAGTATCTATCAGGTGGGCGAGAAGTCCTACTAGATCTACGGAGTGGCTGAGGTTCATCAGGTTCTATTGAAACCTCAGGTTCAACCAAATCATCGGTAATTGTTTGTGTATCTGGAATTTCTTTCAGTTCTACCGCATTGCCAATAGTATCATTTGTAAAAAAATCATTTTCTAAAAATGTGGCATATTGAGAAACAAACACCCTTTGTTCCTCCTTGTGGTAGAAAAAATATCCATACGAGTGTTTTGGATATCCCACAAATCTACACAAAACCGATCGTGTCTCAAGTTTGTCCGGATTCTGCTTTTTCACATAAGCCAGACAACCCCATATCTTAATTCTTTTAAGAGATGGTCTCTTCCCATACCATATCTCATATGGAGTGGTAGACACGGTTTTGGTCGGAACCCTATTCAATAGATAAATCGCAGTCTCCAATGCGTGCCCCCAGAATGATATTGGTAACTCAGCATCACTCATCATAGATCGTACCATATCTAATAGGGTACGATTCCTCCTTTCCGATACACCGTTGTGCTGTGGTGTGTACGGAGGAGTGAGCTGAGAGAGAATCCCATTCTCTTTTAAGAAATCTAGAAACTCAGAGCTCAGATACTCTCCTCCTCGATCTGATCGAAGTTTCTTGATACTTAAGCCTGTTTTTTTTCTACTTCAGATTTATACTCCTTAAATTTTTCGAAGGCTTCGGACTTATATTTCAACAAGAACATGTGCCCGAATCTCGATAAATCATCAGTGAAGGTTATGAAGTACGAAAAACCACCTCTTGCATGTGTAGACATTGGTCCACATACATCGCTATGTATGAGGCCTAAGAGTTCAGTAGCTCTCTCTCCGTGTCCAGTAAACGGAGTTTTGGTCATTTTACCCTTGATACAAGACTGGCAAGTCGCATAAGATTTATATTCAAACGGGTTCAAATATCCATCTTTATGTAGCTTGGTTAGTCTTGTTTCGTTAATATGACCAAGTCTACAATGCCAAATGAATGCTCCATTTATGTCTGAAACTTTTCTTTTGTTTGTGTGTTGTATGTTAAAAACTGTATGCTGGTTTAGGATGTATATCCCGTTATTTAATGTACCATACCCAATCAACTCTTGATTTAGGTTAATGTTCATAACATTAGATTGCAATACAAAATTATATCCTGCATTGTCCAATACCGATACAGATAAAATATTACATAACATAGAGGGTACAAAATAACACGGGTTCAAAACCAATATACAACCCGACGGCAAACTAAGGTGATACTCTCCCACTGCTGTAGCATGTACTGAGGAACCATTCCCAACTCGGAGAGTGTGATCACCTTTCTTCAAAATCTTGCTATTTCTCAACCCCTGCAGACAATTGCAGATATGAGATCCTGATCCAGTATCTAATACCCAGGAAGCAGAGTTAATTGAAAAACAGTTTTCTATTACAAACACACCTGAAGTAGAAGCTTCACCTTGGTTCTTCTTCTTAAGGTCGGCCAAGTATCCAACGCAGTTTCTCTTCTAGTGCCCAGTCTGGTGGCAGTGGAAACATTCCCCTCATCCTGTTGCAGCAGCCCCTTTCTGGTCCTTTCCCGGTGCCTTTTTCACTCCGCTTCTCTGCTTGATGGGATTCTTCTTCTTCTTTCCCTTTCCCTTGAATTTGGCTTTTGGGACGGAGGTAGAAGATGGCCCAGCAATAAGAGCGGGAGTTTTCGCTACCTTTAGTGTGCTCTCTGCACTCCTCAACATATTGAGGAGTTCAGGCAAAGACTTCTCCATGTTGTGCATGTTGAAGTTTACAATGAATTGAGCAAAGGCAGGGGAAAGGGACTGTAGAACAATATCAACTTACTGCTCGTTCTCCATTGTCCAACCCAGGTCCTCAAGTTCTTCGATAATTCCAATCATCTTCAATACATGGTCACTTACAGACGTGCCAGTACCCATTCGCATCTGAAACAACTTTCGAGATGCCCCATATCAGAGAGTACGAGATTGCTCTCCATACAACTCCTTTGTATGGAGAAAGATGGATTGAACATCCATCTTCTCGTGCTGCTTCTGATGTTCATTGTTCATAGAAGCAAGCGCGAGGCACTTGGTTGTGGCGCAATCTATATCCCATGTCTTGCGGATTTCTTTATCCGCAACTGAAGAATCAGGGCCTGGGATAGGAGGGGCTGGAGTAGTCAGGACATATCCAACCTTATCATAGGTCAGGACAATATTCACGTTCCTTAGCCAATCTTTGTAATTCGGTCCCGTGAGTTTATTTCTGTCTAATAAAAGCTTAAATCCCGTCATAGGTATCTTCCATTAGGAGAGAGAAAAGAAGACACTCAGCGATTGCTCTTGCATAATTAGATAGGTTATTAATCTTATCTAACTGATGTCTCCCACTGCTTTTTATCAAATTTTCCTTCAAACCTTTAAAAGGAAAACTAGCCAGGATTAATTGCAATCTACAAGTTCGCTAACCGGTCGGCCAGGCCAGTGTCAGTACTCCTAGGGAGGTTCCTCGTGTTTTCGCACGGACCTAATTAAAGTAAACCTCATTTTCCTAGAGGCGTAACCCCGTTGACACCTTTCTAGACACCTACTGGATTAGCTAATTGTAAAGTGCAGAACTCTCCCGGGAGTAACCTTTACTCACACTGGGATCGGGATCCAACTATCATATAGAAGGTATGCAATCTCATTGCAAATTTCAACTCTTGAAATTCCCGATATGATTTTTGCCCCTAGTGTCTTATGACCTTAACTATGGTCAACAAATTATAAGCACTAGTCAAGTTCTACCCACCATTTCAGGATTGATTTAGACCCACCCGCAAGACCCTTAACTATGGTCAACAAAGTCATGCGAATGTCTTAATCGATCGCATCAAATGCTTTGTAGGAAGACATCACTTAGCTACCATACACCACGCCTTAACTATAGTCAACAAACGTGGCATGAATACTAAGTACTCTGCTTCCTAAAATGGCGGAGGGCAACAAATGGTTTTTGTGAAAACCTTTGACATTTTGAACTTGATATCGTTGTAGAATCGAGTGAAAAGAGTGGTTTAAGCTCTAGTTTAAAAATCGAATGGTTTTGTAGTATCTTTCTAATTTTGCTAAAGAAGTCACTCCCGGTGAAGGGATCTCGGCTCTTTCCTTATCGAATAAGGTGTTGGATATGTAAATACCACGATGCAAAGCAAAAGTTAGATCAACTATAAAAACAATCGAGTTCTTTGTAACATTTGCTAGTTTCGCTAAAGGGGTCACTCCCGGTGAAGGGATCTCGGCCCTTTCCTCATCGAATGAGGTGCAGGATATTCAAGAATACCACTATGCAAAGCAAAAGCTAGAGTTACCCATTTTAAAAAGTTTGATTCTACAACATCTTTAGGTTTCTTTTTCTTGACATTAATCACATTAATGTTGTCCCATCATTTACGTTTCCTAAACATCACAGAAAAGAAACAAAAATAGAACGTACACTTATACCAACCGCATTCGCCACGAGGTCCCGTCATACACCGTTAGGTTACTTAACTAACGGCAGAGCGGGGATGGACTAGCGCGGGTGCAAAACATATGCAACGTTTATTATATATCTCATATAAAAATATAGCCATTACAGATCACAGATGAGTACATTGGATATACTAGAAATTCCGCATTTCATTCAAGCCTTAATGAAAGACGGGTTCCACGGTCGTGATGAATAGCCAAAACCCCACCCTAGACCCCTACGGGTGCGGCAAACTACCCGTCAAATTCCCGAAGTGGAGCAACCTCCCTCAACAAAGTGGGTAGGCCACTCAGCACTTCGAAAACCCGGTAGTTTGCGCACCCCACCTTGGGTCTATCCTAGGAGCAAAAACAGTAAAAAGAAATTATACAACGGTGGCTACAACCTCATCCCGGATGTGCCCCGCAAAATAATATTACATTGCTTTTTACAAATTACATTGAATGAAAGAAAAGAAAAACGCTCTTCTCACACCCCCCGGCCATTCATCACGACGATCCAACACATTCATATACACATACCATCTTATGATATCATTACAGAAGTGTGAAACCCCGACTAATCGACTTATAGCAATTAGTTGACGTTTCAAACACACATATCGAAAACAGCAAACCCGATTAGCCAAACACTTAGAATTTCGATCGATAATTTTAAACCATGCCAACACTTGACATGTTCCAGTACACAAACAACTGTGTGAAAATTCCAGATATCCCAGAAACACTATTTCCTTAATCTAAGCAAAGTGCTGAAAATGAGTCAACTCGGCCACGAATCGGCCGCAGATCCGCGGCCAAACACTGAGTTTGGCCGCGGATCCGCGGCGTTCCTGGCGAGTTGGGATCTCAAATTTGTACAGTGTGCTTAGAAAACCCTGCCTGTATTTTTAAGGCCACTGAAAATATTTTTTGAACAGTTTAAAAAATTGACAGAAACAAGGCCAGAAAACGTGTTTTCGGGGGGAAAATGCGTCGATCGAAGTTCTAACTTTTGGCTAACAATCTAATTATGGTTTAGTTAGGCTCTGATACCATGTAAATGAATGTTGCATGCTCCCACAACTCTTGTGAGGCGGCGGAAGTGATAAACGAAAATTTTCTTTGCATACAACACACATTTTCAAAAGATCTTGTCTAAACCATAACTAGAAAACCCTAACTAGAGATTTTATCTACTATGTTAGGGATTATACCTTGATGATCCGGTCCTTCGGGTCTTCTTTGATGATCTCCTTAGCTCCTTGGATGTTGTCGGTGTGCTCGATCTCCGGCCACCCCAAGACTTAGATGATCCACGCCAGAGTTGTCATGCAAGCTAAAACCCTTCTCAAGAGCTAAACCTAGAGATCAAGTTTGCTAAACATGGTCACTAGGATAATGTAGAGATTGGTGTATTGGATTATCTTTGATCCTTGGCTTTTGATTCACATCTCATGTGATTGTTCAAACAAGGAAGAAGGAGGAGAGAAGAAGGAGAGAGAAAGAGTTTTGCATAATGAGAAAATTCAAGCATGAGAAAATGATATATACAAATGGAAATAATTGAAGCGTGGAATATAAAATTAGCACCATACTTCAATAGTAACTCCAAAAGATTAAAATATTAAACAACCCATTCTCACAACCATTCTTGGACTTTCTAATTTCCACCTCATTTATTTATTTTCATAAAATAAATAATGTATTATGAGGTGGCATCTTCTAAAAGGTATTCTTGTAACAATTACAAGAATACCCCTCCTCCGTATACCGTATCCCGTATACCGTATACCCGTATCCGAATTCCGAAAAATATGAATACCAATAATCCAATAATATAATACCGGTATCCGGCTTAAACCAAAGCCTACCAGTATTATCGTTCCGATTATTATTCCTGTAACAATTTCACGAACATAATCGAAACCCTGCTGCAACACCTTACAGCTGCCGTAACAACTTACGGCCTCTACATCTTTCGCCTGAGCGAGGGAACCCTCTGTGTGGGACTCTAAAGACTCGACAGTACGCTGGCAGTGGGTTTAACCACAAGTACGTCAGCGGCACTAGCTGTGCGTAACGGCTACCCAGGTACATGACGAAAAGGTGGCCGACGATCACAACCCCAACGAGCCTGCAAGCAACACTTACCGTACAGTCCGGTCTCTTCGTCTGATACGTCGCATATGAAGTGTAGGGGTGGTAAATGTCAGACCCCAGTAACTTTATAAGTCATGCTGATTTACGGCTCATAACAGTTCGAGGAACTACTGATAACACTTATCAGTAAACCTCGAGAACCCTGGCCAGGGATTTAGGTGTTATAGCCGATCAAACATAGCGCGACATCAACTCCCTATACCGGGAGAGACGAAACCCCTCCTATCGCTTACTGTCTCCATGTGATTCGGGACTGTACCCAAAGTCCACATGTTTGCACGACTCAATAGAACCGTGGTAAGGTGGAAATCAAAGTACATTGGGAACCACACAAGACTCTATGACGATCTCGGGTCTACAGAGTAACTTGTACAAGTGTCGCCAGAGAACTGCTATCTGAAAATTGGTATATATACCATCTAGGAGTTCTCGGCGAGTCCTGTTCAGTGTACCCATTCTCCAATGAGCACCTGTGTACAATCTTAGATGTCAAACACCAATGGTTGTGAAATCAACCATCGCCCCACAGGGTCAGGAAACGTACACACTAGTCTAACTTGGTGATACCGATGCCCTGTCTCGATATACCTTCGACTAGGAACTATTAAGGATATGCTTATAGACTATCCAGGCCCCACTAGTATGATCTCATCATAATCCTGGTAGTCAAGCATAATCCTAAGGGCTTCATCAACACGCATATAAAGATATGAAATATAACACAGGATGAAGATAAACCAGATAGCATACTGTCATTTCGAGCAAAGATTGTTTCTGTACATATACATGCCTAGTATCCTACACAATACAGGCCACTAGGGCATACATATCTAACACTCTATTTGGCTTCAGATGATCCTTACGTCCGTGCTCGCAGATATTCCCCCTCCTCCAGCAGAGTTGACCTCGGCAATGCTCGATGCTGCTGAAGACAAGATCGAGTGCTTCTTCTAGGCGCATTCGATCACTAAAGCTCTGAGGGATTGCTCTGACCATTTGCTGAGTCAGATACGGGCTCGTCGGGTCGTTATCTCCACTTTCTCTAGTGAGTGCGGCGCTGATCGATAGGTGGCTACTCCTCGAGAAGATCGCCGTTTTGATATGGTAGAGAAGACAAAGAGAGAACTGGATATAATCTCATTCTTAGCTTTGCAAACCCCTGTCCTTTTGATCCCATGTTTGGCGATCTGTTTACATTGTAATAAAAAAAATTGTCTAATTAAGTATTTTATTATCTGCCAAGTGCTCCTCTTATTTTTAATTCTTTGTTATTCCTTTGTCAGGCGCTTATGCGCTGCATAACTTAACTTGTTATAACCAGGTGCAAGTAATGAAGCGCTCTTGGCGGTTAGCGCACTTGGCGCTTAGTGTTCTTGGCGCTTAGCGCTCTCATGCTTTTCACGTGAGCGTTTTTTCAGAGTCTTTGACTCTTAGTGCTGGCGAGTTCATTGCTGGCACTCTTCATAAAGCGTCGCTTCATTTCAAAGCTCGGAATTTGAACAGAGCTTTGCTCTGATTGGGGAAACAGCCATAGCCGTAGTGCAATATATGTGGCACACGACCAAGCAAAAATATAAAATCCAATCTATAATATACCTCGTCAAGTGTAATGCACGAAAACTAAATCAACCCTAACGGGTTTGCATGAAATCCCAAATCATATGACACGAGTGTGCATGAAAACAAAAACAGTACCAAGTGCAACAGGTGTGCACGACAACAATATCCACTGCATCGAATGTTCATGGAACCAATATCAAGTGCATTTAGAGTGCACAAAATCTACATCGGGGCGCACAAAATCAATCTCAAGTGTATCGTGGTGCACAACTTCAATATCAAGTGCATCGAGGTGCACAAAATCAACATCAAGTGCATCGGGGTGCACAAAATCAATCTCAAGTGCATCAGGGTGCACAAAATCAACATCAAGTGCATCGGGATGCGCAAAATCAATCTCAAGGGCATCGTGGTGCACAACATCAATACTGAGTGCATCAGGGTGCACCAATCATCAACACGTGTAACTGGTGTGCATAAAATCATATCAAATACATCTAGAGTGTATAAAAAATCTCAATCAAGTACAACTGATGTGCACGAAAATATCAATCTATTGCATCTGGTGTGCACAAAATGCCAATCAAATGCAGTTGATGTGCACGGAAATCTCAAACAAGTGCACCTGGTGACTCGCGGTGCTCTACTCACTTGATGGCTGCAAGCGAAATGGCAGCTGGCTATGTGACTAGAAAGTCAGAAAGGCAGGGGAAAGCTTTCAAAGAGCATTTTTCTCCCCCTTAGGTCCCTCGCTTCCTCGAGAGCTGGATCGAGTGTATTCATCAAACCAACACATCTCCTGAGCTTTTTATGTCAGCAAGTTCCCCGAATCATTTGTGTAACCCTCAAATCCTCAAAACACATAAGTCAAAATAACGGACGTCGAGTTATCCTTTTTTCAACGTCGAAAACGCAATATTTGGATCATCAAAACGCAAATAAAAAACAAATGACATCGAAGTACACCTTCTTCAATGTTGAAAGGTGTCTATACACTCGGAACTAGCAGAGTAAGGAATACCACTTGCCTTCTGCCCACGGTCTAGCATTCTCTGTCTCTGGATTCTTGTTCTCTTTGCAGATTACTAAAACCATGGCCTCTCTATACAATCGTCTGGTACCAAGCAGCCTGGTCTCTCGCAATATAACACATCGACGACGGTGATCTCTAACCTCTGAGTATTTGTCATACAACTAACCCTGGATCCAATCTCAATTATTATAGAATCCTGGAAAGAACCCGTCATGGCCCCTGCCGATCTCATCTATACAATCTGCCCGGAACTAGCTGTTAGTTGTGTGTATGCCCTAGAGGCCAGTATTGTACAGATGATGTATATTATATTGGATGCTTGGACATATATAGAGATGACTTTCTTGCTCGATATGATAGTATGCTATCTGGTTACTCTTTATCTTAACATGTACACTTGTCTCTTTAAACTGTCTTATAGTTACATGTTGGTAAAGCCCTTAGGATGTGTACTTGACTACCTGGACTATGATGCAGATCATACTAGTGGGGACATGGTAGTCCATAAGTACATCCTTCAAGGTCCCTACTCGTGGGTGTATCGAGACGGGGCATCGATACACCAGAGTAGACTAGCGTATACGCTTCTCGACCCATGAGATGGGCGATGGATGATCCCATATCCATTGGTGTTTGACATCAGAGATAGTATACAGGTGCTCAGTGTAGACTAGGTACACTGGATGGACTCGCCGAGAACTCCCAGATGGTATTATACCTCACGTCAGATGGCAGTTCTCAGGTGACACTTGTGCAGGTTAGTCTGTAGACTCGAGATCGTCATAGAGTCTTGTGTGATTCCCACTGTGCTTTGATCTCCACCTTACCACGTCCATGAGGGTGTGCAAAACGGTGGTCTTTGGGCACAGTCCCGAGTCACATGGAGGCAATGAGCGATAGGAGGGGTTTCGTCTCTCCCGGTATTGGGGGTTGATGTTGCGCTGTGCTCGATTGGCCGTAACAGGGAAGTCCCTGGCCAGGGCTGATCAGAGATTTGCTGGTAAGTGTTACCAGTAGTTTCTCGACCCGTTATGAGCCTCACATCGGCACGACTTATCGGTTATTGGGGTCTGACGTTTACCACCCCTAGACTTGATATGCGACATATCAGACGAACAGACCGGACTGTACGGTAAGTGTTACTGGTTGGATTCACAGGAGTGTGAGCGGGATAGCTCGTCGATCTTCTGATCGCTCAATACCCGGATGGCCGTTACGTTTAGCAGACCGCTTGCGGCTTGTAGGTGCTTGATATGATCATCATCTGCTACCGGCGTATTGACGAGTCTTTAGAGTCCTACACAGAGGTTTCCTGGCTCAAGCGAAACGAAATAGGAGCGCATATGAGATATGTGCAGGACCGAGAATAATGTGTGTATATGATACCGTATTCCATTCTCACGATGAATGTATCGATTGGTTATATTCGATAAAACCTAGATATCGAATCAAGGATTGATTCGATAAGCCGATACATAGGATACTAGTCGGTTATATGCGATATGACCGGATCGTTAAATCAAGTGTTGATTTAATGATTTAATGTATAATTATATATTTGATATATTACTTTGCATTAACTAGTATTGGTTCACTTTAAATGGATTTTCTCACTTGATGTGCAAGTTGTATATGTGATATACTTTTGTGCACATGTTTGTATCATGTTTGATGATACTTGCTCATTTGGTTAAGTGTATAGAATTAAACCATGATTAAGTTGATGATTAGGGTTTTGCTTATTCATTTATTTATTTGTTTGTTTATTTATTTATTTGGAAAAGATTTTGATGAGAATGGTGGCTTTCTTTGTTTCTAGTTGAAGCTTCATGAAGCTTTGATTTTGTAACCATTCTTGTCTTCATGCTTAACCCTAACCCTTCCAAGTAACCATGGTCAATTCTCTACACTCTACCTTAGTTAGTATATGATAAGTATTCATTTTACTTTTCAATTTGAAAAAAAAAGACTGATCATATTCTAGCTTCATCTTCTTCTTCATCTTCAAATAAAAAGCTTAAGTCCATTAATGGCAACTTGAGCTAAAGTGTGAGAAATCCAATTCTAAAGTGAACCCATCTCCTATTACTTCACCCTCTACCTCTTGCCAAGTAGTATAGGGTGTTTTCTTCACAAGTTTCACAACTTGATGGAGTTGGAGCTTGAACTTGTGATGCCTCGACGTAGATCATCTTCGGCACGAAGCCAACGACCTAGCCCGCCCATTTCTCCGATCAAGCCGACGATTGAGTCCGGGATTCGAGATGGACAGCGAGAGGATGCCTACATGGAGCTAAGGAAGTGGAGAACCGGATCTACAAAGGTTGTAGCCTCTCTCTTATAGTTAATTTGTTAACTAGTTTTGTTTTTCGCCTAAACTTCTAGTCAACGATCCGTATTAGGGTTTCTCGGCACCCGTAAAATTTGAAATTGGCATGGTTGATGCCTTGTGAGACCTCATTAGCGTGCCTAGGAACCCTACAATGGTATCAGAGCCTAGCTAGAGCCTTAGACGAAGTCTAGACGACGTTTGAAACCCGATCGAACCGAAACCCTTATTCCCGATATGCTCTCTGGACTTTTTCTAAAATCTGGGATTTTTCCATATTAAAAATGCTTAAAAATTTCAGCAGGGAATTCTAAGAATTATGATGCAAAATTTATCCCATGATCTGCTAAGGGCGCGGCGGAACCGCGGCAGAAGCCTGGCTTCTGCGGCGGTTCCGCGGCTATCTGATGACATCATCTGTCCATTTTTGCACAGTAATTCCTATTTTATTATGCTGAATTTTATGGGAATTTTTAATTTGACTCAAGAGTTGAGTGTTCTGGGGTTGTATTGGGAATCGACGATTCGATCGGATTATCAAACCTTATCTATGTGGCTTTCCGGATATTTTAGAATATGTTAAAAGGTTCGACCGGATATAAATACCCAACTTTTCCCCTGCCGGAAAATTTCCAAGTGTTGGATTTTTCTGTGGTTTAAGGACGTTCTAAGTAGTGCAAGTAATGCGATGGTCCCTCTAGAAGACAACAAACCTTAACTCGATTATGTGACCGTCTTGAACTGCCCTTTGAACCTTCGGGTTTGGGGCAGTACGGCGTGCCACATGTGAGGCGTTGGCTTGACCCTTCTACGGCTGGACCGTTGGTACTGAGGCATGAAGTGAATGTCTTTGAACCTATTTCATGTGTTGAACGGTTTCGGGAAAACTTGGGTGTTCGAATGTTCGATCGGAAAGTTTAATATTTTCTATTTATCCGGAATGGGATACAATAATTGGAATTCATAAACAGTTATGAGATAACTGAATGAATGTTATAAATCTAGCGGTTTAGTTTCATTTGATATTGAAAAGAGTTTTCGATAATGAGACTAAAATGCGGGGTTTATAACTGTTAGGCATGTGATGTCTAAGTATTTCATTTGATTAGGCATGTGATGTCTAAAGAGGTTGCGGATTCCAACTGTTGTAGTTTTACACTTTCTTTTCTGTGACCGTAAGTGTAATATGTGATATCGCCGGTTTTGTTGCTATATGTCAACGACAATTGGGATGCGCATATTTACTTACGTTGATGACATGTGATGTTATGTGTTGCTCGATATGTTATATTGGATTGTCGTGATTGAATAGCCGGGGGTTTTTATGTGAGATGAGTGTTTTTCATTTTCATTCATGTAAAAACTTGTATGTAATATTCTTTTATTGGGACACTTCCAGGTTGCGGAAGATGTCACACTTTGTATATTATTTACTTTTCCGCATTAGGATAGACCCAAGGAGGGGAGCACAAGTAACCGGGTTCTAGGGTTCAGTGGGAGACCATCTCGAGGAGTCGAGTCCCGGTCTCCTAACCCTAGAATTGGTAGGGTTGCTTGCCGCTCTCATAGGGGTCTAAAGGTGTGGGATTGGCTGTTCATCACGACCGTGGAATCCGTGTTTTATACTGGCTCGTATTGAAAACACGCACGTCCTAGTATATCCAATGTTTCATATGTTTCTTCTGCTGCTTTATCTGTAATGTGATCATGTGATGTTCTGTGATAGATACAGTATATAGTATATATGATATATTATATAGACGTTACTTATGTTTTGCACCCGCACTAGCCCTGCCCTGCTCTGTCGTTAGTTACCTAACCTAACGGTGCACGAGGGGACATCGAGGCGAATGCGGATGGCATAAGTGTACGTCGTATTTACCTGTGATGTTTAGGTATTTAGATGATGGGACTTCATTAATGTGATTAATGAAAGAAAAGAAACCTAAGATGTTGTAGAATCAAATTTTTAACAAAACATGTAGCTACAGTTCTTGCTTTGCATAGCGGTATATATAATATACCCTGCACCTTATTCGATGAGGAAAGGACCGAGATCCCTTCACCGGGAGTGACTCCTTTAGCAATAACTGGCAGATGCTACACACTCGGTTTGACTTTTGATTGCTTCTATAGTTTCTGCTTTGCACAGTGATATATATGATATATCCCGCAACTCATTCGACGAGGAAAGGGCCGACGATCCCTTCACCGGGAGTGACCCCTTTAGCAAAACTAGAAAAGCCTCAAAATCACTCCATTTCAAAACTTCATTTAATCCTACAACGATATCAAGTTCATTACGCAATAGGTTTCAGAAAAAACCTGTCGTAGCCCTCCGTCATTTCAGATAAGTACTAGTTAGTATTCGTGCTACGTTTGTTGACTATGTTAAGGCGTAGTGTGCGGTAGCTAATTAGTGCTTATCTGTATAAGCATATGATGCGATTGGATTAGGGTAATCGTGCGACTTTGTTGACTATGTTAAGGGTCGTGCGGGTGGGTTTAATTCAATCGAGAAATGACTGGTTGAACTTGACTAGCACTTATGATTTGTTGACTATGTTAAGATCATATAGCTGCTAGGGGCAAAATATTATCGGGAATTTCAAGTGTTGAAATTTGCAATGAGATTGCATACCTTCTATGAGATAGTTGGATCCCGATACCCACTGCGAGTAAGAGTTACTCCTGGGAGAGTTTTACACATTACAATTAGCCGATCAAGTAGGTGTCTAGAAAGGTGTCAACGGGGTTACGCCTCTGGGAAAACGAGGTTTACATTAATTAGGTTCGTGCGAAAGCACGGGGGACCTCCCTCAAAGTACCGACACTGGCCCGGCTGAAAGATTGGCGAACTTGTAGTGTGTAATTAATCTCGGCTAGTCTTTCCTTTTAGGGTTTGAAGGAAGATTTGATAAAAACCAGTGGGAGCCATCCTGATTAGATAAGATAATAACCAATCTGATCTTGCAAGAGCATACGCTAAAGTGTTTTCTTCTCTCTCTCTCTCCAGGTAGCGACCATGTCATGCCCTAATAAAGATAATAATATGGATGTATTGACCGAACCCGCATGTTATACTGTGCTGGGGAACGTTGGTTCCGTTCTTTCCTATAAGAGTTATAGAACTGAACAGGATATAGGGGAATACCAGGATTCCCATGCCACCCGAATGAAGAAAGTACATGATGATGCATTTTCTTCGGGTGTGTTCGTTACAGAGAACTGTTTCTCCATTTCTCTACGTCCTAGGTATTAGATACCGGGTCGGGATCCCATATATGTAATCAGTTACATGGGCTTAGGAAAGGTAGAGAACTTAGAGAAGGTGATAAAGACATTAGAGTTGGAAATTGTGCAATTGTTGCAGCCAAGACTGTCGGGGAATATCACCTTGTATTACCAACTGGTAATACATTGGTTCTGAACGAATGCTATTACATGCCGAACCTGATATGCAACATTATATCGGTTTCTTTGTTGAGTAAAGAGGGATATAATTTTGTATTACAGGATAATTTTATGAACATTTTCCGTGACCAAAAGTTGGTTGGATCAGGCACGTTGTGCAATGGCATTTATGTTCTAAATCAATCAACAGTTCTGAGCATAACAAACACACACAAGAGGAAGAGTTCAGAACTGAACGAATCCTTCTTGTGGCATTGTAGACTGGGTCACATCAATGTGACACGACTGGCTAAGTTGCATAAGGATGGATATTTGAAGCCATTCGAATTTTCATCTTATGACACTTGCCAGTCATGTCTCAAAGGCAAGATGACCAAAACTCCGTTTACGGGACACGGAGAAAGAGTTACCGAACTCTCAGGACTGATACATAGTGATGTATGCGGTCCTATGTCTGCACATGCCAGGGATGGTTCTTCATACTTCATTACATTCACTGACGATCTCTCTAGGTTCGGGTATGTGTTCCTGATGAAACACAAATCAGAAACTTTTGAGAAATTTAGAGAATATAAACAAGAAGTTGAGAACCAAACCGGAAAAAGTATTAAAATCCTACGATCTGATCGAGGAGGTGAATACTTGAGCAAAGAATTCCTGTACTTCCTAAAAGAGAATGGGATTCTCTCTCAGCTGAATCCTCCATATACACCACAGCACAATGGTGTATCAGAACGGAGGAACCGCACCCTATTAGATATGGTGCGCTCTATGATGAGCACAGCTGAGTTACCTATTTCCTTCTGGGGATATGCACTGGAGACAGCTGCATACCTATTGAATCAAGTTCCATCTAAATCTGTACCTACCACACCATATGAGATATGGAGTGGGAAGAGACCATATTTTAAACGAGTTAAGATATGGGGTTGTCCGGCCTATGTCAAAAGGCAAAATCCAGACAAACTCGAGGCACGGTCAGTTCTTTGCAAGTTTGTGGGATATCCTAAGAATTCACAAGGATATTTTTTCTACCATACTGAAGAACAAAAGATGTTTGTTTCTCAATATGCCACCTTTTTAGAAAAGGAATTCCTTGAAAAAGAAATTAGTGGCAAAGTGGTAGAGCTGGAAGAAGTTCCAGATACACAAACCGTAACTGAAGATTTAGTGGAACCAGAAGATTCAGTAGCTCCCAATGAACCTCAGCCTCTCCGCCGATCTAGTAGGGTTCCTCGCCCACCTGAGAGATACTACGGTTTTTTCATGGATGGTGGGAGCGAGGATTGCATCATGGAGGATGATGACCCAACGAGCTTCGAGCAGGCCATCACGAGTAGGGACTCAGTGAAATGGCTGGATGCAATGCGGTCCGAGATGGAATCCATGTACACCAACAAAGTATGGACTTTGGATGTTGCTCCTGAAGGGGTAAAACCCATCGGGAGCAAGTGGATCTTCAAGAAAAAACTCGGTGTAGATGGGAAAGTGGAGACTTTCAAAGCTAGACTTATAGCAAAGGGTTTTCGTCAAAGACCAGGTGTGGACTATGACGAAACCTTTTCTCTAGTGGCTATGCTTAAATCCATCCGGATCATGCTTGCCATTGCTGCATATCATGATTACGAAATCTGGCAAATGGATGTTAAGACCGCCTTTCTAAACGGTGATTTAGAAGAGTGCGTGTACATGACTCAGCCAGAGGGCTTCGTAGACAGTGGGAGCAGCGGGAAGGTGTGCAAGCTGCTTAAATCCATTTATGGATTAAAGCAAGCATCGCGGAGTTGGAACATCTGCTTTGACGTCGTTATCAAAGAGTTTGATTTCGTCAAAAACCCAGATGAACCTTGTATTTATAAGAAGGTGGCAGAGAGTAAGGTTGTCTTCCTCGTATTGTACGTGGACGACATACTCTTGATAGGAAATGATATTCCTATGCTGCAATCAGTCAAGCTCTTCTTATCACAAAGATTCTCAATGAAAGATCTTGGTGATGCCTCCTGCATATTGGGAATCAGGATCTATAGAGATAGATCCAAACAGATATTGGGATTGTCCCAATCCATGTACATTGACACCATACTAAAGAGGTTTAGTGTGGAAGAATCCAAGCGTGGGAACTTGCCCACGATCTCTGGAGTCACTCTCTCCAAAGAGATGTCTCCTAAGACTGATTTGGAGAGAGCTCGCATGCAAGGGATACCCTATGCTTCAGCTGTAGGCTCTATCATGTATGCGATGCTATGTACCAGACCCGATGTAGCATACTCACTAAGTATAGTGAGCAGGTATCAAGCTGATCCTGGAGAGAGTCACTGGACAGCTGTGAAGAGCATTCTCAAGTACTTACGAAGGACTAAAGAGATGCTCTTGGTGTATGGTAATGGAGAACTCCAAGTGGAGTCCTTTACCGATTCGAGCTTCCAGAGTGATAATGACGACTCTAAGTCGCAGTCGGGCTTTGTCTTTACTCTTTACGGAGGGGCGGTTAGCTGGAAGAGTTCCAAGCAGGAAACCGTGGCAGACTCGACGATGGAGGCTGAATACATCGCTGCCAACGATGCTGCTAAAGAGGCTGTCTGGATCAAGAAGTTCATTACTGAACTTGGAGTGGTTCCATCCATTGAGCATCTGATACCTTTGTATTGCGATAACAATGGAGCGGTGGCTTTGGCCAAGGAACCCAGGTCCCATCAGCGATCCAGGCATATTCTAAGGCGGTATCACCTGATCCGGGAGATAGTTGATCGCCGGGAGATCGAGGTCAGGAGAGTTGACACGAAGAACAACACGGCGGATCCACTCACGAAGGCCATTCCCCAGATACAGTTTGAGAGACTCTTCGGGATGCTCGGTATGCGATACTACAGCAGCTGGCCCTAGTGCAAGTGGGAGATTGTTAGTTGTGTGTATGCCCTAGAGGCCAGTATTGTACAGATGATGTATATTATATTGGATGCTTGGACATATATAGAGATGACTTTCTTGCTCGATATGATAGTATGCTATCTGGTTACTCTTTATCTTAACATGTACACTTGTCTCTTTAAACTGTCTTATAGTTACATGTTGGTAAAGCCCTTAGGATGTGTACTTGACTACCTGGACTGTGATGCAGATCATACTAGTGGGGACATGGTAGTCCATAAGTACATCCTTCAAGGTCCTTAGTCGTGGGTGTATCGAGACGGGGCATCGATACACCAGAGTAGACTAGCGTATACGCTTCTCGACCCATGAGATGGGCGATGGATGATCCCATATCCATTGGTGTTTGACATCAGAGATAGTATACGGGTGCTCAGTGTAGACTGGGTACACTGGACGGACTCGCCGAGAACTCCCAGATGGTATTATACCTCACGTCAGATGGCAGTTCTCAGGTGACACTTGTGCAGGTTACGCTGTAGACCCGAGATCGTCATAGAGTCTTGTGTGATTCCCACTGTGCTTTGATCTCCACCTTACCATGTCCATGAGGGCATGCAAAACGGTGGTCTTTGGGTACAGTCCCGAGTCATATGGAGGCAATGAGCGATAGGAGGGGTTTCGTCTCTTCCGGTATTGGGGGTTGATGTTGCGTTGTGCTCGATTGGCCATAACAGGGAAGTCCCTGGCCAGGGCTGATCAGAGATTTGCTGGTAAGTGTTACCGGTAGTTTCTCGACCCGTTATGAGCCTCACATCGGCACGACTTATCGGTTATTGGTCCGACGTTTACCACCCCTAGACTTGATATGCGACATATCAGACGAACAGACCGGACTGTACGGTAAGTGTTACTGGTTGGATTCACAGGAGTGTGAGCGGGATAGCTCGTCGATCTTCTGATCACTCAATACCCGGATGGCTGTTACGTTTAGCAGACCGCTTGCGGCTTGTAGGTGCTTGATATGATCATCATCTGCTACCGGCGTATTGACGAGTCTTTAGAGTCCTACACAGAGGTTTCCTGGCTCAAGCGAAACGAAATAGGAGCGCATATGAGATATGTGCAGGACCGAGAATAATGCGTGTATGTGATACCGTATTCCATTCTCGCGATGAATGTATCGATTGGTTATATTCGATAAAACCTAGATATCGAATCAAGGATTGATTCGACAAGCCGATACATAGGATACTAATCGGTTATATGCGATATGACCGAATCGTTAAATCAAGTGTTGATTTAATGATTTAATGTATAATTATATATTTGATATATTACTTTGCATTAACTAGTATTGGTTCACTTTAAATGGATTTTCTCACTTGATGTGCAAGTTGTATATGTGATATACTTTTGTGCACATGTTTGTATCATGTTTGATGATACTCGCTCATTTGGTTAAGTGTATAGAATTAAACCATGGTTAAGTTGATGGTTAGGGTTTTGCTTATTCATTTATTTATTTATTTGTTTGTTTATTTATTTAGAAAAGATTTTGATGAAAATGGTGGCTTTCTTTGTTTCTGGTTGAAGCTTCATGAAGCTTTGACTTTGTAACCATTCTTGTCTTCATACTTAACCCTAACCCTTCCAAGTAACCATGGTCAATTCTCTACACTCTACCTTAGTTAGTATATGATAAGTATTCATTTTACTTTTCAATTTGAAAAAAAAAGACTGATCATATTCTAGCTTCATCTTCTTCTTCATCTTCAAAGAAAAAGCTTAAGTCCATTAATGGCAACTTGAGCTAAAGTGTGAGAAATCCAATTCTAAAGTGAACCCATCTCCTATTTCTTCACCCTCTACCTCTTGCCAAGTAGTATAGGGTGTTTTCTTCACAAGTTTCATAACTTGATGGAGTTGGAGCTTGAACTTGTGATGCCTCGACGTAGATCATCTTCGGCACGAAGCCGACGACCTAGCCCGCCCATTTCTCCGATCAAGCCGACGATTGAGTCCGGGATTCGAAATGGACAGCGAGAGGATGCCTACATGGAGCTAAGGAAGTGGAGAACCGGATCTACAAAGGTTGTAGCCTCTCTCTTATAGTTAATTTGTTAACTAGTTTTGTTTTTTGCCTAAACTTCTAGTCAACGATCCGTATTAGGGTTTCTCGGCACCCGTAAAATTTGAAATTGGCATGGTTGATGCCTTGTGGGATCTCATTAGCGTGCCTAGGAACCCTACACTAGCACTCCTTAATGAACCCACTTCCGTTCAGAACAACTGCAATCACATCAAGATTTTCCTCTGAAAGTGTGGTCGTACAAAATGCATCTGCATACATATCGAATCACCAGTACCAACGGAGAAGAACAACCGCACATTGAGACTTCGCATAAATCTCTTATTCCATTTCTCTTCAGTATCGATCAAATAAGGAGCATATCGCGATAGCTACATGAATTGCAAGTCATACTCGGCTATGATCAAGCCCGAAGTCTTACACTGTTGGATATAGTGCCCTCAAAGCAATTATTGTAATTGCAGGCACGCGATTATGATAATTGAGGGAGGACCTATACAGGTAGAACAATCTTACTTGAAATGATAATATGCTATCTGGTTTGTCTTTATCATTGATGTGTACACGTTTTACTTGTTATTACGTGTCACTAATACATAATGATGAAGCCCGGAGGATTCTTGCTTGACTACCAGCATTATGATGGAGATCATATACGTGAGAGCTGGGTGATCTATAAGCATATCCTTAAATGTCCATAGTCGTGGGAGTATCGATACTGGGCATCGATATTCCGGAGTAGACTAGTGTATATGTTTCAAGACCCCGACGAGGAGCGGTGGCCGGTCTCACAAGCCATTGGTGTTATGTCACCTAAGATAGTATACAGATGCTCACTGGAGGTGAGTACACTAGACGGACTCGCCAAGAACTTCTAGATGGTATTATACCTATTGTCAGATGGAAGTTCTCAGGTGGCATGAGTATAGGTTAGTCCTTTGACCTGAAGTCGTCATTTGTCTCGTGTGAGTTCCTACTGTACTTTGATTACTACCCTACCACGGCTCAAAGGAGTCATGCAAACAAGTTTTAGTTGGGTACAGTCCCGAGCCACATAGAGGCAGTGGTTGACTGTCAAGGATTCGTCTATCCTGGTATTAGGAGTCGATGTCGCGCTGTTTTCAGTTGGCTATCTCCAGAAATCCGCGGCCACGGTAGGCGAGATTTACTGATAGTTGATCAGTACTATCTCAGTTGGTGATGAGCTAAACTCAGACATGACTTATCGGATTAGTAGGGGTCTGACATTATCCACCCCCTAGATCCGATATGTGATACTCTTTGACGAAAAGACCGGACTGTATGGAGATTGTCACATTCAGGCTCAGTAGGGTAAGGACGCACTTGATTGTCGACCCTCCTTTTCGACAAGTACCTGGGTAGCCATTACGTACAGCTAGTGCCACTGACGTGCTTGTGGTTAAACCCACCGCCAGTGTATTGTCGAGTCTTTAGAGTCACACACAGAGGGTTTCCCGGTTTAGGCGACAGATATAGGAGCCGTACGGTGGTACGTGCAGGGGCCCGATTAAATACGTGTACGCGATATACGGATTTTAATCGGACGGTTGATAATACTAGCCGGCTTAAGATTAAGCCAGATTATTAAATCAAGTTTTGATTTAATAATTTATATATGTATTTTAATACATATATTTTAGTATTGTTGTTCACTATTCATTTTCTCTCTTTGGTGTTATCCGTATTTTTATACGGATACGCGTATATATAGCGATACATATACCAGGTGAAGTATTCTGTATTTATACGGAAATGCTTCTAGAAGAAGAAGACCTCATATTTATTTTTCTATTTAGAAAAATAAAAAGGGAAATGAGGTGGATATGAGGTGTAAAGTGAAGCATGGTTGCAAACAATGTAGAGAGGTATGGCTTTATTTTATATTGTTAAAAATTCATTTGGATGCACTATTGCATCATAGTTGAGTAATATAGCCATTCCTTTCTATACTTGAGGACTTGATGTGATTTTTCTTCTTATTCACTAGAACCCATGCTTCATGCTCCATTCATGCATCATGCTTCCTCTAGCTCTTCTCCTTCTTCTTCTTGCTCTCATTTTGAGCATGGTACAAGAGAGAAAAATTTAGTGGAGTATTCCTACATCACCGACCATCCAAACCTAGCGAGCTTGGATCGTCGGTTAGAGCCTCCCTCGCATTCTCTCGGGTGGATCATCTTCGACAAGGGTGGTCGATTCTCAAGCGTGATCCCGAGGGTTACGAGCTTGGAGGGGTCTTCCACAATTGGGTGGACATGCGACAAAGGTTGTATTTCTCAAACCTTGCATGTTTTAGATTTCTAGTTTAGGGTGTTTGGATCGAATCCTCGGGTGTGAGCGTCTGGTGCCCGCGAAAAGTTTTTGTTTTCGCTTCCGTCTCGCCCGCGGCCTCCGTGGTGCGGGTGCCGGATCCCCACATCAACAACTTGAAAATACGAATTCGGCATCTTTGACACTCTGTGGAAGAATCTGGCTAAGTCCACTTTTGAGAACTTGTCCCAATTCGTCGGAGGAAGACTCACTACACGGTCTCTCTCGAGCGACTCATATCAGGTCTGAGCAAGACCCATCAAAAAGAAGCTAGTCAACTTTACTGATCTCGCATCGGAGCGCCACAATGAATTAAATATCCTAGCCATCATGCCCATGAATGACTAAAAAATCCTCTGGCACATTTATACTCATTAACACTAGCGACATTAGCATCATGAACTCTGAAAGCGATACCTCGATAATCTTAGCAACGGTTGGTACAACTGTCTGAATAGTAGGCAACCCAACGATCTCCGGAGTAGGGTAAACAACATCATACTTCCAAGCTCGGCTGGTCTCTTGCGATGATCTGACCCTTTGGTGCGGATCCCAAAGAAAACTCGCTTCAAAATTAGAAATCCGATCATATAAGGATAAACAACATATTCCTATTCACCGGTGTTAGGAATATGTATTCTCTAGAGGCCATTATTGTATGATATAGTGGATGCTTGGACATATATATATAGGACTTTCTTACTCGACATGATAGTATGCTATCTGGTTGCTCTTTATCTTAATATGTACATTTGAATTATTATACTGTCTCTCTAATACATGTTGATAAAACCCTTAAAATGTTAGGTTGACTACCAGGACTATAATGAATATCATACTAGTGGGGCTTGTGTAGTCTGCAAGCACATCCTTTAACAGTTCCTAGTCGAGGGAATATCGAGACAGGGCATCGATATTCGAGAGTAGACTAGTATGTACGTTTCTTGACCCTGTATGGGGCGATGGTTGATCCCACATTCATTAATGTTTGACATCAAAGTTTGTACACAGGTGTGTAAGTCTATGATAGCTCCCCGTCCGTCAATCCAAAGCCAAATGCGGAACAAAAACTTTTTAGGAAACCGGCGCTATCGTAGTCTTTCACCCGGATCGAACCATTAACACTAAACTAGCTGTCTACAAGAAGTTAGAATCGCTATACCGATCGATCCGTGTCCTTCGGTCTTTAGCCACCATCCCTAGCTCCTCACGGCATCTCCGATCTCGTTCGATCTCCGTTCTCCTTGTCGAAAGGGCACCACGTCAAGAAATCTTTTTACAGGCTCCCGCTTCAAACCGAAGCAACTCGGACATGAAGTTTGCTAGCCGACATGTCCAAGGTGATGTAGAGAATGTGTTGGGCTTCCCTTGCACCTAGTCTAGGGTTTGGTAGCATCACTCATGCCACCTTAAAATTTAGAGAGGTGCATAGCAAGCAAACCATGAATCATGCTAGAATTTCTAGGGTAACAAAGTTTGTATCACATACAAAGAAGTAAAGAGATAAGGATTACAACCTTTATAGTCCGTTCCTTCGCTTCATAAGCTCCGTGTTGAGGTCCCTTCACTGTGGTCATCAAGAACTCCGACTCTCGTGAGGCTCCAAGAGGTGAATGATGCATCTTACTGAAGTCTTCTTGATCTAAGATGATTAACCTTGAAGAATCTCTAACCTAAGCTTACACTTCTCTAATCAAGTATTAGTGAAGTGAACACCCTAATCTAAGTGGCTAGAATAGATGAGGATGATGAAGTAAGAATTATGCTCTCTTTTGTTTTTAATTTCTCACACTTAATCATCACAACACAAAAAGCTAGCAAGCTTTTTTCCAAGAGCAAGAAGAAGAAGAAGCTAATCCTTTTGTGATGAATAATGAATTGCTGTTGTGGTTACAATTGCAACCATAGATTAAGAAGGAAAGGCTTAACCCCTGTAGAGAATAAACCATAGGTTAAGGGTTTGGGTTGAGTTAACAAATATCTTCACAAAATATCAAAGCAAGATGACAAAATGAAAGTTTCATGAAACTTCCTTAACCCTCATCCAAAAAGCTAACCATAATCTTGGTTTAAACTCAAAATCCATATTGCATTTGTAACCCTAACATGTTACAATATTATATATCACATATATAATATATTTTGTAACAAAAGAAAATAATACAATTAACATATATCGCATATACATCAATGTATTATCCAGTGTGAAAATGAATCAATAAAGCGAGCTTATATTAATTAACATAATATAATATATCATATATATAATATACATTAAATTATCGAATCAACTCTTGATCCGACAATCCGGCTATATTGCATATAACCGACTAATATAACATGTACCAATTCATCGAATCAACACTTTATCCGATGACCCGGCTATATCACATATACCCGGCCGATATCTAATACCGCGAGACTAGAATACGATATCTCATATCATATTATTCTCGGTCCCGCACATATCACATATGTGCTCGTACTCCGTTTTGCCTGAGCCAGGAAACCTCTGCGTAGGACTCTAAAGAATCGTCAATACGCCGGCAGTAGTTGATGATCATATCAAACACCCATAAGCTGCAAGTGGTCAGCTAAACGTAACAGCCATCCAGGTATTGAGTGATCAGAAGATCAACAAGCAAGCATGTACATTCTCCTGTGAATCCAATCAGTAACACTACCATACAGTCTGGTCTTTTCGTCTGATATGTCGCATATCAAGTCTAGGGGTGGTAAACGTCAGACCCCAGTAACCGATAAGTCGTGTCGATGTGAGGCTCATAACGGGTCGAGAAACTACTGATAACTCTTACCAGTAGCACTCCATATCAGCCCTGGCCAGGGACTTCCAGTTATCGCCAATCGAACACAGCACAACATCAACTCCCTATACCGGGAGAGACAAAACCCCTCCTATCGCTCATTGCCTCCATGTGATTCGGGACTATACTCAAAAGCCACCATTTTGCATGCCCTCTTGGACGTGGTAAGGTGGAAATCAAAACACAGTGGGAATCACACAAGACTCGATGACGATCTCGGGTCTACAGACTAACCTGTACCGGTGTCACCGGAGAACTGCTATCTGACGATTGGTATAATACTATCTAGGAGTTCTCGGTGAGTCCGTTCAGTGTACCCAGTCTCCATTGAGCACTCTTACACCATCTTTGATGTCAAACATCGATAGATATGGGATCATCCATCGCCCATCATATGGGTCAAGATGCGTATACGCTAGTCTACTCTGGTGTATCGATGCCCTGTCTCGATACACCCTCGACTAGGAACAGTTATAGGATGTACTCTTTGACTACCCTGGCCCTACTAGTATGATCTGTATCATAGCCCTAGTAGTCGAGTACATATCCTAAGGGCTTTATCAACATGTGAGAGCAAGACAGTAAACTAATACAAGTCAACATGTTAAGATAAAGTGAAACCAAATAGCATACTATCATGTCGAGCAAGAAAGTCCTCTCTATATATATCCAAGCATCCACTATAATATACATCATATGTACAACAATGGCCTCTAGAGCATATATATAACTAACAATCTCCCACTTGCACTAAGGCCAGCTGTTGTAGTATCTCATACCCAACATCCCGAAGAGTCTCTCAAATTGTATCTGGGGAATGGCCTTCGTGAGTAGATCCGCAGTGTTGTCCTTCGTGTCAACTCTCCTGACCTCGATCTCGCGGCGATCAACTATCTCCCGGATCAGGTGATACCGCCTCAGAATATGTCTGGACTTCTGATGGGACTTGGGTTCCTTGGCTAAAGCCACACCTCCATTGTTATCACAATACAAAAGTATTGGATGCTCAATGGATGGAACCACACCAAGTTCAGTGATGAACATTTTCATCCAGACATCCTCTTTGGCAGCATCGTTGGCAGCGATGTATTCAGCCTCCATCGTCAAGTCTGCCACGGTTTCTTACTTGGAACTCTTCCAACAAACCGCCCCTCTATTTAGGGTAAAGACAAATCCCGAGTGCGACTTAGAGTCGTCCTTATCACTTTGGAATCTTGAATCGGTAAAGGACCCTACTTGGAGTTCTCCGTTACTATACACCAAGAACATCTCTTTAGTCCTTCTCAAGTACTTGAGAATGTTCTTCACGGCTGTCCAGTGATTCTCTCCTGGATCTGCTTGATACCTACACACTACACTTAGTGAGTATGCTACATCGGGTCTGGTACATAGCATCGCGTACATGATAGAGCCTACTGCGGAAGCATAGGGTATCCCTTGCATGCGAGCTCTCTCCAAATCAGTCTTGGGAGACATCTCTTTGGAGAGAGTGAGTCCAGAGATCGTGGGTTGGTTCCCACACTTGAATTCTTCCATACTAAACCTCTTTAGTATGGTGTCAATGAACCTGGATTGGGACAATCCCAGTATCCTTTTAGATCTATCTCTATAGATCTTTATTCCCAAAATGCAGGAGGCATCACCTAGATCTTTCATTGAGAATCTATGTGATAAGAAGAGCTTGACCGAGTGCAGCATAAGAATATCATTTCCTATCAAGAGTATGTCATCCACGTACAATACGAGGAAGACGACCTTACTCTCTGCAACCTTCTTGTATATACAAGGTTCTTCTATATTTTTGATGAAGTCAAACTCTTTGACTACAACATCAAAGCAGATGTTCCAACTCCGCGATGCCTGTTTTAACCCGTAGATGGATTTAAGCAGCTTGCACACCTTTCCGCTACTCCCACTATCTACGAAGCCCTCTGGCTGAATCATGTATACGCACTTCTCTAAATCGTCATTTAGAACGGCGGTCTTAACATCCATTTGCCAGATTTTGTAGTTATGATATGCAGCAATAGCAAGTAAGATCCGGATGGACTTAAGCATAGCCACTGGAGAAAAGGTTTCATTATAATCCACACCTGGTCGTTGATGAAAACCATTTGCAACAAGTCTAACTTTGAAAGTCTCTACTTTTCCATCTACACCAAGTTCCTTCTTAAAGATCCATTTGCTCCCAATGGGTTTTACCCCTTCAAGAGCAACTTCCAAAGTCCATACTTTGTTGGTGTATATGGATTCCATCTCAAATCGCATTGCATCCAGCCATTTCACAGAGTCCCCACTCGTGATGGCCTGCTCGAAGCTAGTTGGGTCATCATCTTCCATGATGCAATCCTCGCTTCCACCATCAATGAGAAACCCGTAGTATCTCTCAGGTGGATGAGGAACCCTACTAGATCGGCGGAGAGGCTGGGGTTCGTCGGGAACTACTAAATCCTGTGCTTCCACCAAATCTTCTGGCGTAGTTTGTGTTGCTGGAACTTCTTCCAGATCTACCTCATTGCCACTATCTTGTTTCATAAGAAAACCCTTTTCTAAGAAGGTGGCATGTCGAGAAACAAACAATTTTTGTTCCTCGGAATGGTAGAAGATATACCCTTGTGAATGCTTGGGATATCCAATAAACTTGCACAGAACTGACCTTGCCTCGAGCTTGTCCGGATTTCGTGTTTTCACATATGCCGGATAACCCCATATCTTAATGTAATTAAGATGTGGTCTCTTTCCTTTTCATATCTCATATGGAGTGGTTGGCACAGATTTGGTGGGAACTCTATTCAATAGGTCTATGGCTGTCTCAAGCTCATACCCCCAGAAGGAAATAGGCAACTCAGCAGTGCTCATCATAGAGCGCACCATATCTAATAGGGTGCGATTCCTCCGCTCCGATACACCGTTTTGTTGTGGTGTATAGGGAAGAGTAACCTGAGAGAGAATCTCATTCTCTTTTAAATAGTCTAGGAACTCAGTACTTAAGTATTCTCCTGCTCGATCAGATCGAAGGATCTTAATACTTTTGCCCGTTTGGTTCTCTACTTCGTTCTTATATTCTCTGAATTTCTCAAAAGCTTCAGACTTGTGTTTCAGTAGGAACACATGTCCGTATCTTGAGAGATCGTCAGTGAATGTAATGAAGTAGGAAGAACTGTTCCTGGCATGTGTAGACATGGGGCCACATACATCACTATGTATCAGTCCCAGGAGTTCTGTAACTCTTTCTCTGTGTCCACTAAACAGAGTTTTGGTCATCTTGCCTTTGAGACATGACTGGCAAGTGTCATAAGATGAAAATTCGAATGGATTCAAATATCCATCCTTATGCAATTTAGCTAGCCATGTCGTATTGATATGACCTAGTCTACAATGCCACAAGAATGATTCATTCATTTCTGAACTCTTCCTCTTGTGTGTGTTTTGCACATTAAGTACTGTAGTTTGATTGAGAACGTATATGCAATTATTTAACGATCTTGATCCAATCAACTTTTGATTCAGGAAGATGTGCGACATATCAGACGAAGAGACCGGACTGTACAGTAGTGTTACTGATTGGATTCACAGGAGAATGTACGGGCTTGCTTGTTGATCTTCTGATCACTCAATACCTGGGTGGCTGTTACGTTTAGCTGACTGCTTGCACCTTGTGGGTGTTTGATATGATCATCACCTACTGCCGGTGTAATGACGATTCTTTAGAGTCCTACACAGAGGTTTCCTGGCTCAGGCAAAACGGAGTAGGAGCACATATGTGATATGTGTGTGACCGAGAATAATACAATATAAGATACCGTATTCTATTCTCGCGATATTAGATATCGGCCGGGTATATGTGATATAGCCGGGTCATCGGATCAAGTGTTGATTCGATGAATTGGTACATGTTATTTTAGTCGGTTATATGCAATATAGCCGGATTGTCGGATCAAGAGTTGATTCGATAATTTAATGTATATTATATATGTGATATATTACATTACGTTAACTAATATAAGCTCTCTTTATTGATTCATTTTCTCACTGGATAATACATTGATGTATATGCGATATATGTTGATTGTATTATTTTTTTTTGTTACAAAATATATTATATATATGATATATAATATTGTAACATGTTAGGGTTACAGATGCAACATGGATTTTAGGTTTAAACCAAGATTAGGGTTAGCTTTTGGGTTAGCTTTTTGGATGAGGGTTAAGGAAGCTTCATGAAGCTTTCATTTTGTCATCTTGCTTTGATATTTTGTGAAGATATTTGTTAACCCAACCCAAACCCTTAACCTATGGTTTATTCTCTACAAGGGTTAAGCCTTTCCTTCTTAACCTATGGTTGCAATTGTAATCACAATAATAATTCATTATTCATCACAAAAGGATCAGCTTCTTCTTCTTCTTCTTGCTCTTGAAAAAAATCTTGTTAGCTTTTTGTGTTGTGATGATTAAGTGTGAGAAATTGAAAACAAAAGAGAGCATAATTCCTACTTCACCATCCTCATCTATTCTAGCCACTTATATTAGGGTGTTCACTTCACTAATACTTGATTAGAGAAGTGTAAGCTTGGGTTAAAGATTCTTCAAGGTAGATCATCTTAGATCAAGAAGACTTTAAGCAAGATGCATCATTCACCTCTTGGAGGCTCACGAGAGTCGGAGTTCTTGATGATCGCAGCGAAGGGACCTCAACACGGAGCTTATGAAGCGAAGGAACGGACTACAAAGGTTGTAATCCTTATCTCTTTATTTCTTTGTATGTGATACAAACTTTGTTACCCTAGAAATTCTAGCATGATTCATGGTTTGCTTGATTTGCACCTCTCTAAATTTTAAAGTGGTATGAGTGATGCTACCAAACCCTAGACTAGGTGCAAGGGAAGCCCAACAGTGGTATCAGAGCCAAATTAGAATTCTAGATACGGTGTTATAACAATTACGAAAATGAAACCCACTCCGAAATATGATATTATGCTAACCCCATTTTGCTCTCTGTAAATTTTCCAAAAAATCCTTTAAAATTTTTTCAAACAAGTGCAGAATGATCTATGGACCAAAATATGAACATGGGTGAAATACGAGGGGGGTGCTCGGATTTGGACCGAGCACTAAGGCCAAATTTCCGGCCAGGCCGGCCCCAGTGCCTCCTCTGCCTTCCGTATTCCATCTGTGCTCTTTTGGGTTCATTTTAGGTTTCCTAGTATTGTTTATTTAGCCCAATTTTCATGTGATGATTTGTTTGACCTGGGGCTAATTCGTAGTGCTTCGTAGTCGTATAACTTAACACTGTATTGGTAACCTAGACTATTTTTAGCAGTTCGATCGAACTTCGCACACCACATTTTGTAGCCCGCTGAAATTTCCAAGTGTTGTAATTTTCCGAAATTGATTATATTCGTAAAATCGTGCAAGTACCCCTATGTACCCCCTAAAAGACTATAATAACCTTAACTCGATTCTATACCCACGGAAGCGCATTCGAACCTTCAGGTTTTCCATAGTTCCATGGTGTCATAGGTGAGGCGTTGGTTAACTCCTTCTATGGCTAGTTCATGGACACTGTGGCACGGTTTTTGAGTGTTTTAAGTTTGCTCAAGTGTTGAGCCCACGGGGGTAATTTGTGAGTATATGTTGATTCGATCGAAACGTTAAACATCGTCATGATATTCTGTGATTGTGATACAATATGTTGAATTCATATAGTTAGGCATGAAATCCGTAATATGTGATATTTCGGGTTTATGATGTCTAAGGTGATGGATTCCAAATGTTGTAGTTTTTCACTTTTCTTTTCTGCGACCGTAAGTGAAGTATGTGGGGTATTGCCGGCTTCATTGCTATACATCAACGACAATCGGGATACGCATACTTGCTTACGTTGATGATATGAGATATTATGTGTTGCTGTGATATGTTATATTGGATCGCGTGTTTTGAATAGCCGGGGGTTTTATGTGAGATGAGGGTTTTTATTTTCATTCATGTGAAATTCATTGTATGTAATATTCTTTTATTGGGGCACTTCCGGGTTGAGGTTGATGTCACCATTGTATATTATTTACTTTTCCGTATTAGGATAGACCCAAGAAGGGGAGCACAAGTAACCGGGTTCTAGGATCCAGTGGGAGGCCATCTCAAGGAATTGAGACCGGGTCTCCTAACCCTAGAATTGACAGTGTTACTTGCCGCTCTCATAGGAGTCTAGGGATGTGGGTTTGGCTATTCATCGCGACCGTGGAATCCGTGTTTTATACTGGCTCGATATAAAACACGGATGTCCTAGTATATCCAATATTTCATATGTTATCTTCTGCTGCAATGTTCTGTGATGAGATCATATTACTGCCTGAGAAGAATGCTTATACTATATATATGTGTGATATATAAATTTTTCTTCTTTCGTTTCTTCTGTGATGCTTAAGAAGCATAAATGATGGGATTTATTAATAAGATTAATAAAAGAAAAGAAACCTAAAAGATATTGTAGAATCAAATTTTCAAAAAAGTTAGCTACAGTTTTTTTGCTATGCACAGTGGTATATGTGATATACCCTGCACCTTATTCGATAAGGAAAGAGCCGAGATCCCTTCACCGAGAGTGACCTCTTTAGCAAAACTGGCAGATACTACAAACTCACGGTTTAGTTTTTGATTGCTTCTATAGTTCTTGCTTTGCACAGCGGTATTTATGAAATATCCTGTACCTTATTCAATAAGGAAAGAGCCGAGATCCCTTCACCGGAAGTGACCTCTTTAGCGAAAATAGAAAAGCCTAAAAAACACTCCTTTTCAAAATCACTTGTTTCTACAACGATATCAAGTTCATTGCGCAATAGTTTTTCTGAAAAACCTGCGTAGCCCTCCGTCATTTCAGATAAGTAATATTTAGTATTCGTGCTGCGGTAGTTTGGCATGCGTCAAGGCGTAGTGTACGGTAGATGATTAATACTTATCTGTAGCATGAGATGCGATTGGATTAGGGTATTCGTACGGTGTTGTTTGGCATGCGTCAAGGGTTGTACGGATGAGTTTAATTCAATCACTAAATGTACGGGTTGAACTTGACTAGCGGACTATAGGTTGTTTGGCATGCGTCAAGGTCATAGCACGCTAGGGGTAAAAATATTATCGGGAATTTCAAGTGTTGAAATTTGCAATGAGATTGCATACCTTCTATGAGATAGATGGATCCTGATACCCACTGCGAGTAAGGGTTACTCCTGGGAGAATTTTACATAGGACAATTAGCCGATCAAGTAGGTGACTAGAAAGGTGTTAACGGGGTTATGCCTCTGGGAAAACGAGGTTTATTCTAATTAGGTCCGTGCGAAAGCACGGGGAACCTCCCTCAAAGTACCAACACTGGCCTGCCTGAAAGATTGGCAAACTTGTAAGGTGTGATTAATCACGGCTAGTCTTACCTTTTAGGGTTTTAAGGAAGATTTGATAAAAAGCAGTGGGAGCCATCCTGATTAGATAAGATAATAACCAATCTAATCTTGCAAGAGCATACGCTAAACTATTTTCTTCTCTCTCTCTCCAGGTAGCGACCTTGTCAGGCCCTAATCAAGATAATAATATGGATGTATTGACTAAACCCGCTTATTATACTGAGCAGGGGAACGTTGGTCCCGCTCCAACTTATAATTGTTATAAGTCCGAGCAGGGAATAGGAGAATATCTGGATTCTCACGCCACCCAGACGAAGAACAAGCATGCTGATGCATCTTCTTCGGGTGTGTTAGTTATCGAGAACCGTTTCTCAGTTCACTCTACGTACTGGGTATTAGATACCGGATCGGGATCCCATATATGTAATATGTTATATGGGCTACGGAAAGGTAGGGAACTGGGAGAGGGTGATCATTCCGTAAGAGTAGGGAATGGTGCAAATGTTGCAGCCAAAGCAGTTGGCGAATATCACCTTGTGTTACTAAATGGTAATACATTGGTTCTGAATGAATGCTATTACATTCCGACCCTGATATGCAATCTTATATCAGTTTATTTATTGAGTAAAGAGGGATATAATTTTGTAGTACAGGATAATGTTATGATATCAAGTCTAGAGGTGGTAAACGTCAGACCCCAGTAACCGATTAGTCGTGTCGATGTGAGGCTCATAACGGATCAAGAAACTACTGATAACGCTTACCAGTAGCACTCCATATCAGCCCTGGTCAGGGACTTCCAGTTATAGCCAATCGAACACAGCACAACATCAACTCCCTATACCGGGAGAGACAAAACCCCTCCTATCGCTCATTGCCTCCATGTGATTCGGGACTGTACCCAAAAGCCACCATTTTGCACGCCCTCTTGGACGTGGTAAGGTGGAAATTAAAGCACAGTGGGAATCACACAAGACTCTATGACGATCTCGGGTCTACAGACTAACATGTACCAGTGTCACCGGAGAACTGCTATCTGACGATTGGTATAATACTATCTAGGAGTTCTCGGCAAGTCCGTTCAGTATACCCAGTCTCCACTGAGCACTCGTACAGCATCTTTGATGTCAAACATCGATGGATATAGGATCATCCATCGCCCATCATATAGGTCAAGATGCGTATACGCTAGTGTACTCTGGTGTATCGATGCCCTGTCTCGATACACCCTCGACTAGGAACAGTTATAGGATGTACTCTTTGACTACCCTGGCCCCACTAGTATGATCTGCATCATAGTCCTAGTAGTCAAGTATATATCCTAAGGGTTTTATCAACATGTGAGAGCAAGACAGTAAACTAATACAAGTCGACATGTTAAGATAAAGTGAAACCAAATAGCATACTATCATGTCGAGCAAGAAAGTCCTCTCTATATATATCCAAGCATCCACTATAATATACATCATATGCACAACAATGGCCTCTAGGGCATATATATAACTAACAGAATGTGTGTAATAACTTTATCTCAATCATCCATGGATTCTCAACTCATGAGATTGTATGGATGGAGGTTGAAGATGAAACCATTGAAGAGGAAGAAGTGAGCTCAAGAAGAAAGAAGAAGTGGCTTATGTTATATGTTATTTTATGAGAGAGAGAGAGAGATATATATCAAAAAAACAAAGCCCCAACACCTACATGGCAACCCCTCTCTCTCCAAAATACCCCCACAAATCATAATTAGCTCCATAAATCAATCCATGTCACATTAATGGTCACACAAATCTATAACATGAGTCACCATGTACATGTGGCATGAAAAGATGCTTATGGACAAAACTTGCACTCACATTTTTCTCCACTAAACATTTAAACCAAAATGTTTAATCCAACAAAAAGATATGGCATCAACTAAAGTAAACTCGTGATTGATCACAAGGATACCCCTCACCTGTATATACATACCTGCATCCGCATTCCGACTGAATGCGAATGCAATGAGACTAAAGTAATCCAACAAATCTAATACTAGGATCCGGCTTAAACCAAAGCCCACTGGTATGATCTGTCCGATCATGATCCGTGCACGACTGCACGTATATGATCGAACCCTGCCATAATACCATACGGCCTCTACAACGTTTCGTCTGAACTTGGGAAAACTTTCTGTTGGGGACTCTAAAGACTCGTCAATACGCTGGCAGTGGGTTTAACCACAAGCACGTCAGTGGTACTAGCTGTACGTAACGGCTACCTTTGTATTGACCAAAAGGGAAGCTGATGAGCGAACTTATCCAGAAAGCCTACTGAGCCTGTCAGTGACAATATCCGTACGGTCTGGTCTGTTCGTTTATGAGTATCGCATGTCGGGCCTAGGGGGCTGGTAAACGTCAGACCCCCAAAAGCGGTACAAGTAGTGTCGGAGTGTATCCCAGAACACCTTGAGATACTACTGGAATACCTACTAGCAAATCTCACTAGCCTTAGCCAAGGACTTCATGTAATGGATCTCCTAGACACAGCGCAATTTCACCCCCAATACCGGGAGAGACGAAACCCCTGCCGATCCGCTCACTACCTCCATATGGCTAGGGATTGTACCCAACTAAAACCTGTTTGCACGACTCCTTTGAGCCGTGGTAGGGTAGTAATCAAAACACAGTGGGAACTCACACGAGACAAATGACGATCTCAGGTCGATAGACTAACCTGTACACATGTCACCAGGGAACTGCTATCTGACGCTAGATATATTACCAACTAGCAGGTTCCCGGCGAGTCCTGTCCGGTGTACTCATAACCCAATGAGCACCTGTATACGTCTTAGGTGAACCAACTGACACCAATGGTTTGTGAGACCAGCCATCGCCCCTCGTCGGGGTCTTGATATTATACACTAGTCTACTATCGGAGTATCGATGCCCAGTCTCGAAACAACCACGACTAGGGACACTTTAAGGATATGCTTATAGACTACCCAACTCTCATGTATATAATCGCCATCATACTGCTGGTAGTCAAGCAAGAATCCTAAAGGCTCTATCAACGTGTAATAGTGACCTGTAATGTTGAAAGTCCATGTCACGCACCCCATATGTTCACGGGGAGGCGGAATATATGAAAAACAATTATCAAAGCTTCGTAACACGAACTTAAGCACACGGATCGTGTCTAAACCATTACTAGCAAACAACGAGAGGTTTAACTACTCGGATTCGAAGTTATACCTCACGTTACTTGTCCTTCAGGTCTTCATCACTGTCCTCCACACCTCGTAGGCTCTATGGAACATGGGCACCTCAACGGCCTCCTCGAGTCAAAGACGATCCACCCGAGAGTCTATAGTCCGAGCTCATATCTCGAATCTAAGATAACTACGGTTTCTAGTTTACTAATCTAGAAGTCCTAGAGGGTGTATAGTATTTAGATGAATTACTTAGTCACTTAAACCCTAGGATTCTCAACATATGAGAGCTTTTAGGGTTTGAGGAAGAAGATGAAAACTTGAGGAGAGAGAAGTGTTTTGTGATAATGAATGAACTATTCTCATTTGTGAATATCATGAAGCATAATAATATCATCAAAATAAATATCTAGCTAATATTCATCATGCTTCATTTAATTCACAAGGTGAATCATCTAATGAGTCACCTAATGAGTCATGGATCATTTAATGAAACCTACACCTCATCCTCCACCTTATTTAGTTTAAATCACAAAAGAAATAAACACAAATGAGTCACCTCTTTCTAGAAGCTTCCCGACAAATTACGAGACTGCCCCTCCCATCCGTATTTCCGAAAAACACGGATAATCTTTGACTGAATAAATCCATCTGTATAATACTAGAATCTGGCTTAAACCAAAGCCTGCTAGTATTATCTGCCCGATCATAGTACGTGCAACGACCCTGCCGTAAGACCATACAGCCTCTACACCTTTTGCCCGGTGCAGGGAAACTCTCTGTGTGGGACTCTAAAGACTCAACACTACGCTGGCAGTGGGTTTAACCACAGGCCGAAAGCGGTACTACCTGTACGTAACGGTCCCCAGGTAGATGTCGATAAGAAGGACGATGAGGAAACCCATCCGAACTCCTACTGAGCCTGTATGTTACAATCTCCGTACAGTCCGGTCTGTTCGTCTAGGACTATCGCATATCGGGCCTAGGGGCGGTAAACGTCAGACACCTAATAGCGGTATAAGTCGTGTCGGAATATAGCCCATTACACCTTGAGAATCTACAGGAAACCTACCAGTAAATCTTGCTTGCCCTGGCCAGGGATCTTGCGTAATGGCTCTCCATACACAGCACGATATCAACCCCCAATACCGGGAGAGACGAATCCTGTCTAACCACCACTGCCTCCAAGTGCTTCGGGACTGCACCCAACTACTACCTGTTTGCATGACTCCTTTGAGCCATGGTAGGGTAGTAATCTAAGTACAGTGGGAACACACTCGAGATGAAGTAGCAGTGTCAAGTCGACGGACTAAGCTGTACTCATGTCACCTGGGAACTGCTATCTGACGATGGGTATAGCACCAACCTGCAGTTCCCTGCGAGTCATGTCCGGTGTACCCGTAACCTAACGAGCACCTGCATACTATCTCCAGTATGACGTACTGATGGCTGTGGGACAGACTATCTCCCCAGCTGGGATGAGAAGCGTATACACTAGTCTACTCCGGAGTATTGATGCCCCGTCTCGATAATCCTACGACCAGGGACCTGTATAGGATGTTGCTTATAGACTACCCATCCCCCACTAGTGTGACTGCCATCACAACGCTGGTAATCAAGCAAAGATCCTAAGGGCTCTACTAATATGTATAAGCGATATGTTAAAAGAAACATATGCACATATTAAAGTAGAAACAAACCAAGTAGTATACTACCATTTTTAGCAAGACTGTCAATACAACTGTGAATATCCCAAGCTTCCATTAAGTAATATACAAACTAGTATGATACAGTAATGGCCTCTAGGGCATAAACACTAACAATCTCCCACTTGCACTATGGCCATGTGCTGGCATATCGCAAACCTATCATCTTGAATAGCCTCTCGAACTGCGTCTGAGGAATGGCCTTTGTGAATGGATCAGCAGTGTTATTCTTCGTATCTACTCTCTTCACCTCGATCTCCCGGCGATCTACGATCTCCCTGATCAGGTGATACCGCCTTAAGATGTGTCTGGACTTCTGATGGGACCTGGGTTCCTTCACTAAAGCTATAGCGTCGTTGTTGTCGCAATACAGAGGTATTGGATCAACACTGGTAGGAACCACCTGAAGTTCGAGGAACTTCTTCATCCAGACAGCTTCTTTTGTGGCATGGCAAGCAGCTATGTACTCCACTTCCATCGTCGAGTCAGCAACGGTGTCCTGCTTGGAACTCTTCCAACCGACCGCCCCTCCATTGAGGGTAAAGACATAACCCGACATGGACTTGGAGTCATCCTTGTCACTCTGGAAGCTGGAGTCAGCAAAGGCCTCGATCTGGAGGTCTTTTCCACCATACACCAAGAACATCTCCTTAGTCCTCCTCAGGTACTTGAGAATGTTCTTTACTGCTATCCAGTGCTTTTCCCCTGGGTTTGCCTGATACCGGCTTACAACGCTCAATGCGTATGCTACATCTGGTCTGGTACATAACATCGCATATATTATAGAGCCTACCGCAGAAGCGTAGGGTATAATCAACATGCGAGCCCTTTCCAAATCAGTTTCGGGAGACATCTCTTTAGAGGGGGTGATTCCGTGACAAGCCGGTAGGTTACCACGCTTAGAATCTTCCATACTGAATCTTTTCAATATGGTGTCTATGTATCTGGACTGTGAAAGTCCCAACATTCTCTTTGATCTATCATGAATGAGTCATGGATCATTTAATGAAACCTACACTTCATCCTCCACCTCATTTAGTTTAAATCACAAAAGAAATAAACACAAATGAGTCACCTCCTTCAAGAAGCTTCCCGACAAATTACGAGGCTGCCCCTCCCATCCGTATTTTCGAAAAACACGGATAATCTTTGACTGAATAAATCCATCTGTATAATACTAGAATCTGGCTTAAACCAAAGCCCGCTAGTATTATCTGCCCGATCATAGTACGTGCAACGACCCTGCCGTAAGACCATACAGCCTCTACACCTTTTGCCCGGTGCAGGGAAACTCTCTATGTGGGACTCTAAAGACTCGACACTACGCTGGCAGTGGGTTTAACCACAGGCCGCAAGCGGTACTGGCTGTACGTAATGGTCCCCAGGTAGATGTCGATAAGAAGGACGATGAGGAAACCCATCCGAATTCCTACTGAGCCTGTATGTGACAATCTCCGTACAGTCCGGTCTGTTCGTCTAGGACTATCGCATATTGGGCCTAGAGGCGGTAAACGTCAGACCCCTAATAGCGGTATAAGTCGTGTCGGAATATAGCCCATTACACCTTGAGAATCTACAGGAAACCTACCAGTAAATCTCGCTTGCCCTGGCCAAGGACCTTGCGTAATGGCTCTCCATACACAGCACGATATCAACCCCCAATACCGGGAGAGACGAATCCTGTCTAACCACCACTGCCTCCAAGTGCTTCGAGACTGCACCCAACTACTACCTGTTTGCATGACTCCTTTGAGCCATGGTAGGGTAGTAATCTAAGTACAGTGGGAACACACTCGAGGCGAAATAGCAGTATCAAGTCGACGGACTAAAATGTACTCATGTCACCTGGGAACTGCTATCTGACGATAGGTATAGTACCAACCTGCAGTTCCCTGCGAGTCCTGTCCGGTGTACCCGTAACCTAACGAGCACCTGCATACTATCTCCAGTATGACGTACTGATGGCTGTGGGACAGACTATCTCCCCAGCTGGGATGAGAAGCGTATACACTAGTCTACTCCGGAGTATCGATGCCATGTCTCGATAATTCTACGACCAGGGACCTGTATAGGATGTTGCTTATAGACTACCCATCCCCCACTAGTGTAACTGCCATCACAACGCTGGTAATCAAGCAAAGATCCTAAGGGCTCTACTAATATGTATAAGCGATATGTTAAAAAAGACATATGCATGTATTAAAGTAGAAATAAACCAAGTAGCATACTACCATTTTTAGCAAGACTGTCAATACAACTGTGAATATCCCAAACTTCCATTAAGTAATATACAAACTAGTATGATACAGTAATGGCCTCTAGGGCATAAACACTAACAATCTCCCACTTGCACTAGGGCCATGTGCTGGCATATCGCAGACCTATCATCTTGAATAGCCTCTCGAACTGCGTCTGAGGAATGGCCTTTGTTAATGGATCAGCAGTGTTATTCTCCGTATCTACTCTCTTCACCTCGATCTCCCGGCGATCTACGATCTCCCTGATCAAGTGATACCGCCTTAAGATGTGTCTGGACTTCTGATGGGACCTGGGTTCCTTCGCTAAAGCTATAGCGCCGTTGTTGTCGCAATACAGAGGTAATGGATCAACACTGGTAGGAACCACCTGAAGTTCTGTGAGGAACTTCTTCATCCAGACAGCTTCTTTTGCGGCATCACAAGCAGCTATGTACTCCACTTCCATCGTCGAGTCAGCAACGGTGTCCTGCTTGGAACTCTTCCAACAGACCGCCCCTCCATTGAGGGTAAAGACATAACCCGACATGGACTTAGACTCATCTTTGTCACTCTGGAAGCTGGAGTCAGCAAAGGCCTCGATCTGGAGGTCTTTTCCGCCATACACCAAGAACATCTCCTTAGTCCTCCTCAGGTACTTGAGAATGTTCTTTACTGCTATTCAGTGCTTCTCCCCTGGGTTTGCCTAATACCGGCTTACAACGCTCAATGCGTATGCTACATCTGGTCTGGTACATAACATCGCATATATTATAGAGCCTACCGCAGAAGCGTAGGGTATATTCGACATGCGAGCCCTTTCCAAATCAGTCTCGGGAGACATCTCTTTGGAGAGGGTGATTCCGTGACAAGCCGGTAGGTTACCATGCTTAGAATCTTCCATACTGAATCTTTTCAATATGGTGTCTATGTATCTGGACTGTGAAAGTCCCAACATCCTCTTTGATCTATCACGATAGATCTGGATCCCGAGAATGTAGATGGCATCACCCAGGTCCTACATGGAGAACTTCTGTGACAAGAATCCTTTGACTGACTGTAGCATAGGAATATCATTTCCTATTAAGAGAATGTCATCTACGTACAAGACGAGAAATACTACAGTTCTCTCTACAATCTTACTATATATGCATGGTTCATCTGGATTTTTGATAATGTTGAATTCTTTAACAGTATCACCAAAACAGATGTTCCAACTTCACGATGCCTGCTTTAGTTCATAAATGGACTTAAGCAACTTGCACACTTTACCACTGCTCCCACTCTGAATGAATCCCTCTGGCTGATTCATATAGACGCACTCTTCCAAATTACCATTTAGAAAATCCGTCTTTACCTCCATCTGCCAGATCTCATAATCGTGGAAGGCAGCAATAGCAAGAAGGACCCGAATGGATTTGAGCATAGCCACTGGAGAAAAGGTTTCGTCATAGTCCAAACCAGGTCTTTGACGAAAACCCTTTACTACAAGTCTAGCCTTATAGGTTTCAACTTGTCCATCTACACCAATCTTCCTTCTGAAGATCCATTTGCATCCTACGGGTTTTACCCATCTGGAGCAATGTCCAAAGTCCATACTTTGTTAGTGTACATGGGCTCCAATTCGGTCCGCATTGCATCCAGACATCTTACTGAGTCGCCGCTCTGAATGGCTTGCTGGAAGCTAGTAGGGTCATCATTGTCAATGATGCAATCCTCTCGATCCCCATCTATGAGAAAACCGTGGTATCTCTCAGGCGGATGAGACTGCCTACTACCTCTGCGGATAGGCGCTGCGATGTCCCTTTCTTCTGAAACTTCTGGTTCTACCATACTTTCAGTAACAGCTTATGGTTTTGGAATTTTTCCAGTTCTATTGCGCTCCCACTCTTCTAATTTTCTAAAAATTCAGCTTCCAAGAAGTGGGCATGACAAGAAACAAAAACCTTTTGTTCCTCTGCGTAATAGAAATAATACCCCTTGGAGTTCTTTAGATATCCCACAAACTTACACTATACTGAGCATGCCTCGAGCTTGTCCGCATGCTGCTTTTTAATAAAAGCTGGACATCCCCATGTCCTAAAGTATTTAAGACAGGGTTTCTTCCCACTCCACATCTGATATGGTGTGGTAGGCACAGTCTTGGTTGGAACCTGGTTCAAAAGATATGCAGCTGATTCTAGTGCATAACCCCAGAAAGATCGTGGTAACTCAGCCTTACTCATCATGGAACGAACCATATCCAATAGGGTTCGATTCCGCCTTTCTGATACACCATTGTGTTGTAGTGTGTATGGAGGAGTAAGCTGAGAGAGAATTCCATTCTCTTTTAAGTATCCCAGGAACTCGGCACTTAAGTATTCACCACCTCGATCAGATCTCAGTGTCTTGATACTTTTTCCTGTCTGTTTTTCCACTTCATTCTTGTATTCCCGGAATTTTTCAAAGGCCTCGGATTTATGCTTCATCAAGAAGATGTGTCCATGCCTAGAGAAATCATGCGTAAAAGTAATGAAGTAAGAATAACCACTTCTTGCATGTGTAGACATTGGACCGCACACGTCACTGTGTACGAGTCCCAAGAGATTGCTCGCTCTTACTCCGTGTCCAGTAAACGGAGTCTTTGTCATCTTTCCCATGAGACAAGATTCACAAGTAGCATAAGATTGATATTCGAACGGATTCAAATATCCTTCTCTATATAACTTAGTCAACCGTGTTTCATTGATGTGACCTAGTCTACAATGCCATAAGAAAACCTGATTTATTTCTGGAGACTTTCTTTTAAGTATGTTCTGAACATTGAAAACCTGAGCTTGATTTAATACGTATATACCGTTATCTAATGTACCGGACCCAATCAGAACTTGATTTAGGTGGATATTTACTACATCGCTTACGAATGTAAAATCATATCCCTCTCTAGAAAGTGACGATACTGATATGATATTATAAGTCAAACTAGGTACATACAAACAGTTACGTAGAATCAATATCTGCCCACTTGTCAGTCCTAGGCGATATTCCCCCACGGATTCAACGTCCATGCTCATTCCATTCGCAACTCTGAGAGACATATCACCTACCCTGATAACTCTACGGTTTCTCAAAGCATATAACAAATTACAGATATGAGATCCTGATCCGGTATCTAGTACCCAGGAAGTAGAGTTAATTAACAAATAGTTCTCAATTATAAACACACCCGAGACCGAAGCCACAACATGCTTCGAATCCTGGCTACTGGCTTCCAAAGCCCTGCAATCCTTCTTCCAATGCCCCTTCCCATAATAATAGGAACATCCCTCCATCCCAACACCAAGTCCCGAAACTTTTGCTCTTCCCTTTCCATCTACTTCACTGACACCGTATATCGGCTTTGTGGAGGTCTTCTTCTTTTCACCCTTTGCTTTCGCCCTGGATGCAGAAGAAGAAGGTCCCCCATTAAGCAGAGTGGGTGTCTCCCTGGTTTCCTTCAGGGTGTAAGTAGAAGGTAGGGACTGTGGAAATAAGTCAGCATATGACCTGTTTCCCAACGTGGTCTCCAGGTCCGTGAGCTCAGCAATATAGCTAGTCATCGTAAGGACGTCGTCACCTACAGATGACTCAATAGCCAACCTCGCTTGAAGCAATTCGTTCAAGGTCTCATATCTTGCGATACAAGATTGCTCTCCATATAAATCTTTGTTATGGAGGAAGATGGAAACTAAGTCCATCTTCTCGTGCTACTTCTGGTATACACCATCAACTGAAGCCAACACAAGGCACTTGGCATTCACACTGTCCTTTTCCCTTGTCTGACGGATATCCATATCCGCCACGGTGGAAACTGGACCTGGGAAGGCGGGGGCTTGAGTGGTAATAGGGTGGTCCAGCTTGTCATAGGCAATGGACATCTGGACAGACCTTTTCCAGTCATAAAAGTCAGATTCGGTCAACTTGTTATCTAGATGTAACCTAATCATGGTCACAGGGTCGCTGCAGTTGAGAGAGAGAAGAAAACACTTTAGCATGATACTCTTGCAAGATTAGATTGGTTTTTAGTTTATCTAAACTGGATGGCTCCCACTGTTTCTCGAATCTTTCCTCAAACTATAAAAGAAGAATTAGTCAGGACTGATCTCACTGTACAATACTTACTTAACCGTTCATCCAGGCTAGTGTCGGTACTTCGAGGGAGGTTTTACGACGCTTTCGCGAAGTTCCTTAATTAAATAACCTCTTTTCTCTTGTGGCGTAGCCCCGCTGACACTTTTCTAGACACCTACTTGATTTATAGCATTGATCGTTAAGTGACGAATCTCCTGATGAGTAGCATATACTCACAGTAGGATCGGGATCCAAATATCATCGTGTGATAATGCTGAAAGAATCCTACCAACATAATCAAACTCCAAATGGTATGCAATACCAGCAAGTTTCAGTTTCTTTAGAAACTCCCGATGTGGATTTTTGCCCCATGCTCTTATGACCTTGACTAAGGGCCAACAAATCATAAGTCACATGTCAAGTTCTACCCATCATTATCCAGATTGATTTGAACCCACCCGTATATACTCTTGACTAAAGGCCAACAAAGTAATACGATTGTCCCAAACCAACGCATCTATCTATGCAACATGTGAACACCCCAGCAGCTACCAATCACTATGTCTTGACTAAGGGCCAAACAAACATAGCTTGAATACTACTGACCATTCATATGAAACGACGGGGGGCTACAACTGGTTTTGGCGAAACCGTGAACGTAGTGAACTTGATATAACTGAAGGAACCTAATAGCTTTTTAAAAGGAGTGGTTAAAGCTCCGCAATTAAAAATTCTGCTCTTTTAAAATAACCGAGTGGTTTCTTTTAAATTTGTTCCAACGATTCAGCTTTGGTTTGTTTTCTTTGCATTAATATAATGCGTCCCATCATTTATCCTATCATTGCAGAAAACAACGAAAATACAATGTCCGCTTATGCCATCCGCATTCGCTACCGGGCCCTGCCATTCACCCGTTAGGTTAGTTAACTAACGACAAAGCGGGGGCTGGGCTAGCGCGGATGCAAAACATAAGCAACGCCTACTAGATATCATATATAGATATTGTACATTCGTCAGACGCAATAATAGGCATTCCAGATCACAGATGAACATATTGGATATACTAGGAATCCGCGTTTCGTTTGAGCCTGCAACAAAAGACGGATTACACGGTCGTGATGAATAGCCAAACCCTACCCTAGACCCCTACGGGTGCGGCAAACTACCCGCCTAGTACCAGAAGTGAAACAGTCTCCCTCAACGACATGAGTAGGCCATTAAACACTTCAAAGTACCTGGTAGTTTGTGCACCCCATCTTGGGTCTATCCTAGGAGCAAAAAACAGTAAATGAAATAATACAACGGTGGCTACAACCTCAACCCGAATGTGCCCCGCAAAAGAATATTACAACATATTACAATTTACATCAAATGAAAGATAAAAACTCTCATCTCACATCCCCGGCTATTCATCCACGACAATCCAATGACGTTCATATCCACAAACCAATATCCATTACAGAAATGTGCAACCCCCAACTAACCGACATACTAGCAATTAGCGGAGGTTAACGAACACATCAAACAACACAATTAGCAAATAACTTAGAATTTCGATCGACAACCTTTTTCCGAGTCTACCCCAAATGCAAGCCAGCACTGAAATAACCTAGGTAGAAACAAAATATATAGGAAAACAGAACACCCAAAAATAAGACAAACTGTGTAAATACGAGTCAACTCAGAGTCGACTCGGCCGAGGATCCGCGGCGTATTGCACCAATCCGCCGCGCTTCCGCGGTCGTCTCACCGAGTTAGCAACTCGTATTTCTCCAGTATTCTTAGAAATCCCTGCTGTGAATTTTCATGCCTCTGAAATAATTTTTTCGACGGGTTTAAAATCGACAGAAACTTGAGAGGTCCAGGGTTAAGTTTTCGTGTTTTTCCGACGATCGAAATTCTAATTAGTTGCTAACAAGCTAGTAAAGGTTTAGTAGGCTCTGATACCACTGTAAGTCCATGTCACGCATCCCACGTGTTCGCGGGGAGACGGAATATATGAAAAACAATTATCAATGCTTCGTAACACGGACTTAAGCACACGGATCGTGTCTAAACCATTACTAGCAAACAACGAGAGGTTTAACTACTCGGATTCGAAGTTATACCTCACGTTACTTGTCCTTCGGGTCTTCATCGCTCTCCTCCACACCTCGTAGGCTCTATGGAACATGGTTACCTCAACGGCCTCCTTGAGTCAAAGACGATCCATCCGAGAGTCTATAATCTGAGCTCCTATCTCGAATCTGAGATAACTACGGCTTCTAGTTTGCTAATCTAGAAGTCCTAGAGGGTGTAGAGTATTTAGATGGATTACTTAGTCACTTAAACTCTAAGATTCTCAACACATGAGAGCTTTTAGGGTTTGAGGAAGAAGATGAAAACTTGAGGAGAGAGAAGTGTTTTGTGATAATGAATGAACCATTCTCATTTGTGAATATCATAAAGAATAATAATATCATCAAAATAAATATCTAGCTAATATTCATCATGCTTCATTTAATTCACAAGGTGAATCATCTAATGAGTCACCTAATGAGTCATGATCATTTAATGAAACCTAGACCTCATCCTCCACCTCATTTAGTTTAAATCACAAAAGAAATAAACACAAATGAGTCACCTCCTTCTAGAAGCTTCCCGACAAATTACGAGACTGCCTCTCCCATCCGTATTTCCGAAAAACAAGGATAATCTTTGACTGAATAAATCCATCTGTATAATACTAGAATCTGGCTTAAACCAAAGCCCACTAGTATTATCTGCCCGATCATAGTACGTGCACAAGTGTACGTAAATGATCCCGGCCCTGCCGTAAAACCATACGGCCTCTACACCTTTTGCCCGGTGCAAGGAAACTCTCTGTATGGGACTCTAAAGACTTGACACTACGCTGGCAGTGGGTTTAACTACAGGCCGCAAGCGGTACTAGCTGTACGTAACGGTCCCCAGGTAGATGTCGATAAGAAGGACGATGAGGAAACCCATCCGTACTTCTACTGAGCCTGTATGTGACAATCTCCATACAGTCAGGTCTGTTCGTTTAGGACTATCGCATATCGGGTCTGGGGGGCGGTAAACGTCAGACCCCTAATAGCGGTATAAGTCGTGTTGGAGTATAGCCCATTACACCTTAAGAATCTGCAGGAAACCTACCAGTAAATCTCGCTTGCCCTGGCCAGGGACCTTGCGTAATGGCTCTCCATACACAGCGCGATATCAACCCCCAATACCGGGAGAGACGAATCCTGTCTGACCGCCACTGCCTCCAAGTTCTTCAAAACTGCACCCAACTACTACCTGTTTGCACGACTCCTTTGAGACATGGTAGGGTAGTAATCTAAGTACAATGGGAACACACTCGAGGCGAAGTAGCAGTGTCAAGTTGACGGACTAAGCTGTACTTATGTAACCTGGGAAGTGCTATCTGACGATGGGTATAGTACCAACCTGCAACTCCCTGTGAGTCCTGTCCGGTGTACCCGTAACCTAACGAGCACCTGCATACTATCTCCAGTACGACGTACTGATGGCTGTAGGACAGACCATCTCCCCAGCTGGGATAAGAAGCGTATACATTAGTCTACTCCGGAGTATCGATGCCCCATCTCGATAATCCTACGACCAGGGACCTGTATAGGATGTTGCTTATAGACTACCCAGCCCCCACTAGTGTGACTGCCATCACAACGCTGGTAATCAAGCAAAGATCCTAAGGGCTCTACTAATATGTATAAGCGATATGTTAAAAGAAACATATGCACATATTAAAGTAGAAACAAACCAAGTAGCATACTACCATTTTTAGCAAGACTGTCTATACAACTGTGAATATCCCAAGCTTCCATTAAGTAATATACAAACTAGTATGATACAGTAATGGCCTCTAGGGCATAAACACTAACAAATGTCACCTAAAGCATGTACACGATGATAATGATAAACCAGATAGTATACTATCATCTTGAGTAAGACTGTCCTACCGGCATAGGTCATCCCTCAATCATTGCAATCATGTGCCTGCGATCCAATAATTGACTTTGAGGGCACTATATCCAACAATCTCCCACTTGCACTCAAGGCTAATTATTACGATGTCGCATACTCACAGCCCGTGTGATACCAACACCCAACTCCTCTACTGATCAGTCTCATAAAGCCCGTTTGTGAAACTATTGCATTCGAGGAATAGCCTCAGTGAGTGGATCCGCCCTGATATTTCTTTCTATGTCTCTCTTTATTTCAAGTTCGCGGAGAAAACCATTTCCCAAAATAAGCAATACCTGTCTTAGAATATGTCTGGATATCTGATGGGACCTAGTTCACAAACAAACTCCAAATCCAGAAAACTTCTTAGACTTTATCGTCAATTGAATTTAATCAGTATCTTGTTCCATGCCTCCCTCAGTATCTGCTTGGACCACCTGTCCAAACTATTGGCCCTGTTAAGAAGGAAAACTATAACTATGACAGTCACTCTGTCATCCAGGTTACCTTGGAAGCCTGGAATGATAACCGTCTCCCGAAAGAGGCTGTCGTTATTATATCCCTAGAACATCAACGTATGTTCTAAAACTGCTTCCAAATGTTTCTCCAGGATTGGATTACTATATCAACTAATTGCATCTAGTGCAAAAACAACATCTGGTGTGGTACTTTGCATCTCATGATTGACTCAATTGCCTAAGCAAGTGATATATCAATCATGCACATCCCTCTCCCTTTTAGTGTGTAAGATACCTTTAGAGAGGGTGACTCCATCACCTGCAGGTACACCACCATACCAGGAGTTATCCATTCTAAAGCACATTTAGAATGCTGTCTAAGTACCCGGATTTGGACACTACCCAAATCTAGATCTAAAACTATAGATCTAGTAACCAGAATGCCTGATACAATATCCAAATCCTATATGGAGAAACCACTGTGTAACAACCAAAGTATAACCGATCGTAGTATAGGAATATCACTTCCTACTCTGTGTATGTTATCCAAATACTAGGACATCACACCCTACTTCCTTCTTAACGGATCCATCCCCTATTCTGATGAAGTCAAACCTATGACTGTCACATCAAAAATAGATGATCTATCTCCGCTATATCTTCTTTAATTTATAAATAGACACAAGCTACTTGTCCACTTGCTTCCGCTGCTCCCACTGACTACAACAACCCTCTGGCAGAGTCATATACACGTGCACTTCTAAAGCTAGTTTAGAACGACGCTATACTCATCCTGCTGCCGAGTCTCATAGTCTGGAACAACAACAGTGTCAAGTCTGGGTAAACAAGAACCTCTTTGTCACCGTCTTTGAGGATACCGGAGTACCTCTCGGATGCCTGAGGTTACCCACCATATCTGCGGAGTGGTAATGGAATGTTAAACCTGATTGAATGTTTAGGTCCTATTAAATTTTCAGTAATCGTTTGCGGTTTTGGAATCACTTCCAGTTCTACCATACTCCCACTACTGTTTTCTGAAAAAGTCCATTTTACTAAAATTGTGGCGAGTCAAGAACAATATCACTATTGGTCTTCCAGATGGTAGAAAGTCAACCCTCGTCATAGCCCGGGTCAACCCACAAACAGCCATTACAGAAACGTGCCTTGAGTTATCCAGAGTCTGGTTTTAAGCATAAGCTGGACAACTCCATATACCTTAACATAGTTAAGATATGAGCCATTCTATATACAATATAGAAACAGAGGCACTGATTTAATTGGAACCAGATTCAAATCATGCAGCTGTCTTTAGTACATGTCAACTAAATGGAGTGAGGCCGATCAGCATTACTCAACTTAGGAGTGCATCTAATTATGAGTAACCTGAAAGAGAAACAAGTTTCTCAAAACCATTACTATCAACTGAATACCAAACATAAGTATCTACATCTTCGATCATCTTGAAGAATCCTGATACTTACAACACAATGGTTCTCTACTTTATTCTTGTACCTATAACTTCTCAAAACTTAGACCTTGTATTATACGAAACACTTGTCTAAAACTAGAGAATTCATAAGTAAACAGAATATAGTACGAGGACCAACCCCTCTGTCCTAATAGACACTGAACAACATACAATACTTTGTATAAGTCCCTTGAGTTGAATAACTCAAACCCTGTGCGTTGTAGGTTGAAAATTGTACTTATGGTTATGAAGAATTACACCGCTGTTTAATGCTCCTTACCTAACCATCAACTGATATAGGTAAATGTCATGAACATAATTTCAAAAAGTTATATCTCACTTTATAAAAATAAACGTACAGATATATCAATTTGAAATTGGTGCACAATAACGGATATTCAAAACCAAATATTTGTCGTCCGGCAAAAACCCAGGCGATTTCCTCAAATATCACCAATTACAACGAATCCCGATATAATGAGGATGATCACCTAATTCCCAATAACTTACTCCCACTCAACATCTATAAAACCATACAGATGTGAGAATCAAATCTGGTAAATACGTACCCTGGAGCAAGGTCTAATTGGGAAATCAGTTTTCTATTAACAATTCACGGTGAAACTGAAACATGAAAATGTTTCAAAGGGGTATCTGGGTATTCCTAGTAATGCCTCTTCCATTATCCAGATTCATGACTGTAACCGTATATTTCCTTTCCTATCTCTCCAAATCCCTTTATATGTCTTTGCTCATTACCTTCTGTACACCACACTTAAACTAATTGGTTTTCTTCCTTCCCTACCGTTCGGCACCAGCCTATGGTTTGGAACAGACTATCCAATAAGCGAAATAGGTGTACTGTCCTAATCCTAGGAGCACTCTCAATCCTCAGAGAAGGTAAAGATAAAAGACAACTGAATAAATCTTATTCTATTTCTCCTGAACCAGAATCCATCCCCGAACTGGAACAAGTTCCTTCGAGTTCGTATATAACCATACGATGGAGTATCCAATAACTGTGGATCTTCGTAGTGATACGGGGTGTTCTGGAGAAATACAAAGGTGAAGTAGGAGTGGCGATGAAATACGTGGTTTGTGTAAGAGCACGGCGGCACCCCGGCCGTCAATCCGACGGCCAAATGCGGAAGCGGTGATAAACTTTAAATTTTACTTGAACTGGCAAACCGCCGCGCACTAATACCCGGATCGAACCATTAATTAGTCCTAGCTAACTACAAGATGGGGAAGAGAGATATACCGACTGATCCAAGTCCTCCGGTCTTCTCGTCGTGGTCCCGATCTCCTGCGGAAGCTCCTGTCTCCACCTCGTCGCCGGAAATGCACCACATCGCCTACTTCTTTTACGGGCTCCCACCTCAATGCCGAGGCAACTCGGGCACGAAGCTGGCTAGTCGACGTGCCCAAGATTTGCTGTAGAATGTAGTGAGCAAGTCTCATTTGGGGTATGTGGAATTGCCTTTTTGGTGGAGGAATGATACAAGAACTATATGGAGGGACTTGGGGATTTTTGGAGCATGAAATGAACCAAAAACCCCCTTCTCAAAATTGGGACAGCCCCACCCCCTTAAAAGGCCGGCCATGACATGGTGGAGAGGTTGAAAGAGTGGGAGTCTCTCTCAAAAAAAATGGGAGCCATTCTCATCTCATACAAGAGAGAGAGAGTCAAGACAAAGAGGTGGTTGAAAAGCAAGTGATGATGAGAAACAATGATCACTCCCAAAACCAATACTCAACCAACAATCATCAACAACCATGATTGTCTACAAAGTCAAGCCATCATGATAAGGCTAGAAGTCAAGGTCAAGGAAAAGCTATCATGATACAACAAAATGCAAAGACCCCCTCCACAAATGCCTATTTGCAACAATGCAAATAAGCCCTCCTCCACCAATCTTCGGCCAATGAACGATACAAAGTAAATCGGCCGAAACAGAAAGTAAACTGGCAACTCCAGAAAACTGGTCCCGTAATAAATTACAGGAAAACCCCGATACTGTGCATACACACCCGCATTTGTATTTCGACCGAAATACAAATGCAATGAGACAAAATCTACACTGTACTATATTAGGATCCGGCTTATACCAAAATCGGCTAGTAATATCCGTTCGATCCTGATCCGTGCAATACCGCACGTATCTGATCGAACCCTGCCATATATCCATACGGCCTATAGTACAAACTGTCCGATCCCGATCCGTGCAATACCGCATGTATCTGGTCGGACCTTGCCATATCTCCATACGGCCTCTAGAACCTTTCGCCCGAAAGCTGAGTAACAGAATGTGGGGGACTCTAAAGACTCGTCAACACCTTGGTCGTGGATTTAACCACCAGCACGTCAGAGGTATAAGCCAATACGTAACGGGCTACCAGGTATTGACTAAAAGGGACGTCTGTGAGCGAACTCAGCCTGACAACCCTACTGAGCCTGTCAGTGACAATATCCGTACAGTCCGGTCCGTTCGTCTATGAATATCGCATGGCGGGCCTAGGGGGTTGGTAAAAGTCAGACCCCCAAAAGCGGTACAAGTCGTGTCGGAGTGTAGCCCAGAACACCCTGAGATACTACTGGAATACCTACCAGTAAATCTCCTTCCTTGGCCAAGGACTTCGTGTAATGGCTCTCCTAGACACAGCGCGACCTCACCCCCAATACCGGGAGAGACGAACCCCTGAAGATACGCTCACTGCCTCCATGTGGCTCGGGACTGTACCCAACTAAAACCTGTTTGCACGACTCCTTTGAGCCGTGGTAGGGTAGTAATCAAAGTACAGTGGGAACTCACACGAGACAAATGACGATCCCCAGGTCGATGAACTAACCTGCACACATGTCACCAGGGAACTGCCATCTGACGTCTGGTATATGACCAACTAGCATGTTCCCGGCGAGTCCTGTCCGGTGTACTCATAACCCAATGAGCACCTGTATACATCTTAGGTGATCCAACTGACACCAGTGGCTTGTGAGACCGGCCACCGCCCCTCGTCGGGGTCTCGACTGTATATACTAGTCTACTCTGGAGTATCGATGCCCTGTCTCGAAACTCACACGACTAGGGACCATTTAAGGATATGCTTATAGACCCCAGCTCCCACTTATATGATCGCCCTCATACTGCTGGTGGTCAAGTAAGAATCCTAGGGGCTCTATCAACGTGTAATAGCGACTTGTCAGGTCACTTAAAGCAGTACACGATGATAAAGGTAAACCAGATAGCATACTATCATCTCGAGTAAGACTGTCCTACTGGGACAGGTCCTCCCTCAATCATTGCAATCACGTGCCTGTGATCCAATAATTGACTCTGAGGGCACTATCTCCAACAATCTCCCACTTGCACTCAAGGCTAATTATTGCGATGTCGCATACTCACAGCCCGTGTGATACCGAACACCCAACTCCTCTACTACTCAGTCTCACAAAGCTCGTTTGCGAAACTATTGCGTTCGAGGAATAGCCTTAGTGAGTGGATCCGCTTTGTTGTTTCTTTCTATGTCTCTCTATATCTCAAGTTCGCGGAGAAAACCTATCTCCCGAAATGAGCAATACCTGTCTTAGAATGTGTCTGGATGTCTGATGGGACCTAGCTCATAAATGAACTCCAAATCCAAACTTCTTAGACTGTATCGTCAACTGAACTTAATCAGTATCCTGCGCCATGCCGCCCTCAGTATTGCCTTGGACCACCTGTCCAAAAATACTGCCCCTCATCAGAAGGAAAACTATAACTCTGACAACCCTCCTTGTCGTTCGTGTCACCTTGGAAGCCTGGAATGATAACTGTCTCCCGAATGAGGCTGTCGTTATCATATCCCTAGAACATCTACTTATGTTCTAAAACTGCTTCCGACCGTTTCTCCAGGATTGGATTAATGTCAACTTATTGCATCTAGTGCAAGAACAACATCTGGTGTGGTACTTGACATCTCATGATTGACTCAATTGCCTAAGCAAGTGATCTGCCAATCATGCACATCCCTCTCTACTTTAGTCTGTAAGACACCTTTAGAGAGGGTGACTCCATTACCTGCAGGTACACTACCGTGCCAGGAGTCGTCCATTCTAAATACTCTTAGAATGCTGTCTAAGTATCCTTAATTGGGAAACTACCCAAATCTAGATCTAAAACCATAGATCTAGTGACCAGTATGTCTGATATAAAATCCATTTCCTTTGTGGAGAAACCACGGTGTGACGACCAAAGTATAACCGATCGTAGTATAGGAATATCACTTCCTACTCTGTGTATGTCATCCAAATACCAGGATATCATACCCTACTACCTTCTCAACAGATCAATCCCCTATTCTGATGAAGTCAAACCTATGACTATCATGTCAGAAATGGATGATCTATCTCCGCTACATCTGCTTTAGTCTATAAATAGACATAAGCTACCTGTCCACCAATGCTTCCGCTGCTCCCACTGACTACGACAACTCTCTAGCAGAGTCATATAGACGTACACTTCTAAAACTAGTTTAGAACGACGCTATACTCATCCTCCCGCCGGGTCTCGCAGCTTGGAACAACAGCAATGGTAATTGTGGGTAAACAAGAACTTCCCTGTCACCGTCCTTGAGGCTACCGTAGTACCTCTCAGGTGCCTGAAGTTACCCACCGTATCTGCGGAGTGGCCAATGGAATGTCAATCCAGATTGAATCTTTAAGTTCCTTATCAAATCTTCAGTAATCGTTTGTGGTTCTGGAATCACTTCCAGTTCTACCATACTCCCACTACTGTTTTCTGAAAAAATCAATTTTTAATAAAACTGTGGCGAGTCTAGATCAATATTGCTATTGTTCATCCAGATGGTAGAAAGTCAACCCTCGTCATAGCCTGGGTCAACCCACAAACAGCCATTACAGAAACGTGCCTTGAGTTGTCCAGTGTCTGGTTTTAATCATAAGCCGGACAACTCCCCGTACCTTAACATCGTTAAGATATGAACTGTTCTATATCCCATATAGGACCAGAGGCACTGATTTAACTAAACCAGATCCAAATCATGCAACTGTCTCCAGTGCATGTCTACTAATTGGAAAGAGGACGATCAGCGTTACTCAACTTAGGAATGCTTCCAATTATGAATAACCTGAAAGAATAGCAATTTCTCTTTATCATTACTATCAACTGAATACCATACACAAGTATCTACATCTTCGATCACTTTGAAGAATCCCGATACTTGCTACACCTGGTTCTCTACTCTATTGAAATACCTATAACTTCTCAAAATTCAGACCCTGTGTTTCCAAGAAACACTTGTCTAAAAACTAGAGAAGTCATAAGTAAACCGAATATAGTATGAGGACCAACCCCTCTGTCCTGATGGACCTTGGACAATATACAATACTCTGTATAAATCCCTTGAGTCTGATTACTCATTCACTGTGTGTCGTAGGTTGAAAACTGTACTTATGGTTAAGAAGAATTACACCGCTGTTTAATGCTCCTTACCTAACCATCCACTGATATAGGTAAATGTTACAGACATAATTTCAAAAAGGTATATCTCACTCTATGAAAATAGACGTACAGATATATCAATTTGAAATTGGTGCATAACAGCGGATATTCAAAACCAAATATTTGCCATCCGGCAAACAACCCAGGTGATCACCTCAAATATCACCGATTACAACGAATCCTGATATAATGAGGATGATCACCCAATTCCCAATAACCTACTCCCACTCATCATCTGTAAGATCCTACAGATGTGAGAATCATACCTGGTAAATACATACCCTGGAGCAAGTGTCTAATCGGGAAATCGGTTTTCTTTTAACATTACACAGTGAGACTGAAACATTGAAATGTTTCGATGGGGTATCCTGGTATTCCTAGTAATGCCTCTTCCAGATTCACGACTGTAACCGTACAATCCTTTGCCACCTCTCCAAATCCCTTCATATGTCTTTAGTCATTACCTTCCGCACACCCCTCAGGCCAAATGGTTTTCTTCCTTCCCTACCGTTCGGCACCAGCCTATGGTTTGGAAGAAGACTATCCAATAAGCATAATGGGTGTACTGTCCCAATCCTAGGAACACTCGCAATAAGAGAGGGTGAAGATAAAAGACAACCGAATACACCTTATTCCTATTTCTCCTGAACCAGAATCCATCCCCGAACTGGAACAAGTTCCTTTCGAGTTCGTATATAACCATACGATGGAGTATCCAATACACTGTGGATCTTCGTAGTGATACGGAGTGTCCTGGAGAACTACAAAGGTGATTTAGGATTGGCGAAGAAATACTTGGTTTGGTCGTGAATATCTGTTGCAATTTACTTTGCCCTCTTACTAATCCCTTGATTTGTCTTAACTTAATACCTTCTGTACACCATCGTTAGGCTAATTGGTTTTCTTCATTCCCTACCGGTCGGCACCAGCCTAAGGTTTGGAAGAAGACTATCCAATTTGCGTAATAGGTGTACTATCTCCTAAACCAAGGAGTACTCGCAACCTGAGAGAAGGTAAAAGGAAAAGACAACTGAATAGTCCTATCCGTTTTCTCCAGAACCGGAAACCATCCTCGAATAAATTCTTTCGAGTTCGTATCTAACCATACGATGGTTTTGTCCAATGGAAATGGACGTTCGTAGTAATACAGGGTGTCCTGGAGAAAATGGTAAAAGTAGGAGTGGTAATGAGGTTCGCAACTCTGACAATCCAAAAGCCAGTGTTTAAGAAGGTTCGGTTAACTTGGTCACTGAGTCATAGTCTTAGGGTCGAGTCAATGGTCGCTGCCGAAGAGAGAGAGAAAAGAAACACTCAGCGTGCACTCTAACCTAGATCAGAATGGTTACCAATTTATCTAATCTGGAAACCTCCCACTGTACCTCAAATTCTCCTCCAAACCTAAAAGAAGAATTAGTCGGGGTCACCCGAGGAGTAAACTAACTCATCAGTAGGAATCGGGATCCAACTCTCATCGCATGACAACATGACGGAATCCGCTCACGGTGTCATACTCCAGAAGGTATGCGCATATCTGGCAAGTTTCAGTTCTTTTGAAACTCCCGATGTGATTTCTGCCCCATGCTCTTATGACCTTGGCGTGAGGTCAAAATATCATAAGTCACATGTCAAGTTCTGCCCATCATTATCCAGGTTAATTTGAACCCACCCGTACATACCCTTGACGTAGGCCAAAATAGTAGTACGACTGTCCCAAACCAACGCATCTATCTATGCAACAGATAAATACCCGGCAGCTACCAAACACTATGCCTTGGCGTGAGGTCAAAATACATAGCTTGAATACTACCGAATATTTAACTGAAATGATGGAGGGCTACGAATGGTTTCTGGCGAAAACCTTTAACGTAATGAACTTGATATCGTTGAAGGAACTGATAGCTTTTAAAAATATAGTGACGAAAACCGTTGCTAAAGAGGTCACTCCCGGTGAAGGGATCTCGGCTCTTTCCCCGTAGAATGAGGTGCAGGATATTCCAACTGAATACCACGATGCAAAGCAAAAGTAATCGGCTATAGTGAAGTTAATGCCCTGACGCAAACTTTTTGTCCAAGGGGTCACTCCCGGTGAAGGGATCTCGGCCCTTGCCTCGTCGACTGAGGAGCAGGATATTCCAACTGAATACCACGATGCAAAACAAAAGTGAACGTCCTTGCAATAACAGCTTTTTAAAAAGTGTTCCAACAACATCAGATTAGGTTTGTTTTTAACTTGCATTGATCCGAATCAATGCAGTCCCATCAATTGATCACACCAAAAAGAACGAAAATATACTGATGTACGTATATGCCATCCGCATTCGCCACTGGGTCCCGTCATTACCCGTTAGGTTAGCTAACTAACGACAGAGCGGGGACTGGACTAGCGCGGATGCAAAACATATACAACATCTACTAATATATATACCAATATATTATATTCGCTCAAGGCGTGATAAAATGCAACATCACAGAAAATGAACAGCATCACAGAAACAATACAGATATCTGGGATCCCCGGGTTTCACAGAGCCACTACTGAAACCCGACGTTCCCCTGGTCGTGTGGATAGCCTGTGCAATGAAATCCTAGACCCCTACGGGCGCGGCAAGTCACCCGCCAAAACCTGAAGCGAGGCAGCCCCCTTCAGCACCGTGAATGGACCACCCAGCACTTCACGGAATCCGGTAACTTGGGCACCCCTCCTGGGTCAGCCTTTACCCCCTACGAGTGCGGCGAATAGCCCGCCAATCCTAGAGTAAAGCCCCCTCCGTCTCAATGCTATGAGATGCGGGCTTGTTGCCCTCTAGAATCCGGCTATCCGTGCACCCCTCCGCGGGGTAATCCTAGTACAGAAAGTAAAATATACAGACAACGGGTACATCGACCGCAACCTGGCCGTGCCCCAAAATAATAATACAAAAAGGCAGTGACGGCAGTCCACATGTCGGACGCTCGCCCCGCAATATCAAATGTACATGATACAACAAAACTGTACTAGCATTGCATCCAGGCTATCCCCCATGACCGATCCGCAACATCACAGCAAAAACAGAACATCAACGTGAAAGTCACGTTCGCAAATCCGTCTAACCGGGCTATAGCAGTTAGACAGGATTTACCGATCGAGTGACATTCACGGTCGCAGATATAATGTAAATACTGTGAAATAATGTGTTTAAAATATCCGATCAATCAAATTTTAACAAGTGGGTCCCCAAGCATTACTGTAGCAGATCAAGAAATTCTGGGCCCAATATTAATATTCCAAAACCCCAATTTTAAACCCAGAAAGCCCCTGTAAAAAATTGGTGCAGCGAATCCAAAGTAGCGCGGCGGAACCGCGGCGAGAATGGGGTGTTTGCGGCGGTTCCGCGCTCCCACAGTGGAGTCACTTCATCGAATTTTTACAGAGCTCTTAGATTTTCCAGTACATCAATTTTATACAACCTGAAAAATTTTTGGAGACCAAAAAATTTCAACAGAAAACTGTCGCTAGCAAAAATGTAGATTTTGGAATTTTGGTCGATCGGAAATGCAAAACACATTAAACCAAGCTAGACTAAGTTAATGGCGAGGCTCTGATACCACTGTAAGTGCACGGCGGCGCCCCGGCCGTCAATCCGACGGCCAAATGCGGAAGCGGTGATAAACTTTAAATTTTACTTGAACTGGCAAACCGCCGCGCACTAATACCCGGATCGAACCATTAATTAGTCCTAGCTAACTACAAGATGGGGAAGAGAGATATACCGACTGATCCAAGTCCTCCGGTCTTCTCATCGTGGTCCCGATCTCCTGCGGAAGCTCCTGTCTCCACCTCGTCGCCGGAAATGCACCACATCGCCTACTTCTTTTACGGGCTCCCACCTCAATGCCGAGGCAACTCGGGCACGAAGCTGGCTAGTCGACGTGCCCAAGATTTGCTGTAGAATGTAGTGAGCAAGTCTCATTTGGGGTATGTGGAATTGCCTTTTTGGTGGAGGAATGATACAAGAACTATATGGAGGGACTTGGGGATTTTTGGAGCATGAAATGAACCAAAAACCCCCTTCTCAAAATTGGGACAGCCCCACCCCCTTAAGAGGCCGGCCATGACATGGTGGAGAGGTTGAAAGAGTGGGAGTCTCTCTCAAAAAAAATGGGAGCCATTCTCATCTCATACAAGAGAGAGAGTCAAGACAAAGAGGTGGTTGAAAAGCAAGTGATGATAAGAAACAATGATCACTCCCAAAACCAATACTCAACCAACAATCATCAACAACCATGATTGTCTACAAAGTCAAGCCATCATGATAAGGCTAGAAGTCAAGGTCAAGGAAAAGCTATCATGATACAACAAAATGCAAAGACCCCCTCCACAAATGCCTATTTGCAACAATGCAAATAAGCCCTCCTCCACCAATCTTCGGCCAATGAATGATACAAAGGAAATCGGCCGAAACAGAAAGCAAACTGGCAACTCCAGAAAACTGGTCCCGTAATAAATTACAGGAAAACCCCGATACTGTGCATACACACCCGCATTTGTATTTCGACCGAAATACAAATGCAATGAGACAAAATCTACACTGTACTATATTAGGATCCGGCTTATACCAAAATCGGCTAGTAATATCCGTTCGATCCTGATCCGTGCAATACCGCACGTATCTGATCGAACCCTGCCATATATCCATACGGCCTATAGTACAAACTGTCCGATCCCGATCCGTGCAATACCGCACGTATCTGGTCGGACCTTGCCATATCTCCATACGGCCTCTACAACCTTTCGCCCGAAAGCTGAGTAACAGAATGTGGGGGACTCTAAAGACTCGTCAACACCTTGGTCGTGGATTTAACCACCAGCACGTCAGAGGTATAAGCCAATACGTAACGGGCTACCAGGTATTGACTAAAAGGGACGTCTGTGAGCGAACTCAGCCTGACAACCCTACTGAGCCTGTCAGTGACAATATCCGTACAGTCCGGTCCGTTCGTCTATGAATATCGCATGGCGGGCCTAGGGGGTTGGTAAAAGTCAGACCCCCAAAAGCGGTACAAGTCGTGTCGGAGTGTAGCCCAGAACACCCTGAGATACTACTGGAATACCTACCAGTAAATCTCCTGCCTTGGCCAAGGACTTCGTGTAATGGCTCTCCTAGACACAGCGTGACCTCACCCCCAATACCGGGAGAGACGAACCCCTGAAGATACGCTCACTGCCTCCATGTGGCTCGGGACTGTACCCAACTACAACCTGTTTGCATGACTCCTTTGAGCCGTGGTAGGGTAGTAATCAAAGTACAGTGGGAACTCACACGAGACAAATGACGATCCCCAGGTCGATGAACTAACCTGCACACATGTCACCAGGGAACTGCCATCTGACGTCTGGTATATGACCAACTAGCATGTTCCCGGCGAGTCCTGTCCGGTGTACTCATAACCCAATGAGCACCTGTATACATCTTAGGTGATCCAACTGACACCAGTGGCTTGTGAGACCGGCCACCGCCCTTCGTCGGGGTCTCGACTGTATATACTAGTCTACTCTGGAGTATCGATGCCCTGTCTCGAAACTCACACGACTAGGGACCATTTAAGGATATGCTTATAGACCCCAGCTCCCACTTATATGATCGCCCTCATACTGCTGGTGGTCAAGCAAGAATCCTAGGGGCTCTATCAACGTGTAATAGCGACTTGTCAGGTCACTTAAAGCAGTACACGATGATAAAGGTAAACCAGATAGCATACTATCATCTCGAGTAAGACTGTCCTACTGGGACAGGTCCTCCCTCAATCATTGCAATCACGTGCCTGTGATCCAATAATTGACTCTGAGGGCACTATCTCCAACAGTTTGGTCGTGAATGATAGCAATCGCAATCTACTTTGCCCTCTTTCTGATCCCTTTATTTGTCTTTACTTATTACCTTATGTGCACCACACTTAAGCTAATTGGTTTTCTTCTTTTCCTACCTTTCGGCACCTGCCTATGGTTTGGAAGAAGACTATCCAATAAGCGTAATAGGTGTACTCTCATCCTAATCCTAGGAGCCCTCACAACCTGAGAGAAGGTAATAAGAAAAGACAACTGAATAGTCCTATTCAATCTCTCCAGAACCAGAATCCATCCTCGAATCTGGAACAAGTTCCTCCGAGTTCGTATATAACCATACGATGGATTTATCCAATGAAAGTGGATGTTCGTAATAATGCGGGGTGTTCTTGTTAGTGTATATGCCCTAGAGACCATTACTGTATCATACTAGTTTGTATATTACTTAATGGAAGTTTGGGATATTCACAGTTGTATAGACAATCTTGCTCAAAATAGTAGTATGCTACTTGGTTTGTTTCTACTTTAATGTGTACATGTGTTTCTTTTAGTATATCACCTATACACATTAGTGGAGCCCTTAGGATCTTTGCTTGATTACCAGCGTTGTGATGGCAGTCACACTCGTGGAGGCTGGGTAATCCACAAGCACATCCTTATACAGGTCCCTAGTCGTAGGACTATCGAGACATGACATCGATACTCCGGAGTAGACTAGCGTATGCGCTTCTCATCCCAGCAGGGGAGACGGTCTGTCCCACAGCCGTCAGTACGTCGTACTTGAGATAGTATGCGGGTGCTCGTTAGGTTACGAGTACACTGGACAGGACTCGTCGGGAACTGTTGGTTGGTACTATATCTATCATCAGTTATCAGTTCCAGGTTATATGAGTACAGCTTAGTCCGCTGACTTGACACTGTCACTTCGCATCGAGTGTGTTCCCATTGTACTTTGATTACTACCCTACCACGGCTCAAAGGAGTCGTGCAAACAGGTAGTAGTTGGGTGCAGTCCCGAAGCACTTGGAGGCAGTGACGGTTAGATAGGATTCGTCTCTCCCGGTATTGAGAGTTGATATCGCGCTGTGTCAAGGAGAGCCATTACACATAGTCGTCTCTGGCCAGGGCAAGCGAGATATACTGGTAGGTTTCCAGTGTTATCTCAGGGTGTTCTGGGCTACACTCCGACACGACTTTTACCGCTATTAGGGGACTGACGTTTACCGCCCCCTAGGCCCGCCATGCGATATTCTCAGACGAACAGACCGGACTGTACGGAGACTGTCACATTCAGGCTCAGTAGGAGTTCAGATGGGTTTCACCTCGTCAGTCTTCTTATCGGCATCTACCTGGGGGCCGTTACGCACAGCTAGTGCCGCTTGCGGTCTATGGTTAAACCCACTACCAGCGTAGTGTCGAGTCTTTAGAGTCCCACACAGAGAGCTATTCGCCTTTAAGCAAAAGAGTAGAGGTCGCATGGTTTTGCGACAGGGTTCGGTCACATCCGCGCACTTGTGCACGTTTGGTGTCCGGGCAGTTATTACTAGCAGGCTTTGGTTTAAGCCAGAACCTAGTATACATTTTGGGATTGGTTTTATCTCGTTTGTATTCGTGTTTCTCGGAATGCGGATGCGGGTGTGTATGCACGATTGACAGAGACAGAGGCAGAGGATTCTCATTAGGGTTGTTGACTGTTGACTTTTGCCAAACCCTAATGAGAATAAGAGATATGATTAATAATAATATTAATTAAGTATTATTGTGCCATAGTTGGGTTGAAAGGTTGACTTTGTTGACTTGTTGACTTTGTTGACCGGTTGACTAGTTTGGACTTGTTGACCATCATCATGACAATGGCTATCATTTCATGGCTATGACTTTTGCTTGCTTGTTTGTTCACAAAATGCATTAAATGCATGAAATGATAATGCCATTGATATGAACCATCACATAATACTCATTTACTATTATTATCATGATTATTTTGTGTTATGAGAGCATGGTTGTAAAAAGTCTTCTTCATTCTATCATATTGATTCTCTCTCATCCAAGCTCCCCCTCTACCTCTTCCTCTTCCTCTTGTTCATGGTTCTTTTGTCTCATGAGTTGAGAAACAAGAACCATTGAGATAAAACCCAAAACACTTCTCTACTCATTCTAGTGTACAAGGTCTAGCAAGCCAAGTATTCTAGTTTCCTCTAGATTGAGGTTAGAGCCAATGGTAGAAGCTTTCGGGTGGATCCATCTTCGGCACAAGGAGACGACGAGGAGAAGCCGATCTGACCATGACAAGGAGTCGAAGAGAAGGAGTTCAAGTTAAGATATAACCTCTAACATAGTAGTTAAACTCTTAGTTAGGTTGTTAGATAGTTTGTTTAGCAAAGATCCGTTTTTAGAGTCCATGTTACCTCCACCGAAAAAAAATCGTTTTTCATCATTTCCGCATCCCCGAAAGAACCGGGACAGGTAACGTAGACTTACAGTGGTATCAGAGCCTAGCTAAACACTATCTAGCATGTTAGCAAAGTAACTAGAAGTTCGATCGAAAAGAATCACAAAACACGACCTAAGCCTAAACTTTCTGTCGATTTTTGTACAGCTCAAAAAATTATTTAACACATCTAAAAAATCGTCTCAGGGTTTTCTATGAACACAGCAGAAAAACGATCCAGTGAACAGACCAACTCACCGCGGAACCGCGGCAAGAACAGCTTCTTGCCGCGGATCCGCGGCCGAGTTGACTCGGCCGTGGATCGGTTTTCCTGCAGTGTGATCTATGTACTGTTTTGGGATTTTTGGAATATGGTTTTTCTGCCCAGATTTTCCAGAAAACAAAATTTGTTTTTGGGTTGGTTACAAATCCGTATTTTGATCGAACTTCTATAGACTTTAGCTAACGGGTTATATCCGTGATGTGATATATGTATTGAACGTCTGCTAATCGCTATATGTCGATTAGTGGGGGTTATACATATCTGTGATCTGTAATGTTGATGGTTTGTGTATATGAATTCGTTGGATTGTCGCGGATGAATAGCCGGGGGGTTGTGAGATGAGAGTTTTATTTATCTTTCAATTCATGTAATATGTAAATTGATGTAATATTATTTTTATTGCCGCACATCCGGGATGAGGTTGTAGTCACCATTGTATAATTTCTTTTTACTGTTTTTGCTCCTAGGATAGACCCAAGGTGGGGTGCACAAACTACCGGATATCTCGAAGTGCCGAGTGGCCTACTCACGTTGTTGAGGGAGGTTGCTTCACTTCGGGTATTTGGCGGGTAGTTTGCCTCACCCGTAGGGGTCTAGGGTGGGGTATTGGCTATTCATCGCGACCGTGTAATCCGCTTTTCGTTACAGGCTCGTACGAAATGCGGATTCCTAGTATATCCAATATGTTCATCTGTGATCTGGAATGGCTATCATTGCATCTGACGAATGTATATATCTATATATGATATCTATTTAGGTGTTGCTTATGTTTTTCATCCACGCTAGTCCAGCCCCCGCTCTGTCGTTAGTTAAGTAACCTAACGGGTAATGACGGGGCCCCGTGGCGAATGCGGATGGCATAAGCGTACGTCATATTTTCGTTGTTTTCTGCAATGGTAGGATTAAATGATGGGACGCATTAAAAATTAATGCAAGAAAATAAACCAAAGTTAAAGTTGTTGGAACAATTTCAAAAACCACTCGGTTTCTTTTCAAAAACAACTTTTAAACGCGGAGGCTTAAGCCACTCCTTTTAAAAGCTATCTCATTCTATCGATTATATCAAGTTCACTACGTTCACGGTTTCTCCAAAACCATTCGTAGCCCTCCGTCGTTTCATATGAATATCCAACAGTATTCAAGCTGTGTTTGTTGGCCTTAGTCAAGACACAGTGTTTGGTAGCTGGTGGGTATTCATATGTTGCATAGATAGATGCGTTGGTTTGGGACAGTCGTATTACTTTGTTGGCCATAGTCAAGGGTATATACGGGTGGGTTCAAATCAACCTGGACAACGATGGGTAGAACTTGACATGTGACTTATGATTTATTGGCCTTAGTCAAGGTCATAAGAGCATGGGGAAAAAATCCACATCGGGAGTTTCTAAAGAAACTGAAACTTCTAGCGTTGCATACCATTTGGAGTGTGATGATTCTGGTAGGATTCCTTCAGTTTTGTCACGCGATGATATTTGGATCCCGATCCTACTTTGAGTATATGCTACTCCTTGGGAAATTTCTCACTTAACGATCAATGCTATAAACCAAGTAGGTGTCTAGAAAGGTGTTAGCGGGGCTACGCCCCCAGGGAAAAGAGGTTCTTAAATTAAGGAACTTCACGAAAGCGTTGGAAAACCTCCCTCGAAATACCGACACTGGCCTGACTGAACGGCTAAGCAAGTATTGTACGGTGAGATTGATCCCGACTAATTCTTCCTTTTTGGTTTGAGGAGGGATTCGAGAAACAGTGGGAGCCATCCTGTTTAGATAAACTAAAAACCAATCTAAACTTGCAAGAGCATCATACTGAGTGTTTTCTTCTCTCTCTCTTAATTGCAGCGACCCAGTGACCACACATAGGTTACATCTAGATAATAAAATGACTGAATCTGACTGTTATGATTGGCAAAGGTCTGTCCAGATGTCCATTGCCCATGACAAGCTGGGACACCTCATAACTAATCGAACCCCTACCGTCTCAGGACCAGTTTCCCCTGTCATGGATAGTGATATCCGTAAGATATCGGAAAAAAACTGTGCGAGAGCCAAGTGTCTCGTGTTAGCCTCAGTTGATGGTGCATACCAAAGGCAGCACGAGAAGATGGACTTGGCTTCTGTCTTCCTCCATAACAAGGATTTATATGGAGAGCAATCTCGTATAGCAAGATATGAGACCTCGAATGAATTGTTTCAAGCGAGGTTGGCTATCGGGTCATCTGTAGAGGGCAACGTCCTTACAGAGACCATCTATTTTGAGCTCACAGACCTGAAGACCACGTTGAAGAACGGGTCAGATGCTGACTTGATTCTACAGTCTCTACCTTCTACCCTGAAGGAAACCAGGGAAGTAGAAGGAAAGGGAATGGCAAAAGTTTCGGGACTGGATGTAGTAAAAGAGGGACGTTCCTATTGTTACGGGAATGAACATTGGCAGAAGGATTGCAGGGCTAGCAAAGCCAGTAGCCAGAATTCAAAGCATGTTGTGGCTTCGGCTTCGGGTGTGTTAGTAATAGAGAGTTGTATGTCAGTTAACCATACTTCCTGGGTATTGGATACCGGATCAGGATCTCACATCTGTAATTCATTATAAGCTCTGAGAAACCGTAGGGTTATCAGGAAAGGTGATATGACTCTTAGGATTGCTAACGGAATGAGCATGGATGCTGAATCCGTAGGGGAATATCATCTTGGACTGACAACTGGGCAGATATTGATTCTGCGTAACTGTTTGTATATACCAGGTGCGACTTGTAATATCATATCTGTATCCTTACTTTCTAAGGAAGGATATGATTTTACTTTTGTAAGCGATGTGGTCCACATCCACCTAAATCATGTTCTGATTGGGTCAGGTACATTAAATAACGGGATATACGTATTGAATCAGGCTCAGATTTCCAGTGTCCAGAACACACTTAAAAGGAAGTCTCCGGAAACAAATCAGGCTTTCTTATGGCATTGTAGACTGGGTCACATTAATGAGAGAAGGTTGACAAAGTTACATACAGAAGGATATTTGGATCCGTTCGAATATCAGTCATATGCAACTTGTCATTCTTGTCTCATGGGAAAGATGACAAAGACTCCGTTCACTGGACACGGAGAAAGAGCAAGCGAGCTCTTGGGACTCATACACAGTGACGTGTGTGGTCCAATGTCTACATATGCGCGAAGTGGTTATTCATACTTCATTACTTTCACAGATGATTTCTCTAGGTTTGGACATGTCTTCCTGATGAAGCATAAATCCGAGGCCTTTGAGAAATTTCGGGAATACAAGAATGAAGTTGAAAAACACAGGCAAAAGTATCAAGACACTGAGATCTGATCGAGGTGGAGAATACTTGAGTGCCGAGTTTCTGAACTACTTAAAAGAGAATGGAATTCTCTCGCAGCTTACTCCTCCATACACACCACAACACAACGGTGTATTGGAAAGACGGAATCGAACTCTATTGGATATGGTTCGTTCCATGATGAGTAAGGCTGAGTTACCGCGATCTTTCTGGGGTTATGCACTAGGAACAGCTGCATATCTTTTGAACCAAGTTCCTACTAAGACAGTGCCTACCACACCATATCAGATGTGGAGTGGGAAGAAACCCTGTCTTAAACACTTTAAGACATAGGGATGTCCAGCTTTTGTCAAAAAGCAGCATGCGGACAAGCTCGAGGCACGCTCAGTACGGTGTAAGTTTATGGGATACCCAAAGAACTCCAAGGGGTATCTTTTCTATTATGCAGAAGAGAAAAAAGTCTTTGTTTCTCGTCATGCCCGCTTCTTGGAAACTGAGTTTTTGGAAAACCAGATAAGTGGGAGCGCAATAGAACTGGAAGAAATTCCAGAACCACAAGCTATTACTGAAACCTTGGTAGAACCAGAAGTTTCAGGAGAACCGGACATCCCAGCGCCACTCCGCGGGAGTAGTAGGCACTCTCATCCACCCGAGAGATACTACGGTTTTCTCATAGACGGGGATAGAGAGGATTGCGTCATTGATTATGATGAGCCTACTAGCTTCCGGCAAGCCTTTCAGAGCGGTGACTCAGTAAAATGGCTGGATGTAATGCGGACCGAGATGGAGTCCATGTACACCAACAAAGTTTGGACTTTGGACTTTGCTCCAAAAGGGGTAAAACCCGTAGGCTGCAAATGGATCTTCAGAAAGAAGATTGGTGTAGATGGGCAGGTTGAAACCTATAAAGCTAGACTTGTTGCAAAGGGTTTTCGTCAAAGACCTGGTTTGGACTATGACGAGACCTTATCTCCAGTGGCTATGCTCAAATCCATTCGGATCCTTCTTGCCATTGCTGCTTTCCACGATTATGAGATCTGGCAGATGGACGTAAAGACGGCTTTCCTAAATGGAAATTTAGAAGAGTGCGTCTATATGGATCAGCCGGAGGGATTCATTCAGAGTGAGAGCAGCGGTAAAGTGTGCAAGTTGCTCAAGTCCATCTATGGACTGAAGCAGGCATCGCGGAGTTGGAACATCTGCTTTGATGATACTGTCAAAGAATTCGACTTTATCAAAAACCCAGATGAACCGTGCATTTACAGTAAGATTGTAGGGAGAACTGTGGTATTCCTTGTCTTGTACGTGGATGACATTCTCCTAATAGGAAATGATATTCCTATGTTACAGTCAGTCAAAGAATTCTTGTCACAGAGGTTCTCCATGAAGGACCTGGGCGATGCCAACTACATTCTGGGGATCCAGATCTATCGTGATAGATCTAAGAGGATGTTGGGACTTTCACAGTCCAGGTACATTGACACCATACTGAAACAATTCAGTATGGAAGATTCCAAGCGCGGTAATCTACCAGCTTGTCACGGAATCACCCTCTCCAAAAAGATGTCTCCCAAGACTGATTTGGAAAGGGCTCGCATGTCATCTATACCCTACGCGTCTGTGGTAGGCTCTGTAATGTATGCGATGTTGTGTACCAGACCAGATGTAGCATACGCATTGAGCGTTGTAAGCCGGTATCAGTCGGACCCAGAGAAGAAACACTAGATAGCAGTAAAGAACATTCTCAAGTACCTGAGAAGGACTAAGGAGATGTTCTTGGTGTATGGCGGAAAAGACCTCCAGATCGAGGCCTTTGCTGACTCCAGCTTCCAGAGTGACAAGGATGACTCCAAGTCTATGTCGGGTTATGTCTTTACCCTCAATGGAGGGGCGGTTTGCTAGAAGAGTTCCAAGAAGGAAACCGTTGCTGACTCAACTATGGAAGCAGAGTACATAGCTGCTTGCGATGCCGCAAAGGAAGCTGTCTGGATGAAGAAGTTCCTTACGGAGCTTCAGGTGGTTCCTACCATTGTTGATCCAATACCACTGTATTGTGACAACAACGGTGCTATAGCTTTAGCGAAAGAACCCAGGTCCCATCAGAAGTCCAGGCACATCTTGAGGCGGTATCACCTGATCAGGGAGATCTTGGGTCGCCAGGAGATCGAGGTTCGGAGGGTTGCTATGGAAGATAACACTGCTGATCCACTCACGAAGGCCTTACCCCAGCCTCAGTTCAAGCGGTTGATCGAGATGATAGGTCTTCGATACGCCAGTACATGGCCTAAGTGCAAGTGGGAGATTGTTAGTGTATATGCCCTAGAGGCCATTATTGTATCATACTAGTTTGTATATTACTTAATGGAAGCTTGGGATATTCACAGTTGTATAGACAATCTTGCTCAAAATAGTAGTATGCTACTTGGTTTGTTTCTACTTTAATGTGTACATGTGTTTCTTTTAGTATATACCTATACACATTAGTGGAGCCCTTAGGATCTTTGCTTGATTACCAGCGTTGTGATGGCAGTCACACTCGTAGGGGCTGGGTAATCCACAAGCACATCCTTATACAGGTCCCTAGTCATAGGACTATCGAGACAGGGCATCGATACTCCGGAGTAGACTAGCGTATGCGCTTCTCATCCCAGCAGGGGAGACGGTCTGTCCCACAGCCGTCAGTACGTCGTACTTGAGATAATATGCGGGTGCTCGTTAGGTTATGAGTACATTGGACAGGACTCATCGGGAACTGTTGGTTGGTACTATATCTATCGTCGGTTATCAGTTCCCAGGTGACATGAGTACGGCTTAGTCCGCTGACTTGACACTGTCACTTCGCATCGAGTGTGTTCCCACTGTACTTTGATTACTACCCTACCACGGCTCAAAGGAGTCATGCAATCAGGTAGTAGTTGGGTGCAGTCCCGAAGCACTTGGAGGCAGTGACGGTTAGATAGGATTCGTCTCTCCCGGTATTGGGAGTTGATATCGCGCTGTGTCAAGGAGAGCCATTACACATAGTCGTCCCTGGCCAGGGCAAGAGAGATATACTGGTAGGTTTCCAGTGGTATCTCAGGGTGTTCTGGGCTACACTCCGACACGACTTATACCGCTATTAGGGGACTGACGTTTACCGCCCCCCTAGGCCCGCCATGCGATATTCTCAGACGAACAGACCGGACTGTACGGAGACTGTTACATTCAGGCTCAGTAAGCGTTCAGATGGGGTTCACCTCGTCAGTCTTCTTATCGGCATCTACCTGGGGGCCGTTACGCACAGCTAGTGCCGCTTGCGGTCTGTGGTTAAACCCACTGCCAATGTAGTGTCGAGTCTTTAGAGTCCCACACAGAGAGCTATTCGCCTTTAGGCAAAAGAGTAGAGGTCGCATGGTTTTGCGACAGGGTTCGGTCACATCCGCGCACTTGTGCACGTTTGGTGTCCGGGCAGTTATTATTAGCGGGCTTTGGTTTAAGCCAGAACCTAGTATACGTTTTGGGATTGGTTTTATCTCGTTTGTATTCGTGTTCCTCGGAATGCGGATGCGGGTGTGTATGCACGGTTGACAGAGACAGAGGCAGAGGATTCTCATTAGGGTTGTTGACTGTTGACTTTTGCCAAACCCTAATGAGAATAAGAGATATGATTAATAATAATATTAATTAAGTATTATTGTGCCATGGTTGGGTTAAAAGGTTGACTTTGTTGACTTGTTGACTTTGTTGACCGGTTAACTAGTTTGGACTTGTTGACCATCATCATGACAATGGCTATCATTTCATGGCTATGACTTTTGCTTGCTTGTTTGTTCACAAAATGCATTAAATGCATGAAATGATAATGCCATTGATATGAACCATCACATAATACTCAATTACTATTATTATCATGATTATTTTGTGTTATGAGAGCATGGTTGTAAAAAGTCTTCTTCATTCTATCATATTGATTCTCTCTCATCCAAGCTCCCCCTCTACCTCTTCCTCTTCCTCTTGTTCATGGTTCTCTTGTCTCATGAGTTGAGAAACAAGAACCATTGATATAAAACCCAAAACACTTCTCTACTCATTCTAGTGTACAAGGTCTAGCAAGCCAAGTATTCTAGTTTCCTCTAGATTGAGGTTGGAGCCAATGGTAGAAGCTTTCGGGTGGATCCATCTTCGGCACAAGGAGACGACGAGGAGAGGCCGATCCGACCACCACAAGGAGTCGAAGAGAAGGAGTTCAAGTTAAGGTATAACCCCTAACATAGTAGTTAAACTCTTAGTTAGGTTGTTAGATAGTTTGTTTAGCAAAGATCCGTTTTTAGAGTCCATGTTACCTCCACCGAAAAAAATCGTTTTTCATCATTTCCGCATCCCCGAAAGAACCGGGACGGGTAACGTGGACTTACAGTTCTGGAGAAATGAAAAGGGTAAAAGAAAGAGTGACAATGATGTATGCAACTCAGACAATCCAAAAGCCAGTATTTAAGAAGGTTCGGTTAACTTGGTCACTGAGTCATAGTCTAGGGTCGGGCCATGGTCGTTGTCAAAGAGAGAGAGAAAATAAACACTCTGCGTGCACTCTAACCTAGATCAGAATGGTTATCAATTTATCTAATCCGGATGTCTCCCACTGTATCCTCAAATTCTCCTCCAAACCTGAAAGAAGAATTAGTCGGGATCATCTAAAATCACCCGAGGAGTAAACCAACTCATCAGTGGGAATCGGGATCCAACTATCATCACATGATAACGTGATAGAATCCACTCACGTTATCACACTCCAGAAGGTATGCGCATATGTGGAAAGTTTCAGTTTCTTTAAAAACTCCCGATGTGATTTTTACCCGATGCTCTTATGACCTTGACGAAGGTCAACAAATCATAAGTCACATGTCAAGTTCTACCCGTCATTGTCCAGGTTAATTTGAACCCACTCGTACAAGCCCTTGACAAAGGTCAACAAGGCTATAGACTGTCCCAAACCAACGCATTTATCTATACAACAGAAAAGTAACAAGAAGCTACCATACACTATGCCTTGACGAAGGTCAACAAACATAGCATAAATACTAAGTTCTACCCATCTGAAATGACGGAGGACTACGAATGGTTTTTGGCGAAAAACCTTTAACGTAATGAACTTGATATCGTTGAAGGAACCGGATATCTTTTTACAAATACATAGTGGCGAAAACCTTTGCTAAAGAGGTCACTCCCGGTGAAGGGATCTCGGCTCTTTCCCCGTAGAATGAGGTGCAGGGTATTCTAAACTGAATACCGCGATGCAAAGCAAAAAGTAATCGACTATAGTGAAGTTATTACCCTGACGCAAACCTCTGTCCAAGGGGTCACTCCCGGTGAAGGGATCTCGGCCCTTGCCTCGTCGAATGAGGTGCTGGATATTCATAACCGAATACCACTGTGCAAAACAAAAGAAAACGTCCTTGTAATAACAGCTTTTTGAAATTGTTCCAACAACATCAAACAGGTTTGTTTAGCTTGTATTGATCTGAATCAATGCAGTCCCATCAATTGATCACACCAATAAAGAACGAAAATATGATGTACGTATATATGCCATCCGCATTCGCCACTGGGTCCTGTTATCACCCGTTAGGTTACATAACTAATGACAGAGCGGGAACTGGACTAGTGCGGGTGTAAAACATATACAACATCTACTGGTATATATATCAATATATAATAATCGCTCCAGACGTGATAAATGCAACATCACAAAAAAGTAATAAGCATCACAGAACAATACAGATAATCTAGGATCCCCGGAATTCCTTTGAGCCGCAACTAAAACCCGACGTTCCCCTGGTCGTGTGGATAGCCTGTGCAATGAACGGGTGCGGAAAGTTACCCGCCAAAACCAGAAGTGAGGCACCCCCCTTCAGCAAAGTGAATGGGCCACCCAGCACTTCATGGAATCCGGTAACTTGAGCACCCCTCCTTGGGTCAACCTATACCCCCTACGAGTGCGGCGAATAGCCCGCTAATTCTAGAGTGAAGCCCCCTCCGTCTCAAAGCCATGATATGTGGGCTCGTTGCCTTCTAGAACCCGGCTATCCGTGTACCCCACCGCGGGGTAATCCTAGTACAGAAAAGAAAATATGTACAACGGTGACATCGACCTCAACCCGGTCGTGCCCCAAAAGAATAATATACAAACAGACAGTGACGGCAGTCCACATGTCGGACGCTCGCCCTGGGATATCAAATGTATAAATAAAACTAAATTGCACTACCATTGCATGCAAGCTATCCACTACGACAAATCCGCAACATCACAGCACAACACAGAACATCAACGTGAATGTCACGTTCGCATATCCGTTTAAAAGGACTATAGCAATTAGACAAGATTTACCGATCAAATGACATTCATGGTCACAGATAGTAATGTAATGTACTGCAAACATTAAACAATATTAGAAAATATAGAATTCGAAATAACCCCCGAATAGCCCAAATAACCTGACAAAACTTTATCCAAACTGGGATATACAAACAACACCACTGAACCAACCTCCCAGAGAGCAGACCACGCCCAAAATATCAACCCTAAAAGCCTCCAATTGGCCGGCGACCTCGGATTTTGGGGGCTTGGGCTCAGCCAAAATCCGAGGGGTGGGGGTCGTCTTTGGGGTGTGCTCATATGGTCTCCTACATAGTCTTCTGCACATGTTTAAATAATTTTTCTGGACACTTTAAAAAACAACAGAAACTGCAAAGTTCAGGGGCAGTGTTTGGGTTTGTTTCGGTTTCAATATTTTGACATTGTTTAAACCAACTAATAAAGTGTTAATGGGTTGGCTCTGATACTATGTAAGTCTACGGTAGTGCCCCGGCCGTCAATCCGAGGCCAAATGCGGAACAGAAACTTTTTAGGAAACCGGCGCTATCGTAGTCTTTCACCCGAATCAAACCATTAACACTAAACTAGCTGTTTGCAAGAAGTTAGAATGGCTATACCGATCGATCGTGTCCTTCGCCCTTTAGCCACCATCCCTAGCTCCTCATGGCATCTCCGATCTCGCTCGGTCTCCAGTCTCCTCGTCGAAAGGGCACCACATCAAGAAATCTTTTTACGGGCTCCCGCTTCAAACCGAAGCAAGTCGGACATGAAGTTTGCTGGCCGACATGTCCAAGGTGATGTAGAGAATGTGTGTGATAACTTTATCTCAATCATCCATGGATTCTCAACTCATGAGATTATATGGATGGAGGTTGAAGATGAAGCCATTGGAGAGGAAGAAGTGAGCTCAAGAAGAAAGAAGAAGTGGCTTATGCTATGTGTGCTATTTTGTGAGAGAGAGATATATATATATCCAAAAAATAAAGCCCCAACCCCTACATGGCAGCCCCTCTCTCTCCAAAATACCCCCACAAATCATAATTAGCTCCATAAATCAATCCATGTCACATTAATGGTCACACAAACCTAGACCATGAGTCACCATATACATGTGGCATGAAAAGATGCTTATGGACAAAACTTGCACTCATATTTTCCTCCACTAAACATTTAAACCAAAATGTTTAATCCAACAAAAAGATATGGCATCAACTAAAGTAAACTCGTGACGGATCACAAGGATACCCCTCACCTGTATATATATACCTGCATCCGCATTCCGACTGAATGCGAATGCAATGAGACTAAAGTAATCCAACAAATCTAATACTAAGATCCGGCTTAAACCAAAGGCCACTAATATGATCCGTCCGATCATGATCCGTGCATGACTGCACGTATATGATCGAACCCTGCCATAATACCATACGGCCTCTACAACGTTTCGCCCGAACTTGGAAAAACTTTCTGTGGGGGACTCTAAAGACTCGTCAATACACTGGCGGTAGGTTTAACCACAAGCACGTCAGTAGTACTAGCTGTACGTAACGACTACCCTTGTATTGACCAAAAGGGAAGCTGATGAGCGAACTTATCCAGAAAGCCTACTGAGCCTGTCAGTGACAATATCCGTACAGTCCGGTCCGTTCGTCTATGAGTATCGCATGTCGGGCCTAGGAGGCTGGTAAACATCAGACCCCCAAAAGCAGTACAAGTCGTGTCGGAGTGTAGCCCAAAACACCCTGAGATACTACTGGAATACCTACCAGCAAATCTCACTTGTCTTGGCCAAGGACTTCGTGTAATGGCTCTCCTAGACACAGCGCGATCTCACCCCCAATACCGGGAGAGACGAAACCCCTGCCGATCAGCTCACTACCTCCATGTGGCTCGGGACTGTACCCAACTAAAACCTGTTTGCACGACTCCTTTGAGCCGTGGTAGGGTAGTAATCAAAATACAGTGGGAACTCATACGAGACAAATGACGATCTTAGGTCGATAGACTAACCTGTACACATGTCACCCGGGAACTGCTATCTGACGCTAGGTATATTACCAACTAGCAGGTTCCCGGCGAGTCCTGTCCGATGTACTCATAACCTAATGAGCACCTGTATACGTCTTAGGTGAACCAACTGACACCAATGGTTTGTGAGACCAGCCACCACCCCTCGTCAGGATCTCGATCGTATACACTAGTCTACTATCAGAGTATCGATGCCCAGTCTCGAAACTCTCACGACTATGGACATTTTAAGGATGTGCTTATAGACTACCCAACTCTCACGTATATGATCGCCATCATACTGCTGGTAGTCAAGCAAGAATCCTAAGGGCTCTATCAACGTGTAATAGTGACCTGTAATGTCACCTAAAGTATGTACACGATGATAAAGATAAACCATATAGCATACTATCATCTTGAGTAAGGCTGTCCTATCGGCATAGGTCCTCCCTCAATCATTGCAATCACGTGCCTGCGATCCAATAATTGATTTTGAGGGCACTGTATCCAATAAGGTGCTCATTAGAGAATGGGTACACCAAACAGGACTCGCCGAGAACTCTTAGATGGTACCATACCTATTGTCAGATAGCAGTTCTCTGGTGACACTGTACAGGTTAGCCTGTAGACCCGAGATCATCATAGAGTCTTGTGTGGTTCCCACTGTGCTTTGATTTCCTCCCTACCACGGCTCAAAGGAGTCGTGCAAACAGGTGGATTTTGGGTACAGTCCCGAGTCATATAGAGGCAGTAAGCAATAGGAGGGTTTCGTCTCTCCCGGTATAGGGAGTTGATGTTGCGCTATGATCGATTGGTTATAACAGCAAGTCCCTGAGCAGGGCTGATGAGATTTACTAGTAAGTGTTATCAGTAATTTCTCGAATGGTTATAGGCCACACATTGGCATGACTTATCAAGTTACTAGGGTCTGACGATTCCACCCCTAGACTTGATATGCAACATATCAGACGAAGAGACCGGACTTTATGGTAATTATTGCTTATAGGCTTTGCGGGAGTTTAGACAAGCTTGCTTGTTGATCTTCTATTCGTTCAATACCTGGGTAGCCGTTACGTCCAGTTAGTATCGCTGACGGCTTATGGGTATCTGATATAATTATTACCTACTGCTGGCGTATTGACGAGTCTTTAAAGTCCCACACAGAGCTTTCCTAGCTCATGCGAAACAAAGTAGGGCACATATGCTAATATGTGCGGGAGCTTGATTAAATATGTGTATGTGATACCGTATTCTAATCTCGCGATATTTGATATCGGTTAGGTTATATGTGATATAACCAGATTATTGAATCAAGTGTTGATTCAATGATATGTTATATGTATATATATTTTGTTGGATATGTATACCCTAGAGGCCTTCATTGTACAGGATGCTAGGGATATATATGTACAGGACAATCTTACTTAATATGATAGTATGCTATTTGGTTTATCTTTATCTTAACATGTGATGTGTTTTACTTTATATTTCATATCTTGTATACATGTTGATAAAGCCCGTAGGGTCTTTCCCTAATTACCTGCGTTGTGATGGCGATCATACTAGTGGGAGCTAGATAGTCTATAGGCACATCCTTAAAAGCATCCCTAGTCATAGGAGTATCGAGACTGGGCATCATTACTCCAGAGTAGACTAGTATACATATCTAGACCCTGACGAGGGGCGATGGATTGGTCCTGCAACCATTGGTGAGGTGCACCTAAGATTATATACAGGTGCTCACTGGATGTGAGTACACCGGACAGGACTCGCCGAGAACTGACTAGATGGTATTATACCTAGCGTCAGATAGCAGTTCTCTGGTGACATGAGTGCAGATAGTCTGTCGACCTGAGGTCGTCATTTGTCTCGTGTGAGTTCCCACTGTGCTTTGATTACTACCCTACCACGGCTCAAAAGAGTCATGCAAACAGGTTTTAGTTGGGTACAGTCTCGAGCCACATATAGGCAGTGAGCGACTGTTGGGGATTCGTCTCTCCCAGTATAGGAAGTCAATGTTGCGCTGTGATCGGTTGGTCATTATCGTAAGTCCCTGGCCATGGCAGATTGAGAATTACTGGTGGTCGGACCAGTAGATTCTCGGATGGTCTTGAGCCACACCGACACGACTTATCTGGTTATTAGGGGTCTGACGTTTTCCACCCTCCTAGACCTTACATGCGATACTCTCAGACGAACAAACTGGACTGCACGGAGATTGTCACGGACAGGCTCAGCAGAGGTTCGAATGAGTTCACTCGTCGGCCTCCTTTTCGACATGTACCTGGGTTGCCGTTACATACAGCTAGTGCCGCTGACAGACTTGTGGTTAAACCCACTGCTGGCGTACTGTCGAGTCTTTAGAGTCCCACACAGAGGGTTTCCCTGGATCAGGAGAGACGATATAGAGGCAGTATGGTCTTACGGTAGGGTTTCAATCGCATACGTGTGCTGGCTACACGGATGATGTTCGGACGGATAATACTAGTGGGTTTTGGTTTAATCCGAATCCTAGTATTATACTATTGGATTATACTTATCTCTATATATCTGTATTTTTCGGAATACAGATACGGGTATGTATATACGGTGAAGGCATTCTTGTAATTTCATAAGAATGAGCTTCTAGAAGGAAACACCTCATTATTGGATTTATCCTTTTTGGAAAAAGGATTAATGAGGTGGAATTTGGAGAGACACTTGAGGAATGGTTGAAAGCATGGCTTAGTATTTGTTTATTCATTTGTGGTTACTATTCAAGTATGGGTCATTATTTTGTGAGTTTAATAATCCATGCTTGAATTATTGTGGTGAGACTTAAGTCATTCTCTCAACCATTATCCATTATTTTTTATTCATTCTCACTTCCTCATTCTCTCTCCTAGTTTTTACTCTCCTCCTCCCTCAAGCTCTAACCCTTCACATGTGTTGTGATTCATAGAGCTTAGAGACAAATTAATCTATAGATCTTCTCTACATCTACTTAGTAGTCTTCTTTAGCAAATTAGATTACTAAGTTACCTCACTTGAGATTGGAGTTTGACCATAGGCCCTCGGGTGGATCTTCTACGACGCAAAGGAGACCGGCAACCGAGTTCGTTTGGAGCATCTTAGAAGCCAAAGAAAGGAGATCAAAGTAGAAGCTTGATTCAAGGAGCCAAGAACCACTAGAAGCCCAAAGGACTTGACACGAAGGTATAACGCTTTAACCGAGTAGTTAGAACCTTCATGTAGTTTATGTTAGCTAGTTAAGGTTTAATAAAGATCCTAAAATGGATAAAGTCTATGTTGCAAAGCCAAACATGATCTTTTGATGGAGAAAAATCGTTTTTGATGTATTCCGCCTCCCCGCGAACTCGCGGGGTGTGCGACATAGACTTACATATTTGATATTGGCCGGTTATATACGATATGAACGGATTATTGAATCAAGTGTTGATTTGATACTGAGTATTGAATATTAGCCAGCTATATGAGATATGACCAAATTATTGAATCAAGTGTTGATTTGATAATGTGATATACATATATGTGATATTAGTCAGTTATATATGATATAACTGGATTATTGAATCAAGTGTTGATTTAATAATTTGATATATATTTATATATTTGATTTATATATATATACATATATATATATTAGCTAATATTAGCTAATATTAGCTCACTTATGATTTTCTTCTCTTCTCTTTATATATATATATATATATATATATATATATATATATATATATATATATATATATATATATATATATATATATTGTGTCATGTTAGATGATATATTGAAAATGGATGTATGAGACCCACACTATGACCTAATGATAATTGGGGTAATTATTTATTAAGAGTAAAATAAAATGAGTGGATAAATGAGCATAGCTTAAGATGCTTGTAGAAGTAGGTAGAAGCCATGACTCATCTCTCCTTTTGTCTTACTCTAGATATTTTCTCACCCCAATAATATCACTAACCCACGGTTCATTCTCTTTTAATCACTTGAGATATTTTCTTCACCCTAGTTCATCTTCTTCCTCTCTAGTTTTTTCTTAAGTTGGAAATAAAAAGGGAAATAAATTTCTAAAGTGAGCAAAATTCCTACTTCATCAATCTACACTTTACTAGCCCTTTAGTTTAGCTTGTTTGCTTCACTAATTCCTTAATTAGTGAAGAGGTAGCTTGAGTTAGTGAGACTTCAAGGTGGATCATCTTCGGCCTCGAAGACGACAAACCAAGCTCATTCCTTTCACCAAGTGGAGCCTAAGAAGAGTTCTAGGGACTACTACTTGGAGCTTTAGAAGTGAAGGACCGATCTACAAAGGTTGTATTCTTTATTCACTTAGTGTAAAACTTATTTACTTGCTTATTAACCCTAATTCTCTAATTCGATTCTAGGTTTTTGTAGCTTAGACCTCTAGCTTTTTTAAAATTGCATACTTAATGCATGTAGGAACCTAGTAGAGGTGCTAAGACACACTTTTATGGTATCAGATCCAAGCTAGAGCATTAGGTGATATCTAGACGACGTTAAAGTGTTCGATCGAACTTCGAAACCCGCATTTTAACAAGTTTCTGTCCATTTTTCAAAAGTTGAAAATTTTCAAATTAAAAATATTTATAAAATCATGGGTTTAGCCGCAGTTCTGCCATATGTTTGGTGAGTTTGGGACTCATTTTTCTTGTGCTGCTCCGTAGTGATATTTGGCACTTTCTGGGTATTTTTAGTGAGGCTCAAGTTGTTGAGCTCTCTGTGATTTGTGGGTATTTGAAATATCGATCTATATGTTTAATGTCTTCTAGATATTTATGATATGTGATACAATATTTGGAATCCACATTAATTAGTTTTGTGACTAGTATGTGTTTTGTAAATCTAGAATTTTAGTCTCTTTTGATCGATTGCCACGGAGTTTCGATTCGGATCAAAACTCTGTCGCAATCTCGTATTGTACGCGAATAGTCGCCGGGAAACACTACTAGATAGACGCGCACCATAGCCCCGACCAAGTGACTATAGGAGAACACCGTAATCAAAAGCATCCACTTGGGTGCTCGCGGCCGCGGTGTTCCGCCTAAGTGCACTTCATTGAAGGCATCGGGGGTGCGGCAATCTACTAAAGTTCCCGACGAGCATTCGATCATTTTATCAGGAATCTTGTTGAATTACCCAACTTGTTATTGATAAATGTTTTCAATTCGTGCATAAATGCAAGATTTAAAAGGTTAGGCATGAAATACGAGATATGAGATATTCCGGGTTTATGATGTCTAAGGTTCGATGCGGATTATAATTATTGTAGTTTTCATTTCTTTTCTGTGACCGTAAGTGTAATATGTGGTGTATCCCCGATCTCGTTGTTATATGTCAACGACATTAGGAATATGCATATTTACTTACGTTGATGACATATGATGTTATGTGTTGCTTGTGATATGTTATATTGGATCATCGTGATTGAATAGCCGGGGGGTTTTACGTGAGATGAGATTTTTTCTATTTTCATTCATGTATAATTTTGTATGTAATATTCTTTTATTAGGACACTTCTGGGTTGAGGTTGTTGTCACCATTGATGTATATTATTTACTTTTCCGTATTAGGATAGACCCAAGGCGGGGAGCACAAGTAACCGGGTTCTAGAGTCTAGTGGAAGACCATCTCGAGGAGTCGAGACCGGGTCGCCTAACTCTAGAATTGGCAGGGTCACTTGTTGCTCTCGTAGAGGTCTAGAGATGTGGGTTTGGCTATTCATCACGACCGTGGAATCCGTGTTTTTCATTACTGGCCCAATTTAAAACGCGGACCTCCTAGTATATCCTATATTTCATATGTTTGTTTCTGATGCCTGTGTTCTGTGATGTGATCATATAACTGCGTGAGACGAATGCTATATGTGTGTGTGTGTATGATATATATAATAAATCTTGCTTATGTTTTGCACCCGTGCTATTCCAGCCCCCGCGCTGCCATTAGTTAAGTAACCCAACAATGCATGACGGGGCCCCGTGGCGAATGAGGATGGCATAAGCATACGTTCTATTTTCGTTTCTTCTGTGATGTTTAGGAAACATAAATGATGGGACGTCATTAATGAGATTAATGAAAAGAAAGAAACCTAAAGATGTCGTAGAATAAAAAAAATTTAAAAAGGTAGCTCTAGTTATTGCTTTGCATAGTGGTATTCCATTATGAATATCCAGCACCTCATTCGATGAGGAAATAGCCTAGATCCTTTCACCGGGAATGACCTCTTTAGCAAAACTAGCAGATGCTACAACCCACTCGGTTTGTTTTAAAAACTATTCGATTTTAAAAGTTGAGTTTAAACCACTCCTTTTCAAAATCACTAGATTCTACAACGATATCAAGTTCATTGCGTTAAAGGTTTTCTTCAAAACCAGTCGTAGCCCTCCGTCATTTCAGATAAGAACTATTTAGTATTCGTGCTGCGTTTGTTGATCTTGTCAAGGCGTAGTGTATGGTAGTTGATTAGTGCTTATCTGCTGCATATGATACAGTTGAATTAGGGTAGTCGTACGGCTTTGTTGACCTTGTTAAGGGTCGTACGGGTGGGTTTAATTCAATCATGAAATGACGGGTTGAACTTGGCTTGTGGTTTATAATTTGTTGACCTTGTTAAGATCATAAACCGCATGGGGTAAAAACAGATATTGGGAATTTCAAGTGTTGAAATTTGCAATGATATTGCATACCTTCTATGAGATAGTTGGATCCCCATACCCACTGCGAGTAAGAGTTACTCCTGAGAGAGTTTTCCATTTTACAATTAGCCGATCCAGTAGGTGCTAAGAAAGGTGTTAACGAGGTCATGCCCCTGTGGAAACGGGGTTATTTAATTAGTTCCATGAGAAAGCATGGGGAGACTCCCTCGGAGTACCAATACCTGCCTGACTGACCGATTGGTGAACTTGTAGGGTGTAATTAATTCTGGCTAATCTTACATTTTAGGGTTTGAAGGAAGATTTGATAAAAACAATGGGAGCCATCCTGATTAGATAAGATAATAACCAATCTAATCTTGCAAGAGCACACGCTAAAGTGTTTTCTTATCTCTCTCCACGTAGCAACTATAACATGCCTTAATCAAGATAATAATATGGATGTATTGACCGAACCCGCTTATTATACTAGGCTGGGAAACGTTGGTTCCGCTCTATCTTATGATTGTCATAAGTCTGAGCAAAGAATAAGGGAATGCAAGGATTCCCATGCCACCCGAACGAAGAAAGAGCATACTGATGCATCTTATTCGGGTGTATTCGTCATTGAGAACTGTTTCTCAGTTTGCTCTACGTCTTGGGTATTAGATACCGGATCAGGATCCTATATTTGTAATATATTACAAGGGTTAAGAAAAATTAGAGAGCTGGGAAAGGGTGATATCCCTCGGAGTAGGTAACGGAGCAATTTTTGCTGCCGAAGCTGTCGGCGAATATCACCTAGTATTGACAAATGGTAATACATTGATTTTGAATGACCGTTATTGTGTACTGTCGATGATGTGCAACATAATATCTGTTTCTTTATTAGATAAAGAAGTATATAACTTTGCACTAGAGAAAAATGTTATGAAAATTTTCCTAAATCAAGTGTTGATTGGGTTTGGTATGTTATATAACGGTATATATGTTCTAAATCAAAATACAGTTCTAAATATACAGAACACACAGAAGAGGAAAAGTTCAGAAATGAACGAAACCTACTTGTGGCATTGTAGACTTGGTCATATCAATGCGACAAGACTAGCTAAGTTGCATAAAGATGGATTTTTGAATCAGTTTGAATTTACATCTTATGAAACTTGCCAGTCATATCTCAAAGGCAAGATGACCAAAACTCCGTTTACTGGACACGGAGAAAAAGCTACTGAACTCTTGGGACTTATACATAGTGATGTATGCGGTCCTATGTCTACACATGCCAGGAATGGTTTCTCGTACTTTATTACATTCACCGATGATCTCTCAAGATTCGAACATGTGTTCTTGTTGAAACACAAATCTGAAGCTTTTGAGAAATTTAAGGATATAAGTATGAAGTTGAGAACCGGATGGGTAAAAGTATTAAAGTCTTTCGATCTGATTGAGGAGGAGAATACTTAAGCACAAAATTCCAAGACTATCTACAAGAGAATGAGATTCTCTCTCATCTTATTCCTCCGTATACACCACAGCACAATGGAGTTTCGCAGTAGAGAAATCGCACCCTATTAAATATGGTACACTCTATGATGAGTATTACTGAGTTGCCTATTTCATTTTGGAGTTATGCACTTGAGACAGCTGCATACCTATTGAATCAAGTTCCATCAAAATCTGTGCCTAAAACAGCATATGAGATATGGAGTGGAAAGAGACCATATCTTAAATGAGTTAAGATATGGGGTTGTCCGGCCTATGTTAAAAAACAAAATCCAGACAAACTTGAGGCACGATCAGTTCTTTGCAAGTTTGTGGGATATCCAAAGAATTCACATGGATATATCTTCTACCACACTGAGGAACAAAAAGTGTTTGTTTCTCAATATGCCATCTTTTTAGAAAAGGAATTTCTTGTGAAAGAAATTAGTGGTAATAGGGTAGAACTGGAAGAAGTTCCAGCTACACAAACTACAACTGATGATTTGGTAGAACCGGAGGATTCGATAGTCCCCGACGAACCTCAGCCACTCCGCAGATCTAGTAGGGTTCCTCATCCACCTTAGAGATACTATAGTTTTCTCATAGACGGTGGAAGTGAGGATTGCATCATGGAATATGATGACCCAACTAGTTTCAAGCAAGCCATCACAAGTGGGGACTCTGTGAAATGGCTGGATGCTATGCGATCTGAGATGGAATCCATGTACACCAACAAAGTATGGACTTTGGAAGTTGCTCTTGAAGGGGTAAAACCCATTGGGAGCAAGTGGATCTTTTAGAAGAAAATTGGTGTAGATGGAAATGTTGAGACCTTCAAAGCTAGACTTATAGCAAAAGGTTTTCGTCAACGAACAGGTGTCGACTATGATGAAACCTTTTCTCCAGTGGCTATACTTAAATCCATTAGGATCCTACTTGCTATTGCTGCATACCATGACTACAAAATCTGGCAGATGGACGTCAAGACCGCTTTTCTAAATGGTGATTTAGAAGAGAGCGTGTACATGATATAGCCAGAGGGCTTCATAGATAGTAGGAGCAGCGGAAAAGTGTGCAAGCTGCTTAAATCAATCTACGGATTAAAGCAGGCGTCGCGGAGCTGGAACATCTGTTTTAATGTAGTGGTCAAAGAGTTTGACTTCATCAAAAACGTAGATGAACCTTGTCTATATAAAAAGGTAGTAGACAGTAAGGTTGTCTTCCTCGTATTGTACGTCGATGACATACTCTTGATAGGAAATGATGTTCCTATGCTACACTCGGTCAAGCTCTTCTTATCACAAAAGTTCTCCATGAAAGATATGGGTGATGCCTCCTATATTCTAGGGATAAAGATTTATAGAGATAGATCTAAAAGAATGTTGGGATTGTCCCAATTCAGGTACATTGATACCATACTAAAGAGGTTTAGTATGGAAGACTCTAAGCGTGGTAATTTACCCGCTTGCTCAGGAATCACTCTCTCCAAAGAGATGTCTCCCAAGACTGGTTTGGAGAGGGCTCATATGACCATGATACCCTATGTTTCTGCAGTTGGGTCTATCATGTATGTGATGTTATGTACCAGACAAGATATAGCTTACGAACTTAGTGTAGTAAGCAGGTATCAATTAGATCCCGGGGAGAAGCACTAGACAACTATGAAGAACATTCTTAAGTACTTGAAAAGGACTAAAGAAATGTTCTTGGTGTATGGTAACGGAGAACTCCAGATGGAGTCTTTTACCAATTCAAGCTTCCAGAGTGATAAAGACTACAGTAAGTCAGTCTCGGGTTTTGTCTTCACCCTCAATGGAGGGGCGATATGTTGGAAGAGTTCCAAGCAAGATACCGTAGCAGACTCGACGATCGAGGCTGAGTACATTGCTGCCAACGATACTGCCAAAGAGGCTGTCTGGATGAAGAAGTTCAAAGTTGAACTTGGTGTAGTTCCATCCATTGAGGATCCAATACCTTTGTATTGTGATAACAATAGAGATGTGGCTTTGGCCAAGGAACCCCGGTCCCATCAGCGATCTAGACATATTCTTAGGTGGTATCACCTGATCCGGGAGATAGTTGATCGCCGGGAGATCGAGGTCAGGAGAGTTGACATGAAAGATAACACAGCGGATCCACTCACAAAGGCCATCCCCCAGACGCAATTTAAGATACTTTTTGGGATGTTGGGTATGAGATACTATAACAACTGGCCTTAGTGCAAGTAGGAGATTGTTAGGAAAATGTATGCCCTAGAGGCTATTCTTGTACGATATAGTGGATGCTTGGACATATATATAAAGGACTTTCTTGCTCGACATGATAGTATGCTATATGGTTGCTCTTTATCTTAACATGTACATTTGTATTGTTATACTGTCTCTCTGATACATGTTGATAAAGCCCTTAGGATGTTAACTTGATTACCAGGACTATGATATAGCGCAGCTTCTCCTCAAGAGCAACTTAGCCGAGTTCAGCTCCATTTTGCAAACCATGGCCCTTGGGGCTTGCTTTAAACCATAAAGAGCACGACGCAAAAAACCTACAGATCATACTAGTGGGGCTTGTGTAGTCCGCAAGCACATCCTTTAACAGTTCCTAGTCAAGGGAATATCGAGACAGGGCATCGATATTCCAGAGTAGACTAGTGTGTACGTTTCTTGACCCTGTATGGGGCAATGGTTGATCTCACATCATTGGTGTTTGACATCAAATATTGTACACAGGTGCTCATTAGAGAATGGGTACACCGAACAGGACTCACCGAGAACTCTTAGATGGTACCATACCTATCATCAGATAGCAGTTCTCTGGTGACACTTGTACAGGTTAGTCTGTAGACTCGAGATTGTCATAAAGTCTTGTGTGGTTCCTACTGTGCTTTTATTTTCTCCCTACCACGGCTCAAAGGTGTAACGTTTTAAAAATAATTAAATAAATAATTAAATGAATAAAATTGTTTAAGTGAATTTTGTGATTTTCGGTAAAGTAAAATGTATTTTTCATAAAACTAAACCGTGATTGTTTTTCATTATAATTTCAAAAATACCTATTTTAATTATGTAATTACTAGTAAGTGGAGTTTATTTAGCCACTTATAAATTTTTAGTTTAATTAAATATTTTTCCTAAATTAATTATTTTAAATATTAACATAAGTTTTATTTTTACACTAAATTAGTGTAAATTATAAATTTGAATGGTTTTAATTTGTAAAAATGAACCATGGCATGTTATAATTTAGTGTGTATCATGCAAAATTTATTTGCAAATTTTTCCTATTTTCTAGAGTTTTCTTGAGTTGCTATAGTAAAGAAATAAAAGAAAAATAAATAAATGCATGAAAAGACATAATGAAGTGATATTTTGGTGGAGACTTCTACACATTTTCTCACCCTCTTCTTTCTCTCCCTCACCTCCAAAAAAATGGCCGGCCTCACCCCCCATGGTAGCCCCCATTTTCCTCATTTTATTTTGCTCCAAAATTCATCAAAAATCCTTTAAAAATTCAATTAAAAATCCACAAAATCCTATTTATTTCCTACCCTTTATTCCTTGCTCATTTTTATATGGAATTTGGACATGGAAAGCATGCATTTTGGAGGCTCATTTTCTTGTTTGGATTTCATATTTTGGAGGTATAAATTTCCTTCTTTTGTTTATTTGTTATTAGATGTTTCTTTTAAGCATGTTTAGATTTAATGAATTAATTCTATGTTCAATTTTTAAAATTCAAGTTAGGGTTTGTAAATTCAAGTTATGATTTTTATTAATTAATTAATTAGGGTTATAATAGTTAGTTTAACACTTTTAGAATTGGAAAATCTTGCATGGTTGTTGAATTGTAAATTTTTCATTTAAAATTGTTTAAATTAGGAATTTTGCTAACTAGGTTTCTATAAAACATAATTTTTGGTGAAATAAAATTTCAATTAATATTTGTAACACTAGATTGTGGTCTTAATAAGGGTATTAACTTGTTGGTGGAATGGAAACTTAAATTGATTGCTAGTTTCTATTGATAATTGATAAATTGTGATAAAAATTGCTATTTTGTAAACTAGATTTTAGAAATTCCTAAATAAATGAGATTAAAAATATAATTTATGGTTTCATTAAATCATTATCATCATGAATTGTGGTTTAATACATTAATTCATGCAAAATCACGTTTTGTGGTGGAATTGTGGTATTTTGCTTGAAAAATGTTGAAAATTGTTAAAGGTTGCAAACTAGAAATTTCAAATTAATACAAATTTGTGTAATAAAAATATAGTAATGGTTTGTATAGTCTAGTTATGCTATTTAATGAGTTTTATGACCATTGGTTTCATTTAAATGTCAAGTTTTGATGAAAAACGGTAAATTGGCATTTTCGGGTTTTATGAAATTGGACGGTTTGATGGATTTTAGGGTTTCGATGGATTTAATCATGTTTTATAATATAAGTAATGTGTTTTAAAACTACGAGTTATTTGTTGATGTTTATCTCGATCCATCGGAGTTTGCACGCCGATATCGAGCGATATTTGGTTCTTTTGCGTGGACGGGACATAGGTTTTAACCTATGCTTGTTCCTTGTATCGTTTGACTTTCGTATGTGATCCAGTTTACGATACTATTTATATGTTTGCGTTTAGCTACCCCTCACGTGGACTGCGGGCGATGAAGAGGAGGATGGCGACACCGTCTTCGGCAGATATGGACCAGGTGAGTAGATGCATATCTACGGGGGGAAGTCGGGTGGATGGCGTTTAGCACCCCCGCAACGTAGAATAGGAATAGTACTTATTGACATTAGGAAACCAGATGTGACCCTAGATTCTTAATGAGTAGGACCCTAGTAATGACCCTAGGCTGGACTAGACTGATTTAGGAAGACATATCAGAAGATGAATACCTTGGAAGAGCTTCGTAGGTTTCAGGTAGAAACACACACACGCACACACTGAAACACGACATGGTGTATACGTGCATGTGTATGTATATATAGGACGAGGTATAGGTATATATATATACAACACGTATATGGGATACATTGATGTGATATGATATCCGAGGTATGATGAAACAGTATAACTGGGCTTGATGCCGTGATTCTTGGCTATACAGTCGTATTAAGTGTTAGCGGATCATTAGAGAATGAGATAATGAACATGTATACTTAAATTATAATGGGTGGTGATGATATTGAGGTACATGGGACTCTAAAATAATACCCGGACTGTAACTTGTGATTGATCACGATATGGGATATGTATGACTTGATTATGACATCATATAGGTGTGACCTGATGTCGATATCATAGAGGTGTGACTTGAGGACGATATGATATCAGTATGACTTAATCACAATATGATACATATGGCATGATATTTCTGAGGATAAACTAATGATGCTTATTATGATGGTAATGATATATGATTGATGTATGCGATCACAGTTTAGCACCTTGATCATGAGATGTGTTGATGATGACATTATACTAATGATGAGACACCTAGGAGATACTTGACCCGTACCCCGATATTGGGATGCCGTACGATGGATTTTACCGTACGAGGCATAGATATGATGATTGATCCGCACTCTTGATTCGAGGAAGCCGTAATACGTACGTGACGCTATTGAGGCTGGATCGCCGACTATTAGAGATATTGATTCAGACCTAGGTAGACTCTTGTTTCTTAATGACTAGTTTCTTAGGTTTAGTTCCTTAGGAGGTTAGATGGACACTAGGTTAGGTTCGAGTCATATAGTGGTAGTGATAATTGTATATCAAATGAGTGGATAACACACATCCGTCTTTACTTTCACACTCTAATCATAATGTTGCATGTTCATACATATGTTGCTATAATCAGTATAAACTTTACCTGTTAGGACACCAGCACCATTACCGATGTGCGCATATTCCACGCACACTTATTTGCCGGCTCACACACATCATCATCGGTAATTGCTATGTCACGTACACTTTAGATCTTATTATCTTTTATTGATAGAATCAGCTAGCAACTAGATCGATATATAATATTGTGATTACTCTCAGATGCTAATATAGACATGGCATTTATTACTTAGACATTCATGCATTCATATTCTCATGTTATCATGCAGTTTTATTGTAACAACTCCAATTTTGTATACCAAAAATTTGCTTTAAATATAGTGTATACTTGGAGTATTGATGTTGCTGGAAACAATTTAAGTATCTATTTCTTTACAATAATTACAAGAAGGAGCTTGTAGCTCATTGGTAATACCTTGCATCGCTGAACCAAGCCACCAGAGTTCGAATCCCATACCCCACATAATTTTTATATCTTTTTGTTTTAATTTTTTTGTGAAGTCAAACGGTCAAACAGCCATAACTCACAATTTATTGCAAATTAAAAAAATTAGACTATACCAAAATTCCCCCCAGACCAGACCCGACCCAACGGCGCCCGATTCGGCCCTGACTCGGCCGAATCGGCCGGCGCCACCGGCCGGACTCGGCCGGTCGGCCGAGTCGTCAACACGAAAAAAATTCGTGTTGACCTGGTCTATTCAACTGCATACTCTAAATTTTTTTTTTACTGTTACCCAATGCTCAATAAATCCCTTTTAAGACCAAATTTAATGAAATTTTAATGCTTTTAATATTTATTTTTAATATTTTGTAACCCTAACCCTAACCCTAGCCTAGCCCTATATAAAGACCCCTATACTCTACCTTTTCCCTTCACAACTCTAAGTCCACTCTCCCAAATTCTCGAGAACTCGGTACGAAGAGCGAGAAGCGAAGCGCTGCCGAAATCGACGACGGATTCCGGCGACCGGATCAAGACCTTCGCGACGTTTTCAACGAATCGGCAACCACCACGACCTCTAGCTTCCTTAGCTTGTCCAAACCGTAAGTCCCATCTTCTTCTATCTCTCTTTTGTTTAAGAGAAAAATACGACTTTTTGGAACCCGACGGAAATCGGACAAACCGATTTCCGATTCGATTTTTCTCTAAATTTCCACTTGTCACCTAATACATATTATCTACCCATATGCTTGTTGACTATTAATCACCCATAAACCAATTTAATCAAACTTTTTCACATGAAATGATAAGTTCTTTGCAAAACCGTACTCTTTTCATAAAAATACCATGAAGTTCATTTTTCTTAGTTTAATCAATTACCTCACTCCTAAATATGTTTATCTTGATCACAAAACTTGTAGAACCCAATTTGAATGAAATTTCACACATAAAATGATAACGTTTTCGAATACCGTATTCTTGCGCTATAATACCTTTAAATTTAACATAGCATGTTTTCCCTTTAAACTTCACCAAAACTTAATATAAGTCACGGGGTAATAACCTACCCCTACACACACTCAATATAACCCTAGTTGATAAATATCAAAAATACAGAATACGAAATTACAGGACTTTTCACTAAAATACCCTAAACTTCATAACCTTTATTGAAAACTTTAAGTTGTAAACATTTTTAAGTAAAATCTTGTAATAAAATGAAAGTACGAATGGTCATGGACATCGATCGTTTATCTAAACTGACTTTGTGGTGTGTAGGGTAGGCAAGTGAGCTTGGGTAACTTTAAAAGGCCCGTCTCACGATTCGTGAGCGGATCTCTCTCTCCTCACTTGTACTTACCTGGCCACAATTGGCGGTGAAGAGGCGATTTGAGGCTTCTAATGACTTATCGTTTAGACCTTAGAAGTAGGCTAGTTGGCTTAGGAAACCCTAACAACTAAAATACGGAAAACTATACTTTTTGCAATTAAATACCCTATATTTATAAAACCGTTTTCCAAAATGAAAAGTATTGTTAAACCTAAGCAAAGCGCCGCTACAACCCACTTTTGGGGAACCTGTTAGGGATAGTACGGTTCATCGTGCACCCGCAGGCTAGTAGTGCGAGATTCAGACCTCCGCAAGGAGCATTCGGTCTCGAAAGGTTTTAAATACAATATTAAGGGAAATGAGATTTTTTTCTAAATAAAATATTTATATTAAATTATTCATGTGTTAATATATATATATTTATCATTTAAACACCTATTTTATCATAAGATAAAGTTTCCACTTTTTCTATAAAAAAATTCCAAGATTAAAAGTTACGTTAAAATATCATGAATTTCAAATAAAACAATTAATACTTTGATTAGGATATATTCACTAGAATAACACAAATAAAATTTACATTCATTATAACAATAAAGACGATTATTAAATACTTGAGGTGTATTTTGAAAACTATACAAAAGTACTTTTTACATAAAACCCCTCAAGTTTTACAAATTACAATAAGGCCCCTAGCTAATATTGAACTTCAAATTATCTTCTTTTAATCTGACTCGGGTTAGAGTCTGACTAATTTCTGACTTGAATATGATTCAAGTCAATCCATATTCATTTATATTCTAACACAATTGAATACATGAATCCCTGAATCCAGTTAACAATATATTCTTTTTGACTAAATCAAACCATGGATATTCATCCATTATCCTGATATTCCATTTACCTGATTATACAGTTACAACATGTTTACTGATATCATGGTTTTGGTCAGTCACTCAACTTACATATTCCAATACTACAATACTGTTAAAACACTACGGGGTTTAAGGGGTAGATTGGTACGGAAGGTGTTAAAAGTGGCACGAGGTGGTCAGATTAAGACACCTAACCTGAATCCTGTTGCTGTTGTACCGTGGCATAACGGTTCCTTGTACTTTCCGTTTGCCCTGATCTCTAGCATATAGAGATCCCCCTCGTATACACTGGCATCCTTCTGTACCAAGCTACAAACAACATCGTTACACAATGTTTCATAATATCCGACAATATAACACATTAGAAAATACTGTTACACTGTCATTCTCATTCTTCTTATTCTTTGGGGCTTACCGAGCGACCTGTTCGCTGATGACATTCTATTTCTTTCTTCTTTGAATGTCGTCAGGTGCGTTGGACCAAGCTGAGATCGAGCCCACCGGTGAAGATTTGGAGTAGTTCCAAGAAGACCCAGAGCTCTAGATAATTGTACCTTGTTCTTTCCAGTATTTTTCATTTCTGTTATGCCACTGTTTAGGCATTGTTTTTTTCATTCCAGTTGTATTTTCATTTCATGCATTGTATAAAGAATGTTATTAATAAAAGTTGTTGTTATTTCAATATCTTTTGTCTCTTGTGATTATTTTATATTGCTTAGCTACGCTTAGCGTATGTACTTCTGAGTACATACGTAGCAGACCTCGTCGCATCCACTTCGCCGTACACTGGGAAGCGGGGCGTGACAGGTTTTGTTGGTGGCCCATGCAGGTCAGAGCTGTATGAATCCCTATCATGCAGTTCTGGTCTGCGCGAACAACCTAAGCAATATAACACAAGAACCAGCAACTAAAACATTCTTCACAATTCATGTACTTTGAATCTTGCAAATTTCTATTCCTTGAATCTTATCATTTCAATGATTCTGGTAAACTTCCTTTCTCAAAAACTCATCTTTTAGTCTTGTTTACCTACACACTTTCCCTATACCTAAAACCTATCCCATATACCTTGGTACAATCCTAGTAGCTTCACTACCTGCACTTGCACTGTTTGATACTGGAGCATCCCACTGCTTTATGTCGCAACGGTTTGTCCGAACCCATGCGATTCCAATCTCACCGCTTGTATCCAGCTGGAACGTCAGTTCTGGGAATGGTGTTCTAAAGGCAACTATGGGATACAGCATGTGTCCAGTAATCGTCTGCAGTCGAGAGTTTTACGCTGACTTCAAAGTACTGGACATACCAAACTTCGATGTGGTTCTAGGAATGGACTGGCTTGGAACCTTTTATGCTACCATCGACTGTCGTCAAAGGAGGGTAGTATTTGAGATTCCCGATCATCCGGTCTTCTATTTCAAGAGTGGAGATCGTACCCTGGAGCCAAGTACTTACACAGCGAAGCCAAGGGAAGCAGTAGTTGCAGCAGCTCAGGCAGAAGAAGAATCAAGACCGGAGGTAGTTCGAGAGTTCGACGATGTATTCCCTGACGATATATCAGGTTTGCCTCCCGATCGAGCTCTTGAATTCAGTATTGACTTAGTACCAGGAGCACAACCAGTAATCAAAGCACCGTATAGACTAAGTCCGGAAGGATTGAAGGAAGTTCGAACACAGTTGGACGAATTACTGGCGAAAGGATGGATTCGTCCCAGCACTTCAAGTTGGGGAGCACCTGTACTATTGGTGAAGAAGAAGGAAGGTTCATACAGAATGTGCATCGACTATAGGGCCTTGAACGAAGTTACTATAAAGAACAAGTATCCACTCCCGCGCATCGACGATTTATTCGATCAGCTAAGTGGATCTTGTGTCTTCTCTAAACTAGATCTTCGTTCAAGTTATCATCAAGTAAAGGTCAAGGAAGCTGATATTCACAAAAAAGCTTTCAGAACTTGCTATGGACATTACGAATTTCTAGTAATGCCATTTGGAGTGACCAATGCACCAGCAATCTTCATGAATCTTATGAACCAAGTCTTCCGGGAGTATTTAGACAGGTTCGTTGTCATTTTTATCGACGACATCCTGGTATATTCAAAGAACCGGAAAGAGCATGCGGAGCACTTACGAATTGTCCTAGAAACTTTTCGTCAACATCAGCTTTATGCCAAGTACAGTAAGTGCGAGTTTTGGCTAAAACAAGTTGGTTTTCTTGGACACATCGTATCAGGAGAAGGGATTTCTGTGGATCCAGCAAAAGTTTCAGCAGTCAGCGAATGGCCTACACCAAAATCAGTGAAGGATATTCGGAGTTTCTTGGGTTTAGCTGGATATTACAGAAGATTCATTGAAGGCTTTTCGAAGATAGCAACACCCCTGACCAAGCTCACACGAAAAGATGAAGAATTTGTGTGGTCAGAAGCATGCGAGCAAGCTTTCGTAGAACTCAAGTCAAGACTGACATCTGCACCTATTCTCGTCATACCGGATCAATCTGGAGGATTTGAAGTACATTGTGATGCTTCCGGTAAGGGACTAGGATGTGTTCTACATCAGCACGGTAAGGTTGTGGCTTATGCTTCAAGACAACTGAAGACTCATGAGCGCAATTATCCGACGCATGATCTGGAGTTGGCAGCCGTCATTTTTGCTCTCAAGATTTGGCGCCACTACTTACTTGGTGAACGAGTGAACATCTACACAGATCACAAGAGTCTGAAGTATGTGTTTACTCAGAAGGAGTTGAATATGCGGCAGAGAAGATGGTTAGAACTTATGGCGGACTTTGACATCAATTTGCAATATCATCCAGGAAAGGTAAACGTAGTACCTGATGCTCTTAGTCGCCAACCATTACCATTAGCAATGAATCTCACCGCTCAGTGGAAGCTTCAGCAGAATCTACATCAGATGGAGATCGAACTAGTCATGCCAGGTGATGTTTCAAATTTGATGAATCTGCAAGTTCAATCAAATATTGTCAATCAGATCAAAGCAGCTCAAGCCAGCGATGCTAAGTTGCAAAAGATCAGAGAACAAGTGGAGAATGGACTTAAAACAGATTTCATCATCCATGAAGACGGATCTTTGAGATACGGCAGCAGATTGTGTGTACCAAAGGGTCCTGTTCGGGAAGAGTTAATGAAAGAAGCTCACAGCTCTCCCTATTCAGTACATCCTGGAGGTACCAAAATGTACAAAGATCTACGTCAGAATTATTGGTGGCATGGAATGAAGCGTGAATTAGCCAGGAGTGTCGTAAAATGCTTAGTGTGTCAGCAAGTAAAGGCTGAACATCACAGGACAGCTGGATTACTTCAACCGTTACCAATCCCAGAATGGAAGTGGCAGCATATCACGATGGACTTTGTAACTGCTCTTCCTCACAGCACAAAGGGTAACGATGCGATTTGGGTCATCGTGGATCGACTCACAAAGTCGGCTCACTTCATCCCATTTCGAGTTGGCCAATCAACGGAGACACTAGCGAAGAAGTACATGGAGGAAATTATGAGACTTCATGGAGTACCGGTCTGCATTGTCTCCGATCGTGACACCAGGTTCCGATCGCAATTTTGGCAGAGTCTGCAAGCAAGCTTTGGAACAAGTCTGAACTTCAGCACGGCTTATCATCCACAAACAGATGGTCAGTCGGAACGAACTATTCAGATCTTGGAGGATATGCTCAGAGCATGTATGCTCGACTTCAAAGGATCGTGGGAAGATCACCTGCATCTTGTGGAGTTTGCGTACAACAACAGCTACCAGGCAAGCATAGGAATGGCACCTTTTGCAGCATTGTATGGAAGGAAGTGTCGATCACCATTAAGTTGGGACGACATCGGAGATAGAGAACTCCTTGGACCAGAGATGATAGTAGCGACCGTCGATGTGGTTCGTACTATCAGGGAAAGAATGCGCATAGCCCAAGATAGACAGAAACACTGGGCTAATGCGAAGAGACGACACTTGGAGTTCCATCCAGGAGATCATGTATTTCTGAAAATCTCTCCGAACCGCGGAGTGATCAGATTTGGAAGACGGGGAAAGTTGAGTCCAAGATACATTGGACCGTTCGATATACTCGAACGAGTCGGTGAAGTGGCATATCGTTTAGCGCTCCCACCCTCATTGGAAGGAGTGCATAACGTATTCCATATATCCCAACTCATAAGGTATGTGAGTGACCCCAGCCATGTACTAGATCATTCCGAGCTCACGATACAGCCTGATTTGTCTTGTGAGCAACAACCTGTGGAGATCCTGGACAAGAAAGTGAAGACACTTCGGAACAAAGAAGTTAATTTGGTCCGGGTAATGTGGAGGAAAGACACTCCAGGAGAATCCACGTGGGAAAGGGAAGATGAGATGCGTGCAAGATATCCGCACCTTTTTGTAATCTAGTCCTTAAATAAAAGTTGTAAATTTCGAGGACGAAATTTTTGTAAGGAGGGTAGATTGTAACAACTCTAATTTTGTATACCAAAAATTTGCTTTAAATATAGTGTATACTTGGAGTATTGATATTGCTGAAAACAATTTAAGTATCTATTTCTTTACAATAATTACAAGAACGAGCTTTTAGCTCATTGGTAATACCTTGCATCGCTGAACCAAGCCACCAGAGTTCGAATCCCATACCCCACATAATTTTTATATCTTTTTGTTTTAATTTTTTTGTGAAGTCACGGTCAAACAGCCATAACTCACAATTTATTGCAAATTAGAAAAATTAGACTATACCAAAATTCCCCCCAGACCAGACCCGACCCAACGGCACCCGATTCGGCCCTGACTCGGCCGAATCGGCCGGCGCCGCCGGCCGGACTCGGCCGGTCGGCCGAGTCGTCAAGACGAAAAAAATTCGTGTTGACCTGGTCTATTCAACTGCATACTCTAAATTTTTTTTTACTGTTACCCAATTCTCAATAAATCCCTTTTAAGACCAAATTTAATGAAATTTTAATGATTTTTATATTTATTTTTAATATTTTGTAACCCTAACCCTAACCCTAACCTAGCCCTATATAAAGACCCCTATACTCTACCTTTTCCCTTCACAACTCTAAGTCCACTCTCCCAAATTCTCGAGAACTTGGTACGAAGAGCGAGAAGCGAAGCACTGCCGAAATCGACGACGGATTCCGGCGACCGGATCAAGACCTTCGCGACGTTTTCAACGAATCGGCAACCACCACGACCTCTAGCTTCCTTAGCTTGTCCAAACCGTAAGTCCCGCCTTCTTCTATCTCTCTTTTCTTTAAGATAAAAATACGACTTTTTGGAACCCGACGGAAATCGGACAAACCGATTTCCGATTCGATTTTTCTCTAAATTTCCACTTGTCACCTAATACATATTATCTACCCATATGCTTGTTGACTATTAATCACCCATAAACCAATTTAATCAAACTTTTTCACATGAAATGATAAGTTCTTTGCCAAACCGTACTCTTTTCATAAAAATACCATGAAGTTCATTTTTCTTAGTTTAATCAATTACCTCACTCCTAAATATGTTTATCTTGATCACAAAACTTGTAGAACCCAATTTGAATGAAATTTCATACATAAAATGATAACGTTTTCGAATACCGTATTCTTGCGCTATAATACCTTTAAGTTTAACATAGCATGTTTTCCCTTTAAACTTCACCAAAACTTAATATAAGTCACGAGGTAATGACCTACCCCTACACACACTCAATATAACCCTAGTTGATAAATATCAAAAATACAGAATACGAAATTACAGGACTTTTCACTAAAATACCCTAAACTTCATAACCTTTATTGAAAACTTTAAGTTGTAAACATTTCTAAGTAAAATCTTGTAATAAAATGAAAGCACGATTGGTCATGGACATCGATCGTTTATCCAAACTGACTTTGTGGTGTCTAGGCTAGGCAAGTGAGCTTGGGTAACTTTAAATGGCCCGTCTCACGATTCGTGAGCGGATCCCTCCCTCCTCACTTGTACTTACCTGGCCACAATTGGCGGTGAAGAGGCGATTTGAGGCTTCTAATGACTTATCGTTTAGACCTTAGAAGTAGGCTAGTTGGCTTAGGAAACCCTAACAACTAAAATACGGAAAACTATACTTTTTGCAATTAAATACCCCATATTTATAAAACCGTTTTCCAAAATGAAAAGTATTGTTAAACCTAAGCAAAGCGTCGCTACAACCCATTTTTGGGGAACCTGTTAGGGATAGTACGGTTCATCGTGCACCCGCAGGCTAGTAGTGCGAGATTCAGACCTCCGCAAGGAGCATTCGGTCTCGAAAGGTTTTAAATACAATATTAAGGAAAATGAGATTTTTTTCTAAATAAAATATTTATATTAAATTATTCATGTGTTAATATATATATATTTATCATTTAAACACCTATTTTATTATAAGATAAAGTTTCCACTTTTTCTATAAAAAATTCCAAGATTAAAAGTTACGTTAAAATACCATGAATTTCAAATAAAACAATTAATACTTTGATTAGGATATATTCACTAGAATAACACAAATAAAATTCACATTCATTATAACAATAAAGACGATTATTAAATACTTGAGGTGTATTTTGAAAACTATACAAAAGTACTTTTTACATAAAACCCCTCAAGTTTTACAAATTACAATAAGGCCCCTAGCTAATATTGAACTTCAAATTATCTTCTTTTAGTCTGACTCGGGTTAGAGTCTGACTAATTTCTGACTTGAATATGATTCAAGTCAATCCATATTCATTTATATTCTAACACAATTGAATACATGAATCCCTGAATCCAGTTAACAATATATTCTTTTTGACTAAATCAAACCATGGATATTCATCCATTATCCTGATATTCCATTTACCTGATTATACAGTTACAACATGTTTACTGATATCATGGTTTTGGTCAGTCACTCAACTTACATATTCCAATACTACAATACTGTTAAAACACTACGGGGTTTAAGGGGTAGATTGGTACGGAAGGTGTTAAAAGTGGCACGAGGTGGTCAGATTAAGACACCTAACCTGAATCCTGTTGCTGTTGTACCGTGGCATAACGGTTCCTTGTACTTTCCGTTTGCCCTGATCTCTAGCATATAGAGATCCCCCTCGTATACACTGGCATCCTTCTGTACCAAGCTACAAACAACATCGTTACACAATGTTTCATAATATCCGACAATATAACACATTAGAAAATACTTTTACACTGTCATTCTCATTCTTCTTATTCTTTGGGACTTACCGAGCGACCTGTTCGCTGACGACATTCTATTTCTTTCTTCTTTGAATGTCGTCAGGTGCGTTGGACCAAGCTGAGATCGAGCCCACCGGTGAAGATTTGGAGCAGTTCCAAGAAGACCCAGAGCTCTAGATAATTGTACCTTGTTCTTTCCAGTATTTTTCATTTCTGTTATACCACTGTTTAGGCATTTTTTTTCATTCCAGTTGTATTTTCATTTCATGCATTGTATAAAGAATGTTATTAATAAAAGTTGCTGTTATTTCAATATCTTTTGTCTCTTGTGATTATTTTATATTGCTTAGCTACGCTTAGCGTATGTACTTCTGAGTACATACGTAGCGGACCACGTCGCATCCACTTCGCCGTACACTGGGAAGCGGGGCATGGCATTTATGGGGCATATGCCGACACTTATCATTTACTTACTCATGATTTTGAGATTTGGATTTCTATGAGATTTCTGGATTTTGGGGAAAACCGCAAGAATATATAAAAACTTCTCTCTCTCCTCTTCCTCTCTTTTTAAAAACATAAGATGCGGTTTTCTCGTGATGTATGTGTCGTCCACCATGAGATTTCATGTTTTCTGATGGATTTCGAGACCCGATTCGAGGAGTGGATGAACCGTCTCAGGTACATGGTGGGCCCGGTATGGTACCCCGGGGCAAGAAGATCGAGTTGTAGACGATGAGCCTGGCAGGGGAAGGCTACCTACCGGTGATGTCTGGCGCGGCGGATATCTGGAGGATACCGACCGTTGTCGTGAGATTTGATGATATGGGCCGATCCGGACTGACGGAGCCCGAGATATTGAGACTATGAGACTTGAGATTTACATGTTTGTGTCGATGCTTGACACGGATTTCCATAGATTTCATTGTTGATATTTCCGGTTTCTATACCCGTTTTACTATGATAACAGCTAAAGATTTCTTATACAGATACACCTGGATTTCAGGATTGGATATTTTACATTCATGGTGCATGCATATCCATTCATATGACATAGTACTATATGAGGCACAGACACGAGCACAAAGTATCTGCACTTACACGTAGTATTACCCTGCTATTATTAGATGATTGGGACTTAGTAGTGTATTATTATGACCTAGGATAGATCGTGCATTCGATTTCTTTTCGTAGATGTCTTCTACTCACGAGTTGGCAACTCACCCCCGTTGTGCCAAATTTTATTACAGGTTCGATGTACAGGTTTCCCTGGCAGCTTGCTGGCACATCTTTTCTTCAGGGTGATTTGCACGGTAGGTTGGTTCACTTGTATCTGAACCACCATTGTATTTTTATTCTTTCATTTGTATCTAGTAAGCTCCATCAACCATACTTGTATTACTTGATAAGTTTATTGGACCAGTATTTTTTTTATTTCGACCTTAGAGTCGCGCATGTATTATTCTGATATGGTGGTTTTGTTTTCTTTGAGTTTTGCGCCTCGCCCTTTAGCGTTGTATATTATTGTGCTTGTTGTGGTTGTTTCTGCCTGTTGGCGTTGATGCTAGCTCCCGTTGGGGATGCTTTTTATTGTTTATGTATATTATACTTGTTGTACCCCTTTGGGGGCCAGTTTTTACAGAGGAGACTCTGCCGAAATTTTTGGGAAAATTTGCCGATGCTTTTAAACTTGTTTTTCTTCATGTTTTCTTTTACTTCTTCATTTATATGGTTTAGATTTCTGGGCTTCGGCTTACTTAGGTTACGTGGCGCCTCTAGACGCTTCGTAATCTAAGTGCCGGTTACGTTTCGTACTTTCGGGTCGTGACAAAAGGAGTCGTGAAAACAGGTGGATTTTGGGTATAGTTCCAAGTCACATGGAGGCAGTGAGCGATAGGAGGGGTTTCGTCTCTCCCGGTATAGGGAGTTGATATTGCGCTATACTCGATTGGCTATAACAGCAAGTCCCTGGCCAGAGCTGATGAGATTTACTGGTAAATGTTATCAGTAGTTTCTCGAACGGTTATAGGCCACACATTGGCATGACTTATCAAGTTACTAGGGTCTAACGATTCCACCCCTAGACTTGATATGCGACATATCAGACGAAGAGACCGGACTGTACGGTAAGTGTTGCTTACAGGCTTTAAGGGAGTTTGGACAAGTTTGCTTGTTGATCTTCTATTCGTTCAATACCTGGATAGCCGTTACGTCCAGCTAGTACCGCTGACGGCTTGTGAGTATCTGATATGATCATTACCTACTACTGGCGTATTGACGAGTCTTTAAAGTCCCACACAGAGCTTTCCTAGCTCATGCGAAACGAAGTAGGGCACACATGCTGAATGTGCGGGAGCTTGATTAAATACGAGTATGTGATACCGTATTCTAATCTCGCGATATTTGATATCGGTTAGGTTATATGTGATATAACCAGATTATTGAATCAAGTGTTGATTCAATGATATGTTATATGTATATATATTTGATATTGGCCGGTTATATACGATATGAACGGATTATTGAATCAAGTGTTGATTTGATATTGAGTATTGAATATTAGCCGGCTATATGAGATATGATCGAATTATTGAATCAAGTGTTGATTTGATAATGTGATATACATATAAGTGATATTAGTCGGTTATATATGATATAACCGGATTATTGAATCAAGTGTTGATTTAATAATTTGATATATATTTATATATTTGATATATATATATATTAACTAATATTAGCTCACTTATAATTTTCTTCTCTTCTCTTTATATATATAATTATATTTATATATATGATATATATATATGATATATATATATATATATATATATATATTGTGTCATGTTAGATAATACATTGAACATGGGTGTATGAGACTCACACCATGACCTAATGATAATTGGGGTAATTATTTATTAAGAGTAAAATAAAATGAGTGGATAAATGAGCATGGCTTAAGATGCTTGTAGAAGCATGTAAAAGCCATGACTCATCTTTCCTTTTGTCTTACTCTAGATATTTTCTCACCCCAATAATATCACTAGCCCATTGTTCATTCTCTTTTAATCACTTGAGATATTTTCTTCACCCTAGTTCATATTCTTCCTCTCTAGTTTTTCCTTGAGTTAGAAAATAAAAGGAGAAATAAATTTCTAAAGTGAGCAAAATTCTAACTTCATCAACCTACACTTTACTAGCCCTTTAGTTTAGCTTGTTTGCTTCACTAATTCTTTTATTAGTGAAGAGGTAGCTTGAGTTAGTGAGACTTCAAGGTGGATCATCTTCGGCCTCGAAGACGACAAACCAAACTCGTTCCTTTCACCAAGTGGAGCCTAAGAATAATTCTAGGGACTGCTACTTGGAGGTTTAGAAGTGAAGGACCGGTATACAAAGGTTGTATTCTCTATTCACTTAGTGTAAAACTTGTTTACTTGCTTATAAACCCTAATTCTCCAGTTCAATTCTAGGTTTGTGTAGCTTAGACCTCTAGATTTTTTTAAATTGCATACTTGATGCATGTGGAAACCTAGTAGAGGTGCTAAGACATACTTTCAACCAGAATATCACCCTGGTCAGTCCTTGTCCCAGACAAGTCTGCTTTGACCGTGTCTCTAACCGCAGCGCTCTCGGCTTGCGTAGACATATGACCGGAACAACCAACATGTATCGATGAGGATAGATCAACTGAACGAATAAAAGAAGAGATCCCAAGATATATATCCTAAGGTAACTTAGGCGGAGTATCGTATCGTATCGTAAACATGCTGCGGAACATATGTATGGTACGTTACTCTACTTAGCACCTACTCCATCAACCAAGGTCAACCTATGTAACGAAAGTTCGGGTATAAGACCCCTAAAGTTAAGTCTAAGCTCCGTAAGGTCAAGCCTAGGTTACGAAAGTGTATGCCTAGACTCTATATAGTCAAACCTAGACTCGAACAAAGGTTAAACCAAATGCTCTGATACCAATTTAGTCACGACCTGGCATGACCGGCACTTAAATCACGTGACATCTAAAAACGTCGACGCGATCCAAGTAAGCCGAAAACCCAGAATCTAAACCTTTTTATGAAAATATTGGAGGTAAAGTTTAAAAATAGTCATTAGATGGAATCAATTTTAAAAAATAATCATTTAAGTCTAAATAAGTGTGTTTGAAAAGCATCTATGGCGTTTTAAAAATCGGCAGCACCTCCTTTATAATTTTTTGAATAAAACCCGATACAAGCATAATAATATATAAAGCATCCAAACGAGAGCTAGCTTCCATGCCCAAACGGCGGAGCAACCACGCATATAATATACGAAGTCCAATGGCGAAGAACAAAAAAACGAAACAAAACCAACAAGTATAAAAGAGTCAACTCCAACGAGTGTGACACCCAACAACACACAAACTCTAAGTCTCGCTTCTAAGTTCACAATATACAAGTTCTAAGTCAATGGAGTTTTAACTAGATACAAAACAATATATATATATATATATATATAAATGTGGGTACGATGCAATAGAAGCCCACCTACCAAAGTAATCACCGAAAAAAAGAGTGTGCCGCAAACTGCTGATGATCCGAGCGGTATATCCTGCAAAAAACTGGGGCACAACGGGGGTGAGTTTCCAACTCAGTAAATAAAGTATATCACAAGATAGAAATCGAAATGCATAACGCTATACCTAGGTCATAAAGTATAGTACTATCATATCCTGAACTAATATATATATATATATATATATATAATGCGTAAGTATAATAAATTCATCACTATCGATCGCGTAAACTCGAAAATATATCATCTCGTACGTATATAACATGAATCCAGGTATAAACCTATAAGGTAGCCGAAATATGTATGTAAAACCCCTTTTTAAAATAGCCGCGGAACACGTAAGTCACGGCATAAAGAGCAGACGTAATAGTATGAAGTATTTTATTTAAGATATATGTCTCGCTGTTTAGTAAAGAGTTTTAAGAGGTTCACGGTTTGAAAGATCTTTGTGTCATCCGAGACATATCAAAATAATGAGACTATAGCTCGTTTATAAACCATTTTATATGTATTAACAGGTAAAAAATGGTATTCAGGTACTGTCCTCCGGATCAGTCCTGATCGGCTACTATAACGCATAAACTATAACGGTGTATCTCGAATGATCGCAAAACATCAGTATATGAGTGTCCAACATTGACACCCTAAATCATCAAATCTCTCTTGTTCATCACCGACACGCAAATCTAGATATCGTCGATACTGTATCATCAGATCAGTCGCCCCTCGATATCCCTATCCCCAGTCAGTATCCCCTGCATATCCGCCGTGCTCACATCTATCTCCGGTATTGAGTATCCTCACTAGGCTCCCCGCCTTAAATGCGGCCTTCCTGCCCCTCGGCCTCGACCGAGTCCGCCATGTATCCAACTGTATACTTCCCCACTCAGTCCGGATATGTAGTATGTTCGTAACCGTATAGCTCCCCCACTTGGTTCAGAGTAAAATCAAATCAGAAAATATCAAGCTCATGGTGGACGTCAACTTATCGTATCCAGAAATATCAAGTAAAGAAAAATGATAATTGCATATATCTTTCTGATGGGGTGTGTGTGTGTGTGTCAGCGTCACATACCACTGATATATATCATTGAAGGTAAAAACATCATAAAAACTCATAACAATCAAATACGAATACCCATGGTAATGGTATTCGCAATTAATCAACAGGTAATAAATTCATCGTATCGGCATTTATATAGACATTGCATGGTATAGCGGTCCTACAGTGTTACGCCCCGCTTTCCAGAGTGCGCTAAGATCGGCACGTGACAGAGCCAACCATGCTACCTGTGGTTAGAAAATATCCCTCCACAGTCACATTACGGCTGTATAGAGATATCAAGAATAGTAATAAACTATCTAATACATGTCCATAAGCCAGAATGAAAGAGTCATGAAATAAAATGATGCGGAAGCAAACGATCCAATACAATAATAATCTGGAATGTACGTCCCAAAATACGGGCTCACAACAGGAATGAAAAATACTGAAAGGAAAACTAAACTAAACTAATAACAGGTCCTCACTGCTCGGCCTGTTGATCAAAATACTCCTGGACAGACTGCGATAAAGATAAAGGACCTGGGCCATGCAAAACCTAGACGTCAGTGCGTCTAATATCAATAATTCTAAGCAAGCAGGATGTAATGAAATATGCAGGCATGAAGTATGAACAGTAACAAGTCATCAGTAATAAGTAAACAGTATCATGAATATAGATCAGTGAACAGGATATAAACAGGTGAAGTGCAGTGAGTAGTCTAAACTGTACTATAAGGTTATCTATTCTAAAGTTTTTTGAAATCAATTAATGTAATTCTCATCATAACCCATATGTTGTGCTGCCTTCATATGATTCCGGATAGTATTAACTTTCTCATCTGTTTGCACGATCAAATCCGGTCCCAACAATTTTCGTTCTCCAACATCGTCCCAACAAACAGGTGAACGACACTTGCGACCATAGAATGCTTCGAATGGAGCCATATAAATAGTCGCCTGAAAACTGTTGTTGTACGAAAACTCCACCAAGTGTAGATGATCCTCCCACGAACCCTTGAAGTCTAACATGCAAGCTCTCAACATGTCTTCAAGAGTTTGGATCGTTCTCTCCGACTGTCCGTCTGTCTGAGGATGATAAGCTGTGCTAAACTTCAATCGCGTCCCTAAACTTTCCTGTGAACTCCTCCAGAAGTGTGATAAGAATCAGGTGTCACGGTCGGAAACGATGCTCATAGGTACTCCATGCAATCTTACAATCTCCTGCATGTACCGTTCCGCCAACGCTTCCGTTGATTAACCAACTCAAAATGGTATGAAATGAGCTGCCTTGGTCAATCAATCGATAATCACCCAAACTGCATTGTTTCCTTTTGGACTCCACGGTAAAGCTGTCATGAAATCCATGATTATATGTTCCCACTTCCATTGAGGAATCGGAAGTTGTTGCAATAAACCAGCTACTCTTTGATGTTCAGCCTTAACTTGCTTACACACCAAGCACTTCGCTACAAAACGAGCAATCTCCCTTTTCATGCCTTCCCACCAGAAATGCCGTCGTAGATCGCGGTACATCTTCATGCCTCCTGGATGTACGAAATACGCGGAACTATGCGCCTCCTTCAGAACTTCGTCACGAATGTCTCCTTTTGGCACACACAAACGGCTACCATACCGCAATGAACCATCTTCATGGATCAACAAGTCCGTTCGAAGTCCTGCTTCAACCTGTTCTCGAAACTTCTGCAATCTTGGGTCTTGTGACTGCGCTGCTTTAATACTCTCGATCAATGACAACTGTACTTAAAGCGGCATCAACTGTCCCGAAGAATGCGGTAGCACAATCTCCAACTCGAATCTCCGAAAATCTTCGATAAGCTCCTTCTGTGCAGTCAACATCTGAATTGCTGGCAACCGACTAAGCGCATCCGGCATAACATTAACTTTTCCCGGATGGTACTTAAGATCAAGATCGTAGTCAGCCATCAGTTGCAACCATCTTCGCTGCCTCATGTTAAGCTCTTTCTGCGTGAACACATACTTTAGGATTTTGTGATCGGTGAATACTTTGACCCTTTCGCCCAATAAGTAGTGTCTCCAAATCTTCAAAACGAAAATCACTGCTGCTAGCTCCAAATCATGAATTGGGTAATTCTTCTCATGGGTCTTCAACTGTCTCGATGCGTAAGCTATAACTTTCCCAGGCTGCATCAAAACACATCCCAAACCTTTCCCAGATGTGTCGTTGTGGATCACCAATCCTCCAGAACCATCTAGTACAGTCAAAATAGGAGCGGTTATCAATCTCTGCTTCAACGCCTCAAAAGCTGACGCACATCTATCTGTCCATAAGAATAGTACTTCCTTGTGCGTAAGCTTGGTCAAAGGCTCAGCCAAACGGGCAAAATTCTCCACGAACGTTCTGTAATACCCTACAAATCCAAGAAAGCTTCTGATCTCTGCTACGTTCTTCGGAATCGGCCAATCTCGAACTGCTGCAATCTTCTCGGGATCAACGGTGATTCCATATCCGGATACAATATGCCTCAAAAACTTCACTTCTTCAAGTCAAAACTCGCACTTGCTCATCTTTGCATACAATCTTTCTTACCTCAATGTCTGCAGTGCGATCTTCAAGTGTTCTGCATGCTCTTCAATGCAACTCGAGTAGACCAGAATATCATCGATGAACACCACTATAAACTGGTCCAAGAACGGTGAAAAGATTCGGTTCATCAAGTCCATAAATATCGCCGGTGCATTCGTGACTCCAAATGACATCACTAAATACTCGTAATGTCTATATCGAGTTCGGAACGCAGTCTTGCAAATATCCTCATATTTAACTCGAACTTGATGATATCCGGACAGCAAATCCAGCTTCGAGAATACCCTCGCGCCACTAAGATGCTCGAACAATTCGCCAATGCGAGGGATCGGGTACTTGTTCTTAATAGTTACCCGGTTTAATTCTCGATAATCGATGCACATCCTCCTTGTGCCATCTTTCTTCTTTACTAGAAGAACTGGAGCTCCCCAAGGTGAATTGCTGCTGCGAATCCAACCCTTCTCTAGCAATTCAGTAACCTGCTTCTTGACTTCTTCCAACTCCACTGGTGCCATTGGATAGTACGCCTTTGAGATTGGCACTGCACCAGGAACAAGATCGATCGCGAACTCCACATCTCGTTTTGACGGTAAACCCGAGATGTCCTCGAACACGTCCATGAAATCTCGAACTACAACTGGCACTTCCTCCTTATCAACTTCCATCGACGAAAGAACATTGTTTGTCGGCCTAGCCCTAAACTTGACTGGCCCGACAGAACTGCTACCTCCAGCAAAAACAAACTCCGGATGTCCGGGAATCTGGAAAATCACTTTCTTTGCCCTACAATTAATGTGGGCGTGGAAAGTGCCGAGAAAGTCCATTCCCAAGACAACTTCATAACCGCCGGTATCAATCACCAAGAAATCTGCAAAACATGAACTGGTAAGCAATGAAACTGAGAGAACCAAGGTAATAAAACGACCATGGAACAAGGAAATGAATCAAGACCAGGACTCCAAGTTACTTAAATAGAGTACCGCATTGTAACCATACTGCAGTTCATAGTTACAATCATATAACTCAGTTCAAGCCCAAATCCTAGAAATAAACAATAAGGAACCAAAAGTTTCAAATCGAGATGCAAAGTGGTTTGTATATCGTCAAGGCAAAGAATTAAGAGAAAGTTAAGATTTTAGAGTGGCAAGATGGTAAAGTGGCAGGACATATTCCTAATCATGGATTTTCTGATTCGTGTATTAGGTCCAATACCCAACTACAAAAGAATCAAAACCTGATTAACCCAAATCCTATGGCTCTGATACCAAACAAACTCTGTCACACCCCGCTTCTCAGAGTGCGCTAAGATCGGCACATGACAGAGCCAACCATACTACCTATGGCTAGGAAATATCCCTCCACAGTCACATTACGGCTATCTAAAGATATCAAGAACAGTAATAAACTATCTAATACATGTCCATAAGCCATAATGAAAGAGTCATGAAATAAAATGATGCGGAAGCAAAAGATCCAATACAATAATAATCTGGAATGTACGTCCCAAAATACGGGCTCACAACAGGAATGAAAAATACTGAAAGGAAAACTAAACTAAACTAATAACAGGTCCTCACTGCTCGGCATGTTGATCAAAATACTCCTGGACAGCCTGCGATAAAGATAAGGGATCTGGGCCATGCAAAACCCAGACGTCAGTGCGTCATAATATCAATAATTCTAAGCAAGTAGGATGTAATGAAATATGCAGACATGAAGTATGAACAGTAACAAGTCATCAGTAACAAGTAAACAGTAACATGAATATAGATCAGTGAACAGGATATAAACAGGTGAAGTGCAGTGAGTAGTCTAAACTGTACTATAGGGTTATCTATTCTAAAGTTTTTTGAAATCAATTAATGTAATCATCATCGTAACCCATCGGTCTATGCCCCGTTCATTCCCCACGGGACCACGGTAAAATGATATGATAGACTGTGAGTCTATGTCCCGTTCATACCCCACGGGACCACGGTAACATGATGTAATAGCCCTTTGAGTTACGTTCAGCTACATTCTTTATTTCCCCATACCCCCAAGGTTATGTGTGTAAGTCGGGTATTGATAAATCTGGAGCTAATGCCAACACAGGATCAAGCAAGTATAGGTTTGTCTGTACAGACAACAGGATATGTCCGTAGGGACAATAGGTCAAGGTTTGTCGGCATTAATAACAAGATCAGGTATCAAGTCAAGCTGTGGTACATCAGGTCATGTCAGGTAGTGCACATGTATCAAGTCATGTCAATTAGTGTATCAGGTCAAGTCAGATAGTGCACAGATAACAAGCGGGTGCTCATAAACAAACTGTAATAAGTATGGGTGCATAAAATCAAGTATGGAGTATTAATATGACAATAAAATGAAATACTGTAATATGGTATGCGAATAGGTATAAAATAAATGGTATGGATGCACAATTATTGATTAGGGTTACATTTGTTGGAGATAGTGCCCTCAGAGTCAATTATTGGATCACAGGCACGTGATTGCAATGATTGAGAGAGGACCTATACCATTAGAACAGTCTTACTCAAGATGATAGTATGCTATCTGGTTTATCTTTATCATCGTGTACTGCTTTAGGTGACCTTACAGGTCACTATTGCACGTTGATAGAGCCCTTAGGATTCTTGCTTGACGGCCAGCAGTATGATGGCGATCATATACGTGGGAGCTGGGGTCTATAAGAACATCCTTAAAAGGTCCCTAGTCGTGGGAGTTTTTGAGACAGGGCATCGATACTCCAGAGTAGACTAGTGTATACAGTCGAGACCCCGACGAGGGGCGGTGGCCGGTCTCACAAGCCTCAGTTGGAATATCCTGCACCTCATTCTATGGGGAAAGAGCCGAGATCCCTTCACCGGGAGTGACCTCTTTAGCAAAGGTTTTCGCCACTATATTTTTATAAAAACTATCTGGTTCCTTCAACGATATTAAGTTCGTTACGTTAAAGGTTTTTCGCCAAAAACCATTCGTAGCCCTCCGTCATTTCATATGGATGGTCAATAGTATTCAAGCTGTGTTTGTTGGCCAAAGTCAAGGCACAGTGATTGGTAGCTATTGGATATTCATATACAGCATAGATAGATGCGTTGGTTTGGGACAGTCGTACTGCCTTGTTGGCCAAAGTCAAGGGTAGGTACGGGTGGGTTCAAATCAACCTGGAGAATGACGGGTAGAACTTGACATGTGACTTATGATTTGTTGGCCAAAGTCAAGGTCATAAGAGCATGGGGTAAAAATCACATCGGGAGTTTCTAAAGAAACTGAAACTTGCCAGATATGCGCATACCTTCTGGAGTGTGATAACGTGAGCGGATTCTGTCACATTATCATGCGATGATAGTTGGATCCCGATTCCCACTGATGAGTTGGTTTACTCCTCGGGTGATCCCGACTAATTCTTTTTTCAGGTTTGGAGGAGAATTTGACGTTACAGTGAGAGGTTTCCTGATTAGATAAATTGATAACCATTCTGATCTAGGTTAGAGTGCACGCTGAGTGTTTCTTTTCTCTCTCTCTTTGGCAACGACCATGACCCGAACCTAGACTATGACTCAGTGACCAAGATAACCGAACCTTCTTAAAACACTGACTTTGGATTGTCAGAGTTGCATACCTCATTGCCACTCCTACTTTTACCCTTTCCTCCAGGACACCCCGTATTATTACGAACGTCCACTTCCATTGGACAAAACCATCGTATGGTTATATACGAACTCGAGGATGGTTTCCGGTTCTGGAGGAAACGAATAGGGCTATTCAGTTGTCTTTTCCTTTTACCTTCTCTCAGGTTGCGAGTGCTCCTTGGATTAGGACAGTACACCTATTACGCTTATTGGATAGTCTTCTTCCAAACCATAGGCAGGTGCCGACCGGTAGGGAATGAAGAAAACCAATTAGCCTAACAATGGTGTACAGAAGGTATTAAGTAAAGACAAATAAAGGGATTAGTAAGAGGGCAAAGTAAATTGCGACTGCTATTCACAACCAAACCAATACCACTCCCACTTCACCTTTGTATTTCTCCAGAACACTCTGTATCACTATGAAAATCCACAGTTTATTGGATATTCCATCGTATAGTTATATACGAACTCGAAAGGAACTGTTCCAGTTCGGGGATGGATTCTGGTTCAGGAGAAATAGGAATAAGATTTATTCGGTTGTCTTTTATCTTCATCTTCTCTGGCATTGCGAGTGCTCCTAGGATTAGGACAGTACACCCATTATGCTTATTGGATAGTCTTCTTCCAAACCATAGGCTGGTGCCGAACGGTAGGGAAGGAAGAAAACCATTTAGCCTAGAGGGTGTACAGAAAGTAATGACTAAAGACATATGAAGGGATTTTGAAAGATGGCAAAGAAATATACGATTACAGTTGTGAATCTGGATAATGGAAGAGGTATTACTAGGAATACCCGGATACCCCAACGAAACATTTCAATGTTTCAGTTTCACTGTGTATTGTTAAAAGAAAACTAATTTCCCAATTAGTCCTTACTCCAGGGTATGTATTTACCAGGTATGATTCTCACATCTGTATGGTTTTACAGATGATGAGTGGGAGTAAGTCATTGGGAATTAGGTGATCATCCTCATTATATCGGAATTCGTTGTAATTGGTGATATTTGAGAAAATCGCCTGGATTGTTTTCCGGACGGCAAATATTTGGTTTTGAATATCCGCTGTTATGCACCAATTTCAGATTGATATATCTGTACGTCTATTTTTATAGAGTGAGATATACCTTTTTGAAATTATGTCTATGACATTTACCTATATCAGTGGATGGTTAGGTAAGGAGTATTAAACAGCGGTGTAATTCTTCATAACCAAAGTACAGTTTTCAACCTACGACACACAGGGAATGAGTTATTAGACTCAGGGGACTTATACAGAGTATTGTATGTTGTCCAGTGTCCATGAGGACATAGGGGATGGTACTCGTACTATATTCTGTTTACTTGTGACTTCTCTGGTTCTTAGACATGTGTTTCGTAGAAACACAAGGTCCAAGTTTTGAGAAGTTATAGGTATAAGAATAAAGTAGAGAACCAGGTGTTGCAAATATCGAGATTCTTCAAGGTGATCGAAAATGTAGATGCTTGTGTATGGTATTCAGTTGATAGTAATGATTAAGAGAACTTTCTTATCTTTCAAGTTGCTCATAATTGGAAGTACTCCTAAGTTGAGTAATACTGATCGGCCTCTTTTCATTTAGTTGACATGCACTGGAGACAACTGTATGATTTGAATCTGGTTCAATTAAATCAGTGCCTCTGTTTCTGTATTGGATATAGAACAGTTCATATCTTAACGATGTTAAGGTACGGGGAGTTGTCCGGCTTATGCTTAAAACCAGACTCTGGATAACTCAAGGCACGTTTCTGTAATGGCTGTTTGTGGGTTGACCCGGGCTATGACGAGGGTTGATTTTCTACCATCTGGAAGATCAATAGTGATATTGTTCTTGACTCGCCACAGTTTTAATAAAAATAAATTTTTTCAGAAAACAGTAGTGGGAGTATGGTAGAACTGGAAGTGATTCCAGAACCGCAAACGATTACTGAAAATTTGATAAGAACATAAAGATTCAATCTGGTTTGACATTCCATTGGCCACTCCGCAGATATGGTGGGTAACCTCAGGCACTCGAGAGGTACTTCGGTATGCCTCAAGGACGGTGACAGGGAGGTTCTAGTTTACCCAGACTTGCCATTGCTGTTGTTCCAGACTGTGAGACCCGGCAGGAGGATGAGTATAGCGTCGTTCTAAACTAGCTTTAGAATGTACGTCTATATGACTCTGCCAGAGGGTTGTCGTAGTCAGTGGGAGCAGCGGAAGCATTGGTGGACAAGTGGCTTATGTCTATTTATAGACTAAAGCAGATATAGCGGAGATAGATCATCTATTTTTGATGTGACAGTCATAGGTTTGACTTCATCAGAATAAGGGATGGATCTGTTAAGAAGGTAGTAGGGTGTGATGTCCTGGTATTTAGATGACATACACAGAGTAGGAAGTGAAATTCCTTTACTACGGTCGGTTATACTTTAGTCGTCACACAGTGGTTTCTCCACAAAGGAAATGGATTTCATATCAGACATTCTGGTTACTGGATCTATGGTTTTAGATCTAGATTTGGGTAGTTTCCCAATCAGGGTACTTAGACAGCATTCTAGAGGTGCTTTAGAATGGATGACTCCTGGCATGGTGGTGTACCTGCAGGTGATGGAGTCACCCTCTCTAAAGGTGTCTTACAGACTAAAGGGGAGAGGGATGTGCATGATTGGCAGATCACTTGCTTAGGCAATTGAGTCAATCATGAGATGTCAAGTACCACACCAGATATTGTTTTTGCACGAGATGCAATAAGTTGATATTGATCCAATCCTGGAGAAACATTCGGAAGCAGTTTTAGAACATAAGTGGATGTTCTAGGAATATGATAACGACAGCCTCATTCAGGAGACAGTTATCATTCCAGGCTTCCAAAGTGACCTGGATGACAGAGTGACTGTCAAAGTTATAGTTTTTCTTCTGACGAGGGGCGGTATTTTGGACAGGTGGTCCAGACGGATACTGAGGGAGGCATGGCGCAGGATACTGATTAAGTTCAGTTGACAATACAGTCTGAGAAGTTTGGATTTGGAGTTCATTTATGAACTAGGTCCCATCAGATATCCAGACATATTCTAAGACAGGTATTGCTCATTTCGGGAGATGGCTTTTTCTACGAACTTGAGATAAAGAGAGACATAGAAAGAAACATTTGAGCGGATCCACTCACTGAGGCTATTCCTCGAACGCATTAGTTTCGCAAACAGTTTTTGTGAGACTGATTAGTAGAGGAGTTGGGTGTTCGGTATCACACGGGCTGTGAGTAGGCGACATCGCAATAATTAGCCTTGAGTGCAAGTGGGAGATTGTTAGAGATAGTGCCCTCATAGTCAATTATTGGATCACAGGCACATGATTGCAATGATTGAGAGAGGACCTATACCGTTAGAATAGTCATACTCAAGATGATAGTATGCTATCTGGTTTATCTTTATCATCGTGTACTGCTTTAGGTGACCTTACAGGTCACTATTGCACGTTGATAGAGCCCTTAGGATTCTTACTTGACGGCCAGCAGTATGATGGCGATCATATACGTGGGAGCTGGGGTCTATAAGCACATCCTTAAAAGGTCCCTAGTCGTGGGAGTTTTCGAGACAGGGCATCGATACTCCAGAGTAGACTAGTGTATATAGTAAAGACCCCGACGAGGGACGGTGGCCGATCTCACAAGCCACTGGTGTCAGTTGGTGCACCTAAGATGTATACAGGTGCTCATTGGGTTATGAGTACACCGGACAGGACTCGCCGGGAACATGCTAGTTGGTCTTATACCAGACGTCAGATAGCAGTTCCCTGGTGACATGTGTACAGGTTAGTTCATCGACCTGAGATCGTCATTTGTCTCGTGTGAGTTCCCACTGTACTTTGATTACTACCCTACCACGCTCAAAGGAGTCGTGCAAACAGGTTTTAGTTGGGTACAGTCCCGAGCCACATGGAGGTAGTGAGCGGATCTGCAAGGGTTCGTCTCTCCCGGTATTAGGGGTGAGGTCGCACTGTTTCTAGGAGAGCCATTACACGAAGTCCTTGGCCAAGGCAGGAGGTTTACTGGTAGGTATTCCAGTAGTATCTCAGGGTGTTCTGGACTACACTCCGACACGACTTGTACCGCTTTTGGGGGTCTGACTTTTACCAACCCCCTAGGCCCACCATGCGATGCTCATAGACGAACGGACCGGACTGTACGGTTATTGTCACTGACAGGCTCAGTAGGGTATCAGGATGAGTTCGCTCATCGACGTCCCTTTTGGTCAATACCTGGTAGCCTGTTACGTATGGCTAATTCCTCTGACGTGCTAGTGGTTAAATCCACAGCCAAAGTATTGACGAGTTCTTTAGAGTCCCCCACAGACAGTTTCTCAAGTTTCGGGCGAAACGCTGTAGAGGCTGTATGGAGATATGGCAGGGTTCGATCAGATACGTGCGGTATTGGACGGATAATACTAGCGGGCTTTGGTTTAAGCCGGATCCTAGTATTGTACAGTGTAGATTTTGTCTCTTTGCATTTGTATTCGGTCGGAATACAAATGCGGGTATGTATATACGGTCACGGGGTTTTCCTGTAATTTATTACGGGATCGGTTTTTTGAAGTTGCCAGTTCGTATTCCGTTTCGGCCAGTTTTCCTTTGTTCCGACATGGCCGGATTTTTCTGATGGAGGGGCTAATTTGCAAGTGTGCAAATTAGGTATGTGGAGGGGGTTTCTTGTAAATGGAGAGATTATGATAATCTAGCATCTTTTGATTCCATTCTTTTATTCACATGGCTTGCATTTAATGTGATGGAATATGAAGGGATTGATTTGGTAAATGGTGTGACCATTTCTTCTCATTATCATACATTTTCTTCTCTTGCATTATTGATTCTTTTTTCCCTCCACCATTTGATAATGGCCGGCCACTTTTGAGTGTGAGGAGTGAGATTTTTTGGAGAGGGAAATTCATTCTTCATCTCATTCTATGCTGGAAAATGAGAGCTCCATTTTTCTCAAAAGTTCATTCTTCACCTCCATCAAATGGCAACTTCATACCCCAATGAGACAAAACTTTCTACACTTCATCTACAGCATTTCTTGGACACGTCGGCTTGCCAACTTCGTGCCCGAGTTGCCTCGATCCAGAGGTGGGAGCCCGTAAAAGAACCCGGCGATGTGGTGCCCTTTCCGACGAGGAGGTGAAGATCAGAGATTCCGCGAGGAGATCGGAATGGAGGCCGAAGACCGAAGGACACGGATCGCTCGGTATAGCATTCTACCATCTTCTAGTTAGCTAGCGTTAGGTTAATGGCCTGATCCGGATTTATAGTGCGCGGTAGTGCCGGTTTACAAGTTTTGTAAAAGTTTCGTTTCCGCATTCCGGCGTCGGATTGGCGGCCGGGGCGCTGCCGTGCACTTACAACATTTGTAGTTCCAATACTAATTAGGGTGCACTTTATTAAACATGGGGTGTTAATATAAAAGTATTATGTATTAATGTGATCTGTAGATGCAGCTATATGTATACTATATGATATAGATGCAAATGGGTATCTGAAAACTGTAAAACTTGCATGTGGATGTATAATATGATAAACGGATAGCATTTTACTCATATGGATGCGTAAACTATACCTAGCATGTAGCAAAATGATTTAGTACGCGACTAAATGTGTAAATCATGATATTGATGCATACGGATATCATATAACCGTAAAATGATAAACTGGTAAATACAGGATGTACAATTTAAACAATATGTAATGTTATATTCAATTGGATGCAGTATATGGTAGTATAGTATGTAACAAGATGGGTTTTCATGCACTAGGTCTGAAATGATATATACGGATATATACGGATGTCGAATAAATCGATAAAACTGAAAAACAATAATGTGGATTGCAAAATTAATCATTTTGAAGTATTATAATTCAAATAGATATAGATTATAGTATTATAGCATGTAGCAATATTAACTTGCATGCAACTAGATGTGAAATAACTTGTACGGATGCATATGGATGTCATAAAACTGTAAAACTAAACATGGGATGCACGATTTTAAATCCAAGTATTATATTTGTTAAAATAGATGTATATAAAGTAACGTAGCATGTAGCAAGATAAAGCTGCCTAGATGGATCGTGAAACGGATATGCACGACACGTCCGACGTCGGCAAAACGTCGCAACGCACGCACAGCACACGGGACGGGTCCAAGCAATGCAAGAGGGTGATCACGCAGCTAAGGTACATCCTCTGGGTCGTCTGGATCGTCGGCGTCAAGCCCGGCTCCGGCGAACTATGAAAATACAGAAATCAAGAAGTGAAGGAAAAGAAAAAAGAAGAGGGGGAAGAAGAAGAGATAAGGAGTGAGGCTCACTGTGGTTGTGGTGTACAGGGGGTCAGGAGAGAGGTGAAGGCGACGAGGAGATAAACGTGTTAGTTATATGTATGCCCTAGAGGCCATTACTGTACATATGATGTATATTGTAGTGGATGCTAGGACGTATATAGGGAGGACTTTCTTGCTCGACATGATAGTATGCTATCTGGTTACACTTTACCTTAACGTGTATACTGTTTGTCGCTCTGATACATGGAGCTTGATCTAGTGATGCTTCGACGTAGATCATCTTCGGCAAGTTGTCGATGACCTAGCCCGTCCGTTCTCCGATGAAGCCGACGCTAGAGCCCGGGATCCGTCTTGGATAGCAAGGAGACTTCATTGCGGAGCCGTGGAGGTGGAGCACCGGATCTACAAAGGTTGTATATCCGTATTCTCATAGTTAAGTGTTAACTACTTAGCTTTTTCGCCTAGTTTTCTAGCAAACGATCCGTAGTCGGGTTTCTCGGCACCTAGATTTTTAGAAATTGGCATGGTTGATGCCTTGTGAGACCTCATTAGGATGCCTAGGAACCCTACAGTGGTATCAGAGCCAAGCTAGAGCCTTAGGCGAAGTCTAGACGGAATTTGAAGTCCGAACGACCCGAAAACCCAAACCTTTACATGCTCTCTGTCCTTTTTCTAAAATCGTGGATTTTTCCAAATTAAAAATATGCAGAAAATCAAGCAGGGTTTTCTAGGAATTACTGTAAATTTTGTGGACCTAATTCAACTATTCCACCGCGGTTCATGCGGCGGATCCGCGGCCGTACGGCCACAGTATTTCAATTAGTTTGCACAGTAACTCCTATTTAACAGTGCTGGTTTTCCTGGGTATTTTTAATATTTTTTCCAGAGTTTGCATTTTCTGAGTTGTTTTGGGGATTCGGTGTTTCGATCGGAGTATCAGATTTTGTCTATGTGGCTTTCCGGATAAATTCTTGAATATGTTAAAAAGTTCGACCGGATATAAATACCCAATTTTTCCCCTGTCGGGAAATTTCCAAGTGTTGGATTTTTCCGTAGTTTAACGACGTTCTAAGTAGTGCAAGTAACGCGATGGACCCTCTAGAAGACAACAAACCTTAACTCGATTATGTGACCGTCTTGAACTGCCCTTTGAACTTTCGGGTTTGGGGCAGTACGGCGTGCTACATGTGAGGCGTTGGCTTGACCCTTCTACGGCTGGACCGTTGGTACTGAGGCACGAACTGAATGTTATTAGACTTATTTCATGTGTTGATCTGTATCGGGAAAACTTGGGTGTTCGATTGTTCGATCGGAAAGTTTGACATTTTCTATCTATCCGGAATGGGATACAATAATTGGAATTCACAAGAAATTATGAGATAACTGAATGAATGTTATAAACGTAGCAGTTTAGTCTCACTTGATCGGTTGCCACGGAATTTTGATGTGATCAAAAGTCCGTCACAATCACGTAGCGTACGCGGATACTCGCCGGGTAAACTTAATAGACAGCTTCACTCCATAGCCTCGACCAAGTGACTGTAGGAGAACCCCGTCGCCGAAAGCATCCGTCCGGGTGCTCGCGGTAGCGGTGTTCCGCCTTGGTGCACTTCGTCGACGGTATCGGGGGTGCTGCCGCCTACTGAAGTTTACGACGAGCATTCGATCAGGATGTCGGGAATCTTGTTGAATTTCCCGACTTGATATTGAAAAGTGTTTTCGATAATGAGACTAAAATGCGGGGTTTATAATTGTTAGGCATGCGATGTCTAAGGAATTCATTCGGTCAGGCATGTGATGTCTGAGGTAGTTGCAGATTCCAACTGTTGTAGTTTTACACTTTCTTTTCTGTGATCGTAAGTGTAATATGTGATATCGCCGGTATCGTTGCTATATGTCAACGACAATTGGGATGCGCATATTTACTTACGTTGATGACATGTGATGTTATGTGTTGCTGGATATGTTATATTGGATCGTCGTGTTTGAATAGCAGGGGGTTTTTATGTGAGATGAGTGTTTTTCATTTTCATTCATGTAAAAATCTGTATGTAATATTCTTTTATTTGGGGCGCTTCCAGGTTGCGGAAGTTGTCACCGTTTGTATATTATTTACTTTTCCGCACTAGGATAGACCCAAGGAGGAGGGCACAAGTAACCGGGTTCTGGAGTCCAGTGGGAGACCAACTCGAGGAGTCGAGTCCGGGTCTCCTAACTCTAGAATTGGTAGGGTTGCTTGCCACTCTCGTAGGGGTCTAGGGGTGTGGGTTTGGCTATTCATCACGACCGTGGAATCCGTGTTTTATACTGGCTCGTATTAAAAACACGGACGTCCTGGTATATCCAATATTTCATATGATTCTCCTGCTGCGATATCTGTGATGTGATCATGTGATATTCTGTGATAGATACAGTATATAGTATATATGATATATCATATAGGCGTTACTTATATTTTACACCCGCGCTAGCCCTGCCCCGCTCTGCCGTTAGTTACCTAACCTAACGGTGCACGAAGGGACATCGAGGCGAATGCGGATGGCATAAGTGTACGTCGTATTTATCTGTGATGTTTAGGTACTTAAATGATGGGACTTCATTAATGAGATTAATGAAATAAAAGAAACCTAAGATGTTGTAGAATCGAATTTCAAAATAAAACAAGTAGCTACAGTTCTTGCTTTGCACAGCGGTATATGCGATATATCCTGCACCTTATTCGATGAGGAAAGGACCGAGATCCCTTCACCGGGAGTGACTCCTTTAGCAATACTGGCAGATGCTACAACCTTCGGTTTGTCTTTTGATTGCTTTTAAGTGTTTTTGCTTTGCACAGTGATATATATGATATATCCCGCACCTCATTTGACGAGGAAAGGACCGACGATCCCTTCACCGGGAGTGACTCCTTTAGCAAAACTAGAAAAGCCTCAAAAGCACTCCATTTTAAAATCATTTGATTCTACAACGATATCAAGTTCATTACGCAATAGGTTTTCATAAAAACCTGTCGTAGCCCTCCGTCATTTCAGATAAGTGCTGTTTAGTATTCGTGTTGCGTTTGTTGGCCTCCGTCAAGGCGCAGTGTGCGGTAGCAAACCAGTATTTATCTGCTTATGCATATGATGCAGATTAAGTTAGGGTAGTCGTGCGACCTTGTTGGCCTCCGTCAAGGGTCGTGCGGGTGGGTTTGATTCGATCAAGAAATGACGGGTTGAACTTGACTAGTAGCCTATGGTTTGTTGGCCTCCGTCAAGGTCATAGGGTGCTAGGGGCAAAATATTATCGGGAATTTCAAGTGTTGAAATTTGCAATGAGATTGCATACCTTCTATGAGATAGTTGGATCCCGATACCCGCTGCGAGTAAGTGTTACTCCTGGGAGAGTTTTATACATTACAATTAGCCGATCAAGTAGGTGTCTAGAAAGGTGTTAACGAGGTTACGCCTCTGGGAAAACGAGGTTTACATTAATTAGGTTCGTGCGAAAGCACGGGGGACCTCCCTCAAAGTACCGACACTGGCCTGGCTGAAAGATTGGCGAACTTGTAGTGTGTAATTAATCCCGGCTAGTCTTTCCTTTTAGGGTTTGAAGGAAGATTTGATAAAAAGCAGTGGGAGCCATCCTGATTAGATAAAATAATAACCAATCTATTCTTGCAAGAGCGCACGCTGAGTGTTTTCTTCTCTCTCTCTCCTGGTAGCGACCATATCACGCCTTAATCAAGATAATAATACGGATTATTGACCGAACCCGCTTGTTATACTGAGTTGGGGAACGTTGGTCCCGCTCCACCTTATAATTGTTATAAGACAGAGCAGGAAATTGGGGAATACCAAGATTCCCGTGCCGCCCAAACGAAGAGAGTGCATGCTGATGCATCATCTTCGGGTGTGTTCATTATACAGAACTGTTTCTCAGTATCCTCCGCATCCTGGTATATGATACCGGATCAGGATCCCAGATATGTAATATGTTACATAGGGCTACAAAAGGGTAGAAAAACTGAGAACGGGTGATAAGTTTCATGAGACAGAAAACGGGGCAAATGTTGCAGCCAAGTCTGTTGGTCACTGTCACCCTGTATTACCAATACATTGATTCTGAACGAATGTTATTAGATACCGAACCTGATATACAAAATCATATCACTCTCTTTGTTTGAAAAGAAAGGATATAATTTTGTATTGATGGATAATGTTTTGAATATTTCCTATATCAAAAGTTGATCGGTTCAGGCACGTTATCTAAAAGCATTGATGTTCTAAATCAAACTACAGTTCTTAGTATACAGAACACACACAGGAGGAAGAGTTCAGAAATGAACGGATTCTTCTTGAGGTATTGTAGACTAGGTCAGATCAATGTGACCCGACTAGCTAGAGTTACATAAAGATGCATATTTAAATTAGTTTGAACTTACATCTTGTGAAACTCGTCAGTCATGTCACAAAGATAAGATGACCATAGCTCCGTTTACTGGAAACAGAGAAAGAGTTATTGAACTCTTGGGATGATACATGTTGATGTATGTAGGTCCCCTGTCTACACATGCCAGGACTGGTTCTTTATACTTCATTACGTTCTCTGATAATCTCTCAAGATTCAGACATATGTTCCTGTTGAAACACAAGTCTGAACCTTTTGAGATATTCACAGAATATAAGTTAAAAGTAGAGAACCAGAATACGGGTATAAGTATTATGTCCTATGATGAGATCAGGGAGGAGAATACTTGTGCACAGAAATCCTGGACTATTCTAAAGGAGAATGAGATTCTCTCTCAGCATTATTCCTCCGTATACACCATAGCATGATGGTATATCGGGGCGGAGCAATTACACCCTATATGATATGGTGCGCTCTATGATGAGTACTACTGAGTTACCTTTTTCCTTAAGGGAGTTGTGCACTTAAGAAGCTGCATACCTATTGAATAGGGTTCCAATCAAATCTGTTGCCTACCACTTCATATGTGATATGGAAAGGGAAGAGCCCATGTCTTAAGCTAGTTAAGATTTGGGGTTGTCCGGCCTGTGTCTAAAAGCAAAATCCGGACAAGCTCGAGGCAAAGTCTGTAATGTAGAACTGGAAAAGTTCCAGCAATACAAACTACAGTAGATGATTTGGTACAACCAAAGGATTCAGTAGATACCAACGAACCTCAGCCTCTCCGCCGATCTAGTAGGGTTCCTCACCCACCTGAGAGATACTTCTGTTTCTCTATGACAGTGGGAGCGAGGATTGCATCATGAGATGATGACCCAACTAGCTTCGAGCTGGCCATCAGGAGTAAGACTCTGTAAGAATGGCTGGATGCTTAGTGATCTGAGATGGAATCCTTATACACCAGCAAAGTATGGACTTTAGCTGCTATATCTGAAGGGTTAAATCCCCATCAGGAGCAAGTATATCTTGAGAAGATTACTTGGAGTACATGGAAAAGTTGAGACTTTCAAAGCTAGACTTGTTAAAGGTTTGCATCATTAATCAGGTAAGGATTATGTTGAAACCTTTTCTAAGGATCTATGCTTAAGTCCATCCAGATCCTACTTACCACGGCTACATACCATGACTACGATATCTGGCGGTTGGGTGCCATGACATCTTTTCTAAATGATGTTTTAGAAGAGAACGTCTGTAAGTACACAGCCAGAAGGCTTCGTAAACAGTGGGAGCAGCGGAAACGTGTGCAAGATGTTTTATCTTATAAAGCAGGCATCGCGGAGTTGGAACGTCTGTTTTGATGTGTTAGTCAAAGAGTTTGACATCATCAAAATGGTAGATGAACCTTGTATAAACAAATAGGTAGTAGGGAGTATGGTGGCGATCCTCGTAGAGTACGTGGATGGCATACTCTTGATAGGGAAGGAGTTTCCTATGCTACGCTCGATCAATCTCCGCTTATCACAAAGATTCTCCACGTAGGATCAAAATGATACCTACTAAATCCTGGATTTTGGATCTATGAGATAGATCTAAATGGATGTTAGGATTCTCACTAGTTGTAGTGAGATGGTATCAATCGATCCTGGGGAGAATCACTGGAAGGGTTCCAGGGTGATAATGACGACTGAATGTCAGTCGCAGGCATTGTCTTTACCCTCAGTAAAGGGACGGTATGTTGGAAGAATTCCAAGCTAGATACCGTGACATACTAGACGATAAAGGCAGGATACATCGCTACTTAAGATGCTACCAAAGAGGCTGTTTGGGTGTATATAGGTTCATGAGATGAACTATGTTCCTCCCATTGTGTGACAATGGAGTTGTGGCTTATGCCAAGGAACGAAGGTCCCATCAGTGATCCAGACATATTCTAAGGCAGTATCACCTGATCATGGAGATGGTTGATCTCCAGGGGATCGAGGTTAGGAGAGTAGACTCAGAAGACAAACACAGCGGATCCACTCACAAAGGCCTGTTCCCAGAGAGAGACTTTTATGGGATGGTTGAGTATGAGATACTACAACCACTGCTACAGATGGCCCTAGTGCAAGTGGGAGATTGTTAGTTATATGTATGCCCTAGAGGCCATTACTGTACATATGATGTATATTGTAGTGGATGCTAGGACGTATATAGGGAGGACTTTCTTGCTCGACATGATAGTATGCTATCTGGTTACACTTTACCTTAACGTGTATACTGTTTGTCTCTCTGTTACATGTTGGTAAAGCCCTTAGGATGTGTACTTGACTACCTGGACTATGATGCGGATCATACTAGTGGGGACATAGTAGTCCATAAGTACATCCTTCAAAGTCCCTAGTCGTGGGTGTGTCGAGACGGGGCATCGATATACCAGAGTAGACTAGCGTGTACCTTCTCGACCCATACAGATGGGCGATGGATGATCCCATATCCATCGGTGTTTGACATCAGAGATGATATACGGGTGCTCAGTAGAGACTGGGTACACTGGACGGACTCGCCGAGAACTCCCAGATGGTATTATACCTCACGTCAGATGGCAGTTCTCTGGTGACACTGATACAGAGTAGTCTGTTGACCCGAGATCGTCATAGAGTCTTGTGTGGTTCGCACTGTGCTTTGATTTCCATCTTACCACGTCCAAGAGGGCGTGCAAAACGGTGGTTTTTGGGTACAGTCCCGAGTCACATGGAGGCAATGAGCGATAGGAGGGGATTCGTCTCTCCCGGTATAGGGAGTTGATGTTGTGCTGTGTTCGATTGGCTATAACAGGAAATCCCTGGCCAGGGTTGCTGAGATTTACTGGTAAGTGTTACCTGTAGTTTCTCGAATAGTTATAGACCTCATATCGACACGACTTATCGAGCTATTGGGGTCTGACGTTTACCACCCCTAGGCGAGATATGCGACATATCAGACGATCAGACCGGACTGTACGGTAGTGTTACTGGTTGGATTCACAGGAGTGTGAGCGGGCTTGCTCGTCGATCTTCTGATCGCTCAATACCCGGGTGGCCGTTACGTTTAGCAGACCGCTTGCGGCTTGTGGGTGTTTGATATGATCATCATCTGCTGCCGGCGTATTGACGAGTCTTTAGAGTCCTACATTGAGGTTTCCTGGCTCAAGCGAAACGAAATAGGAGCGCATATGAGATATGTGCGGGACCGAGAATAATGCGTGTATGTGATACCGTATTCTATTCTCGCGATGAATGTATCGATTGGTTGTATGCGATATAACCTAGTTATCGATTCAAGGATTGATTCGATAAGCCGATACATTGGATACTAGTCGGTTATGTGCGACATGACCGGATCATTGAATCAAGTGTTGATTTAATGATTTAATGTATAATTATATATTTGATATATTATTTTGCATTAACTAGTATTGGTTCACTTTAAATGGATTTTCTCACTTGAAGTTCACATGTTGTATATGTGATATACTTTTGTGCACTTGATTGTATCATATTTGATGATACATGTTTACTTGAGTTTGTGTAAAGATTAAACCATGGTTATTTAAATGGTTAGGGTTTTGTTTTTCATATCTATTTATTCATTTATTTATTTATTTTCTTTTTGGAAAAAGAAATGAGAAGAATGGTGGCTTTCTTTGTTTGTAGTTGAAGATTCATGAAGCTTTGACTTTGTCCACCATTCTTATCTCATGCTTAACCTAACCATTTGATTTAACCCTAGTTTAATCTCTACACTTGACCATGGTTTGCATTATGATAAGTTTTCATTTTCTTTTCATTTTTAAATAACTTATCATAATTCTTTCTTCTTCTTCTTCATCTTCTTCACATGAAGAAAGTTCACTTCATCAATGGTGATTGATGAAGATGAGTGAGAAATACAATTCTAAAGTCTACCCACTTCCTATTTCTTCATCCTCTACCTCTTGCCAAGTAGTAGAGTGTGTTTCCTTCACAAGTTTTCAAGGCTCGGTGAAGGTGGAGCTTGATCTAGTGATGCTTCGACGTAGATCATCTTCGGCAAGTTGTCGATGACCTAGCCCGTCCGTTCTCCGATGAAGCCGACGCTAGAGCCCGGGATCCGTCTTGGACAGCAAGGAGACTTCATTGCGGAGCCGTGGAGGTGGAGCACCGGATCTACAAAGATTGTATATCCGTATTCTCATAGTTAAGTGTTAACTAGTTAGCTTTTTCGTCTAGTTTTCTAGCAAACGATCCGTAGTCGGGTTTCTCGGCACCTAGATTTTTAGAAATTAGCATGGTTGATGCCTTATGAGACCTCATTAGGATGCCTAGGAACCCTACAAAATGGAGGTCCGGCGATCTGGGGTTTTATTTTAGAGGAGTTAGGGTTAGGGTTTGGCTCGGTTGTGATGTATGCTGGGGTTTGTAAGTGCACGGCGGCGTCCCGGCCATCAATTCGAGGCCAAAATGCGGAAACGATAATTTACTTTAACTTTTGAACCGACACCACCGCGCACTTTAAAACCCGGATCGGGCCATTAATCTAATTCTAGCAAACTAAAGAACGGGTAGAGAGATATACCGAGCGATCCGTGTCCTTCGGTCTTCTCGTCGTCGTCCCGATCTCCCCGCGGGATCTCCGGTCTTCACCTCCTCGCCGGAAGGGCACTACATCTCCGGCTTCTTTTACGGGCTCCCACCTCTGGACCGAGGCAACTCGGGCACGAAGTTGGCGAGTCGACGTGCCCAAGGATTGCTGTAGAATAAGTGTAGTGCCATGTCTCATTGGGGTTTTAGGAAGTTACCTTTTGGTTAGAGGAATTAAGTGAAAGCTTTTTGAGATGAACTATATCATTTTGCAAGCCAAATGAGAGCTTATCCCCACACAACAAATTGGGACAGCCCCCATGAGGAAGTGGCCGGCCTTGGCTCCAAGAATGAATGAGAGGAGACCCTAATACAAAGGGGGTGAGCCAAAAGAATAATATAAGAGAGAGAGAAAAGGAGTCATGATGTGAAGAAATGATCACAAGCAAATCCAACACTCCACCAACCATCATCACATCCAAAGTCAAGCAATCATGAAGTCATGGAGTCAATGAAAGCTGCACCCATCATGAAAACTATCATGAAGCAAAAAGTCTTCTCAATTATTAATTGCACAATTGCAAATAACCCCCTCCACCAAATTTTAGCCAAAGACAGGAAACAAAGGAAAATGGCCGAAACGGAAAGCAAACTGGCAACTTCAAAAAACTGATCCCGTAATGAATTACAGAAAAACCCCGCGACTGTATATGCATACCCACATTTGTATTCCGACCGAATACAAATGCAATGAGACAAAATCTACACTGTATAATACTAGGATCCGGCTTAAACCAAAGCCCGCAGCATTAACCGTCCGATCATGATCCGTGCAATACCACACGTATCTGATCGAGCCCTGCCATATCTCCATACGGCCTCTACAGCGTTTCGCCCGAAACTTGAGCAACTGGTCTGTGGGGGACTCTAAAGACTCGTCAACACCTTGGTTGTGGATTTAACCACTAGCACGTCAGAGGTATTAGCCATACGTAACGAGCTACCAGGTATTGACCAAAAGGGACGTCGATGAGCGAACTCATCCTGACACCCTACTGAGCCTGTCAGAGACAATATCCGTACAGTCCGGTCCGTTCGTCTATGAGAATCGCATGGCGAGCCTAGGGGGTTGGTAAAAGTCAGACCCCCAAAAGCGGTACAAGTCGTGTCGGAGTGTAGCCCAGAACATCCTGAGATACTACTGGAATACCTACCAGTAAATCTCCTGCCTCTGCCGAGGGCTTTGTGTAATGGCTCTCCTAGACACAGCGCGACCTCACCCCCAATACCGGGAGAGACGAACCCCTGAAGATCCGCTCACTGCCTCCATGTGGCTCGGGACTGTACCCAACTAAAACCTGTTTGCACGTCTCCTTTGAGCGTGGTAGGGTAGTAATCAAAGTACAGTGGGAACTCACACGAGACAAATGACGATCCTCAGGTTGATGAACTAACCTGTACACATGTCACCGGGGAACTGCTATCTGACGTCTGGTATAAGACCAACTAGCATGTTCCCGGCGAGTCCTGTCCGGTGTACTCATAACCCAATGAGCACCTGTATATGTCTTAGGTGAACCAACTGACACCAGTGGCTTGTGAGACCGGCCACCGCCCCTCGTCGGGGTCTCGACTGTATACACTAGTCTACTCTGGAGTATCGATGCCCTGTCTCGAAACTCCCACGACTAGGGACCTTTTAAGGATGTGCTTATAGACTACCAGCTCCCACATATATGATCGCCCTCATACTGCTGGCAGTCAAGCAAGAATCCTAGGGGCTCTATTAACGTGTAATAGCGACCTGTAAGGTCACCTAAAGCAGTACACGATGATAAAGATAAACCAGATAGCATACTATCATCTTGAATAAGACTGTCCTACCGGAATAGGTCCTCCCTCAATCATTACAATCACGTGCCTGTGATCCAATAATTGACTCTGAGGGCACTATCTCCAACAGGGTTTTGGTGCAGGATTTTGGTGTAGGAGGGAGAGCGGAAGAGAGGGAGAGGAGGAGAGGAAGGAGATGGCGACGGCAAGGTAAAGGTGTCGTCGGCGATGAGGTGAGGTGATGGGTTCTCGGTGTGTAGTGGTGTGCAAGGGTGTTGGTGAAGGCTTGGGAAGGAGGAAGAAGATGGAGATGGCGAGGAGGAGGAGGAGGAGGCTCTGTGAGGGAGGAGAGTGATGAGCCAATGGAGTTTAGGGTTAGGGTTTGAGGAAGGCAAGAGCTTGTGATGGGTTAAAGGAGGAAAGCTCGGGGGTTTTATAATGGAGGAAGAGAAGATGTGAAGAAGGGAGGTGACCACATCTCGCGGCGGTGACGCGGCTCGAGGAGCTACAGGATTCGCGAGAGGAGAGAGGAAGTGTGCGAGAGGAGAGAGAAAGAAGAGAGAGAGAGCGAGGGGAGAGAGAAAGAGAAGAGAGAGGAGAGAGGCTGAGCGAGAGAGAGAGAGATTCTGAGAGGTGGGTTCACAAGGCAGAGAGAGCTGGGGTTAGTTAAAGATTAGGATTTTAATTGATAAAAATATTTGGTAAGTTATATGAATTAAATTTTAACTGTCGATTTAAAATAAATATTATATTAATTAAATTTGAATTTTGGCGGAATACAAAAATATTCCAAAACACGCCCGAGTCGGGTCTAAAATTTCAGTTTTAAAATATGAAAAATATATGCGGCGTTCAAAATTCAAAATGAATGCTCGGATAACGAAAATGCATACCCCCAAGAACGGATGCACGTACGTGCGCGTAGCCATCCAAATAAGTCCGTTTCACTGAACGGGACGAGAACAAGATGCACGGATGCTACCACGGGATTAGGGGTATCATGCAGGCCATGCAATGTATTTTTAAACTATTTTATGTGACTTAAATGTTATATAAAAATGCAGATACCAGATAAAATGCTAGTATGCAAATGAAAGTGCACGAGTCCACGTATCAAGTCAGGATAAAGCATAAACATGAATCAAGACAGATTTCAAGCATGCGGGTCGGGTCGGATGCAAATACAAATATCAAATGCACCCAAAACACAGTAAATCAGGAAAATACCATAAATAAATAAATACGTGAACTGGAATTGATATAAATGAACTAGGGTGTTACAAATAAAGTCATCGTATCGGAATTTATATAGATATTGCATGGTATAGCGGTCCTACAGTGTCATGGCAGTACCAATAAGGTGTAGTGTTGTTAGTTGTATGTATGCCCTAGAGGCCAGTATTGTACAGATGATGTATATTATATTGGATGCTTGGACATATATAGAGATGACTTTCTTGCTCGATATGATAGTATGCTATCTGGTTGCTCTTTATCTTAACATGTATACTGGTCTCTTTAAACTGTCTTATAGTTACATGTTGGTAAAGCCCTTAGGATGTGTACTTGACTACCTGGACTATGATGCAGATCATACTAGTGGGGACATGGTAGTCTATAGGTACATCCTTCAAGGTCCCTAGTCATGGTGTATCGAGACGGGGCATCGATATACCAGTGTAGACTAGCGTATATGCTTCTCGACCCATGAGATGGGTAATGGATGATCCCATATCCATTGATGTTTGACTTCAGAGATGGTATACGGGTGCTCAGTGTAGACTGGGTACACTGGACGGACTCGCCGAGAACTCCCAGATGGTATTATACCTCACGTCAGATGGCAGTTCTCAGGTGACACTTGTGCAGGTTAGTCTGTAGACCCGAGATCGTCATAGAGTCTTGTGTGATTCCCACTGTGCTTTGATCTCCACCTTACCACGTCCATGAGGGCGTGCAAAACGGTGGTTTTTGGGTACAGTCCCGAGTCACATGGAGGCAATGAGCGATAGGAGGGGTTTCGTCTCTCCCGGTATTGGGGGTTGATGTTGCGCTGTGCTCGATTGGCCGTAACAGGGAAGTCCCTGGCCAGGGCTGATCAGAGATTTGCTGGTAAGTGTTACCAGTAGTTTCTCGACCCGTTATGAGCCTCACATCGGCACGACTTATCGGTTATTGGGGTCTGACGTTTACCACCCCTAGACTTGATATGCGACATATCAGACGAACAGACCGGACTGTACGGTAAGTGTTACTGGTTGGATTCACAAGAGTGTGAGCGGGCTTGCTCGTCGATCTTCTGATCGCTCAATACCTGGGTGGCCGTTACGTTTAGCAGACCGCTTGCGGCTTGTGGATACTTGATATGATCATCATCTGCTATCGGCGTATTGACGAGTCTTTAGAGTCCTACACAGAGCTTTCCTGGCTCAAGCGAAACGAAATAGGAGCGCATATGAGATATGTGCGGGACCGAGAATAATACGTGTATGTGATACCGTATTTCATTCTCGCGATGAATGTTTCGATTGGTTGTATGCGATATAACCTAGTTATCGAATCGAAGATTGATTCGATAAATCGATACATTGGATACTAGTCGGTTATGTGCGACATAACCGGATCATTGAATCAAATGTTGATTTAATGATTTAATGTATAATTATATATTTGATATATTACTTTGCATTAACTAGTATTGGTTCATTTTAAAAGGATTTTCTCACTTGATGTGCACATTGTATATGTGATATATTTTTGTGTGCACTTGATTGTATCATGTTTGATGATATATGCTTACTTGAGTTTGTGTAAAGATTAAACCATGGTTATGTAATGGTTAGGGTTTTTCTTTTTCTTACTTATTTATTTATTTATTTATTTTGGAAAAGATTTAAGAGAAAATGGTGGCTTTCTTTGTTTGTTGTTGAAGCTTCATGAAGCTTTGACTAAAATGACCATTTTGTCTTCATGCTTAACCCTAACCATTCAAACTAACCATGGTCTATTCTCTACACCTAACCAAGGTTAGGATATGATAAGTATTCATATTATTTTTCTTTTTAAGAAGAACTTATCATATTCTTTCTTCTTCTTCATCATCTTTAACAAGAAGAAAAGCTTACTAGCTTTAATGGCAACTTGTGAAAATGAGTGAGAAATCCAATTCTAAAGTGAACCCACCTCCTATTTCTTCATCCTCTACCTCTTGCCAAGTAGTATAGGGTGTTTTCTTCACAAGTTTCACAACTTGGTGAAGTTGGAGCTTGATCTTGAGTTGCCTCGACGTAGATCTTCTTCGGCATCGAAGTCGACAACCTAGTCCGCACATTTCTCCGATGAAGCCAATGCTAGAGTCCGAGATCCGATATGGACAGCGAGGGGTCTACGTGGAGCTAAGGAAGTGGAGAACCGGATCTACAAAGGTTGTAGCCTCTTTCTTTTAGTTAAATTGTTAACTAGTTTCACTTTTCGCCTAAACTCTACTCAACGAATCCGTATTAGGGTTTCTCGGCACTTGTAAAATTTAAAATTGGCATGGTTGATGCCTTGTGAGACCTCATTAGCGTGCCTAGGAACCCTACAGGTGTAACATATGCATCTGTGCTCGTGCAATATAGTACTCATTGGTAGTTGTGCAATATTTTATCAGTATGTTCATATAAAAAAGAACGTATATAATCAGTAAGCGTATCGCGAACATATAAAGGAAATACAAGTGTATCGCGTAATTATTTAACGTAATTAATTGCTATGAGCTATACCATTATCATTAAAAATAGAACGAAATGTTATTTTGAAATAAGAAAGCTGCATTAAGTTAAAATAGATATTCGTTTTGAAAATAGCATCACATCCTTATCATTTATCATTTAAAAGTGAAAACAAATCATTGGATTTTAAAAGAGTATAGCCCAATCAATCGTAACGTCCCAAGTCGGGATAACTCATGACTCCACGAGTTCAAAAGAAACTTGGCCGTATTCGTCACACTATCCTCGTCATCACAAGTATGGTATGATTTCTTCGTACTATATCCATCCAATATCATATCCATATCGTACGAACCTATCGTCACGTACGTCCATCCCCAATACCATATATTCAGGTATAACCATAACCATATGAATTCTACTAGGTATTCACCATACACCAATATAATGTAACTAAGTTAGCTAATATATCACTTTACACTAGTTATATTATAACTATTCTCTATAAGTGGTTGCGGTGGTGCTATACGCCATCCACCCGATTTCCCCCGCAAATATAAATCTACTCACACTTGTTAAGCTAGTCAAAATCCACGCTAGCTTTGTCCGTCCTTGCCGTCTCGGAAATCTCCGCGATTGTACCTACAATCGTAATTATAACACATCGGCGTAAATATCATATTGAAAAGCAATTCAACGAGCTAAGCGCATATAGGTTAGAAGCTATAGCTCACTTACTCCAAATACGACCAAATACCCCTAACATTAACATACAAATGTCAATAATTCAGTCGAGTTATAGAAATACGAAAAACCGTATCATAAATATCAGAAACATTGTTAAAATAATTCTAGAACACTCCCAGATTTCTCTATATGACATCTGGGACAAAACAAACAATACAGTAGCTTAAATTATCACCAATTAAAGCTACTGACCAAAACCCAAAACACCTATACACTGAAAAACCGGCGGCGGCGGGAAATTTTGGAAAACCGGCGGGTGAATTAAGGAGTTAGGGGCTCGGGCTTTAGCGGTTGTCTCCTGTTGGTCTCATCATATCCTAGTATTGTTAGTTTTTCTAATAGACTAACGTAGTAGTTCCAGATTCAAGTTTACCCACACAAATATCATAAAATCCTAGTTTCTGATATTTGCACACTAAAAACAGATATTTAACGAAACAAGACTTGTAAAAAGGAAGAAGATTTACCTATAAAGATGGTGCACAAGGAAATTCCAGCTCATGAATTGGTGGCTTGAAGTTTCTTGAAGTGGTTGCGGATCTAACTTGATGGTATGCACAAGTTGGATGAAGGATTCATGTTTTTTGAGTGAATGCTAAATTTTAAGATGAGGATGAAGGAGAAATGATGTTTTTGTTCAGTTAGCAACTGAGAATGAATATGTATAATTGTATGAAGGAGGTAGGTAGAGAAAGAATGAGGTGGAGGGTTGTAAGGGTGGTGGTGTAAAGGTAGAAGCATGAGGTGGAGTAAGGTAAGGGTGTGTGTGGTATGTTGTGCATGAAGGTTTAATCTAACCTAATCATACACCCAACCCTCATAACTAAATAGAAACCTTCATGTTACACTAAATCTAAATTCATGTTTTTTTAAAAGAAATAAAACACTTATCACTTAAATACCATAACCTTTTAATAAAATCTCGTATCATATTAAAACAATTTAAATATCATTTTTATGATATCACACATTTGTCTTCATTTTTATCAAAATAATTATATTTTTGCGGATATCAATCAATACCAAAATTCATATGAGATATTATTTTTGTAAATTCATTATATTCATATTTAAAATTATAAATTAATATTTATAATTTTCCAAAATGTTACACCTTGCTACTTCAAAAGAGCGATCATCTTGATCCTCCAAAGACTGAAACTGTTTTGGCCATCGAATTTCTCCACATTGAAATTCATCATGCCATATTTCATGATCAAATCCAAAACTAAACCAAGCTCTGATACCAGTTGTCCTCCTAAAATCTCTTCGGTATCAATTTTCGATAGAACCGCCACTTTGTGTTCTTTCATTGTGTCAATGAAGAACTACCTTATATCTAAGTGTCTCGTCCTTCCATAAAAAGTCTGGTTCTTGGACAGACAAATGGCGTTTGAACTGTCACAATATACCTTCGTAGTCTCTTGACTCATGCCCAAATCTTCAAGTAAACCCCACAGCAGCCAGATCGCATCCTTGACTGCTTTAACTGCAGTTATATACTCGGCCTCAGTCGTTTACAATGTGATGACAGTATGAAATATCGATCCCCAAGACAGTAAGCATGTACCTAATGTAAATATATAGCCCGTCATCGACCTTTGCCTGTTTAAGTCACCCATGAAGTTGGCATCCATATATCCAACTAAGACATGGTCTTCTATATTGTCTCATCTGTACTTTAAACCGATACTAGTAGTTCCTTTAAAGTATCACAGAATCCTCTTTACCGCTTACCGATGTTCCTTACTGGGTTAGCCATATATCGACTCATGAACACAACCTTATGTGCTAGATCTGGACGAGTGCACACCATCGCATACATGAGACTTCTGACCACACTTGCATACGGCACTCAGGACATGTATTCTTCTTTTGCATCGGTACTAGGTAACTGTTTTCCCGACAGTTTGAAATTCGACGCCAATAGAGTGGCAACGGGCCTAGCCTTCTCCATTCATAATCGAGCCAGGACTTTCTCGATATATTTCTTCTGTGAAGGGCGCAATTCTCTTCTCTTTCTATCATCAACAATCTCCATTCCAAGAATCTTATTCACAGGTCCTAAACCCCTTTATCTCGAAACTCTTGATTCGGCTGTTGTTTCGATTTGTTAACTTCTGATTTGATTTTGGAGGCGATCAACATGTTTTTAACATATAGAAGGAGATATATCCATATACCATCATCATGTAACTTGAAGTATATGCACTGGTCTTACAAACTCCTTTTGAAGTCAATCATCACCATGAAGCGGTGATATCGCTTGCACCATTGTCTTGGGAGTTGTTTCAATCCATACAACGATTTGGGCTTTAGTCAGGAGATCAGGAAGGTCTATTGTGACGGTTCAATCATCATTTGTCTCTGGCTAGGAACTAGACTTTCTATGGAGGGACAAGACACTTGAATATAAGGCACTCTTTTATTGACACGATGGAATAATACAAAGTGTGTTGTGCCCTGATCTCATCTAACACGGGGCGATGAACCACGAAGGGATCACACAAGCCGATAGCACGGACAAGTGGTACTATGCAGCGGAAAACTATAAGGATTGGGTGCAAACAAAGACAATGAAAAAAATATATCTGACAGCTATCGCAACACACTGAACAAATAGAAAAATACACCAACAACTAAGAACACAACGATATACCCAGGTTCGGCACAATTGCACATAATCCTGCCTTCGCAACGAGAACTTTCCATTAGACTAAGGATTACACGAGATGCACCAAAAGCCGATCACCAGCCCAACACACACACACCTCTCTCTCTCTCTCTCTCAAATCCTCTCCATCTACCTCTGGGCTCCGTTTTAGTCGCAGCCACCTCTTGGTGTGTGGATTAATTCATGCACTCAAAACCTTGGCATCAATTAATTAATATACAGGAGAGAGGCCTAATAAAAAGATAAGTTTAAACATTTAAACTAAGATTAAACAGTATAACAAATCCTAATCCAACTCCTATTTACATTTAGCACGCAGCCGCCGATTGACGCACTAATGATCTCCACTACGTGCACTGCACGTGCCTTACTTTTGGGCTCAGTTCTGTTGGGCTTATCTTTTAGGCTTGGATAAGAATTTGGATCAAATATCAACATACCTATCAAAGATTGATACCAAAGTGTCATTCTGGACAAGTTTAAGCTTCGATTAGACAAGGTCCCCATTGTTAATTGTAAAGATAGTGCCAAAAGACACACCAGAGAGAGAGAGAAAGTTTAAAGATTTGGTGATTTCGCATGAAGGAGAATAATGTTTGCTTTTGTGATGCAAAATCGCTACAAGCCCAAGCCCAGATTTTAGAGTTCTTGTGAAAGTAGTCTAGAATAGAACTTGATTTGAAATGTATCTAGAATTCCTGTAGAAATTAATTTGAAAAAGGAGTGAATGATTCCACGTTGAAGCACTCGTCACACTTGAATGAGAAGCCCTTCGGAATGGCCCTAGACTTTTTCTAAAAGTAGTCTTGAAGTTCTAAAAAGGTTCTAGAAGCTTTCTAGAAACATGAATCGGATCTCTATAAATACCTGAGGGTCATTTGAGATGGACATCAAGCAAAAGCATAAGCAATTGTGAGCGTGGTAAGCTTTATGAGAGATTGAGAGTTTGAGAGCTCTTTTATATTTTGCAGCACTCAAATTCTCTTATAAAATTAGTTTTCTCTTCAATAATGTAAAGTTTTCTTTCGCCGATAAAATTTCCTCTTGGACCTCGCTTTGTTCCTTTAGCCTTTTCTCCCTTGTTTTGCTGTATTCATCCAAACCTGGCTTCTTCCGCAAACGGACACTATCGTTCTTTCTATTGAACAAGGTTATCTTACATGTCAGATTTTTTCAATTTAATCTGTAATTGTGGACTATTTATCTTATTTTATTTTGGGAACTATGATCGAATTAGACTTAGACTGAATTAAATCGGATACGTCATAAAGTTAATGTGGTATATAAGGGCAAAGTGTGCTTCGGATTGGTGGCGCTCAAAAGATTAAAGCAATTTTAAATGCCATACATGCATGTTCGACATAAATCCATGCATGGTCAAATTACTGTGTTCAGCAACTGGTGCGATTTTAAGCTATGGCTTTGGCCCATGTAAAGCCCAAGCAGGCCTATACTCAAAATCACTAAACACCCACACACTCCACGCACAAGCACACAACACACTCACACGCAACCAGGGAGACCCACGATTTTGCCCCCAAAGCCTTAATTTATTTACACTTCCCCTCTTGAAGTTCTTGGGGTTTGAACCCCACACTCTCCCCAAGTGGGGAAGTGCCAATACTATTATTATATTAATAGAAAGCGGTATTAAAAATTAAAATTTTAAAATTTCCATTCTTACCCCCCAACTTTCTATTAGTTTGGGTTTATTGAAAAATTCAACAAACTAGCAATTTTGTTATTTTTGTGAAGTAGTAAAAATAAAGTCGTGAATTCCTCGATTTGGCGGAATTTCTTTTTATTTACAATTGTACCGTCAGCCCAAAACTTCTCCTTATCTACCATTGTGCCATCGGCTCAAAATCCTTTTAGGTTTCACTAAAATACCACGATCTTTCGGCATTTTAAAAGTAAAATACCGTGCATTTTGTTGTTTACAAACAAAAAATATGGACTTCGTTTATCACCGCTATTTTTTCGCTAAAATACCATTGGCTTTTGACATTTTTCATATAAATACCATAGATTTTATTTACTGCAAATAAATACTATGGCTTTCACCGTTTTGTAGATACATACCATGGACTTTATTTATTACAAATAAATATCATGACTTCCACCCTTCTTTAGATTAATACCATGTGTTTTGTTTAACATAAGTAAATACCACGATATTTCATCATTTTCCATATAAATATAATGGATTTTATTTATTGCAAATCAATATTATGATTATTCGCAATATTTGGATATAAATAGTATGGACTTTCTTTATTACTGATAAATACGATGAGATTTCATTTTTGACATATTAATACTATGGATTTTATTTATTATAAATAAATATAACGAACTTCCAATAAATTTTAGATAAATACCATGGACTTAATTTGTGTATTACAAACAAATACCATGTATTTGTGTATTACAAACAAATACCATGAAATTTATCGTTTTCAGATGAATACAATGAACTTTGTTTATTATATAAATGTCATGAACTTGTACCGTTATGATCACTGACTTGCCTATTTATATGAGTTATTGTTTATTTATTTTCATAGATTATTAAAAACCCGCTAGTTTTTAACATATTCATAAAATGCAACAAGGAAAACATATTTTTATTTGCAATAAAAAAAAGCCAAGACAAACGCAATCTTAACGAGAAATAATCTAGGCAAGAGGAAAAGGAGAGGAATATTTAGAAGTTCCCAGTACCGTTAAAAGTCCGTGCTTTTGTGTCGTTAGTTTCTAACATATTCATAAAATGCAGTTATTTGCAATAAAAAAAGCCAAGACAAACGGCACAATCTTAACTAGAAATAATCTAGGCAAGAGGAAAAGGAGAGGAATATTTAGAAGTTCCTAGTATCGTTAAAAGTCCGTTTTTTTGTGTCGTTGGTTTCTAACGACGCAATCTTAACGAGAAATAATCTAGGTAAGAGGAAATGGGTAGGTCCGATGTATTTGCGGGATTTGTGAGGCCCAACCGGAAACGGCAGATCATTTGTTCTTTAGGTGTCCGTTGGCTTGGAGTGTGTGTGGTAGGTTTTGGAGGCCTTTTGGGTTTGTCAATCCGTCGAGTATCTTTGGCGAACTTTGAAGTCACTGGAGTAGAGTGGGATGGATAGCGGGCATCCGGAAAATTGGAAAATTATGGTTTCTGCTGTCAGTTGAAATATTTGGTTAGAACGGAATAATAGAATTTTTAAGCATTCTAGGAAATTCTTATTGAATATTATAAATGTGATTGAAGCCAATGTTGAATTTTGGTTTCGTGGTGTTGCAAGAAGAGTCAAGAAAAAGCAATGACAGCTGCGGAGGATGAGAGGTCGGAAGCGGGCAGGAGGAATCCACTTACCTTGATTTTGACGGACGGGACGGGACGAGACATGATAGAGGAGGACAATAGTGGGCGTCACGGCTAAAAGGGATGGAATCTATGGGAGAGTAAGTTGTTGATTTAATTTTGTATTTATCCATTGTTTTTCTTTCCGTTCTTTTTATGTTTTTATTAGGCATATTTTTTTTATGTAGGTTCATTAAATTGTCGTTTAATGAATACCGGAGGTATTTATTGTTCGTTTTAATAAATAATAATAAAAAAGAGCAAGATGATATCAAGTGTGAATAGATAGTGGCATCAAGTATCTTTCCATTGTAGTGTCATTCCCCCATTCTCCGTGTCTTTTGATTTGAGCGAGAGAGAATATTCAACAAAAGAGTAGAGAGAGAGAGGGAGAGGAGAGAGACAACACCACAATCACATGGAGAGGGAGAGATGAGGGGGTCCTTTGATTGCGTCTTCGTCAACCAATTCTCTCTCTCTCTCTCTCATGGTTTTGATGTGAAGTTGGTCATGGGATTTATTACTTATTAATTCAATTCAATGCATTATAATTAAATTAAAATTAATCAATCAAAGCCAAAGGGGGCGATGAGCTTAAAGGGGGGTGAGGGTTTCTTTTCTTCGCTTCCTTTTGATCTGCTGCATTCCATCAACATCTCCCTCTCTCCCTCTCTCTCTCTCATTTTCTGTGTATAATATCTGTTTCCAGATCGAAAGCAAGAGGGCTTCGCCGCATAAATTAGGGGGGGGATCGAGGGGCCTTTTATTTGATTTGATTTGATTTGGGTCTCTCTCAATTCAATCCCCCATTCTGTCTCATTTATTTGAGGTAAGAAGTATTCATGATGCGTTCTTTGATTTCCGATGAGTTTTTTGAGGCGTGTATTGCTTGGATTGTTATGTACTCGCATCGTTCAGCACATACTTGGAGGTTGATTACTGGAAAAAAGGGATTTTTTTTTAAAATTTAATAATTGGGTTTGCTTACATGAAGTGCTAGCTGATTGTCTTAGCTATAGAGGATTTTGTATGTGGATTGCAAAATTCTCATCTTCAAGCTTCCTGGTTATGTATCATTCTACATCCTCCCCCCCCCCCCCCCCCCCTTTTTTTTTGGTACTATATTGGTTTAAAAAAAGTGCCAGTGGCTGCATGTTGTTATTGGCATCAAAATCGCATTGAGTATTATGTTTATAAGACCCTTTGAATTTTATGTTCAAAATTATGAAGAGGAGTGTAATGCATTGATTATTTCTTTTTGAATGCCATACCCATAACTCTTGTGTCATTTGTGTAGGAAAATTATCCCTGCGCGTGCTTAGATAACGTCTTCATCTTATTATTATTATGGGGTGGCTGAACAAGATATTTAAAGGTTCCAGCCACAAAATTTCTGAAGGACAATACCATGGAAAACCTGGGGATGACAGGATTTGGAATGATCCCTCTACTTCACCGGTACCATTATTGCCCATTCTTCTTTTTGTCGCATTTTTAAAAAGTAGGCTTAATTTCACAAAACCGCGCTTTAGTTTCGCTGAATCTTAGAATACTCCCCTGTAATTTAAAATAGGCAAGAAATTACCCTATTTGACGGTTCCACCGTTTACCTAGAGAAAAACGATATTTTTGCCATCTATATTAATTTAATATTTAAAAATATATAATTTTTCTACCTCCTTCACCCACTCGCCCGCCCGTCTGCCGCCGTAAGGACAGCGGCAACCCCGCCACCGGCACAGCCTTTCCGCCATCACCCCGCCGAACCCCGTCACTACCCGACCACCATCTTCTTCTTCTTCCTTCAAACCACCACCATCTTCTTCATCCTTCAATTCTCGTCACCGCCCCACCACCACCATCGTCCTCCTTCAAATCCTCTTAAACCACAACCATTTCCCCCTCCAAATCCCTACCACCATTATCATCTTCTTCTTCTTCCTTCAAACCACCATCTTCTTCTTTTTCCATCAAATCACCTTCTTCCTCCAAATCTCCATCAACATCATCACCGCCACCTTCTTCCTCCAAATCTCCATCAACATCATCTTCCCCCTCTGAATCCCATCTTCGTCCTCCTCATTCAAACCATCACCACCTTCTTCCAGATCCCACCACCATCACCTTCTTCCTCCAAATCCTCACCACCATCATTGCCACCTTCATCCTCCTCCAAATCCCATCTTCTTTCTCCTTCAAGCCACCACCACCATTACCTTCTTCCAAGTCCCTCCACCTCCTCCTTCCTCCAAATCCAAATCCCACCATCTTCTTCCTCCAAATCCACTACCACCATCTTCCTCCTCCAAATCCACATCACCATCATCTTCCTCCACGAAATCCCCACCACCGCCGCCACCACTTTCTTCCTCCAAATCCCCCACCAATCACCACCACCACCCCCTTCATCATCCCAATTCCCACCACCATTACCTTCAAAGATTCAAATAAGTTAGGTTACGGTAGAGAGAATGATTTTTTTTGTAAAAAAAGAAAAAGAAAGAGAAGAAGAGCATTTTGGGCATGTTTTAACAGAGTTACTGTAACACTGTTAAATAGAGCAATTTTTTGCTTATTTTAAAGTACATGGGAGTATTCTGAGATTCAGCGAAACTAAAGGGCCGTTTAGTGAAATTAAGCCTAAAAAATATATTATGAGTTTTTCCTACATTATACTTGGTTATTTATGTGCTCCAAGATATTTCATTCATGACGTGCATTCCAATGTAATCAAGATACAGAATATATAATGTTCGGTACAAGAAAATGCACCTCTTTGGTCGAGATTATATCTTGGATCCTGTTTTATCTTGCTGATATGATGAAGTAACTTGCCAGTGCATTGTAGATTTTCGAACTTTTCCTATATTTTGCTGATATGCTACTATACCTTGTCCAATGCAATGGATAGGTGAACTATAATAAAGGTTCTACATCCTTTTGTTCACTCATACCAGAGTTAATACAACTTGCTTCACTTATATGTTATTGGCTTTGTTTAATGGATTTTTGATATGTCTGCGCTTGAATTATGCTTTCACCCGATTGGTTACAGAAGGCAAAGTTAAATTATATACTTACATTCTGATCAAACTATGGGAAATACTTCGCTAACTCAAATGGCATACATGTGCAAATTATATAACCTAATCTTAAGACAGCATGTTGATTTTTTATTGTAAGCATCTTCCCAAGGTAAATCGTACGATCATCCCTTTCTAGGAGAATATCATCTACCTTTACTTCAGAGTTCGGACTCTTTAGACTCTCTCTTGTTCTAGGGTAATGTAGGGTATCTGGAGGCTAGTTTCTTGCTGCATCGCTTAAACTGCATGGCCAGAAAACCTAGGTTTACCTTCTTGCAAATTGGCCTTCAAGGTTATACATGCCATGTCCCTTGGTTTGTTATGGTTGCCTTGGCCAGAAATTTGGCTCCCACCCATGTAGTGATGATGTCAGATTAATAGTAAATCACATAAATTTGTTCGTTTATCAGTGGAGCTTTCTCAACTTTGAGTTGGTCTCCACATTCAACTCTAGTTTGATTGGCAGTAATTGATGATGACCATAGTAAGCTAGGAACTGGCCTCCTTTATATATTTTCTCATGTATCTATTAGAGAATTGGAATGCAAGAGTATCCTTTGAGCACAGATATGCAACATGCATATAATCACCTAATTTACTTGGATGCAGGGTCCAATTGAATGCAGAGTGCCAAAGAGCATGCTTCTGCCTCTCAATTGTATAAATATTTAAATATTTTTGAATGCGATAGAGATAGATATGTTTGGCATCGAGGGAGTAGTAGATGTTTGAGATACAAAGGTCTGACTCCAGGAGGTCCTTTTTGGCCAAATTTCCAACTGATATCAAACAAAACTCGAAAATCAGGAAGAGTTATGAACACAGACAGGACGCTGGAAATCTTACATTATTGGGTTTGTAGTTTCAACTCATGCAACCTAGGAGCGACCTCCCAAAATTCTTAGCCTTGGAAGAGTCTACAAGCAGGGAGGAAAATGTAAAGAATCTTAAGATTTGTCAGAGGGAATTGATTTCGTTTATGAGGCATGATATATGCCAAAAAAGAAAAAAAGAAAAAACCCAAATCGCAACCATTTCAATATAGGACATAACATTATCATTTCTTTTTACCCTGTATGGTACTTTTTAACTGCTTAGTTCAGTTTGCGGGTGCTTGTTTCTTCCGACGTTTTTTTCTATACTCTCCTATTTAAAATTTTTAAGTATTGTATATAATCCAGAATTTCTGTGGTCTTCCTTCTGGTTAAGTTAACCTGTCTTGCATTTCGGTTTAGGATGCCCTGTCGGACTATGACAATGAAGATATCGATCATGCTATTGCACTTTCCCTCTCAGAAGAAGAACAGAAAAAGGCAAAGGCAATTGGTTAGTATTAGGAATATCTGCTGTTTATTATTTTACTTCTTTGAGGGCTTCTTCTTTGCACAAGTGTGTTCAATTAAAAGTTAACCTACCTGATGCCCCATATTCATCTTTTCATTCTAGCGCTACCTATTATCAATATAATCTATGAGAGGAAATTTTCAGTATAAACTATTAAGGGGTGAAGATATTTTTCTACCCTCCAAACATTGCTGAATGGAAGAAAATCTTTCATGGACCTGACTCAGAAAAAAGGTTTGTTGGTGAACATGTTGGCGTTATCTGCATTTTCTAGTTTTTTTTTTGCTTTTTTTAAATAAATTTTTTCTCCTTTTCTGTCAGTGTATTGGCTATTCTTTGAAATCTTCTATCCGTATTCCTGCTAACCAAAGGAAAAAAAGGCTAGCCAGCTATATCTAAGATATATAAATCTTACTAGTGATGAAGAAGCATTTATTATAGAAGTAACGCAACTTTCAACCTTGTAGATTTCACTACTGATTAATTGATTCTGCTCACCTGACATGGATCAATAATCAGTGCATCAAGGAAGAAAACTAGTTGATTTTCCTCTAGGCCTTCATGGACATTGGACTGGCTTTAGGAGCTAACCATTGCTACCTCTTCATTTTCTGAGCTTTACAGCCCCTGCTTATTTTTCACTTATGAAACTTCGTAAGTTCGTTTTTGTCCAAAACTGATGTTCTTGCAGCTATAAAATGTATATTGTAGTAGGACTATGATATTTATGCATTAACATGTATATACATGGTTTGACATGTTAATACTGTGATTTTCTCTCAAATAAAAAAAATCAACCTATCTATCTTCTAATCTATCTATATATTATATATAAAAGCTATATGAAGGAATATTCCCTCTTCAAGCCTTTTTTGTCCTCATGCAAGGAAAATTTGACTCCACCCCTTTAGTTTAAGGAAATTTGCATTTACCCCCTTCTTGCAAAAAATTAATCCCCCGTCCCAATAATTTAAAGTTAATATATGCATTTGGTCCATTCTAAGTTTATCTTCAGATTCATGTGATATATTTTCGGATGAATTATCGGTATTTATTTTCTTACGGGTTATCACTATTCAATCTAGATTGTAGCGTAACATCTATGGAAAGTATTTCTCCCTGGTAGGATGTAAACGGACGCGGATAATCCGATTCGGATCCGTTTTCAAATCCGGCAGCTTGTGGATATAGATATTAAAAATCCATATCTTGACGGAGTCGGATATGAAATTTGTATCAAAGTCGGATCCGAATTCGAAATCGGATACTACAAAAATATTCGGATTAAGATCCGGATATCTGAATGAATGATATCCACTATCCAATTACTAATTACTTTTAGTTATAGCTAGACTTCTGGATGGCCCGTGGATTTGCTATTACATGAAAAACCCTATTTGAAACTATTAAGAATTGTGGACTTGATGTGGTTGTTTGAATCTAAAAATATTGGTTAACCTATTGAAATATTTTATTAGTTGTAGTTATGAATCATGACTTTTTTATATTTATCCGAATAGTATATGTATCCGATTTTAGCGTATATGATTTTTACAATATCCGATCCGTATCTGTATTCGATTTGCGATGGATACAGATAGTAAACTTTTGTTACCGACAACATTCGCATCGATAAATAGGTGCCGAATACGGATATGATAATGTCTATAGCCAATCCGTACCCGATCCATACTATCTGGACACGTGGATGGAAAATTAGATGAGATCTTTGATATCTTTTGAAAATTGCAATCAACCCATCTACTAATACTTTGCATACGCACATGCATGGAAAATTATATGAGCTTCGGATGTATTTTGAAAAATTGCAATCAACACTTTCACTATTGCTCTGTATACGTTCTCATCGATCGGGTACGAATCAGATGCAGATGTTACCATATACGTATGATGTGGTCGTTAGCCGATGCAAATATGGACATGGATAGTTATATAAAATGAAAATCCGTATATTTCAGACCGACTACCAAAAAGGTTATGAAATATATATTAAAAGTTATATACACTTCTAAAATATATATTAAAGGCAGAGAGTTGAATTATATAATATGAAAATTAGCAAGAGAAGAGTACATTATAATGTGATGTGAAGATAACCGTCATTTGGAGGAGGACAAAGGTCGACAATAATCACAGATGATGGCAGGAAGATTCCGGAGAAAATCTTTTCAAATTTTAAATGCAATTAGTGATGATGGCAGGATTTTTCGAACGCAATTTATCATCCGTTTAATACATACAATATGTAGAAATATGTAAAGACAAATACTTGTATGGGATTGTTTTGAGAGAACAGAGAAATTTTCTAAATTGTTTTGAGAGAATTTAGGGCAAGCTTGAAAAAATTGCATGCAATAAAATTTAGTTACGATTCGGTCATCTATATGATAGCATATTTGTTGGGCAACTCTCCAAGCCCGTGCATTGCACGGGGCACATGGTAGTTACTCTTGATATCTTTTCTTTCTTGGCCTCTAACATATTGGCTAATGACATAGCTTAGTAATTATTGGGGTTTATCAGCTTGAATCAAGATTTTATTAGATTTTATTCCCTTATCTGTTTATGCTCCAAACTAATTAATTTCTTAGATAATGTCAAAATAAATATACTTCTATAATGTGTGAATCTTTGTTTGCTTTACATTAGACAATGGCTCTCACTTGGAGGAAGATGAGCAACTCGCAAGGGCATTGCAAGAAAGTTTGAATGTCGATTCTCCTCCCCATGAAAGCAGTCACAATTTTCAACCAACACCTTATCTCTTTTCCTCAGGGTTCAGGTATCTTTCTTTCTTGTTTACTTTGCAAAATTTTAGTGTGTTAATTAAATTTAGTAGTTTTTGAATTTAATAGCGGTTGCCGTTTTCTTGGATTGGACTGGTAATCTTTTGGAACAAAACCAATGCTGGTCCCTGATTGTTATGATGATTGTGGTTCATGACCTCCAAAGATGTTGGATTGAATATATAATATTGTCATAACCGCTTTATCAAGCATGTTTCAATTGACCCGCTGGTAGTGTTGATGATAAACATTTCTTTCATTCCTGTCGTATCATTCATTCTGGTGTCATGAATTCTTTCAAACAGATTAGATCATGATGTGTCACTGTCAGGCACATGCTTTACAATAAATGGCCGTTTACACTTTAAATAAGTAACTTATAGTTTGAGCCTCATTTTATGACTGTGAACCTTACATAGACCTTACTCAACCCTGCATGAGCTCCGATCATGTTCATCTTGGTCGCCCTTCGTTTTGGTATGAATATGCGGTCAACAAAGCGTTTCATTATTCTACGTGAGGTATTTTACAAGAATGTTGTATGTGTACTCCTTCAATTTAGTTGTAGCAATGCTACTAAATTTAAACATAATAAGATCCAGGACTGACTTCTGCATGTAGCTTACCGCGTTACAATATCAGAACTGCAACACTGTTAAAGGGGAAATCCTTGATAATGGTTGGACCCTGAACCCTGATCCATTACTGAAGAAGATGATGGGGAATACTATTAACACGTACAGATGGCTTTCCTTTGGTGATCAAATCTACCGAACTGCTTATTACATATTAGAAACCTGCATTGGCAAATGATTATGCATATATACTCGTTATAGGAATCCTCATAGCGAAATAATGAATAAATAAATTCGGATGGCCATCCCAAAGAATTTGGATTAAAGACCTTGGTGTTGCTGCTGGTGTAGACCCTTTCTTTGAATTTCTAGTTATTCTTAGTTTGAGGTTAATTTATGCAAATACTCCTCCAATACTTGTTGGTGGTTAAAAAAAACAAAAACCATTGACCAGCACACATGATATTGATCATCAGAATGTCAGGATTCTGCTGGCCCATAATATGATTAGCTTAGCATAGTAATATTGTTGAATTATTCTGTCTGAGTTTTACTACTAGACAGTCAAGAATAACATAGACCAAAGAAGCAAGCTTAGTATAATTATGCTCTTTGCTTTAATTTTGGTTATAAGAATATTGCAATGTTCTGTTGCAGGATATGTGCTGGTTGTAATACCGAAATTGGTCATGGACGTTTCCTTAGTTGTATGGGTGCTGTTTGGCACCCAGAATGTTTTCGTTGCCGTGCTTGCAATCATCCAATATCTGATTACGAGGTAAGGATGTTAATGCTAGTTCATTAAGTGAGTAAGAGGCACTTTCTTAGGTTCAGTTTGAAGCTAACTGTCTGTTTGAAACAGTTCTCTATGTCTGGGAACTACCCATATCACAAGTCTTGCTACAAGGAAAATTACCACCCAAAATGCGATGTTTGCAAGCAATTTGTAAGTGACGTGTCTCAATTTTCCAGACTTCCTATCGCTTGAATCTGTTATGTAACCGCAATTTTTTTATTCTTTTCATTTTCTCAAAGTGTTCCACAGAATTAAACAAAATATGCAAAGAGAGCAGGTGACTTGACCAGGCATTGCTTTTCTAAGTATTTGGTCTTGGCTTCAAATCCCAGAGACTTGGAAACCATCAATAGCATAAAAAAGAAAATAGTAGTAGTAGTAGTAGTAGTAGTAGTAGTAGTAGAATAGATTGGTACGATGCATGCATTTTTCATTTAATCTATATATCATATGTTCCAAACTTTCCTATGCAAATGCAGTTAAATAACAACTAAATTGTGCATCTTTACCAAGTCCGCCCCTCAATCACCACGTCCTTTAGCTTCTTGCATGGCAAATTTTTCCTTAACATCGGGCTTACCTAAGTTTTTTGAAGATTTCTTTCTCCATAGATGATTTTTAGCGCTGCAGTTCAGATATTATTGTTTCACAATATATGGAGGTTTCACTGAATCTTAAGTTTAGTAAGTTCTTATGTTAGTCATATATCCTAGCTTTCGACTGTAGCTTTTCCTACTTACCATGTTTAGTCAGATTTTTACCTATATTTTTGAGAGTTCTTGAAGACTTTCCTCCTTCATTAATATAAGAGTTTAGTGTTGTTGCATATTTGATGGACTCATTATTGTGCTTGCTAAGTTCCCTCGTTTTAGATTCATAATCAATCTGCTTATTGATCTCTTATTTTGACCTCTTTTACAGATCCCAACAAACATGAATGGACTCATTGAATATAGAGCACATCCTTTCTGGCTGCAGAAGTACTGCCCTTCCCATGAGCTTGATGGTACTCCAAGGTGCTGCAGTTGCGAAAGAATGGAGGTCAGCCAAATTAATTACATTCAGCGCTTATATTATGGTTATTTTTCCATGCTAAAGTTGAACACTAGTATGTTAGGGTGTGTATTTGTGTGACCTTTGTTGCACAGATGTTATGTATTCCAGATGTATCTAACATTTATCATGGCTAAAACACCAACAATATATGCATCAACACCTATCAAATTATTTGTTAACGAAACACTATCAAATTATTTGTAATATTACATTAGATCTGCGAAAATGATAGTTATTTTTGGGTTTGTGTGAGTGTGTCCCAATGAATCATATTCTAGATTTTCTTTTTAAAATTGCAAACTGGTGATTTCAAGGCGTCCCCTGTCATGTAGCCTTGTTCGAAACTGTGTTACTTTGTGTGTGTGTCAATGTGGGTTTGTAAAGGTATCAATGGGGGTGTCTAGGAGTGTCAAATGTGGGTGTGTAGGAGTGTGGAATTGGAGTGTGGGATGTAATATCATTTACTGCAAAGAGGAATACCTTTCAGGACTTGAGCCAATCTTAAGCCAATCGATTTGCATCCATGGGTATAGACTATTGTATTAGTACTGCGTGGTAATTAGCACTTTAGTGCATACATAAGATTTAGCATATGTACATGCATGTATCATATGTTTATCCTTAAAGGAAGCTGCATATCTCTATCAGCATAATATGTTTCTCAGGATCTGATGGTTGATTCTATTTCTTCGTTAGATTTTCTCGACATCTTGTCAACATCTTGTTGGGAATTATTTGAGAGAATACGTTGCTGATGTGTCTTCTCCTAATTACCGATGACCTTAATTTTTCATGAAATATCAGGCAAGAGATGCAAGATATGTGACTCTTGATGATGGGAGGAAGCTATGTCTAGAGTGTTTGGATTCTTCGATAATGGACACCAGTGAATGCCAACCTCTTTACCTGGATATACAAGAATTTTATGAAGGTTTAAACATGAAGGTCGAACAGCAGATTCCACTGCTTTTGGTTGAGAGACAAGCCTTAAATGAGGCCATGGAAGGTGAAAAAAGTGTAAGTCACTTGTATGGCACAAAGCTATGCACACGGGATATTGTCATCTGGTCAGCGAGCCATGTCTTATTTTTTACTTGATTTCTTTTCCCTGTTGAGTAGGGTCATCATCATCTTCCTGAAACTAGAGGCCTCTGCCTTTCTGAAGAGCAGACTGTCAGCACTGTAAGAACCCTACTCAAACTGTAATTTGGGTTAGGCGCTACTGCTTTTTTTTTTCACGGTGTGTAACTTGTCAATAACCGTAAATAATGTACTCATGTCAGATTTTAAGAAGGCCTCGGATTGGGGCTGGAAATAAAATAATGGATATGATTACAGAGCCTTACAGGCTCACCCGGCGGTGTGAAGTCACGGCCATTCTTATTCTTTATGGGCTCCCAAGGTATTGGTTATTTAATTTCACTTCTTTTCTTTGATGGTCTCTCAACATGGCATTGTTCATATTTAGTAGTTCCTCCCCCACCCCCCACCCCCCGCCCCAAAAAAAACCCTCACACAACCACTTAAATCTAAAATTTTAACCATGGTATAGATTATAGTAATTTATTGATAAAATGACTATAAAGAGCAAGTATCGTAGTACCAAAAATATCAATACCATAAAACTTAAACAAGAATAAATTTGGTATTTACTTTTAGGGTTTTTTTATATACCACCCCAAAAAATAAGGGAATTCCAAAAATCACCCCAAAAAATAAGATATTCCAAATATCACCGCGAAAAGTTACAACTTGTCTAAAAAAGCCCATATAGTTAGTTATAAAGTAGCTTTGAACTATTTGGGCGTTGGTAAAAGACGAAAATAACCCTTGAAAAGTCATCATATTCTTTTTTTTTCTAATGGTTAGGATTTGGATTTTGCCCTAATTTCAAAATTAGTGTTTACCGTTGGAGAAAAATTGAAGCATTGAACTTCCATGTATACAAATTAAACTTATTACTAACATAAAAAATAACTCAAATAAGTTTATACATGCAAAGAAAAGTAAACACATAAGTGACGCAGGACGCAAAGGTTAGGGATAAGCTAAGAAAGAAACCAACCTATGATGCGTATGCAATTGAAAATTAATACATGCAAGGCCTAATCTAGATGATTACACACAAGAGATCTGATTTTAATGATTGTGATAAATAAACGATATAAAACGTTAAGCATGATGATCACAACTAAAGTCTACAATTAAAGTCTAGAAATTTAAAACTGTCGAATTGATGTGATAATTGATAAGTTCGTAAGAAGTAAATGACTAGATAAATAATGTAGAAATCCTCGGGGTTATCTTTGGTACTTGTGTATCGGTTAAATAGATGCAAGTAAGGTGTAGAACACTTCAGATTTAGAAATAAAACCGCTCAGCTGTCTGTCTAGAGCTAAAACATGGTTGTTTTGAGCGGAAACTGGTTGAGAAGGGGCTGTTGGAAAAGGTTGAGAACTGATGACCTTGATTCTGCCGTTAAAATGGCTCAGATCTATGCAGAATCTGGACTAAAATTTGACAGACTTCAGAACTGAATTATTTATTGTTGATCTTGATGTTGTTGCCGTTTAAGACTCACGAAACTTTGATGACTGCTGTTATTTTTGAGTTTTGGATTGATGTTGAGGTGATGAAGTTGAAGAAGCAATAAGAACCGAAGGTTAGAACGGAGAGGGATTGATTGGCCGCAGCCATTCACTTCGACCGCAGCCGAAAATAGTCTCTACCGCAGTTGAAGACTAGAAAACTCCACAGAGTCCAAATTACAAATCACAAAGATTGCAAATATTTATCAAAATATCATATATCATACCAAGGTCTGCATTTCACAGAGAAAACCAACATATATATAAGCTTTTACATGACTTTTAGACTTTATAACCCCTACTTAAATGCATATAACTCCTCACATTCATACAAACAACAACAACTGAGCCTTTTATCCCAAGCATATGGGGTAGGCTACATGAACCAACATGAGAATCACGCCGGGTCCAGCACATGAATCCTCTGTCTCCACTCACTTCTATCGAACAATATACTTTCATTGAGTCCTTTGGCAACCATATCGTTTCGTATCACCTCCATCTATGTTTTCTTCGGTCTCCCTTTTGCCCTTTTGCCATTACCCATATCGAGAGTATCTATTCGTCGAACCGGTGCTTCCATAGGTCTGCGTCGCACATGACCAAACCATCTAAGCCGGTTTTCCCGCATCTTCTCCTCCACGGGTGCTACACCAACTTTTGCACGAATATCCTCATTTCGCACCTTGTCTTTTCTAGTGTTACCGCACATCCAACGAAGCATGCGCATCTCCGCTACGTGCATCTTCTGTGTATGATGCTTCTTAGGAGCCCAGCATTCTGTACCATATAATAAGGCAGGCCGAATAGCGCTCCGATAAAACTTCCCTTTCAATTTTAACGGAAAGTTACGATCACACAAAATCCCTGTTGCACTCCTCCATTTCAACCAACCAGCTTGGATCCTTTGATTAACATCACTATCGATCTCCCCATTCCTTTGGATGATGGAACCTAGATATCTAAACTGGTCGCTCGGTGATATCTCTTGCCCTTCCAATGTTATACCAATATGGTTTTGACTTCTCTGGCTACTAAATTTGCAGTGCATATATGCTGTCTTGGACCTGCTCAATCTGAATCCCCGAGATTCCAATGTTTGTCTCCATAATTCCAATTTGGCATTAACCCCTGCTTTCGTCTCATTTACTAGAACAATATCATCAGCGAATAGCATACACCAAGGGACCTCATCTTGGATAGTTCTAGTAAGCTCATCCATCACGATGGTAAACAGGAAAGGACTTAATGCAGATCCTTGATGTAAACCAATAGTAATCGGAAAATCACTTGTTAAGCCACCGCAAGTTCTGACATTTGCCACTACTCCGTCGTACATATCCTTGATTATGTCAATATACTTGACGGGGACCCCCTTTTTCATCATTGTCCCCCATAATACCTCTCTAGGTACCTTGTCGTACGCTTTTTCTAAATCAATAAATATCATATGCAAATCTCTTCTCCTCTCTCGAAAGCGCTCGACAAGTTGACGAAGCAAATGAATCGCCTCTGTCGTCGATCGTCCAGGCATGAACCCAAATTGGTTCTCTGTTATCTTAATATCCTTCCTAAGCCTGTGTTCAATCACTCTCTCCCAAAGTTTCATGGTGTGACACATTAGTTTTATTCCACGGTAATTTGAGCAACTTTGAATGTCACCCTTATTCTTGTAGATAGGTACAAGGATACTTTTCCTCCATTCATTTGGCATCTTTTTTGTCTGCCAAATCTTATTAAACAGATCTGTCAGCCATTTAACGCCTATTTCTCCTAAGCATCTCCAAATCTCGATAGGAATCCCGTCAGGACCAACCGCTTTTCTTAAACCCATTCTGTTCAAAGCTTCTTTAACCTCAGTAAGTCTTATTTTACGCATGAAATCACGATTTATATCTTGAGATTGAATGACAAGTCCATCCAAATTCTTAGTAAAGCTCTCATTGAACAATTTGTCAAAATAATCTCTCCATCTTTCCTTGATATCCTCATCTCGAACTAAAACCTTCTGATTTTCATTTTTGACACACTTCACCGCACATAAGTCTCTAGTCTTCCTTTCCCGCATTCGAGCAATCCGGTATATATCATTTGCAGCCTCTTTAGTGTCTAATTTCTCGTACACCTCCTTGTAGACCTTAGATTTAGCTTTCCGAACAGCTTTCTTAACTTCCTTTTTAGCCATTTTGTACTTCTCAAATCTCTCCACATCTCTACTTTTCTTCAAATCTTTATAAGAATCTTTTTTAATTTTAATAGCAGCCTTTACATCTTCATTCCACCATGATATGTCCTTAGATGGTGGAGCACCACCTCTCGACTCACCAAGTAGATCTCTAGCTACTTTCTTGATACAACTAGCCATTTTGTTCCATGTTTTGTCTGGATCATCTTCCGACTGCCAATCCGCTTCATGTACTACACGATCTATAAAAGCCTTTTGATTACCTTCTTTCAATCGCCACCATTTAATTTTAGGCTCTACCTTACGTCTAATCTTCCTAGGTTCTCTTCTAAATCGAAAATCTAGAACTAAAAGTCTATGTTGAGTAGTTACACTCTCACCTGGCACTACCTTACAGTCGATACAACATCTATCTATTCTTCTCGTCAGAAAAAAGTCTATTTGACTAGCATTTGATCCGCTCCTAAAAGTGATAAGGTGGGACTCTCTTTTCCTAAACCAGGTGTTTGCTAAGATCAAGTCATAAGATAAAGCAAAATCTAGAATCGAATCACCTACTTCATTCCTTTGTCCGAAACCAAAACCTCCATGGATAGTATCAAACCCACTACGACTAGTACCTACATATCCATTAAGATCACCACCAATGAATAACTTCTCCCCACTAGGTATACTTTGCACCACCTCGTCTAAATCCTCCCAGAATAGACGCTTACTAGCATCATCAAGACCTATCTGCGGTGCATAAGCACTAATAACATTAAAGATCTCTCCACCTAGAATAAGCTTAACCAGTAAAATTCGATCACCTTTTCTCCTAATCTCAACTACATCCTCAAGCAACCGTCTATCTATGATTATACCTACCCTATTACGATTTTTATCTCTACCCGTATACCAAAGCTTATAACCCCAAGGCTCTATGACTCTACTCTTTTCACCTACCCACTTAGTTTCTTACAAACACATAATACCAACTCTCCTCCTGATCATCACCTCCACTAATTCTATTAGTCTACTCGTAAGGGAACCTATGTTCCAGGAAGCTAGACGGATCCTATGAAACCGCATCTGGACGACGACCAAGCCCTTGCATATTTAACACTACACCCGGGATCCGATGTAGCGCGTCGCTGAGTAGGGGACGCCCCAACGATATTCTTATTATGGTTCATGTCATAGAATGTGACAAAGTTTTACGTTGGCTGTCACAAGCCTACCACAACCCTCACCCTTTCTCATCCGGACTTAGGACCGGCAACGGTGGGTTTAACTCCTCACATTCATAACTCCTAACAATTAAAACTATAATTAACTTTAAAACAGAAATTGAAAATAACTCTTAGCATTCAAACCCGGATCCGGATCTCTGCTTGGCAAGTAGGATTCTTGCGAATCCAACGGCCGAAAATGGGGCAAAATAAGGGGGCCTATGGTTAGTGTGGATTCAACGGTTGGGAAGAAGGCATAGCAGGATTCTTGGCAAAGTCCCAAAGCAGAGGATCCTAATCCTTCAAACCCCAAATTAAAATGCTGCCACTTTGCACTTCATAACCATTGCATGGACTATTAAAACTTCAATCTTCAGCCTTTGTACCATGCCAACTTCTAATGATGCTTAATGAAGTTGAACTTGTAGTTTTATTACCATCTTGTTGAACATACTAATTCAACATCTTTTTCCCCTGCTTTAAATTCAATAGTTCGCTTATGAAAACTAGCTTGCATTATTATGCAATTTATAAATCACAATCATTTTCTATTGGATCACAAAAGTGCAAAACAAAAAGATGTTCAAATGAACTGCAAATTCTATAATAAACACTCTAAGACCACTCGAACGATTGTCCTAATGCTTTGGATAATCCAAACAATAGCACTAACCATTCAAATACTTTGTTTATATGCAAACATGAATGGTCATACCCACTACTAAGGTGAAACTTCGTAAATGCTCTAGACTAGGTAAACATGCCATCAAACGCACCTTGTCTAAATATGGATAACCTAAATCGTTGCTTGATCCTGAACGAGGAACCAATGAATAAGTAAAAGACCGAAGTCTTTCCCTAGCATTATTTTGCTGCACTAACACGTTCATGTGTTGACAAATATTATCGTATGTTATCGGATTAACCTCAGAATATGGCAAACTCATGAATGGTGATCTAAATACATTTTTGATATCAGATGGACCATTGACAAAGAAAGAAAAGTCAACTGATGACTCAACGTAAGGGGTAACAGTCAATTCAGGTATAACTTGACTATCCTCAAGAGGGGTGTGATTAAGCTCGATGATTGATTTATCGGAAGGGAGAGTCAACAATATTAGTAGACACGTTTTCACTTGACTCGATAACAATGCTCTCGATAATTGACTCTGAAGATTCTCTAACGGTTTCGTTGATGACGCTAACCTTACTCAACACCTTACATGAGACATTTGGCACTGGAATTATTGCAACAGGTTGTACAATGAGGTCTTTAAAAGTCAAGATCTTATGTGGCAACGACAATTCTCTAAAATTAGGCTTGCTTGGAATAGGACAATATCGTTCCATTAAAATTTCTATTATTTCTTGCTAAGATTCAATAAACTATATCTACTAGGTTTTCCTATCAATTTATGTTTCCCAAAGTGAACCTTATAGTGAGTAGGAAAGTTGTGATAATCAAAATAATCATCCATGTCGGATAACCAATCAAAAATGTGATGTGTATCCTCTCTACCGTAGTAATCAGTGGGCTCAACTATCCATCTATTACTTTTCCTAAGACGTGTCTTGCATAAGGAAATGATCGAATATGGCATAATCATCATAATTATAGTTGCAACATAATTTTCATAGAATATTCCTTAGAATTACGATGATAATCCCTATACTCATGAGAAGTCGCGCTGCGAGCGGTAGCCCTAAAATTCCTACTGTGGTAAGACATGGCCCAATCTAGGCTCTAATACTAATTTAACGCAAGACGAAAAGGTTAGGGCTAAGCTAAGCGTGTGAGGATGCACATGACTAAAGAAAGCAAGCTATGATGCGTATGCAATAGAAAATTAATACATGCAAGGCCTAATCTAGATGATTACACATAAGAGATTTGATTTCAATGATTGTGATAAATAAACGATATAAAACATTAGGCATGATCAAAATTGAAGTTTAGAAATTTAAAGTTATCGAATTGATATAATAATTGATAAGTTCGTAAGAAGTAAATGACTATCGTTTTTTTGATAAGAAGTTTTTCTTCCACCCACGGGTACCGCCGACATACACTAAGGCCGGGTAACAATGTAGAAATCCTCGGGGTTTCCTTTGGTGCTTGTGTATCGATTAAATAGATGCAAGTAAGATGTAGAACACTCCAGATTTAGAAATAAAACCGCTCAGCTGTCTTTCTAGAGCTAAAACAGGGTTGTTTTGAGCTGAAACTGGTTGAGGAGGGACTGTTGGAAAAGGTTGAGAACTGATGACTTCGGTTCTGCCGTTAAAATGGCTTAGATTTTTGCAGAATCTTGACTGAAATTTGATAGACTTGTTGCCGTTTAAGACTCGCGAAACTTTGATGGCTACTGTTATTTTTGAGTTTTGAATTGATGTTGGGGTGATGAAGTTGAAGAAGCAATGAGAACTGAAGGTTAGAATGGAAAGGGATTGATTGACCGCAGGCAATCACTTAGACCGCAACTGAAGACAAGAAAACTCCGTAGAGTCCAAATTTCAAATCATAAAGATTGCAATATTTGTCAAAATATCATATATCATATCAAGGTTTGATTTTCACAAAGAAAAGCAGCCTATATATATAAGCATTTACATGATTTTTAGACTTCATAACCTCTACTTGAATACATAAAACTTCTCACATTCATAACTCCCAACAATTAAAAGCATAATTATTGAACTTTAAAACTGAAATTGAAAATAACTCTTAGCATTCAAACTTCTAATTAAAATACTACAACTTTGCACGTCATAACCATATGCACAACACTTTAGTCCTTCATCGTCATGTCTTTATAATTAAAAGAGAGAGAAGACAAAATCCTAGATTTCGAAAATAGGTGAGAAGTGGGTTTTGACATGAAATAAGAAATAGTTAAAGATCTATTGATGACACAAGTTATTAACGTTGAATCAAAATATGCAAAGTAATTTTAATGGATATTTGGGTTTTCTTTTGTGAATGTAAATTGGGTGAAGAAGTAGGTTCTGATATGAAGAAAGAAAGAGTTAAAGATATTGACGAAGAAAACACTCTCTTCTTTTATGTTAATCATGTCTTAGAGGGAGGTTTTTGGCTAACGGAGAACTTTTGGGGCTAATATTTGGAATATCAAATCTTTTGGAATAATTTTTGGAAATGGCTTATTTTTTGGGGCGGTATATCAAAAAACCCTTTAATTTTATCACTTTTTCATGTTGGTTAGATTCTTAATTCAAATCGAAATCTATTTGTAAGTTATTAAATGCATTATCTAATACATGATACAATAGTTTATGAAAATCTATTCCACACCTTATTGATTATTCTGAGATAAATATGTTAAAATGTTTTTTTTACTTATGAGAATAATGGTGGAAAAAGGCCCTAGGAGGTTTTTTTCGTGAGCTGTCGTTAAAAAACTGTACCCTCATTTATTCGACGATCGGCATCGTCCATATTGATTTTTATCGTCTAATATGCCGACACCAAATTTCATTACTCATGTGATTCTAACACTTTTCACCGTTGATTTAGTGGGTGCAAAATTAACGGTTTACCGACAATAGAACTTTTTATATTGCTAAATCAACGGTGAAAAAGGTGTTAGAATCAAATAAAATTTGGTATATCGATATATTAGACGATGAAGATCAAGATGGACGGTACCGGTCATCGAATAAAATGGATGGTGTAGTTTTTTTACGTCACTTGACGAAAAAGCCCCTTAGGGCCTCTTTCCTCCTTTATTATGTTTACAGAATTACTTTTAGCTTTACTATTTTGGTAAATTTTAATTAACCTTTTAATAATGCCCAATATTGGTAATCCAATATTATTGACCCAAAACCTGAAGGTTTCAATAATTAATATAAAAAGGGACCCAAATCTGATACCAATGCCGAGATTTTGAACGTTGCTTCATTTATACCCCAATTTTGGAAAATCTCATCTCATCCATTCTTTTGAAGTAATAAACTCCTTGAACTATTATAGAATTTTGTGATTACGTTTAATGTTAGTTTTTAACGGTATTTTGCGATGCGAGATGCAAATGTTAATATAAAATTATTTATATTCCTATTTTACCCATGTCATGCTATATTAGAAACTTCTTGTTTTTCAAAAATATATAACCATTTCTTTGAATTCTAATCTTAACCCATCCCGTCCCCTTTCATGCTGAAATTCAAATTCAAACCTTATTCTAATCTCTTCCCATCAATGAACACATTGGTCCTTCCCTTTTAGAGAGAAGGAGCAGTTGGATAAAAGAGATATTTGTGAACGAATGGAGAATAAGTTTGGAGAGGATCAGATGGGGGAAGAGATCTAGGTCAATACAATGGGCTTGGGTGGAGGGTGATCGAAAGGAAAATTGAGATGGGTTGGTAGTAGAATATTATTAATTCTTTTTCATGTTTTAGTTGGGAATTGTTTAAGAGAATTGATAGGTTTAATATATTGAAAAGATGCAGCTCCAATCTTCTGTTATTTTAAAAGTAAAATTTAGAAAATATAACAGCACCTTTTTGTTTCCCTCGAACAGATTATTGACAGGGTCAATACTGGCACATGAGATGATGCATGCATGGCTTCGTCTAAAAGGTACTTTATCAATTTGGCTTTTAGTGATCACTTCAGCCATTTTACTTATCGTGTGTTTTTTGTGCTCACAATGTATTATATAAATAATAGTTTGTCTACTAGGTTCATTTTTTAGTCCTAAATCTTGATCTTCTGTTGATTAGGATATCGCACTCTGAGTCAAGAAGTTGAGGAAGGCATCTGCCAGGTGTTGGCTCATATGTGGCTCGATTCTGAGATCATGGCTGGGTCTGGCAGCACCAGCAATGTTGCATCCACCTCCGCGGCCTCCTCTTCATCATCCACAACATCATCAAAGAAAGGAAACAGATCCCAGTTTGAGAAGAAGCTGGGGGACTTTTTCAAGCACCAGATCGAGTCAGATACTTCATCAGCCTATGGCGATGGTTTCCGAGCTGGTAACCAGGCAGTTCTTCAGTATGGTCTAAGGCGTACCCTTGACCATATCAAATTTACTGGGAGTTTCCCATTCTGAAACTTCGGCCAAAGATGTCGTATTTGTTGACAATATTTATTGCTCGGCTATCATATTGAAGTCCAAGGCTGAGAGAGTTATAGGAGAGTTATATGATTAAAGTCAATTTCAGAAAAATTGGAATTTTCCCACATGTAAGACTACTTTGATGTGAACATTGAATATTTTAACAAAACAATACATAATAAGTCGGATATTTGATTTGCATTTTGTTCTGTTAATCGTCAGATAGCTGCAAGTGTTTGGAATGTGCCGTCAGTTCTATTATTCTTCAATTATCAGTGTTTGCTGCTAACTTAATTTGACATGATCCCGTATATGAAGCATTCGACATCGAACAAGCTAAGGTGTACAACAGGTTTCTTTTTCGAATCAGAATTTTTATTATACTTTTGTATCTTGTTCCTGAGCTGCTCTCTCTCTTGCTCGCTCTTCTAGTTTGTCTGATTCAGGAGCCTCTTTCATGTACTGTTTCCTCTAGTTTAGCAGCAACTGTGATATTCATTTGATTTTCTAATGCATTAGATGTTAAGAGGTGCCTCAGGACAAGAATGATTTTTCTTTCCTCCCTCATCTATGCATGTCTTTATAGCTTTTCGTCGCAAATGTGCCGCAGTGTAAACCAAAATCTTATATTGTCCACACCTGATATCTCGACAAAATCGCCCATCTCATGCAACTTCCCAGTGTTTTTATTGGTAGTCCTCTGCAGAAATATACAGTGAAAATGATAGAATGCAACCTTGTGCCTAGCTTGTCGCAATGTTGAACTTGTGTTGAACTTTTTTACTTTGTTGCTTCTTACTGGGTGGCAAATTGGCTGCTTAGATACATGAATTGCAGTTTGGAGTATTTTAGGGGTCTCTATCAGTCTGTTTTAATAATAACAACTTGCTGGATTATTCCATTTTTTTAAAATAAAATAAAATACTGTAAATCAAAGTCGTGTTGTTCTCAATCATCTAGGCAATATTATACTACTGAAAGTCGATGTATTCTAATAATACACTGCCTGAGATGATTAATTCAGTCAGTCATCTAATAATAGATTGAAACCTTTAGGTTTGTTGAGAGTCATCTGAACTGAACAGGAGCAAAGGAATCATTAGAGGTTACAAGAAAACGAATAGAATCATATGACCGACAAAAACCTTCAGGTTTTTTTATAATTAATTTTAATTATAGAGAAAATGCCTCTGAAAGCTCCTCAATAACAAAACCCACCTAGTCTTTGCGTCATGCCAGAACCACCAATAATTTTTGTATGCTTCGACTTCTCAAACCGGATTCATCCCGAAACTCCATGGACCGATCTTTCATCTTTTGGATCCTCCTGATCATCTTTGCCGCTTCCCCTGCCGTTGCGCAAACAAACAAAACCAACACCACTGATTTCTCATGCTCGGCCTCGTCTTGCGAAACTTACATCATATACCGAACTCAGTCACCAAATTTTACTGATCTTGGCCATGTCTCCGATCTCTTTGATGTCAGCCGTCTCTCTATAATGAAAGCCAACAATCTACCGTCAGAGGATGTCACTCTGCTTCCGGACCAACTCGTTTTCGTCCCGATCTCGTGCAGGTGCACTGGAAACCGATCCTTTGTCAACATCACATACGAAATCAAGCCTGGAGATAGTTTCTACTTTGTTTCTATCAGCGCGTTTGAGAATCTCACAGATTATAACGTCGTTCAAGATTTGAATCCAATATTAGTGCCCACCGCGCTAAAAGTAGGGCAGGAGGTCATCTTTCCTATATACTGCAAGTGTGCTTCGAAAGCCGAATTGGATCAGGGCATTAGATTCCTTGTAACCTATGTTTGGCAACTAGGAGATGACATCTCTGCACTGAGCAGGAGCATGAATACAACAGCTGAAGCTTTACTTACCGCCAACAACCACATAAATCTAAGTGCTTCAGTTGCTTTGCCCATTCTGATTCCAATGTCAATGCTCCCGCAACGTCCCCCACCACTCCACTACAGCACCACATCTTCTCCTGTGAATCAAAACCACAAGTCTAACACTGCCATAGTCATCACTTCGATCTTGTTGGGGACTGTTCTTGCGTTGGTACTGTTGTATTTCTTGGTTTTTACTTACCGTAAAGGTTACACCGGTAAGTGCTTGGCTCACATGTCGTCTGGTTTGGAGACCACCGATCTTCTTCAATCTAAGTGCATCTCCTCCATCAATCCAAATTTGAGTCCTAGGTTCGCAGGAGACAAGTTGTTGACTGGAGTAACAGAGTACATAGACAAGCCGATCATGTTTGATTCTGAATCCATCTTAGAAGCTACGATGAATCTGGACCAGAGATTTAAACTCGGGTCTTCAGTCTATCGAGCCACCATTAACGGAGATGTTTTCGCTGTGAAGTTGGGACTAGGAGATGTTACGGAGGAAGTGAACATTTTAAGAAAAGTCAACCATGCAAACCTGGTGAAGTTGGCAGGGGTTTCTACCGAAACTGATGGGAATTGCTTCTTGGTGTATGAGTTTGCCCAAAACGGGTCTTTGGATAAATGGTTGTATCCAAGGACGTCCGCTTCATGCTCCGTATATTTCCTTCCATGGAAGCAGAGGCTGATAATAGCGTTGGATGTCGCCAACGGCCTTCACTACATGCATGATCATACAAGGCCTAGAGTTGTTCACAGGGATATCCGCACGAGAAACATCCTACTGAATGCCAATTTCAAGGCTAAGATTTCAAACTTCTCCATTGCAAGGCCTGCATCAGATTCTGTAACCCCGACAACCGATGTGTTCGGCTTTGGTATTGTACTCTTAGAGTTGCTCTCGGGGAGGAGAGCTATGGAAACCAAAGAAGATGGCGAGATTAGGATGTTGTGGAAGGAGATAAGGATGGTGTTAGAAGTCCAGGAGAAGGTAGAGGACAGGCTAAAGCAATGGATGGATCCGAGCCTAGGGGATTTTTATCCTATGGAGGGAGCTTTAAGCCTAGCAACCGTGGCTAGAGCTTGTACTTCAGAGGTGCGTGAGGAGAGGCCGAGGATGTCTGAGATAGTGTTTAGCCTATCTGTTCTCACCCACTCGTGCAGTAGTGAGTTTGAAAGGGGTACTCACAATTCTCATTCTGAGGACTCCATTGGGGTTATAAATCCGGTTGTAGCTCGTTGATCAATGCTGCGAACTAGCACTGTAAATGTCTAGAGAGATTGAGTTTCTTATTGTGCTGAAAAATAGTAAAAGAAAATAGTAGAAAGATATAGGGGGGTGGGGGAGTGTTTTTACCTATCTTCGCTGTTCTTAGATTCTAGAAATACTGATTCTGTGTGACATAGCCGTTGAGTGATTTGTTTCATAGCGAGGAACAAGTGAGTAATGTCAGTTTTTGTTCGATTGTTAAAAATCGTATGTGTATGTAATGGTGGAGTCTGGAGACAATATGTAAGTGGAGACCAAAGTTCACTAGATTGGTATTATGACCCTTTGTTGAAGCTTTGCTTTTCCTGTCCAGGTTTAAGTACCGAAAAGACGGTTTATCTATTGGAATATTATTATCAAATCAAAGTTTATATACCGCTAATGCTTGTAAATGATTCCTATTTAGTCCAACTCTGAACCGTAGCAGGAAATATATTTCATTGAATTAAGGGAATTGCACATCTACCTTTGCTAGTTGAATGAAGATAGCACAAACTAGAGGATTGACGTTGTAATCTAGACTATCTAGTTTGATGTAATTCGAACGCAGACGAAAAATAATGGAACTGAAGCAGCTGAAGGATATATTACACGATGGATGATATTCTGATGCATTTGGCAATGATCAAGGAACTTAAGGAGTGTTGTATAACTATGTGTATATAAGAGTTGAAACAGTATTACTTGCAACAAAAGCTTCTTTATGTACATATAGTTCCGGTATATTGGTATGCCAGATCCCATATCTGTGAATCTTATTGGATCCTTGAAAGAACCAAAACCACTTGTTTCATGCTAGGTTTCCTTTCTTTATCTTTTCTCAAACAAGCCACATTGCTACCTCCGTGACAAGACCTATAGGGATGATACTTCTCATAGTAGCCAGGCTTCATAAAATTAATGAAAGCTTGTTCCTCATTCCTTCCTTCTGCAATGCTTCATGTTATAGTTGATATCTTACTCCGGATTTACTTGTTACAACATCTTTCCCTGTAATAAGCTTGGACATCACCATCCCAAAGGCATATACATCAAGCTTTGGTGTCTCCATTCAATATTCTAAATACTCAGGTGCCATGTACAACTAAGTGCCCCTTCAACATTCTTAGTCATGGTGGACTCAACATTCAAGGATCTTGCGGGCGAAAAGTTTGTTATTTTAGCTCTAAGTTTTCTGTTAAAAAACATATTACTGCTCTTAATATCCTTGTGCACATAAGGAGGATATGTGAAGTTGTGAAGATAGCCGAGCCATTAGCAATATTGAGAGCAATCTGAACCCTCTTTGTCCACTTCCAGTGCCCAAAGCGACTCCGATCTTGGCGCCAGTCCTTCAAAGATCTATTCTCCATTTATACATTTACCAAGTAGCAGTTTTCTCCTCTACCAATTCCGTGAAGGCTAATAAGATTGACATGATTGAGCTTGCGCAGTATCATAGCTTCGTGAGTTACTTCTCGACTCATCTTCTTAATCGAAAACACATTTATGTCAATATTTCCTCTATAAACCGACCCTTGTATTCTGCACTCTAAACTGAAACCTTTAGTAGCCACTTTCTGTTCTTCAATCTCAAATATCTTCAGTGCATGAGCGATCCTAGACGCAGCTTTAAGAATATCCTTTTATGGAACTAATTTATTTTTGGGAAAAAATAGGTCCAACTCTCTACACTCAAAAAGCAACATGTTTAAGTCCCTAGCCAAAAAAATCTTGTGAAAAACTCCATTTCTCAAAAAATTAACTTGTTTAAGTCGTTTTATGTATTTTAGTCACTTTATATTTGCAATATTCCTATACTACCCCCAGCTAAAAAGATAGTACATGTACCCTATAAGTACTAAATATATCTGAATAAGCACTATATATAATTGTATAATTACTACATTTAAAATACTTATGAGTTATATAATTAATTTTGGAAAAATAATAACACTCCAAAATACTTTCTGTATTATAATAATTCTTCTCTCTAGTTTTTTTAGGGTGTTGGTTTTTCTAAAAATTAGTTATGTAAATCGCAAGTATTTTAAAATGTAGTAGTTATTCAGTTATATGTAGTAACTTGCCATGTATATATAATACTTACCAAGTATATGTAGTAACTTTCACTTCTTGTTATATAATAGTTTAGAAGGATGGTATAGAGATATTGGAAAATATAAGTACATGAAAGACTTAAACATGTTAACTTTTTTTAGATAAGGAGTTTTTCACAAGTTTTTTTTTTGGGTAGGGACTTAGACATGTTGGCTTTTGAGCCTAGGGAGTTACACCCATTTTTCCCTTTATTTTTTCCCTCTATTCTTATCATATTCTTTCTATGGATCCAAACAAAAAAAAGGAGAAAAAAATGTGACAAGCAATAGAACTAGAACAGAAACAACACCTTTACTGATGCCTCCATGAGTTCTAGTATTCAATATTTTAGCCACAGGAATAGATTGAGTCATCAGACTTGGCGTGTATTAAATTGAGTGATATGTTATGGTTTGGAAACTCTGGGGTTCTTCTAGCAAAGGGATCAACACTGTCGTTATTGGATAAACAACTGGGTCTTTTTCGGTGAAGCCATTTGCAGAAGCAGTTTTCTGGTCACTGACATTGAATCTTTTGATATGATCAGTAACAGTATAATTGTCGTCGAGGGAGTACGTAGGTCAATACTTCGTACTATCCTTGGTCTGATTGATTGTTGGGCATGCACATCGAAGGGTGACTTACAAAGCTAGGCCACCTGATAAGCTCTCTGCTTTGTAAGGGTTCTCTCCAATGACGGCACTACCAGAACTTGGCCCCTGATACTGCTAACTGGCTGAATCGTAATATGTGTCATTGTCACCGATCACGTAAGATGTGTTAGCCTAGTAATACTCACCTGAGTATGAGCAGTTCACAGGACGAAGACTTCTTTGTTGGCGGGAAAAGCATAAGAGTCTGAGATATTGTTGAACTTAGCTAGCTCCATAGTATCTGAGTTAAGGAGACGTGATACGGTCTTGACTGAATTGTTATTGGGCTGGGATTTAAGAAAGGCTCGGCACTATATATAAGCTGAGACCATTGCAAGTGTATAGATAAGATGGAGATGGAGGTGCATTGCTTTGGTGGTCACAATCTAGTACTTCGTTGCCTGAGTGTCCTTGTTGGGCTTTTGATCTTTAAGGCAAGGAAGTGATGAAGATGAATAAGTTGGATTGGATGTGTTGAATGATGATCAAATTGAGCGTGAAAGTGGAAGAAGTGAAGAACTGTTGCGAATACGAGACAATCACGAAGCAAACACACAATCGATAATGAGAAGAAAATCAAACCACATGCAAGATAGAAATATGAATACTAACCACAAAACAAATAGACGAAGACGAAGCTTCATTAATTAACAAAATCCGGAGGAGTAAAAATTGATGGTGATACAAATCCTTCTCAAACCCTAGGTCTCTTACAATTATCAATGAGCTCTCACTAATTAACAAAAGGCATCCCAAGGCTTCAATCTCTTAGAGATAAGTCTAAATAACTAGAGATAAGTCTAAATAATTAATTTCCCAACTAATAAATATCCATCTTATTTGTAGATAAGTCTGAATCTGTTATCTCTTGCCTTATAGATAAGTCTGAATCTATGGAAAATTAATAGTGATCGGAATGGAAGACATACACAACAAATCTCCACCTTTCCTCACATTCCTACAAACTCCTCCATCAAAATTAACAATAGCTCCACCTTTATCACAAAACCCCTCAAGAGCTCAAATGAGTGCGACGCACTCCAATAAAGTTCAAGCAATGCTCAAACTTAACAACTGAAAGACTTTGTTAACATGCCGGCCGGATTATCCAATGTGCTAATTTTCTTCATAATAATCTTTTCTTTCTCAACGAACCGGTACCTTATGTTGATGTGCTTCGTCCTCTCATGATGCATATGATATTTCGTCAAGTGAATAGCGTTTTGGCTTCACAGTAGACTATTATGATATCCATTGGAATACCAAGTTCTAAAAATAGTCTCTTCAATCAGATTGCCTTCTTAACGGCCATATATTCTGCCTTCGTCGTAGACAACGCTACCGTAGGCTGTAAAGAAGCACGCCAACTAATGGCACATCCTTCCAAGGAGAATACATAATCGGTGATCGATCAGCGTCTGTCAAGATCACCTGCATAATCGGAATCGCTGAATCCAACCAAATCATTGTCGTTCCATCCAAACACCAACCCCACGTCAGACATACCTCGAAAGTACCGTAATATCCATTTCATCACCCGCCAATGACTTTTGCCAGGAGATGATATATAGTGACTAACAACACAAACGACGAGTGAAATGTCAGGTCGTGTACAATCCATGACATACATAACGCTGCCCACCGCACTCGCATATGGAACATTCGACATGTATTTAATCTCATCCTCTGTCAGCGGTGATGAATGAGCTGAAAGTTTAAAATGAGCTGCAAACGGAGTACTTACTGATTTAGCGTCTGCCATGTCGATACGCTCTGAAACTTTCTCAACGTATCGTTGTTGAGACAAGTATAGCTTTTTCTCTTTGTGATCTTGCCTGATCTCCATACCAAGTATTTTCTTGGCTGCTCCCAAATCTTGGTTTCAAACTTACGTTTCAACTGTTCCTTCAAATTCATAATATCAGCCATATATCTTGCTGCTATCAACATATTATCAACATAAAGCAGCAAATATATGTAAGAACCACCAGTGAACTTCGAATATACACAACTGTCGCCCATGCTTCTCATGAACTCAATTTTTTTCATTAAGAAGTCAAACTTCTTATACCAACGTCTAGGTGACTGCTTCTAACCGTAGAGTGACTTCTCTAGAAAACAAATGTGGTCTCCTTTGTCTTCAACTTTAAAACCTTCAGGCTGTTGCATGTAGATCTTCTCTACCAAATCACCATATAAGAATGATGTCTTCATATCAAGCTCCTCAACCTCTAAATTTTGCATAGCTACCAAACCGAGTAAGACACGTATGGAGGTATATTTAACAACCGGGAAAAATACCTCATTGAAGTCAACTTTCCGAACATGCGAATAGCTTTTAGCTATCAATCGTGCATTGGTCACCTTCTTTCTTCTTGAAAATCCACTTGTAACCAACTACTTTCTTTCCTCCTTCGGGTTTTACGAGCTTCTAAGTCTGATTCTTGTGAAAAGACTTGATCTCTTCATTCATAGCGACTAATCAACGAGCTGACTCATCAGATGAGATAACTTCTTTATAGTTCGTCGGTTCGCTACAATCAACTGTCTCTGCAACGAACATCGTATACGCCATTAGGTCATCGTAACCATACCTTTGTAGCGGTTTAATGTCCCTTTTTTGTCTGTCATGAGCGAGCAAATACTTCTCATCATGGGACTGCTCATCACAAGCTTCTTCAGACGATGGTGAAGGAGAAATCTCCTGCGAACCCGAGCTCTTACTGACATCAATATCAACTCTCGGCTCTTCCTTCCTTGAATCGTCTACATCTGGAGATTCCTTGTTCAGTTTCAATATAGTAGATTCATCAAACGTCACATCTCTGCTAATAATAAATTTAGGCGACTTTGGATCGAAACACCACAATCTGTAACCTTTAACGTCTGTAGCATAACCGAGAAATATACATTTCTTTGCTCGAGGATCCAACTTGCCTTCAAGGCAATGTGCATAAGCGAGACAACTAAACACTTTAAGTGTCGAATAATCAGCGTGTTTTCCTGACTATACCTGCTCCGGTGTCTTACAACCTAACGATGTTGATAGCTTATGGATTTCGATGATCCATTTATTTAGTTTTGATGATAGCTTAAACATGAATAGTTCGTTCAGTGTCACCTGCTTATCTTGCCTATCATATCGACACTAAACTCGTATATACTTGTTGTTTAGCTTGCTTATCCTATATCTTGTGTATACTGAGTAATATATCAATATCTCATGCTAGTGTTATATTCTTGATATCGATATATTACTCTCATTCGTTGTTTTGGTAATTCATAATATGAATTTGTATATACATGTGATTTATATCTTGCTTCTCTTATGCCATGTATATATATTTAGTATATCAAAATCTCTTGCTTTGAGTTTGAGTTATATCTTGATATTGATATACTATTCATGATTGTGATATAAAAAATAATGAATGTTCATATACTTGTGTTTACTATCTTATATTTGATATCGTTGTATATGATTTGCTTGATCGCGTTTGAGATTGGTTTTCAGGATATTCAATATATCTCATGACATAAACGTATAAAGGATGATGGAGAAAATTGAGCGTAAACGACACATCTAATGGAGGTTGGAGGATACGGACGAGTGCTTCTCAATTTGTCAAGATCAAGTTACGAATAGCTAAGAAGTGATGCAACCCAAACCTTCAAATCTTGTCTGATTCGTACGTTCCACCAGCCAAATCGAAGATCTCGCAAAATCGTCTGGGTCAATGGATATTCCTCAGGCATTACATTGACGTCTCTCGGAATCGCGAAATTCTATTGTTTAAGGCCCCGAAATCGCGTATCTCAAATGAGAGTTGCACCAAGAAACCAAGTCCTAATTTAAAGCGTTATTAGTCAAAGTCAAATTGAAGATTCATCGACCAACGCTTGTGAGTGGCGTGTTCAAGTTTGAAGGTATGAAGCCAAGTTCAAGCGCGTGTCAAAGTTCAAGAGTTCGAGACGACAAAGATTCAAGAATCCGAAGAATTTGCGATACCGACACAGGAATGTTTGTAAATACTCTATACATTATGGTTATATCAATTAGAGCTCTTGAATACTCACATACTTTAGCACAAACGTTTTACATTGCATGAACATCGGGGTTTTCGATTTATAATTGATTTTCATTATAAAACACAAGTTTATAAGTTTTTACACTTCAGACGTCTGTCCCCATGTGCTTCAGACGTCTGTCGTCTTTCTGTGTTTTTACTAAAACCCCAAATGTTAAAAATATCAGTTTTCATACGCTTTGTGCTTTAGATGTCAGATATCTGTCTCTTGCTTATTCAGACGTCTGTCAATTCTCTGTGTTTTCATATGGTCTATTTTATGAGATACAGACGTCTGATGTTTATTTGGACAGATATCTGATGAAGGTTTTCAAAATGTTTTCTTGTTTTTCAGACGTCTGCTCATTGTTCTTCAGACGTCTGTCTACGATCTGTGTTTTGGATTGCCTTCTTTAAAATGATCGACAGACGTCTGCAGCTATACAGGATAGACGTTTGAAGAAAGTTTTTGAAAATATACCCGTTGAGTTTTATTTTGTTAAAACCTCAGACGTCTGTCCTATTGTTTTTCAGACGTCTGTTCTTACTGAAAAATGCTGATTTGACTTATAACGGCTAGTTTTTTGTGTGGAGCTATAAAACAGATTTTGGTTGGTTTTTTGAGCTCTTATTACTCAATATTTCAGTTTGCAAAATTCCTAAGTGGTTAAGGGAGAAAATCCCATATCTTGTAAGAGTTCAAAATAGTTTTTTGATTTGCTTATCTTTCACATACACACACCCAAGAGCTAAATTTGATTTGCCATCTTCTTGAGTATATAGTGCTTCAATTATACAACTCTATTGATAGTAATTGTGTTTCATTGTAACCCTCTTATTTTCTTTGTATGGGGATATATTGAGTGCAAGAGATTCTTTGGTAAGAGAGAAGAGAAGTTTTTCTTTTTTTGTGCGAGGATGCTTGAGTGCAAGAGTGCTTTTGTAAGAGAAGAGAGCTTGTAATCGAGAAGAGTCGCTCATGTGTCGAGTGACGTGTTTGTCTCATCGGAGACGTGATTAAGTGGAATATGCTCGTATGCCTAAAGAAAGTGGACACGGGATTTTACGAACCACTCTAAAATTCTCTTGTGCCTTGAGTTTGTAATTTCTCTATATCTCTCTTTTATTACTTTCCATTTACATTTGTATCTAATTGCTTGCAAGTATCCATAGATTAGAAATTCCATGTTTGTTCCATACTTGCTTTATATGCTTATAACTTGATATTGTTGCTTACTTGTTATTCATTGTTTCACAATTGTAGTTTGCTTAGCCTCTTATCATATTGGTATATCATTTGGTAAGTTTTGCAATTGTATTCTTTATTAGTAAGTGTAGTATAAAATTTTATTTTGGATATATCGGTAGTGTATTCCTATTCACCCCCTCTAGGAATACTTTCAGATGTATGAGGTGACCGATTTACAATATAACGCGCTGTATTTACCGCTTCTGCCTAAAACTCCTTTCCGAGCCCTGCGTTGGACAACATTCACCGCGCTGTCCAAAAGAGTTCGATTCATTCGCTCCGCAAATCCATTCTGGTGTAGTGTATGGATAACGGTATGATACCGAACTACTCTTTCGTTTTTGTAGAAATTATTGAAATCTCCACCGCAAAACTCTAATCCGTTGTCCGTCCTCAGTCTCTTGATCTTCTTTCCTGTCTGCTTCTCAAGCAACGTCTTCCATTACTTAAATATAGTAAACACATCACTTTTGTGTTTCAAGAAGTAAACCCAAACCTTCCTTGAAAAATCATCAATGAAGGTGAAGCAACCGGAGAGGATCCCCAAAGATCCGAATGGATATAATCTAGAGTACTTTTCATGTTATGCACCACCGAAATGAAGCTGACATGCTTTTGCTTTCCAAAGACACAATGTTCGCAAAACTTCAGCTTCGTCGTACTCTTCTCACTTAATAGACCCTGTTTCGACAACTCTGCCATATATCTCTTACTCATATGCCCGAGCCTCATGTGCCACAATCTGATAGTTTCCGAATCTGTCATAGATTTGGATGATGAAATAGTCGCCAATCCGGAAGTCGTCGAAGCCTGCAACGAATATAAGGACATCTTTTTCAAGCCCTTCATCACAACTAGAGAATCTTTGGTTACGTTCAAAACTCCACCTTCAGCGGAAAATTTATAACCCCTGACGTCGAGTGCACCCAAAGAGATGAGATTCTGCTTCAAGTCAGGTGCGTGTCTAACCTCCGCCAATGTGCTCACAACACCGTCAAACATCTTGATTTAGATTGTCCCTTTGCCAATAGCTCGGCACGAGCTATTGTTGTCTATCAAAACTATTCCACCATCAACGGACTCGTACGTGGTGAACAAATCCCCATTGGGACACATGTGGTAAGAACAACCCAAATCCATGATTCGCTCGTCTTTGAATCGATGTGTGCTATCAAGAATCACAAGATCCCCTTCTCCTTCTGCTATACTCGCTTTGCCCGAAAACTCTTTTGATTTGTCTTCCCGCTTAAGATTGTTCTGCAACTTAAAGCAATCAACCTTAAAATGCCCTTTCTCCTACAATAATTGAAGGTAACGTTTTTAGCCTTGGATTTGACCGCGACTTCTTCGTATTTGCTTCCGGATCTCTCTTCTTCGTTTGCCCTCGAACAAATAAGCCAGACGATGAATCATCCACTTCGGTGGAAGTCAACTCCTTGTCGATCTTCTTTTTGATCATCAAATTCTTCTTAACATCCTTGATTGAGATCGTGTCTCGTCCATAAATCATGATGTCACAGAAGTGCTTATAAGAGGGTGGTAACGAACACAACAAGAGAAGAGCTTCATCTTCATCATCAATCTTAATGTCGATCCGTAATGATCGTATTAAACTCACCAACATGAGATTTTGTTGGAGAACCTTCTGACATGCGAAGTGTGTAGATCTTCAACAGGAGTCGAATCGTGAGAGATTTCCTTAAATATAACTCCAATTTATTCCACAAATCAGCCGCCGTTTTCTCCACCAAAACTTCTTGTAGAACTTCGTTTGTCGACACATGTGGATAGCCGTGAGGGTTTATTCATCCAAACTTCCTCCTTCCAAACTTCCTCCGTCATAGTGGAAGAATTTTTATCCTTCCCTAAAATCGGTTTCTTCAAATTGTTGAGTCAAAACAGCAATCATACGCACTTGTCACAAACAAAAACTCATATTTCCATCGAATTTCTCGATATCAAACTTTATGATTATTGTAGACATGATGTGAGATCAAAATACCTTGAGTACTAACGAACCTTAAACTTCAAAATCACAATCTAAGAAAGTGGGGAAGAGGACGTAGTTGTCGTTACTCACTGTTGACCTAGATTGCAAAATCAAAGGCCTAATGGTTCAACCAAAAATCCCACAATAACGCAACAATCGTTCTGATACCAGTTTGTTGCAAATACAAGACAATCACGAAGCAAACACACAATCGACAACGAGGAAAAAATCAAACCATAGAGAAGATAGAAATATGAATACTAACCACAAAACAAACAGGTGAAGGCGAAACTTTATTAATTAACAAAATCCGGAGGAGTACAAATCGATGGAGAATACAAATCCCTCTCAAATCCTAAATCTCCCATAATTATCAATGGGTTCTCACTAATTAACAAAAGGCACCCCAAAGGCTTCAATCTCTAAGGTTACAAAATACTACAATATAATATATATATTATACTAGAGATAAGTCTAAATAACTAATTTCCCAACTAATAAATATCCACCTTGTTTGTAGATAAGTCTGAATCTGTTATCTCTTGCCTTATAGATAAGTCTGAATCTATGGGAAATCAATAAGGATCGGAATGACAGGCATATACAACAAGAACTGATAAGATGCTCGTTGAGGGTTTTAAGTGGATTCTATAAGAGAAGAATGACCAAAGGAACTCGGAAAGGGTCGGGTAATTCTATAAGTGACAAAATGTTGCTGAGATGTTGCTCTCCTTTTCTGATTAAAAATAGACAGTTCATAAATGTCTTCGCTCTTTAATCTCATTTGACATGGTTACACCCTCAAACAATTACTTCTGGTATCAAAGAATGCTTATTAGCAGACATTATGGTACTTATGCGACAACAAGGGGTTGATTAGTCCTGCTTGATTTAATCAGGTTGTAGTTGTACATGCGTAGCGCAGTTTTCGCTGTCAATGAAGTGATAATAGAACCTTCACTATTTAGTGTCATCTATTTTGTTTGAAAATGGCAATAAAGTGGTAGGTAGATAGATATATCGATACTACTGACATACCCCTCGATAGGAAAGGTTAATAGTTATAAAGGTCTCACAAAGACCATCATAATTAGATAGAGTGATGCATGTCCTGTGATTATAGTTTTGGATGTCGATTGCTCCTATAAACTATACTTCAATAGCTTATGCCATCTTATTTGTATATTCCAAACCTGCAACTTCAATTGTGTAAGCAACTCGCAAGAGGATTCCTGATAATAGAACCCTACAGGAGTTGGAATAAATAAAAAGAAAAGGAGCAACTTGTATCAAATCCTATGTCTGCATGACTCATAGCTCAAGAATGATGGCATTTATTGTAAGAGTAACAACCACACATTGCATTATCGTGAATATTGAGTAGAAGTTTAAGGTGGAAGGAGGAATAGCTATAATCAGGAAGCTGACTGCTTCACATAGAAGTTGATTGGAATAGATATAATCAGAAGCTGACAAGTTGGACGGAATAGATATAATCAGATAATTGAACCTAACATACATGCTTCTCGGTTCCAAATAGTAATATAACTATGCGAGGATACGGATAGTTATTTGCATTTGAAAAGTACGTACAAAAGTGTGGCATTAACTACTTCATGGAAGATGATTATATATTGTTTGGATATTTTTGACTTTGTGATTAACAACACCAGACTTATATCTACCCTTGCATTATGATCATTATAATGCTTGTTAACTCTGCTTAGTACGTGTGTAGTCCACTTTCTAAGTCTTCAAGGTGGAAGTGGAGGCATTTCTTTGGTTTGTTTTCCTGTAATCATGTTTGAACTCTAGGAGAACTGGAAAAACACACACACATATTGTTAGATGTGCCTCACATTCGATCCTCTAAGATTTTCTACTCGAAGATCCGGAGTTATCACGAAGTTACATGGAGATTTGATGTTATCTATAGATGAGACGTCTGGCAGTCTCAGTGCCTGACGCTTGTCTCTGCTCTGCATGAACTAGCATACTTTAGGCTGACATCTGTCTCAATGAGTTCAGACGTCTGTCGAGCGCTCTGTTCTTTTGGAAGACAAATCCAGATATCTGGCAATATCTTGTTCAGACGTCTGGTTTATGCTCTGTTGGTTCGTGACTAAATACCAGAAGTCTGCCAATTCCTTCAGCAAACGTCTGCCGTGTGTCTGGGCTGGATATTTTCTTAGTTGGGAAATTAGTTTTTTGAGGAAATCTTTTGTATGCTATTTATATAATAGTTTGTTTTAGACCCAGATCTAATGCCTTTTGTTAATTTGAGAGAACCCATTGTTATTTTGAGAGAGCTAGGTTTTTGAGAGGGATTTGTATTCTCCATCGATTTGTACTCCTCCGATATTTGATTATTAATAAAGCTTCGTCTTTGCCAATTTGTTTTGTTGTTAGTACTTGTATTTCTATCTTGCTCGTGATTTGATATTTTTCTCGTTATCGATTGTGTGTTTTCTTTGTGATTGTCTTGTATACACAACAAACTGGTATCCGAGCTATTGTTGCATTGTGGAATTTTTGGTTGAACCATTAAGTCTTTGATTTTGCGATCTAGGTCAACGGTGGGTAACAACTACGTCCTCTTTCCCACTTTCTTAGATCGTGATTTTGAAGTTTAGGGTTCGTTAATACTCAAGGTATTTTGATCTCACATCATGTCTCCGACAATCATGAAGTTCGATATCGAGAAGTTCGATAGAAATATGAGCAAGTCCGTATGGTTGCCGTTTTGACTCAAAACAATTTGAAGAAGGCGATTCATGGAAAGGATAAAAAGCCTTTCACTATGAAGGAGGAAGCTTGGGAGGAGATGGATAAAAAGGCCCTCACGGCTATCCACTTGTGTCTGACTAACGAAGCTCTATAAGAAGTTTTGGTGGAGAAGACAACGACTGATTTGTGGAATAAATTAGAGGAGTTATATTTAAAGAAATCTCTCACGAATCGACTCCTGTTGAAGCAGCGTTTATACACACTTCACATGTCAAAAGACTCTCCAATAAAATCTCACGTTGGTGAGTTTCATGCGATCATTATGGATCTGGGTAAGATCGACCTTAAAATTGATAATAAAGATCAAGCTTTTCTCTTGTTGTATTCGTTGCCACTCTTTTATAAGCACATCCGTGACACCATGGTTTATGGACGAGACACGATCTCCATCAAGGACGTCAAAGAGAATTTGATAAACAAAGAGAAGATCGATAAGGAGTTGACTTCCACCGAAGATGATGGTTCATCGTTTGGTTTATTTGTTCGAGAGTGTGCGGAAAAGAGAGATCCAGAAGCAAATAGGAAGAAGTCACGGTCAAAATACAAGACTAAAAACGTTACCTGCAATTATTGTAAGAAGAAGGGGCACTTCAAGATCGATTGCTTAAAGTTGCAGAACAAACTGAAGCACGAAAACAAATCGAAAGAGTCTTCAATTGAGACAAGTATAGCGGATGGAGGAGATCTTCTTGTGGTTCTTGACAACGCACTTCGATCCAAGGACGAGTGGATTATGGATTCGGGTGGTTCCTACCACATGTGTCCCAATAGAGATTTGTTTACCACCTATGAGTCTGTTGATGGTGGAGTGGTTTTGATGGACAATAATAGCTTGTGCCGAGCTATTGGCAAAGGGATAATCCAAATCAAGATGTTCGATGGTGTTGTAAGAATATTGTTAGAAATCAGGCACGTACCTGATTTGAAGAAGAATCTCGTCTCTTTAGATGCACTCGACAACAAAGGTTATAAGTTTTTCGTTGAAGGTGAAGTTTTGAAGGTAACCAAAGACGTTCTCATTGTGATGAAGGGCTTAAAAAGGGGTTCTTATATTCGTTGCAGGGTTCGAAAACTTCCGGATTGACGGCTATTTCATCATCCAAATCTATGACGGATTCGGAAACTACCGGATTGTGGTACATGAGGCTCGGGCATATGAGTGAGAGATGTATGGCCGAGTTGTCGAATCAGAGTTTACTTGATGGCAAGAGTACGACAAAGCTGGAGTTTTATGAACATTTGGAAAACAAAAGCGCGGTAGCTTCAGTTCGGCGGTGCGCAACACGAAAAGTACTCTAGACTATATCCATTCGGATCTTTGGGGACTCTCTCCAGTTGCTTCTAAAGGAAACGGTGATAAGTATCTGCTTATTTTCATTGATGATTTTTTAAGAAAGGTTTGGATTTACTTCTTGAAACATAAAAGTATCTTGCTCGTGATTTGATATTCTTCTCGTTATCGATTGTGTGTTTTCTTTATGATTGTCTTGTATACACAACAAACTGGTATCCGAGCTATTGTTGCGTTGTGGAATTTTTGGTTGAACCATTAAGTCTTTGATTTTGCGATCTAGGTCAACGGTGGGTAACAACTACGTCCTCTTCCCCACTTTCTTAGATCGTAATTTTGAAGTTTAGGGTTCGTTAGTACTCAAGGTATTTTGATCTCACGTCATGTCTCCGACAATCATGAAGTTTGATATCTAGAAGTTCGATAGAAATATGAGAAAGTCCGTATGGTTGCTGTTTTGACTCAAAACAATTTGAAAAAGGCGATTCATGGGAAGGATAAAAAGCCTTTCACTATGACGGAGGAAGTTTAGGAGGAGATGGATAAAAAGGCCCTCACGGCTATCCACTTATGTCTGACTAACGAAGCACTATAAGAAGTTTTGGTGGAGAAGACAACGGCTGATTTGTGAAATAAATTGGAGGAGTTATATTTAAAGAAATCTCTCACGAATCGACTCCTGTTGAAGCAACGTTTCTACACACTTCACATGTCAAAAGGCTCTCCAATAAAATCTCACGTTGGTGAGTTTCATGCGATCATTACGGATCTGGGTAAGATCAACCTTAAAATTGATGATGAAGATCAAGCTTTTCTTTTGTTGTATTCGTTGCCACCCTTTTATAAGCACATCCGTGACACCATGGTTTATGGACGAGACACGATCTCCATCAAGGACGTCAAGGAGAATTTGATAAACAAAGAGAAGATCGATAAAGAGTTGACTTCCATCGAAGCGGATGGCTCATCGTTTGGTTTATTTGTTCGAGAGCGTGCAGAGAAGAGAGATCCAGAAGCCAAAAGGAAGAAGTCACGGTCAAAATTCAAGACTAAAAACGTTACCTGCAATTATTGTAAGAAGAAGGGGTACTTCAAGATCGATTGCTTAAAGTTGCAAAACAAACTGAAGCAAGAAGACAAATCGAAGGAGTCTTCGATTGAGAAGAGTATAGCAGAAGGAGATCTTCTTGTGGTTCTTGACAGCGTATTTCGATCCAAGGACGAGTGGATTATGGATTCGGGTTGTTCCTACCACATATGTCCCAATAGAGATTTGTTTACCACCTATGAGTCTATTGATGGTGGCGTGGTTTTGATGGACAATAATAGCTTGTGCCGAGCTATTGGCAAAGAGACAATCCAAATCAAGATATTCGATGGTGTTGTGAGAATATTGTTAGAAGTCGGTCATTTACCTGATTTGAAGAAAAATCTCGTCTCTTTGGATGCACTCGACGACAAAGGTTACAAGTTTTTCGCTGAAGGTGAAGTTTTGAAGGTAACCAAAGACGCTCTCGTTGTGATGAAGGGCTTAAAAAAGGGTTCTTATATTTGTTGCAGGGTTCGAAAACTTCCGGATTGACGGCTATTTTATCATCTAAATCTATGACGATTCGGAAACTACCAGATTGTGGTATATGAGGCTCGGGCATATGAGTGCGAGAGGTATGGCCGAGTTGTCGAAGCAAAATTTACTTGGTGGCAAGAGTACGACGAAGCTGGAGTTTTATGAACATTGCGTCTTTAGAAAACAAAAGTGCGGTAGTTTCAGTTCGGCGGTGCGCAACACGAAAGTACTCTAGACTATATCCATTCGGATCTTTGGGGACTCTCTCCGCTTGCTTCTAAAGGAAACGGTGATAAGTATCTGCTTAGCTTCATTGATGATTTTTCGAGAAAGGTTTGGATTTACTTCTTGAAACACAAAAGTAATGTGTTTACTATATTCAAGCAATTGAAAACGTTGCTTGAGAATCAGACAGGAAAGCAGATCAAGAGACCGAGGATAGACAACGGGTTAGAGTTTTACGGTGGAGATTTCAATAATTTCTGCAAAAACGAAGGGATAGTTCGGTATCATACCGTTGTCTACACACTACAGCAGAATGGAGTCGCGGAGCGGATGAACTAGACTTTTTTGGAGAAAGCGTGGTGCATATTGTCCAATGCAGGGCTCGGAAAGGAGTTTTGGGCAAAAGCGGTAAATATAGCGTGATATATTGTGAGTCAGTCATCTCATACGACGTTATATAGAAAACACCAGAGCAGGTATGGTTGGGAAAACACGCTGATTATTCGACACTTAAGGGTTCCGTTCCCCCGCTTATGCACTTTGCCGTGAAGGCGATTGGATCCTCGGGCAAAGATATGTATATTTCTCGGTTATACTACCGGCATTAAAGGTTACAGATTGTAGTGTTCAGATCCAAAGTCACATAAATTTATAATTAGCAAAGATGTGACGTTTGATGAATCTGCTAGTTGAAACCGAACAACAAGACATATCCAGTTGTAGACGATTCAAAGAAGGACAAACCGAGAGTTGATATTGAGGTTTGTGAGAGTTCGGGTTCGCATGAGATCTCTCCTTCACCATTGTCCGAAGAAGCTAATGATGAGCAGTTCCATGATGAGGATTATTTGCTCATAAGTGACCGACAGAGAAAGGACATTAGAACGCTACAGAAGTATGGCTACGATGATCTAGTGGCGTATGCGCTGTCTGGTGCAAAGACAGTTGATAGTAGTGCCGACAAGCTCTAAAGAAGCCTCTCATCCGATGAAGCAGCTCGTTGGTTAGTTGCCATGCATGAAGAGATCGAGTCTTTTCATAAGAACAAAACTTGAAAGCTCGTGAAGCTTGAAGGAGGAAATAAGATAGTTGGCTGTAAGTGGGTTTTCAAAAATAGAGAAGGTGACCAAGGGGCAGTTGATATGAGATACAAGGCGCGGTTGGTAGTTAAAGGCTATTGCAGGTGCAGAGAGTTGACTTTACTGAGGTATTTCTCCGGTGGTTAAACATACATCTATACGTGTCTTGTTCGGTTTGGTAGCTATGCAAGATTTGGAGCTTGAGCAGCTCGATGTGAAGACCGTATTCTTGGACGCTAATTTGGTTGAGAAAATCTACATGCAACAGCTTGAAAGTTTCAAAGTCGAAGGAAAAGAAGACCACGTTTGCTTGTTAGAGAAGTCTCTGTACGGTTTGAAGCAGTCACCAAGACGTTGGTATAAGAATTTTGATTTCTTCATGAAAGAAATAGGGTTTACGAGAAGTATATGCGACAATTGTGTATATTCGAAGAAGCTCACCGATGGTTCTTTCATATATTTGCTATTCTATGTTGATGATATGTTGATAGCAGCAAAATATATAATTGATATTATGAATTTGAAGGAACAGTTGAAAGTATGAGACCAAGGATTTGGGAGCGTCCAAGAAAATATTTGGTATGGAGATTAGGCATGATCACAAAGGAGGAAAGCTATATTTGTCCCAACAGCGATATGTTGAGAAAGTTTTGGAGCATATTCGAAGAAGCTCACCGATGGTTCTTTCAACTGTTCCTTCAAATTCATAATATCAATTATATATTTTGCTGCTATCAACACAATTGTGTATATTCGAAGAAGCTCACCGATGGTTCTTTCATATATTTGCTATTCTATGTTGATGATATGTTGATAGCAGCAAAATATATAATTGATATTATGAATTTGAAGGAACAGTTAAAAGTATGAGACCAAGGATTTGGGAGTGGCCAAGAAAATATTTGGTATGGAGATTAGGCACGATCACAAAGGAGGAAAGCTATATTTGTCTTAACAGCGATATGTTAAGAAAGTTTTGGAGCATTTCGGCATGGCAGACGCTAAATCTGTAAGTACTCCGTTGACAGCTCATTTTAAACTTTTTGCTCGTTTATCACCGCAAATAGAAGATGCGATTAGATACATGTCGAATGTTCCATATGTGGGTGCGGTGGGCAGTGTTATGTATGTCATGGTTTATACACGACCCGACATTTCATACGCCGTTAGTGTTAGTCGCTATATGACATCTCTTGGCAAAAACCATTGGCAGGCGGTGAAATGGATATTACGATACCTTCAAGGTACGTCTGACGTAAGGTTGGTGTTTGGATGGAACGACGACGGTTTAGTTAGATTCAACGATTCTGATTATGCAGGTGATCTTGACAGACGCAAATCGATCACCAGTTATGTATTCTTTTTGGGAGGATGTGCCATTAGTTGGCGTGCTTCTTTGCAGCCTGCGGTAGCGCTGTTTACAATGGATGTGGAGTATATGGCAGTTGTTGCGGCCATTAAGGAGGCAATCTGGTTGAAGGGGCTATTTTCAGAACTTGGTATTCAAAAGGATACCATAATAGTCTATTATGATAGCCAAAGCGCTATTCATTTGACGAAAAATCAGATGTATCATGATAGGATGAAGCACATCGATGTATGGTACTGATTTGTACTCAAGATCGTTGAAAAAGAAAAGATTATAGTGAAGAAGGTTAGCATAGCGGATAATCCGGTCGACATGTTGACGAAGTCTCTTTCAGTTAAGTTTGAGCACTGCTTAAATTTAATTGGAGTGCGTCGCACTCATTTGAGCCCTTGAGGGATTTTGTGATGAAGGTGGAGTTATTATTTTGATGGAGAAGTTTGTGGAATAAGAGGTAAGGTGTAGATTTGTTAGATGTGCCTCACATTCGATCCCCTAAGATTTCCTAATCGAAGACCTGAAGTTATCACGAAACTACATGGATATTTGATGTCATCTACAGGTGAGACGTCTAGCAGTCTCAGCACCAAACATCTGCCTCTATTCTGTATGCACGAGCATACTTTGAGCAGACGTTTGTCTCGATGAGATTCAGACGTCTGCCGAGCGCTCAGTTCTTTTAGGAGACAAATACAGACGTCTGGCAATCTCTTGTTTAGACGTTTGGTTTATGCTTTGTTAGTTCTTGACTAAATACCAGACGTCTGCCGATTCCTTCAGCAGTTGTCTGCCGTATGTCTGGGCCAGAGATTTCCTTCGTTAGGAAATTAGTTTTTTGCGGAAATCTTTTGTATGTTATTTATATAATAGTTTGTTTTAGACCTAGATCTGATGCCTTTTGTTAATTTGAGAGAACCCATTGTTATTTTGAGAGAGCTAGGGTTTTGAGAGAGATTTGTATTCTCCATTGATTTGTATTCCTCCGATATTTGATTATTAATAAAACTTCAACTTTGCCTATTTATTTTGTGGTTAGTACTCGTATTTCTATTTTGTCTGTGGTTTGATTTTCTTTTCGTTATCGATTGTCTGTTTGCTTTGTGATGTCTCGTATACGCAACATATATGTTCAGAAGAAGGTGAAAAACAGAAAACCATCGGGGGAGATGATAGGGCTAATAGTCTGATTTAGAAAACATATCAAACGTACCAACTGACAAGGAGGTTTATTTTAAAGACTATCGATTACATAATACTAATGGAAATGGTACAATCATGCTAGAGGTATATGATTATGATACTTTCATGAGCCGTTTTGTAAAATTATTATTGTCTGAATGCTTCTTAGAGAACATAAATATTCAAGAACCAACTATGTGTTGTCCAAGTATAGTTTCCATACTAGGTTCGCATGATGTGAGTTTTATCAGTTTCCTTGCCTGCTAATAATCGTCGTGCATGTTAGGAGAGTTTCAGTTCTGGCGTCATTAAAATGTAATTTTGTAAAATTTGTCATTAGCCTCATTATCCATCTCAACTTTTATTGCCGATAGAACTAAGTTTTTAACTACTAAATATACCAGAGACCAGTAGGTTTGGAAAGCCTGTCAATCCTTGGTTGAACCGAGATATCATAACTAAATTAACAAACATACTGATGGGGATCGGTCTACGGAGGCTCGATACTCAATACGATCTCTATCTCTTGAGAGAAATTACAAGATCAAAACCCAAAATAATTAAGAATGAGCTATGATCGTCTCTCCTTAAACATAAAAGCCACCGTTTTTCCTTTGCTAACAAGCGGCCTTTATTCAAAAATTAATTCAACTCCCTAATACAATAGTTCTCGTCCCTTTAAATAAGAGAATAGAATTCTAACCAAAAAGAAATAAATCTTAACTAAAAATATAAAAAGTGTTATGAATATATAATTTGTTATTATATTTTAGTTATGAGTATAATTGGTTATTATGTTAGTTGATTTATTGAGATAGAGAGGTGATCAATAACTTTCTCTTTATAGATTATATGAACTCTTATGCTAATTGAGCTAATAAATATTTTTCCTCTTGATTTCTTCATGGTATTAGAGAAATAGAGAAAATCAAGAGAAAAGAAAAAAAAAAGGGCCAAATCCAGCACACAGCAAACAACACATCTCCCCCGCTCGTCGACGCTGTTCCAACACCCTCGTAGCACCTTCGCGTCACTCGACGCCGCCTCCAGATCCATAGTTGACCCTCGCCGCCACCCCCAACACCCTCGCCAGACCTCGCCTTGCCCTCAACGACGCCTCCAACACCCCAGATCTCCCTTCCAGAGCCCTTTAACCCCTTTGACAGTCACCAGAGGCCTTCGATCCCCTCCTCAAGCCTTCGATCCCTAAAAACCCCTGCATCCAGAAGCATTCGATCCCACATGAACCCTTCAATCCCACAAGTTGCTCTCGACACTGCCTCTAACACCCCAGATCTCCCTTCTAACACTCGTCGACCCCCAGCAGCCTTTCCGGCACTTCTCGACGACTCTAGAGCCTTCTAACCCCCTCGACAGTCACCAGAGGTCTTCGATCCCTTACTTCTCCTATCCAGAAGCCTTCGATCCCTCTCAACCCTTCTTCCAGAAGCCTTCGCTCCCACAGGAAGCCTTCACTCATACCAGGAGCCTTCGATCCCTTTCTACACCTTTCCAGAAAATTCCAGAAGCCTTCACTCCCCTCTAAAAGCATTTAGAAGCCTTCGATCACTTCCAGAGGATATTTTTTTAAAGACCTAGCCATATACATGATCTATTAGATCAACTTGCATCTTATACTTGTTTTGGGTTAGAAAACTATTTTTCTCTTGAGATGTACCTCTGCGCCACTTATCATGGATTCTGCTGAAGATAAAGCTACTTCAGCCTCTCTGTCGTCCGTTGATTTCAAAACGGATCTTCGTTTGACTACGATTTCTCTTTCCGGCGTAAATAATTACCTTCAATGGTTTAGTGCTATGGAACGAGCCTTGAACAGCAAAGGCTTTTACCGTCACTTGACGGATGCTCCTCTTGACTCCCAACATCCCAACATTGATACCTGGTTCCAGAACGACAACAGGATAATTGTTTGGTTGTCTAACTCTATGGATTCTCGCTGCTATACATCTATTATGTCTCTGAAAACTGCTAAGGAAGTCTGGACACACCTTCGATCTCTCTACTCGTCTGAGGATAACTTGCAGAAGTTTTATGATATATTCCATACCTTTACTACGGATACTTTAAGAGACGATATTCAAGACTTTGGTGCTCTCTTCAGTAGACTTCTGGATCAGTGAAACGTCTATCAGCTTATTTTCCACCACCTGTATAGGAACTCACTTCTTCTATTCTGATTCCACACATACATTCTCCAGAGCTTGATTCATCTGTTCAATCTGTGCTCCCTAGTGATCAGCCTGTAGCCCCTTATCCACATGAATGCAATCGTCGTAAGAAAGTTGTTCAGTCACCTCCCCTCAATGATTCTTCTAACAAGTCTTCTACAGGTACTATGATATAGTCTCTTGTTTCTACCTCTCTACCATCGCTGCCATCTGACGAAGATCTTTCTTTTCCTATTGCCTTACCCAAGGGTAAGCGTTCATGTACTACTGCACGTTCGATTTCTATTTTTTTTTCTATCATAGACTGATCCCATCTGCTTGTCGGTTTGTTTCTTTTTTATCTTCCATCACTCTTCTTTTCTCTGTTCAGGAAGCACTTCAATACCCAGGTTAGCATGCAGCTATGTTAGAGAAGATTGTCGCACCGCTTTCAAATCAGACTTGGAAATTGGTATCGCCACCTTCAGATAAGAAGGTTGTTGGCTGTCGATGGGTATTTACTGTCAAGTAAAATCCAGATAGGACGGCCGACCGTCTCAAAACTCGATTGGTAGCCAAAGGGTTTACTCAACAATATAGTTTGGATTATATTGAGACTCTCACCCGTTGCAAAATTATCATCAGTTCGTATTCTTATATCCTTGGTTGTTTTTAAGGCATGGACTCTTCATCAACTTGATGTGAAGAATGTCTTTATTAATGATGATCTTTTAAAGATTATTTATATGCAGCCGTCTCCTGGCTTTGAACGACCGAGGGAGTATGGTTTGTCTTCTACACAAATCACTATATCGACTGAAATAGTCACCATGTGCGTGATTTGAAAAATTTAGCATGATTTTACGACAGATTGGCTTCAAACGTAGTCGCGTCGACACATCTCTTTTTACACATTATCGTCCTCAGGGTAGAGTAATTGTGTTGGTGTAGATGATATTATCATCACTGGAGATGATTCTGCTGGTATCTTTAAGGTGAAAGAATATTTGACTTTACACTTTCATACGAAAGACCTTGGGCTACTTAAATATTTCTTTGGAATTGAAGTATTATGGAATTCTGGTAGATTGTGGCTCTCTCAGCGCAAGTATACACTTGATCTTCTATCTGAGATAAGATTTCTGGGATGTAAACCAGCAATCACCCCTATGGATTCCTCAGTCAAGCTATCTCGGTTAAGCTCTCCCTCGGATCCTTCACTACCCAACCCAGGACGATATCGACGTCTAGTTGTGAAGCTTATTTACCTCGCTGTCACTCGGCCCGACATTGTCTTTGCCGTTAGCACAGCGAGTCAATATATGTAGAATTCTTTAACCTCCCACCTTAAGGCAGTTGAGCATATTCTCAAATATATCAAAGGTTCTCTAGGGCAAGATCTTCTTTATAAACCATCATCTATGTTGTCGCTCACAGCCTTTGCGGATGCTGACTTTGTTGGATCCGTTGATGATCGGCGTTCCACGAGTGGCTATTGTGTCTTCTTGGGAGGAAACTTGGTTATATGGAAAAGTAAGAAGCAAAATGTAGTTGCTCGTTCTTCTGCAGAGGCTAAGTATAGATTTATAGCACATACAGTTGCTGAGTTGGTATACCTTACCTCCTTTTTGATAGATCTTCGAGTTCCTTCTTCTCTTCCAACCACACTCTTCTGTGATAATAACGCCACAATTCACATTGCTGAGAATCCAGTTTTTCATGAGCGGACTAAACATATCGAGATAGATTGTCACTTCATTCGTGACAAAGTAACAGATAAGGTGGTTGCACTCCAGCATGTTTCCTCTGCGACCCAACTAGCATTCTTATTAAAGCTCTTTCTCGACCGGTTTTCGCTAATCTTCTATCCAAGGCTGGAATGATTAAAATCTATACTCCAGCTTGCGGGAAGTGTTATGAATATATAATTTGTTATTATATATTAGGGAAATTTCATCAAAACCACTCTAAGGTTTAGCATATGTTCCCACTTCCACCCTAAGGTTCTTTCCCATCACAGCACCCCCTCAACGTTACCTTCTGTTAACCCCGACCCTCCTGCGACCCCCTCCCGTAAAGTTGCTTATCAAATGACCAAAATACCCTTTATCCCTTCTTTTTCCCCATTTTCACTTTATGCCTCCATTTCCTCAATAAATCCTACTCTCTTCCATCTCTCTCTACGAAGAAAGAAGCAGAGAAGACTATGAACGTGGGCTAAGGCTCTCCTCTCCTCCATCTCTCTTTATGAATAAAGAAGAGGGGTTATGATTAAGCGGCAGTGAAGGAGAGAGGATGGGATGGGGAGGAGGCGATGGTGGTGGAGTCCCGAAGGAAAATTCATGTGTTTCATCTCGTGGAGCCTGAGTGTGACAAGGCTTCGGAGCTTATGCAAAAATCGGTTGCTTTCTTTACAAAGAGTATGGTGAGTCCGAGTTGATGATCGTTTTTAATTATATTTTGATGTAATGAAGGTTATATATCAAAGGACATGAGCTTGATGTGTGATAATTGTTCTTGAGTTGATGGGAAAATATTAATTGGCTGTGGCCGTTTTTTATGAGTTTAGTAGTGAAGACCAGAGGGGTTTACTACTAAATTTTATAAGACTTGTTATCTATAATGTTTTGCTTGTATTCTTGAAATACTTGATTTGGATTACTAAATGAGCTGCATTTGAACAAATTTATCTTTGTATATAAATGTTAATAGAATCCAATGATGCCTCACTCTACAACCTCTTCAGGTACGATATACTTAATATCTTCAGAATCCAATGATGCATCGATGTATATATGATGCCTTAGTGTAATCATTCAATTGGTGAGGCTATTAGCATGGGGTTGAAGAGGAGTGCTAAAGTCGGAGGCAAGAGTGTCGTCAAGATGGCTTTTATGGTTAAAGAGCATGAAGAACAGAAAGAGAAGAGAGGTGGGTTAATTGTTTCTCTTTTTTATTAATTGAAGTTTCTTTTAGTATATATTTTCATTTGTTCATGTTCTTGAAATGGATTTGATTATGGCAGAAGTTAGGGATGTTGTTGATCAGAATGATGATATTTATTGTGAAATGATGGTTGTTGAGAACAAAGAAAAACATCAAGAAGAAGAGAAATGTGAGTTCTGCTACAATATCATCCTCCATTGGTCCTCGACCTGCTCGACGAAATGCTGTAGAGAGACATCACCCCCGACGTCTTTACCTACACCATCCTCATTGAGGCCACCTACAAGCCCTCCTTCATCTCCTCCGCCATGCGCCTCTTTCATGAGATGCTCTTCAATGGATTGAAAAAGTGTGAATAGGGAATGATACTTAGAAAGTGTTTGTGTAAATTCTTGAGAGATTTATTTTTAAGTTGTCTAGTGTTTGGAATATTTTTGTATAGCTCTTGGAGATAATAGTGTTTGGAATGTATTTGTATAAATGCTTGAGAGAGTTTTTTGTTTGTATATAAGGATTGCGTATGTATAAATTTTGGAGGTTTGAGGATGTGCGAAGCTTTTGCTTTTTGGTGCATATATGCACACCAAGTGTTTGATAGAAAGAAATGAAATTTGCATATTCCGAGTGGTAGTAGCCGATGTAGGTTACTCGCTTTCAACACAAAAAGAATTTTAAAATTTTGTTTTATTCATTCATTTATCAACATTTCGGGAAGATAGAGGTACACAGGTTTATTGTCAAGCTCAACCAACCGAGAATTTGCTTCAGCTACCATCTCGAAATGCCGCTCCTTCTTAGGCGAATGATTCCATCTATTCACACCACATCCGCCGGCGAAGACCGATATGATAACACACTAAGCATAGATGTGGCTTAGGAGATTAGGAGAGCGGTCCTGTACCCGTTGGCTAATCAAGCCCGCCACATAGCCATACATGACCTAATCTTCTGCTTGCGAGAAGCTATCCTTTGGGTGATTTTGATGTTCCAGTTCAGTGCTTTCAATCAAAATTTCCTCTTCTATATTAAGATCTGCAGAAATCAGAACATCTTGAATCGATTCATCATGAGGACATATATCACTAGTGTTTTCTAAAGAGTCAATTTCCTTAATTTCTGCCAATAAAAATATTATAGCATTAGATTAAACAACACAGAATACAAAAAAATAATACATACACAAAGAATACAACATGCCAAAGAACTCATCTTTGTCATCAATTTTCTGTTCTTTTTTGGTTTTTGTTGTCACCTTTTCAATGCAAAGATCATTATTTTGATCACAAAATCTCTAGCTCTTCCATTTGTTAAATCATAACAAGATTTTGAGAACAAGAACTCATAATTTCAATCAACCCCAATTGGAAGAAGAAAAAACATAAGAGCTTGTATTTCTCTTCTTGTTATCAACAATCGCCACTTCACAACAAACATCATTATTCTGATCAACAAAAATACATTCCAATCATTTTAATATTAAATTTGATATAACAGAAGGTTTGATTGGTTTTGTTCTGCCGACTATAATCTCTCCTCGTAATATTGACTTATTTAAGGAGCAAGTTTGTGGTACTTCAGATCAAAGTGATGTTGCCTTTTGAACACTTATATTGTGTTTTCTTTCGGTTCAAAGATTAAATAAAGCACTAGCAGGTGTCCTGTAATTTCAATATTTTTAAATGTCCATCCATCTTTGCTGTTGTTTCTTCAACGACTTCAATGTATAAAATTTAAGAACATGCTTGAGGATAAGCTTATTGCTATGAGAAGAGAAATATCGAAAGATGGCATTATAAGGGTTTTCTATGGCAGCAACCAAATGAACTCCTCAACCCCACACTAATAGTATCCTCCGCTTCTTTCTTCGTCGTCTGTCTCGTTCTCCACCCATTGCAAGGTCTACCTTTCTCTTCATATTCGATACTTTCGGGGCCTCGTCCACATCGATATCAGGAGTTTTGGCCGTCACCCACCTCGATCGAGGCAGCGGGCTCGCCCTTGGGTTTCTTCGTCATGAGAATTGTGCCATCTTCGTTGTCGATCTCCAACACAAGCGAATCCTAAAAATGAAAATAAACTGAGTTGAGAGAAGAAGAGGCTGTAAAAAGAAAAAAATGGTAGTTTGGGGATTAAAAAAAGAAGAAGTCACATGAGGGGAATAAAATAGCTTTAAAATGCAAAAATTAACGGTAGGAGGGTAGCAGGGGGGTCAGATTTAACAGAAAATAACGTTAGAGGGTTCTGTGATAGGAAAAAACCCTTAGGGTGGCAGTGAGAACATATGCTAAAGCTCAGGGTGGTTTTGGTGAAATTTCCTTATATATTATTTATGAGTATAATTGGTTATTGTGTTAGTTAGTTGATTGTTGAGATAGAAAGGTGATCTATAACTCTCTATATATATAGATTGTATGAACTCTTATGCTAATTGAGCCAATAAATATTTTTCCTCTTGATTTCTTCAAAAAGATATAAAAGATATTAATTAAATCTAATCTAATCTAAATAAATAACAATTTAAATTAAATCAAATCTCAATTTAAATTACAACGAATTATTTATCAAATCTTCCTAAATCTCAACTGAATCTTCAATCAAATCCCGAATCTTTTGCAAAATCTTCTCACAATCTTTCCAAAACCGCTCTTATCAATCGACTCTTCTTCTATTCGGTCTAGGTCTCGGCCATATGCTCCTGCATCAGACTCCCCTAGTTGGAAAGAACTCGGCCTCGAGTTCTGCTTATCTTGATTCTCGACATGTCTCTTTTTTGAAACTCTATTAGCTTTCTACATTTGTCAGCTTCCACTTTATATTTGCGATTTGACTTCTCAAGCAAGCTTATGGTTTTATCACGATTAAATTGACTCATCATTCCCTGACTGTTGCTCTTTTAAATGATGCATAAATAAAGCGATAATTTAAGTACATAATGTTGCCTTTTGTTGAAAAAATCCTTATCATGAAACTTGATTCCTTTATAAAATTCATCCACGTTTCGACTATGTCTTGTAATAATACGAATCTTTTTTGTACAAGTTCTTTGATGTCCCAAACGTAGTGCTCTTGAACTGCACCGCAAACAATACCTCTTGTCCGCTAACTGCAAACACGGTCGATCTTCTTTGCTTGTCCGCTGCTGCCTTGATCATTTCATTCGGCTTCTCTGATTTGACTCGAATTTGTTGAATATCTCGGTCACGCGGAAATCGGTTAGGCTGCAATCTTGGCATGCTATCAAAAAACTCCTCATGTAGAATCTCCAAGTTTGATGAAGTAACCTTATTATCCTCCAACGTCTTCAAAGTACACATCTCATAATTTTTCTCGGTCGCTTCAATGAATCCGGCATGATTCAGAAAATTATTATAAGTCGAATTACTGATGTCATCTTCTTCGAGTTTCGACCAACCATATTCATTCTCACTCTCTTGATCATTCACATCTAGCCGAATAAAAAGAGACTCTCCATGATCACCACAAGTAATTTCATCTGCTTCATCATCTTCGTATTCATCATAAATTTGTGGTTTTATTTCCTCTTCTTCGACAAAATTTCTTTTGATGACTGTTATTGCTCGTCGGTTTGGACAATCGATTTGGTAATGACCAAAATCTTGGCACTTGTGGCATTGGACCACCTTTCCTCTTACACCGCTCGATTTTCTTGAATTCGCTAGTGTTTTCTTGGCCGAACTTGTAGTATCGGCCTTTGTTAGCAACTCCCTGGCCGAATTCAAAGTATCGGTTTCTCTGTACAACTCGCTCGGTTTTGGTGAATCGACCATTTCTAATTGGTCACTTCCTGCCGATGAGGAATCTCCTCAGCTAGATTCATGATTCTCTCTCAGCCACTTTTTGTCCTTCAATTGTCTCTCTACTTTGACCGTCAACTTGTACAATCATTGTAGGAAGCATTTTGTTGAATATCGACGATGTCTCTGATTTCGGCACGAAATCCGCTTAAGTATCAAGCAATTGTCCGCTGCTCGAGCTCAGTGTCTCCGCATCTATCATCAACAGATCGAACTTCTCGGTATACTCTTCGACGGATCGGTCTCCTTGCCGAAAGGTATGCAACTGAATATAAGTTTATTACACATAATCCTCTGGTAGAAACTTTTCGCGAAGCTTCTTTTCCATCTTCTCCTAACTTAAGATCTTGGGTTTTCCAGCTCGGACGCGTTTGATCTTAAGATTCTTCCACTAAATTGAAGCATGATCCCTTAACTTGAGTGCGACCGTCTTCACCTTTCTTTTCTCGGGCATCTCCTTGTAGTCGAAAACTCGCTTGACGATATGCAACCAGTCAATGAAAGCATCCGGATTGATCCTATCTGAAAACTCCGACAACTCCACCTTCATATCAGATCCCCAGTGGCGGTCAGTTGGATACCGATCTCTATGCCCAATAATATTTTCATCGTCGGATCTCAAACGGTGAAAAGGATTTTCATGTTCAGACCCCAAACTGTCATCATCTGGCCTCCGAAGATTGGCAGACTCGGTAGTTGTCGTTAGTCGTTGAACTTGTCTCCGAAGTTCTTCGATCTTGATATCTTGTACTTCCCGGACGCGTTGTTATGCACCACGTCTACGCCCTCGGTGTGCCATTGGTTGTTCGTCTTCCACCAAGAATGCGACAACATCTACGCTCTGATACTAACTGATGAGGATTGGCCTACGGAGGCTCGATACTCAACACGATCTCCAACTCTCAAGAGAAATTACAAGATCAAAATCCAAAAATAATCAAGGACGAGATATGATCGTCTTTCCTTAAACATAAAGGCCGCAACTTTTCCTTTACTAACAAGCAACTTTTATTCAATAATCAACTTAAATCCCTAATACAATAGTTCTCATCCTTTTAAATAAGAGAATAAAATTCTAACAAAAAAGAAATAAATCTTAACTAAAAATATAAAAGGATATAAAAGATATTAATTAAATCTAATCTAATCTAAATAAATAACAATTTAAATTGAATCAAATTTCAATTTAAATTGCAACGAATTATATATCGAATCTTTCCAAATATCAACCGAATCTTCAACTAAATCCCGAATCTTCTGCAAAATCTTCTCGCAATCTTTCTAAAACCGCCGCTGCCGAATTGACTCTTCTTCTATCTGGTCTAGGTCTCGGCCATATGCTCGGTCATCTACATTGATAACTGGTATGAGACGGGTATATATATTGATACCCTAATGACCGTGTTACATTACCAAGTGATAAGTGTTAGTGGTTGGATTGTGACAAATACGTTAGTGTAAAAGCGTGATTGAATAGTGAAAGTGACACGTACTTATACACAATCAGCGGAATCATTTAGTTTTTGCATTGTCGACACCTATGGGGTATATATAAGTGTAACTATAACTGGTATGAGACGGGTATGAAAGCACTTATATTAGTATCATAGGTAAGATATCAAGAACTGTCCATTTATCTTGGATACCAGTCGAGACATGCTTGATGGAGTTCATATCTCCAATTCTTGTATAGACTTGTCATGGAGCGACTAGTACTCAGATTTGTGGTCCGTGTTTGATGTAGACCACGGGATGGGGGGTAGTTTGAGTGTCGGTTCGATCAACGGAATCTCAGGAGTCCCATTGCCAGCATATTTCGTGATTTCATGATTTTGATACTGATCGTGATACTGATTCTTACTGATCGTTGTAGGGTGTTTTTCGTCACCCCATTGAGATGGGAATACGCGCGCGCTTGTCAGGCGTACTACAGATTCCCCCTGCCTAGGGTAGGCCGGGGTTTATTGATTGTGGGGATCCGAATCTCCGGCAGCCGCGGACTAAGCTGCCGTTAATTACCCCTCGCATTTGGAGCGAAGGAACCTCCGATTGACGGGTTAAACTGGTCATGCGAACTCAATATGCAGTGTGTTGGTGTGTGTGTATTTTTTTTGTTTTATTTGTAGAAAGAGATATATACATATATATATATAAAAACAAAAATAAATATTTGGAGATTTTTTTTTATTTTTTAAAAATTTATTATTATTATTTTTTTAATTTTAAAATATTTTTTTTAATTTATTTAATATTTATTATATATAAAAAAGGGATTAAATAAATAAAAGAAGAGAAGAAAATAATTATGTTTTTTTTTGTTTAATTTTTAAATATTATTTATAATTTATTTAATATTTATTTATTTTTATTTTAAATAAAAAAAGGAGGAAGAAAGAAGAAAAGAGAATTTTTTATTTTATTTTATTTTATTATTTTATTTATTTTATTTTTTTTTAAAAAAAATGGGGGTCACATGCTAAACATGTGACCTGGTCACATGCTAAACATGTGACCTCTCATGTGAGGGGGTCACATGTTTAACATGTGACCCCTCATGTGAGGGGGTCACATGTTAAACATGTGACCCGGTCACATGCTTTGCATGTGACCCCTCATATGAGGGGGTCACATGTTTAACATGTGACCCCTCATGTGAAGGGGTCACATGCTTTGCATGTGACCCGGTCACATGCCCCTCATGTGAGGGGATCACATGTTAAACATGTGACCCGGTCACATGCTTTGCATGTGACCCCTCATATGAGGGGGGGTCACATGTGACCCCTCATGTGAAGGGGTCACATGCTTTGCATGTGACTCGGTCACATGCTTTGCATGTGACCCCTCATGTGAGGGGGTCACATGGTTTGCATGTGACCCGGTCACATGCTTTGCATGTGACCGCCATTTTTTTATTATTTTATTATTATTATTTTTTTTTTTTGGAAACGTGGAGTTTAACTCCAAAATAATTTTACATGGCTAAAAAAATGTAATGTGGAGTTAAACTCCCCAAAAAAAGGTATTTTTTTGTGGAGTTAAACTCCAAAAGTATTTCTGCAGTGGAGTTAAACTCCAAAAGATTTTTATTTGTGGAGTTGAACTCCAAAGGAACTTTATTTGTGGAGTTGAACTCCAAAAGATTTTTACTGTGAAGTTAAACTCCAAAAGAATTTTTGTAGTGGAGTTGAACTCCAAAATAATTTTCCTGGTGGTGGAGTTGAACTCCAAAAGAATTTTATTTGTGGAGTTGAACTCCAAAAGAATTTTTGTAGTGGAGTTGAACTCCAAAATAATTTTCCTGGTGGTGGAGTTGAACTCCAAAAGAATTTTATTTGTGGAGTTGAACTCCAAAAGATTTTCTCCTTTCTCCTTTGAGAAGAAACCCAAAATGGGTTCTCTTGAAACTCCAAGATCTAGATCTTGGATGATAAAAAAAAAGACCCTTTTTCTTCTCTTGATGGAGTTTTTGGAGATGGGTTTATGGTAAAACTTTATTTAGTTTTAAAAAAAAAGAGAGCTAAGCTCTTGATTTATTTGGAAAATGAAAAGGAAGAGAAAGAACTTGAAAAAGAGAGAGTGGAGGAACAAACCCTAGTTTTTGAGGGAATGAAAAAAAAGTCTTTTTGCTATTCATCATCATGTTGCCTTATATAGGCTTACACATTTACATATAGCCCCTTGGGCTTTTCAAAATGGCTTTTTGCCATCCCATGGCTCATGTGCCATTTCATTTTTGCACATAAACCATGGGCTTACAAAATATTGGCTTTGTGCCCATTTTGTTTACATTCATGCACAAAAATTACATAAAAATTATTTGTTACATGATTTTTGTTGTTGGCATGGAGGAGGCTGGCCGCGGGCTCGACTTGGGCATGGGCCCGCTTGACCTGGGCTTGGGCCCACCTGGCTTGGGGTTGACCTTGACTTTGACTCGGTCAACGGGGGTGTAAATTTTTACCCCAACAAAGTGCCCCCCATCAATAAATGCACACAGCATATATGGGTCGTGTGCATGAAATTGATGGATCTTCTTTCACGTGGAGACGACTTGCTTTGGTTCCCACTTTTTGGGGACGCACTGCCCTTTTTACGACATGGACGGTCGACGCTTGACGCGTCTCCGAGATGGAGTGTCCGTGGTAGACGTTTCCCTGATCCGGAGTGATTTGGTTCCCGATTTGTGGGGAGCTCGCACTGCCCGTTTTACGACATGGACGGTCGACGCTTAACGCGTCTCCGAGACGGAGTGTCCGTGGTAGACGTTTCCCTGGCCCGGAGCGATCTGGTTCCTGCTTTGTAGGAAGCCTGCACTGCCTTTTTTTGCGACATGGACGGTCGACGCTCTGTTACGGAGCGATTTGGGTTCCCAGTTTGCGGGAGCCTGCACTGCCCTTTTTGCGACATAGACGGTCGACGCTCTGATCCGGAGCGATTTGGGTTCCCAATTTGCGGGAGCCTGCACTGCCCTTTTTGCGACATAGACGGTCGACGCTCTGTTACGAAGCGATTTGGGTTCCCAGTTTGCGGGAGCCTGCACTGCCCTTTTTGCGACATAGACGGTCGACGCTCTGATCCGAAGCGATTTGGGTTCCCAATTTGCGGGAGCCTGCACTGCCCTTTTTGCGACATAGACGGTCGACGCTCTGTTACGAAGCGATTTGGGTTCCCAATTTGCGGGAGCCTGCACTGCCCTTTTTGCGACATAGACGGTCGACGCTCTGTTACGAAGCGATTTGGGTTCCCAATTTACGGGAGCCTGCACTGCCCTTTTTGCGACATAGACGGTCGACGCTCTGATCCGGAGCGATTTGGGTTCCCAATTTGCGGGAGCCTGCACTGCCCTTTTTGCGACATAGACGGTCGACGCTCTGTTACGAAGCGATCCGGAGCGATTTGGGTTCCCAATTTGCGGGAGCCTGCACTGCCCTTTTTGCGACATAGACGGTCGACGCTCTGTTACGAAGCGATTTGGGTTCCCAATTTGCGGGAGCCTGCACTGCCCTTTTTGCGACATAGACGGTCGACGCTCTGATCCGGAGCGATTTGGGTTCCCAATTTGCGGGAGCCTGCACTGCCCTTTTTGCGACATAGACGGTCGACGCTCTGTTACGAAGCGATTTGGGTTCCCAATTTGCGGGAGCCTGCACTGCCCTTTTTGCGACATAGACGGTCGACGCTCTGATCCGGAGCGATTTGGGTTCCCAATTTGCGGGAGCCTGCACTGCCCTTTTTGCGACATAGACGGTCGACGCTCCCAATTTGCGGGAGCCTGCACTGCCCTTTTTGCGACATAGACGGTCGACGCTCTGATCCGGAGCGATTTGGGTTCCCAATTTGCGGGAGCCTGCACTGCCCTTTTTGCGACATAGACGGTCGACGCTCTGATCCGGAGCGATTTGGGTTCCCAGTTTGCGGGAGCCTGCACTGCCCTTTTTGCGACATAGACGGTCGACGCTCTGTTACGAAGCGATTTGGGTTCCCAGTTTGCGGGAGCCTGCACTGCCCTTTTTGCGACATAGACGGTCGACGCTCTGTTACGAAGCGATTTGGGTTCCCAATTTGCGGGAGCCTGCACTGCCCTTTTTGCGACATAGACGGTCGACGCTCTGATCCGGAGCGATTTGGGTTCCCAATTTGCGGGAGCCTGCACTGCCCTTTTTGCGACATAGACGGTCGACGCTCTGTTACGAAGCGATTTGGGTTCCCAATTTGTGGGAGCCTGCACTGCCCTTTTTGCGACATAGACGGTCGACGCTCTGATCCGGAGCGATTTGGGTTCCCAATTTGCGGGAGCCTGCACTGCCCTTTTTGCGACATAGACGGTCGACGCTCTGTTACGAAGCGATTTGGTAGACGTGCCCCCGGCACGGAGTGTCGCTGTTTGACGCAAAGGTCGATGTTGGAATTGGATGGTTTGATTTGTTTGACTTGAGTTGACATCAGCATCGCTATACTGGAATATGGTACCAGGAGCGAATCATCATTTGTCATGAGAGAATTTTGGGATTGGTATTTTTGTCGGCATCTGCATTGCTGCACTGGAATAATGCCAGGAGCAACTCATCATTTGCCCCGGGAGGATTTGGATTTGGATTTTTTTGTTTGGCATCTGCATTGCTGCACTGGAATAATTCCAGGAGCAACTCATCATGTGCCCCGGGAGGATTTGGATTTGGTGGCTTACGAGACAGGTTTAGATCCCTGCCACCTAAGGCTTTTCAATTTTATGGGCCGTGAGGGTCCCATAAAAGCATTTTCTCCCTACGAGTCGAAAGGATCTCGTAGGTGTATTTTCTCCTTAGGAGTCGTGGGGACTCCTAAGTGTATTGCTCCTTTGTGAGTCGTAAAGATCTCACGCGGGAATTTTCTCCTCACAAAGTCGAGAGGACTTTGCGAGTGCATTTCATCTCTTCTCTTTTTTTTTTACGAGTTTGCGCCCTTTCGGGTTTTCACAAACTCGCCGGCAGTCCTGCTGTTTTTACTCACGGAGCCCTTTCGGGTTTTCATCCGTGCCCATTTTGCTTGTGGACATACCGTTCTTCTTCTTTTTTTCCTTTTTTTTTCTTTTCTTTTTTTTTCTTTTCTTTTTTCATTTTTTTTTCTTTTTTTTCTTTTTTTTTTTGGAATCTTCCCTGCCGGTGGGACTTTGAATATGGTCTCGCCGGTAGGACTTGGGAGAGATTGGTATCGTTTTACGCCCGTGGATTGTATACGGTTTTGCAGGATGTATGATCCAGACCGTAGGGCCAAAAACATTTCGGGACTTTGTTGGCGTCTGCATCGCTGCACTGGAATATGGTACCAGGTGCGACTCATCATTCGCCGTTGGGGTATGGGAGTTGGAATTTGGTTGGCGTCTGCATCGCTGCACTGGAATGTAGTACCAGGAGCGACTCATCATTCGCCACTTGGGGATTGGGATTTGGAATTTGGTTGGCGTCTGCATCGCTGCACTGGAATATGGTACCAGGAGCGACTCATCATTCGCCACTTGGGGATTGGGGAGAGATGGCTTAGGAGACAGGTTTAGATCCCTATCGCCTAAGACTTTTCAATTTTATGGGCCGTGAGGGTCCCATAAAGGTATTTTCTCCCTGCGAGTCGTAAGGATCCCGCAGGTGTATGTTCTCCTTAGGAGTCGTGGGAACTCCTAAGTGTGTTTTTCCTTTGTGAGTCGTAAGGATCCCACAAAGGTTTGTTCTCCTCATGTATCGTGAGGACACATGAGTGGATTTCTCTCGTTCCCGGTTTAATGACTTAGAGGTCATCTGTTTCCAGTTTAACGACTTAGAGGTCGTCTGTTTCCAGTTTAACGACTTAGAGGTCGTCTGTTTCCAGTTTAAAGACGTAGAGGTCATCTGTTTCCAGTTTAACGACGTAGAGGTCATCTGTTCCCAGTTTAACGACTTGGAGGTCATATGTTTCCAGTTTAACGACGTGGAGGTCATCTGTTTCCAGTTTAAAGACTTAGAGGTCATCTGTTTCCAGTTTAACGACGTGGAGGTCATCTGTTTCCAGTTTAAAGACTTAGAGGTCATCTGTTTCCAGTTTAAAGACTTAGAGGTCTTTTGATGGCTAGCTTGGAATTTTAGGGTAGGGGCCGGCATCAGCGTTGCTAACACTGAAGCAGAGGCGCCAGGACACATGAGTGGGTCTTTCCAATGGAGCATAATTCCACAGGTGGAGATTAGCCGCGTAACTGGTGGTTGCGGTGGGGCATGAGTATACTGAGAATTATTTGAGCCCGTGGATTGTATACGGTAGTCAATTTGGGGACTGGCCGTAGGGCTGAAAGAATTTTGGGAAATTGGATTTTTGTTTGGCGTCTGCATTGCTGCACTGGAATAATGCCAGGAGCAACTCATCATCCGCCCTTGTTTTTTTCCTTTTTTTTTGTTTTTTTTTATTTTACCGCGATTGCTCTATCATTTCAGCTTTTCTTATCGCGAAGGTCGCGATTGCCCTATCATTTCGGCTATTTATTCGCGGTTGCCCCATCATTTTGGCTTTATTTTCATTTTTATTTTTACTCGCTGATTTTTATTGCGAGTTGCCCCATCATTTCGGCTTTTCTTTATTTTTCTTTTATTTACACTTTTTTTTTTATTTACATTTTTTTTTACATTCCCAGTTTAACGACTTAGAGGTCGATTGTTTCCCAGTTTAACGACGTGGTGGTCCTCTTTGCTTATCCCAGCTCCTTGAACATTGATCTTGGCGGAGCTGTGTTGATGACCTAGCTCTGTGGCTTGCCGATACGTCCGAGGATTGAGAGGTTTTTCCAAGCTTATATTGGTCCTCTGCCCAATCTTTGAAAACACAGCAGTCTTCAATGGTATGACTCAGCACTCTATGGTATGGGCAGTATATGGGATTGCCAGTCATATTCATTTCATGTGGCCTCTTCGGAATAGGCAGTTGCAGGCCATTGTTCAGGGCTTCCTTGAATATATCGCGGACCTCATCCATCCTAAAGGAGTACACCTTCTTCCTTCTCTCCATCAGAGTAGGTGCCCTCACTGACGCCGGTCCCTGAGGCCGATCAATCTTTGGTTCGCCCTGCACATGTCTGGGAGGGTTAGGTTCCCGAAAGGTTTCGGTCTCCATTTGCATGAAATCGGCGGTCGTAGCTTGACTATTTGCTAACACGCCTTTAGACAGTTCTATCTCTCCCGTCTTGTATTGCCTTTCGACCCAATCTTTGAAGACGAAGCAGTCCTCAATGGAATGACCTATCACCCTGTGATAGGGGCAATATTTTGGGTCGTCGGTCATATTCTCTTCTTGCGGTCTCTTTGATTCTGGCAGTTGTAGACCGTTTCTTAGGGCGTCCCTGAATATCTTGTGGATCTTTTCCCTCTTGAAGGAATAGACCTTTTCCAGCTTCTCTTTCAGGGGCGATTCCCCCCCGGCGTATGTATCGGAGGGACTGGAGGCTAATTGCGGCCGTTTTTCGCGAAGGCGTTCCGCTTTTAGATTTAAAGGGATATCAGTTGGCTGCTCCCGGGTACCAATCCCTGGCTCATGAGCCAAAATTTGATTCTGCTGTGATTGCAATCGGGCGACTTGGGTCGCGAGATCTGCCACGACGTTTGCCAGCTCGTCGACTTTGGAATAGACCTCGGCCATCTTCTCATCCCTGTCCTGAAATTGCCTTTGAAGCCATTGGAATAATGCCTGTTCTATAGTTCCGGCTATGACAACCGGGTAATCTTTATTGCCTGAGCTCCATTCCATAGGAACCACGGGATCCTCTGGCTTATCGGCCTGAGCGGGCTCTTCATCATTTAGATCGAGCCGATGCTGGGTAGCGTCAACCGTATCATCACCATGGCTGTGAAGAAGAAGAGGGTTCGTTTCTTCATGTCCGGCCATGTAGACAGTGTGGATAACACATTCAGCCATTCTTTCATCACTGGCAGCTGGTTTCGCGGAGCGGTCCGGGCTTTGGAAATTCATAAATTTTAACATGGCTAGAGCCCTAGCCCTTTTGTTGGCTCTATATCTGAGCCGCTTCTGCCTCAGCTTCTTTGCCTTAAGCGCTTGGCAGGCTTCTGCTCTTTGGGAAGCCATTGTGAGTTGATTAGCGGGGAGCTTAGAGAAGACACCCGATCGAGCAGTTGTCGGGAGTACCACTGGAGCTTGCCCGAGATGCCCAGTTGCTTCGTTGACGTTGATGGCCATGCCCCCAGCTGGGGCCATGGAGAGTCGTTCGGAAACGGACTTGCGCTTGGGCTGAGGTGCCCTCGCGACCACCACATTTGGTCTCCTGCCTTTCGAGACCGGTTTGTCTGCCACCGGGGTTTGAGGAGCTGGGATGGCCCCAACTGGCATGAACACAATAGAGCCGAATGGTAGCAGCGGCTCTTCCCATTGTCGCCCGAGACTGGCCGGAAGGACCGTCCTAGAGTCTATCCTCATCGTGTAGGAGACGGGAGTCGTGCTGAGAGCTGAGTTCATCTTTGGAGACATGGTTGAAAAGTGATTGCTTGAAGACCTGCTTGAAAGAGCATTATTTTAGTATAAATACAGATATGTACATTGATTGAGTTCGCATGAACGTTTAACCCGAAATATGGGAGGAGAGATTGGTCCCACCGGGCGTGCCAGAATCTGTAGGGTGTTTTTCGTCACCCCATTGAGATGGGAATACGCGCGCGCTTGTCAGGCGTACTACAGATTCCCCCTGCCTAGGGTAGGCCGGGGTTTATTGATTGTGGGGATCCGAATCTCCGGCAGCCGCGGACTAAGCTGCCGTTAATTACCCCTCGCATTTGGAGCGAAGGAACCTCCGATTGACGGGTTAAACTGGTCATGCGAACTCAATATGCAGTGTGTTGGTGTGTGTGTATTTTTTTTGTTTTATTTGTAGAAAGAGATATATACATATATATATATAAAAACAAAAATAAATATTTGGAGATTTTTTTTTATTTTTTAAAAATTTATTATTATTATTTTTTTAATTTTAAAATATTTTTTTTAATTTATTTAATATTTATTATATATAAAAAAGGGATTAAATAAAGAAAAGAAGAGAAGAAAATAATTATGTTTTTTTTTGTTTAATTTTTAAATATTATTTATAATTTATTTAATATTTATTTATTTTTATTTTAAATAAAAAAAGGAGGAAGAAAGAAGAAAAGAGAATTTTTTATTTTATTTTATTTTATTATTTTATTTATTTTATTTTTTTTTTAAAAAAATGGGGGTCACATGCTAAACATGTGACCTCTCATGTGAGGGGGTCACATGTTTAACATGTGACCCCTCATGTGAGGGGGTCACATGTTAAACATGTGACCCGGTCACATGCTTTGCATGTGACCCCTCATATGAGGGGGTCACATGTTTAACATGTGACCCCTCATGTGAAGGGGTCACATGCTTTGCATGTGACCCGGTCACATGCCCCTCATGTGAGGGGATCACATGTTAAACATGTGACCCGGTCACATGCTTTGCATGTGACCCCTCATATGAGGGGGGGGTCACATGTTTAACATGTGACCCCTCATGTGAAGGGGTCACATGCTTTGCATGTGACCCGGTCACATGCTTTGCATGTGACCCCTCATGTGAGGGGGTCACATGTTTAACATGTGACCCCTCATGTGAGGGGGTCACATGGTTTGCATGTGACCCGGTCACATGCTTTGCATGTGACCGCCATTTTTTTTTTTTTTTTTTTTTTTTTTTTTTTTGGAAACGTGGAGTTTAACTCCAAAATAATTTTACATGGCTAAAAAAATGTAATGTGGAGTTAAACTCCCCAAAAAAAGGTATTTTTTTGTGGAGTTAAACTCCAAAAGTATTTCTGCAGTGGAGTTAAACTCCAAAAGATTTTTATTTGTGGAGTTGAACTCCAAAGGAACTTTATTTGTGGAGTTGAACTCCAAAAGATTTTTACTGTGAAGTTAAACTCCAAAAGAATTTTTGTAGTGGAGTTGAACTCCAAAATAATTTTCCTGGTGGTGGAGTTGAACTCCAAAAGAATTTTATTTGTGTAGTTGAACTCCAAAAGAATTTTTGTAGTGGAGTTGAACTCCAAAATAATTTTCCTGGTGGTGGAGTTGAACTCCAAAAGAATTTTATTTGTGGAGTTGAACTCCAAAAGATTTTCTCCTTTCTCCTTTGAGAAGAAACCCAAAATGGGTTCTCTTGAAACTCCAAGATCTAGATCTTGGATGATAAAAAAAAAGACCCTTTTTCTTCTCTTGATGGAGTTTTTGGAGATGGGTTTATGGTAAAACTTTATTTAGTTTTAAAAAAAAAGAGAGCTAAGCTCTTGATTTATTTGGAAAATGAAAAGGAAGAGAAAGAACTTGAAAAAGAGAGAGTGGAGGAACAAACCCTAGTTTTTGAGGGAATGAAAAAAAAGTCTTTTTGCTATTCATCATCATGTTGCCTTATATAGGCTTACACATTTACATATAGCCCCTTGGGCTTTTCAAAATGGCTTTTTGCCATCGCATGGCTCATGTGCCATTTCATTTTTGCACATAAACCATGGGCTTACAAAATATTGGCTTTGTGCCCATTTTGTTTACATTCATGCACAAAAATTACATAAAAATTATTTGTTACATGATTTTTGTTGTTGGCATGGAGGAGGCTGGCCGCGGGCTCGACTTGGGCATGGGCCCGCTTGACCTGGGCTTGGGCCCACCTGGCTTGGGGTTGACCTTGACTTTGACTCGGTCAACGGGGGTGTAAATTTTTACCCCAACAATCGTGATTCGAGCCCGTGTTTCCTTGCCCCTGGGGCTTACTCTTGGGTTGGAAATACTCCTACGATGGTTGATACTCACACTCGGACTGACGATAGGTTTAGTGACTTGGACCTTCAGACTTTGAGACTGATAGAACATTACACTGATTATTGATTTGACACACCTACTTTACCGTTATATGTACGGGTTATTTCATACTCACGCCATTACTCTATGTTTACTGCTTCATGTTTATCATCATTGCACATATTACATATATATATTGTTATTGTGTCGCTCTCACGACATAAGAATACATGCTCAGAGTGAGAAGTGGACTTAGCTCGGATCAAGACCTATCCTACCTCGAGAATATTGCGGACATCTAGATCAGCGACATTAGCGCTATCTTTTTCTTTATTACTATCTGATTAGTTATCTCTTTCACTTGTACCCGTTTCACTCTGATTCGTTTAAAATGTTATAGATTTAGTGACTGTATTTCTCATATTTAGTGTTGTGTTTACTGCCTTATCATGTATTGCTAAAAACCGAAGTGTGACTGCGGCAGGATATTTTCTTGACCGTAGGAGTATGGCTGGTCTAATCACTCTTCGTATTCCGTATTTTGGGAAGCAGGGTGTGACATTGCGCATCACGTCCACGCCCATGGTGTGCCATCGGTTGTTCGTCTTCCACTAAGAATGCGACAATACCTATGCTCTGATACCAATTGATGAGAATTGGCCTACGGAGGCTCGATGCTTAACATGATATCTAACTCTCAAGAGAAATTACAAGATCAAAACCTAAAATAATCAAGGACGAGATATAATCGTTACGAACAAGCAACCTTTATTCAGTAATCAATTTAAATTCATAATACAATATTTCTCATCCTTTTAAATAAGAGAATAGAATTCTAACAAAAAAGAAATAAATCTTAACTAAAAATATAAAAAGATATAAATGATATTAATTACATCTAATCTAATCTAAATAAATAACAATTTAAATTGAATCAAATCTCAATTTAAATTGCAACGAATTATATATTGAATCTTTTCAAACCTCAACCGGATCTTCAATCAAATCCCGAATCTTCTGCAAAATCTTCTCGCAATCTTTCTAAAACCGCTGCTACCGAATCGACTCTTCTTCTATTCGGTCTAGGTCTCGGCCATCACATACCGCCAATTGATATCGGCAATCATGTAGCTGTAAGGCCATGTTCTTGTTTTTTCTCTCATGTCCCTATTACATTGTTCATCCGTATATATATAATATGATATAAATTCAGGATTCTCCTAGTTAACTGAATCCATTACAAATATGGAAATAGTGCTATAATTTATGAATCAGACTCATGAACGAGAAAAAGAATGATTCAGTGTTCATAAATTTTAGGCTATAACAAGCACCTAAACTTGTTTCACATGTTTTGAGTCTTGAGAGTAACCGATAGTTAACTCGTGACGGATGCTGATACGCTATTTGAAGAAGCGGTGCTCAATGAAGAAGCAAACAATATCGAAAGAGATTGTGCAATCTCCCCCATGCTAGGCCTACTTCCAGCATCCTTCCTCAAGCATCCTTCGATCAGTCTAGCCATGAAAAATGTCGTATCCAATGGGTAGTCCCCTTCTATTAGTGGATCGATGAAACTGCCAAGCTTCTCCCTTGCGTTTTCTTCATCAGTCACCACTGCAATGAATTCTTTCAATGAGAACCTGTCTTCGCCTTTTTGCATACTTGCAGCGTCTCTCCCTGTAATAATCTCCAACATGACAACACCAAAGGCATACACATCAAGCTTTGTAGAGATCAACCCGTGCTCTAGATACTCTGGGGCCATATATCCTTTAGTGCCGACAATATGCCTGGTCAGCTCAAACTCGCCTTCTTTCCCTTCTGTGGGCCTCGCGAGCCCAAAATTAGCAATCTTTCCTCTGAATTGCCCATCCAAAAGGATATTACTGCTTTTGACATCCTTATGAACGTGGGGAGGATCGGTGTAACTGTGCAGATAGTTGAGGCCGTTAGCAACGTCGAGGGCTATCTGCAGTCTCTTCATCCAGCTCAACACCATGGTACCGCTTCGATCAAATATCCAGTTACTCAGAGATCCATTTTGGGCATACTCGAAAACAAGATACCAGTTACCATGGTTGAAACACAAGCCTGAAAGCCTAATCAGATTGAAATGGTTTATTCTTTTCAGTATTTCAATCTCCTTCGACACATCGCTGTTCATTATCTTCACAGCGGCATAGTCTCCGTTAAAGATTCCGCGATACACCGAGCCTTCAATCCTACACCCAGAGCTGAAATTCTCAGTCGCCGTTTGCAATTCTCCAAATTTATAAAGTTTGAGAGACTGCCCGATATCGGAAATGCTCAAGAGAACACTTTCCGAAAGGCCCAAATCTGCGAACAACTCTGACGACGACGTAGGGTCTGCTTTGCCGGAGTCTTCGATGAGGGTAGCTTTGCTGGCGTTCTTGTTATTCTTCTTGGCTTTGAAGCGAAAGTAGAGAAGAAACGAAGAGATTGCAAAGAGGCAGAAAAGGACTGCAACTCCAACACCCACATAGAGCCCTGCATGGTTTGATTTCTTTCCATTTGGAGGTGAAGAAGGAGCAGTTTGTGGTGGTGGAGGAGGAGATGATGATGATGAAGGATTAGAGAGCTGAGAGCTGTTGGGTTGAGTATTCAGAGGAATGAGAAGGGTTGTGAAGGGATATATGTTGTCATTTTCTTGAGAGAGGGAATTAGCGTCAAGTGTTGCAGCTAAGTCGGCACCGAATCTCTGGCTGATCAAGAACACCGTCTCCTCCGGCTCCACCAAATAGCTCATCAGATATCTGGCCCCATAGTTGCTCCTCTGCTCACTTGTGGGGCAAGCACACCTCAATGGAACTGTGATCTTCATGCCAGCATACAGATACCCGTTTGGCTTCTTGTCGCTGTTCTGTTGCTTGAGGGCTTGGCAAGAGGAGAGGCCTTGGAACGTGTTGTTTGCGATGGTGAAATCCGTGTCTTGGTTCCTGACGACATAGGTGGAGTTGGCCTGGTAGTGGACACCCGAGCATGAGCATGTCACAGGGACAATCACCTTGGTGTTTGCCGGGAAAACGACGGAGCCGGGGGGCACCGAATTGAGCCGCGAGAGCTGAGACGGGTCGGAACCGAGCAAGGAGGAGATGGACGGGACGGAGTCGTATGGGGGCTGAGCATGGAAGGTGAGGAAGGATTGGCATGAGCTGGAGGAGCCATTAATGCAGAAGTAGCCAAGGAGAGAGGATGAGTTGTGTTGGTTCTCACAGTTTGAGATGTATAAGCCTTCGTAGGGCTGCTGAGACTGAACAAGGGATGGGGGAGAGACGAAAATGGAGATGATGATGATGGCGGCATTAACGGTGAGAGTTTTTGAGACCATGACATGCATCATTTGAGAAATTAAGAAACATGCATGATGGAGATGATGTTGAGGATATATATATATAGTAATTTAAAGAGGAGGAGTACATGGTTGAAAGAAACCCCTTTTAACAGGTTGTTTAATTAATTGTTCATCAACTCATTCTTTTCCTCATGCACTGATCGATGGCTTGATTAACAGGAAAAAATGAAGAGAGTGGGTTTGACTTTTTAATTGGAAGATGGCATGTCAATGCTTCATTTGATTGATTTGTAGGCAGGAGACGAAAGCGAGCATGGAGGAAGACTTGAGCGTTTAGGGTTATTGTTTTTGTTAATTAATAATAATAATTTTGCGTGTTTATTTGCTGTTGAATACTTGGTCAAAAAGATGGTGAGTGGAGTAGCAGCCTCGTCCAACTGGGTGTGCTGCAAGAATAACTAGCTCAGTTGACTTTGATTTAAATGTTGAAGAGAATAAATACGCGGTAGATTCCGCGCTGTCCAGATTCGCCATTAAATAAATATGCTGAAATAATAATAAAAAAAATGTTTTGGTCAACCACAACTTGTCTAATATCTATGTGATCATATCGTCATCTTCATTTTATCTTGCTTTTTCTTGTTTAACCCTGGCCACAAGGGATTATGGGCGGGCGCTATTCTTCAGTGTTATTTTGGTGCTATTATCGGCCCCCGTTGAATCAACAATAGCACCAATACCATCCTTTCAAAATAGGACCCACCCCGGATCCGGCCATAACAGGGTGATCTTAGCATGAAATTGAAAAAGGCATATGCAAACAAATAGTTAAAAGGAAAAGGCCTCTCTAAACCGTAGTCACATAATTCACGAATTATTCGCCGAATTCACGAATAATTCGTGAATTTTTGATCAAACGAATTAATCTCCGAATAAATCGCCATTGCCGAACTGGCCGAATAATTCGCGAATTATTCCCGAATAATTCGCGAATTATTCCCGAATTATTCGCGAATTATTCCCGAATTATGTGAAAAAACAACGAATAATTCAAAAAACAGCAAATAATTTACAAAATCAAAACCTAGCGTCTCATATATTAATTTATTGCTTGAAATCCTTCCCGAACATTTCCCGAACACTTACCGAATCTTTGCCGAATACCTGCCGATTTTTTTCGAATAGTTCTCCGAATCCGAATTTTCGACCTCGCCGAATTATTGCCGAACGACGAATTTGTGACTATGCTCTAAACAACATTTTGCCAAGCAATTCTAGGAATTGATTAAGAAGGTGTTGTTCAGGGACACTTTCCTCATAGATTAAATCGGCAAATCAAGACAGGTATCGGAAATACTGATTTATTGGGTGGATTTATAAAAAAAACAAAGAATTTTCAGGGGTTTTCAGCTAACACCGGTAATTTTTGAAAATATTAATCCCCTCCCCCCAGGGGCCAAACTAGCACATGCACAAACAAAAAGAACAAAAAAATGAAGAGTATTCTTGTTAAAAATGTAAAATTTCATATTCGGTTTATTTTGGAGGTATATAGGGTTGCATCCGGATCGGATATGAGAATTATCAAATCCGTATCCGCTTCCTAGTTTCGGATACGGTTACGAATACGGATATGGTCCGGCAGGAAATATTCATATCCATATTCGGGAAAAGCAGATATTAAAAAGACGGAGACGGATACGAATCAGAATAACATATAATATAAAAGAATATAAATGTGAAGCGGAAATATGTATGTAATCAATATATTTCATCGAATGCTTATTTATTATGACTTTAAAAAAATATTTGATTGAGACAGATTTACATGAAAATGAATAATATATGAATAAATAAACATGTTAACAATATACTAAATATAATTAAAGTATTTTAAAACAATTTTACAAAAACATTAATAGAACAATATGCCGTGATATTCTTTTAAATGCATAGCATATAAAATAACTAAAAAGCCTATGGTTTAAATGGAATTTTAAGGGAAAAGTTAGTATGCAAAAAGATATATTTTCTTGTATTTTTTGCGGATATCCATATCCAGATCCGTATCCGTATCCGGATTCACATATTCGTATCCGTATACGGATAAGTTTGCTAAAACCGTATTTTTATTCGTATCTGGAAGAATATTTAAATATATATCCGTATTCGTATACGTATCCGGCCAGATATCAAAATCTGTATCCGTATCCGGTTGATATCCAGATCCGGATATAACCCTAGTGGTATTGGTACAGGGTTGGGCGTTGCTACATCCGGCAAATGTGGGCAATTTCCCACACTTGCATCTGAGATTTCTTCCTTGGTAATATTATAGGGATGTTGCTATTTTATGTAATAAAGATATTAAAACTACCATGATTTGTGGAGTTAATTATTTGACACATTTCCTTCTCCTATGGACACTGCAAGCCCATAACAGGTCCCATGAGGTTCAGAGGATTTTTTACACATAGCCCCTGCGCCTGAAGTCTGGACACTGCAGTTATGAGCATGTTGTGTCCCTGCATGCCCCCTATAGCCTTTATTCTCGTACAATTAAAATTTTCTTTTCCTTTTGTTTTAATTGGCATGTAAGCCTTTAAAATATAATTCAATGGATTAGATATATTATATCTTGTACACTCTTGCGGAAAATCTAGCTCCACCGCAGGGCACAAGGCATTTTGAGGTCGTTCGATCCATGCTTGCCTCACACAAGTTAATATAACTAACAATTTCATATAACATAGTTAATTCAGGTAGGTTTCCACTGATATTTTTAAAATTCATCGGTGTTACCTCTAAAACCCTGAAAAATTTTCAGTGTTTTATAAAATTTATCCAATGAATAAAGTTATAGTAAATGGAAATCATTATTGGGCGGCCCAGATCAAATTGAGTTATAAAACTCAGGCAGGCTTCATTCTCCAGCTGGTGAGCTTCGGCCCAGATCAAATTGGGCGGCCCCATTAATACAAATTCAAAGTATAAAGTGTACGGGTTTTGCATCTTAAGCTGGAAGCTAAAAACTTGGTTGGTCATATCACTTCACCTCCTCCTCGGGTGTGTGCCCATCGGGTGTTTGCGGGGATCGATCTATCCTGAGAAGGGGGGTGCTCACAATTTAACCAGTTCGGCTCAAATCCATGGGACATCTGGATGCGTGCGGGTGCGGGTGATGTGTTCTTGAGTTATGTTTACGGGCCGGTTCTTAAAAAAATAAAACTCGGGCTGTGTCGTGAGTACGCGCTTCCACTTCGAGAGGTTTGTCTACCGGGCTTGGAATATTAAGCCCAAAAGCATCACCATTTAAATTCTGCATGATATATATATGATAGGCAATTTTTTTGTTAAAATTTGTTAATAATAATAAGTTTAATTAGTTTATTATATAAATCAATTAACTACCATTTTCTACAGAGGAGAATTAATTATTTTTGCCCCATTAGACCGTTTTTTCATTTTTTTTATGTCTTATCATTTTCCCTTTAAACTTTGATTTTTTATTTTAGTTAATTTTCGTTTTATTAAACTCGAGGTCATCTTACCTTCGTTTTTTTTAATAAATATCGAGTTCTATATAAAATACTTGCCTTTCTTTCTTGTTACTCTTAAACACATATTTTATGATTGATCTCTACTTCTGTCTTAAGCTCATCATGAATCGTGATCAAAGATAAAAAAAAAAAAACTAGATTCGTTGAATCGGGACCGTATCTTGTTTAGATCGAAAAAAACTGGATATTCCTGTTATGTTTGGCTAGATCTTCATCGAGAATACTGGATCTGTGGTTATATTTTTGTTTATCAGTGTAATTTCGATTTTTTTTTTGTTTGTAAATTTATTAATGTGGAACAAAATCATTGCAACCATAGAAATCAATCACAACGCTTTGCTTTCCAAAATTTGTTATTAATGATTCGAATAAAATTGTTAAGATTAATCATCGTATACGGGCATCGTCCTTTCTGTTTATATTTTTTTTACGCATCATACGTATTATGATCGATCCCCGTCTTCTTCCCGGCGTCTCCTTGCTGATTATATAACGATAGAGATGAAGGATAAAAGCTAGGTTCATTGAATCTAGACCTGTTATCGATCATGGATCAAAACACCATCCCAGTTCATGCCTAACCTCGCTGTCCTGGACATAGGACCGAGAGCAGTGCATCTTAGATTTCCAGCCGTCGGATTAAACCAACGGCGAGGATTGAAACCCCATCCTCTCTCATCATGTCTAGATTAGACCTCGGGTTATGGTTTTGTTTATCCTAAATGATCTCTTTCAATGTCTTATTTCTTTAAACTTGTAAATTTATCTAACTTAGAGACGTGAGTATGGCACTTAGGTTGAAAAATGCTAAGATTAGACGCATGGTTATAGTTTTGTTTATCCTAAATCTCTTCCAATGTTTTTTGCCCCCTGTATATTTTGTAGATTTATTCACGTGGGGGATATCGACCGTTGCAATCACAGAAATCAATCTCTTAGTTATTAATCATTTTAAGAAAAATCTTTAAGATCAGCAGCCATCGTGTCGTATACGGGACATCTTTCTTTCCGTTAAAATTTTATTTACGTCGCTAATGAATTATGATCGGTTCATGACTCCTTCCGGACGGATCGAATAATGGGATAAAAATGACAAGTAAGATCCAGATTCGCTGAATGTGGACCGGATCTCATCCATGGATCCAAATCCCATCCTGGTTCACGCTCGGCCCCCTAACGTGGGACCCAGAGAAGTGCGATGTGGATTTCTCAGCCGTCGGATGAAACCAACGGCGAGGATGTCACGTGACTCGACTCTCCCCTCTCTCGATTTCATAGTTATCTCGGGAACTCGTAAATGGCAAGGCGACAAAAGAGAATCAAGATCAGGGTCCACGTGGATGGCTGTGATGCCGCCACGTGGGAAGACACTTATTCTTAGATATGATTTTTTTTCTTTACCTTATCTTTTCCTTGTCGCTATTCATAGATATGATTTGTTTATTACGCGGCGCATCGAACCCGCTCGATCTGCCATCCCTCTCTCTCTCTCTCTCCTTGTCACCATCCATGTTGCCCACGTGATGGCTACAGCTGCCTCTGGATCCCCTCCAGCTCATTATTTCATACATATTGCCTTTGATTTCACTGTGTTTAAGTTTAGGGTTTGTATCATTCATTATAATCTCTCCCTGGCTCTATATATGTTTCAATTTGAATTAAAGCTGGCTGCTTTTGGATGATTCGATCTAGTCACATAAGATGAGATCGATTGTGATATCATGTTAGGATAGAGAAATTTGTTTACGCACGCCTCTCTTGACCTCCTGAAGAAGAGAGACAGAATAAATACGCCATGCTTTATATATTATAATGTTAATATTCAACGACATATATTGTGACCGCGACAACATTGATAAGTATCGTTGATATATGTTAAGTTTTTGCAAATATTACTAGTTTTTCCTGGAATATTTCATTATTTAGTTAACAGTTTTATTGTTTATATATTGCCCAATATTATTTAATTTTTAACCCACCTCTCTTTTGGCCCACCAACCCCATTAATTTCAAAAATCACCTTTTCTCTTTTTCATTTTATTTTTTTTGGCAGGAATAGTCTTTAGTACCTCAGCTGGCGCTTGAGAATTTTACTGATCATATGGAAACGATATAGAGTTTTATATGATCATGAAAGACCATTATGATAAAAAAACAACAACAATAAACTCGATCAACAACAAGTTTAGGGAGGTTAAGTCTATAGGGCATTGTCACGCCCCGCTTCCCAGAGTACGCAGGATTGGGCACGTAACATAGCCAACCATGCTACCTGTGGGTAGGAAGTATCCATCCACAGTCACATTACGGTTGTAAGGATATCAAGAACAAGATAAAGTACTAATCTAACACATGTCCAAATCCATAATAACAAGAAATCAATGAACAATAAGTGCGGAAGCAAATGATCCAATATAATAATAGAAAGGTACGTCCCATAATGCGGGATGATGATGATGATGATGGCGGCATTAACGGTGAGAGTTTTTGAGACCATGACATGCATCATTCAGAAATTAAGAAACATGCATGATGGAGATGATGTTGAGGATATATATCTATATATATATATATATATAGATAGATAAAGAGGAGGAGACCATGACATTCATCAACTCATTCTTTTCCTCATGCTCTGATCGATGACTTGATTAACAGAAAAAAATGAAGAGAGTGGGGTTGACTTTTTTATTGGAAGATGGCATGTCAATGCTTCATTTGATTGATTTGTAGGCAGGAGACAAAAGCGAGCATGGAGGAAGACTTGAGCGTTTAGGGTTATTGTTTTTGTTAATTAATAATAATAATTTTGCGTGTTAATTTGCTGTGAATACTTGGTCAAAAAGATGGTGAGTGTGAGTAGTAGCCTCGTCCAACTGGGTGTGCTGCTAGCTGAGTTGACTTTGATTTAATGTTGAAGAGAATAAATACCCGGCGGGTTCCGCGCTGTCCAGATTCGTCCTTAAATAAATACGCTGAGATGATAATAAACAAAATGTTTTGCTCAACCACAACTTGTCTAATATCTAAGTGATCATATCGTCATCTTTTTTTTACCATGCTTTTTCTTGTTTAACCTTGGCCACGAGGGATTAGGGGTGGATGCTATTCTTCAGTGTTATTTTGCTGCTATTATCGTCCCCCGTTGAATCAACAATAGCATAAATACTATCCTTTCAAAATAGGACCCATCCCGGATCCGGCCATAACAGGGTGATCTTAGCATGAAATTTAAAAAGGCATATGCAAACAAATAGTTAAAAGGAAAAAGCCTCTCTGAACAACATTTTGCCAAGCAATTCTAGGAATTGATTAAGAAGGTGTTGTTCAGGGACACTTTCCTCATAGATTAAATCGGCAAATCAAGACGGGGTATCGGAAATACTGATTTATTGGGGGGATTTATAAAAAAAACAAAGAATTTTCAGGGTTTTTCAGCTAACACCGGTAATTTTTGAAAATATTAATCCCCTCCCCCCAGGGGCCAAACTAGCACATGCACAAACAAAAAGAACAAAAAAATGAAGAGTATTCTTGTTTAAAAAATGTAAAAATTCATATTCGGTTTATTTTGGAGGTATATAGGGTTGCATCCGGATCGGATATGAGAATTACCAAATCCGTATCCGCTTTCTAGTTTCGGATACGGTTACGAATACGGATATGGTCCGGCAGGAAATATTCATATCCATATTCGGGAAAAGCAGATATTAAAAAGACGGAGACGGATACGAATCAGAATAACATATAATATAAAAGAATATAAATGTGAAGCGGAAATATGTATGTAATCAATATATTTCATCGAATGCTTATTTATTATGACTTTAAAAAAATATTTGATTGAGACAGATTTACGTGAAAATGAATAATATATGAATAAATAAACATGTTAACAATATACTAAATATAATTAAAGTATTTTAAAACAATTTTACAAAAACATTAATAGAACAATATGCCGTGATATTCTTTTAAATGCATAGCATATAAAATAACTAAAAAACCTATGGTTTAAATGGAATTTTAAGGGAAAAGTTAGTATGCAAAAAGATATATTTTCTTGTATTTTTTGCGGATATCCATATCCAGATCCGTATCCGTATCCGGATTCACATATTCGTATCCGTATACGGATAAGTTTGCTAAAACCGTATTTTTATTCGTATCTGGAAGAATATTTAAATATATATCCGTATTCGTATACGTATCCGGCCAGATATCAAAATCTGTATCCGTATCCGGTTGATATCCGGATCCGGATATAACCCTACTGGTATTACAGGCTTGGGCGTTGCTACATCCGGCAAATGTGGGCAATTTCCCACACTTGCATCTGAGATTTCTTCCTTGGTAATATTATAGGGATGTTGCTATTTTATGTAATAAAGATATTAAAACTACCATGATTTGTGGAGTTAATTATTTGACACATTTCCTTCTCCTATGGACACTGCAAGCCCATAACAGGTCCCATGAGGTTCAGAGGATTTTTTACACATAGCCCCTGCGCCTGAAGTCTGGACACTGCAGTTATGAGCATGTTGTGTCCCTGCATGCCCCCTATAGCCTTTATTCTCGTACAATTAAAATTTTCTTTTCCTTTTGTTTTAATTGGCATGTAAGCCTTTAAAATATAATTCAATGGATTAGATATATTATATCTTGTACACTCTTGCGGAAAATCTAGCTCCACCGCAGGGCACAAGGCATTTTGAGGTCGTTCGATCCATGCTTGCCTCACACAAGTTAATATAACTAACAATTTCATATAACATAGTTAATTCAGGTAGGTTTCCACTGATATTTTTAAAATTCATCGGTGTTACCTCTAAAACCCTGAAAAATTTTCAGTGTTTTATAAAATTTATCCAATGAATAAAGTTATAGTAAATGGAAATCATTATTGGGCGGCCCAGATCAAATTGAGTTATAAAACTCAGGCAGGCTTCATTCTCCAGCTGGTGAGCTTCGGCCCACATCAAATTGGGCGGCCCCATTAATACAAATTCAAAGTATAAAGTGTACGGGTTTTGCATCTTAAGCTGGAAGCTAAAAACTTGGTTGGTCATATCACTTCACGTCCTCCTCGGGTGTGTGCCCATCGGGTGTTTGCGGGGATCGATCTATCCTGAGAAGGGGGGTGCTCACAATTTAACCAGTTCGGCTCAAATCCATGGGACATCTGGATGCGTGCGGGTGCGGGTGATGTGTTCTTGAGTTATGTTTACGGGCCGGTTCTTAAAAAAATAAAACTCGGGCTGTGTCGTGAGTACGCGCTTCCACTTAGAGAGGTTTGTCTACCGGGCTTGGAATATTAAGCCCAAAAGCATCACCATTTAAATTCTGCATGATATATATATGATAGGCAATTTTTTTGTTAAAATTTGTTAATAATAATAAGTTTAATTAGTTTATTATATAAATCAATTAACTACCATTTTCTATAGAGGAGAATTAATTATTTTTGCCCCATTAGACCGTTTTTTCATTTTTTTTATGTCTTATCATTTTCCCTTTAAACTTTGATTTTTTATTTTAGTTAATTTTCGTTTTATTAAACTCGAGGTCATCTTACCTTTGTTTTTTTTAAAAAATATCGAGTTCTATATAAAATACTTGCCTTTCTTTCTTGTTACTCTTAAACACATATTTTATGATTGATCTCTACTTCTGTCTTAAGCTCATCATGAATCATGATCAAAGATAAAAAAAAAAAAACTAGATTCGTTGAATCGGGACCGTATCTTGTTTAGATCGAAAAAAACTGGATATTCCTGTTATGTTTGGCTAGATCTTCATCGAGAATACTGGATCTGTGGTTATATTTTTGTTTATCAGTGTAATTTCGATTTTTTTTTTGTTTGTAAATTTATTAATGTGGAACAAAATCATTGCAACCATAGAAATCAATCACAACGCTTTGCTTTCCAAAATTTGTTATCAATGATTCGAATAAAATTGTTAAGATTAATCATCGTATACGGGCATCGTCCTTTCTGTTTATATTTTTTTTTACGCATCATACGTATTATGATTGATCCCCGTATTCTTCCCGGCGTCTCCTTGCTGATTATATAACGATAGAGATGAAGGATAAAAGCTAGGTTCATTGAATCTAGACCTGTTATCGATCATGGATCAAAATACCATCCCAGTTCATGCCTAATCTCGCTGTCTTGGACATAGGACCGAGAGCAGTGCATCTTAGATTTCCAGCCGTCGGATTAAACCAACGGCGAGGATTGCACGAGCTGTATTTTGTTCTTGGATTGAAACCCCATCCTCCCTCATCATGGCTAGATTAGACCTGGGGTTATGGTTTTGTTTATCCTAAATGATCTCTTTCAATGTCTTTTTTCTTTAAACTTGTAAATTTATCTAACTTAGAGACGTGAGTATGGCACTTAGGTTGAAAAATGCTAAGATTAGACGCGTGGTTATGGTTTTGTTTATCCTAAATCTCTTCCAATGTTTTTTGCCCTCTGTATATTTTGTAGATTTATTCACGTGGGAGATATCGACCGTTGCAATCACAGAAATCAATCTCTTAGTTATTAATCATTTTAAGAAAAATCTTTAAGATCAGCAGCCATCGTGTCGTATGCGGGACATCTTTCTTTCCGTTGAAATTTTATTTACGTCTTTAATGAATTATGATCGGTTCCTGGCTAGCTCTTTCCGGACGGATCGAATAATGGGATAAAAGTGACAAGTAAGATCCAGATTCGCTGAATGTGGACCGGATCTCATCCATGGATCCAAACCCATCCTGGTTCACGCTCGGCCCCCTAACGTGGGACCCAGAGAAGTGCGATGTGGATTTCTCAGCCGTCGGATGAAACCAACGGCGAGGATGTCACGTGACTCAACTCTCCCCTCTCTCGATTTCATAGTTATCTCGGGAACTCGTAAATGGCAAGGCGACAAAAGAGAATCAAGATCAGGGTCCACGTGGATGGCTGTGATGCGGCCACGAGGGAAGACACTTATTCTTAGATATGATTTTTTTTCTTTACCTTATCTTTTCCTTGTCGCTATTCATAGATATGATTTGTTTATTACGCGGCGCATCGAACCCGCTCGATCTGCCATCCCTCTCTCTCTCTCTCTCCTTGTCACCATTCATGTTGCCCACGTGATGGCTACAGCTGCCTCTGGATCCCCTCCAGCTCATTATTTCATACATATTGCCTTTGATTTCACTGTGTTTAAGTTTAGGGTTTGTATCATTCATTATAATCTCTCCCTGGCTCTATATATGTTTCAATTTGAATTAAAAGCTGGCTGCTTTTGGATGATTCGATCTAGTCACATAAGATGAGATCGATTGTGATATCATGTTAGGATAGAGAAATCTGTTTACGCACGCCTCTCTTGACCTCCTGAAGAAGAGAGACAGAATAAATACGCCATGCTTTATATATTATAATGTTAATATTCAACGACATATATTGTGACTGAGACAACATTGATAAGTATCATTTTTTTACATTGTTTTTTTTGTTCTTCGTCTTTTTTATTTTATTTTTTTGGCTGGAATAGTCTTTAGGACCTCAGCTGGCGCTTGAGAATTTTACTGATTATATGGAAACGATATAGAGTTTTATATGATCATGAAAGACCATTATGATAAAAAAACAACAACAATAAACTCGATCAACAACAAGTTTAGGGAGGTTAAGTCTATAGGGCATGTAGAAAGCTTTCTCTCAGAAACGCTATTAAGTACAAATGCACGAATGTTATTAACCTAAGTTTATTTATTTAAGGTAAGTTATATATTTTTTTATATGAGGGCACAAACGGGTTCTGACATAGACGTGTTCCATCCAATAAGGCTCAAACTTTTTGGAGGTTTTTATCCCATCTTATGTCTTATTCCCATATATATCCGACAATTTTCTTGTAGGACTAAATATTATCCACATTCTCAACACTCCGCTGCACGTGCATGTACACGTGCAACGAGAACTTCACATGTGAAAGCTCAAATCTCACGTGCAACGTGGACAAACAAGCATCCGAGCTCTGATACCATGATAAGAAAGCAATAAACTCAATCAATTTTTATTAAAAGATAAATGATCTCAATTTATACATCTCATAACAAAACTAACTGATGACTAATAATCCTAACAAACTAATAATTATCTCAACAAGATAAATCAGAACTTGTTTGATTTATGATAACCATAATGCCCAATAAAGTTATAATCAAAATATCTCATGATCTAACACGTTATAAAAAGAAATAAGGACATTAAAGCTATCTAACTCTTAATATTTGTCTTTATTTGATTTCATATATGATTAATTATTCAATTATTCAGTTAAGATATGCATATCTTTTATCATATCTTTTATTTCTTTTTATATTTATCTTTTTGTATTGAGCTTTATGCCTATTATATGTATATTACGTATTAGAGTTTTATCTTGTGGGCTATATATAGAGAGACATATTGTGCATTGTATTTTGATCAATCATTAATGTTTTTTCTTTCCCAAATTGAATGATTTTAATATGGTATCAGAGCTTACCCTAATATTGATTGCTGCCGTCGTCGTTGATTGATTCTCTCCACCACCTCGTCCCTCCTCTTCTCGTCTTCCCGATCACTATATCTCCCCATCATTGTGTAAGTCCACGTTGCCAACCCCGGTTCTTGCGGGGAGGCGGAAACGGTATAAAAAACAAATTTTTAGCGCATTAGGCAACATGGACTAACAAAAGTCGGGATCTTTTCTAAACTAAACTAGCTACCAAGCTAAAGAGAGTTAGCTACTCGGAAAATATGTTATACCTAACTTGAACTCCTTCTTCTTGAAACCTCGGTAGAGCTTGGATGGTGCTTTCCTCGTCGCCTTCTTCCGTCAAAGATGGATCCACCTGAGGGTTCAACTTTCAGGCTTCTTTCTCGAAGTTTGAGAGAACTAGGGTCTTTGGCTTGCTAGATCTCTAACCCTAGAGTGAGTAGAGAGTGGTTTTGGGGTGTTCTTATCTCAAGGAGAGGGTTTCTCAACACATGAGAGTGAGTCTCCTTGAACTAGAGGAGGAGGAAGAAGAAGAGAGGAGAGAGAAGTGTTATGATAGAATGAATAACTTTTTACAACCATAACATAATATGAAAATAAATTATCAAATTAATAATAATAATCTAAATGAAATAGTTGATGGATGGTTTGGAATGACAATTATCATTACACACATTAAATGGTTTTGCTAGAATCAAAGAGCATCTTTGATATGTAATGATGATGGTCAAAGTTTCAACCATGGTCAACTAGCCAACCTTGGTCAACAAGTCAACAAACCCAACCATGACACAATTTCATTTAATTAATATTATTAATTGATATATCATAAATTCATTAGGGTTTGGAAAAAGACGACTGTCAACTGTGCATACACACCCGGTCCGAAACCCTAATGAAAATCCTCTTCCTCCGCCTCAATCAGCTGTGCATACACACCCACATTCTTGTTCCGAGGAACATGAACACAATGAGATAAAACTAACCCCAAAACATATACTAGTATCTGGCTCAAACCAGAGCCCGCTAGTAATATCCGTCCGGACTCCAAACGTGCACAAGTGCGCGGATGAGAACGAACCATGTCGCAAAACCATGCGACCTCTACTCTGTTTTGCCCAAAGGCGAATAGCCCTCTGTGTGGGACTCTAAAGACTCGACACTACGCTGGCAGTGGGTTTAACCACAGACCGCAAGCGGCACTAGCTGTGCGTAATAGTCCCCAGGTAGATGTCGATAAGAAGACTGACGAGGTGAACCCCATCTAAACTCCTACTGAGTCTGAATGTGACAGTCTCCGTACAGTCCGGTCTGTTCGTCTGATACATCGCATGGCGGGCCTAGGGGGCGGTAAACGTCAGTCCCCTAATAGCGGTACAAGTCGTGTTGGAGTGAAGCCCAAAACACCCTGAGATAACACTGGAAGCCTACCAGTATATCTCGATTGCCCTGGCCAGGGACTACTCGTGTAATGGCTCTCCTAGACACAGCGCGATGTCAACCCCCAATACCGGGAGAGACGAATCCTGTCTAACCGTCACTGCCTCCAAGTGCTTTGTGACTGTACCCAACTACTACCTGTTTGCACGACTCCTTTGAGCCGTGGTAGGGTAGTAATCAAAGTACAGTAGGAACACACTCGAGGCGAAGTGACAGTGTCAAGTCAGCGGACTAAGCTGTACTCATGTCACCTGGGAACTGATAACTGACGATAGGTATAATACCAACCGGTCAGTTCCCGACGAGTCCTGTCCAGTGTACTCGTAACCTAACGAGCACCCGTATACTATCTCCAGTACGACGTACTGATGGCTGTAGGACAGACCATCTCCCATACTGGGATGAGAAGCGCATACGCTAGTCTACTCCGGAGTATCGATGCCCTGTCTCGATAGTCCTGCGACTAGGGACCAGTATAAGGATATGCTTATAGATTACCCAGCCCCCACTAGTGTGACTGCCATCACAACGCTGGTAATCAAGCAAAGATCCTAAGGGCTCCACTAATGTGTATAGGTGATATACTAAAATAAACACATGTATACATATTGAAGTAGAAACAAACTAAGTAGCATACTACTATATTGAGCAAGATTGTTTATACAAGGTGAATATCCCAAGCTTCCATTAAGTAATATACAAACTAGTATGATACAGTAATGGCCTCTAGGGCATATACACTAACAATCTCCCACTTGCACTAAGGCCATGTACTGGCGTATCGAAGACCTATCATCTCGATCAGCCGTTCGAACTGAGTCTGGGGCAAGGCCTTGGTGAATGGATCTGCAGTGTTTTCTTCTGAAGCGACCCTCCGAACCTCGATCTCCTGGCGATCCACGATCTCCCTGATCAGGTGATACCGCCTCAAGATGTGTCTGGATTTCTGATGGGACCTGGGTTCCTTCGCTAAAGCTATAGCCCCGTTGTTGTCGCAATACAGAGGTATTGGATCAACAATGGACGGAACCACCTGAAGTTCTTTCAAGAACTTCCTCATCCAGACGGCTTCTTTTGCGGCATCAGATGCAGGGATGTATTCCGCTTCCATAGTCGAGTCTGCAACGGTTTCCTGTTTGGAACTCTTCCAACACACCGCCCCTCTATTGAGGGTAAAGACAAAACCCGACATGGACTTGGAATCATCCTTGTCACTCTGGAAGCTGGAGTCAGCAAAGGCCTCGATCTGGAGGTTTTTTCCACCATACACCAAGAACATCTCCTTAGTCCTTCTCAGGTACTTGAGAATGTTCTTTACTGCTATCCAGTGTTTCTCCACAGGGTTTGACTGATACCGGCTTACTACACTTAGTGCATAAGCTACATCCGGTCTGGTACACAACATCACATATATTATAGAGCCTACCGCAGAAGCGTAGGGTTTAATAGACATGCGATCCCTCTCCAAATCAGTCTTGGGAGACATCTCTTTAGAGAGGGTGATCCCGTGACAAGCCGGTAGGTTACCGCGCTTGGAATCTTCCATACTGAATCTCTTAAGTATGGTGTCGATGTACCTGGACTGTGAAAGTCCTAATATCCTCTTGGATCTATCACGATGGATCCGGATCCCCAGGATGTATGAGGCATCACCCAGGTCTTTCATGGAGAACCTAAACGACAAGAACCCCTTGACAGATTGTATGCTGCCTCCCCCCTAGCTCTGTCAGGCCTCAGCCTATGGGACTGATTCGGGCCTCGAGTCCCCCTCTGGGGATGGGGAAGCCCTGCGTCTGCACGAAATATCAAGACAATCAATAATAAGACAAAGTTGTATTAAGAAATCAAGGTTAAACGAAAATTCAAGTGTGATATATACCTCCGGTGACTATCGCACGAGCCTGGGCCCGGGCAGCAGCACGAGCGGGACGATAATTCCTCCGGTGAGAAACAACCGGGGTCCCGGATGCGGACGCATCCCCTCCAACTAGAAAATAAACATCGACGCTAAATTTCTATGAAGTTCATATTTATTCTATAGAGCATATGTAAAATGAGTAAATATTTTAAATTTATTCATACTAACCTGCAGACGATGCGGAGGGTATGGAAGCGACAGGAGTGGCCTCTGCGGAAGGTGTGGACGTGTAAGTCCATATTGCGACCCCCGGTTCTTACGGGGAGGCGGAAACGGTATAAAAAACGAATTTTTATCGCAAGAGGCAACATGGACTAAACTATGGTCGGGATCGTTACCTAAACTAAAACTAGCAAACTAAGCTAAAGATATTTAGCTACTCGGATGAAGATGGTTATACCTAAACTTGAACTCCTTCTCTTCAAGCTCCGGTGGTGGTCCGATGGCTCCTTCTCGTCGTCTCCGTACGCCGAAGATAGATCCACTTGAAAGCTCCAACCTTTAGCTCCTTCTTCGGTCTTTGAAGAAACTAGTTCACTTGGTTTGCTAAACCTAGTGAACTAGAATGAGTAGAGAGGAAAATAGAATGGGATTTTATCTATGGTTCTTGATTCTCAACTCATGAGACAAGAGAACCATAGATCAAGAGAGGGAGCAAGAGGTTGAGGGTGAGAGCAAGGGGAGAGCTCAAGAACAAGAGAGAGAATGAGCAAGAAAGAATGAGGCTCTCTTTTCTCTCTCACCCTCTCATAATCCAAAGTGATCATAACTCATCATATCAAAAAAGTCTTTTGGTGATGGTTAGAAGCAACCATAAGGTTATCATATCATGCACTCATTTTACTCAAAAAGCAAGCAAGAAAAAAGTCTTTGGCATGAAATGATAACCATGGTTATCATGATGGTCAACTAGTCAAGCCTAGTCAACCGGTCAACAAGTCAACAAAAGTCAACAAGTCACCAAAGTCAACAAGTCAACAAAAGTCAACAAGTCAACAACCATATCACCATAATACTTAATTAATATAATAGTTAATCACATATCATATTCTCATTAGGGTTGAGCAAAAAGTCAAAAGTCAACGGTCAACTGTCAACAACCCTAATGAGAATCCACTGCCTCTGCCTCCCTGTCAACTGTGCATACACACCCGCATCCGCGTTCCGAGGAACACGAATGCAAACTGGATAAATCCAATCCCATAAGGTACACTAGGATCTGGCTTAAACCAAAGCCCACTAGTGTAAACTGTCCGGACACTGTACGTGCACAAGTGCACGGATGTGACCGAACCCTGTCGCAAAACCATGCGACCTGTCGCAATACCATGCGACCTCTACTCTTTTGCCTAAAGGCGAAAAGCTTTCTGTGTGGGACTCTAAAGACTCGACACTACGCTGGCAGTGGGTTTAACCACAGACCGCAAGCGGCACTAGCTGTGCGTAACGGTCCCCAGGTAATGCCGACAAGAAGACCGACGAGGCGAAACCCATCTGAACTCCTACTGAGCCTGAGCGTGACATTCTCCGTACAGTCCGGTCTGTTCGTCTGATACATCGCATGGCGGGCCTAGGGGGCGGTAAACGTCAGTCCCCCAATAGCGGTACAAGTCGTGCCGGAGTGAAGCCCAATACACCCTGAGATAACACTGGAAACCTACCAGTATATCTCGTTTGCCCTGGCCAGGGACTACTCGTGTAATGGCTCTCCTAGACACAGCGCGATGTCAACCCCCAATACCGGGAGAGACGAATCCTGTCTAACCGTCACTGCCTCCAAGTGCTTCGGGACTGCACCCAACCACCACCTGTTTGCACGACTCCTTTGAGCCGTGGTAGGGTAGTGATCAAAGTACAGTGGGAACACACTCGAGGCGGAGTGACAGTGTCAAGTCAGCGGACTAAGCTGTACTCATGTCACCTGGGAACTGATAACTGACGATAGGTATAATACCAACTAGTCAGTTCCCGACGAGTCCTGTCCAGTGTACCCGTAACCTAACGAGCACCCGCATACTATCTCAAGTACGACGTACTGACGGCTGTGGGACAGACCGTCTCCCACACTGGGATGAGAAGCGCATGCGCTGGTCTACTCCGGAGTATCGATGCCCTGTCTCGATAGTCCTGCGACCAGGGACCTGAATAAGGATGTGCTTATAGATTACCCAGCCCCCACTAGTGTGACTGCCATCACAACGCTGGTAATCAAGCAAAGATCCTAAGGGCTCCACTAATGCGTATAAGTGATATACTGAAATAAACACAAGTACACATTGAAGTAGAAACAAACCAAGTAGCATACTACTATTTTGAGCAAGATTGTATATACAAGGTGAATATCCCAAGCATCCATTAAGTAATATACAAACCAGTATGATACAGTAATGGCCTCTAGGGCATATACACTAACAATCTCCCACTTGCACTAAGGCCATGTACTGGCGTATCGAAGACCTATCATCTTGATTAGCCGCTCGAACTGAGTCTGGGGCAGGGCCTTGGTGAATGGATCTGCAGTGTTATCTTCTGAAGCGACTCTCCGAACCTCGATCTCCTTGCGATCCACGATCTCCCTGATCAGGTGATACCGCCTCAAGATGTGCCTGGATCTCTGATGGGACCTGGGTTCCTTCGCTAATGCTATAGCCCCGTTGTTGTCGCAATACAGAGGTATTGGATCAACAATGGACGGAACCACCTGAAGTTCTTTCAAGAACTTCCTCATCCAGACAGCTTCTTTTGCGGCATCAGATGCAGCGATGTATTCCGCTTCCATCGTCGAGTCTGCAACGGTTTCTTGTTTGGAACTCTTCCAACACACCGCCCCTCCATTGAGGGTAAAGACAAAACCCGACATGGACTTGGAATCATCCTTGTCACTCTGGAAGCTGGAGTCAGCAAAGGCCTCGATCTGGAGGTCTTTTCCGCCATACACCAAGAACATCTCCTTAGTCCTTCTCAGGTACTTGAGAATGTTCTTTACCGCTATCCAGTGTTTCTCCCCAGGGTTTGACTGATGCCGGCTTACCACACTCAGTGCATAAGCTACATCCGGTCTGGTACACAACATCGCATACATTATAGAGCCTACCGCAGAAGCGTAGGGTATAATAGACATGCGATCCCTCTCCAAATCAGTCTTGGGAGACATCTCTTTAGAGAGGGTGATCCCGTGACAAGCTGGTAGGTTACCACGCTTGGAATCTTCCATACTGAATCTTTTCAGTACGGTGTCGATGTACCTGGACTGTGAAAGTCCTAATATCCTCTTGGATCTGTCACGGTAGATCCGGATACCCAGAATGTATGAGGCATCACCCAGGTCTTTCATGGAGAACCTGTGTGACAAGAACCCCTTGACAGATTGTAGCATAGGAATGTCATTTCCTATTAAGAGAATGTCATCCACGTATAAAACGAGGAATACTACAGTTCTCGCTACAAATCTACTATAGATGCATGGTTCATCTGGATTTTTGATAAAGCCAAATTCTTTGACCGTCTCATCAAAGCAGATGTTCCAACTCCGCGATGCCTGCTTTAGTCCATAGATGGACTTAAGCAACTTGCACACCTTTCCGCTGCTCCCACTCTGAATGAAACCCTCTGGCTGGTCCATATAGACACACTCCTCTAAATTTCCATTTAGAAAAGCTGTCTTTACGTCCATTTGCCAGATCTCATAATCGTGGAAGGCAGCAATGGCAAGAAGGATCCGAATGGATTTCAGCATGGCTACTGGAGAAAAGGTTTCGTCGTAGTCCAAGCCAGGTCTTTGACGAAAACCCTTTGCTACCAGCCTAGCTTTATAGGTCTCAACCTGTCCATCTACACCAATCTTCCTTTTGAAGATCCACTTGCATCCTACGGGTTTTACCCCGTCTGGAGCAATGTCCAACGTCCATACCTTGTTGGTGTACATGGACTCCATTTCGGTCCGCATTGCATCCAGCCATTTTACCGAGTCACCGCTCTGAATGGCTTGCTGGAAGCTAGTAGGCTCATCATAATCTATGATGCAATCCTCTCTATCCCCGTCTATGAGAAAACCGTAGTATCTCTCGGGCGGATGAGACTGCCTACTACTCCTGCGGAGCGGCGTAGGAATGTCCGGTTCCCCTGAACCTTCTGGTTCTACTAAGGTTTCAGTAATAGCTTGTGGTTCTGGAATTTCTTCCAGTTCTATTGCGCTCCCACTTATCTGATTTTCTAAAAACTCAGTTTCCATGAAGCGGGCATGACGAGAAACAAGGACTTTTTGCTCCTCTGCGTAATAGAAAAGATACCCCTTGGAGTTCTTTGGGTATCCCACAAACTTGCACTGTACTGAGCGTGCCTCGAGCTTGTCCGCATGCTGCTTTTTTACAAAAGCCGGACATCCCCATGTCTTAAAGGATTTAAGACAGGGTTTCTTCCCACTCCACATCTGGTATGGTGTGGTAGGCACTGTCTTAGTAGGAACTTGGTTCAAGAGATGTGCAGCTGTTTCCAGTGCATAACCCCAGAAAGATTGCGGTAACTCAGCCTTACTCATCATGGAACGAACCATATCTAGTAGGGTTCGATTCCTTCTTTCCGATACACCATTGTGTTGTGGTGTGTATGGAGGAGTACGCTGAGAGAGAATTCCATTCTCTTTTAAGTAGTCCAGAAACTCGGCACTCAAGTATTCACCACCTCGATCCGATCTTAGGATCTTGATACTTTTGCCTGTTTGTTTTTCTACTTCATTCTTATATTCTTGAAATTTCTCAAAGGCCTCGGATTTGTGCTTCATTAAGAAGACATGTCCAAACCTAGAGAAATCATCTGTGAAAGTAATGAAGTATGAATAACCGCTTCGCGCATGTGTAGACATTGGACCACACACGTCACTGTGTATAAGTCCCAAGAGCTCGCTCGCTCTTACTCCGTGTCCAGTGAACGGAGTCTTTGTCATCTTTCCCATGAGACAAGATTCACAAGTGGCATAAGACTGGTACTCGAACGGATCCAAGTATCCTTCTTTATGTAACTTAGTCAACCGTGTCTCATTGATGTGACCCAGTCTACAATGCCATAAGAAAGCCTGATTTAATTCTGGAGACTTTCTTTTAAGTGTGTTCTGGACACTGAATATCTGAGCTTGATTCAATACGTATATACCGTTATTTAATGTACCTGACCCAATCAGTGCTTGATTTAGGTGGATGTTTACTACATCGCTTACAAAAGCAAAATCATATCCTTCCTTAGAAAGTAAGGATACAGATATGATATTGCAAGTCGCACCTGGTACATACAAACAGTCACGCAGAATCAATATCTGCCCAGTTGTCAGTCCTAGGTGATATTCCCCTACGGATACAGCATCCATGCTCATTCCGTTAGCAACCCTGAGAGTCATATCACCTTTCCTGATAACCCTACGGTTTCTCAGACCCTGTAACGAATTACAGATGTGAGATCCTGATCCGGTATCCAATACCCAGGAAGTAGGGTTAACTGACAAACAGTTCTCAATTACAAACACACTCGAAGCCGAAGCCACAACATGCTTCGAATTCTGGCTACTGGCTTTACAAGCCCTGCAATCTCTCTGCCATAGTTCATTCCCGTTACAATAGGAACGTCCCTCTTTAATCATATCTAGTCCCGAAACTTTTGCCCTTGTTTTTCCTTTTTCTTCCCTGGTTTCTTTCAGGGTATAAGCAGAGGGCAGGGACTGTAGAATTAGGTCAGTACTTGACCCATTCTCCAACGTGGTCTCCAGGTCCGTGAGCTTAAAATAGCTGGTCTCTGTAAGGACGTTGCCCCCTACAGATGACCCGACAGCCAACCTCGCTTGAAGCAATTCGTTCGAGGTCTCATATCTTGCGATACGAGATTGCTCTCCATATAAAACTTTGTTATGGAGGAAGATAGAAACTGAGTCCATCTTCTCGTGCTGCCTCTGGTTTGCACCATTAACTGAGGCTAACACGAGGCACTTGGCTTTCGCACAATCCTTTTCCGGTGTCCTGCGGATGTGAACATCCGTGACAGGGGAAACTGGACCTGAGACAGCAGGGATTTGATTAGTTAAGAGGTGTCCCAGCTTGTCATGGGCAATGGACATCTGGACAGACCTTTGCCAGTCATAACAGTCAGGTTCAGTCATATTTTTATCTAGATGTAACCTAGGTGCGGTCACAGGGTCGCTGCAATTAAGAGAGAGAAGAAGAAACACTCAGCATGATGCTCTTGCAAGTTTAGAGTGGTTTTTAGTTTGTCTAAACAGGATGGCTCCCACTGTTTCTCGAATCCCTCCTCAAACCATAAAGGAAGAATTAGTCGGGATCAATCCCACTGCACAATACTTGCTTAACCGTTCAGCCAGGCCGGTGTCGGTACTTCGAGGGAGGTTTTCCAACGCTTTCGCGAAGTTCCTTAATTAGAGAACCTCTTTTCCCTGGGGGCGTAGCCCCGCTAACACCTTTCTAGGCACCTACTAGGTTTATAGCATTGATCGTTAAGTGAGAAATTTCCCGAGGAGTAGCATATACTCACAGTAGGATCGGGATCCAAATATCATCGCGTGACGAAACTGAAGGAATCCTACCAGAATCATCACACTCCAAATGGTATGCAAATCTAGCAAGTTTCAGTACTTATGAAACTCCCGATGTGGATTTTTGCCCCATGCTCTTATGACCTTGGCGTGAGGTCAAAATGTCATAAGTCACATGTCAAGTTCGTCCCATCATTATCCAGGTTAATTTGAATCCACCCGTACATACCCTTGACGTAGGCCAAAATGGCAGTACGACTGTCTCAAACCAACGCATTCTATCTATGCAACAGATAAATATCCGGCAGCTACCAATCACTATGCCTTGGCGTGAGGTCAAAATACATAGCTTGAATACTACCGAATATTTAACTGAAATGATGGAGGGCTACGGATGGTTTTGGCAAAACCGTGAACGTAGTGAACTTGATTTGGTCGATGGAACGAGATAGCTTTAAAATGGAGTGGCTCAAACTCCGTATTTTAAAAGTTATTTTGAAAAGAACCGAGTGGTTTTTCGAAAGTGTTCCAACGACTTTAACTTGGTTTATTATCTTGCATTAGTTCTTTTAATGCGTGATATTCTTGCATTAGTACTTTTAATGCGTCCCATCATTTAACCCTACCATTGCAGAAAACAACCAAAATATGACGTACGCTTATGCCATTCGCATTCGCCACGGGGCCCCGTCATTACCCGTTAGGTTACTTAACTAACGACAGAGCGGGGGCTGGGCTAGCGCGTCTGTAAAACATAAGCAACGTCTAAATAGTAAGCAATGATAGACATTACAGATCACAGATAAATACATTGGATATACTAGCAATCTGTAATTTGTACGAGCCTGTAACAAAAACAGATAACACGGTCGCGGTGAATAGCCAAAACCCCACCCAAGACCCCTACGGGTGCGGCAAACTACCCGCCAAGTACCCGAAGCGTAGCAACCTCCCTCAACTCCATGAGTAGGCCACTCGACACTTCGGCATACCCGGTAGTTTGTGCACCCCTCCATGGGTCTATCCTAGGAGCATAAACAGTAAAAAGAAATTATACAATGACGGCTACAACCCCTTCCCGGTTGTGCGGCCATACAAATAATTATTACATCAATTTACAAATTTACATGAATTGCAAGAAAAGAAAACTCTCGTCTCACAACCCCCGGCTATTCACCCGCGACAATCCAACATATTTATATACACATTCCAGCACATTACAGATCATGTATAACCCCGACCAATCGACTTATAGCGATAAGCCGACGTTCAATACATGCAAACATTACAGATATAACCATCATAGTCAAAGTGCAATGAAGTTCGGAAAAAAAATACGGAATTATAGGACCCCAAAAGGAAATTTCTTTTCTGGAAAATCTGGGCACATATAATATATTCCAAAAATCTCAAAACCAACACAGACACACACTGCACGAAAAACGATGCAGAGAAGACAAAAACTCGCGGCGGTTCCGCGGCGGCTAAGAAGGCTCACGCGGCGGAAGGGCGGCAGTTTAGACGAATCACTGTATCGTTTTTCTTGGGTGTTCACACAAAACCCTGAGCCGAATTTACAAGTATAAATTTTTTCATTTTGACCAGAAAATATTTCAACAGAAACTCAGGTTTTTGTAAAGTTTGGTTTTTGGATTTTTCCGGTTCCGAACTTCGTTACACTTCACTACCAAGCTAGTTTAAGTTTAGTTAGGCTCTGATACCACTGTAAGTCCATATTGCGACCCCCGGTTCTTACGGGGAGGCGGAAACGGTATAAAAAACGAATTTTTATCGCAAGAGGCAACATGGACTAAACTATGGTCGGGATCGTTACCTAAACTAAAACTAGCAAACTAAGCTAAAGATATTTAGCTACTCGGATGAAGATGGTTATACCTAAACTTGAACTCCTTCTCTTCAAGCTCCGGTGGTGGTCCGATGGCTCCTTCTCGTCGTCTCCGTACGCCGAAGATAGATCCACTTGAAAGCTCCAACCTTTAGCTCCTTCTTCGGTCTTTGAAGAAACTAGTTCACTTGGTTTGCTAAACCTAGTGAACTAGAATGAGTAGAGAGGAAAATAGAATGGGATTTTATCTATGGTTCTTGATTCTCAACTCATGAGACAAGAGAACCATAGATCAAGAGAGGGAGCAAGAGGTTGAGGGTGAGAGCAAGGGGAGAGCTCAAGAACAAGAGAGAGAATGAGCAAGAAAGAATGAGGCTCTCTTTTCTCTCTCACCCTCTCATAATCCAAAGTGATCATAACTCATCATATCAAAAAAGTCTTTTGGTGATGGTTAGAAGCAACCATAAGGTTATCATATCATGCACTCATTTTACTCAAAAAGCAAGCAAGAAAAAAGTCTTTGGCATGAAATGATAACCATGGTTATCATGATGGTCAACTAGTCAAGCCTAGTCAACCGGTCAACAAGTCAACAAAAGTCAACAAGTCACCAAAGTCAACAAGTCAACAAAAGTCAACAAGTCAACAACCATATCACCATAATACTTAATTAATATAATAGTTAATCACATATCATATTCTCATTAGGGTTGAGCAAAAAGTCAAAAGTCAACGGTCAACTGTCAACAACCCTAATGAGAATCCACTGCCTCTGCCTCCCTGTCAACTGTGCATACACACCCGCATCCGCGTTCCGAGGAACACGAATGCAAACTGGATAAATCCAATCCCATAAGGTACACTAGGATCTGGCTTAAACCAAAGCCCACTAGTGTAAACTGTCCGGACACTGTACGTGCACAAGTGCACGGATGTGACCGAACCCTGTCGCAAAACCATGCGACCTGTCGCAATACCATGCGACCTCTACTCTTTTGCCTAAAGGCGAAAAGCTTTCTGTGTGGGACTCTAAAGACTCGACACTACGCTGGCAGTGGGTTTAACCACAGACCGCAAGCGGCACTAGCTGTGCGTAACGGTCCCCAGGTAATGCCGACAAGAAGACCGACGAGGCGAAACCCATCTGAACTCCTACTGAGCCTGAGCGTGACATTCTCCGTACAGTCCGGTCTGTTCGTCTGATACATCGCATGGCGGGCCTAGGGGGCGGTAAACGTCAGTCCCCCAATAGCGGTACAAGTCGTGCCGGAGTGAAGCCCAATACACCCTGAGATAACACTGGAAACCTACCAGTATATCTCGTTTGCCCTGGCCAGGGACTACTCGTGTAATGGCTCTCCTAGACACAGCGCGATGTCAACCCCCAATACCGGGAGAGACGAATCCTGTCTAACCGTCACTGCCTCCAAGTGCTTCGGGACTGCACCCAACCACCACCTGTTTGCACGACTCCTTTGAGCCGTGGTAGGGTAGTGATCAAAGTACAGTGGGAACACACTCGAGGCGGAGTGACAGTGTCAAGTCAGCGGACTAAGCTGTACTCATGTCACCTGGGAACTGATAACTGACGATAGGTATAATACCAACTAGTCAGTTCCCGACGAGTCCTGTCCAGTGTACCCGTAACCTAACGAGCACCCGCATACTATCTCAAGTACGACGTACTGACGGCTGTGGGACAGACCGTCTCCCACACTGGGATGAGAAGCGCATGCGCTGGTCTACTCCGGAGTATCGATGCCCTGTCTCGATAGTCCTGCGACCAGGGACCTGAATAAGGATGTGCTTATAGATTACCCAGCCCCCACTAGTGTGACTGCCATCACAACGCTGGTAATCAAGCAAAGATCCTAAGGGCTCCACTAATGCGTATAAGTGATATACTGAAATAAACACAAGTACACATTGAAGTAGAAACAAACCAAGTAGCATACTACTATTTTGAGCAAGATTGTATATACAAGGTGAATATCCCAAGCATCCATTAAGTAATATACAAACCAGTATGATACAGTAATGGCCTCTAGGGCATATACACTAACAGGACGCACCACCTATAATTAGACAATTAAAAATAGATTATATAAGTAATTGCAAAAAGAATGTGTAGATCAATAATACAACGTTCTAAATCAATATGCATGCACTATAGGATATATAAACATACCCGCAGGTGCGGTGGTGTCACCACCTACAGCTAGACAATAATAAAAATTGCTAAGTAAGAGCAAAATGAATGTGTGTATTTATGATATAGCATTCTAAATCAATATACATACACTATATGATATATAAACATACCTGGAGGAGTGGGGGTGGCCTCTGTCCCAGATGTGGACGCATCACCAACAACTAGACAATCAAACATTGACAATATAAGTAATTTTGACATAAACAGGCATGAATATCTGTAATATTACATTCAAAATGGATATGCGTGCAGTATACCTGGAGATGTGGCAATATGCGTGCAGTATATCTGTAATATTACTTTTCAGCCCATCGATCTTGCCCTTCACAATTTTTATTTTCTTACTGAATGATCCTGAGAAACCTGTGGGGACTTTCAAATCATGCAACACCTGCAGGAATCTTTTCTTCTCTGGTTGTGACATATGATAAGCGGCATTGAGAAGTATAAACTTGCCCGGTTTACCCGCTACCGGTTTAGGGTGCAGTTCACTTCTTATTCCCCACTCTTGTAGATCCATCCGTGCATTCATGTTGTCTTTCGATTTCCCGTCTTTACACAGAAGCAAGTTAAGTATGTGCTCTGATACTCCCTTCTCTATATGCATGACGTCCAGACAATGACGCACTGAATTTGTAGACCAGTACGGAAGCTCGAAGAAAATGCTTAACTTGTTCCAATATTGTGGTTTGACCTGTTTCGACGGATCCATCCCGAAGGTAACGTTATTGTAACCATCCCATTTAGCAGTCACGTCCTCTCCGGACAATGGGGATAGAGATCCAAGAAGCTCCTGATGACCATCAAAGTGAACCGTGTCTAACCTATAAGGGTGGTCTGGAGGCAGAAAACGTCGATGGCCGCAATAACAAACCTTCCTGCTAAAATTCAAAAAATTTGATGTTGTGTGTTCATGGCAATGAGGACATGCTTTGTGACCATGTACGGACCAACCTGATAGCATTCCATACGCAGGAAAGTCATTAATTGTCCACATTAAAGCCGCACGCAGTATGAAGGTTGTATTTGTGTTTGAATCATATGTCTCTACACCATCAATGAACAAAGTTTTCAGCTCCTCGATCAGAGGTCGGAGATAGACGTCGATATTGTTCCCCGGTGAGTTTGGTCCGTCGATAAGAAGAGGCATCATAAAGTATGATTGGTCCATAGCCAACCAAGGCGACAGATTATAAATTATCATTACAACGGGCCATGTACTGTGACTTCCAGCCATATAGTTGAATGGGCAGAAGCCATCGGTAGCCAGTCCGAGCCGGACATTGCGAGGATCGCTACTGAATATTGCATGCCTCCTATCAAAATCCTTCCATGCCGGTGAATCTCTTGGATGGCTCATTTTTCCATTTTCGCTTGGAGGAGCACGGTGATGCCAAATCATTGCCTCGGCTGTCTTCTTGCACCTGAATAGCCTCCGTAGCCTCTGTGTTATGGGAAACTATCGTGCTATCTTCACAGGTATATCAGGCTTCTTATCAGAATCTTTCGGCTTATACCTGGCATCTCCGCATGTTGGACACTCTTTCAAATCTGAATTCTCTTTCCGGTACAACACGCAATTTTTAGGACATGCTTGAATCTTCTCACACTTTAGACCCAAATCAGACATCATCTTCTGGGCTTCGTACCAGCTTTCGGGCACATTATTTCCCGGAGGCATAGAATCTTTCAAGAACGAAAGAAGCATTGTGAATGACTTGTTGCTCCATCCATTTAGGCACTTAATCTGGAAAAGTTGGACGAACCATGAGAGGGTGGAATACTTCGCATTCTCATAAATTGGTTTCCTAGCATCATTCATGAAATTTTCATATTTATCCGCACGCGGTCCTTGACCGGAAGGAATGTCATCTTCGGTACGAATAGATTCACCTAGGGCAGCCTCTACCATATCCTCCATTTCTTCTGATGGAAATAAATTTCCGTCTCCTGCCGTATTACCGAATTCTTCTTCTTCTCCTGCCGCATTATCGTGTTCTCCTTCTTCTTCTACCGCAGTACTGCATTCTTCTCCTTCCCCGTGATATTTCCAAGTTGAATAAAGTCTAGTAAACCCATGTTTTACAATATGAAGCTCTGTCAATTCTACCTTCTGCCAGTACTTATTGCCACATCTATCGCACGGACAGAGAATCTTCTCTATTATGATCTTATTATGTGCGCGTGCAAATTCAAGGAAAGCAGCAACTCCTGCGACAAACTTAGGTTGCATACGTTGTTTCCAATCCACATACATCCAGTCCTTAACTCTGACGTACTCATAGGTCATGTTAGACTGAATAACATATAAATTGTAGGTTATGCTGACTATATTGAGAAATATAAGAACGGGATAGTTACTGACAAAGGAGAAAATCCGTGTATATGCTTTGTGTGTGCGTTTGTCGTTGAAAAGAATAAATTATCGCACGTATGTTAACCGATAGACGGGGACTAAGTGGCGCTTTTAGTTTCATATATGAGTATCGATGGGAATATGAAGGTTTCATATTATCATATATTGGTTTTAACCCGAACATCTCGAATCGCTCTATAATTATGCGTTTGTATGTGTGTGTTCCGGCTGTCGGGGGTAGGCTTCTATCCCATTAAGAATGTATAGAGCGAACGCCCATCACTTGTGCTTTCAACCGTTTCGAGTAAATTTCGGCAGCACCTCCCCGCTGTTCTTCGAGTACACTTAATAAAATAGATAATCATTTCAAAGCTGTGAAACAGCGTTGAAATGAACATCTAATCTATCTTTGTACACGGAGAACCAGCGGAAAGGTACCGACGAAATATCTCGAAACGGATGAAAACACAAGTGAATGAAGGCGTTTGCTTTATACATTCTTAACTTGTCCACACGGGACAAATCTATGGGTTACCATACGATTGAATTTTCTCGTCGCGTAGACTATACGACGGTTGTTAGTATCGAGCTATACTGTCCGATATTTAACAACCTTCGCATAGTTCTAGGTCACGACGAGCATCGCACGTATGTTAACAGATAGACGGGGACTAAGTGGCGCTTTTAGTTTCATATATGAGTATCGATGGGAATATGACGGTTTCATATTATCATCGAGTATCATATATTGGTTTTAACCCGAACATCTCGAATCGCTCTCTAATTATGCGTTTGTTGTGTATTCTTGTTGTATGTGTGTGTTCCGGCTGTCGGGAGTAGGCTTCTATCCTATTAAGAATGTATAGAGCAAACGCCCATCACTTGTGCTTTCAACCGTTTCGAGTAAATTTCGGCAGCACCTCCCCGCTGTTCTCCGAGTACACTGTAATAAAATAGATAATCATTTCAAAGCTGTGAAATAACGTTGAAATGAACATCTAATCTATCTTTGTACACGGAGAACCAGCGGAAAGGTACCGACGAAATATCTCGAAACGGATGAAAACACAAGTGAATGAAGGCGTTTGCTTTATACATTCTTAACTTGTCCACACGGGACAAATCTATGGGTTACCATATGATTGAATTTTCTCGTCGCGTAGACTATACGACGGATGTTAGTATCGAGCTATATTGTACGATATTTAACAACGTTCGTATAGTTCTAGGTCACGACGAGCATCGCACGTATGTTAACCGATAGACGGGGACTAAGTGGCGCTTTTAGTTTCATATATGAGTATCGATGGGAATATGAAGGTTTCATATTATTATCGAGTATCATATATTGGTTTCATATTATTTATAGTTTACTTTATTTTATTTAATATTTATAATTAAATATATTGATAAATAATATTTGCAACAGAGAATCAAATTACCGAAATGCCCCATTTCATCTCCAAAGCTATTTATTTCCCCCAAAACCCCTCCAAAATCCCAAAAGAACCTTATCTATCTATATCAAAAAATTGAAGCAGCAAGCAGTGCCATTTCCTTCTCTTCTCCCAAAACCCAGCTCGCCTTCAATCTCTCCAACTCATCTTAACCCCAACCCAGCCCCAGCCGAACCCCAACCCAACACCAAACCCTAACCCGGCCTAACCCCAACCCAGCCCCAGCCGAACCCCAACCCCAACACCGAACCCTAACCTTAACCCTAACCCCAACACCAGTCGTCGAACCCCAACCGCCGATCGAACCCGTACCCTAACCCTAATCCTAACCCTAACCACAACCGATACCTAATCCTAACCCTCATCGATCGCTACCCTAACATCATTATAATAATGTTTAACTAATTACCTGTAGGCGACGGCGAAGACGCAATCGGCGACGACGAGGGCCGTGGCGACAACGAGAACGAAGCACGGTGGCGACCACGAGATCACTGCGCAGGCGTGGCGACGACGATTCGGCTTGGATTCGGCGACGACGAGATCACTGCAGCGCGGCGGCGACGACGATCTCGATTTGGGAAAATTTGGTTTCGCGCGAGAATAAGAAAAAGAAATAATCAGCGTAGGGATCGATCTCTTAAATCCCTATTTATAAGCCCCTACGGATATACCCGTAGGTGCTTGGTTTGCGGCTCCGTAGGGGCAAACAACACTTTAAAATTTAATAAATTTTAAATAAATATTGAAGGACCGTAAGGGCAACCGTTTTGCCCTACGGATTAATCCGTAGGGCCAAAGTTTAACTGCCCCTACGGATGTTATTATCCGTAGGGGCAACCCCTTATTTTACCAGTGATTGTATTTTGATCAATCGTTAATAATATTTTTCCTCTCCCAAATTCAATGGTTTCTAACATATTCTTTTAATTTGACATATATCATATCAGTTCTGAATGTTATCACATCGATTGTGGTTTGATTTATACCATTATTGAGAAGAGCTAGGATAGGATCATATGTAAGGATTGAAGATACTAAGGAGAATATCATGTGAATATATACAGAGGGAACAACTATAAAGAAAAGCAAAGACGGAAAGTAAATAAAAATTATAGATCTAAGATATATAAGAAGAAATAAAAACGGAAATAAAGGAGACATGAAAAGGAGAGGGTAGGATGGATAAAGCTGAGATGAAATGGATGAAAAGAATTCCACAACGAAAAATAAAGTAGGGTTTCTTCTGTACATAAGGATCTAGATTTTATTTATTTTTTGGGGTCATTTTTGTTCATTTCATTAGTTCAGCATTACATTTTAGATGGTACATAAGCTTAGAAAAGGCATTTTGAACGAAGGAGGTTGTACATATGACACTCCCCCACAACCCAATGAGGTAAGGTGAAATCTAGCCTTTGCTGATTGTTGTGTAGTGTAGTGTGGTGTGGTGTGTTTAGGGTCCTAGCTAGCCTATGTTTGTCTCTCTATGATGCTAACATGATAGCATTATGAGTCTATGTTGAGCCAGGGCTGTTTGGCTCAATTGCACATGCCAAGCAATAATTAATATATTGGAATATTCCAATATATATTACCCACTTGTTCTTAAAGTTAATGGTTTACAGTACAAATTATCAAATGCTGACAACTCTACTTTAATTCTTCTTATGGAAACAGCCAAGGATAATGTTTGTGCATTTTGGGTAAAATGTGATTATGTATATAAATGTGAGGAAGGGGAATCGAAAGCCTCTGGAATAATATGCCAACCTTACACCTGTTTATCCATCATTTAGACCTTCAACTTACTATGTCACACATCCCTATAAAATATAATTATATTGTAATCAATTTGTTCAAATTCCATTATCAATTATTAATCTCAAGATCTATCAAATAATCGCATCCCTCCTTACTTTGTAGTTCACTTGTCGTGTTTCCATCGAAGACCCATGACCGGCCAACATGACATGACTTGCCTTATTTATATCAAAAACTCTTAACCACCCAGTCATGTTGGTTGGTAGGTTTCCATCCGGATATGTCTCAGTGAAAAACGAGAAGAAAAAAACTTGTCGATGCTATCCAAGAGAAGAAGATTGATTGATTTGAGGTGATGTACAGTAATGCAACAGAGGTGAAGGAGAACCGATGATTAACGAAAGATGATTGTGTTGTAATCCATTACACTAACGTGGCTGCATCTATTGAAAGTAGGACTTAAACAGTGTTGCATCGAATCCTCACCAACCTCAGACAAAGGTGCAGAAACCCTTGAGAAATTGACATGCAGGTGGGGAGCTAATTAATGCCTGCATGCCTACTGTTCCATACATCACATATCCTTATCACCTCATCATGTTCCATTTATAATCTTTAACTCTTTTTTTTTATTTCTTTTTCCCTGTTTTCTTAAAAATTTAAAAACTCCAAATCAAAAATCCGGTATTTTCCTTTTCTTTTTTTTTAATTTTCTCTCAACCAAAAATCAAAATGGAAATCTAAATATAATTGTATGTTTGGAATATACCTATAAATATGGTACCTTGAGCTTGATTCAAGGCATATTCCATCTCTCTCTAGAGCATCCTCCCTCCCCCTCACAACATATAAGAGAGAGAGAGAGAGAGAGAGAGAGAGAGATACAAGTAGAATGGGTATCATGAATAATGAGGAATTAGGGTCATCAAGCAGTTGCTCACAAGGGAGGAAATGTGTGAGATGGGTAGAAAAGTACTTCAAGGATTGTGTGTGCAGTGTGAGCAGTGAGGTATCATTTGGGTTGGGGCTGGTGAGCCTCATCTGCTGGGGGGTTGCTGAGATCCCACAGATCATCACCAATTTCAAGACCAAGTCTGGCCATGGTGTCTCCCTTGCTCTCCTCCTCACTTGGGTTCTTGGGTACGTACTCTCTTGATCTCTCACTCTTCACCATTTTCATTCAATTCCTTAAAATCAATCGATCAATCAATTCATAGTCTAATCAAATATTTATGAATGAAATGCAGTGATATTTTTAACTTGGTGGGTTGCCTTCTTGAACCAGCCACTGTGAGTACCATTTACAAACCGCCCTCAATTATTAGTGTGAAAACTTCATATTTTTTTTTTGGTTGAAACTATAGTAGTGTTCAATTTGGTTTTTTTTCTTTTGGGGTGAATGCAGTTACCAACACAATTTTATACAGCCCTGGTAAGCAGAGGTTGATGCTTTATTTCATTTTTCCATCAATTTTCCTTTTCCCTATTTTCTCTTAAGATTAATTTTGATTTATGAAATGATGGGGTGCAGCTGTACACGGCAACTACAGTGGTCTTGGTACTACAAACATTATATTATGATTACTGCATCAGATGGTGGAAGAGCAGAGGCTGCTTTGAGGCCTCTGATGAGGATGTCAGTTCCTTTTTTATTGCTAGTTTTTTTCTTCTTCTCTCTTTTTTGCATTTAAATGCTTTGAAGAGTTATAAAATATTCAACACTAAGGTTGGTTAAAATTTATCTTCTCAAATTTCATAAAACACATGTAGATCAGTATCTGTAGACATTAGAGGATCAGATCAGACTCATGAAAACTATCTTCTCTTTTTCGGCCCTATCGGCACTGTGTTTACTTACAAAGCAGTTTTAGTCAAGTTCGTGCGTCAATTGCGAAATCCAAGCACAACAAGTCAATTGGTTTCAGAGTGAAATAGAAACAGAATCTTGAATATATATAGTTCAACTGTTCGCTTCTTAACATGAAAATGCTATAAAATTTAAGGCTGATGAAACAAGGAAGCCGCTGAATGCGAAGAAAGACGGCCCTGCCAAGCCGATATCTACTAATGCCTCCGGTGCAAACTCTCCAAGAATCGATATCTACTATACGTAAGCTACGCTCTTGTATATGCATACACTTGTATACACTAAATCAGACAGTTCATTTATCGAGTTGAATATCTCTGGCTAATTAAACATTCAAAATTAAAATAAAACAGATCGGCAAGGTCCATGGCCAACAGCGGCAGCTCTCCATACGGAGGTTCATATCTGAGACCAGTGAGTAGTGGTCCGTCACACATCGGAGCAGCCCTCCATGACTCATCCTCCGAAGACGAGCATGAAGCAGCAACCCGAACCAGCAGCAGTCCCACCAACACCAAGCCTAAGAGGATAGCTTCGCACTCCGTAATTTTTCGCATATTAGTTCCTGCAATCTTCATTTTCTTTGTTCACATCATTTCCTGTAATCTCAATCAAAGCAACTTTCTTACGGTAGGTTGGCTACGGAACCTTTGTGGTGGGTGCTGCTGGGTTGCCATACCAAGCGAAAGCCCTCATGGTTTTATCTGGACTGAAAATGATACAGGTATTTATTTAATTATATTGATTAATCATGAATAACAATAATCATATGCAATATTGGCTCTCTTTTTGTGTGTGGGTAACTATGCCTACAATGATAAACATCCCTGCGCTGTAGTGTACTCCGACTGCCTAGTCATGTTGTTAGCTGTCTCGGATTCTGGCCGCGTACCCCTTATCTGGGTGTCACTCCCTTCCAAAAATATCTTCTTCTAAGTTTGTCGATTCTCTTTTCAATCCACACTGGCATTTCAAACATTGACATGTGAACTAATGGAATGGACGATGGTACCGCATTAAGTAATGTAAATCCGCCCTCTAACGACAATAGCTTCCTTTTCCAACCCTTTAGTCTCTTTTCCATTCCCGTCGATAATCAGTTTCAATCGTTTTTTGGTGATCTTCCCTGGTATAGTGGCATTACCTAGGTATTTTATCGGGAAAATGTTCCGGTTTAAAGTTGAATACCTTTATTGGAATGGTGCCTTCACCTTCATTCTTGCCCAACATCACTAACACACTCTAGTGATAATCTATATTCAAACCTGTCCAAGCCTCAAGCAAGTATAACATCCACTTTAATTTCACAGCTTGATCGATACATCTTTCACCGAACCGCAGTGTACCATCCGCACGTGTTAAGCAGACTGATTGGCATGTAATCCCCCACCTCTACCGCCTTGCCTTTCTTTGATACTAGAATCACTTGGGCATAGTTTATTCTATATAGCTCTTCTTTTCCCCCATACCATTCATGAATCAATCTCACTATGCCCCTGCTTACAAGCCCTCAAAATTTCTGGTAGAACAAGAGTAGCGGGAATCCATTCGGACCTGGTGCCTTTCCGGGCGCCAAAGAGAAGACAGTTTTCTTTATCTCATTCCGGTGTCGCCCTACTATCCAGGTTCCATATATCTTCCTTAGCCTCTAATCTAAATTCCATCCTTTTTTCCCAAACAAATCACTATATACGTCCTGCACGTGTTTTTGAATGACGCTTTCATCTTCAACCTCCCTCCTTTTTATTTCCAATTCATCCATCTCTTCCATCAATTCTTCATTTTGTCTCTTAGATTTCCAAATTTTGCTTCGCCCGTGACGATAGGCATTTCCTTAGATGTGCTATTCGAGCAACAATCAAGGAAGCAACTGACCGTTCGTCTGGATAAACATGTAGTTTCCAGCACTTCTCAATCATATGCTTACAGTTGTGGTCTTCCAACCACATCTTTTCGTATCTGAACACCCTTGTCTTCGGCTCAACATCTTCGCTGCTATTCATATTAATAGGCGCATGCGCATGATCTGATGTTGGACGTTTATGAGAGGTAATAGCTGAGCTAGACAATACAAGCATCCTGTCTAACCATCCAGTCTCGAATTAAGTTGACGGTTTTACCATGTAAAACCATCTGTGGTGACGATATCAACTAACCTCAAGTGGAAGATAATATCATTAAACGTCCGTTATCCCTGTCATCACCCTTGCATCATTTCTATCTTCTGAAAACCTAACGACATTGAAGTCCCTCCTATGACCAAACGGTATGACCATTAGTACATCCTATGTAACATATCTCCCTAAAGAATTCTCCTCTCATATCGCTATGATTCGGATTATGCCTCGTAGCGATTGTCTCACGGTCCCCTCCTTTTATCCTTTGTAAGACCATCGATAAAGAAAACTTTCCTGCCTATTCATCTACAATTTTAAAGGTGTATTAGTTAACCCCCTACCAATATACCTTCCAGTGCACCATGTGCATCCTTGTATTTTCATTCAGTGACGATCACCAACATTTTATCAAGACTCGCCATCTCTCCTGCATGTCTCTTCCCCTTAGGAGACCGTCCATGCTTGCCTCTCTGCGTTGCTGACGCTGTTTCTTCTTCTTCACTTACCTTCGTGAAGCTTTACTTCCCCGTGTAAATGCTATCTTGATCAGCCTAGCTCTTCCCTTGTTCCTTGTCAACCTCCATCATAGTATCCGCAACTTCTTATACATTTAGTTCCTAAATATAGTTGTTGCTTGCCACTTGCTGTTGTGAGGTTAAACTATTATTTCTTTTTGCTACCTGCAATTCTTTGCCTTCCTCTTCGCCGTCGTTTGCTTCATTGGTTGCTCTTTTTATCATCTCTCCTAGGCCTATACTTTGTGATCCTTTTAGACCTAAAATTCCTACCTTACTAATCTTCTCTCTATTCTTTTTTAGGTCCGGCCTAAAATTAATCTCTAGCCAATTATCCAAATATTGTGTAAGGCCGGCCGTTATCACTTTCTGTTCTAGTTCAAATCTCCTCTCTGCCTTGTCATCTGACGTCCCTTCTCGAAACCCTAGTTCTTTTTCCTATGCGATCATCTTCGATCCTTCTTGTCATCTCTCCATTCATCATCGCTCGTTTCCGAGGCCGATGATCGGATCCATCCTTCAATCACATTAATTTGTCAGCTACACAATGCTGCTGATCTTCTGAAAGACTCATGTTTCCTAATATGCAACATTGTTTTTGTATGCAATAAGTACTAATTGGATGGTCTTAATATTGGACTGCAGGAAACGGAAGCTAACCCTTATGGGATGATATTAGGATGGATTATGGCCGCAATATATATGGGAGGTCGCTTACCTCAAATTTATTTAAATGTATGCAACAACCTCATAGAAAATTACTATACTTGACTATAGTTTCAAGCATGATTTTTGGTTCACATTTTGCTAACTTAATTATTGCTTGATGCTCGGCTATATATCAGATCAAACGAGGGTCTGTTGAGGTATTAACCTAACTCTCTAATTAAGCTTGCTTCAAATATAGTTTTACTAGCTTACTGAAATTCCAACATGGTCTTGCAATTTGTGTAGGGTTTGAGTCCTCTTATGTTCATATTCGCGCTGATTGCAAATGCCACTTATGTCGGAAGGTTTGGACCTCCCTCCCTCTCTCTCTCTCTCTCTCGCGCTCTCTCTCTAACCTTCTTGAACAATGCAGCATACTTGTGAGAAGCGTGGAATGGGACAGGATAAAAGCCAACGCGCCATGGTTGTTAGATGCGATAGTCTGCGTGCTACTTGACCTATTTGTATCCTTCATATATACACTGTCCTATATTTTATTCCGAATTTGTTACTTTACATTTCCAAGCAAAATATTGACTGCTTTAAGCTGTCTTGAATAATCGGCATTGGTCGCCTTATGTTATCACCTTAATCCAAATTCTTGTGTAGATCATCATCCAATTCGTGTACTACAAGCTGAGGCAGAGAAGGATAAACGACAACCATGGCGAGGAATGCGGAAATTATATGGATGCCAAAAAGATCCTTGTTTGAGAAGTATGGTGTCATAGCTCACTCTAAAATATATATTTACCGGATTGTTTCGATCTAGGATTGTTTTGTAATCTTTGCTTCCTACCATTTGTATTTTTGAAATAAGGCAGGCTCTATAATATTCCTTCGGTTGTACTAATAACAAGAGCAGCTGGTTCTTGGTTGAAGATTATATGGGTTCTACTTATATTCAATCAGGCACATATATTGTTACTCAAATCATAATCAGGCACATATATTGGTTGAAGATTATATTGTTACTCAAAATCATATATTGTTACTCCGATATTATTGGCACTATGTTCCAGAAATGACAGGAGATATGAATAAAGAAACAATGAAGGTGGTAATTTAGCTGACTAGCTAACAACTATACAACCCGTGAGCTAGTTAGTGAAGAAGACATTGTCACGTGGTGCAAATGAAAAGGAAGATGAAGACACATTTCACCCATTAGGGTCCCAACTCTCTCTCTCCCTCTCTCTCTCTCTCTCTTGGCTTTAGATTATTGTATGTATAATGTCAATTGTTATTACGTATGCAGTTTCTGTAACCTACACTAAATTTTGAGTTTCTACAGTTTCAAGTACCTTTCATGGATTTGGCTTGTTACACCATCTTAATATATTATACATTACATTACATTACATTACAGAAGAGAATGTGTGATCAATAATTGTTGTCCCATCATCACTAGCTGAGCCTGCAGGGCCATGGCAATCCTTCTCCTTCTCCTTCTTCTTCATATCCTTCTACTGCTCCTCTTCTCTCAAGGTAAGCACCCAATATCAACATTAATGACCGACTGATTTGTTTCCTTTGAGATGATATAATTCGGATTAACGAACAGGCAACACAATATTTATGTACATCTGCAGCGATAATTTGCTCTGCAACTGTCTTCACGCTCCGAAACAGCTGCCCCTTCACAATCTGGCCGGCCTCCTCTGGTCCTTCCTCTCAGGTAGACGAAATCACCGGATTTCTCGACCTCCCGTCAAACTCGAGCACCTCCGTCCAGGCTCCCGCAGGATGGACCGGCCGCATGTGGGCCCGCACCGGATGCCTGTCCACATCCCTCAGATCAACCTGCTCCACCGGCAACTCTCCACCCTTCACCCTCGCCGAGTTCGCCCTCGGTACCCAAGACCAGGACTCATACGATGTCAGCTTACTGCAAGGGTATGTGTATCCGCGCATAGCCGGATTCAATTTGCACCAGCATGTGATGCTTGGCTGTTAAATTTGCAGGTACAACGTGGGGATAGGAGTGACGGCATCCGACAAAGGATGCAAGTATGCCGGCTGCACGGACGATATGAACACGAGATGTCCGGCGGAGCTGAGGGTGGAAGGACAGGATGGAGTGACCACGGTGGCATGCAAGAACGCGTGCCAGGCGTTCGGCTCCGATGAGTACTGCTGCACAGGGAAGCATTCCACCCCGCAGACGTGTGGCCAGACGAGATACTCTCTGATGTTCAAGTCAGCTTGCCCAGACGCATTTACCTACGCGTACGACGGCCGCTCCAGCACGTTCACTTGCGCTGCTGGATCTGATTATCTAGTTACCTTCTGCCCTGTCTCTTCTTGATTTAGTTAACCCCAATCTATCATGCGTGTATCTTTATTTATAGTTTGGATATATAAATGGAAACATTGAGTGAAGGACTTGTGAGCTGTATGTATGGCGAACACATGCATCATGTGCTAGTGTTTTAATGATCGACTCTTCAAGCAATGACTACAAACCATGAAAGCAGCTCCTGTTGTTAACAATGACCTGTGACAGGAATACTTAAATGAGTCTTCTGAGTACTTTGAGCAGGAGGTAGAAGAACCAACAAGGTTCAGCTTTTACCTGTTAAAGGCTTCATTATTATAATAACAAAATAATTTCTATATTTACTCTCAGGACTTTGGTCACAGGACAAGCATTTGACTACCAACTTAACCATGAGCATTAGAAGCAAAAGTATTACATATTTAACCTCAAAACAGGTATCAGAACAAGCGAGCGAAATCTGATGTCATAATTTGCGGGCAGATTGAGAAATTAATTGTAGAAGTTGCAATCTACCATCGGCATACTCATGTCAATAGCAACACTATAGAGGTCATCCATTATAGCGAAAAACAAGCACCAGGAAGAAATGGAATTATGGTAATAATGATATCATTGTCTCGCGGAAAACCAAAGAACCTTCCCCTCCTACAGCCCTTTGGGCCTTTCCGATGCATAAACACTCCCGTATCCTCATGTAACATGCTTCCCTCATGGCTTCATCTTTAGAACAAGCCCTAGTTAATAACTTCACATCACCCACTTTCCTTTCAGGACTCTGTATTAATTGGGTGAAATAAGAACCTACGGTATCAGCACTCACATTGACGGCGTGCCTGGTTTCTGCAGTTTAACCCTATAACACTGACCGACAAAAACAAAGCAAAGAAAGAACGAAAGAAAGAAAGAGATCAAAGAAATACAAGCATTAAGATGACCTAATGCTATACAAATATTTACGAATGAGCTTCTATTGAGAGAAGGTTTTCTTTAATTCGATGAAGCCGCCAAGGTCTTATCTCGCCGATGCCATAGCCCGTGCATTGCGCATCCTTTTCATCCTCCCTGCCGAACAGAGTCTGATCAGAGCAATCCAATGCTGCTGCACATGCATCGTTATAGGACCGACATGCAGAGTGACACACCCGAAGTCTATTGTTTCCGTCCTTGTCGCAACGTCGAACAGAGATCTAGAAACGCGAACAAAACAAATATTTAGGATCAAAATCATCTAGCATTCAGGGGCGAACTAGGAAAAAGAGGACACATGCCCCTCTTAACATTTTTAGAAAGAATAAACCAATGAGGGTTGCAATTGAAAGTGGAGTTTTGTATATTATATATGCAGTTCATAAACATAACACAGAGATGGTATTATGTGGTAGTGTGGCTTGTTCTGTGGCAAATGCTTGAGGCTTCAAGCTTTCTTACACACATAAAGAATTTTTATTTATTGGGTACGAATTGATTGTGTATTTTCTGTAAACAAGAAAAAGATTAATCTCAAAATTGGAAGCATGAAGAAAATTAAAACTTTGAATAAAATTCCATAGATTTTTCTTAATTTCACTCAAAGCCTAGATTGGAAAAATAAGACTCGTTAATAATTGCTATTGTAAATAATATTATTTGTTCATTTATGATTTTATTTGAAATGAAAGTAGAGCAAAGATGCCCAACTCAATAATGCATTAAATTAAAAAAATCTACAAGAACGAAGTCCATGTTAGCATATAGGCCTTGGAGGCTATGCCACCCAAGTGAGTGGGTAGGCAGGCCGGACCGGTTATTGGGCCGTCCCTAACCAACCCGGTTATAGATGGTAGTAGCACCTTGTGTAAGCCAAAAGATGGAGGCTTCTAGCAAAGTCTTGGAGACTTCATGAGACGAAGAAGGTTCTAGCAAGCATTAGGGATGGATGAGCAAGCCTTAGAGTGTTCATGGAATGTGGAGACTTCGAGTAAAGAGGCTTCTAGCAAGCCTTGAGGTTTCTTGAACAAGCCTTGAGGCTTTTAGGGTAATCCATGAAGGAGGCTTTTAGGAAAGCCAAATGGGGGTGTCTCTCTCCTATAAACAGGCAAGCATATATAGCTACCCTTTAACCTTACCATCAATCACAACATCACAACAACTACTACACAACATAGCCTCCAAAAGTCCTCATCTTCTCCTCCATTTCCTCGTTGATGGTTGGTATCGAGGTGATTATGCGGGGTTTCTTGCCGTTAAGGTGTCGTCACCCTTCGGCCGTTGTCTCGGGATGAAGAGCGCAAAGGAAGCGTGGTGTAAGCGAAGCAACCTCAACAAGCAGTTTAAGGTATATCGATCCATTTTATATCACATGCTAGTTGTTTATACTTCCGCTATATAGATTGCATGTTTATTGCGTTTTAACTAACATATTCAACATCGGTATCGGAACCGGCATGTTTACATCCTATTTCTTTTAATTGCTCCATATTTTAGCGATATTTTTGTTCCATATTTTAGCGATTCAAAATCGCGTCTTTATCGATCAAAAATCACGTCTTTATCGATCAAACTTTGATTGATTGCTGTTTGTTTGTGTTTTCATATGGTATCACTCTTTTGGTGTGGTCGTCTTAGTTTTTGACCATGGAACAAAAATGATTAATTTTGTTTTGGGTGGAATTCGAGCGACTATGCCAACCAAGGAGTTGCCGGCACGACCGAAGGTGGAAGCAGCGGCCTGATGGCATCACCGATCGACCACAGAAGACGACGGCTGTCGAGGGTGGTTAGTCAACCACCGGCGGCAGCAGTAGTGGTTGTTGCCCGTAGCTACACCCCAGGGGCAGCATCTGATTGTTAAAACACTATTTTTAACATGTGTAGGCCTCTTTCAGTTGGCTAGGCCAATTTATTTTCTTTTGTAATAAAGGTTATTCAAAGATATTCAAAAAATTATTTAAAGGGCCTACAACAATTGTTAGAGTTTTATAAAATTATAAAATTTATTTTATGGATTTGGAAGCTATTTACATCCAAAATAAATGTCCGATAACAATCTTGGAAATTGTGTAGGTATTTGCTCCAGTGGGAATCTGAGACACGTTTCATTAAAGAATGATATTAGTCATTGCATATTGTAATAAGCATGGCATACCTTATGTTTTAAATAGACACATATTGCATTCGCTAATCTAAATTATTTCAAGTGGGAGATTTCTGTTGTAGAAATTTTTAATCCATTTTCAATTATTTTTAGGATAATTTTAAATTTTGCACTTTTGAAGACCGTATTTGGGGCCTTGGTCTTTCTTTTCTTTTTTCATAGTGTAAGTTTATTTTTGTTATTAGAATGAATTGAAAATAAAATGTTCTTTAGGAAAGAACAATACTCCAAGTTTAATGCCATAGTTTTAATGCATCCATAAGTCAAGATTATCAACTATCTCACCAGGGGTGAGGTAGTAGCTGGCGACAATTATCATAAACATTAAATTTTGCAACCTAAACAAGCCGAAGGATCCGGATACTAGTGACAATACGATGGGAGTGTTGATAGCAAGGCTTTATAACGCAACACCTTCATAATGCAACGATCTTTGGAAGATTGATGCATCAAGAATGTCTGAATAATTGACTGTAAGAATTAGAACTTCACTCGTCTGGATATTGAGTGAGCCTATTTTCTACTAGGGGTAGAAATGTTTATGAAAGGAAATTATATGTCAAGGATATATTAGCTTGTCCAGAATCCGGGATACAGACAGCTAGCCATAAACTATTTTTCTGTCAATCAAGCTTATAAATAAGGCTTAGGATATTTGATTAACTAAATGGAATAGTATGTTTCTTAAAGAACTTATGGTTTACAATCTGACTCTTCTGTAAATGTCATGCGCAGCATAATAGAACGGATGAGAAGATAGATAAGTTGACTTAACCATCTAAAATAGCTCACTTGGCACTTTAACCAAACTCAACTTATCTATATATGAGCGCTGCCTTGGAGGCAAAAGCTTTAAAAAGAAAAACCACTTATATATCCATTGCTTGTAATCCACTCTGATAATTACAAACCAATAAATATGAAAGTAGTTATGGTGTTTCCTATTTGAATACCTTCATGATTACTCGATAAATGGCTCTTGATTTCATACGGAATTGAAGCGTTATTATACATCAAACGCCGGCACTGACAGAGTCAGCATCTTTAACAAACCAATTCTAAGAATTGCATAAAAGCGATGAGTAATCATTTAAACAATTCATGGAACTGTATGAGGTAAAAAGAACTGTTAGATAGCTGATGATATTATACACTATGTAACAAAATAGTGTTGCAGAGAGGAGCAATAGGAAAAGCCTGATATGGTTAGGCACATGATGGCAAGGGCTAATCTTTTCTTGTACTTGCACATTTAGTATGGTCAACACCTATCAGCAATGGATGAGCAAGAGTCATGAGAGGAATTTAGGGATGACAATTTTGCCCCGTCCCAGGGATACCACCCCGCCCCGCTCCGATCGGGATGGGTTTTTTGACTGTTGACCGGGGCACGGGGCGGAAATCCCTAGTCCCGTGCCCCGCCTCACAATATCTTCTTTTGTAATATTATTTACATTGTGAAGCTCCATATATAAATACTTGTTATTCCATTTGTAACCCTAAACGACACCCTAGTTCTCACTTTTGCACTCTAGAGTCTTCACTTCTCATAGAAAAAAAATTTTGCACTCTCACAACTGATCTGCGATTGCCTGAGTATCGTTCATCGGACCATCGTTGTCTCTTTATAAACCGACGTTCGGCAACACATCACCATTCTCATATGTTTCTCTTTATCTCGCATTATATATACACACAGCTTCTAATACACAATATGATAGGGAGGAGCAGGATTCCCACGGGGAATTAGGTTCGCCGATGGGGCAAGGATGAGGTATATTTTCCCTGCCGCATAGGGCGGGGACGGGATAGGCAATCCTTATCCCCGTCTCATTGCCATTCCTAAGGAGGATTGCTTGCTTCTATAATAATGTGTTGACTATTACGATTTAGTTGCACAATGTTGATCATCTTAGGAAGGAATCAACGAACGAGATCCTCGAGAAGGGAATATTCTCATAAAAGACAAAAACAAGTCAAGATATGGGATACTACGAGGTTTGTGGAGACTCCTGTCAACTAGCATAAATAGAAGGAAATGATTCTTTCTACGGCTAGTGACGGTGGGAGCGAGTTTTCTGTTGGTAGCTCAGAGCTAGTCACATGCCTAGTAGGTTTAGCCATGGTTCGGTACCCCGACGATGTTTTGATATCGAAGGAAAGCATTCATGGTAATGCCGCAAGTGTGGCGGAAACCAAATCACTTGAGACCACTATTTTAAACCTGTTACAAAGGAGTGAATAATAGAGATGAAAGAGATCATTAGTCTACTATGAAAAATCAGGTATGGGACTTGGTTGACCTTTCTTCCTGTCTCAAGACTGTTGATGAAAACTGGGTTTTTAGAGTCTTGCGAAAGGATGATGGTATTGTACAGAGATACAAGACATGACTCTTGACAGAAAGAAACAAATAAAGGTTCCATTTTGCTTTGTCTATAGTCTAAAATATGCATGGTGTGTTCTTGAACCGATATATCCTTTGCTTTAGCACTTGATATCTGGGATCTGCTTGTCGGGTTGATGTGAGAAGGATTGCAGGTATTTACGTAGGATGACCTACTATACCTTGTGCTATTAAGGATCAAATTTGAGGTTAGGTGGATATATAGATGCCGACGGGGCCGACAATCTGGATTTAGATGCATCCATAACCGCATATACAGTGTTGCTCGATGACTGGGCTATCATTATAGGAGCAAGAAGTAGATTGTATAGTATGTTCCACCATAGGGATGGAATATATGGTTACTGTCTCTGAAGCGGTCGAGGAGCTACTTGGCTTAGGAAATTTCTCGAAAGCTTGCACACGAGAGACAAGATACTCTCTGTTGCGATATTTGGTCAGTGATGACACTCCAGCAATCCTAAATAACATGGACATGAAAATCCATAACCACTTCATCAGGAAGTAAGAGTCTAAAATATAGAGTTTTAATTCAAAGTCAAGTGATCGAGGATCCGCTAACAAAGGAAACATCTGAGTAACGCTTCATGCGTTTAAACTTTGTCCTGGGTAGACCTAACTATTGTTATTTGATATTATGAATGGCGACTTTATTGACATTTTTCTGATTGATAGTTGATTACTTTCTTCTATTAAAAAAATGGGATATGCATGTCTAGATTTGTTTGACTATTTTGGCATAGAGTATATACATTAAATATACATGGTATACTGTGTGCACCGGGTTACATTTATAAAAGATACGTCTGCATGTAGGAACCCTCACTCACATGAGAGATCCCCTTTAAAGGTGTGGCAGCAGGAGAAGGTAAGAAAGTGTTGTGTCATAAGATAAAGTGTTGTGTTATTTGATGGGAGCGATGACCACACTGTCATGTTATTTGGTGTATCGACAGTAGGAGCACTTAATAAATCGCCCTGACCAGATCAGGATGAGGTTGTAGCGTTTAATGCGTCGGGCGATAATCACACAACCACTTTACCTGTTTACTAATAGCCGGACTAAGGGTCTCGCTTGGCGCATGAGGTGCGGGCTTGTCGGGAGATTCCGGGCATATTGCATTGCGGTATAGCTGGACAAGCCAATCATAAGGTGATGTGGCTTGGGTCTGTACAGCATAACTTTAATGACGTATGCTCTCGAGAAGAGAACTTATACCGTAAGGTGTTACCATGCAACTGTTGGAGTTAAAAAATCAACTCCCAAAGAATGAATACTTATATAGTATTTAATGAATACTTATATAGTATTTAATCAGAGAAACAAGTCAAAAATCAAGAGTTTGATCAAACCAGACCCAAGATAGATGCATATGGCATCATGAAGTAAAAAACTTTTTTCATACAAGTGGGGCCCCATATACAGGGTAAATCTCCTTAGACAATTCAAAAGGAATTGTTTTCGGGAGCCCCTCCCGACGTCGAGAGCCCCTTCCGACGTCGGGAGGCTTCATTTTGGAGGGTCCCAACCCACTTAGCCAAGCCGTGTCGGAGCCTCTCAAAATAGGTACCCATGCCTATTTTTAAGGTAGGGTGGGAGTTATTCACTCCCACACCCTAAGAACGTGGGCAGCGGTGCTATAACCACTCCCACTCCCCGAAGAAGTATATATACTTCTAAAACCGAAGGGATGAGGATCGAATTCCTTTTTTTACAGACTTGGTGAGAAAACTGTTAGGTTTTTCTCATGCTCAGAAGGAGGAGAAGGTGAGATACACAGGAGAGGAATGGACCCATTCCTTTCCTTATACTCAATATATATATATATATATATATATATATCCACTTCCCTCTCTTTGACCAGAGATCAATAAAGATCCACGAAAACTTCTACAAATTTTCATCCCCAATGAAGCAAGTCTGACAGCCATGGCTGTGAGTTTTTCATTTCATCAATAAAAAAGAAGATGAAGACTTTCGGAACATGAATATACATGTTCTTGATAAATTTGAACTGAACATAGAACATGGGCCACCTCATGTTCTGCACACAAGTGAAATAGGCCATCCTATTTCTTTCACACTTGAAATAGGGTTGATGATCCCATTTCCTTCATAATAACGCATGGTTTTAAAAGGAATCCTCATGATTCTCTGAACACGCATGTATGAATAAGCAAAATCATGTTCATACTTAAGGGATATGTAAATCATATCTTCGTAAATAGAATACAATGTTAAAACATTGTATTCATTATATAGAACATGGTTTATTTGAACAACAACAAAATATCCGTCGTATATGGACTTTTCTGAGTGTTTTAATGCTAAGTTTAGCTATATGACATTTTCGGCCAATCTGTCTATTCAACAAATAAATGAGCCCTGAAAACCTATGACCAAAAAGCTACTTTAAATCCATATTTTGTCTTTTGAACATAACACATGTTCATATATTTGTACAAAAAAAACCATTAAAATGATAAAATGCATCATTTTTATATTGTGCTAAAAGTTCGACATAGTGAACTTTCATGTAAGGAAGTTCCATAAGTAAAACCAGGGGTGAGCACGGTTTGGTTCGGTTAGGTTTTTGATAAAAAATTTCGAGCCGAAACCGAACCGAAATTTTCGGTTCGGTTTCGATTCGGTTTATTCGACGGTTCGGTTCGGTTTCGGTTTAATGTCAGTTTTTTCAATTGATTTAAAAACTTATCAATTATTTCCCTAAAATTCAAATAAAAACTCTTGATCAAAACTAACACAGAAATAAACAATTATTGCTAAAATTTGAGACAATAATTCTATAAATCAATTGATTAATGGTAAAAATAGTTCTCTATAATATGGAATCTCATAAAATAGGTAACAAGAAATAATATAATATGGTGTTAAATATGTATTAGGTATGTTTGACATTGTTTATATATACTATTGATACATAATTAATTACATATATGATAAAAATTATTGTGCACCCATATTATTTCCATCCAATATTCACCCTTCGGTTCGATTTAAACCCATAAAAAATAACCGATCCAAAGCCGAACCGAATTTCGGTTTAGTTATTTTTTATCGGTTTTCGGTCGGTTTTTTTGGTCCGAATCGGTTCTTGCTCATCCCTAAGTAGAACTTCCATATCCTGACCAAAATGAGCTATTGGAAGCCCCAAATTGGGCTCCTGGCTCTTGTCGGGACCCTCTCCCAACGTCGGGAGGTCCCAATTTTGCACTTTGTGCATGAAATATGTTATGTTTCTCTGATATATGGAGGCCCCACAGAGTAGCCCCATTTTTATCACTTTGGTCATGATGTGACCCCCACATTGGGTAATGCCATGCATGCATGTCAATAGTTCAAACCCGGGATCACTTTCATCTAGCCATATGACATTAAAGTAACCCCAAAATACAGAATTTGAGCTTTTAAATTAAGAATTTCATGTACATTTTGTATTTTCTTTTGCAAGTTTGATGTAATTTACATTTAAATGTATATGATGTGAATGAAATGAATAAAATGTCGTGATTTCTACTCTTGCAACTGTCTTATATACATACATGTAATCCCCAATTAAACGATATGATTTTAAGCAACCTATTATGGTATCTCGTCTAGGTTTTTCCTGAGACAATAGGATGTAATTAACTGTAGCGTGCTTCTGCCTATGGGAAATCTCGAACCCGAGGATTTTCTGGTCAAATTTTAAACACAAATACTTGTTTTGTTTAATCCCTAGCTATATTAAGTGTTCGCTCGTTAGAGGTCCTAAAGAGGGTAAACAAAAATCGCGACTCCGCTGGGGAATCTGATTTCACCTTAGGTTGCTTTTAGAAATCACATCACTTGGTGCATTTCATCCCAGAATCTCTGGTTGGCGGAAACCAGTAGGGATTACATATATCGTTACTGACAAAAGTCTGGTAAGTCTCATGACTCAGAGAGACTGCGTTTTCCATGGCCACCAGCTTGGCATAACGAACCTCTTAAGACATGATCTTCAAAGTATTGGACCTATCCTATTTTGAGGAATGCTAATGTCATCATGTCTCTTCCTTTTCAGGACTAAATGGCATTCAACAACGGCAACACTATTTCACCGATTGACCTGGTTGCAGCCTCAAAAATAGCTAAAACAATGTTTCTCATCACTGGGGTTCGTCATGTCCCCTACAGGACTTGCAGGATATGACCCTAAAGTGTGCCCTTTTAGCACAATTAATGACTTCCCGGCGCTGCAAGCCAGACAAGCAAAGAAATCACCAGTAAGACAGAGGATCCAACGCCAAGTGGAACAACCACCTGTGCCAGTCCAGCCATGGCAACCAATAAAATCGGACTCTCACAAGACCGTTGCAAAAGCTCCCTCGTCATCTAGGAGGGTTACCCGTCAAGTGCGGGATGGAAACGTGTTCCTAAAAGACACCACCACTATCTACAGAGGCAGCCGCTCGCGGTGCCAGCTCCCTATGCTGGAACAAAGCGGAAGTCCGTGTTTGAAAGACTTTCCTTTGCTCAGGAGCCAAAACAAGTTCCCCGAGAAGACGATGTCATCATTAAGGCGGGCTTTGCGGCTCCGTCTTATTCAAAGGGAAATGGAGCATCTCACAATACGAGGGCTGCCAAAAAGGCCCGTAACGAAGACTCCGTTCCCATTTCACAATATAGACAGGTTCCCTCCTTACCTGTCAAGAACACCCCCGCGCCGTTTCAGCGGCAGCGTGAACAGCTTCGGCAAGGGAATCAACAGCCTTAGAAGAATGACTTCATAACTAAATCATCCCGTCGTCGGGAAACTACAAACCGATGAACATACAGAGCCTACAAGGGGGCGAAGACCATTCAAAAGTCGGTTCCCCTAGGGTCTTCTACCGAAAGAAGAGACGGATCCGAAACATGATCAGTAAAGTAGCGTTGTCAAAGGCACGAAAGGCACGAAAGGCACTGTGCAACCCGACGCTGAAGTGAGCCTCTCAAAGCTTAGAGGCGTTATGCAGTGACGAGGCTCGCACTTAGGGTGCGCATGTGTGCCTTGTTCTAAGTGGCAAGAGGTAAACAGGTCAAATGGGCTTGGCTATTGGATTTTTTAACCCAAACCCAAAACATAAAATTAAGTGGCTATTGGGCAACAGTAATACAAGACCAACTTGAGAGTACCTCAAGAGAACTGGGATTGCTCTTGTTTGCAAGTTCGTCATCGCGTAGGGATTTTTGAGTACGTCGGCTCGCCGGCGGCTCCTCGAGTTCTTCGGTGGTAGCTAGGCTTTCTCCATTTTCTCCTCTTCTCGAGTTCTAGCTTCTTCTCATTTTTGCTAGAGCAACCCGAGTACAACCAAAAAGTTAAAATTAAGTATAGCTTATCTTCTTTCTTTCTTTTTATGTTATTGGTGTTAAATTTTTGAGTCCGAAGTTAATTTTTTGAGTGGGAATTTTATGTGGTTGTTCTTGTCTCATTACAAACTTATATACCTCACACGCTCGGGCACATGTCTCGAGCAAGCGTCTTGCATCTCGGATGTATTACATCCTTTGCGCCTAGCACTACGTCTTGTGCATTGACAACATTGCAGTAAAGTGCTAATGAAATAATGACTCAACCACACAAATGCAAATAGAAGATATATGAATCAACAAATATCAAGTGAATATTCATAATTCATAAGATAACTAACCAAAATGATATTGATTAATGACATCCATACAAATAATTTTAGGGATTCACAAAAATGAAATCCAGGTAGGGATCTATTCAAATTGAATTGCCAAATAATAACATTTAACTGAAACAAGTGAAATCATGTCTAGCTAAAAAAATTGAAAAATATTGTTCACACGACAATTTTAGGTTTTTATGAAAAGCAAATATTGTTTTAGGCATGATATGTAGGAGAAAAACCAAACACATTGTCACAGAAATCACATATTGACAACAAATATGTATTGAAAGATAGCAAGCCAATAAGTATCGGTTGAGTCTCAAAGCAAGATACTTTAAAATTTCTCACGAATTGCAAGACGCTCGTGGTAATTCTTTGTCCGCGAAGGAGTTTCTTTTGAAGAAGAAATGAAGCCATGAAGTGGAGAATTGGTGACGAAGTGGTGCATAAATGTAGAGAAGTGGTTATGAGAAGAACTCTTGATGTGGTGGCGCGACGAAGAAGCTAACGACAAGATAAGAAAACCTCGTAGAGATAGGAATAAGGACTAGTGAAATGATTTGAGAGATTTTGGGACTGTAACCTGTTTTTATTATATTAAATCCCAACCTGACATAAGAACTTGATCGGATTAGGATTTAGTACCTAATGTTGGTATCACACTGTATTCTATATTATATTGTTTTGTATCATATCAAAAGGCTACTATATCGTATTGTATGATATGAATCGAATATCGTATGATTTAATAACTATGGTTGAGAATTAGACATACATAAAGGGATTGGACTTTAGAAGCTAAAGACCATAATAATTTTAATAAGAATTTTGAGAAGGATCCCAAGAGAAACTTTTTATAATTTTCATTAATGATGCTAAAGTTCTGAAACTATCTAATAACTCATAAGACAAGTGGAGGACCAAGCAACAGCAAGGATTGGCTTGCACCGAAGCAATTTCAAATGAGAGATCTCCATATAGGTTCTTGTGTTTCATTTGCAAGTTTCTTAGGCTGTAAAATGGAGATGCAACACTTTTGGATATTAAAATGATCTCATCTATATGCTATCTTTTTTGTATCCTTTTGTTTCCTATACTTAGCTCCCATCCCTATCATGCATATGGAACTTGATTCTTTATATTCTAGTGTGAATGTTGATAAAAATAATTTGATGTATATATTGCCTAAAGATTTATATCTATACTTCATTACTTTTATTAAATTACTCAGTTTTTATAATGAGTATGGAACTCGATTCTTTATATTTGGTGTGAATATTGTTAAAGACGAGATTATGTATATATTGTTAATTCATCACTTCCATCATTTTATACCGTTTTTATAGTTTCAATAATCGTTTTTAATTCATCATATAATATACTACATTTTTTTGTCTAGTTACTTTTTCAAAAAAAAAAAAATTGAATGTGACCCCTTTGAAGATCGAATTGGCGACCTCACTTTGGTGAGGAAAGTTATAGCACCTGAGCTAGGCCTAGTTGGCTCTAGTTACTTATTGATATTATGAACTACACAGTAAATGTACAAATATCTAACCACAAAGTTATATTTACTTTATATGTATTAGATGGATAGTTTTTACAACAGATGGTGAACAACGGATTCAGTTGTTGAGATTACATTTAGCATATGTATCTCTAGTCTACTATGACACCAAGAATTTATTAAGCGTCCCCAACATTGGACATTTAAGTAGAATTCCCCCCGACACCATGAAACCAACATTCAACACTTGCCGACGATGTCATCACAAAAAAAGGAAACTGATAACCGATGCTACATATCAAAGTTCTGCATATAAGAATACACACCTTTTTTGACTTGTGGAAAATAACGAGCCCACTGAGGCAAAGCTCCACCATAACTCACAACTGGGCAATACACTCTAGCCTCCTTGTTATAGGTACGGCCTGACAAAAGTGTCCATAGATTACAAGGAGAGGTAAAAAACTCAATTCCCTGGTTTCAACCCCAATCAAGCTGCTCTGACATGCAATAATTAGCCTGATACCATCCACTATTCTTTAATAATGCCAAAGTCGTTTTCCATACGACTGACCTGATATCCATTGATACGGTCATTATCTCATTCATTAATGGTATCTTCTCCCAATGTGACTCTGCCAAACAAGAAGGAAACATGTACTGCGAATTTCATATGGTGAAAATAGAGTAACCCCTCTTATAATAAATACCTGTGGTTCCCCACCCACCTCCATCTTCTAACTCTAACCAGTAAACTTCTTAGAAAAAGCTTGTCCATAAATCAATATAAATCGAATTTATATAGAGCATCTCATATAACAAAATTTTTTGAACCACATAAAAGCATGGCCAACTTTTATTCGGTCGTATATCATGCATGACTTGCTAAAAATTAGGTCGTATAACACACAAAAATTGGACATGCTTTAATGTGGTTCAAAAAATTGTTATATGAGATGCTCCATATAGATTCGATTAAATTGATTTATGGATAGGCTTTCTTTAAGAAGTTTATTGGGTAAGAGTTGGAAGATGGAGGTGGGGGAATTTAGGTATTTATTATAAAAGGGGTTACTCTACTTTCACCATATGAAATTCGCAGTATATGCTTCCTTCTTGTTTGGCAGGGTCACATTGGGAGAAGAGGCTATTAGCCTATTAATGAATGAGATCATGACTGGAGCAATGGATACCAGGTCGGTCGTATCGAAAATGATGTTGGCTTTATTAGAGAATAGTGGATGGTACCAAGTTAATTATAGCATGGCAGAGAAACTAGATTGGGGTCGAAACCAGGGAAGAGAGTTTATTACCTCTCCTTGTAATCTATGGAAGGGTGTTTACCATTGCAACTCCACGCTTTTGTCTGCCTGGACCTACAACAGGGAGGCTGAAGGGTATTGCTCTATCGTGAGTTATAGTGAAGATTTGTCACGGTAGGCTTGTTAGTTTCCACAGGCCAACAAAGGCGTGTATTCTTATGTGCATAACTCTGATATGCAGCATTGGTTATTAGTTTCCTATTTTGTGATGACATCGTCGGTAAATGTTAAATGTTGGTTTCATGGTGTCGGGGGGAATTCTACTTAGATATCCAATGTTGGGAACGCTTAATAAATTATGTATGTCATAGTGGACTAAAGATACATATATACTAAATGTAATCTCAACAATTAAATCTGATGTTAACCATGTGTTGTAAAAACTGTTCATCTAATACATATAAGTAAAATAGGTCATATAACACAGAACTGGACTGCATTCATTAAAATAGATAACGTTTTGTCAACACTTGAATTTGTACCTCATGTATCAAAGTGGCTGATAGTAATGTTTCTGCTTCAGCCATCAAATGACGAGCAACAATCACATGTCCTACTCATACATGAGAAAAAATTAATTCATTTGGATTAATGCCATTTGGAAATTTTCGCTAGATAAGTCCCATATGGAAATATACCAGCAATTGCACGGCTCCATTGATTCACATGCTACTGCCCATGCAAGTGTATTTCCAGTTTTGGTCCAGTTGTTACCAACAGAACTAAGTCTGCTTCCGCAACCCCATCTGCTCAACGAAAGTTTAAGTACAAATGGATTGTGGAGCTTTTCCTGCTAAAAATAATTGAACCAAAACGACACCAACTTTTGGTGTCTCTAGTTAAGTACCTTTAACATATTCATGAGGAAGCTGCACCCCACCATCCTGACCACATGCAGAATACCCACTTTAGCCGCAAGTTACCCTTGACAGGTTCAATAGATAAAGCTCTCTTGAACCATTCTGTAGTTTTCTCCAACGCCTGCTCAATAACTAATATATATGTCATTCTAATAATTATATAATAAGCCGAGATTCTTATGTTTCCTCACTAATGGCATTGCATATGAGTTTATAATGTAAATGATCATTAGAATTGTCTTCACACTTCATAATATTGGTGTAATATCCCCAAAAAAAGAGTTAAAAACTAGAGATAAGTCAATTGTGGGGGTGTATTGTGGGTGGGTGTTGTGTAAAGAGGCCAGACTATTTAACATCTCATAAACCCCATTACCCCAATTTCCTAACCCTAGACGCAACCTCTCTCTCTCTCTCTCTCTCTCTCTCTCTCTCAAAAGTAATGGGACTAACAATGTATTTTCGATTTGCGTCGATCTCATGAAGTTTTCTCGGATTTTCTTGCGAGGAACAAACAATTTTGTATGTCAGATTTGAAGGATTTAAGGTATGAATTTAACCTTTCATTGTCTCTCCACTGTTTATAGATTGCAAACGAAAATATGCAATTTGCATTTAGTGCACAGTCGCCTGGGTGTATGGGCTTGGTTAGGTTGATAACTTGCAGTTATCTCTTTAGAGATGGGTTCAAACCCATTTTGGAAGAGTGACCTAGTGATGAAATAAATGTTGGAAATTTATGCTTAATCCTCTATTACTCTTTCTTCAGTGATATTCCACCCGCTTCACTAATAATTAATTGTAGAAAACTACAAAAACATCCTTATATATATACACATGAATTTTAGCTATTTATAAGATTGATATTGGATAGAATCGTGATATAGGGTTTACGAATTGAGTTAGATTATGCGTTCATTATCATGCATATGATAATGATGCCTTATTATGCTTTAGAGTGTCAAATTAGAGCTTAAGAGGATGAGAACCACATGAGACATTATCTCACGAAAGCATAGTAAGTGTTAATTTATATTTTATGATTTATGGTTCTCTTCGCTCATCTTATATCTTATCAACCTTGTTCACTCAATTATTCATGGTTACTTATTTCTTGATGACTGAATTAACTAAATGAATATTGATGACTAAATGTTATAATTTTCTAATTATAATTACTCATAGTTAGATATTGATCTTCTATCCTTTTGTTATCGAGGTGGTCCCTTAGTGCCCCCTATTATAATGAACCGCTTGATTTATTTATTAACCCCTAAAGACTACACCTGAGAATCAAGCAGTCTATTTACAGTTAGATGTTTGTTGTGCAAGCACCTCGTAGATGTGTTGGTGTACCACTGAGGATTTGCCGTTATAGGCCGAACCAACCATTGATGAGTAAGTCGGAGCCCGTAAATTGTAATATTGTCCAACTTCCATTCCTTTGACCCTTAAATCATTTGTTGTACTTATAAATTGCCTCACATCTAAATTGTATGACCTTGTTTGTTTTTATATACTTATCCTCATATTGCTTCCATTACATAAGCTCATGATATGGAACCTAGTACTTGTTGAGCTATGGCTTACTTTCATTTCACGGTTAAGCCGTTGTTGGCCGAACAAACCATTAGTGTGGGGTGTAACTGCTAATGCGACCATTGGGTTTAAGTGGTAACCTATAAATTGTAACGTTGCTTAATTTTCACCATGTTGTTCGCATATGTCGTGCTTATATAAACTTTTGGTGGGATTCTATATTAACCTATATTGCCTTCTCGATTTGATATTGTCTTTGTCTGAATCTTATGCTCATATAGTTGTTAATCTTAAATCCCAACCTATTCTTTGACAAAAATCATACTATACGATTCGCTACACTGTGAAGCTCTTCCACCTTTAATGTTGAGAAGAGTAGTTGAAAAGACAATTAAGTGCATGACGCTCTTACTCGCAACATCTAGGTTTACATTTATTTTAACATAAGGTTTGCGGAATCGTGGTTAAATTGGAGATCCTGGTAAGAGTTTTGTTTGTACTACTCGTATGTTCTTATTGTTGATAAATATTAATTTGAGATCGAATATTTAATGTATTTAAGTAAATGACAATATTTAGGATTATAGAATACTATCGAGATTGTATCATTCGAGTTTATTGAATATTATTAAGGATTTCCATGTTCTAGCTAGGCCTTGCAAGTATCTAATGCTACGAATTTGTGGTATGTCACGTATGAGATTGTAAATTATATTTATGCAGTTTTGGGGCATGAGTACCACTCCAAGCTTCAATATAGTGCTATCCATTTAAGTGTTCAAAGTTTAAGTTACATGTAGAGCACTTGAGCTGCATTATACAAAAAGCCTAACACTCGTCAAAAAGTCTCCCCAAAAGTGTTAAGCAAATGGGACCGCAGGGCCCAATTTGCCCTCGAAGCTCACATCTTCCAGGGAATGTTGAGGTCTAACTAATATTAGATATGAATTCGAACCAACCTTGTGTAGGCGATGCTTCTTGTCAGTGTTTTAAAAAGCGGCCGAGCAGGTTTCGCCGCTCCGCTTTATCCCGCTTAAGCATGTGATATTGCATAACCTATTTTATTTATGTATATACCTCATAAGTGTTCTACAGGGTATATAAATATTGTTATTGGAGTAAGAATACACAAATATCAATTAATACAACATTCCGTCTTTTCTTTTTCTCTTTTCTCCACATTTCTGTTCTTGGTGCTCAACTCAATAAATCTCACGGTTGTCGAGCAGACTTTGAGATACTTCAAGATTTGGATTTCAAAACTCTAAAATTTTAGGTTTATCAATTTCAAGAAGTCGAGATCTAAATCGATTTCGAGCAAGCCTAGAATTTTCTATTTCGATTTCGAGTAGTTTTTGGATTTCGATCATGAAATTCCAATTCGATTTTGACTCCATCTGGTTTTGAGTTACAATCTTTTAGATACTTTTTTTTAATAATTTGGTAAGTATTTTTACTGATTTGAGTTATGATGCTTGGTGTTGGGTATCGAAAAACTTATAAGCACTATATAAGCTAATAAATTCTAAGAAAATTTCAATATTGCATTAAATTATTTGAGCATATTTTAGCAAATAATATATTGTCTGAGCAAATTTGTTAAATTTTGGGTTAAATTTAGGCATTTGCTTGTACAAAAGTAACATAAAAATAGTTCGAATGTAATGAGAATCATTATTTATTGACAAGAAAAGGAATATTGATGAAACACCACCGTTCTGATTTCTGGGCCGCTTAACCGTTTTAGCTTCTCGACCGCTCCGCTTTTCTTTTCCGCTTTTAAAACAGTGCTGCTTGTCCTCTCCAGAAATATCTTCGAGAGTACAAATATACCAACAATCTCCAAAAACTAGTGGATCTCCATGAGGATTGCAGAGAGAGTTTCCAGTTCCATGAGGGGTCACCAAGCTGAATAAGAATAACATTTTAGTTAGAAGAAAAAACCATTTGTATATGACTGCATCGAGTGCACCAACAATCATACAAACCTTGACAGTTTCCCCTGCGCTTCTGCAATCTCGTTCAAGCGAGTGACCAACTGCATCATAATTCAGATATATCCTGATTGGTTGTTTTAGATCCTTTTGCGGCAAAGCCAGTGATGATTTTGAAAGCAACGCCCTCCCTATTCAGTAATTGGATCTTAATAAATTAGTTACATCGTAGACTTGTGGGGTAACTGAGTACCCTTACTACCAGGGCGATAGCGAGTGATATACATTTCCTCCCCTGCCTTCAAGAGTTTGCAAATGCAACGACCCACCCTCTTCAGATATTGCATTATCAACCCTGGTCCCTATGAGAAGAACCAAAATCTAACAACAACAAAAAAAAAATAACAGATAAATAACCAGAATCTACTGTTTACAAAGAAATCGAATAGGTAAAGGATATTGCTAGGAAATTAGGGTCGATCTGTCATGGACTCATACATAAGTGAGTTGCTTATAACAAAAAGAAACTGAAGAACGACTATAATGCAAACAATTTCATTGATAATTTAAGCACTGGCAGGTGAATTAGGGTTTTACTTTTACTAAATCAAGAACCCCAAAAAAAAATCTCACAACAAAAATACGAAATTGAGGAAAAAAGGGGATGTACCCAGAAAAGGAAACGCAGCCCCAGATCGCCAATAGGCCTTCTCCTCCATTAGACCCCCATCAAAGCCCTGAGGTTTCTCTCATATCCAACCCAAAGATGCCTCCTTTATTCCTTCCCCCTTCACTTCTTCCCTCCAAATTAACTGGTCCTCAAAATTGGGATTTGATCGTTGCGATTTGAACTGATTTTGAAATGGGGCTGCTATCTTCTTCTTCTTCTTCTTCTTCTTGATATATTATTTTCTTGTTTTGTTTGGAGCACTAAGCAGATGGGATTTTGTGAAGTGGAAGCAGCGATGGAAGAGGAGAAAATCTAGCCCAGCCCTGATGATGACGATGATGATGAAGAAGAAGAAAGAAGGGTTCAAAGAAGAACTAATTTGGTGATACATAGCTTCTTGATATATTATTTTCTTGTTTTACAATGAACTGAGAGGAATATTCTATTTTCAGTATTTTTTTATTTTTTTATAAAAAAAATTAAGTGGTATACTGGAATGGTGTTTTTCTATTGATAAACAAAGGATGTTACATGATATTGATCCATTAAATTATATCTCAAGGTTACAATATCCTTTTAGCAAATGCCAAGTTTATTTTTAAATAAATATATATATAACTAAAGATACAAAGAAACTTTAAAATAAAAGGGTAAATTACACTAAAACAACCTTAACTATTATGGATTTTCACTAAAATACCTTAAAGATTTTTATTATAGTACAATGCATTAGGTGCTAATTATCATAGATTTGCTTCAGCAACAACTATCACCGTCAACTGTCGGAATCCTCCTGAATCTCACGGGCCCCTCTAATCTGCTTCAAATCTCGGTAAGAACATAATATTAACTATGTTTATTCTCATGTTAATGCCATCATTAGTATTTTGTTTATTCTCAAGTGAGAGGAGGTGATAATAACAAAACTAATTTTGTTAAGTGACATAATATTAACTATGTTTTCATATATTTCCTCACATATACATGGATTGTTTTCTTCTCCCTTTTTTGGTTTGTTAAGTTATATTTATCTCTACTACTACAATTTAAGGAGCAGGAAAAGAGAGGGCGGAGCTTTCACATATTTTTAATTTAATATTTAGAAAAACGAAAAAAAAATCATTTATTCTAAGATGCTCCACATCAATACTCGTGCCGAACAGGCCGAGCGAGAGAGGGAACCGACCCATGAAGAAGGTCTCGGTCCAATCAGGATCCAAGTAAGATAGGTTAAAGAATGATTCACAAAAATTTTCGGGAAGGTCCACAGCTACTAGAAGATTCATGATTACGAAACTCATGCATCAAGTGAAAACGTAATTGATACTCAAATCTAGGGAATCTAGAGTTTTGAACTACTTCCTAACAAACCCAAGTTTTATAGAAGCCGGAGTCAAATGCGAAGAAGGAATCAATCTCTCAATCAACCAATTATCAATTTTTCAAGTTATAGGGATTCTTAGCCATCTTATCGTAGTTAGTGTAATCTAGATTTCGACGACTAACTGATGGAAATAGTGTTCTCAAGGCAATTATTGTAATCACAGACAGTCGATTACGATGATTAAAGAAAGACCTATACGAGTAGAACAATCTTACTCGAGATGATAGTATGTTATCTGGTTCATCTTTATCATCATGTATTTATATTATGTGATATTATGGATCACTATTACATATTGATAGAGCCATTAGGATTCCTGCTTGACTACTAGGGTTGTTGTGGTGATCACACCTGTGAGAACTGGGCAGCCTATAACCAAATTCTTAAATGTCCTTAGTCATGGGAGTATTGAGACCGGCCATCGATATTGTCTCGATACTCCAGAATAGACCGGTGTATATATATTCTTGACCCCGACGAGGGGCGATGGCCAGTCTCACAACCATTAGTGTTAGTTAGTCACCAAAAATAGCATACATATGCTCATTGGGTTATGAGTTACACCGGACGGGCTCGCCAGAAATATGCTAGATGGTATTACACAATAGAACTAATAATATAATTTTATAACGACAGGTACCCAAATCAATTTTTTTATATGAAAAGTCGAGTCGTAGCTTAGCTCAATAGTATATCAATATATGTAAAATGTTTAATTACATTAGAAACATATATTGCTGGAGATAAACGAAAACAACAAAAAAAAAGTCAAAAGTTCATAACTCATTCGAAAGAATGGAGTAGTTCCGCGTTTTTTTCAACATTTCTTTGTTCTTGCTTGTTGCTTATGCTGCCCAGAACTTGAAGAGAATGCAACACTTAACAATACATGGTATAAAGATACTTCTTTATGATTGAAAAAATTTGAGTTCTTTTTGTTCCATAAGCAAAAGCAGATGACTATTTTTAGGATAAATTGTCAAAACCTCCCGAGCACTTTTCTGTTGTCAAAAAAACCCCAGCCTCGAAAAGTTGGTGAAAACCCTCATAAAAATGTTTTTAATTGTCAAAAAACCCTTTACCTGTGATATCTTGCAGTTGCCTGCTATATCTAAGCAGTAGCTAGCGATATCTAAGCAGTTGCTCATGATATCTAAACCACTTTTTACGATATCTAAATAGTTTGTATGAATTGGTTAAATATAGTAGGCGGATATGTAGATAATGCAGGAAAAATTTCTAAGGGGTTTTTTAACTACCATTTCGAGGTCAGGGAATTTTGATATCGGGAAAAAGTGCTTTGGTTTTTCTAACAATTTACCCTTATTTTTAAGTTATTCCAACAAAAAGAAGCCTTCACATTCGGTGGGCCCCGGTTAAAAACCATTTCCTCAATTCCATCGGGTATCCTTGCAATTCCGAATGCTCTTGCCATTATCCACAATCCCATCGGATACCCCAAATCAGTTAAATTTAGACATCTTCACCTGTGATGCTTGTATTGTGGTTTTCTTTTACGTAAGAGCGAATCCTCAAACAGAATCCCGTTACATGAAATTTTATTTAAAATATACCTTTTTTGGATGTTTGCTATTGACAACGAGGGTTCACAGGATAGACATACGATTTATGGCCACGTAGATTTTATGAATTTTGCAGTCCTTCCTATAAATTTCTTTATTGAAGCGGGCCAAAATTAGGGTGTCTAAAATGTAAATGTGTTTGATAACTGGTTTTTTTCTATGAGTAAACGGGACCTGCAAGGACCCTGCAGCTTCACACTGCAATGGCCTTTTATATGGACCAGTAGGGTCCATGGGCTAGCTGCAAAATAGTCACTGTGGGGTCCTATGGGGTCCAGGGGTCATATGAGAGGCCACTGTAGTTCCTGCAAGCCCCCTTTTCTCTTTCTCTATATCTTGCCCCCAAAGCATACTTATTTCTAAATATCCACCTCAACATTTTGATATTCTATATATCATCCCTAAAATTTGTAAATTATCTAAATTTCACCCCTAAGCTGGTTTTCCGAAGAAATACTCCTTAATAATGAAAACAACCCTTTTTTCATACTAGGGGCATAAAAGTAAAGATCGGGCTTTGATTTTGCCAAGAAATCAAAGATTGGAGGCCCCCAGCTCGGAAAAATTCACCACACATGCTTTATTTTTGTGCTAAATTAACCATGGTTGCTATGAAAATTTCTACAAATATACTTAATTAACTAACTGCATATCTACAAAATACTATATTTGCTATTGTTAATATCAATTTGTCTTGCTAAATGCATTTAATTAAATGAGCAAGCAAATTATTTATAACGAAAATTTTCAATTTTTAAGTCAAAAGATCAACACTTCCTCAAAATCATATATACTGCCTACTAATTTTGGTTCTTTCGGGGTTGTGCCTTTCTAAACTTTAGGGATATATATGGACATTATATGATTTTGATCTTGATAAATTCCGGGTTATTGAATTTGGATTCTTTGATTGGATTTGGATTGCATTTTATGGTGTTATTGGTTTTGGACTCGGACTGGATTTTAAAATCTAGATTTATTAGTTTTGAACTCGGATTTGGATTTTAAAATCTGGCGTTATTGGCTGTGTACTCGGATTTGGATTTCAAAATCAAAATTTTGAAATCCAAATCCGGGTACACAACCAATAACGCTAGATTTTAAAATTTAAATCCGAGTCCAAAACCAATAACACTATAAAACACAATCCAAATAAAACTCTAAATCCAATCAAAGAATCCAAGTTCAATAATCGCCCCAAAGATTTTGTCAAAATAAAATTACTTATATTATTATAAGAAATAATTAATATTCTTGAAGCTAATGATGGGTTTGCAGCTAATGTTCTTACGTTAAGCATAATTTAACTGGCAAACAAAAAATCTAATCAGGAATTTAATAAAATAACAATATCACATGATTCTTAAAAGAAAAGTTGTATATATATTATTGAATGTGGGTATGTATGGGTTGACACAAGTACTTTTTTTTCAATATACGAACAAATATTGATTTTATGCATGATCTTGGCCCCTGTAAGCCAAAGTTTCTGGTTCTGTCCCGGCTTTTATGGATTAAATAAAATAAATTTGAAAGAAAGAAAAAGAGACCTTAAGAGTGAAAATAAGAGATAAATAAGCTAATTGTGATTTTTTATTTCTAAACCTACGATCATAGTTAAGCTAATCCAATTCGATCTAAAAAAACTGACATTTAACTAATGGAGGAGGTGATTTTTTTGGCTAATGATGACAATGTTTTGGATGTGTTTTTTTAGATAACTTGTATGTTTTTGAGATGATCTTGGATAACTTATTTATTTTGGGGTTGATCCATGGAATATCAAATTTTTTGGGTGATATTAAGAAATAAGCAGGTTTTGGGGGTGAGATATAGAAAAATCCCTTATTTATTTAAAGGAAGCACCTAAATATTGTGGAATAATTTATAAAAATTAGGCTAAATTTCAACTTGCTATCATGTACTTCGGTCATTTTGCACCAATGGTGCTATGAAGTTTTAAAATGATGGACTGCTATCATGAACTTTCAGATTATCACAAAACTACCATAACGGCGTTAACGCGAAATTAGAAAATTACCATAATGCTCTTTTATATAAATTTAAAAATAAGTAATTAACATTTTTTCGAGAATTTAATTCATTTATTTAGTAAAAACATATTACCCTTTTATAAATAAATAAAAGAATTGCCTAAAAAATCAAATTTTAAAATATGTCTGAGCCCGGGTTCGAACCGGGGACCTCTAGTGTGTGAGACTAGCGTGATGACCGACTACACCACCCAGACTTATGTTTATATCTTAATATATTTAATTTATTATATATAATGTAGCATATCGCCTACTCTTGATTTATCATGAGTCATGCAAGGGCAATTATCATATGTTAATCTATCTCTTAAACCTTATTGAGATTTTCTGCACATTTAGCTATTTTATTTTAATTTAGTTTAGTAGGGTTGTAACACTGCAACTCTTGAATGGACTCCAAACTGAGGACATGAGCATATATCTTAGGATCAAACATTTTTTTCTCCGAAGTAAAAGGTCACCAGTTTCACAGTGGCCATACAAAAAAAAGAAAAGATACGGACTCCAGTACAAAACGTTTCAGTCCAGACGGTGGACAAGAAACATAAAGCTAGGATTTGAAAAATGAAATTATCCAAATCTTTGGAAGCCTACAGGTCTACAGCTCAAAACTATCGGCCTTCACCGTTCTATAAAGGGTAAATTGTTGAAAAAAACCTGGTCCTTTTAAAACTTGAGAAAAATCCATGAGATTTTTCACCTAACAGAGAAACCCCTCGGCCCATGAAGAATTCTTTGAAATACTCAAGGCTATTTGTGTTTAAGTATATCCCAGAAATACCCCTCCCTTACCTATGTGCACAAATACACTTGACAACTGCCATAAAGCAGTAGATGATTTGCATGCAATATCTGAGGGGTTGCCTGTAACATCCATTATATGTTGATTTTTACTTAAAGTACTGAGTATTAAATGTTCCAACCAATCTATTTCCTCTCCAAATTCATTACTTTTCCCACCAAAAATCCAATTTGCCACCAGAACTAAAATTTTCCCTTTCATTTTCTCCATTATTTATTATCTTCTCTCATTTAACTTTGTAGATATTACAGACAAGTGGTTAGATATTATATGCAACATTTTTAGATGTTACAGGCATGTGGTAAGATGTTACAGGCAACTGTCTAGATGTTGCAGGCAGGTGATTAGATGTTACAGGCAAGCGGTTGGATATTCATGCTACTTTTTTAGATTTTACAGGCAAGTATTAATTGTTACAGTCAACCTTTTAGATATTATAGACAAGTGATTAGATATTACATACAACCTTTTTGAATGTTACAGGCATGTGTTTAGATGTTACAGGCAAATACTTAGATATTACATGCAACTCCGTATATATTACAGACAAGTGGTTAGATATTTCATGCAACGTTTTAGACGTTACAGGCAAGTGGTTAGTGTTACAGGAAAATGTTTAAATGTTGCAGGCAACTACTTTGAAGTAACAGTCAACACTATAGATATTATAGGAAAGTGATTAGATGTTGCATGCAATGTTTTTAGATATTACAAGTAAGTGGTTAGATTTACATGCAACTGTTTCGATATTGTAGGTAACTGTTTAGATGTTACAGGCAAGTGGTTAGATATTATATGCAACTGTTTAGATATTGCAAGCAACTACTTAGATGTTACGGGCAGCTGTTTAAATGTTACAAACAAGTGGCTAGATATTACAGACTACAATAATAATCATGAATAACACAATCCACACTATCGGCCAATATCAGCAAAATAAAAATATATCAATACATCTCTAAGAAAACTCACAAAATGTTAAATTTAGAACAAACAGTATTAAGACTTTTGTTGAGTATTCGGCGGTGACAATGGAATTTATCCATTTAACATCGTCCGCCGCTGCTACAAAAGATTTCACTCCAATGCATCCGCCATGCCTTGGCCCTCAATCAGACGCCATGGTCCGCTATATTAATACATCTCCAAACAAACCCACAAAATGTTTAAAGACTGTGTTATTGATTTCCATGGTAACCAGTTCTTATTCTAATCAATTGAAGAATAATAAAATTTTATTGAAGATCACAATACATGCAAATCCACGAGTTGATTTCGTTCTAATTATGGTTTGATGCTTGTTGTAGGTGAAGTATGCAACAATGATATGCAACAAGTATTGAACCATATATGAAATAGTTCAAAAACTCAAAATCAAAACTTTTATTCTAAAAGAGATGCTTACTTCCACAATGATAGCAATCAACCACCAAATCTTAACCCTACCACAAACTTTCCCCAATGCAACCCCAATCTCCTTCTCATCTTTAACTTTCCCAAAGCCCTGTTCAATCCTAAACCCATTTTCTTTTTCTCATCTCTTCTCAATCTCAATAATTTTAGACAGAGATTGCACATGCCATTGTCCAATTTCCAGGCCCAGCCCTGAGCTTTTATTTCCAGGCCCAGCCCAATTTCCAGGCTCAGCCCAATTTCCAAAAGCTATCGGCCTTTAACATTGTCCATTTAAGTTGAGCACTGGAGCGCTGCCTTTACTGTAATAATAAACAATACTAGATGATATTTTTCCAACTAACAATGGAAACCAAATACTACATTTTGAACCGACTTCTATGTGCACAATTATATACCCACGGATTAATTTGCTCTCATTCCTTCATCAAACCCCTAACACCTATCAAGGTCTTGTCATTGGAACTGCGAAACGAGTCGGAGAAGGCGGCAGGAAAACCTTTCTTGAGCCGGTCGAACCTGTCCATGTCGAACTTCTCCGCATTCATAAGACGCTTCTGCTTCGCGGCGAATCGGCTCTGGAAGAAACCCTCGAAGGACGGATCGCGAGAAGTCCTGAGGAAGAAGGCGTATCCGGCCATGAAATAGAAAGAGGTGACGTAGAAGCAAATGGGCTCCATGACATCCCACGACAGCTCCCAGAATGTGAGACGCATGAACCCTGTCGTTTGCAGGAAAAACAATCCTAAGCCACACCACAGCTCTTTCTTCACCAGCGCCTCCGCTTTCTCGTCGATCTCCGCTTTCTTCTCTTCCATCGCCTCCAGCAGCTCTCTTTTTCTCGCCTCGTCCTCTATCGGCATCGAAAGGGGCGCCATTACGCCTTCGATCGCTCTTGCCACCTTCAAAATATTCAATCAAACACAAACTAGTCTTTTAGAGACATCTCCAAAAATCCTATCTATTGACCGAAAAAATATGTTGTATCTTTTAAAAAATATAAATTTATATACCTGATCGGGTCGGAGAAAGACGATGTTCCCCAGGACGATAACAGCACCGGAGTCGTCAAGAAGCTTAGCGACCTCCATCCCCTGTACAAACCCCCCTGCACCCTCACAGCATACCTCTACAAACTCCGAATACGCGACGCAGCTCCTGTCCGACTCCCTCAGCCTCGCTCTCACCGCCTCCGTCTGCGAAGCTCTCAACACCTTCTTCGTCTCTTGGATCGATATGTAGTCCAACCCTTGGAGCCTCTTCGACCGGTACGAAAGTTGATCCAAAGGCAGCTGCCGGTATAGGCTCTGAGTAATTGTCGGGGTCGACGTGGCCGCAGACTGAAACAAGAACCGATGGAGAAGGCTGCCGCTTTGGTCTCTAGGCTTCTTGCTGGTGAGGGGATTAGGATTGGTTACGGTGCGGGACGAGAAAGGGGATTTGGCCATGTTGAACAAGCGATTCGCTATGCTCTTCCCGTAGGCCATTGATGAGAGGAGTGCTCTCTCTCTCTCTCTCTCTCACACACACACACACACACACACACACAAAATGAATGGAGGCAGGGAGAGAGAGAGGAGTGTATGTTTCAATGGTGTATGGGAAGAAGACGGTGCTCCTCTCATGAGGGGGAGGTGGGGGTTTTTATAGGGGGCGCGGGCCGAGAGGAAATGCACGTGTGCATAATGTGAGTCGGGTGCGATGTATCAATATAGAGATAGAAATAGTTGAAACTGGACACCTATAATGGCACGTTATATTCCTATTTTATCCGAAGCCTCCCGTATGGTCGAAATCCATAAATCACATGCTAATTCATAGAAAGTATCAATCTATAACAAAATGACAAACGGAAATTTAGGATTTAGGATTTTTTTCCCGCCGAGGATCGTACAAGAGCCGCCTCACTCACATAACACCTCATCTGGAAAAGTTTATGATGTTTAGATGTAATGCAACCGATTATTGAACATAGAAAGATTGGAATTTTTTTCATCTTGCACTTCTTACTGAGCTTCACAATGCTGTTCCTCCCTTAGTCTTTGAACTCATATTTTTTTTGGGGGGGTGGGGTGGGGTGCGGGGAGGGAGGGGGGGGGTGTTTAAAAATACGCTTGTCAAGTGGGATTGGGTGTTGTTGAGAGGGATATATGAGGTTGGATTTGGGGGAGCTGAAGCCTTGCCCAGATGGAGACAAACCCCAAATTAATTGTGCTGACTCACATCCTTCTAGTTTGGTTTGTTTCTTCTTTGGTTTTGGTTGGGCTCAAGGCCAGACAAAGGGCCATGACTCTCCCAGTGTTACCTTCACCTCTTCAAATATCTTTAGACATAAAAAATATCTTTCTTTTTTCCAAAGATAATTCCCTATTCAAACATTGCTCCAAAATATGCCAACTCATACTTTCAAACTCATAAATTTATCCTTTTATCCATATCCATCTAATTCAATAACTATAACAAGAACATGTTAATTTCATGACTGAAGTTGCGAGCATGTTGATTTTCAAAACGTAGAATAGATGCATGCCAAATTTCAAGTGATTGTCATGCAGTTTTTGCTCATGGATTTATAGATGGGAAGTGTTCTACTTGAGAGAACTGTTTACATTTCCATCATTATATGAAAGGTCACAAAAATGTAATTCGCATGAGCTTTTTGTAAATTGTTTTTAAGCAATCATGATCAATATGGATGGTGTTGATCTGCCAACAAAACGGAAATTGGATTTTTGAACCTGTTGTAAAAGAAATTCCTCGTATGGAAGCTGAGTCTCCATTTTCCTTTTTTTGTGAACTACTAATCTTACATGCTTTAAAAATGTTTTGTATATGGAAAAACTTAAATGAGTACACAAAATAAAAAATGGCATTCATCAATCCTACTAATTTTGGTTCTCTAGGAAATAAAATATTTATTTTCCTTTTTTCGATTTTAGCACTTACCTGAATAAATGGAAATGTTATATGGTATCTTCGAGTCTTGATATATGCACTATATATAGTATCTTTATATTAAGTAGCAAAATAACAAATATATTTCATGCCTATAAGTAGCAATATATTATTATATACATTCGAACAAGGGATAATTACCTCGGTCAAGTATCATTTAGATTTCTCATTTGTGTAAACTCGGAAAGGATATTTTCGTTGATATATGAGATTAGTTTTAATATATGATTGTTTGCATTAATTCATATCTGAGAAAATATATTTGGAGTACTTAATGTGTTATAAGTTTAAATGGAAGAAAGATAAACGTAGTAATTAACGTTATAAGTTTATAATTGTATACTCTTTGTTGTCAATAATATTATTTTTCATGATTTGTGTTAAAACGTGGTTGACTATATATATATATATATATATATATATATATATATATATATAATGGATTTTATATGGTGGTTTATGATAAATGGTTGAATTCATTGTTAATTTGAAAAACTGATTTCTTCTTTTATTAGAGATCAAAATATTTAGGATATCCGCAAACTCGTCTTTCAAGATAATTCAAGTCTCAGAATTATTGCTGCTCTAATTTTCTACCTGAACTCAAAATAAAACAAAATCATGCAGGTTTTGTGCACTTAACAAAAACGGTAAGAATATGTGCACCTTGATAATTTAGAGCCGACAAAAAGGCATATCACAAATGCACATTCATAATATTCAACATCCTAGTCTTTTGGGGAATCGTCAACTTCCTCTAATGTAGGGAACGAAAACGTTTGGGACACATGCAGTTCCAAATTCCAGAACAGACAAAAAAGACATAATTACAGATGTACCTTCATTATAGCGCTCCAAATTCCAGACCAGACAAGAAAGACATATTTACAGATATACATTCACTACAGTGCTCCAAAATCCAGACAGGACAAGAAAGACATATTTACATATGTACATTCATTATAGAGAGTATCTCACTTTTCTGACGAATCCCCAACTTCCTCTAGTCTATGGAACCAAAACCCTTGGGAAACACGCAGTTTCAAAATTCAGAACAGATAAGAAAGACATATTTATTCAGAATAGACAAAAAGGCATAATCACAGGCGGGTATTCATAACTGAGCTCATCTTGCTTTTCTAATGATTCACCAGCTTCTTCCTCTGATGTAGGGAGCAAAATCGCCAGGGAAACATGCGGCTGCAAAACATATAATAGTAGAAAAAAAAGACACGCATAATCACAAATGTACATTCACGATAGAATACGTCTCATTGTTTTAGTGATTTGCCATCTTTCGCTAACATAGGTACTTCATGTTTATAAATCCCCAGTTCCTTTGTACCTCCTATATCTAAAATTTTGGTCCCAATAAATTTCCGTTTAAATTCCATATCAGTTTTCTAATATTTTCCCTTTTTTCTTTCTCTCTTTTTCTAAACCTAAACCCCCCTTTAACCTAACTCTATATATTAAATAAACCCAATTCCCCAACCCTGTTCCTTAGCCCAAGCCTACGAAGCTAACACCCTAACCCAAACCCCAAACCCGACCCGACTCGTTCCCCATCTCCATCTCCTTCTACTTCTTTTCTTCTTCTTCTTTTCTTTTTCCCCGACCGCTCATCCTCTCTCGCACTCACCCCCCGTGAGACCCGCTCATCGTCGATGCCACCCCATGATCCCAACCGCCTCTGAGAAATACGCGCTGGCTTCCCCTCATCTTTCAACGTCTCTTCCCCCCTCTCTATCTCCCTCAAGCTCTTTAACTCTCTCTCACAATCTCTTTTCCCTCTCCTCTACAACCTCACTGAGCTTGCCGCCGACAAACTCTCCACCGGCCACCTCCTCCGACGAATCACCGCTGTCGACCACCTCTCCTAGCTGCTCCACTTCCTCACACTACCACTTTCAACTCCTCCTTTAAACTCCAACACCCACCACCCTCCACTCGATCTCCCGCCATCCACTGTATTATCGGCCTGAGACCAACGCCGATGAGCCCACTCCCTCTCTCCCATCACTGAGTCTCAACTCAACATTATCACCACAACCACCAAGCCCCATCATCTCCAACGAGCTCGGGACCACCGCCACCATCACTGAGCACCTGGCCTCCCTCGCTCTCCTCCTCCAACCATCTCTATCGTCATCGCCGCCGACCTCAGTTGCCTACAACGCCTCCGACGACACCCCCACGACATCACTTCTCCACCACAGCCCGAGCTCCTCCTCCAAGTGATCTTTTCTTTCCCATGCTAATAGTCGATCCCCGACCCTAGCCGTTGCTGCCCCTCGCCGTTGCCGTGTTGCGGCTGCTTGTGTTGCTATGCTCGTGCCGTTGTCGCCGCTGCCCGTACTGTCATTGTCGTCGCTGTCATCGCCGTCGACCATCATGAGGCAAGTGATGCCCTCACTTGCTTTAACATGTTATGAATATAGATCTATGTTTTCGTGTTAAAATTATATTATATAGGTTATTACGAACATGTGTTAAGTACTATACTATCACATATATATTGTAAGCTATCGCCGTATTTTTCATGGAAAACCACAGTAATTCTAGGATATTAGTTTTGAGCGTAATTGGATCTTAACATCATATTAAGATCATGTGGAATCGTAAGTATTAGATACCGTTTTCATGAGTTGGGAAAAACCGACTTTAATTCGATAGTTTTGATATTGTATGCTAAAAGTTCGATGTGGTGAACTGAACCAAAACCCCATTTATTATGTTCAAAGCTTTTACCAATATTTTCTTTTGCTACTTACGAATATCATGTAGAAAACTGAACTCAAAATAACGAAGTATCGCATGTGAGACGATGTCCCAAAGAGGCGATGTCAAATCTGGTTTTTATTGTACATGCCGTGGCGTTTAATTGATATTAAACCAGATACATATCGGAATGTAATTTTCTAGGGCTCATATTGAATCTGACTCGATAGGCTAGAACCTCCTGTAATTATATTTTGATACCGATATATCACAATGACGAAATCTGACTTGGAATGCGGCTCTGGACTGCAGTCCAGAGCAGCATTTCATATTAACACCTGGTTCTAATTAAATGTGTAGCTCTGTATGAAAATGAAAATATGCGGAACCCTATACCATTGCAAAGATAAACCTGTTAGCCAACTATAGGTGGTTTTTTCGTTTGATTTTACTGCCGTTTTATATTTTACTTATATTTTAAACCGTCGAGGTGTACTGCAAATTAGTATAGAGACAAATTGTATACCCTAGCATTAAACAGGACACATCTCCCAGCACGCAGTGGATATTGTTGATCCATCTGGTGGGTTGGAAATGTAATTGACATATCTAAATTTTACCTAACTATAGCGTAGCCTAATTATGATCCTAACAGAGAGTAAAATGTGTTACGTAATGGACTTTCAGTTTAGGAACCGGATTTCTAGCGGTAAATACTTAAAATGAAATGATCGTAACTCGCAAACCTGAAGCCCGATTGACCTGAAACTAATTTTGTTGGATTGCTGGTTAAGTTTACTTATTGTCCTTTCTTTATCTTTTGCCTAATTAAGAACGTACGATTTAATATGTTTTTTTGAACTCGTAATGCACATTGTGTTTCATATCGTACATGATTTCTTATGTGTCATCATTCTCGTATTTACCCGACCGTGATACCTTTAGTGATAACGGACATTCATAGTGATTTGTAGCGAACTTTGCATTGTCGAATGTGAGAGGTATTGGATTGGTTGTGTCAAGTATGCCAGAGATAAGTGGTTGATTAGTGAAAATGAACAGTGCACTGAAAAGTGAATAAAACCGTGATTTTGTACGTGCTTGTATACAACTAGTTCTATACATATAGTTATTGTAATCTGGGGGAAAAGGGGAATCAAGGTGGAATCAAACTCGTATTTAGTGAGGTACGGTGATGGAGGCTGTGATCTCCTTCAGATGTTGTCCTCCGTCGATCTTGTGATGGCATCTTTAATGGTTGAGATTTGGTTTGGGAGTTGTTGAGTGTGTGGATCTCAATGGGTTGGTGTTGACGCTGAGCTATCTTCAAAGGAAGTCCCGGGGTGGGTGACCACCGTAGGACTCTCTGACTATCAAGTTAGTGGCGAGGAATAGGTGCAGAGTAACGGCGTATTGGAATGAGTTCGAGTTACCTGAGTCATATGAGAGGGGGGTTTGTATAGTGGTCGTGTGGAGCGAGCAGGCGCAAGATCATCGCCGTCAGTTATGCCCCTGCGTTATCCTCGCATTAATGGCGGGATACACCCATTAATGGGGGACACGCTAGCATGGGACGCGGAACGTGGGGAGGCGGATATCTCGCCCTGGCGAGATATGCGGAGCCGTTACGGGTGCGCTTGGGTTCCGCGCTCTTGGGTGATCGGGAAAGCCGAGAAAGCTCGGCCTATTAGATTGCTCGGAGACAATCAGGGAGGCCGAGGAAGCTCGGCCTGTCAGATGGCTCAGAGACAAGCGAGGAGGCTGAGGAAGCTCGGTCTATCAGATGGCTCGGAGACGAGCGGGGAGGCCGAGGAAGCTCGGCCTGTCAGATGGCTCGGAGATGAGCTATTGGCTGTTTGCTAGGTGAAGGTGGAAAGTACTCAGGGAGGTCTCCTGAAAGGTCGGATGCATCCTCGGAGATGAGGTCCTGAGGAACGCGCCTAATGCCTCTCATTTATTCCACCTTCGTAGCCTTCGGGACACGTCATCCGCCACGTGTCGTAACCTGAGGAAATACCACTTGTAAGCGTCATCATTAGCTTCCCACTCTCGTTCCGACCTATTCATGGGTCGGGTCGAGAGTGGCCTGTTTGGTTTTTCCTCTGCTCAGTTTGGTGCCGAGAATCATAATGTGGATCACCTGGGAACGACGCGTTAGGCGGTTGCGTCGTTTCGATCTTTGGGCCCATGTGTCGTCTCGTCATGCGCCTGAATTTTCGCGCGTATCCCCGATGGCGTCAGCAGATCAGTGGAATGATTGCGCTTTAAAGAGGGGGTGCCGTTTCAGTCGATTTGTCTGTTAGGGTACAGGACACGTGTCAGACGTCGGTTGGCGGGCAAGACAGGCTGTCTCTGACTCCTGCGATTGAAGAGATGTCCCCAATGGTCGACCGCCACCTGGAGCTTCGACTGCTGCTAGGCGCGACGTTCGTTTTGACGGGAATCGATCTGGGCCATAGGATGTTCTCTTTGGGGTGTATAAATAGGAGGGGACCATCTTAGGGCCAACACCTCGCTTCAATTCCCTTCGTTGTTGAAGATTCCCTGGCGTACCTTCATTTAGATCGGATCTTCTGTTGATCTTTCCTCGATGAGTCCCTTTCTTTGAATCAGGTTAGATGTCTTCCTTCGAGGAGTTTGTAGATGTTGTAAGGGTAGAGTCGGACGATAAGGCTCCAGTTGCTGGGGCCGAGTCCAGTGGGTCTTCCTCATCTTCGGATTCAGATAGCTAAGAGGGTTCTTCTTCTTTGTATTCTGTATCGGGTTCGCCCCCTAGAGTCAGGGCCACGACTGTCACTTGTCGTCGGGCGGCGACAAGGGCTCCTAAGGTGCGCATCGGGAACACCCGCGATGCGCCCTCTGTTTTGAAGAGTCTGGACGATCTTTCGACATTCAGGCTCGGTTCCATATCCCCTCTAGCTATTCACTTTGTTTAGCAAGAGAGGGTGAGCGGGCAGACCAGGTGCAGAGAAAGGAGATTGCTCTGTATCTGGAAGCGTTCCGGACAGGAATGTGTCTGCCCTTCTCGCCCACGGTTTGTGAGGTGGTTCATTGCGTCCGTCTAGTCCCGGGCCAGCTAGCGCTGAACTCGTGGAGAATTCTTCTCGGGTTTCTGGTCCGATTGAAACTTGATCAGATCCCTTTCAGTTTAACCTTCCTTGTGTCTTTTCTTCATTATAAAAATTACCCCGGCACCAGCAAGGAAGAGCCGAGCTGGGTGTATTTTTCGTTTAAAAAACGTAGGGGTTGGGCGGCCGGGTCGGGGGTAGTGATTGTCCCTTCATCCATTCATGAATGGAAGGAGAAGTATGTATTCGTCGGGCCTCCGGAGGGCGAGGATTGTCCTGTGCCCACACAGTGGCACATGGCCGATTGCCCGAGGTCAAAGCAGTCGACCTCCCCTGAGGCGAGGGTGGTGGCCCAGTGGGAATCGATCCAGTAGGCCGACATCCTGCTTTTCGAGCAGGTATTGAACTGGGCCGAGCTCAGTCATGCGCATTTCCTGGGTAAGTTAGGGCTTTCGATGATCTGTTTAGACATTGCTAAATTTTCTTTGCCATTTCAGTGTCGCTAACCCCCTTTTGTTTGTGTGTTCTTTTTTGCAGAGCCCATAGACCGATCAAAAATCCTAGCCGCCATGGCCTCCAAGGCCCAAGGAAAGAAGTCCGGGGGCACAAGCTCGTCCTGCTCCGGTCCGAGCTCGGCCCGGAGGCAAACACCTCCGAACAAACCTTCCGCAACACCTCTAGTCCGGGAGGAGTGCCGTGGGGGGGAGGGGGTTCAGAAGCATGTGCGGGACCCGACACCCCGGGCGAGGGAGGAGGAGGAGACCGCCGAGGTCCCCTTCAAGAGAATGATGCGGATGGTCTCTTGGCCGCCCTCTATCGGGATTCTAGTGTAGGAGGGCGATTTCTGCATTGAGTTGCCCTTGGGGTTATCCGTGGCCGACAGCTTGTTGGAGGACATGGAGGTGGAAGCTGGAACGAATATTCCCCGGGGAACCATGAAGGCTCAGGTGGCCGCAATAGCGCAGAAGGCCATTCAGGTCGGTATCTAGCCTTTCCTTAAAAATTCCTCAAGTTCTATTTCCTCGGTTTCAGTTTTCTAAGATGTTTGCTGTCTTCCCCAGGTCCTTCATCACCGCACTCTTCTCGTTGCCATAGAGTCCGAGGAGATAGCCCCGGCCATGAAGAAGGCAGGGGAATCCTCCTCGCGGGAGGAGGAACTTCGCCTCCAATTGCAGCAGGCGGAGGAGAAAGCGGCCATTCTTGACTCGAGATTGGTCGCCGAGGGGCTGACGAACTCCAAGCTGAAGGAGTCCCACCGTCTTCTCATCGAATCCAATCGGTCTATTCAAGCCAAGATGGAGGAGACAAACGACCTTTACAACTCCATGAAAAGGTCGAGGGACTCTTTCAAGAAGGATGCTCGAGCGGCTTTGGAGGCGGCGCAGCTAGTTGAGAGCTGGGCGGAGAAGGCCGTGGAAGAATATAAGACGTCTGATCAATTTTATCTTCATCTTGCTGAATCCGCGGTCATCGGATGGCAAAAAGACCTCGACGCCGTCAAAGAATCAATGCCGGAGTTTGCGGACGGCGAGCTCCACGCTAGGTTCCCTCTAGCCGAGGAAGCACTGCAGGGGGAGGCGCCAAGCCGGCTGCAGGAGGCGAGGCTGTTGGTGGAAGCGCCGAGCCTGAGTTTGCCGTTTTGGTCCCCAGCGATGGCGTCGAGCAAGGAGAGATCCCGGCCGAGCGGGCGGCCTGAGCTATCCCCCATTCTCCCCCTTTTTTCTTTTTAGGATTTTTGTAAGCCTCCAGGCATTTTTGTAAGGCTGAGGAGCCCACAATACCTTTGTACATAGTTTTGATCATGAATAAAGTGTACCTTTTTCTTCGCTCAGATATCCGATCAATCTGCAAGTACTTTAGCTCGTATACTTTTCATTATTCGAACCTTTATTCTGCAAGTATTTTTAGCTCGTAAGTCTCTTTATCATGCTAGTGTAAGGCTGGTGTCCACCCTTTCTGCAAGTATTTATAGGCACGGTAGCCAAGTGTAGGAAGGTCGGTATCTTCCCTTTCCTCGGGGTTGAGGTGGCGATCGCACATCGAGTATAAACCGATTGATAGCCAAGTGTAGGAAGGTCGGCGTCACTCGATTTTACCTGGTCGCCTCATGGTGAGGGCTTTTTATCCACGGCGTTTGTTGGGTAGGAAGTTACCCGCTGTGGATGGGTCGAGCAGGAAGCTGCTCGGTGGCCTCATGAGGAGGGCTTTAGGTCCACAGCGTTTTTTGGGCAGGAAGCTACCCACTGCGGATGGATCGAGCAGGAAGTTACTCTGTTGCTTCGTAAGGAAGTCTTTGGATCCATAGCATTTTTAGGTAGGAAGCTACCCACTGCGGATGGACCGAGCAGGAAGCTACTCGGTGGCCTCGTGATGAGGGCTTTAGATCTACAGCGTTGTTGGGTAGGAAGCTACCCGCTGTGGATGGACCGAGCAGAAATCTACCCGGTAGCCTCGTGAGGTGGGCTTTGGATCCACAACGTTGTTGGGCAGGAAGCTACCCGCTGTGGATGGGCCGAGCAGGAATCTACCCGGTGGACTCACGAGGAGGGCTTTAGATCCACAGTGTTGTTGGAAAGGAAGCTACCCGCTGTGGATGGACCGAGCAAGAAGCTACTAGGTGGCCTCGTGAGGAGGGCTTTGGATCCATAGCGTTTTTGGGCAGGAAGCTACCCGCTGTGGATGGACAGAGAAGGAAACTACTCGGTAGCCTCGCGATGAGGGCTTTGGATCCACAGCGTTGTTGGGTAGGAAGCTACCTGTTGTGGATGGACCGAGCAGGAATCTACCCGGCGGCCTCGTGATGAGGGCTTTGGTCGGTTGCCTATAGGAACATCTGAGCTTCATTTACTTGAGTGAGGGGATGGTCTTTGCTTAATGGACAGGAAGCTACCTGCTGGCCAGTTTAAAAATTCCTGCGTTGAATGACCGGATTCGGTGGGTGTCCTTGTTTCTCAATCGATGACGACCATGATCTACCCGATCATCTGCTCTTCAGCTTCAGTTTGGTCGGCTTGCCCCCTATCTGCTCGACGTTTGTCTTGCAGGTATTTTGCCAAGTGACCAAAGCGAATCAGCTCCTCGATGTAATTGCGTAGCTATTTACAATCCTCGGTCAGATGTCCTTGCATCCGATGATAGGAGAAATACGGGCCTCGGAGCCATTTACCCGTCCTTCGGGTAGCTGGCGGGAGCTTAAAGAACCTCTCGTCCTTAGCTTCCTCCAACAGCTTGGCTTGGGATATGTTTAGAGGAGTATACTCCTGAAACCTCGGAGAGTAAGGCTTCGGACGATTGACTTTCTTTTTCTCCCCCTATCCTTTTTCTTTCTGTCTGCCTGGTCGGCCCGGGGCAGGTTTGAGTTCACCTATAACTCGAGCTGGATTTCACGCTTGGTCCAGGCTTTCACTTCGGCTATGGTCTTAGGTTGCGCTAATGCAAAAGAGCGGAGCCACTCTTTGTGCCTAAGACTCGACCTCAGCACGGTGATAACTGTTTCATCGCGGTGCTCGGGGACCTCTAGGAGCGCATTATAGAAGCGGGTGACATACCCATTGAACGATTCCTTGTCTCAGCTCTTGACACTGAACAGGTAGTCGACCGTCCTCTTCTGTCGTCGGTTCCCGATGAAGTAACCGAGGAATTAGGCGGCCAGCTCATCGAAGGTCGAGGTGGAGCATGGCGTAACTCCTCGGAACCAGTCCCAGCCAGCCTGGATTAGGGTGGAAGGAAAGCTCGGCATTGATCCGCGTCTGAGTTATCTTGGAAGCTCTTTCCCGCCGTAAAAGTGTCCAAGTGGTCCTTCGGGTCGGAATTCCCGTCGAAGAGTTGACCAGCAGCTCTTTTGTAAAGGGCTTTGTTAGTGAGTCGGCGGAGTACCTGGCCCTTTCACCGGATGCATGGCTATCCCGTCGTATGCCTTCGATTTTCTTTTCGAGAGCTTCAAGTCGGTGGTGGTATCCTGAGAATTCTGCACAGTCGGAGTGGTGGCTACCCCCGCTTCGGGTCTGCGCGATGGTGCGGCTCCGATTCCGCTCTATCAAATTTCTCAAATCCTCGGGTGAGGCCCTTCTCAAGTAGTCCCAGTGTTCATCGTTCGTGCGGCCCTGGCAAGAGTGGGGGTGTCGGTCAAGCCTGGAAGCAGGCGAGCTGACCGACACCTCAGAGAATGCGTGGCGGGTATCAGAGCAATGGCCCAGTCTTTCTTAGCATCGGGGCGTGGAGCTGTCCGGCCCCCAGCGGGTCATGGAATCAATCGCCGCATGCTGGTCATGGTGGCTGGAGTCAGCACGCCGGTGCTCGGTGACGCTGAGATGAGCGTGAGCGAGATCGAGGGCCTGGGCTTGCCCATCTGTCCTGTTGGGTTATGATAGCGCTCTGGCCATCTATCGTGGACAGTGTGGAACAAAAATCGGCGTTTAAAAATTTTGGAGCTAACAAATCTGTCAAGATCGAACCATAAACCTTTACTAGCTAACTAACAAGAGCTAAACTACTGAGATAGAGATGTTATACCTGTTTACTGCCGAAAATAGAGACGAAACCGGGATGGATCGTCTTGACAGAATTTGGGGGCAGATGCTATTTGGATTTATCCTTCCACCTCTCCGAAGATGCCAAGTTGATTTATGGCACCGTGTATTGTAGATTTGGGCAGATGCGGCCGTTGTAGCAGACTTCATCAGATTCCCCCTCGTTGTGAGGGGTTTTTGATTATGGGGATGCTCTTCCCTGCACGTGCAAGCCCATGCAGCTAATTACATTATCGCATCGCGATAACCACTTTCTCGTGCTCCAGAAGTTCACTTCGTATCGTGTGTGTTTGTTTTATTTTTGATTGCCTGTGGATTGTATACGGAGACTAATTTATGTTGTTGCCCGTAGGGCGTGGATTAGTCCAAATCCGTATATTCTTAGATTTGGGTTTGTTTTGATTAAAGGATCGTTAATCTCGTTTGAGATTAAGATCAACATTAATTTTTGTTGAGGATACGTAAGTCCAATTTGAGACTAAGATCTACTTAACAGGATTTTGAGATCATTAAACCCAACAAAAGAGCATTTGGGCTCTATTGCTTTAGTTTAAGGATGTTTCGGCCCGTTGTTAGTTTAAGGACGTTTCGGTCCGCAGTAGTTTAAGGTGTGTATGTCATCTCCGGACGCGTGCCAAAAAAAACAGTTGGTTGTCGGACCCACTACCTCTCTGAAGACGTTGAGGAACTACAACGACATATATCAGAGGTGTAGAGAGATGTACCCTTGAACCAACTCCATGTTTGAGGGAAAATGAATTGGTGGTCGAGCCCAGAAATCATTGGAGACTAAGATTTCTTCATTAGTTTGGGAAGTCATGAGTATAGAGGCTCGGTCTATTTGGAGATCGAAGATATTTTAATCTTAAGAAGACTTAGCCAACTTGAGGCTGGAGTTGATTTTTCATAGTGTTAAGCACCAGTATACGTTCAGCACTCATGTGTTCCTACGTGAGGTTCTAAAGCAGTGTTAAACACTGGATTTTTGGGGTGCTCATGTGTGGCACGTGAGGCATCTTAAAGCTGGTGCTGTATATTGGGTTCAAGTCCTCGTTTATATATAAGTGTTAAACACTTAATTCTTGTGGCACTCACGTGTGAGCACGTGAGGCGCCCCAAAGTTGGGTATTGCCTTTTTGGGTTTTACTTCCCTCTTCTTTATATGTGCTAAGCATTCGGCTCACGTGTGAGTATGAGAGGCACCCGAAATGGGAACTATTCTCTGGATTTTATTTCTCTTTCTTTTATAAGTGCTAAGCACTTGGGCCCTGTGGTACTCACGTACGAACACGTGAGGCGCCTTCAAAATGTGAGCGCTGTTTTTGTGTCTATTCCTTTTTTTATATAAGTGCTAAGAACTTGATTGGGGGTCGCGTGGAAAACACGTGACTGCCCTAGGAGGCACTTCTTGTTCTTTTTAAATGCTCGCATGTGAAACACGTGACTCGGTCTCAGCCATTCTTTTTTGTTCATCAGAGGTGCTCACGTGGGGAAACACGTGAGGTTTCGTTATAGTGTTGAACACTAATGAATCACCTTCCTTTTATGTGCTTGAAGATTTTGATCTCATATTAATGATACTGGGATCTGAGTTTAGAGAATTTCAAGTCTCTTGTTTTATAAGAATTAAATTCTTATAACAGGGTTAAACCTTAGTTTTATCAGAGGAATTAAATTCCTATATACTTTTGTAAGAATTAAATTTTTTGAACTTAGTTCTTTCCCCTAAGTTTTGAATCTGCATAACAGAATCTCCCGGATGAGAATTAAATTCTCAACTTGTGGAGAGATCTGCTTCTGCAGACATCAACCAGAGGAAGAACTAAGTTCTTGTATGAAAGGTTAAGCCCTTAAAGAGGTGAAGAAGGGATAAAATAATCTCTGTATTTTCTTCTTACCTAGGGTTTTTTGTTTAAGAAGGGGATCTTCTTCTTTTAGAGAATTAAATTCTCTTTCTTTTTTTTTCTTTCTCTTTTCTCCTCCTTTTTTTTTAACTTGAAGTCCTGAGTTCTTTATATAGTGGAGAGAAGTTAGTTAATTAGTTTTTAGGAAATCTCTTATTGAGAGACTCCAATTGATTTCGGGGTTTTACCCGCTGTTGGATCTTTGATTCAAGGGTTTCTGTCTCATAGAACAAATTTTCTTGTTTCTTAAACAAGATTAGAAAAATATTTTCCCGTACATAATTTATTTTGTAGATCGGTGATTTTTTAATCACCGTTGGATTTTTAATCTAAGGGTGCTTATTTTAACGGAGCACAATTTTTTTTTGTTTTAAAAAGATATGAAAAATATTTTCCAACTCATGGGATTTTTGATTCGCCAACTTTCTGTTTAACAAAAAATATCGTTTCCCATTTAAAAGTTCAATAAAATTTAATTCTATGTTTAATCATCATTGGATCCTTGATCCAACGGTTCCTTATTGAGTAAAATTTTAATTCTATGTAGGGACGTGTCCTCACGTGTTAAACACATGGGGCTTTTCTAGTCTAGCAATTGTTTTAATTGCACTGTCTATATTCGTTGTATACAGGCACTCATGTGTTAAACACGTGGGGCTGTCTTGGCCTAGCAATTATTTTAATTGCTGTGCCTATATGCGTTGCATATAGGCACTCACGTGTTAAACACGTGAGGCTGTTTTAGCCTAGCAATTATTTTAGTTGCAGTGCCTATATGCGTTCATATAGGCACTCACGTGTTAAACACGTGGAGTTGTTTTCGCCTAGAAATTATTTTAATTGCAGCGTGTTAAACACGTGGGGCTGTTTTAGCCTAGCAATTATTTTAGTTGCAGTGCCTATATGCGTTGCATATAGGCACTCACGTGTTAAATACGTGGGGCTGTTTTGGCCTAGCAATTATTTTAATTGCAGTGCCTATATGCGTTGCATATAGGCACTCACGTGTTAAACACGTGGGGGGCTCTTTTAGTGGGGAACTTTCCCTCATCCTTTTTTTATAAGGAAATAAATGCCCCCCCAGCGTTGTTCTTACGTGGCTCGCACGTGAATGCAACGCTGTCTGCCCTCACAGCCGCTGGATTTCCTAGGAGAATGGGAAGATGAACCGCTCTCCATCATGTCTTATAAATGCAGGGGTATTTGCCTCTGAGAAGACTACTTTTCTTTCATCTTCTTCCTTGCTTATTTTCTTGAGAATTTAATTCTCTTCTTCAGAGCTTAGTTCTTTGCCTTATATCTTTCAGAGTTAAACTTTGCAAAAAGAACTCTTTTGGGTAGGGATCCTGACCACCATTTGTCTTTTAGGAACAAGAAACCCTTTTCTTTTAATTAATAAATTTTTTTATTTTAAATCCATCGCAAGAGCTTTGCTCTTTTCTGGGACTGATTTCTTAAAGATCCAAAAAGGCGTAATCTTTTGTGTAGTAAACCCCGATGTCTTCGAAGACTGGGCGTTTTCTCCTTTGATCTTTGAGGATATTTGGAATTTAATTCCATTGTTTAAAAGGAATTTGATTCCGAATTACAGAGATTAGCTCTGAAAGATATCTAGAGGCCCTTTGGGAAATTTATTCCCTGGCGTTCTTGGGCATATTTTCATTTTTGCAGATTTTAATTCGTTGGGTATTTTAACGGATCTCATTTTTCTTTGAGGATGTTAAGAGTTGTTTAAATTCCAATGTACATTTAATGAGAATCCTTTTTAATTCTTGCAATGATTATCTTGTCTCATCATTGGTGCGCTGCCATATTGATTTTGTGGGGTCCATTGGTTTTGCAGTCAGTGGTCCTATGGAACAAACATCCTGTCGTTTTCTTCTGTTATCATATATATATATATATGTTTTATTAATGGTTTTTCTTTCTCTTATTTCAGGAACAATGGCTTGACTTTCCTACTTTTCTTATACTCGCTCAGACGCCACTTTTTCGCAATCGCTGTCGGACGAGAAAGCTATGGCAATGATCAGGGCATATGATATGGACTGTATGAGTCTCTACTCTTATGGGGGGTTTGGTATGGTTATATCATCTAGGACCACCGTAGCTTTACTTGTAAGGTGCCAACAGAGCTCCTCCACCCAATATCGCCGATGGAACGCCCACAGACCGCTTATGCGGTGGAGCCGACTAACTGGACTCCTACAGGCCGGCTTGAGCCGTCAACAACCGGGATACCCAACCAGCCCCTGCCGGCTATAGATATTCTGGGGTGCCGCATATGTCAGGATGAAGCTCGATCCTGGGGGCAAGTTTATAAGGTAGGCGTTACCCCCCGCCATCCAGTAGGCTACCTTCTCTAGGCTCGATACGTTCTTTCTGCCCACTGTGCACGGTTACAGAAGGTTGGGCTGTATCAAGCAGTGTACGCGTCTTTATTTCATTACTAGGCCCCTCACGTCTGGTGGGTTAAAGCTTTTCTGAACCAATGGAATCTTCCCACCAACACCTTCTTGCTAGGGGATTGCGGGGTCTCGATTTCACTTGAAGAGTTCCGCGAGATCTCCTGATTGCTGATCAGGGAAGAGGATTATGAAGAGTTGCTGCCTCCCGATGAGTATGTGTTTGCGATTGTGCCTGCTATGCTTGACGGCCTGACGACTGAAAACGCCGTTCGTCATAAGTACCCAAGTCTAATAAAAGCTCTGGGTATTTTTGAGAAACTGTTCGTGACGTCAGAAGGTCAAGGCACCACCTTTGAGACTTTCATTGCCTGCTTTCTCCGTGGAGACACTTTATCCAAAGAGTCTCCAAAGTTCACGAACATCAACGACCCTTTTGGGTTCGGGTTGAATAAACTGCCTTCCAAAGAGGAAGATTTGCTTTAGTTCTATATTCCGACCTCGTCGGCCACTTCCTTCGATGCGATTGCGGATCTCGGCATGGACGAAGAGACCATCTTCATTGGATTTATGAGAGCCTCCGTTTTCTACCCTGCTCATCGCATAGCTGGAGGGGCGCGATTGGCCGTTGGTGTTGTATGATTGTCGCACCTATATCATGGATTAAGCGTTGTGGCTAATACTTCGACCCCAGGCGTAAATATTGTGAATTTCTCCCTCCACTTGTCACGCCCCGCTTCCCAGAGTACGCAGGATTGGGCACGTGACATAGCCAACCATGCTACCTGTGGGTAGGAAGTATCCATCCACAGTCACATTACGGTTGTAAGGATATCAAGAACAAGATAAAGTACTAATCTAACACATGTCCAAATCCATAATAACAAGAAATCAATGAACAATAAGTGCGGAAGCAAATGATCCAATATAATAATAGAAAGGTACGTCCCATAATGCGGGATCGTACCTGGAAATAAAATGCAATAAACAAACTAACCACTATAGAACTCAAATCAGCCTGCTGGCTGAAGTACTCCTGCTCGGTCGTCGACAGTGGTACGGAATCTGGGCCATGCAAAACCCAGACGTCAGCGCGTCATGACATCAAGTATATAGTATAAACATGGTAATAAGCAATGCAAGTATGAACATGAATAAAGCAGTAACAAGAAATAACAAGCAGGGTAATGTGCAATGGTGACCAAACTGTCCTATCAGGTTTCTACTCTATAGTCTTTGAAACCAATTGATGAATCGTCGATGTAACTCAATAGTATCCCGTGCGTGCCCGGGACCACGGTCATGATCCTCGGGGCTGAATCCGAGACGTGCCGCTAAGCAGTAAAAGGTAGTAGGATAGATGAGTGATGTCAGCATCAACACTCCGGAGCTGGCCAAGCCCGTAAGACTGATCAGAACAATGTATCGAACTGTTGAGTTACAAGTCGGTTTCACCTTTGATTTCCCCATACCCCCAAGCTATGTATGTCAGGTCAGGTATTCAGTAGTCAAGGACTAATGCCAACACAAGGTCGAGTAAAAGTAGGTCTGTCTGGATTGACAGCAGGAATGGTTAGGTTTGTCGGCATTAGGCATGAGATCAGGTAACAGGTCAGGTAATGTATAAAGGTGTCATGTCATGTCAAGAGTGTACGGTACCATATCATGTCAAGTAGGAAGTGTAACAGGTCATGTCAGGAAGCACAAGATGTCATGTGGGTGCTCATAATCAAACTATCATAAACATGTGTATAAATAAACAAGCATGAGTACTATTAGAACAATAAACTGGAACATGTAATATAATAGGCAAATAGATATAATTTCAAGGATATGGATGCACAGTTATTGATTAGGGTTACATTTATAGTTCCAATATTAATTAGGATGCAATTTATTAAACATGGAGTGTTAATATCACATTATTATGTAGTAGTGTGATCTATGCTTGCAATTATATGTATCTTAAATGCGATAGATGCAAACGGGTATCCGAAAAGTTATAAAACTGTAAAATGGTAATGTGGGATGTACAACTAAACAATATGTGATATAAATATTGATATAATAATATTAATATGGATAGCATATTCAAAGCGATTAGTAACTATAAAAGATGTATTGATTAACCATGCACAAGAAGGTTCCGTTCAGAAATTCAGCGTCACCCTAATTTGTAAAATAGCTTAAAAATAACAAACGTTCTCCAAAAGGGACGTATCATATACCAAAACAAAGATAATTCAATAAGGTTTTCAGTTTTATAAGTATAAGCATCTCAGGTTATCCCTACAAAAAGTTATGAATATTCAAAGTTGAAAGTTTGCTGCTGGAATTTCCCTGGACAGCAGTTTAGAGACGTGTTCATTTGCATTTTACGTTAATTAAACAATTTATTTTGCAAGTAAATATTTCATAGAGTTATAGTATTCTGAATTAGCTTCGTAACGAACTAAAGAACGTATCCTAATGATTTTTCTATGATTTATAATGAATTTTATAAGATAAGGTGTACAATAAATTTCAGATTTGTCATATCCGATTTTTCAACGACATTTCATATGTAAACTATAAGATTTTCAAATGTATAATATTATAAAATGAAGATTATAAAAGTATATAGCATGTAGCAAGATTAACTTGCCTCGATGGGTCGCGAATCGGGAAAACGGAACGTTAACCGTCGGTGGGAAAAACTCGCGACGGCGCACGGTTCACGGAATGAACCCAAACGACGAACAAAGGAACCACACGGGTCGGGGTATCTCGCTGGAACGTCGAGAAACGTCACCGGCACGACGGAATTCCGGCAACAAAAGAACAGTTAAAAGAAATGAGAAACGAGACATGAAGCAAGAAGAGAAAAATGATAAAGAGAAGTACGAGAGAATATATAAGGGAGAGGGAGAGAGAGGAAAAAGTGGAGAGAGAGAGAGAAAGTGGGGCCCACGGGGTTAAAGGGGAGGTTGCGATTGGCTGAGAGAATAAATTAAGAAGGATATAAAAGATTGTAAAATATTATATGGTTAACTTAAAGATTTAAAAGATAGGTAATGAACAGTAAGATATCAGGTTAGTTAGAAAAATATATGCGATGGTTTTAATAATATTAAAATTTAGGATTTTGGCGCCAAATGAAACATTTCCAAATTGCGCCCGGGTTGGGTCCGAAAATTCGAAATTCAAATAATAGGATTTTAGGCGGGTTCCAAATTTTAAAATGAAATGTTTTATGATTAAAAAGCATACTCCCAAAACGGACACACGCACGTGCACGTAGCCATCCAAACTCGCCCGTTTCACTGAACGGGACGAGAATACAATGCACGGAAGCTACCACGAGGCTAAGGGTGTCAAGTAGGCCAAGAAGAATATTTTCAATTTTATTTTGGGTGCTAAAATTTGTTATATGCAGAATGACTTAGCCGGTTAAAATTGTGCAATAAGAACCAAACAAGCAAGATAAATGAAATGAGCAATGCCAAACACTCAACCAGTAACAGAAATAGTATTATTGGGCTCGGGTGTTACATCATACCCAACTACAAAAAGAATTTCGTCCTCGAAATTCCAAGAATTCAAGATAGATAACTACAGGAAAAGGTGAGGAAACTCCTGCCGGATCTCGTCTTCTCGCTCCCAAGTGGATTCTCCATGCGATCGATTACCCCAAGAGACTAGCACAAGGGGGATAACCTTGTTCTTAAGAACCTTTTCTCTTCGATCCTTAATTTCAACTGGTCGCTCCTCAAAAGTCAAGTCTTCTCGTACTGTTAGCTCCGAATGATCCAAAACGTGTGTTTCATCTCGAACATACTTACGGAGTTGAGATACGTGAAACATATCATGCACATTTGCCAAGGACTGTGGTAACGCCAAACGATATGCTACCTCACCAACACGCTCCACGATCTCAAGGGTCCAACGAACCGAGGACTGAGCTTTCCTCGCCTTCCAAAACGAATCACCCCTCTAGTCGGTGATATCCTCAAGAACACCAAATCACCCACGGTGAATTCTAGAGGTCTTCTCGATGTGTCAGCCCAACTCTTCTGTCTGTCTTGTGCTGCCTTCATATGATTTCTGATAGTGTTAACCTTCTCAACTGTCTGCATCACCAAATCTGGTCCCAACAATTTTCGTTCACCGACATCATCCTAACAAATAGGTGAACGACATTTACGACCATACAAAGCTTCAAACGGAGCCATCTGGGTAGTTGCCTGAAAACTGTTGTTGTAAGAAAACTCCACCAAGTGTAGATGATCTTTCCAAGAACCTTTGAAGTCCAACATGCAAGCCCTCAACATATCTTCAAGGGTCTGGATCGTTCTTTCTGATTGTCCATCGGTCTGTGGATGATAAGCTGTGCTAAACTTCAATCGAGTCCCCAAACTTTCCTGTAAACTCCTCCAGAAGTGTGATAAGAACCGAGTGTCCCGATCGGACACGATGCTCACCGGTACGCCATGCAATCTTACAATCTTCTGCATGTACCGCTCTGCCAAAGTCTCCGTTGATTGACCAACCTGGAAAGGAATAAAGTGAGCTGCCTTGGTCAATCGATCGACAATCACCCATACTGCATTGTTGCCGTTTGGACTTCGCGGTAAAGCCGTCACGAAATCCATGGTTATATGTTCCCACTTCCACTGAGGAATCGGTAGTGGTTGCAACAAACTAGCAACCCTTTGGTGTTCAGCCTTGACTTGCTGACATACCAAGCACTTAGCCACGAAGCGAGCAATCTCCCGTTTCATGCCTTCCCACCAGAAATGCTGTCGAATATCTCGGTACATCTTTATACCTCCTGGATGTATAGAATAAGCTGAACTGTGTGCCTCCTTCAAGCTCTTCACGAACATCCCCCTTTGGCACACACAAACGGCTACCATACCTCAACGAACCATCTTCGTAGACCAGTAAATCTGTTCGTAGTCCAGCCTCAACCCGCTCTCGAAACTTCTGCAGTCTAGGATCCTGCGATTGTGCCACTTTAATCTTCTCAACCAAGGACAACTGTACTTGCAACTGCATCAACTGTCCCGTAGAATGTGGTAGCACAACTTCCAAGTCAAATCTTCGAAAATCTGCAATGATCTCCCCCTGTGTAGTTAACACCTGAATTGCTGGTAACCGACTAAGCGCATCCGGCACAACATTAACCTTCTCCGGATGGTACTTAAGATCAAGATCGTAGTCAGCCATCAGCTCCAACCATCTACGCTGCCTCATGTTAAGCTCCTTCTGTGTAAACACATACTTCAAGCTCTTATGATCTGTAAAAACTTTGACTCTTTCCCCCAAAAGGTAGTGTCTCCAAATCTTCAAAGCGAAAATCACAGCCGCACGCTCCAAGTCATGAGTCGGATAGTTCTTCTCATGAGTCTTCAGCTGTCTCGATGCGTAAGCGACGACTTTCCCGTTCTGCATTAAAACACATCCCAATCCTTTTCCAGATGCGTCGCTGTGAATCACCAGTCCTCCTGAATTATCCGGTACGGTCAGGATCGGGGCGGTTATCAACTTCTGCTTCAACGTCTCGAAGGCCAATGCACATCCATCCGTCCAAACAAACGGTATCTCCTTACGCGTAAGCTTGGTTAACGGCTCAGCTACGCGAGCGAAGTTCTCCACAAATCTTCTGTAGTATCCGGCGAGTCCAAGAAAACTCCTTATCTCTGCAACATTCTTTGGAATAGGCCAGTCTCGAACTGCTGCAATCTTTTCGGGATCGACGGCGATTCCATCGCCCGACACGACATGCCCCAGAAACTTCACTTCTTCCAGCCAGAATTCACACTTACTCATCTTCGCAAATAATTTCTCTTGTCTTAGCGTCTGCAATGCGATCCTTAAATGCTCAGCATGCTCCTCCGGACTCTTCGAGTACACCAGAATATCGTCAATGAATACCACAATAAACTGGTCCAAGAACGGTGAAAAGATCCTGTTCATCAAATCCATGAATGTTGCCGGCGCATTAGTCACTCCGAAGGGCGTCACTAGATACTCGAAATGTCCATATCGAGTTCGAAACGCCGTCTTGCAAATGCCTTCTGCTTTCACTCGGACCTGATGATATCCCGATCGCAAATCCAATTTCGAGAACACCCTCGCGCCATTAAGCTGCTCAAAAAGCTCTCCAATGCGAGGGATCGGGTACTTGTTCTTAATAGTCACCCGGTTCAATTCTCGATAATCCATGCACATCCTTCTCGTGCCATCCTTCTTCTTTACTAAAAGAACTGGAGCTCCCCAAGGTGAGTTGCTGCTTCGAATCCATCCCTTCTCGAGTAATTCACCAACTTGTTTCTTAACTTCTTCCAATTCCACCGGTGCCATCGGATAATAAGATTTTGATACTGGCGCTGCACCAGGAATAAGGTCAATCGCGAACTCCACATCTCGCTTTGGCGGTAAGCCCGAAATATCTGCAAACACATCCATAAAGTCGCGAACAACTGCCGGCTCTTCATTACTATTCACTTCCATAGTCGCAAGAACACTGTTTGTCGGCCTAGCCCTAAACTTGACTGGCCCGACAGAACTGCTTCCTTACCGCAACTGCTGTCTGCATCGTTGGCCGCGAAAGGTCCAGCGAGACTACTGAGTCTCGTCCACTCCGCTGCATGCACGTCCACGGTTGCTCCATTCTGCCTTAGTCCGATAAATTTCTTCCCTTTCCTCCGCGCAGTCTGCGGGAAGAACTTCTCCAGGGGGTTCTTAGAAAAACTTCGCCCAACTGATCGGCTTGGGCAAGCGGGTCTCCTCCACAAGCCGTCACTCTCGGGCGTAATCCACTAACTGAATGCGCACCACATCAACTCCTTTGTCCTCTGGAATCTATGTCGTAATCAGCAAATTCTCCGTGTCGCTAGCCACGGCTCGGCTGGCAACGGCTCCTCCAGAAAAGTGAAAGTAGACGGATCCAAAAGTCTGAAATCTGCTACGGTTCTTACTCGGTCAACTGGTCTAGTTCCAACATCGTTTACAGACTGCTGAACGATCTGCAAACCTTCCTGAAACAAGTCCGCTTGCTGCTGGATCAGCTCGGTCTGTTTCTTTGATTTCCAGCATTTCTCTTATCACTCCAAGCATGGCGGCTTCGTTCACACGCCTCTGGTACGTCTTCAACTTCTTACCTGTCATAATCCTGAACTCAAAACACCCAACATTAGCATGATGATAGATTATGAATGTGGATCAAGGCTAGAACTCCAAGATACTTAAATAGAGTACCGCATTGTAGCTATGCCGCGGTATCATAGCCGCAATTACTTAACTCCACCCAAGTCGCCTAAGTCCTAGAGATAACAAGAAGTTAGGTTTTCGAGTTGACAATGCAAAGTAAGTTTGCATGTCGACATGATCCGGAAGAATGATTCAAGGATGGTAAAACGGTCAAAGTGGCAGGACATGTTTCCTAATCACGGGTATCTTGATTCGTGTATCGGGTGCAATACCCAACTACAAAGAATCAACCCAATTAACCTATGGCTCTGATGCCAAAAGAACCATGTCACGCCCCGCTTCCCAGAGTACGCAGGATTGGGCACGTGACATAGCCAACCATGCTACCTGTGGGTAGGAAGTATCCATCCACAGTCACATTACGGTTGTAAGGATATCAAGAACAAGATAAAGTACTAATCTAACACATGTCCAAATCCATAATAACAAGAAATCAATGAACAATAAGTGCGGAAGCAAATGATCCAATATAATAATAGAAAGGTACGTCCCATAATGCGGGATCGTACCTGGAAATAAAATGCAATAAACAAACTAACCACTATAGAACTCAAATCAGCCTGCTGGCTGAAGTACTCCTGCTCGGTCGTCGACAGTGGTACGGAATCTGGGCCATGCAAAACCCAGACGTCAGCGCGTCATGACATCAAGTATATAGTATAAACATGGTAATAAGCAATGCAAGTATGAACATGAATAAAGCAGTAACAAGAAATAACAAGCAGGGTAATGTGCAATGGTGACCAAACTGTCCTATCAGGTTTCTACTCTATAGTCTTTGAAACCAATTGATGAATCGTCGATGTAACTCAATAGTATCCCGTGCGTGCCCGGGACCACGGTCATGATCCTCGGGGCTGAATCCGAGACGTGCCGCTAAGCAGTAAAAGGTAGTAGGATAGATGAGTGATGTCAGCATCAACACTCCGGAGCTGGCCAAGCCCGTAAGACTGATCAGAACAATGTATCGAACTGTTGAGTTACAAGTCGGTTTCACCTTTGATTTCCCCATACCCCCAAGCTATGTATGTCAGGTCAGGTATTCAGTAGTCAAGGACTAATGCCAACACAAGGTCGAGTAAAAGTAGGTCTGTCTGGATTGACAGCAGGAATGGTTAGGTTTGTCGGCATTAGGCATGAGATCAGGTAACAGGTCAGGTAATGTATAAAGGTGTCATGTCATGTCAAGAGTGTACGGTACCATATCATGTCAAGTAGGAAGTGTAACAGGTCATGTCAGGAAGCACAAGATGTCATGTGGGTGCTCATAATCAAACTATCATAAACATGTGTATAAATAAACAAGCATGAGTACTATTAGAACAATAAACTGGAACATGTAATATAATAGGCAAATAGATATAATTTCAAGGATATGGATGCACAGTTATTGATTAGGGTTACATTTATAGTTCCAATATTAATTAGGATGCAATTTATTAAACATGGAGTGTTAATATCACATTATTATGTAGTAGTGTGATCTATGCTTGCAATTATATGTATCTTAAATGCGATAGATGCAAACGGGTATCCGAAAAGTTATAAAACTGTAAAATGGTAATGTGGGATGTACAACTAAACAATATGTGATATAAATATTGATATAATAATATTAATATGGATAGCATATTCAAAGCGATTAGTAACTATAAAAGATGTATTGATTAACCATGCACAAGAAGGTTCCGTTCAGAAATTCAGCGTCACCCTAATTTGTAAAATAGCTTAAAAATAACAAACGTTCTCCAAAAGGGACGTATCATATACCAAAACAAAGATAATTCAATAAGGTTTTCAGTTTTATAAGTATAAGCATCTCAGGTTATCCCTACAAAAAGTTATGAATATTCAAAGTTGAAAGTTTGCTGCTGGAATTTCCCTGGACAGCAGTTTAGAGACGTGTTCATTTGCATTTTACGTTAATTAAACAATTTATTTTGCAAGTAAATATTTCATAGAGTTATAGTATTCTGAATTAGCTTCGTAACGAACTAAAGAACGTATCCTAATGATTTTTCTATGATTTATAATGAATTTTATAAGATAAGGTGTACAATAAATTTCAGATTTGTCATATCCGATTTTTCAACGACATTTCATATGTAAACTATAAGATTTTCAAATGTATAATATTATAAAATGAAGATTATAAAAGTATATAGCATGTAGCAAGATTAACTTGCCTCGATGGGTCGCGAATCGGGAAAACGGAACGTTAACCGTCGGTGGGAAAAACTCGCGACGGCGCACGGTTCACGGAATGAACCCAAACGACGAACAAAGGAACCACACGGGTCGGGGTATCTCGCTGGAACGTCGAGAAACGTCACCGGCACGACGGAATTCCGGCAACAAAAGAACAGTTAAAAGAAATGAGAAACGAGACATGAAGCAAGAAGAGAAAAATGATAAAGAGAAGTACGAGAGAATATATAAGGGAGAGGGAGAGAGAGGAAAAAGTGGAGAGAGAGAGAGAAAGTGGGGCCCACGGGGTTAAAGGGGAGGTTGCGATTGGCTGAGAGAATAAATTAAGAAGGATATAAAAGATTGTAAAATATTATATGGTTAACTTAAAGATTTAAAAGATAGGTAATGAACAGTAAGATATCAGGTTAGTTAGAAAAATATATGCGATGGTTTTAATAATATTAAAATTTAGGATTTTGGCGCCAAATGAAACATTTCCAAATTGCGCCCGGGTTGGGTCCGAAAATTCGAAATTCAAATAATAGGATTTTAGGCGGGTTCCAAATTTTAAAATGAAATGTTTTATGATTAAAAAGCATACTCCCAAAACGGACACACGCACGTGCACGTAGCCATCCAAACTCGCCCGTTTCACTGAACGGGACGAGAATACAATGCACGGACGCTACCACGAGGCTAAGGGTGTCAAGTAGGCCAAGAAGAATATTTTCAATTTTATTTTGGGTGCTAAAATTTGTTATATGCAGAATGACTTAGCCGGTTAAAATTGTGCAATAAGAACCAAACAAGCAAGATAAATGAAATGAGCAATGCCAAACACTCAACCAGTAACAGAAATAGTATTATTGGGCTCGGGTGTTACACCACTACTTCACGTTGTGGATCGAGATGAATGTATTGGGAGCATTTGTTGCACACTGGTGGCCAGATTTTTATGACTCCTATACCTTCCCACGGGTTATGAGGTTGGTTGATACTTCTGCTCCCGATCCGACTCAGCTAGGGGCCCTCCGCGTGTTGCTTAACCCATACTCAATGGGGGCGGGATGGTTTTTAGTGACCGAGTCCTATTTGCTCATGCGGGGCCCATTCAGCGGCTGTTTGATCTGTCAAAGGGTGGAGCGTCTTCTTTAAAGCCCAAAGAGATTATGCACCTATACTCAATTAGGCCGGGCTATTTGGTGTTTCGTCAGAATGACAAAGTTCTCTTTATGTGGTATAATCCGCACCGCTTTGCCCATCAATTGGCCTATAACCAGGGTGTCTCCGTCGAGGCGTTTTTAGTTGAGCCTCCTTTGTCTCTGGAAGTCACTCGTGACGTCGGCCATCATTTTATGCGACTGAACAACGGCTCCCTCTTCATGATCCCAGAGCCCGACTATCTTCTAAGGTTTGTGGGGTCTTTCAAGGGTTGGTATCGCCATCAAGTCGGTCCTGTCATTGCCGAGGAGAGACGGGTACTCTTCGAATGTAGAGTTCCAGCTCCGACCTAAGTCACTAGCGCTCCGTTGCGGCCGCGGTCAGTGGTTCGCCTTCCATTGTGGGATAGCGGTGTGGTACTTATTCCCAAAGTCATAGAAATAGAATCGACCCCTCGCACTGCTGGTATGCCAGTGCGCACTAGAGCTGAAGCAAAGGCTTCCAATGAAGCACCAACAGTAGTGTCACCAGCGGCGGTGTTACCAAAGGTGGTGTCGCTAAAGGGGGATACTAAAAGTGAAGTTAGGCAACGTCGTGCCAAAGCGCCCAGGGGGAGGAAGCGTTCTTCTGCTAGTGTTAACACAAGTTCCAAGAGGAGGAAGAAATCGATTGCCGGCCTACTCGACACTCTGCTTGAATCCGAGATGTTTTTTCAGGATAAACCGATAGCTATGGAGGAGTCAGACGCCGGTCTTATCTATCCTGGCTCATCTGCATAGGAGGCCACACAATTGGCCGAGGCTTTAAGGCGTTCTCAAGATGAGACTTAGAACGTGTGTGCTCTGAAAAAATCTTACCCCCTATTGCATTCTACAACGTCGAACCATCATTATGGAGGGTGCACATGGTCTTCTGTTAATGGAAGAAGAACGGGCTCTTAAACAGCCCATCTTAGATGCTTCCGAGGACGAGCTTGCACTAAAAACAGGTAGTCATTCATTTGTGCTTGAAGCCCGGCGAGCGTATTTAATGAGAAAAGAACGACTGCTCGAAAAAGCCATACTTCAAGCTCCTTGGCGTATTGGTATGCATGTTTTTCGCGTTCTTCTTTTGGCTTGAGTAATTTGTATTACTTTTATATCTTCTTATTTGTGCGAAAAATTTGCAGAGACTTCGGCAGCGAAAGAGGATTTGAGTCCAGCTCGGGCCATAACTGTGGACTCTACAAATATCTCCCGTGATGCACCGGTAGGTGTAGAGGAGGTTATTAAAGCTGCTACTCTTGTTGTGGAGCTTCCGGTGGTAACTTCTGTTCCTTCAGTGTCTATTCCTCCAACATAGATGACCACACCAGCCATAGATCCAATAGATCTCTCTAGTGGCGCCCTGGAGGGTGTAGAAAGGATTGCCGAGACCGCTGTCCTCTCCTTAGAGCCTGAAGTGGCGGCTGTTGTTTCTCAATTGGAAGCTGCCACGCCGGCTCGTATCCCCAGTTACCTGAGGGTGTGGAGGAGGCTGCCGAAGTTGCTATCCCTCCTATTCAAGGCAGGCGAAGTATCGAAGGTAATCTTCTACATTTCGTTTTAACGATCCCTCCGTTACCTGAACCCTTCTTTCCTTCAGAATTGCGGGAATTAGCGGCTTCCATCGTGGATCTATCTTCTAGGAAAACCTTCCAGCGTTTGCTTGATATGGCTGCCCTACAGGCGATACCCCCGCAAAGCATAGTCCTTTCTTCTGGGCAAGATCGGTGTTCTTTTGAACCATTTTGTTTTATTATTATTTTTTATAATGATGCTAATATGCGCTCTACAGTTCTGGAAGCCGATGACGAAGTCGAGATCCTTAATGGGCCTGGAGATCTCTCAAACCCCCCTTGCATGACTATGGGTAAATAAGACTTTATCTTTGGCATTGTTTTGTCTATTATATGTTCGTAAATCTCACCGACTGTTCATGAATCTTGACAGCTCTTCCAACCCTAATCCCGTTAGAATCTTGGATCCCCATGCTACCAGGCTCCTATGCCCGGCGTGCGTCTGAAAGGATGGCGAAACAAAGTATTTACTCCCTGACGCTCTCATTAAAGACCTTCGCACTGGTACCTCTGTCACGGCCGAAGAATTTGCTGTCGAAACCAACGCTTCCTTGTCCGTTCTCGCCACCTATCATGACGAAGCATTGGTGCGTGTCTGGGTTGAGTACTGTCGTTGAGTGGAGGTCTGCCTACACGGGCTTGAGTGCATCTGCCTTCCCTCTGACATCTTAACTGTAAAATCGAGTCTGCGGGGATGGATCGAATGGTGCGCATCCAATATATAGTCATGTGAGAAGAGGCTCAACTGGAAGTTTTCGGAGAGAGAGTTAGCTTCAAACGCTTTGGGGGAACTTCAGGCTCAGCTTACCGCCAAGACCACCCGTGCATATGAAATCTGGCAGGTGCTTCAAGAAGCCATTACAGAGGTGGTAGCTCTTGATAAAGCCGTTATTTTCACCCATAAGATGGTCGAAGCCCATAAAGTTGCCGAAAGGGAGCTTGAGATTCGGTTTGCTTCATACCAGACTCAACAGACTCAGGCGAGGACCCGTCTTGCCGCACTAACGGAGCTTGAAGCCGAGGTCCTGCGGAAGAATGACGAACTTACTAGCCTATTGCACTGTCCGCCGGCTTAAACATTTTTTTTGTCGCTGTATATTCTCTTTCTCCTTCTTTTCTTTTTGTATTCATTCATGAATAAGAGTATTTTGTATTCATTTTGATTCATGAATAAAAGACATATTTTTCTTTATACTAGCGCTTTTCTTTCTTTTGCTGTCTTGGCTTAGCATAAAGTAGTTTATATACTCATTTTGGAGTTTGTAGTTTATTCAATCATCCCGGAGTCTTTAGTTTATGAACTCATTTTGGAGCTTGTAGTTTATTCACTCATCCCGGAGTCTCTGGTTTATGAACTCATTTCGGAGCTTGTAGTTTTTTCACTCATCCCGGAGTCTCTCGTTTATGAACTCATTTCGGAGCTTGTTTAGTTTACCTCACTTGGGCTTGTAGGCAAACTGGTCCTAATGTCATAGTTAACCTTTGCTCATTACAACAGAGTTCCGTTAGGTTCTGTAGTACTAGGTTTTTTGTCCGTCGTAAGGTCGCGTTGGCTGATACATTCCCTGATATGCAGTCTTGCTATTCGAGGAGCCCCATGACTGTCGTGTCTCTGATCCCTTTGGGGGCTGGACAGGACGTTTTCAAGTAATCTCCCAGGTCATATCACCGTCGGAAGAGCAAGCGTTAGGGATTTTCTATGCCGCTTTTTACTTGAGGTTAGGCTTTGTTTGGGAGCCCCGATGAGTCATAACCACTCCGTTCTGGTGTGGGATGATCTCCAATAGTCTTTCAGGTTTTATTTGAGTTGCCGTCAAGACCCTGAAGCTAGGGATTTTCCTTTGCTTCGTTTGCTAGCATTGCGTCTGCTGTAACGAGACGAATGGCGAGGTTGTCTCTAGGTTGTCTGTGAACCGTCGAGGCTTTGAACTAGGGACTTTGCTATGGCTTCGAGGTAGTCTCTAGGTTGTTGGTGAACCGTCGAGGCTTGGAACTAGGGACTTTGCCATGGCTCCGTTGTTTTGACCCTGGGATCGGTTGTTGACGTTGCATCTGTATCCTGCTGGAGTTGAGAAGGAACGCCGGGGTGACATTGCGTCTGTTGTATCGAGAAGAGCGTCAAGGTGGTTTCTAGGTTGTTTGTGAACCGTCGGGATCTGGAACAAGGGACTTTGCCATGGCTTCGAGGTAGTCTCTAGGTTGTTGGTGAACCGTCGAGGCTTGGAACTAGGGACTTTGCCATGGCTCCATTTGTTTTGACCCTGGGGTCGTTTATTGACGTCGCGTCTGCATCTTGCTGGAGTAGGAAGAAACGCCGTTGTGATATTCAGACTGTAGATGTTGCCGTCGAGACTGGGAACTAGGGACTTTGCCATGGCTCCGCTATTTTGACCCTGGGGTCTTTTGTTGATGTTACGTCTGCATCCTGGTGGAGTGAGAAAGAACGCCGGGGTGATCTCTAGGCTGTAGATATTGCCGTCGAGACTGGAAACTAGGGACTTTGCCATGGCTCCGCTTTGTTTCGACCCTGGGGTCGGTTGTTGACGTTACGTCTGCATCCTGCTGGAGTGAGAAAGAACATCGGGGTGATCTTTAGGCTGTAGATGTTGCCGTCGAGACCGGGCTTTCCCTTTGACGAAGTCTGGTAGTAAAATGTGGTTCCCTTTTCGTTTGTGCCCATGTATTATATACAGGGGTTGATACGGACTCACCTGCAGGGCAAAAATTTTCTCTTCTTTTTTTGTTTCTTTCCGCGATACTCTATCATTTCAACTTTTTATATCGTGAAAGTCGCGATTGCCCAATCATTTCGGCTTTTTTTATTGCGGTGCCTAATCATTTCGGCTATTCTTTTCTTTTTACTCGTTGTTTTTATTGCGAGTTGCCCAAAAATTTCGGCTGTTTTTATATGCATATATTTTGCTCGCTGATTTTTATTGCGAGTTGCCCTAATATTTCGGCTATTTCATATGCATTTTCTGCTCGCTGATTTTTTATTGCGAGTATGGAACCTGAGATCTGATCTTAATCTTAGCATCAGCATCGCTGTGACCGGAATATTGCCAGGAGTGAATCATCATTTGCCGTGAAAGGACTTAAAAATTGACACCTGTTCATGCATCAGCATCGCTACCACTGGAATAATTACCAACCATCATTTTCCTTTGCTGATTTGAACAAAGGTGGCTTAGTAGGATCCTGTCGACTAAGGCTTTTGATTTTATGAGCCGTAAGGGTCTTATAAAGGGTTTTCTCCCTACGAGTTGAGAGGATCCCGTACGTATAGGTTCTCCCTAGAATTCGTGAGGACTCCTAAGTGATATTTTCTCTTGCAACTCGTAAGGATCTTACAAGAGTGTTTTCTCCTTACAGGTCGAGAGGACTTATAAGTGTTGTTCACCACATAAGGATATTCCTCGTCATTGGTGGGATTTGGTGGGGGAAACGTTTATTTGTGCCCATGTATTGTATACAAGGACCGACATTGTACCGCCTGTAGGGCAACTTGGGGAGTATGACGGCTTAAGGACATGTTTGGATCCCTGTAACTTAAGACTTTGAATCTTATGAGCCGTGAGGGTCTCACATGGGGAGTTCTCCGTACGAGTTGAGAGGATCTCGAAGGTGAAAATTTTACGAGATTGCGCCCTTTTGGGTTTTCACAAGCTCGCCGGTAGCCCTGCTGTTTTTACTCACGGTGCTCTTTCGGGTTTTCATCCGTGCCCATTTCGCTTGTGGACGTACCGTTTTTTTAACAACGAGATTTCGCCCTTTCAGGTTTTCACAAGCTCGCCGATAGCCCTGCTGTTTTTACTCACGGTGCTCTTTCAGGTTTTCATCTGTTTCCATTTCGCTTGTGGGCGTACCATTTTTTTATCCTTCTGTTTGCCAATGGCACTCAGGAAGGACTTCGCCACCGGGGTAGCTGTGTAGCCAGCGGGACTTGAGTTGCAGTCCTCGCCGCTGGACTTGTGGACTTGAATTCCATTATCGCCGTGTTTAAGGCAACGTACTTAGTTTAAGGACATTACGGTCCAGGGCCAGCTTCGAGGCGAGGCTTTGCCGGATACTACTTATAGAGTCTTAACTCAGGAAGACAGCGAGCGGACACAGGCGTCGTTATCAATCATTAACCCGAGTTGTGACTTGTTAAGCGTAGTATTTCTTAAGGAAATGTCCATTTATTGGCCGGAAGGGTCTTTCGCCATGTATATCCATGAGCAAGTAGGCCCCTCCTTGGTAGACCTTGTCTATGATGTACGAACCCTCATAGTTCGGCTCGAATTTCCCCCGCTTTGCACGGTTGGAGATCCTAGGTCTTTTTACGACTAACACGAGTTCGCCTTGGTGGAATGTTCTCGGTCTGGTTAGTCTTTCGTATGAGCGCGTCATCCTTGCTTTGTATGCTTCCAGGTTTTGCTATGCTATGAGACGAGTTTTATCGAGGGCATCGAGCTCTTCAAGACGAAGATGGGTGTTTTTTTCATTCGTCAGCTCATATCGAACTGCCACTTGTAGAGACAATAGCTCTATCTCCAAGGAAAATACCGCTTCCGTGCCGAATACCAACATGAATGGCATTGTATTCTTGCCATTTTGAACGTGGTTCGATACGCTTAGAGAGCTTCATGATGTCTCTCATGCCAGTCCTTTTTGTTTTTGGACACCGTTTTCTTTATAATCTTTGTCAGGGTCTTGTTGAATGCTTCAGCTAGACCATTGGCTCGAGGATTGTAGACTGAAGAGTATTTCCAGTCTATATTATGCTGCCGTGCAAAGTGGCTAATCTTATGACTTCTGTAGGCCGGCCCATTATTCGAGATTATTCGTCGTGGAGTGCCGAACCGGTAGATGACGTGTGTCCTGAAGAAATGGAAGATGTTCTCCGTTTTCACTTCTTTTACCGGTACTATTTCTGCCCACTTAGAGAAGTAATCGGTTATTGCTAATAATGTCCCTTGGATGATGCTGGTTCGATGGGCCCGATTATATCGGTTCCCCACATTTCGAACGGCCAGCTAGCCAATGTTGGGTGTAGCGGATTTGGATGCTGGTGGATGAAGTCCCCGTGAATTTGGCATGAGTGACACTTCTTTGCATATTCGAGACAGTCCTGAATCATCGTGGGTCAATAGTAACCCATTCTCTTGATTTTCAACTTCATCTTGGTCCGGCTTGATGAGGACCGTAGAGTCCGTCGTGAGTTTCTTGGACGACCCTCCTTGCTTCCTCCAGTCCCAAGCATCTTAACCACAAACTGTCGAACAATCTCTTATATAGAGTATCATTGACGAAGGCGAAGGATAGAGCTCATTTCATGAGATGATGTCTTGACGACACGTCTTCGGGTGTTTGATGGGATTTGAAGTAGTCTATGAAGACTTCTCTTCAATCCTTAGCCTTTTCTTCGTCTTCTATTTGGCAGGCTGCTTGTTTAGTCGTTTCCTATCCTTCAGACGACTCCAAAGATATTTCTGCTGGCGCGAGAATCCGACAGCTTTGCACAATAATTCTTATGTCATCGAGGTTTTCGTCAGCCAGTTCTTTAGCGAGTTTGGCTAATGCATCCGCCTTTCTATTTTCTGCGCGTGGAATGCTTTCCAGAATGTAAAAGGGGATTTGTGTCAGCAATTGCTGCACTCTCTCGCCATATTTTACCAATTCTAGTTTGCATGTCTGATAGTCGTCATTTACTTGGTTAACGACTAGCTGGGAATCTCCATATATGAGGAGGTTTTCGATTCCCATTTCGACAGCAATCTCAAGACCTTCTATCAAAGCTTCGTACTCAGCCTCATTGTTTGTTCTCGTCTCGTTAATGAAAGGGCGAAACGCATTATCCCTCCTTGTGGAGTCACGAAGATAAGGCCCACCCCGGCTTTAATTATGGGGGGTTTTGCTTTCTCTTTTTCATGGAAGATTCTCTATCGAAGTAGAGTTCCCATCGGGCATTATTTCCTTCCTCCTCCCCGTCGATTGCGTCAAACGCGTGTTCATCTGGCAATTCGCAATTTAAGGGAGAGTCGGCTGGTATTGGATGTTCAGCAAGGAAGCCAGCGATGGCCTAGCCCTTCACTGCCCTGAGGGGTCGATAGATTATCGAGAACTCCATCAATAGGAGGGCCCATTTGTCAAGCCTTCCCGTTAGTATGGCTCTTGACATCAAATATTTGAGAGGATCCACTTTTGATATGAGATGGACCTCATGTGCCAAGGCATAATGTCGAAGCTTCGTTATCGCAAAGATCAGTGCCAGGCGATGCTTTTCGATGGGGGTAGTTGTTTTCTGTCCCTAGGAGAACTCGACTCAAATAGTAGAGAGCTCTCTCCTTTCCCTGATCGTTCTCCTGTGCCCATAGCATGCCCAGAGAACCTTCAAGGGTTGTTGTGTACAGGATGAGGGGTTTTCCCTTGACCGGAGAGGTCAGTATCGGTGGGTTCTGCAGATATTGATTGATTTCATCCAGTGCACTTTGGCATTTATGATCCCAAACGAATGAAGTCCCCTTCTTCATTAGATGGCTGTAGGGGCGGCATTTTCCGAAGAGGTTGGTTATGAACCGTCGGATATACGCGAGCTTTCCTTGGAGAGACCGCAATTGTTTGAGAGTTCTTGACGCGGGCATTTCCATAATCGCTTTGATCATTGATGGGTCTATTTCGATTCCCCGGTATCGTACGATAAGTCCTAGGAATTTTCCTGAGGAGACTCCAAACGCGTATTTCAGAGGGTTCATCTTTAGGTTATATTTCCTAAGACGCTGGAACACTATTTTCAAATGCTCCCAGTGCTCCTCGTACGATTTGCTTTTCATCACGAGGTTGTCGATATAACATTCGACAATCTCGTGTATGAGGTCATCGAAGATCTTCGTCATGGCCCTCTGGTAGGTAGCACTAGCGTTCTTCAGACCGAAGGGCATTACTTTATAGTAGAATATGCCCAGCGGAGTCCGGAAGGCAGTATGCTTTTGGTCTTCAGGATGCATCTTTATTTGATTATACCCCGAAGATCCATCCATGAAGGAGAAGACCTCATGAGTGGAAGTGTTATCGATCATCAGCTCGGTAACAGGCACCGGGAAGTCATCCTTTGGGCAAGCTTTGTTGAGATCCCAAAAGTTCACGCAGATGCGTACTGTCCTATTTTTCTTCATCACTGGGACAATGTTGGCGATTTAGTCAGGATATTGAACTTCTTAGATGAAGCCGTAGTCGATTAGTTTCTTGACTTCGGCATTGATACTCATCTTTAGTTCGAGCTGCATTCTTCTTGGTGCCTGTTTGACTGGTTTAACGTTCAGTGATATCGCCAGTTTATGCACAGCTATTTCTGGATCTAGTCCTGACATCTCGGAATATTTCCACGTGAAGCAGTCTTTATACTGCATAAGCACATCCTTTAGCGTGACCACCTGCTTTTCAGACAGCAGCTCATTGACTAACGTTGGCTTAGATTTACCTCAGGGTGTCCGCTGTAGTGTGTATCCCATCTTCCAGCCTTTTTGGTGCCGGTGGAAATTCTAAAACCACCTCGTCCTCATCCTTATTTGTGAAGCACCGGGAGAAGTTATCCATATTCTCGTGCTCTCCTTCTTTTGATAGTGTTATCACATGGTAGGTACGAGCTCGTTTCCAAGCTCGATACTGATCTGGACTTACCCTCGCAGTGTAGGTTGCTTTTGGCTTATGCTTTCGTGGTGGGGCTACCCTCTAACTGTCGGATAGAGCAAACATGCCTCGCTGATACTGGTCTTCGACCCAGTCTTTGAAGGTGAAGCAGTCTTCAAGAGGATGTTCTACTGCTCGGTGGTAGGAGCAATAAGCCGGATGATGGACCTTGTTTATTTGTTTGGGGTGCCGAGACTCTGGGAGCATCAACATTTGATGCTTGATGACAAGGTCAAATATTTTTCTTATCTTGTCTTGGGGGAAAGAGTATTCCCGACCCATCTTCTTCATAAAGGACGGATTCCAGCTGACTCTTTCTCGATTGCGTGGCTTCTTGGACCCGCTTCGCTGTTCTAGAACATTATTCTTGTTCTCCGCCATGTTTTTGCCTCTGCATCGGAATTTTCTATTGCCACGAGAGCGCACAGCGGGCTGAGGGTGAAGGGCATTATAGTCTTTTCTCTCCGCAGACTGCCGAGTGAGACGCTGCGTCCTGGCTTTCTCATAAATGGTCATTTCGTGGTTGTGTTATCCCGAACCTTTTGACCGGCTTCTCTCATTAGCTTGTCAATTTGTTTTTCGAATGACAGACTTGGCATTCTTACGGCGGGATCTCGCTCTAGTTTAATATCAGCGCTATCTGGAAAAGCATTCGCTTCTCCATCGGAGTTATTTATGACATAGCAGCTATGGAATCGCTCCCGTTTCTTGGACCAAACATATCCAAGCCTAGTCGTCTCCATCCTCTCGTTGGGCATCTTTCGCTGAGTCCCGGGAATGTCCCAAATCTTGTTGTAGAACTAGGCTTTTCGAGCGGTTTGTTTGAAGGATACGCCTTAGCATTTTAATAGCCTCTTTAGTCCCTCTGTGTAATATCTAGGCAGACAAATCGGTTGAATCATGTTAAGCGTAAATTCGGCACCATACCAGAATTCTTTTTCCACTTTAGTCTCCGTAGATTGGTAGAAGAGGATCGCCTTTTCACCTCTTCGTCTAGGAGGGACGTAGAAGGTATACAGCTCTTGCACGCCGTATGTATCAAGCGCATCAAGTTACCTGAAATGCTACCGCGGAACCATGGTAATTTGTAAACTCTGATCAGCTCCAGTGAAGGTCTGCATTGACAGGCGGACGGAGAACACAGCGTTGGCCTCATCCTCAGAGTCATTGCCGAGGACCAAGGTAGGGGTAGATGGTCCTAGCCTGTTATCTTGGGGTTGCCCTGAGTATACTATCTCTTCATCTTTCTCGGTATCGCTACCAAAGATCGGGATGGTGGCGACGGATTTTTGTCGGTTCTCAGGTTTATGACATCTTTCTGTGTCTTCGAAGTCTGGTAGGAAGTACTTGGCGTCTTCTTATTTGCGGACTTCATTTATGGAGAATGGGTTTAGCTCCACTATAACTGTGTACTCGAGGTCGTCTTTGAAGCACTTCATACACTGGTGTTGTGTAGAACGGATGACGTTGTACTCGTGCAACCAAGGTCGGCCGAGCAGGGCGCTATAGCAAGTCTTGGCGTCGATGACATGAAATTTGATGTCAGTGATGAGCATCCCAAAGCGTAATGTCAATATCACGAACCCAAGCGTCCGTGATGACTGCGAGTCGAACCCGGAGATGGTAATTTTGTCCCGATCCAGGTGCTGAACGTTCTTGCAAATCTCCTTCAACACCTTTACGTTGAGGAGGTTGACGGAGGACTCGTTGTCGACCAGGATCTTCCCTATCCTGATGTGGTGGCAATACCCGGTGACATATAGGGGACGGTTGTGCTCGCACGTTCCGAGGAGGGGATCTTCATCACCGAATGTGTTGTTAGCTGTATGGACCTCTACCAGCTTGTCCTTCATCTTTTCTACCACAAAGAAAGCTTGGAACTGATCAGGCTCTTGCAGTGCCTTGATTAGAGAATCTCGTGCCTCTTTGGACAGGAGGAGAGCATCCAGTATGCTCAGTTGTGAGGGTATCTTCCTCAGGTGTGCCAGCACATTTAATCCACCTTGTTTTTCTTAAGCGGGTCCTTGGTCGCGAGCTTTTTGACGACTCCATCATCGAGGGCAATTTCTTCAGGGATTTTTCCTTCCCCTTATCTCTTTTGCTCGAACTTTTGTTTGTTGGCCCGAGGTTCTTCTCAGGCAGCGTGTGGTTACGCAGCTGAATGTTCTCGCATTTTTTCACCTCTTCTTCTTTTCCAGAGGTGGATTATTTGAAGAGAGGGTCGAACTCTTCCTCAGAATCGCTCCCGAATGTGAGAATTTGAGTTTTCCCTTTTGTCGAACTGGTATCAACCATATAACAGTTTCCAGTCGTTTTACCACGCTCATCTGTCGCACTTTTTCGCTGTCGACGAGCTTCACCCTTCATCCTCTTGAAGTGTTGTCGGTGAGCAACGTATCCTTGTCACTGCTTCTTGAAAGCATTGCACTCTTTGGTGGGGTGAATGACCCTCTGATGGTATAAGCAGTAGTTCGGATGTACATCCTCTTCGTCGAGGCACGTACTCCTGGGAGTATTTCCATTGAAAGGTGGCAGCTTCATTCCCATTGACAGGGCTTTAGCGAACCGTTTCCCCGTCTTAAACC